>OY979704.1:18144934-19575200 GCA_963855925.1 Inga laurina | reverse complement strand
TAACCTCAGTATATATGTGTAGGAGTGTATACAGTTAAAATTTGTGAGGTTTAGAGTATAAATTCATGGTTACATATTAGTTTTCTTCACTCTGTTTTGCTGTCCGAAAAACACAGTTCATATATGAAACTTGCAGAAGCTTAAACAGAGGCTGTAGATGGATTTTTTTTTTTATTGGTCTTTTTGAATAGATATTTTAGGATGTGCAATTGATGATAGAATCAAGAAAAGTATAATTTGGAGTGAAAATGAATGAGTTCTTGATTGTTGAAGTCAGGCTGTCAAAACTGGCGTTTTTGGGAGTTAGTCATCTTCATGTTGCCTTTTTACCAGACAAACCTTAGTGAAAAATTATGAAATTTTACAAGAATATAGTAGACATTCATAGATTTAAAAGAAGTCCAAGAATGCATCATTTCAATGTATGTGGAGAGAGTCATGTTTTTTCAAATTTAATTCCGAAACATGGGTCATTTTGGACGTTCAAGTCTGGCAATTAAGATTTTCGATAATTCTGGGGCAATTTGACTTATAATTTTTAGTGACTAATATTTTTCCCTTAAATTAAACTTAATTAGAGTCACATAGGACTTGAGATCACTTCATTTCAATTTTTGTAGAATTAGTTATGATTTTTTGAATTGAGCTTTGTTTCTGGAATGCAATCTGGAACAGTATTAGTTGGCAGAATTTCTGGGCAAAATTTGTAATTAGTAATTATCTTTGGATATTTTTCTATGAAAGTAAATTTAAAGAGATTCATTTAGGCTTTAGAATTAGTCAATTTCTAATTTTCTAGAATTAGTTATGAATTTTCAAAGTTGACTAAAAATCTAAGGTCAAAAATGGATTCCTTGGGCGAAAATATGTTAGAATAGCCTGAGTCAAAATTTCTGAAAAAGTATAGTCGGATTGGGTACAAAGGACAGAGACCGAGTCCCCAGGGACATTTTGGTAATTTTTCAATATAGACTAATATAACCATCAAAAACACTATGGAAGTCTCTAAAGTGATACATGAATGGGTTTTAACCTAATTCTTATACATTTAGAATTTTAGGACCCGATTGGTAGCCTGAACCATTGCACGTAGTTCAAGGAACTATTATCAAGTAGCAAAGGGACAAAAGATAGTAACACTTTCTTTCATATACTATGTAATACTTTGTATGCTTTGTGTATACCACCTTTTGCAACATGACAGTGCTTAGGGCACACAAGAATAAGCCAGGGTCTAAACATGTCATTGGACCATGGACACGAGTTAAGCCAAGGTTGCAAATAGCCGTTTGGCCTTGGACAGTGTGCACACAACATGAGTTAGCATCTTATATGACATGGTGCATTGCATATTTATTTTCACATTTTATATGTCAGAAAAGCATGTACTACTGAGATTCGCTTGAATCTCACCCTTTATCAAATTGAAAAACATTCCAGCAAAAGCTAGTGGCTCAAAGGAAAAGACAACGGCTACCGGTGCGTAGAGTTCGAGTGTGTACAAGAGCTATTGTGGTTTGTATTTTAGTTTTCTTTTAAATGATCTGTACATTTGTATATATTTTTCAAACCTTGCGTGGATTCTCCTATATTGTAAAGAAGTACTTAATATCAGTATGTTTCCTCTATTTCTGAATGCCTTACGGAACTGTGCTCTTAATACTCTATGAATATCGATATGTTAAGGGGTTTGAAAATTTCTGACGGAATTTGCTATGAAATTTTTTTCCATGGAAAATTCCGTTGAAAAAGTTTCAGACAGAATTTCCAACAAAATTCATTCCATGGCAAAATTTGGGACGGAATTAACCATGGAAAAATATTCTATTGCAAATTTCAAAATTTGCCATGGAATAATTATGTGGTTAATTCCGTCATAAATATTAAAAAATTATTATTATTTAGTTAAATTTAATTATTAAAAAAGCATTATATATATATATATATATAAATTATTAGTTATAAATTCATTTTAATTAAAAATAGAATTTAAATTCAGAAATTGAACCATAATATAGTCATATGAAAATTTATTTAAGATTTAATTTTTCTTAATTTGAAAATAATTTATATTAAAAAAATAATAAGAATGTATAAAATTATTTTATATTATTATTAAATTTAGGGAAAACTCCAAAAAAATATAGTTAAAATTAGGAAAGGAAAAAAAGGTGTGGTAAAATTGTGATATCCCAAGTCAGCACTACCGTAGGAATATGAGTTTTGATTTCTTCATACAATGACAAAAATGCCCTCATTAGTGATAGGCAAAAGGAAAAAACAATAGAAGAGGGAAGGCCGAAATGGAAATACCTACAACTCACAAACGAGAAACCTTGGGGGTGATGGGCTGCTAACAAGAATGATGGTTTGTCGACGGTGGTTGACAGCATTTTGCGGTCTCTTGGAAGGAGGTAAATTAAGAAACGACAAATGATCTGACCGAGTCTTTACGCCTTGGAGTCAAATGCAAAATATTTTTAATCCAAGAATTGCAGTACAATGCAACACTCGGGTCGTCTCACTTGAGGAGCTTTTTATTTATTCCTAAGTAATCTATATGCCATGCGAATGCACTAAAAGAAAACAAGGGGAAAACGGTTTTTGGATTTTTCAAATTAATAACTAAAAGAAAATGCAAATTAATTAAATGCTAAGCTATTATTTTTGATATTTTTCTTATAAAAATGGAGAATGAGTAAGAGTGAATGAAATGGTATGGAGTGAAAAATATGAATGATGAATGCTCTTGGTAATGAAAAAGTGACAATCCTTGCTCAAAAAGATTATGGGAACTAATTTTCTCCAAGTCTTGAAATATAAAATCCCAAACGATCACTCGGGTCTAGTGTTCTTACTTAATAGTTACTCATGCGAACACAGCTAGTAACTATCCCTTAAGGCACTATTAGGAACCACTTAGAGTGCAATTAAAATGAATAAATGCAGTTAGCTTCCTCTTGATATGAATGCGATAACACGACACTCAATTGAATCAATTCAATTATACACTCTAACAATAACACGTAGAAAGCACAATTTCATTGAATTAATAAGGAAATATATATATAAATTCAACAAGCCACAAAAATGCAATCCAATTATAAATATCAAAGCAACAGAGACAATTAACATCAATCTCAGTTCCAAAATCATACACAATAATTCCTAAAACTAGACAATTAAATATATAATTCTAGACTGATAGAATGATAGAAAAGAACTCCCCTCTATGGTTCATTAAGCTCAAGCAACCTTCTCATCACCAAGAAGCAAACGATTTAGCCTCTCATGGTGCCAACAGCAGCTGCAACCAATTCAAAATGCCCCAAATTCCATAGATGATGAATGCACTAATAGTTTCAATGAGAATGGAATTGGGTCTATCGGTTCAGTCATAAAGAGATGAAAAGGCTGGAACTCTGGAATTGGCACTGTGGAAGCTTGAATCAGAGAAGTCGCTGCGGTAGTTATGGTGGAAGCATAGTGTGTTAACGATGGTGGTGGTCTGTGAATGGAAAAGATGATGCTGGTGGTGTAGTGGAAACCGAGAACAGAGGAAGACTGGTGGTTCACGGTCGTGCTTGGTCTGGATGAACGGAGGAATGAAGAAGATGGTTCTGGTGTGTTGCAGCACGTACTCTACTGTCAAAGCTTTGGTTTCTTCCCCATTGGAGAGCAGAACACGGTGGTGACAGGCATATGGTGGTGATGAATCTGATGATCAGTGGTCGTGCTCTCTTCCCTCACAGATGCAAGCTCGCGATGGCAATCTGTTTTTTTTTTTTTTTTTTTTTTTTTTTTTTGCCTTCAGCTCCCTCTCAGCTTGATCTGAACATCCCAAGCTCTGCAACAATGGTGGTTGAAGAGGAAAATGGTGGTTATAGGAACGGTGCTCGCCGGTGACCGTGGTGGGAGATGAAGCCGCGGGCGAGGTGGAAGAAGAAAGGAAGGAAGGAGATCAGATCCTGGTCAGACGTGCGGCGCCCTCCCTCGATGCCCCCAACATGCTCTGTTTCTCTTCAATTAATCTTCCGGGTCTCCATTTGATCGGGTCTGTCTGCCACATTCGGCCCACATTGTCATTTTTTTTTTCAATTCAAAACCCATCTTTTGGGGGTCCTTGGGCTCACGTCTCTATCCCTTTTCTTTTCCTATGGGCTCTCTTGTTTTTAGCCTATTGGGCTTTCTATCTTTTTCTTTCTTTCTTGTTCTCCTTTTTTTTTTTCTTTTAATATCAGACATAGAGCCAGGAAAATGGGTCGAGCCCATCGGGCCGGCCCTGGCCCTTCAAGGGCCGGGCTTGTAAATTGGAGCCTCAAAAGGAAGTCGGGCCTAAAAGGGCCGACCCTGTAGGGCCTCGGGCAGGCCCTTGAGGCGCATTTATTTTTTATTTTTTATACTTGGAAAGGAACCATGTTACAATTTTGATTGCCTTATTGAATATATATGTCATTCTGTCGTCATATTATATAGAATTTGATTTTTGAGTATATTGTTTTGTCTAATTGAATCATATTGTGATTTTTGAGTATATTGTTTTTCCTATTTAGACTAAAATCATATTATATACTATTCTGCTTGCAATCAAATTTCTTCCAAGTGCCTATAGTGCAATATTTAAACAAAATGTAGCATCAAAAATTCAATGGACAATATAAAAAATCATAATTAATGAATTTTGACCATTTTGCCCCTAATTCCCATTAATTCAAAATAATTGTCCCTAACCAAAATTAATGCTTAATAATTCAATAATGTCCTAGAAAATACATTAAAATCCCAAATTAATCATGGAAAATTAATATAAAAATATGATTCAATCAACAAACATAAGAGGTTGGCGACGTTTTGCGGTTTGTTGAGGGAGGTAGGCGGCATTCTGCGACCAATGACTTTACCAATTTGTTCCTTCAAAGATGTTAATGAAGGAAGTAGAGTCGTTAATAAAGAATCTAAAGTTAATACTAGGAGAGGTGTTGTTTTCGGACATAAAACTTATCACTTTCCCAATTTGTTCCTACGAAGATGTTAATCAAAGAAGCGGAGTCGTTAATAAAGAATCTAATATTGTAAATACTAGGAGATGTGTAGTTTTTGGAAAGTCATAATTAACAACACCTCTCCTAGAATAAACAATATTAGATTCTTTATTAATGACTCTACTTCCTTCATTAACATCTTTGAAGGAACAAATTGGGAAAGTCACAAGTTGCATGCCCGAAAACAACACCCCCTATTATTAACAACATAAGATTCTTCATTAACGACTCTACTTTCTTTGTTAACATCTTTGAAGGAATAAATTGGGAAAGTAACAAATTGAATGCCTGAAAACAACACCTCTCCCATTATTAATAACATTAGATTTTTTATTAACGACTCAACTTCCTTTGCTAACATCTTCAAAAAAAAAAAAAAAAAAAACAAATTGGCAAAGTCACAAGTTGGATGCCCGAAAACAACACCTCTCCCAGGATTAACAACATTATATTCTTTATTAATGACTCTACTTCCTTCGTTAACATCTTTGAAGGAACAAATTGGCAAAGTCACAAGTTGGATGCTAAAAAACAACACCTCCCCTAGGATTAACAACATTAGATTCTTTATTAATGAATCTACTTCCTTCGTTAACATCTTCAAAGGAACAAATTGGTAAAGTCACAAGTTGGATGCTCAAAAACAACACCTCCCCCAGTATTAACAACATTAGATTCTTCATTAACGACTCAATTTTCTTGATTAACATCTTCGTAGGAAAAAATTGGAAAAGTCACAAGTTGGATGTCTGAAAACAACACTTCTCCCAGTATTAACAATATTAGATTCTTCATTATCGACTCTACTTCCTTGATTAATATCTTCATAGGAACAAATTGGGAAAGTCACAAGTTGGATGTTTAAAAATAACACCTCTCCCAGTATTAACAACATTAGATTCTTCATTAACGACTACACTTCCTTGATTAACATCTTCGTCGGAACAAATTGGAAAAGTCATAAATGGGATGTTTGAAAACAACATTTCTCTTAGTATTAACAATATTATATTCTTTATTAACGACTCTACTTCCTTCATTAATTTCTTTGAAGGAACAAATTGGCAAGTCACTAGTCGTAGAACGCCGTTGACCTCCCTCAACAGATCGCAGAACACGGAACTGTAGAACACTGCCAACCTCCTATGTTTGTCAATTCTCAGTTTACCTCCTTCCAAGAGATCGTAGAATGACACCGAACACCTTCGATAGACCATCGTTCTTGTCCGCAGCCCACGCCCCCTAGGTTTCCCGTTTGTGAGTTGCAGGCATTTCAATTTCGGCCTTCCCTCTTCTATTGTTTTTTCCTTTTTCTTGTCATTAATGAGGGAATTTTCGTCATTGATCAAGATATCAAAACCCAGATTCCCACAGTAGTACTCACTTGGGATATCTCAATTTCATCACACCTTTTAGTTCTTTCCTAATTTTAACTGTAGTTTTCTGGAATTTTTCCTTAAATTTATATTTAGTTTTTTATAATAATATATATTTATGTATAAGAAACAAATATATATTTATAAATAATTGATTATATATATTAAGATATTATATATATATATATATAAAATTGTGCAATAATAAAACATACCAAAGCATTCCAGACCAACTCATAAGGTATTGTGTGCGCATAGAGGAGGTCATGGGTTTGAACCACCAGGGGGCTAAGAGGAGTTGCATTTTCAGGAAATATGGAGCGGCGACATGTGGTTGGAGCCAGGCGCTAGTAATGAGGTGGAGGCCTTCGGATTGACCAGAATACCACGTGGCATTTTGAAATTAATAATAATAATAATAATAATAATAATAATAATAATAATAGTGTTCGACGGAATTCTGATTCCTTACGACGAAATTTCTGAAGGAATTCAAATTCCATCGCAAATTGGTTTGTCACGCTATTATTAGCGACAAAATTCATTATGGCGGAAATCCATTTCCGCCGTCGATCCGTGGTAAATTTCGTTGGAAACTTTGAATTCTGTGGCAAATTATGTTGGAAACTCAATGTATTTTTGTAGTGATTGAAGGAGGGAAGGGTGATAATGAGTGAGAATCAAATGAGTAGGGTGGGATAAATTTATCAAATCAAATCTTGATTGAAATCTCATTTTGGGCCTCTTGCATTTGTTAAATTTAGCAGCACAATTTAGAATTTTGGGTAATTCAACATCTTTTAAAAGAATTTTTTCTATTTTAATTTTTAACTTTTAACTTTGATCTCACTATATTTTTATATAAATAGATTTTCCGAAATTAAAATTTTATTTTTATATATAAAATTAAAATGTATACAAAAATTGTGGCTTGACAATAAAATAAAATAAAAGTATTAGTTATGAATAGTATATCGATTGTTATATTAAAAAATTAAAGCCCTGTTATGAGCTCGCCTTTAATTTATTTTCTCATATCACTTTTGTCTTCGTATACAAAAAAAAAAAAAAAAAAAAAATTACATTGAAATCAAATAAATTCCGCGGATGAAAATTAAACATAAAAAAAAAAAAGGCAAATTAAATTCATATAAAATTAAATTTAGAAGCTAACTTTCTTGTTGTTAGCTCAAAGATTTATATTTTTTATTAATTAAAAGATAAAACGGTAAGAGATCAAATTCAACAGTCAAATTATTTGTAAATTGATTTTGAGAAAAAAAAAAACCTCTCTGTTTAAATAATAAAGATGTTAAAAATTCATCTTTTATTTATCAAATATACACGCTGACAGTAATGAGCCAAATGAAGTGCAAAGTGCACGAAAATAAAACGTTTTGCGACCGCCTCAAGAAGATCATCAACAACGGGACGCAAGCCAAGGTACACAGGCACGCTTGCCTTTCTTTTTTATTTAATCAAAGATATCACAAAACACTTTGAAATTGAAATTAATGCTTTTGACGCATCTCTGTTTTTTTTTTTAAAAATTCTGGTCAAGGGTATCTCAGACCACTTTGAATTTGAGACTAATCACTTGCGAGCTTCGCTTTCAAGGCTTGGAGGGTTTGTTCCAAACTTGTGTTCTCCTCGTACAAGGTGAAGCGCGGCTCAACCAACAACTTGTTGATAAGGTACATGCATCTCTTTACATTTTTGTTCTCCTTTTTGATGGTGAATATAACATCCCAACATCTCGCTCTCGAAATTATCTCTCACGGTTTAAAAAGCATTGAGAGGCAAGGCATTAAGACCTTTATAAGACATCATTTGTTTCTCTCCCCAGCTAATGTAGGACTTCATAGTGAACTTTTTAAAATTTCTTTTATAACAAAATAATTATTATTATTTGAAAATCAATTTAGGTTCGCTTGCAGCAATACTCATAGCAATGAAAAACAAAACTGAAAATCGAAGTCTTGTAGAACCATCGTCAATGCAAGAAGAAATAAAGATGACTCTTCTGAATTGGAGAAGTATCAAGATACAGAAACACGGAGCAAATGTTCCTTTCCACACAAAACGAGTTAAAGACATCACAGGTTTCAATTCTAAAGGTATGTACGCAAGTCTTTTTAATTTCTACAATTTTCATATATAGTAGTTATCTTGTTTTTGGTAAAAAAGATGGAAACTAAGCATGAAATGGAATAGAAAGATACAACCTATCAGAAAAATCGATATCCAAAGTCATAGGCTCTTTTGTTTCTTTTACATTCATGTAAATCCAAACTCGAGAGTTGAGGTTTATGTAGTCATGACTCTCTGAAAGAAATGAAAAACATTTTATAAAGATTTGGATACCTTCTCTCTACACATTTTAAGGGATAATGAGGCCCCAAAACACACAATTTTGAAAGTGATATGCTGAGATCTTATATATGGTCCAAGTCATAGAGAGAAATATAAAGTCACACTCCTGTATCCTATAATTTCAATTATAATTCTTATTTAATTACTCTCTAACCATTATTGGGATAGATTGCGAAGTCTTATGTTTATGTGGTTATGACTCCTCCCGATAGAACCAACATATATTTGTTGATCTACTGCAACATATTTCTTTTTGCGGGTTGGTTTTTGGAAATTTATTATATTATATTATAACAAACTAATCATTTGGATAAACCATATAAAATTGCAGAAACAATTGAGAATTTGAAAGTGAAAAGCAAAAGTCAGAGTGGTTTATCTAAGAAAACATCTCAAAGAGGAAAAACACAAAAGGCTGGAGAAGGAACAAAAAAGACTTTGCAGCAAAAGGGAACCAGAGAAATACAGAAACTGAGAGAAATTGCCCGTCTTGAGATAAATCAAATAAAAAATACAGCTGGCCTCAATGAAAACATGGAAGCCGAACGGCAATTTTATAAACTTATTGGATGTGAATCATATCCAGTACTCTTCAATTAATGAAAAATGGATAATTTTTCTTGAACATGAAATCAGATCTTGCAATACTCTTACTGTAAAACGATATGTACAATGAATATATTTGACAAAATTTATGACATGTGATTAGGAATATATATCAATTATATATATATTGTTGTGAGGTTTATAATTGTTGGTATGATTCTAAGATGATATCGGGATTCGGTTTTGTTCTTTAATTGTATAAAGTACATTTTCAGCACCTTAATGTTAACATCGTTATTTTGATATAATATTGGGAAAATCAGTCATTTAGTCGTTTAAATTTTAACTTTGGTATCACTCTCAATATCTCAAATTTAGCTCGTCACAACTTAGTCCCTAAAATTTGGTCTATTTAACAATTTCATCAACACCTTTAGTAATCAAACTGTAGGTCATAATTAATCAGGGTTAAGAAACTGCATCCTTGGAGTTAAACACCTGCTCCCCAAATCATTCAGGTGATTGACTCCCTTCATCTCCAACAACAGGAACAATACATCGTAATTCAAGTACTAGCCTAATGATCTTAGATAATATTTTTGCTCACAATCCATATTACCCGAAATAGTTTAATCATTGGCGTTGTGTATATAGAAGGTCTCATGGCTACTACTAAAGCTTCTTCGGGAAGTCTACGGTGCGAGTGGATTAGCCACTACTATTGGCCTACCAAAAAGAAAAAGTAGTAGTAGTAATTTAGGGTTAATATAGTGTTTAGTCTTTATTGTTTGCCCCCATTTTGTTTTTAGTCCCTATAATTTCAAACCATAGGGTTTGGTCCCTCAACTTTTATTATATTTAAAACGTTAGTTCCTATAATTCAATAAAGACCTTAACAGTGTTAAATATGATGAGGTAGCACTAACACTGTCAATTATAATGAGTGGGCAAGCTGAGTATGATTCTTATAGGTTATGTGGCTAAGTATAGAATTGGAACGTGGCCAATCAGAGATGATTGGACAAAAGGAGGAAGGAGGAAGGAGGAGGCCTTGTTTCTTTTTATAAGAGATTGAAAATAATTAAAAGTTATAATGTAATTATAGAGAAGAAAGATAAAGTCACACGTAGAATTAATATGAGGAGGGTCCTCCATAAATTTGTTAAGTCAGCGTTATCAATTAAATAAAATTAACAGTGTTAACATTAGGAACTAAAAATACTCTTTAAAAATTTAAGGGATTAAACTGAAACTTGATGTAAATTTAAAAGATTAAAAGTATATTTTAACCTAAGGAATATATCAAAGTCAAAATGGCCAATTATTTTAATAAAAAAATTGATAACTGCGACAACGTCAATTATTCCACTCTTAATTCATCGTTTTCTTAACTAGATATAATTTAATTAGTTTCATAATGTTAACGAACATTTTAATTGTTACGCTAAGCTATAATAAAATTGTATAAGAAAAATTGCATTTAATTTAAGAAATGCGAGAGATTGAAGTCTACTAGAACGGTCAAATCATGCCTAAATTGATTTCTTGAAATAAAAAACAGATCCAACACAAAGATCGATCTTTCAATTAAAAAGATCTTTTATATTATTTCAAGATTTATATTCTTTTTTATGAGAGATGCTTCTATAAATAAAAAAAAGTACAACGTTCAGGGAAGAAAAGAAAATAAAGCCACGTCGGATCTCAATCCTGGTGAGGAGAAGAAGCAACCATCATCAGGGCTCGCCCGAACCAATAAAAAGATCCATCAGCTCATCACGATTAAGCAAACTAAGGTACACAACATCTCTTTATATTTTTGTTTTCCTTTTCGGCATTATTGAACTCTGAACAATTTATATTATAACCAAATTATTATTATTTCAAAATTATTTAGGCTCGTTCGAAGCAATTCTCATGGCTGTGCCAAAGAAAGGACGTTCTGATGCAAAACCATCGTCAAAGAATGAAGAAATAAGGAAGACTCTTCTGAATTGGGGAAGTATCAAGATACACAAACAAAGAGAAAATGTTCTTCAAACAAAACGAGTCGAAGACCTCGTAGATTTCAATTCTAAAGGTGGGTCTATTTTATTTCTATATTGTTTACATGTAGATATTTTATTTTTCACATGGACTCAAAAGGGAACGAAAGACACATTATAAGGGTTTAGATATCTCATTATAAAATCATGGGTGGTAATATGGCCTCAAAACGGATAATTTTGAGAGTGAGATGCATTCAGATAATATTAATATGAAGAATATGGTTGGTTTCAAGGCTTTTAAGTTTGAAAAGTATACTTTCAATCCGTTAATTTTAAAGCGGTTAACATTACCATGAGAGGCACAGACGTGTCTAGACTATAGCTGTGTAGATTCTATAGCTACATTTATAATTCTTATTTAATTACTCTTTAACAGCCATCGGAGTAGATTGTGAAGTGTCATATTGATGGAGACGAGAGTGAACAATCTTTATGTATTTTTTCTTTGTTGTTGTTGTTGTTTTCATTTTTTTCAAAACTAATCATTTGAATAAACCATATAAAATTGCAGGAACATTTGAGGATATGAAAGTGACATGTGAAAACCAGATTGGTTTATCAAAGAAAGCATCTCAAAGAGTTAAAACATCACATGCAGAAGTAGAAACAAGAAAGACTTTGGAGCAAAGAAGAATAGAGAAAAACAAAAACAAAGAGAAATTGCTAGTCTCGAGGTAGATCAAATAAAAGACACTACTGCAGGCTTGAATGATAACAAGGAAATAGAGGAACGAGGAATATTTGGTCTTGAGATAAATCAAATAAAAGATACTGCTTGCTTCAATGATAACAAGGAAGCTAGGAAAAGAGAGAGAGCTCGTCTTAGAGAAATACAAAAGCAAAGAGAAATTGCTCGTCTTAAGCTAGATCTTATAGAAAACACTGCACGCCTCAACGATAACATGGAAGCTGAGCAAGAATTTTACAAGCTTACTCATGGACGTTTATTAAGCGAGGATGAATTTCATATGCTTATTTATTTTGGAGAACCATTAGGTCCATTTTTCCACCAGTAATAACAATGGAGTCATTTTTCTTGAACTTGTAATCAAATTTTACAATGTTCTTCTTGTAGAAGAATGTATACACATGTATTGCAGAGTATGTATTTTATGAATGTGAATGAAATACTAGTTGCAGTAATACTGAAAATGACAGCCCATCTAATTTACGAGAGAGTATGAGTATAAAATATTAGAGAGAATGTTTAATAAAATGAAAGAGAATTAGTGATAAGTGGGGGACAATAAATATAAAGATATGTATTTAATAGGGGTTGAAAAGGAAAAATAAGTTTAAAGTTTGAGACACAAGGAGAAAGTTGCTTATAAAAAGGGTCAACCCTAAGAGAGAGAAAGTTATTTATAAAATGGATCGGAGAGATTAAGATACACGGCAACATCCACTGTCACACCCTTATCTTTATTTTTCCTTTTTTAGAGTATTTATGGAAAACGATACACAGTTCGGTGGGCAACAAAGGAATAGCGTAAATATACTGATATTAAATGTAAATTTACATATAGGAGTCTTTCCCGCAAGGTTTGATAATATGTACAAATTTTGTCCAAGATATTCAACATATTAAAATTAAACTAATATAACCAAATAATTCTAATCTTGGGACCTGTACATCTCAATTGCCCATGTCTACCACTTTGCCTTTAGAGCCACTGACTCCCGCTGGAACATTATTATTTATGAAAAATGGTGAAATTCGAGTGAATCTCAGTAGTAACATGCTTTTCCGACATATAAAATGTGAAAATAAATATGCAATGCACCATGTCAGGTAATATGCTATCTCATGTTGTGTGCTCATTGTCCAAGGCCAAACGACTGTTTGCAACCCTGGCTGAACTCGTGTCCATGGTCCAACAACATGTTTAGACCTTGGCTTATCCGCGTGTACCATCACTGGATCCCTGATCACAGTTAGGTCGTGTGCCCTCAGCACTGTCATGTTGCAAAAGATGGTATATACAAAGTATACAAATTATTACAAAATATATGAAAGAAAGTGTTACTACCTTATGTCCCTTTTTGCTACACAAGAATAGTTCCTTGAACTACGTGCCAACGGCTCGGGCGATTATTCCGGTCTTAAAATTCCAAATGTACAAGAGAATTAGGTTAAAACTAATTCATGTACCACTTTAGAGACTTCCATAGTGTTTGTGGTGGTTATATTAGTCTATATTGAAAATTTACCAATGTTGATATTGAGATGCAATGTTGATGTTGCCGGAAAAAATGGTTTTTATACCGTCAATGTTGATGTTATAATGATTTACTGCATTGTGTATTGTTAAAGGAGAGAGGTGGTGAATAACAGAAATAATCAAATAAGGGGTAATAATGTCAAATTAACAAATTTTGAAATCCTATTTTAGGACATCTGACTTAATTTAATATTAATAGAATTTAATGATCCAATTTAAAATTTAGATAATTCAGCTGTCTTTTAAAGGGATTTCCCCATTATTTTAATAAAAAAATTGATAACTCCGTCAATTATTCCAGTCTTAATTCATCGTTGTCTTAAATAGATAATTTAATTAGTTTCATAATGTTAACGAACATTTTAATTCTTACGCCAAGCTAAAACAAAATTGTATAAGAAAAATTGCATTTAATTTAAGAAATGCGAGAGATTGAAGTCTACTAGAACAGTCAAATCATGCCTAAATTGATTTCTTGAAATAAAAAACAGATCCAACACAAAGATCGATCTTTCAATTAAATATTTTATATTATTTCAAGATTTATATTCTTTTTTATGAGAGATGCTTCTATAAATAAAAAGAAGTACAACGTTCAGCGAAGAAAAGCAAAATAAAGCCACGTCGGATCTCAATCCTGGTGAGGAGAAGAAGCAACCATCATCAGGGCTCGCCCGAACCAATAAAAAGATCCATCAGCTCATCACGATTAAGCAAAGTAAGGTACACAACATCTCTTTATATTTTTGTTTTCCTTTTCGGCATTGAACTCTGAACAATTTATATTATAACCATAAGAACTTCCAACATCAAACCATATTTAATGACAGCAAAACCAAACCAAAGAAGTCCAAAAATTCAACCCAAAATCAATATACAAGCTCTGTTTTACGTTCACCCATAACAGCAACTTATTTCCAGAATCACGCAACTTCTAGCAGCTATAAATCCTCATGAACAGCCCAAACCAACAAATTAACAATGGGAAGAGATAAAGAAAGAAAACTCACCTAAACAATATTCCAAGCTTGCCTATGGTGATTTACTTCTCCTTCTTCCTTTTCTCCGAAAACCACTCTTGGTATCTCACCTCCGTTCTCTCTCTCGCTCACCCTCTCTTCCTCTTATTTTTCTGTTTTCTCTTGTGCTCTCTTCTCTGTGGACATGAAGCTATGGAGAGTGAGGGAGTACAGACTTAATAAATGATTATGTGTGTAGGGTGATGAGTGTGTGTGGGCACGTAAAAAGTGTGTGTGTTTGTGAATGGCCCATGAAATTTTAATGATGAGTGCAAGGTAGTGGTTGATGGTGTGCTCTTATAGAATGCCAAGTGTGGTGTGTGTCGGTAGAAAGGGTGTGTGTGTTTTAATATATATATATATAGGTATATATATATATATATAGGTATATATATTTATATCCTATTATTTACACACATTAGGTCCTAATTTTTCCCTTTATCTAATTTAAGATTCCTTAAATTTTGTAGGTTCCATAATTTGATTTATTATCAAATTCTCATTTAAATTTTCTTTTTAGAAAATTTAACCTTCACTAGATTTGGGATATTACATCCATCAAAGTTATCAAACTCACTAGTTTTTAAGCAAACTCATGGGTCGGACCCTAAACTATATAATTAAATTAAGGAAGTTCTATGAAGTTTATATATAAAGCCAATGAACACATGATTAAATCGAAAAAAGCTACCATGAGTTTAAAAATGAGAGTATATGATTTTGTAAGTTAGAAATATAAAAATAATAAAATTGTTGTGTAAAATCATGAGTTCAACTGAGTTTATAGTTATAACAAGTCTAAAAATCGTTGAAAATAGCTGTCGGCTCGTTTGCAGCAGAGAAACACGCCTCGTGGGTGTGAGCTCGAAAAGATATAAAAATCGGAGTGGAGAGTCAAAGAAATAAACATATTGTAGTGTTGTAGAAGAACCAAGAAAGCATGATCATGAATGAAATAAAGAAACCTATATCCAACTAGAGAAGCATCAAGATGAGTAAAGAAAGAGTGGCTGAAAAGGCTGGAAATAAAAGAAGACTTTGTTACATTCAAGAACCGGCGAAATACAGAAATAAAGAGAAATTGCTCATCTTCATATAGATCCATTCTATTTTATTGACCCTGTAATCAAATGTTACGATGCTATTCTAGTGGAAGGATCTATGCGTTGCGCAATATATATTTTAGGCTATATGTTTTAGGAATATTTATCAATTTAATAATATATATATATATATATATATATGTGCTGTTGTAATGTTTATAATGATTGATTCCACAGCTTCTCATCTCTTCATTAGTATTTCTAATGGTGTGAAATGTGAAGTCTCATGTCAACTGGAGAGAGTAACAAATGACGTCTTATAGGGATTTGGATACCCTTCCCCTACATGTTTTAATACCCGTGAGTGGTAATGAACCCCAAAGCCATCTTATACCTTTATTGCCCATTTGCATCATGGAATCAGAAGTAATGTAATAAAATGTAATGTAATGATGATTATATGAATTTGTTTGGTTCGTCATTAAAGAAAGATGATGCATATGTATAAAACATTTGGTTGGATTATATCGAACATGAGAATATATGGGAATAATATATCAAGAGATAAAATTGCCCCTATCTACACACATATATGTATAATATATACATTGGGTTCATGGTAGTTTTTTCATTTTGTGCACTTTACAAGTTGGGTTTATAATAATATTTTAATATTTAATGGTGGATCTGCCATCGTTCATTCTGCCATTTGCTCCGTTCGTCCATCGCTCCGACCCCATAATCTTCTTCAACCTCCAGAGACGGCAGCAACACAGCTTCTTCTTCAACCTCACATCAGATCTGGTGATGATGTCGACGGTGATTTCAGCAATCGGTCGTGCTCTTCATTCTCAGATTTTTAAGCTTAACAACAGTAGCGTTGATTTCAGCGATCCCTTTTGCTTGTCTATTCTCAAACTTGCAACCTTGACATCAACAGCAATTTCAGATCAATTTTTTATTCTCAGATCTTTGTGTTGTTGCTGGTGTTTTTTATTCTCATATCAATTTTTTAGCATTATATGATCTTTGTGTTGGTGGTGGTATTATGTTTACTCTTAAATCATCGTCTTGTTGCTGGTAGTTGATGTTTTGTGGTGGTCGGTGGTTGCCGCTATGGTGGATGATGACTATGAATATTTGGGATGGTGGTTAACAGTTATCGTGTGAACGGAGTGAGATGTGTGTTAGTTCTTGAAGAACATAGTGAAACCCCCATATTGGGGTTTGATTGAAGCTAAAGAAGTGGTTTTTCATGGTGAAAACTTGTGATTGATGCTAGCATTGGATTGCTTCTCTGGTGAAAAATGATAACGCAGGAATAGATGAATTCCTGAACTTGATATGGGTATGATAATTTCTGATGCGAAAATAACAACTTCTTATATGAAAATCACAACTCGATGTGGTTATATCAATTGAGACTACTCTAGTCATCTTTTTTACAAGATAGAGGAAAACTTATTATTACTATTAGAGAATAAACTATTTCCCACAAGTTGAATTCAAGTATGCGAAGAAGACTCACGTTGCTTTTTTGTTAGTGAAATTATAATCTCCAGTTACACTGTCTTATTAATTCCTTCCACTTCAGAGAGACAGTTGACAAAGCCTTCCTTCATAAAAGAAATGAATCCGATGAGTTAATGAAAAGGAACATAACATAGAGTTGGTTATCCAAATGAGACTCATCGCTCATAGGCTATTCGATTGCCAGCGAATCTCAAAAAAAATTTCCTCAATTTTACAGAGTTTTAAGAATATTCATTTTTGTTAATAAATCTGACATTAAACTAAAAGTAATCACCACATGAGGCCAGTTGTACCTGAACTGTTTTTGACAAATTTCAACGACGCAGGGAATACGAGAAAGAAGACGATGATGTGTTGAAGGGAGAAGAGGCTTTCAAGAAGACCAAGGAGCTGCCATGGCAGAAGCAGATAACGTTGAGATGTTTGGTGACGATTTTTGTGCTGAGCATCGTCTTCAACTTCATTGTTAGGTGTCGCCGTCTTGAAGACCTGTGTCGTTGCCTCCTCTGGCAACTTTATTGGCTTCTTCTCTGTTGTCCATAGCAAAAACATGATGATTTTGAAGTATAAGCTCACGGATCACATGAGCTCGCATCCAGATGGGAGGAGGAGAATGAGGAAGAGGGTGAATGAGGAGCAAATAGTGGGGGATGAAATTGGTAGATTCACTAAAAAAAAATAATGAATTTCTGACGAAATTTGCTACTAAATTTCTTTCCATGACAAATTCCGTTGAAAAAGTTTATGACAGAATTCATTTTGTGGTAAAATTTGGGACAAAATTAGCTACAGAGAAGTATTCCGTGGCAAATTCCGTCGGAAATTTTATTTACCACAGAATTAGCCACGAAATAATTATGTGGTTAATTTCGTCGGAAATATTAAAAAATTATTATTTTTAAGATAAATTTAATTATTAAAACAACACCTCTCTCAGTATTAACAACATTAGATTTTTCATTAACGATTACACTTCCTTGATTAACATTTTTGTCAGAATAAATTGGGAAAGTCACAAGTTGGATGTTCAAAAACATCATTTCTCCCAATATTAACAACATTAGATTCTTTATTAAAGACTCTACTTCCTTCATTAACATCTTTGAAGGAACAAATTGGCAAGTCACTAGTCACAGAACGCCGCCGACCTCCCTTAACAAATCGTAGAATGCAGAACCGCAAAACACCGCCGACCGCCCTCAACAGAATGCTGACAAATCCCAATTTTATTATATATTTTATAATTTATTTGAGGGTTTTGTCATACTTATAGAGCTTAAAATGCATTCTTTATTATTAAATTGACATTAAGAGTAAATACATTGAATTAGGACTAAAAGGGCAAAATTATCATAAAAATTGTAATTACTCTTAATCATTTATTTTTAAGAAGATTTGATGTTGGATTAATTATTTTTAATTGTAGGTATTTGAAAAGTGGGATTAAAATTGAAAATGATAGTTTGGGGTTCAAATTTACAAAATGTCATTTTGGTCCCACAAAATTTGTAAATGCCAGTTTGGTCCACGAGTTCAACTGCTGCGTTTTGACATCCACTTAGGTCAGATTTGGAATCAGCTGTTAGACAGATTTAATTGCAGAGGGAGCTTGCTGGTCAAAAAAAAAAAAATTGCAGAGGGAGCTTCGAAATATAACAGAGATCACAGCCGCAACGCACTGCCTCTGGACCTTGAACCTTCTCCTTCACCTTCATCTTGATTCTCCTACACTTCACCAGTCCTTCTTGGTCGCCGGCGACCTTTGCTTCCTTCACCGTCGCCGGCGACCTTCCATTTCACCAGAGAACAGAGACGCCGCGACAGGGAACATCCAGGAGAGACCGAAGACAGAGCTGAGAGCTAGGATCGGAGGTTCATCAAACACCACACCACCACCTCTTCATCGCTGTCACTCCTCTACAGCCGGCGACCTTCACAGCCTCCAGAACCTTCACCTAAGTCTCATCTCTGCCTTTAACCTCCAGTCCAGACCGTGTCTCCTCAGTTTCCACCATCACCACAGAGCTCTAAGTTAATTGCCCATTAATTATGTCTCCTCTGTGGTTGTTTGTTTTCCTGGCTGCTGTTTGGAATTTGGAGATGATTTTATTTGGTGAAGCTGTGATGGTGGTTTGCTGTGACTAAGCCTATCTTTTCTTAGAGTAATGGATTGAGTCTTTATGTTTGGAGCTATAGAGGCAAGTTTTAGTTTTAAGTTATTAGTTTGACTATACATTCATGATTTCTTTGATTTTAGAAATTATAATTTGTAGTTAAAGTTAATATATTTGGTTTAATTTTTATTTGAACCAATTTGTGATTTGAAGTAGTTTATGTTGAACATTGTGCTCATCAATATATGTGATTATATATATGCTTTATTGTAATTATTTTGATTCTTGCATGATATTGTTTGGATATTGAGTTGATTTTTTATTGTATTAGAACCAATTTCATTAATTAATTCATAATCGCATACTAAGAGTGCTTAATAACATCTCTAGAGTAGGAGTTACTCTCTTTTGATGATAGACTCATCGGTTGATGAGGTTTGATATTTTAGAGAACTTGGTGATTTCATAAATTGCATACAAAGTAGTTTCAAATAGTGTTTTAAGAAGTTATTATTTTCTAGATTTAGGAATAATCACTTATTAATGCACTAGTGTAACCCCCTACCTTAATAGCCAAATTTATAATTCGAGAATGCATCATTAAGTTGAAATAGAGACCAGTAGTTAATTTAAAACTTTTCCAAAACTTATTTAGTGCAGTCTCAAGTTCACATCTTGAATATAATTGGTCTGTCCAGTTCGATTTCATTCATACATATTAGAGTGCAACCAAAAATTCCCGACAACGCTCAGGTTTCATTACTTAATAGAGGGTTTACAAAGCTTAGTTTCCCATACAGGGGATTACACAACACTATTCAATATATACAACATGTGCAACTAATCCCAAACAAAATATGACAACCAACTACTAAAATTAAAACTCCTAGCTAGGAGCTCTAACCGCCCTTCGTCACTTGCTTTTCCTTTGAACCGCTTGCCCTTGATGTAAGTTAGTCATTGGTAAGAATGAGATTCAAAAGAATCTCAGTAGTAACAATTCACTTATAACATGTACAATCACAAAGCATGTAAGCAAATCACAACAACAACAACAACACAACGGCATTTTTGTGACAGCTTTTGCTACATTCACAACGGAATGTTTCACAACAGCACAACAACGGCATTTCACAACGGCAATGTTACATCACGGCATATTCAATGAAATGACATACATGCAAAGCATCATACACATAATAAGAGAAAGAGTCACTACCTTGTTCTTTCCGCTCGTGCACTGGTACTGGTTTATCACGTGAAGGGCAAATGTCAAATCCTATAATTAGAATTTGAACGACAGGTTATTACTTAATCCAATTCTTTAATTCAAACACTCAAGTTGGTTATCATTAGGGACATTTAATCAAATCAACTAAGGAGTTAAAGTGGTCAATTAACCTAAAAGACCAATTCCTAACCTTAAAGTTCAACAATACTACATTATGCCATTACATCTTCAATTTTCGCATGAGGGACCAAATTTGTCAGAATTTTCTCCAGACTTTGAAAAATCATAACTAATTCTACAAAAATTGAAATGAGGTGATTCCAAGTCCTATGGAAATATATTGAAGTCCTTTTCATAGGAAAAATATGAATCATTACAGGAAATCACCAGACAATTCCAGAATTACACAAAATCCCACACTGCTGCAGAATTAAGTCCAGTTTCAACATCAAACTTTGGGCAACCAGAACTCCCATCTCAAAACACGAAATGACAAAAATTATATGTCCATTTTGAAGCTTGGAATGTGAACTTTAAGATTGGAAAGCTTCATAATTTTTAGAGATCATTTGGTTATCCAAAAATACCACACAAGTAGAGTACCTCGCTGGAATTCTGTTCAGGCTGAAAACCCAGATTTACATTTTGAGTTTCAATGACCCAAAATTCACAACCCAGGGCTATTCCCACATAATTTTTCGTATAGAACACAATGGTAACATCAAAATTAACAAATTCCCACTTGTTGTCCATGTCCTGTTTTAGCAGAAAATTCAAAATAAATTCCAACAATTACCAACTTCCAATTTCAGCATCAAACTTATGTCAAACGGTTTCCAATCATCATAAACCACTAATAACATAACCAAAACATCATGAATTACCCAAACCCTTGTTTGGCCAAAATCAGGGCAGATTTGCACATGCCAAAATTCTCATTCAACCAAGACAACTAATAGCTCAAATTGATGCTAATACTCACCTCTTGCTTCTCCTTAGCTCCTTTCTTTGGTTTTTCAGCTTTTGTTCTTGGATGATGGCACAAAACACATCCTCTTGAAATTCTAAAACCATAGAAATGAAGCCCTCATCAAGAGCAACAATGTTTATGAAGGACACTTGAGCCATAGATGAGGTTAAGGAGGTGAAAAATCAAGATTAAACTCACCTTGAAACCTTGCTTTTCTTCCTCCACATTTTGGGCTTCTGAAAACCGACTTGAAGATGGAGAGAGAGAGTGATAAATGATCAGATTTTCCTTTCCCTTATCACTTAAAGAGGCAGCCGAAATTGTGGTCCAAAGGTGGTAAAAAGTTGTGGTCAAAATTGATTCACCTTGGTCAAATACTTGTAACAATTCAACTTGAGTTTTTTATCCTTTCATCAAGTCTTTTCTTTGCTCATGTATTGGACGTCCAAAATGTGCCAAGAAATATTTGCTTCATCTTTTCTCTTTCTTTCTTGATGACATACAAATATATGGCCCCTTTTCATTCAAGTTATCATCTTTTATTTGGCCTACAATTGTTGACCAAAAATAATGACCAAAAGGAGCTATAAAAACCCTTTTTCAATTATCTTAAGTTTACCCCCTCACATATGTTGCTTTTTAGTTGAAATTGTTGACCAAGTCTTCTCCTTTTAATTGGTCATATTTAGTAGCCAATATATATTTACTCTTACTTTTCCTCTTGTCATAAGTAAGTCATGGCCCTTTGAAGAAGAAGATGATCTTGTAAAATATCATCTTGCAATATAATATTAAATTGCCAATTTTGCATATGAAACTTGACTAAGTCATAACAAAATTTTCTAGAGGTAATTATGTCATTAATCCCACCATCCATTTTGTACATTTAGCCCTTGAGTACATCTTAGGATATTACAACTAGACTCAACGGTGTTGGGGTTTGATTTTTTGAGGGACTTTTGGTTGCAATTGCTACTAGTGTTTTGTATTGAATTTTGGTTAGAGGGATTAAGTCTTGCCCGGTGTGGAAGATTTAATTCATCTAACTCAAGCTAGCTCAAAGGGTCTTTTGAACATTTTTGTCAAACTAGCACACTCCCATTATCTTTTGAAACAAATGATAGATGAAATTCATTATTCTAGGAGGCTTTATTATATCTTCCAAACCAATCTCCATTCCATTCCACTTTTGTTTCAAAAACATCCCAAAAATATCTTTCTTAATTGCATTCAATTCATAGTTTTAAAAATCAATCAATCATATTTATCCTTGTCAATTTTGCATTGTAATTATTAGTTTACTAGAAATTAGTTTCATAACCGGCATCTCAAAGTGAAACGACCCGAGTTGTACACTATATTGCATTAATTCGGTTTTATTCTTGATAACCCCGAAACGACTAAAATGAGTTATTTCAAAAGCAGAACGTAGAACACCGCCGACGCCCTATGTTTGTCATTTCTTAGTTTACCTCCTTCCAAGAGACCACAGAACGCCGCCGACCACCTTCGACAAACTATCATTCCTGTTAGCAGCCCGTCGCCCCCTAGGTGTCTCGTTTGTGAGTTGCAGGCATTTCAATTTCAGCCTTCCCTCTTCTGTTGCTTTTTCCTTTTTCCTGTCACTAATGAGGGCATTTTCGTCATTGTATCAAGATATCAAAACCCAGATTCCTACAGTAGTACTGACTTGGGATATCAATATTTCACCACACCTTTTTGTCATTTCCTAATTTTAACTTTAGTTTTTTCTGAATTTTCCCTTAAATTTATATTTAGTTTTTTTATAATAATATATATTTATGTATAAGAAATAAATATATATTTATAAATAATTGATTATATATAATAAGATTATATATATATATATTAGTGACATAATTCATTCCGTCGAAAATCCATTTCCGTTACAAATCCGTGGCAAATTTCATTGAAAACTCTGAATTCTGTTGGAAGCTCAGTGTATTTTTGTAGTGATTGAAGGAGGGAAGGATGATCATGAGTGAGAATCAAATGAGGAGGGTGGGATAAATTTATCAAATCAAATCTTGATTGAAATCTCATTTTGGGCCTCTTGCATTTGTTAAATTTAGCAGCACAATTTAGAATTTGGGTAATTTAACATCTTTTAAAAGATTTTTTTCTATTTTAATTTTTAACTTTTAACTTTGATCTCACTATATTTTAATATAAATAGGTTTTCTGAAATTAAAATTTTATTTTTGTATAGAAAATTAAAATGTATAAAAAAAGTGTGGCTTGACAATAAAATAAAATGAAAGTGTTAGTTATGAATAGTATATCGATTATTAAATTAAAAAATTAAAGCCCTGTTATGAGCTGGCCTTTATTTTCTCATATCACTTTTGTCTTTGTATACAAAAAAAAAACTACATTGAAATAAAATAAATTCCACGGATGAAAATAGAAAATAAAAAATAAAAAATAAAAAGACAAATTAAATTCATATAAAATTAAATTTAGAAGCTAACTTTCTTGTTGTTAGCTCAAAGATTTATATTTTTTATTAATTAAAAGATAAAACGGTAAGAGATCAAATTCAACAGTCAAATTATTTGTAAATTGATTTGAGGGAAAAAAAACGGATTCTCTGTTTAAATAATAAAGATGTTAAAAATTCATCTTTTATTTATCAGATATACACGCTGATAGTAATGAGCCAAATGAAGTGCAAAGTGCACGAAAGAAAAAACTGTTAGCGACCGCCTAAAGAAGATCATCAACAACGGGCCATCTCTTGACGCAAGCCAAGGTACACAGGCACGCTTGGGAAGCGGATTCTCTCATCATCCCATCTTCTCATCATCTCTCATAAGCTAATACGAACAACTAATAAGCAGAATCGAAGGCTTAGGGCAAAGAATTGGAGGGTAATCCCAATTCACGTAACATGGAATTTGGTGGGCAATGAAGAATTGACAGTAGAGGTCGGCGTGGCTGTGGGGCTCGTGAAGATGATGATGCAATCAGGGTCGTTGTGTTTTCCATTGGAAGATGATGCGATCCGAGATATCGGATAGAAACTGTACCCCGAAAAAAAACAAAAAGATTATAGTAAGATATAGTGGAAATTGGGGAATATTTTAGTAACTGGACGCTGTGGCTCTTTGTGAGCACTTGGATCTATTGAATGGACATGATTTAGAGCTTACGGAGGACAATGAGAAAATTGCTAATGAGAGAAACCGAATAATCAAAGATATCACAAGGTACATTTTTGTTCTCCTTTCCTTTTTTATGGTAAATATAATATCACAACATCTCGCTCTCAAAATTATTCGCTTTAGGCCCTATTATCTCCCACGATCTTAAAAAGCATATTAAGAGGGAAGTTATTAAGACCCTTATAAGACATCATTTGTTCCTCTCCCCAGCTAATGTAAGACTTCATAGTGAACTTTTTAAAATTTCTTTTATAACAAAATAATTGTTATTATTTGAAAATTATTTAGGTTCGCTTGAAGCAACACTCATAGCAATGAAAAACAAAATCGAAGTCTGGTAGAACCAGCGTCAAAAGTTAAAAGAATTTTTCATATTTTAACTTTTAACTGTTAAGTTTGATCTCACTCCATTTTAGTATAAATAGATTTTCAGAAATAAAAATTTTATTTTTATATATAAAATTAAAATGTATAAAATAGTTGTGGCTTGACAATAAAATAAAATTAAAGTGTTAGTTAGGAATAGAATATCGATTAAAGCCCTGTTACAAGCTCGCCTTTATTTTCTAATATCACTTTTGTCATTTTATAAAAAAAATCTACATTGAAATCAAATCAATTCCAGGGATGAAAATTAAAATAAAAAATAAAAACGAAAATTAAATTCATATAAAATTAAATTTAGAAGCTAACTTTCTCGTTGTTAGCTCAAAGGTTTATATTTTTTATTGATTATTATAAGATAAAACGGAAAGAGATCAAATTCAGCAGGCAAATTATTATTTGTAAATTGATCTTGAAAAAAAAAACAGATTCTTTGTTTAAATAATAAAGATGTTAAAAATTCATCTTTTATTTATCAAATATACAGGCTGATATTAATGAGCCAAATGAAGTGCAAAGTGCACGGGGGAAAAAAAACTGTTAACGACCGCCTAAGAAGATCATCAACAACGGTCCATTTCTTTATGCAAGCCAAGGCACACAGGCACGCTTGCCTTTCTTTTTTATTTAATCAAAGATATCACATAACACTTTGAACTTGCGATTAATGCATTTGACGCATCACTGTCTTTTTTTAAAAAAACTGGTCAAGGGTATCGCAGACCGCTTTGAATTTTAGACTAATCGCTTTTGAGCTTTGATTTCAAGGCTTGGAGGGTTTGTTCCAAGCTCATGTTCTCCTCGTCGAAGGTGAAGCGCGGCTCAACCAACAACTTGTTGATAAGGTATATGCATCTCTTTACATTTTTGTTCTCCTTTTTGATGGTGAATATAACATCCCAACATCTCGCTCTCGAGATTATTTGCTTTAGGCCCCTATTATCTCTCAAGGTTTTAAAAAGCATTGAGAGGCAAGGTATTAAGACCTTTATAAGACATCATTTGTTGCTCTTCCCAGCTAATGTAGGACTTCATAGTGAACTTTTTAAAATTTCTTTTATGACAAAATAATTATTATTATTTGAAAATCAATTTAGGTTCGCTTGAAGCAGATACTCATAGAAATGAAAAACAAAACTGAAAATCAAAGTCTTGTCGGACCATCATCAATGCAAGAAGAAATAAAGACGACTCTTCTGAATTGGAGAAGTATCAAGATACACAAACAAAGAGAAAATGTTCTTCAAACAAAACGACTTGAAGACCTCGTAGATTTCAATTCTAAAGGTGGGTCTATTTTATTTCTACATGGTTTATATGAAGATATTTTATTTTTCACATGGACTTAAAGGGGAACGAAAGACGCATTATAAGGGTCTGAATATCTCATTTTAAAATCATGGGTGGTAATGTGGCCTCAAAACGGATAATATTGAGAGCAAGATGCATTTGAATAATATTAATATGAAGAATATGGTTGGTTTCAAGGTCTTTAAGTTTGAAAAGTATACTTTCAGTCCTTTAATTTTAAAGCTGTTAACATTACGATGAGAGGCACAAACGTGTCTAAACTATAGCTGTGTAGATTCTATAGCTACATTTATAATTCTTATTTAATTACTCTTTAATAGCCATCGGGGTAGATTGTGAAGTGTCATATTGATGGGGACGAGAGTGATCAATCTTTATTTATTTTTTCTTTGTTGTTGTTTTTTTGTTTCAAAACTAATCATTTCAATAAACCATATAAAATTGCAGGAACATTTGAGGATATGAAAGTGACATGTAAAAGCCAGATTGATTTATCAAAGAAAACGTCTCAAAGAGTAAAAACATCATACGCAGAAGTAGAAACAAGAAAGATTTTGAAGCAAAGAAGAATAAGAGAAACACAAAAACAAAGAGAAATTGCTCATCTCGAGGTAGATCAAATAAAAGACACTACTGCAGGCTTGAATGATAACAAGGAAATAGAGGAAGGAGAAATTGTTGGTCTTGAGATAAATCAAATAGAAGATATTGCTTGCTTCAATGATGGCAAGGAAGCTAGGAAAAGAGAAAGAGCTCGCCTTAGAGAAATACAAAAGCAAAGAGAAATTGCTCGTCTTAAGCTAGATCGAATAGAAAACACTGCACGCCTCAACGATAACATGGAAGCTGAGAGAGAATTTTACAAGCTTACTCATGGACGTTTAATAAGCGAGGATGAATTTCATATGCTTATTTATTTTGGAGAACCATTAGGTCCATTTTTCTACCAGTAATAACAATGGAGTCATTTTTCTTGAACTTGTAATCAAATTTTATAATGTTCTTCTTGTAGAAGAATGTACACACATATACAAAGATATGTATTTAAAAATATAAAAATCGAACTTGTAATCAAACTTGTGGGTGTGAACTCGAAAAGATATAAAAATCGGAGGGGAGAGTCAAAGAAATAAACATATTGTAGTGTTGCAGAAGAACCAAGAAAGCATGATCATGAAGGAAATAACGAAAACAATATCCAACTGGAGAAGCATCAAGATACGTAAAGAAAGAGAGGCTGAAAAAGGTAGAAATTAAAGAAGACTTTGTTACGTCCAAGAACCAGAGAAATACAGAAATAAAGAGAAATTGCTCATCTTCATATAGATCATATCAAAGACACATCACACATGTGGCTTCAACCATAACATGGAAGGTGGGAACGAATTTTTTAGGCTTCTTTATGGATGTTAGATCCATTCAATTTTATTGACCCTGTAATCAAATGTTACGATGTATGCTATTCTAGTGGAGGGATCTATACGTTGTGCAATCTATATTTTAGGCTATATGTTTTAGGAATATTTATCAATTTAATATATATATATATATATATCTATATATATTGTCGTAATGTTTATAATTATCAATTCCACAGCTTCTCATCTCTTTATTAGTATTTCTAATGATGTGAAATGTGAAGTCTCATATCAACTAGAGAGGGGAACAAATGACGCCTTACAGGGGTCTGGATACCATCCCCTTCACTTGTTTTAATACCGTTTGTGGTAATGAACTCCAAAGCCATCTCATAACTTTAGAAAGACGATAATGTGAGAGAGTTCAATAAAACGGAAGCTCGCCCATTCAACCTGGTGAGATGGCACCCTCTTGTATTTTCCCAATGTATTTGAACCATGGCACCACCTTATCACCACCACACAGGCTTGCCATCATGAAGATGGTGATATTTCATATATTTATAAATATATTTTATACACTCCCTCGATCCTTAATATGAGACATATTTATTTAATTTGATTAGATTAAGGAAGTTAGTTATGTTAGTTAATATGACATATACTTTATAAAACATCTTAGTAATTTTTTTAATTCCTCCATTCCCTCTCCTCTTTGATTATTGTTGAAGAAACATCAATATGGGTAAATTAGAAAAAGAATGATAAATATAAAAAATATGTCTTATATTTGAGACTTAGATCAACTCTTTAAAAAAATCTTATAATAAGGACTGAAGGGAGTATTTATAAATATATATTAGGATTAATAAAAATAAATAAAGAATGACATGACGAATAGGTTCTTTTATGGACTAGGAATGGACGGGCTTAAGATGAGAAGGGCCTCGGCCCTGAAACTCATTTGAGCCCAAAACTAATTAATATTAATTTTTACTGAGTGTGTGTTCGGATAAAATCAAAAAAGTGCTTTTCAGGATAAAACCTTGGCTTTGATAAAAAAGGTGCCCAACACTCAACAATTTTGAACAATCCCGTTTTTTTACCAACCATGGTTTTAAGGTTTGAAACCTTGGTTTTAAAAAAGTGACTTTTTTTCCACTTTTTCCTTCTCTCTCCTGCTTTTAGCTCCATCAATTCCACCTGGTGTCCCTTTATTCCCTTCGGTGAAATAAAGCATGAAGGAAAAATAGTTATAATTCGATAATTGTACAAAAATAGTTATATTATATAATCTCACCATATCTGATGCAAGTTCAGGATTATTTAGGTGTTTTATAGTAGATTATGTTATATCTTTACTACTTATAAATAATTTTTTTAATATACATATATATATATACACACACATATGTAAGTTTGATCTATTTTTTTATATTACATAATTGACTAAAGTTATAATTTTAAAATTTTTTAATAAATTTATTTCATTTTTTGTATTTATTATTTAATTTAATGTTAAATAATACTTCAAATATAATCTTATCCTTTATATGTAATTATTACAAAAAATAATGTCCTTTTTAGTAATTTGACTATGAAAAAAGCTATTCTGATCATAACATCCAAACACTCTCATTTTATTAAAATCACTTTTTTCCTATAATCTATTCTCCTCATAATCTATTCTTCAAAAGCTATTCTCCACTTTTTCTCCAGAAGCTATTCTTAAAAAGCTAATCCGAACACACACTGAAACTATATGAATCAAAAGCAATTTTTTTTATAATATAAAAATATTATTCAAAATAGAAAAAATTATGGTATACTCCCCCTAATCCATATTATATGTTAACTACAACTATCTCACAAAAACCAAAAAGAGACAGTAAACTCATTAACTTTATTTGAAAAAGAACATTTTTTTTAACTTTAACACTACATTAGATTTTAATTTTTCTCGTAATAAATTATGACGAATGTGTGAGAAAAGTTCATTACCAAATGCCAAGTGACTTATATCATTGTCAAAGAATTTCTTCCAAGTTGTGACAAAACTTATCCTAATTAAACCAGCATATATTTTTAATTAAAAATGTGTCATAAAATTATGCTAAACATTATTGAAAATATAGGAACCCCAATCCATCTATCCTGGTATATCTTAGGAAATTAAAAATATATCAAAGAAAATAAAAATGTGACTATAAGTCCAGAAATTTTAACAGCATAAAATTCTAGACAGAGTGTGAAGCTATTTTATTTTTCACATGCATTTAGAGGGGATCAAAAGACGTATTATAAGGGTTTGAATATCTCGTTTTAAAATCATGGGTGGTCATGTGGCCTCAAAACTAATAATTTTGAGAGCAAGAAGCATTTGGGTAATATTAATTAAAGAATATGGTTGGTTTCAAGCTCTTTAAGTTTGAAAAGTATATACTTTCAATCCTTTAATAATTTTAAAGATATTAACATTACAATGAGAGGCACAGACGTATCTAGACTATAGCTGTGTAGATCCTATAATTACATTTATAATCCTGATTTAATTACTCTCTAACAGCCATCGGGGTAGATTGTGAAGTGTCATATTGATAGGAACAGGAATGATCAATTTTTATGTATTTTTTTCTTTGTTGTTGTTGTTGTTTTTTTATTTTTTATTTTTTGCAAAACTAATCATTCATTCAAATAAACCGTATAAAATTGCAGGAACATTTGAGGATATGAAAGTGACATGTAAAAACCAGATTGATTTATCAAAGAAAGCGTCTCAAAGAGTATGGAGCAAAGAAGAATCAGAGAAATACAAAAACGAAGAGAAATTGCTCATCTCGAGGTAGATCAAATAAAAGACACTACTGCTGAGCATCATCTTCAACTTCATCTTTAGGCTTTGCGGTCTTGAAGTCCTGCGTCTTTGCCTCCTCTGGCATCGCCTTTAGCGGTGCCACGTCAAGTTAGATGCTTGGGATGAATCCATATGTATTACAGGTGAAGGAGGTACAGCACATATATACCACAATCAATGCAAAGACTCTCCAACTTAGTTGGTTCTTTATTAGTTTCCTCTTTACGAACACTTTATTGGCTTGTTCTCTGTTGTCCATAGCAAAAACATGATGATTTTGAAGTATAAGCTCACGTATCGCATGAGCATGCATCCAGATGGGAGGAGGATGAGGAAGAGGGTGAAGCAAATAGTGGGGGATGGAATTGGTGGATTCACTAAAAAAATTAATTAATTTCTGTAATATCACAAAATTTGGCAAAAGGTTAAATTTTCCAAAAAGAAAATTTAAATGGAAATTAGATAATAAGTCAAATTATGGAACCTATGAAATTTTAAGGAATCTTAAATTAGACAAAGGAAAATATTAGAGCCTAATGTGTGTAATTAATAGGATAAAAATATACCTATTGGTATATATATTTAAGCACACCGACACACACGGATAACACACTCACACTTGGACAACACATAAAGAATAAACCATGCACACACACAACAGCCCCATAATTTGCTTCTATCATTAAAGTCTCATGGTCCATTCACAAACACACACACCTTCACGTAGCAACACCTCATCTCACGCTCTTTCAACCATATAACCCCACAGATTTAACACTTTCTATTTAATTTTCTATTTAATCACTCAGCTCTTCATTCGACCAAGTATCTGGTCAAAGAGAGAGTGAAAGGAAGAAAGAAAACAGAATAGAGAAAGAGAGAACAAAGAGACAGTCAAGAGAGCAAGAGTGATCGGTGCAATTGTGGAAGGAAGAAGAAGCTCCAAATTCCACATGCAACATCATAAACATATTTAGGTGAGTCTCCTACACATTTATCGTTCTTGTCACGTTGGATTTGAGTGGTTTCTATGGTGGTTTTGTGGCTGGAATAAGAGAAAATTCGCTGGAAAGTTTCTGTCACTGAAAAGTTGTTAAACCAGTGATTGTGTGACGATTTGGGGGCGAATTTTGGAGTTCTTTGGTTCTGATATTTACTCATTAACCTCAGTATATATGTGTAGGAGTGTATACAGTTAAAATTTGTGAGGTTTAGAGTATAAATTCATGGTTACATATTAGTTTTCTTCACTCTGTTTTGCTGTCCGAAAAACACAGTTCATATATGAAACTTGCAGAAGCTTAAACAGAGGCTGTAGATGGATTTTTTTTTTTAATTGGTCTTTTTGAATAGATATTTTAGGATGTGCAATTGATGATAGAATCAAGAAAAGTATAATTTGGAGTGAAAATGAATGAGTTCTTGATTGTTGAAGTCAGGCTGTCAAAACTGGCGTTTTTGGGAGTTAGTCATCTTCATGTTGCCTTTTTACCAGACAAACCTTAGTGAAAAATTATGAAATTTTACAAGAATATAGTAGACATTCATAGATTTAAAAGAAGTCCAAGAATGCATCATTTCAATGTATGTGGAGAGAGTCATGTTTTTTCAAATTTAATTCCGAAACATGGGTCATTTTGGACGTTCAAGTCTGGCAATTAAGATTTTCGATAATTCTGGGGCAATTTGACTTATAATTTTTAGTGACTAATATTTTTCCCTTAAATTAAACTTAATTAGAGTCACATAGGACTTGAGATCACTTCATTTCAATTTTTGTAGAATTAGTTATGATTTTTTGAAATTGAGCTTTGTTTCTGGAATGCAATCTGGAACAGTATTAGTTGGCAGAATTTCTGGGCAAAATTTGTAATTAGTAATTATCTTTGGATATTTTTCTATGAAAGTAAATTTAAAGAGATTCATTTAGGCTTTAGAATTAGTCAATTTCTAATTTTCTAGAATTAGTTATGAATTTTCAAAGTTGACTAAAAATCTAAGGTCAAAAATGGATTCCTTGGGCGAAAATATGTTAGAATAGCCTGAGTCAAAATTTCTGAAAAAGTATAGTCGGATTGGGTACAAAGGACAGAGACCGAGTCCCCAGGGACATTTTGGTAATTTTTCAATATAGACTAATATAACCATCAAAAACACTATGGAAGTCTCTAAAGTGATACATGAATGGGTTTTAACCTAATTCTTATACATTTAGAATTTTAGGACCCGATTGGTAGCCTGAACCATTGCACGTAGTTCAAGGAACTATTATCAAGTAGCAAAGGGACAAAAGATAGTAACACTTTCTTTCATATACTATGTAATACTTTGTATGCTTTGTGTATACCACCTTTTGCAACATGACAGTGCTTAGGGCACACAAGAATAAGCCAGGGTCTAAACATGTCATTGGACCATGGACACGAGTTAAGCCAAGGTTGCAAATAGCCGTTTGGCCTTGGACAGTGTGCACACAACATGAGTTAGCATCTTATATGACATGGTGCATTGCATATTTATTTTCACATTTTATATGTCAGAAAAGCATGTACTACTGAGATTCGCTTGAATCTCATCCTTTATCAAATTGAAAAACATTCCAGCAAAAGCTAGTGGCTCAAAGGAAAAGACAACGGCTACCGGTGCGTAGAGTTCGAGTGTGTACAAGAGCTATTGTGGTTTGTATTTTAGTTTTCTTTTAAATGATCTGTACATTTGTATATATTTTTCAAACCTTGCGTGGATTCTCCTATATTGTAAAGAAGTACTTAATATCAGTATGTTTCCTCTATTTCTGAATGCCTTACGGAACTGTGCTCTTAATACTCTATGAATATCGATATGTTAAGGGGTTTGAAAATTTCTGACGGAATTTGCTATGAAATTTTTTTCCATGGAAAATTCCGTTGAAAAAGTTTCAGACAGAATTTCCAACAAAATTCATTCCATGGCAAAATTTGGGACGGAATTAACCATGGAAAAATATTCTATTGCAAATTTCAAAATTTGCCATGGAATAATTATGTGGTTAATTCCGTCATAAATATTAAAAAATTATTATTATTTAGTTAAATTTAATTATTAAAAAAGCATTATATATATATATATATATAAATTATTAGTTATAAATTCATTTTAATTAAAAATAGAATTTAAATTCAGAAATTGAACCATAATATAGTCATATGAAAATTTATTTAAGATTTAATTTTTCTTAATTTGAAAATAATTTATATTAAAAAAATAATAAGAATGTATAAAATTATTTTATATTATTATTAAATTTAGGGAAAACTCCAAAAAAATATAGTTAAAATTAGGAAAGGAAAAAAAGGTGTGGTAAAATTGTGATATCCCAAGTCAGCACTACCGTAGGAATATGAGTTTTGATTTCTTCATACAATGACAAAAATGCCCTCATTAGTGATAGGCAAAAGGAAAAAACAATAGAAGAGGGAAGGCCGAAATGGAAATACCTACAACTCACAAACGAGAAACCTTGGGGGTGATGGGCTGCTAACAAGAATGATGGTTTGTCGACGGTGGTTGACAGCATTTTGCGGTCTCTTGGAAGGAGGTAAATTAAGAAACGACAAATGATCTGACCGAGTCTTTACGCCTTGGAGTCAAATGCAAAATATTTTTAATCCAAGAATTGCAGTACAATGCAACACTCGGGTCGTCTCACTTGAGGAGCTTTTTATTTATTCCTAAGTAATCTATATGCCATGCGAATGCACTAAAAGAAAACAAGGGGAAAACGGTTTTTGGATTTTTCAAATTAATAACTAAAAGAAAATGCAAATTAATTAAATGCTAAGCTATTATTTTTGATATTTTTCTTATAAAAATGGAGAATGAGTAAGAGTGAATGAAATGGTATGGAGTGAAAAATATGAATGATGAATGCTCTTGGTAATGAAAAAGTGACAATCCTTGCTCAAAAAGATTATGGGAACTAATTTTCTCCAAGTCTTGAAATATAAAATCCCAAACGATCACTCGGGTCTAGTGTTCTTACTTAATAGTTACTCATGCGAACACAGCTAGTAACTATCCCTTAAGGCACTATTAGGAACCACTTAGAGTGCAATTAAAATGAATAAATGCAGTTAGCTTCCTCTTGATATGAATGCGATAACACGACACTCAATTGAATCAATTCAATTATACACTCTAACAATAACACGTAGAAAGCACAATTTCATTGAATTAATAAGGAAATATATATATAAATTCAACAAGCCACAAAAATGCAATCCAATTATAAATATCAAAGCAACAGAGACAATTAACATCAATCTCAGTTCCAAAATCATACACAATAATTCCTAAAACTAGACAATTAAATATATAATTCTAGACTGATAGAATGATAGAAAAGAACTCCCCTCTATGGTTCATTAAGCTCAAGCAACCTTCTCATCACCAAGAAGCAAACGATTTAGCCTCTCATGGTGCCAACAGCAGCTGCAACCAATTCAAAATGCCCCAAATTCCATAGATGATGAATGCACTAATAGTTTCAATGAGAATGGAATTGGGTCTATCGGTTCAGTCATAAAGAGATGAAAAGGCTGGAACTCTGGAATTGGCACTGTGGAAGCTTGAATCAGAGAAGTCGCTGCGGTAGTTATGGTGGAAGCATAGTGTGTTAACGATGGTGGTGGTCTGTGAATGGAAAAGATGATGCTGGTGGTGTAGTGGAAACCGAGAACAGAGGAAGACTGGTGGTTCACGGTCGTGCTTGGTCTGGATGAACGGAGGAATGAAGAAGATGGTTCTGGTGTGTTGCAGCACGTACTCTACTGTCAAAGCTTTGGTTTCTTCCCCATTGGAGAGCAGAACACGGTGGTGACAGGCATATGGTGGTGATGAATCTGATGATCAGTGGTCGTGCTCTCTTCCCTCACAGATGCAAGCTCGCGATGGCAATCTGTTTTTTTTTTTTTTTTTTTTTTTGCCTTCAGCTCCCTCTCAGCTTGATCTGAACATCCCAAGCTCTGCAACAATGGTGGTTGAAGAGGAAAATGGTGGTTATAGGAACGGTGCTCGCCGGTGACCGTGGTGGGAGATGAAGCCGCGGGCGAGGTGGAAGAAGAAAGGAAGGAAGGAGATCAGATCCTGGTCAGACGTGCGGCGCCCTCCCTCGATGCCCCCAACATGCTCTGTTTCTCTTCAATTAATCTTCCGGGTCTCCATTTGATCGGGTCTGTCTGCCACATTCGGCCCACATTGTCATTTTTTTTTTTCAATTCAAAACCCATCTTTTGGGGGTCCTTGGGCTCACGTCTCTATCCCTTTTCTTTTCCTATGGGCTCTCTTGTTTTTAGCCTATTGGGCTTTCTATCTTTTTCTTTCTTTCTTGTTCTCCTTTTTTTTTTTTTCTTTTAATATCAGACATAGAGCCAGGAAAATGGGTCGAGCCCATCGGGCCGGCCCTGGCCCTTCAAGGGCCGGGCTTGTAAATTGGAGCCTCAAAAGGAAGTCGGGCCTAAAAGGGCCGACCCTGTAGGGCCTCGGGCAGGCCCTTGAGGCGCATTTATTTTTTATTTTTTATACTTGGAAAGGAACCATGTTACAATTTTGATTGCCTTATTGAATATATATGTCATTCTGTCGTCATATTATATAGAATTTGATTTTTGAGTATATTGTTTTGTCTAATTGAATCATATTGTGATTTTTGAGTATATTGTTTTTCCTATTTAGACTAAAATCATATTATATACTATTCTGCTTGCAATCAAATTTCTTCCAAGTGCCTATAGTGCAATATTTAAACAAAATGTAGCATCAAAAATTCAATGGACAATATAAAAAATCATAATTAATGAATTTTGACCATTTTGCCCCTAATTCCCATTAATTCAAAATAATTGTCCCTAACCAAAATTAATGCTTAATAATTCAATAATGTCCTAGAAAATACATTAAAATCCCAAATTAATCATGGAAAATTAATATAAAAATATGATTCAATCAACAAACATAAGAGGTTGGCGACGTTTTGCGGTTTGTTGAGGGAGGTAGGCGGCATTCTGCGACCAATGACTTTACCAATTTGTTCCTTCAAAGATGTTAATGAAGGAAGTAGAGTCGTTAATAAAGAATCTAAAGTTAATACTAGGAGAGGTGTTGTTTTCGGACATAAAACTTATCACTTTCCCAATTTGTTCCTACGAAGATGTTAATCAAAGAAGCGGAGTCGTTAATAAAGAATCTAATATTGTAAATACTAGGAGATGTGTAGTTTTTGGAAAGTCATAATTAACAACACCTCTCCTAGAATAAACAATATTAGATTCTTTATTAATGACTCTACTTCCTTCATTAACATCTTTGAAGGAACAAATTGGGAAAGTCACAAGTTGCATGCCCGAAAACAACACCCCCTATTATTAACAACATAAGATTCTTCATTAACGACTCTACTTTCTTTGTTAACATCTTTGAAGGAATAAATTGGGAAAGTAACAAATTGAATGCCTGAAAACAACACCTCTCCCATTATTAATAACATTAGATTTTTTATTAACGACTCAACTTCCTTTGCTAACATCTTCAAAAAAAAAAAAAAAAAAACAAATTGGCAAAGTCACAAGTTGGATGCCCGAAAACAACACCTCTCCCAGGATTAACAACATTATATTCTTTATTAATGACTCTACTTCCTTCGTTAACATCTTTGAAGGAACAAATTGGCAAAGTCACAAGTTGGATGCTAAAAAACAACACCTCCCCTAGGATTAACAACATTAGATTCTTTATTAATGAATCTACTTCCTTCGTTAACATCTTCAAAGGAACAAATTGGTAAAGTCACAAGTTGGATGCTCAAAAACAACACCTCCCCCAGTATTAACAACATTAGATTCTTCATTAACGACTCAATTTTCTTGATTAACATCTTCGTAGGAAAAAATTGGAAAAGTCACAAGTTGGATGTCTGAAAACAACACTTCTCCCAGTATTAACAATATTAGATTCTTCATTATCGACTCTACTTCCTTGATTAATATCTTCATAGGAACAAATTGGGAAAGTCACAAGTTGGATGTTTAAAAATAACACCTCTCCCAGTATTAACAACATTAGATTCTTCATTAACGACTACACTTCCTTGATTAACATCTTCGTCGGAACAAATTGGAAAAGTCATAAATGGGATGTTTGAAAACAACATTTCTCTTAGTATTAACAATATTATATTCTTTATTAACGACTCTACTTCCTTCATTAATTTCTTTGAAGGAACAAATTGGCAAGTCACTAGTCGTAGAACGCCGTTGACCTCCCTCAACAGATCGCAGAACACGGAACTGTAGAACACTGCCAACCTCCTATGTTTGTCAATTCTCAGTTTACCTCCTTCCAAGAGATCGTAGAATGACACCGAACACCTTCGATAGACCATCGTTCTTGTCCGCAGCCCACGCCCCCTAGGTTTCCCGTTTGTGAGTTGCAGGCATTTCAATTTCGGCCTTCCCTCTTCTATTGTTTTTTCCTTTTTCTTGTCATTAATGAGGGAATTTTCGTCATTGATCAAGATATCAAAACCCAGATTCCCACAGTAGTACTCACTTGGGATATCTCAATTTCATCACACCTTTTAGTTCTTTCCTAATTTTAACTGTAGTTTTCTGGAATTTTTCCTTAAATTTATATTTAGTTTTTTATAATAATATATATTTATGTATAAGAAACAAATATATATTTATAAATAATTGATTATATATATTAAGATATTATATATATATATATATATATATATATATATAAAATTGTGCAATAATAAAACATACCAAAGCATTCCAGACCAACTCATAAGGTATTGTGTGCGCATAGAGGAGGTCATGGGTTTGAACCACCAGGGGGCTAAGAGGAGTTGCATTTTCAGGAAATATGGAGCGGCGACATGTGGTTGGAGCCAGGCGCTAGTAATGAGGTGGAGGCCTTCGGATTGACCAGAATACCACGTGGCATTTTGAAATTAATAATAATAATAATAATAATAATAATAGTGTTCGACGGAATTCTGATTCCTTACGACGAAATTTCTGAAGGAATTCAAATTCCATCGCAAATTGGTTTGTCACGCTATTATTAGCGACAAAATTCATTATGGCGGAAATCCATTTCCGCCGTCGATCCGTGGTAAATTTCGTTGGAAACTTTGAATTCTGTGGCAAATTATGTTGGAAACTCAATGTATTTTTGTAGTGATTGAAGGAGGGAAGGGTGATAATGAGTGAGAATCAAATGAGTAGGGTGGGATAAATTTATCAAATCAAATCTTGATTGAAATCTCATTTTGGGCCTCTTGCATTTGTTAAATTTAGCAGCACAATTTAGAATTTTGGGTAATTCAACATCTTTTAAAAGAATTTTTTCTATTTTAATTTTTAACTTTTAACTTTGATCTCACTATATTTTTATATAAATAGATTTTCCGAAATTAAAATTTTATTTTTATATATAAAATTAAAATGTATACAAAAATTGTGGCTTGACAATAAAATAAAATAAAAGTATTAGTTATGAATAGTATATCGATTGTTATATTAAAAAATTAAAGCCCTGTTATGAGCTCGCCTTTAATTTATTTTCTCATATCACTTTTGTCTTCGTATACAAAAAAAAAAAAAAAAAAAATTACATTGAAATCAAATAAATTCCGCGGATGAAAATTAAACATAAAAAAAAAAAGGCAAATTAAATTCATATAAAATTAAATTTAGAAGCTAACTTTCTTGTTGTTAGCTCAAAGATTTATATTTTTTATTAATTAAAAGATAAAACGGTAAGAGATCAAATTCAACAGTCAAATTATTTGTAAATTGATTTTGAGAAAAAAAAAACCTCTCTGTTTAAATAATAAAGATGTTAAAAATTCATCTTTTATTTATCAAATATACACGCTGACAGTAATGAGCCAAATGAAGTGCAAAGTGCACGAAAATAAAACGTTTTGCGACCGCCTCAAGAAGATCATCAACAACGGGACGCAAGCCAAGGTACACAGGCACGCTTGCCTTTCTTTTTTATTTAATCAAAGATATCACAAAACACTTTGAAATTGAAATTAATGCTTTTGACGCATCTCTGTTTTTTTTTTTAAAAATTCTGGTCAAGGGTATCTCAGACCACTTTGAATTTGAGACTAATCACTTGCGAGCTTCGCTTTCAAGGCTTGGAGGGTTTGTTCCAAACTTGTGTTCTCCTCGTACAAGGTGAAGCGCGGCTCAACCAACAACTTGTTGATAAGGTACATGCATCTCTTTACATTTTTGTTCTCCTTTTTGATGGTGAATATAACATCCCAACATCTCGCTCTCGAAATTATCTCTCACGGTTTAAAAAGCATTGAGAGGCAAGGCATTAAGACCTTTATAAGACATCATTTGTTTCTCTCCCCAGCTAATGTAGGACTTCATAGTGAACTTTTTAAAATTTCTTTTATAACAAAATAATTATTATTATTTGAAAATCAATTTAGGTTCGCTTGCAGCAATACTCATAGCAATGAAAAACAAAACTGAAAATCGAAGTCTTGTAGAACCATCGTCAATGCAAGAAGAAATAAAGATGACTCTTCTGAATTGGAGAAGTATCAAGATACAGAAACACGGAGCAAATGTTCCTTTCCACACAAAACGAGTTAAAGACATCACAGGTTTCAATTCTAAAGGTATGTACGCAAGTCTTTTTAATTTCTACAATTTTCATATATAGTAGTTATCTTGTTTTTGGTAAAAAAGATGGAAACTAAGCATGAAATGGAATAGAAAGATACAACCTATCAGAAAAATCGATATCCAAAGTCATAGGCTCTTTTGTTTCTTTTACATTCATGTAAATCCAAACTCGAGAGTTGAGGTTTATGTAGTCATGACTCTCTGAAAGAAATGAAAAACATTTTATAAAGATTTGGATACCTTCTCTCTACACATTTTAAGGGATAATGAGGCCCCAAAACACACAATTTTGAAAGTGATATGCTGAGATCTTATATATGGTCCAAGTCATAGAGAGAAATATAAAGTCACACTCCTGTATCCTATAATTTCAATTATAATTCTTATTTAATTACTCTCTAACCATTATTGGGATAGATTGCGAAGTCTTATGTTTATGTGGTTATGACTCCTCCCGATAGAACCAACATATATTTGTTGATCTACTGCAACATATTTCTTTTTGCGGGTTGGTTTTTGGAAATTTATTATATTATATTATAACAAACTAATCATTTGGATAAACCATATAAAATTGCAGAAACAATTGAGAATTTGAAAGTGAAAAGCAAAAGTCAGAGTGGTTTATCTAAGAAAACATCTCAAAGAGGAAAAACACAAAAGGCTGGAGAAGGAACAAAAAAGACTTTGCAGCAAAAGGGAACCAGAGAAATACAGAAACTGAGAGAAATTGCCCGTCTTGAGATAAATCAAATAAAAAATACAGCTGGCCTCAATGAAAACATGGAAGCCGAACGGCAATTTTATAAACTTATTGGATGTGAATCATATCCAGTACTCTTCAATTAATGAAAAATGGATAATTTTTCTTGAACATGAAATCAGATCTTGCAATACTCTTACTGTAAAACGATATGTACAATGAATATATTTGACAAAATTTATGACATGTGATTAGGAATATATATCAATTATATATATATTGTTGTGAGGTTTATAATTGTTGGTATGATTCTAAGATGATATCGGGATTCGGTTTTGTTCTTTAATTGTATAAAGTACATTTTCAGCACCTTAATGTTAACATCGTTATTTTGATATAATATTGGGAAAATCAGTCATTTAGTCGTTTAAATTTTAACTTTGGTATCACTCTCAATATCTCAAATTTAGCTCGTCACAACTTAGTCCCTAAAATTTGGTCTATTTAACAATTTCATCAACACCTTTAGTAATCAAACTGTAGGTCATAATTAATCAGGGTTAAGAAACTGCATCCTTGGAGTTAAACACCTGCTCCCCAAATCATTCAGGTGATTGACTCCCTTCATCTCCAACAACAGGAACAATACATCGTAATTCAAGTACTAGCCTAATGATCTTAGATAATATTTTTGCTCACAATCCATATTACCCGAAATAGTTTAATCATTGGCGTTGTGTATATAGAAGGTCTCATGGCTACTACTAAAGCTTCTTCGGGAAGTCTACGGTGCGAGTGGATTAGCCACTACTATTGGCCTACCAAAAAGAAAAAGTAGTAGTAGTAATTTAGGGTTAATATAGTGTTTAGTCTTTATTGTTTGCCCCCATTTTGTTTTTAGTCCCTATAATTTCAAACCATAGGGTTTGGTCCCTCAACTTTTATTATATTTAAAACGTTAGTTCCTATAATTCAATAAAGACCTTAACAGTGTTAAATATGATGAGGTAGCACTAACACTGTCAATTATAATGAGTGGGCAAGCTGAGTATGATTCTTATAGGTTATGTGGCTAAGTATAGAATTGGAACGTGGCCAATCAGAGATGATTGGACAAAAGGAGGAAGGAGGAAGGAGGAGGCCTTGTTTCTTTTTATAAGAGATTGAAAATAATTAAAAGTTATAATGTAATTATAGAGAAGAAAGATAAAGTCACACGTAGAATTAATATGAGGAGGGTCCTCCATAAATTTGTTAAGTCAGCGTTATCAATTAAATAAAATTAACAGTGTTAACATTAGGAACTAAAAATACTCTTTAAAAATTTAAGGGATTAAACTGAAACTTGATGTAAATTTAAAAGATTAAAAGTATATTTTAACCTAAGGAATATATCAAAGTCAAAATGGCCAATTATTTTAATAAAAAAATTGATAACTGCGACAACGTCAATTATTCCACTCTTAATTCATCGTTTTCTTAACTAGATATAATTTAATTAGTTTCATAATGTTAACGAACATTTTAATTGTTACGCTAAGCTATAATAAAATTGTATAAGAAAAATTGCATTTAATTTAAGAAATGCGAGAGATTGAAGTCTACTAGAACGGTCAAATCATGCCTAAATTGATTTCTTGAAATAAAAAACAGATCCAACACAAAGATCGATCTTTCAATTAAAAAGATCTTTTATATTATTTCAAGATTTATATTCTTTTTTATGAGAGATGCTTCTATAAATAAAAAAAAGTACAACGTTCAGGGAAGAAAAGAAAATAAAGCCACGTCGGATCTCAATCCTGGTGAGGAGAAGAAGCAACCATCATCAGGGCTCGCCCGAACCAATAAAAAGATCCATCAGCTCATCACGATTAAGCAAACTAAGGTACACAACATCTCTTTATATTTTTGTTTTCCTTTTCGGCATTATTGAACTCTGAACAATTTATATTATAACCAAATTATTATTATTTCAAAATTATTTAGGCTCGTTCGAAGCAATTCTCATGGCTGTGCCAAAGAAAGGACGTTCTGATGCAAAACCATCGTCAAAGAATGAAGAAATAAGGAAGACTCTTCTGAATTGGGGAAGTATCAAGATACACAAACAAAGAGAAAATGTTCTTCAAACAAAACGAGTCGAAGACCTCGTAGATTTCAATTCTAAAGGTGGGTCTATTTTATTTCTATATTGTTTACATGTAGATATTTTATTTTTCACATGGACTCAAAAGGGAACGAAAGACACATTATAAGGGTTTAGATATCTCATTATAAAATCATGGGTGGTAATATGGCCTCAAAACGGATAATTTTGAGAGTGAGATGCATTCAGATAATATTAATATGAAGAATATGGTTGGTTTCAAGGCTTTTAAGTTTGAAAAGTATACTTTCAATCCGTTAATTTTAAAGCGGTTAACATTACCATGAGAGGCACAGACGTGTCTAGACTATAGCTGTGTAGATTCTATAGCTACATTTATAATTCTTATTTAATTACTCTTTAACAGCCATCGGAGTAGATTGTGAAGTGTCATATTGATGGAGACGAGAGTGAACAATCTTTATGTATTTTTTCTTTGTTGTTGTTGTTGTTTTCATTTTTTTCAAAACTAATCATTTGAATAAACCATATAAAATTGCAGGAACATTTGAGGATATGAAAGTGACATGTGAAAACCAGATTGGTTTATCAAAGAAAGCATCTCAAAGAGTTAAAACATCACATGCAGAAGTAGAAACAAGAAAGACTTTGGAGCAAAGAAGAATAAGAGAAAAACAAAAACAAAGAGAAATTGCTAGTCTCGAGGTAGATCAAATAAAAGACACTACTGCAGGCTTGAATGATAACAAGGAAATAGAGGAACGAGGAATATTTGGTCTTGAGATAAATCAAATAAAAGATACTGCTTGCTTCAATGATAACAAGGAAGCTAGGAAAAGAGAGAGAGCTCGTCTTAGAGAAATACAAAAGCAAAGAGAAATTGCTCGTCTTAAGCTAGATCTTATAGAAAACACTGCACGCCTCAACGATAACATGGAAGCTGAGCAAGAATTTTACAAGCTTACTCATGGACGTTTATTAAGCGAGGATGAATTTCATATGCTTATTTATTTTGGAGAACCATTAGGTCCATTTTTCCACCAGTAATAACAATGGAGTCATTTTTCTTGAACTTGTAATCAAATTTTACAATGTTCTTCTTGTAGAAGAATGTATACACATGTATTGCAGAGTATGTATTTTATGAATGTGAATGAAATACTAGTTGCAGTAATACTGAAAATGACAGCCCATCTAATTTACGAGAGAGTATGAGTATAAAATATTAGAGAGAATGTTTAATAAAATGAAAGAGAATTAGTGATAAGTGGGGGACAATAAATATAAAGATATGTATTTAATAGGGGTTGAAAAGGAAAAATAAGTTTAAAGTTTGAGACACAAGGAGAAAGTTGCTTATAAAAAGGGTCAACCCTAAGAGAGAGAAAGTTATTTATAAAATGGATCGGAGAGATTAAGATACACGGCAACATCCACTGTCACACCCTTATCTTTATTTTTCCTTTTTTAGAGTATTTATGGAAAACGATACGCAGTTCGGTGGGCAACAAAGGAATAGCGTAAATATACTGATATTAAATGTAAATTTACATATAGGAGTCTTTCCCGCAAGGTTTGATAATATGTACAAATTTTGTCCAAGATATTCAACATATTAAAATTAAACTAATATAACCAAATAATTCTAATCTTGGGACCTGTACATCTCAATTGCCCATGTCTACCACTTTGCCTTTAGAGCCACTGACTCCCGCTGGAACATTATTATTTATGAAAAATGGTGAAATTCGAGTGAATCTCAGTAGTAACATGCTTTTCCGACATATAAAATGTGAAAATAAATATGCAATGCACCATGTCAGGTAATATGCTATCTCATGTTGTGTGCTCATTGTCCAAGGCCAAACGACTGTTTGCAACCCTGGCTGAACTCGTGTCCATGGTCCAACAACATGTTTAGACCTTGGCTTATCCGCGTGTACCATCACTGGATCCCTGATCACAGTTAGGTCGTGTGCCCTCAGCACTGTCATGTTGCAAAAGATGGTATATACAAAGTATACAAATTATTACAAAATATATGAAAGAAAGTGTTACTACCTTATGTCCCTTTTTGCTACACAAGAATAGTTCCTTGAACTACGTGCCAACGGCTCGGGCGATTATTCCGGTCTTAAAATTCCAAATGTACAAGAGAATTAGGTTAAAACTAATTCATGTACCACTTTAGAGACTTCCATAGTGTTTGTGGTGGTTATATTAGTCTATATTGAAAATTTACCAAAATGCCCCTAGGAATCTGGTCCGACTATACTTTTTCAAAAATTTTAACCCAGGCTATTCTAACATATTTTCACCCAATGAATCCATTTTTAACCTTGGTTTTCGCAAAAGCACTGACAAATGACATTTTCACAATTTTCCAGAAACTGAAAGATTTTCAGTTAACTTTGAAAATTCATAACTAATTCTAGAAAATTCCAAATTGGCTTATTCCAAAGCCTAAATGAAACTCTTTAAATTTAATTTCTTGTAAAAATATCCAAAGATAATTTTTGATTACACATTTTGCCAAGAAATTCGGCCAACTACTGCTGTTCCAGATTGCATTCCAGAAACAGAGCTTAACTTCAAAAATCCATATCTTTTAATTTACTAGTCCAAAAATTATGTTCTACCCATCAAATTAAAGGTATAAATGTCTACTTTAAATCTGGAAATTTTCATAATTTTTCATTAAGTTTTGGTTTTCCAAAATTTGTCACAACCAATCTAACTTCCAGAAACACAATCTGTCAGTAACTAAACTTCAAAAATTCATAAATAGCTTTAAAAAAATCGAAATGGAGTGATTCCAAGTCCTATGTGACTCTAATTAAGTCTAATGTAAGGTAAAAATATTGGTCACTTCAAATTATAAGCCGAATTTCCCCACAATTTTCGAACATCACAACTGCCAGACTTAAACGTCCAGAATGACCCCTGTTTCTGACTTAATTTTGAAAAATTATAACTCTCTCCACATATATCAAAATAATGCATTCTTGGACTCATTGGAAATCTATGAATGTATAATATATTCCTGTAAAATTTCATAAGTTTTCTCTAAGTTTTGTCTGATCAAAACGCAACATGAATCTGACTGACTCTCAAAAACGTCAGTTTTGACAGTCTGACTTCAAAAATCAAGAACTCATTCATTTTCACTCCAAATTGTATTTTTCTTGATTCTATCATCAACTACACATCCTAAAATACCTATACAAAAAGACCCATTCCAAAATTCCATTTATAACCTCTGTTTAAGATTTTACAAGTTTCAGGTACGTACTCTGTTTTTCGAACAGTAAAATAGAGGTAAAGAAAACTTACATTTTCTCATGCTTATATATTCTAATCGTCCAGAAATTCAACGCTAAGAACATCCAACATCAAACCATGTTTAATGACAGCAAAACCAAATCAAAGAAGTCCAAAAATTCGACCCAAAATCAATATACATGCTCTGTTTTACGTTCACCCATGACAGCAACTTATTTCCAGAATCACACAACTTCTAGCAGCTATAAATCCTCATGAACAACCCAAACCAACGAATTAACAATGGGAAGAGATAAAGAAAACTCACCTAAACAATATTCCAAGCTTGCCTATGGTGATTTACTTCTCCTTCTTCCTTTTCCCCGAAAACCACTCTTGGTATCTCACTTCTGTTCTCTCTCTCGCTCACCCTCTCTTCCTCTTATTTTTCTGTTTTCTCTTGTGCTCTCTTCTCTGCCGACTTGAAGCAATGGAGAGTGAGGGAGTACAGACTTAATAAATGATTATGTGTGTAGGGTGATGACTGTGTGTGGGCACGTAAAATATGTGTGTGTGTGTTTGTGAATGGCCAATGAAATTTTAATGATGAGTGCATGGTAGTGGTTGATGGTGTGCTCTTATAGAATGCCAAGTGTGGTGTGTGTCGGTAGAAAGTGTGTGTGTGTGTTTTAATATATATATATATAGGTATATTTATATCCTATTATTTACACACATTAGACTCCAATTTTTCCCTTTAACTAATTTAAGATTCCTTAAATTTTGTAGGTTCCATAATTTAACTTATTATCAAATTCCCATTTAAATTTTCTCTTTTAGAAAATTTAACCTTCACTAAATTTGGGATATTACATCCACCAGAATTATCAAAGTCACTAGTTTTTAAGTAAACTCATGGGTTCGGACCCTAAACTATATAATTAAATTAAGGAAGTTCTATGAAGTTTATATATAAAGCCATTGAACATATGATTAAATCGAAAAAAGCTACCATGAGTTTAAAAATGAGTTTATATGATTTTGTAAGTTAGAAATATAAAAACAGTAAAATCGATGTGTAAAATCATAAGTTCAACTGAGTTTACAGTTATAACAAGTCTAAAAGTGACTTGTCATGATTTTATATGCTAGAACTCTAAATGTTAAACTGAGAGAATCAACTCGCGATGTTTTTATGATGAAAATAATCATTTGAAAATAGCTGTTGGCTCGTTTGCAGCAGAGAAACACGCCTCGTGGGTGTGAGCTCGAAAAGATATAAAAATCGGAGTGGAGAGTCAAAGAAATAAACATATTGTAGTGTTATAGAAGAACCAAGAAAGCATGATCATGAAGGAAATAAAGAAAACTATATCCAACTAGAGAAGCATCAAGATGAGTAAAGAAAGAGTGGCTGAAAAGGCTGGAAATAAAAGAAGGCTTTGTTACGTTCAAAAACCAGAGAAATACAGAAATAAAGAGAAATTGCTCATCTTCATATAGATCAGATCAAAGACACATCACACATGTGGCTTCAACCATAACATGGAAGGTGAGGACGAATTTTTTAGGCTTCTTATGGATGTTAATTGGATCCATTCAATTTTATTGACCCTGTAATCAAATGTTACGATGCTATTCTAGTGGAGGATCTATACGTTGCGCAATATATATTTTAGGCTATATGTTTTAGGAATATTTATCAATTTAATAATATATATATATATATATGTATGTATGCTGTTGTAATGTTTATAATGATTGATTCCACAGCTTCTCATCTCTTCATTATTATTTCTAATGGTGTGAAATGTGAAGTCTCATATTGTAACCCCTTACCTTAATAGCCAAATTTATAGTTCGAGAATGCGTCATTAAGTTGAAATAGAGACCAGTGGTTAATTTAAAACTTTTCCAAGACTTGTTTAGTGCGGTCTCACGTTCACATTTCGAATATAATTGGTCTGTCCAGTTCGGTTTCATTCATACATATCAGAGTGCAATAAAAAATTCCCAACAACGCTCAGGTTTCATTACTTAATAAAGGGTTTACAACACTTAGTTTCCCATACAGGGGATTACACAACACTATTCAATATATACAACATGTGCAATTAATCCCCAACAAAATATGATAACCAACTACCAAAATTAAAACTCCTAGCTAGGAGCTCTAACAGCCCTTCTTCACTTGCTTTTCCTTTAAACCGCTTGCCCTTGTTGTAGGTTAATTATTGGAAAGAATGAGATTCAAAAGAATCCCAGTAGTAACAATTCACTTATAACATGTACAATCACAAAGCATGTAAGCAAATAACAATAACAACACAACGGCATTTCTGCAACAGCTTTTGCTGCATTCACAACGGCGTATTTCACAACAGCATGTTTCACAACAGCACAACAACGGCATTTCTCAACGGCAATGTTACATCACGGCATATTCAATGAAATGACATATATGCAAGGCATCATACACAGAATAAGAGAAAGAGTCACTACCTTATTCTTTTCGCTCGTGCACTGGCACTGGTTTATCACGTGCAGGGCAAATGTCAAATCCTATAATTAGAATTACGGGCGACATGTTATTACTTAATCCAATTCTTTAATTCAAATACTCAAGTTGGTTATCATTAGGGACATTTAATCAAATCAACTAAGGAGTTGAAGTGGTCAATTAACCTCAAAGACCAATTCCTAACCTCAAAGTTCAACAATACTGCATTATGCCATTACATTTTCAATTTTCGCATAAGGGACCAAATCTGCCAGAATTTTCTCCAGGCTTTGAAAAATCATAACTAATTCTGCAATAATTGAAATGAGGTGATCCCAAGTCCTATGGAAAGCTATTGAAGTCCTCTTCATATGAAAAATATGAATCATTACTGGAAGTCACAACACAATTCCAGAATTACACAAATCTCACACTGCTCCAGAATTAAGTCCAGTTTCGACATCAAACTTTGGACAACCAGAACTCACAGCTCAAAAAACGAAATGACACAAATTATATGTCTATTTTGAAGGTTGGAATGTGAACTTTAAGACTAGATAGTTTCATAATTTTTAGAGATCATTTGGTTATCCAAAAACACCACACAAGTAGAGTACCTCGCTGGAATCCTGTTCAGGCTGAAAACCCAAATTTACACTTTGAGTTTCGACTCAAAATTCACAACCCAGGGCTATTCTCACATAATTTTTCGTGTAGAAAACAATGGTAACATCAAAATTAGCAAATTCCCACTCATTCTTCATGTCCTGTTTTGGCAGAAAATTCAAAATAAATTCCAACAATTACCAACTTCTAATTTCAGCATCAAACTTATGTCAAATGGTTTCCAATAATCATAAACCACCAATAACATAACCAAAACATCATGAATTACCCAAACCCTTGTTTAGCCAAAATCAGGGCAGATTTACACATGCCAAAATTCTCATTCAACAAACAAAACCAATAGCTCAAATTAATGCTAATACTCACCTCTTGCTTCTCCTTAAGTTCTTTCTTTGATTCTTCAGCTTTTGTTCTTGCAAGGTGGATGAAAACTCCTCTTATTCAAAAACAAAAACCATAGAAATGAAGCTAAGGAAGAGAGGAACAAGTTTCATGAAGGTCACTTGAGCCATAAATGGGGTTAAGAAGGTGAAAAATCAAGATTAAGCTCACCTTAAAACCTTGCTTTTCTTCCTCTACGTTTTTGCTGTTGTAAATCGACTTTGAGACAAATGAGAGGGAATGAAAGCATTCAGAAATTCTCTTTCCTTGGCCCTTAATATCTGACCGAAAGTGGGCCAAAAGAAATAAAGAATATGTGTGGTGAATAATTATTCCTTCTTGATAAAAGTTGATGATAAATATAAGATGACTTCAACTTTAATTCTCTCACCTCTCTTGCCTTTAGAATTCTTGGACGAAAAGTTTGAGAAAGATGAGGAAATATATGGATAATACTTTCTCTCTTTTTCTCTTATATCCCTAGCCACTTTTATTGACTTTTCATATGGAAAAGATGAAGTGTATGATATTAATTCTCTTTCCCTCATGTCATGCGAATATAGCCCTTGGAATAGCCAAAAGGGCTTCTTGAACTAATCATAATTTCAACTCTTCAAATTTTACTTCTTTAGTTGAAATTGTTGACTTAGTCATCATCTTTTACAACTTGGTCAAATTGCCTTCACATGTCATATGTAATAGCCTATATTGTTTCCTCTTGTCATACATAAGTCATGGCCCTTTGAAGAAGAAGATGATCTTGTAAAATCTCATCTTGTAATATAATATTTAATTGCCAATTTTGCATGTGAAACTTGACTAAAGTCATAACAAAATTTCCAGAAGTAATTCTGTCATTAATCTCACCATCTATTCTGTACATTTAACCCTTGAGTATATTTTGGGATATTACACATATCGATCGGAGAGATTAATAAATGATGCCTTATAGGGGTTTGGATACCTTTCCCCTACTTGTTTTAATACCCGTGAGTGGTAATGAACCCCAAAGCCATCTTATACCTTTATTGCTCGTTTGCATCACGGAATCAGAGGTAATGTAATGGAATGTAATGTAATGATGATTATATGAATTTGTTTGGTTCGTCATTAAAGAAAGATGATGCATATGTATAAAACATTTGGTTGGATTATATCGAACATGAGAATATATGGGAATAATATATCAAGAGATAAAATTGCCCCTATGTACACATATTTGTATGTGTATAATATATACATTGGGTTCATGGTAGTTTTTTCATTTTATGCACTTTTCAAGTTGGGTTTATAGTAATATTTTAATATTTAATGGTGGATCTGCCATCGTTCATTCTGCCGTTTGCTCCGTTCGTCCATCTCTCCCACCCCATAATCTTCTTCAACCTCCAGTGACGGCAGCAACACAACTTCTTCTTCAACCTCCATCGCCTCATCCTCCTCATATTCTAAGATCTGGTGATGATGTCGACAGTGATTTCAGCAATCAGTAGTGCTCTTCATTCTCAGATTTTTAAGGTTAACAACATTAGCGTTGATTTCAGCGATTCCTCTTGCTTGTCTATTCTCAAACTTGCAGCCTTGACATCAACAGCAATTTTAGATCAATTTTTTATTCTCAGATCTTTGTGTTGTTGCTGGTGTTTTTTATTCTCATATCAATTTTTTAGCATTATATGATCTTTGTGTTGGTGGTGGTGTTATTTTTATTCTTAAATCATCATCTTGTTGTTGGTAGTTGATGTTTTGTGGTGGTTGGTGGTGTCTTGGTGGTTGCCGCTATGGTGGATGATGGCTATGCATATTTGGGATGGTGGTTAACAGTTATCGTGTGAACGGAGTGAGATGTGAGTTAGCTCTTCAAGAACATAGTGAAACCCCCCATATTGGGGTTTGATTGAAGCTAAAGATGTGGGTTTTCATGGTGAAAACTTGTGATTGATGCTAGCATTGGATTGCTTCTCTGGTGAAAAATGATAATGCAGGTATAGATGAATTCCTGAACTTGATATGGGTACAATAATTTCTGATGTGAAAATAACAACTTCTTATATGAAAATCACAACTTGATGTGGTTATATCAATTGAGAATACTCTAGTCATCTTTTTTACAAGATAGAGTAAAACTTATTACTATTAGAGAATCAACTATTTTCCACAAGTTGAATTCAAGTATGCGAAGAAGACTCACGTTGCTTTTTTGTTAGTGAAATTATAATATCCAGTTACACTGCCTTATTAATTCTGTAAGAAAAATATAACTCAAAAGGAGATTAGGCGTACCTGGGAGAATCCATGTTCGGATCCGGGCCAAAGCTCTAATACTCCATACTTGTGCCCACACAATTATTAGACTACTAGAGCCTAATTGTGATTTGCACAGCAGATCACCAGAACCAGAAAGATGGTAGGAGAGAAGGGAATTGCTAGAAAACTCAATGGCGGGGCGAATTGCAATTGAGGAGGCACACCCTATTTATAGTGGTTTATGGAGGCCACTAATTAGGAAACGTGTGCACTCCTTCTTGTCTTCCAAGACAGCAATTAATTGTCTCTCAATTAATTCCCTAATTATGGTGATTTGTTCCTCTTTTAACAAATCCATAGTTATTGCTAAAATATTACCAAATCTGCATTTTATGCTGATTTTATTCTTATTTGATTAGGCTACTTATTTCCTAATGAAATAGTCCGGCCCATCAAGGGCGGACTTGGACCCAAAGTCCAACATCTCCCACTCGCCCTTGATGGGCCTCCCATCGTGCGTGCATTACTCTTTCTTGTTTCATACTTGGCATCTGCCGTGACTGCGTGGGCAAAAAACGTCTTTCAGATTTGGTGCTTGTGATACTAGAAATCCTTTATATTGGACCAGCATCCAAGGACACCCTTTATATATAACCGTAAGCTATATGTTCATTGCCTCATATGCCCCAGATTCTCCCATACATATTACTCATGGCATATCTAATCCCTCTCAAGTTAATATGTTGATTAACTCAGATTGCCTTCCACGCACATAGTATCCGCACTTACTAGCTACACATAGAGCTAGTAAGGGGTCGACCACAGATACTAGCACATCTTATATATCTAGGAGTAAATCTTCCTTTTTGACTAAACATCAGTCCATCTTGACTTGGTCGCTTTCCTAGTTTTCACTCGTCGTACTGAATCGAGTGTGATCATGGAGCTTCAGCTAAAGTAGCTGTCACCAAACCAAGCTTTCATGATGCCGCCTAAGTCTTAAGGGCATCGTGGAAGTATTCTTCCTTCCTGGGACTCCCATTGTGGTGAACTAGGGATCTTTCACCCACATCTCGTATTGCAGTTTAACTCTCAAGCACATGCAGTATGAATTGCATGCTACGGTGAATGGTTTGAGGTGTACGTCGATTTCTTTATCTTTCACCGTAAAGACATTAGTTCCAAAATGTACTCAACATTCGAACCAGAACTTTCTTTTTCACAATATCTCTTTTACAATCTCTTTTGTGAAAAAGAATTCTTTGCCTGGCTATAGGTCTATGTTCATGCTTTGATCCATTTTCTGTGTATATGCACACATGTGGATCTCATCTCAGTCTAACTGAGGCAACTCAAACGCAAAGATTCTTCTCAACCATCTCATAGTGATCATCTGCTCATCTTACCTTCCCATGTCCCTGCAAAACATGGGAAAACGGTTGTTCGTGTGAGTGAACCAACCTCTTTTGACCTGTACGACATACAAAATTGTATATCTTATATGTATTTACTCATAACATACATACCATTTCTTTTATCTTCATATAAAAGAAGTTCAAGACCTTATATTTTATTTGCGCCCCAAGATTTTCACTAACTCAATGAAAATCAAGCTATGAGCTCATTAAGGCGATCTACTAACATTATGTCAGTAGAAGGTCATTGAACTGTCTCTTTCCCTCTTTGAAAGCATATCTCTTATAGAGATATATCAAAAAGTATGTCTCGCCTTACTGTGATTCTTAGGATCCTCATCATAAGATGTTATCGCTTGGATCCTTCTATCCACCATTCATTCCCAATCTCTCATAGGAATTACTTTAGCCATATGGCACTTTGAATGATGGTAGAACACGCCCTGCGTTCTATTTCCATGGATAACAGGAAAAAATACTTTGTATATTTCCTTACTCCATCATCATTTGCCTAGGTCTTGTATTGGAGTATCCTTTCAAAAAGGAAAGTTGTTGTCTTGACAACTTAATCCATGGTTATTCTTATAACCCATTTCACAGTAGGACCAAAAAGCAACTTCCAAGTCTAACCAAAAAATATTTGGTCTTATGTACACCAATGTGCACATTCACATTACCAACTATAGTCTCACATGGGACTCTATCCACTTTTCTTATGTTGGATTCCTCATAGGACATGTAACCTCTTTAGGTTTATGCCCTTGACTTCAGGGGTGTCCATGGGTTTGCAGTTTGACATCCTAAGATGTCTAAGGAGTATACTTGTACATGTCTTAGGTAGAAAAGACTGTATCTTTCTTGTGCAATCTCCGTTTATTTTGTCATTCAAGATATTTGTTCAACCCATGACTTTCTCAACTCAGAATTTAAGGATTCTTTGATCCTTTATTCCTTTGACTCCCTTGACACTTGTTTCATATGTGATTTGACAAAGGAAGACTGCACTAAGAATCATCACTAGACCATTTGGGACTTATGTAGTGTTCTTCGATTATTTCGAAGTTGGTGAGGCTTTCACCTTGTGAAAACCTCAAATACTACTATTTGGGTGATTGTTTCTACGAAGCCCTTAAGTTGCTTCATGTAGAGTTCATAATCCAATTTCCAAAAATTCCAAATTGGAAGGTGGTCTTTACATCATCTTGATGCAATTTTAAGACTAAGCATGTTGTCATAGCCAAAGTTCAGAGTTAAAATGCACAACTGACAACCTTTCATTGTATTACCCCTTAGCCACTAAGTGTTTTAGGTTTTATTTGCCCTCAACAGATTTGAGAATCTACTTGTTCCTAATCGCCTCTTGGCTAGGCTATAAATTGCCTAAAACATATACTTGGCTCAATGATAATCCAAATCCTCCTGCATGACACTTTGCAATTCATCTTAGCAGGTCCTTCTAGTGTCTTTCAGACACTTATAGGTACTTATTATCACCTTCTAAATGATAAAGGGAGCATTCAATCCATTAGGGAATCTATCCCTTATAGTCATTCACTAGATGATAATTTGCTCTGAGATGGATTTCATAGGATTCTTTTCCTATATATGAGTGAGGTAATTCTCTCGTAATTTACCTCTTACCTCTTTCGTTATGAAAATGGTCTCAATCCTCCTACTCGGATCAGTGAACTTAGGAACACTTGATTATTCCTTGTCACTTGTGAACCTCTTAAAGAGATTTATTATGATTAATGCTCATTTCCTGCTAGGAAATCTGGGTTTTATGAACGTTGTGTCCCACGATTTTATCTCAGTCACTGAACTGCCATCATTTTCACTAATGAAGACGTGTCATGTCAAATTCTCATGTTATCTCACAAAGAGATACCTTGTATACCTTAGCCCCAATCTTCCTGAATCATAAGAGGAATTGTGAATATAAAGTTGATGACCCTTATGGTCTTAACGAGCTTGGCCGTGGTCTAAGGCCCACCCACGATTCATAGGGTAAGGTCGTGACTGACATAGAGGGCATTTGGTTAAGTGTGAATATAATAGCTGCAAGTCTACCTACCAACATATGGCTGATAGCCTTATTGATGCCATTATGTTCACAACCAAATCAAAGGAGAGGTCTATCTCTCCATTTCAACAACTCTATTATGTTGAAGGGTTTTAGGTATTGATAGTTGCCTAACAATGCCTTTCTTGTACACAAAGCAGCTTGAACTAATCACATGGGTGTCTTTAACCCTTGTTAATTCAAAAGGTCTTATCCTTTTAGTTTAACTGATTCCTGACTAGTTAAGCCATTATCTAACAGCTTCACACTTGCCAAAAAATCAAGTAAACATTACTGTATTTTGAGTAAACGTTCACAACGTTAATGAAACACTTAAGCTCTTTGTGTTTTGCCCTCACGTTCATTGGTTCACTAACATCATAATTTGCCAATTGCAGTGGATTTTCTCAAAAATGTTTCTTTATCTTTCTTGCCAGGTAGAATGAGTTCTCAACTTATTCATAAGGGTTTCAAACCTTTAGCACACGTTGTTTAGCAAATACTCTTTTGCTAGTTTGATCATTCCCTTTGACCAAGGTGTACATGTGGCAAGAAATGGAATCTTTTATCCCTAGAAAAGAAACATCAAAATCCAACAAAGGATTTGAGAATCATAGTCCCATCGATCCTTAACTAAAGAGATAGCAAAGATATGATTCTGTCAGTTGCAATTGCATGGAGTGAATCAGGGTGGTTCATCTATGCAAAGTTAACGTGCAAGTTCCAATCCCTTGATTCTATCTCTTTATTGCTTTGCTTTTGATATGAAGCCATATGCTTATGTGAAAACATTCACAACTCATGTGGATTGCTACTTTTACAACCCTTAAAGGTTTATCAATGTAGTATTTTATCTTTGTAGAAACCATTGACCTCTTCTAGATCAAGTTTACCTCAGGTTTCTTGCCCTTAGGCATGGAGGATGAATTCTCCCACTCTTTAGCTAAGTTCGTCTAACTGATGGATCTTGAATCCTTCAGTCTTTCACATCATGTTCAATATGGTGAATCACATTGCTGAAGGTTACAATATGCATATCAGATGCAATCTTTACTTTCGTATACGCCCACTCACTGGAAGACATGGCTCACTCCCACTCATTGAGAGACATAGTTTCCTCCCACTCACTAGGAGATGTCTTATCACAACATACACTTGTTTGTTAGAAAGAACTTGGCATTTAGTTTGTCTCAACTTCTTAGTTCAACATCTGCCTCAAGTGTTGCCTAAACAACATGTTAGGACTTAGTACACTATGTTAAAACTTAACTTAGTTTTAACTTTATGGAAGAAAGTCCCCTATTTCACTATCTTCCAACACTATCCACACGGCTTGGATAAGGTTACATTGCTTAAACCAACATAAGTTTAAGCAATGTTGTTCTTTCTATACTTGATAGCATAAATCTTTTGTATCCTTCGGTTGCTTCAACCTTTAATGCTAAAGACTAGTTGGTAGGATGTCCTTGACATCTCATTCTTCTTGAATGAAAGAGATTTGAGAGTTTTTAACTCCACATATATCTCTATTGAGCTTGTCTTCATAAGCTCAGTCAAATAGACTTGGTTATAATTGGTCACTCAGACGATTATGGTATACAAATCTTATTTGTTCAAATAAGACAAAGGACAATTAGATAATAAGTTCACTAGTTTCATGTTTAGGAGACAACTATGTTGACTCCCATCCCAATCATACAGTTAGCTCATCACCCTTTTAACCACAGTCTTCATTGAACACTTTCCCCTTTGGATTTCTAGACGCATTCCAGAAAACTCCCACTCAATCAAAGGGCAGTTATATTAACAAGATAATAACACAATATCATCTAACTAGCATGAATGTTCAAGAAAGCAAGAAGAGAATATACTGAATTCAATTCTAAAAACAAACAGAGAATTTAATCTTAAATTCAATGGAAAAACAAGAACATTCAAAAGTTTAAGCCTCATATTGTTGTCTCTTAATAGATTCTCCTTCTCATAGGCCCTTCTGACCATATTAACTCATGTAGCATCTAGCTACAATGTCAAGCTCCTCTTTGCCATGTTTACATCCACTCATTTGGATGTATTTGCAGCATACCTCCCACTTGATGAGATGATTCTCACATCTCTATCTGTCTTATCCTTTGTCACAATATTTGTGATAAAGGATTGACTTTTATGCTTCAATCCAAGTGGATCAATGTGGTTAGAAGCATGGGAAGACTTATTATTATTCAATAATTATTGAATAATTTTAAGTTGCTGCAATTTTTCAGGTTTTTATCTCTAAAAGTTTGAGTCAAGGTTGGATAGGATTTTATATTCAAAAACTCATTTGAATAATCCCTTACTTTTAAAGAATCTTTCAGCATTTAACCTTATGTTCCAACTGAAAATACTCTTAAAAAATAAGCCAACCTATCCCAAAAACAATAGAATCCACAAAGACTCAATTTCAATATTTTTGGGAAACTTCTAGGTGCATACAAGCACTTTTTTGACTCAAAACAGATCCAAGCATGCTTCAAATATATGCAAATTATATATCAAATTGAAGCTCTCGAATTTAGGGATTTTTAGGAACCAACCACGTCTCAATTAGAGGTCCCACGCGCCGTCACGCGCCCCTAGAAGGTCTCTGCATCAAAAAAATCCTGAAAAATTGGAAAATTTTAGGGTTGGCCACTCTCGGCGGTGGCGCGTGACGTACACGCACCACCTTGCGGCCACCTGCCGGCGAAACGCGCCGGCCTAAACGACTCCATGCGCTGTCCTCTCTCCAACGGTGCTTGCCACGTGTCAAACGGAGACCCCAGTGGGCCCCACGCTCCATATGTCCTTTCCCTTTTTTTTGGGTCAACCGTCAACGAATGACTGTTGACTGGTCAACTGTGACCCGTCACCGCTGACGTGTTGATGATGTGGCGCTGACGTGTCTCAATTTATGTGGCTGGTCAACGAATGGCGTGGCCTCGTTGACCTATGCTGACGTGGCGGCCGCTCATTGGCGCCGCGTGGCATTGGTTGACCGATGATGTGGCGTTGACTGCCACGTCATCCTCTTCAACCTCCAGCCGGGTCAATCCGACTCGGTTGGAGCTCCGACGGGTCATCACGACCCGCCAACTTCTGGAGGCCATATCTCACTCGTTTTAGCTCTGTTTTTCACGTTCTTGGTGTCGTTGGAATCGTAGTTCAGCGAACTACAAATCCATGGCATTTATTTGATCTTAAAACCTCTGTTTCGTTGATCAAATCACGAGTGAAGTTGAGGTGGCGACTAACGACCCGCGAACTTCTTTCCTTTGTTTCTCTCTCATCCGGACTCCGTTTGACGCGTTCTAAGCATCGTTGGAATCGTCTCTTCGATATCTACACATTCATGTCCTTACTTTGGGCAAAAACACTAAGTTTCAAACACCCAATTTTTCCCGACTTGACGGCACTGCGTAAACCGACGTGGATGTGTGTCCTCTGGGTTTCAAAGGCTCTTCTAACCTTTGAGAAGTTAAAGCTTTTCGTTTTTGAATCCACATAGGTTCCAAAAGACTCACCTTTAATAAGATCGAAGAGATGAGGAGAAGAGAAGAGAACGAATATGTATATGTATGAGAAAACGAAACAGTTGGCATGCAAAGTATATATATACATATGCGAAAAAAAAACATGAGACAGAGAAGAAGAAAAAAAATGCATCTCTTGTTGCATGAATATATCAAGTTCAATTACTTAGATAAATTTCAGCACGTCCATGTCTAGATACATGCGAAAGTCATATGAGAGCAATCGTATTCAAAAAACGCAGCGGAAGCCCAGAAGCATTGAAAAGCATCACACGCTTGTCAACATGCAATATATATAATGGAATATATATATTTATGAAAAAAAAACATATTCATATGCGAAAAAAGAAGTATATATTAACATCATATAGACTCATATAGATGGTTGCACAGCGGAAATAAATGGAGATATAAACAAATTATATCATATTATTATTCACAAAGAATAAATCATACAGCCACAGGATCAACAGGCTCTGATACCAATGTAAGAAAAATATAACTAAAAAGGAGATTAGGCGTACTTGGGCGAATCCATGTTCGGATCCGGGTCAAAGCTCCAATACTCCATACTTGTGCCCACACAATTATTAGACTACTAGAGCCTAATTGTGATTTGCATAGCAGATCACCAGAACCAGAAAGATGGTAGGAGAGAAGGGAATTGTTAGAAAACTCAATGGCGGGGCGAATTGCAATTGAGGAGGCACACCCTATTTATAGTGGTTTATGGAGGCCACTGATTAGGAAACGTGTGCACTCCTTCTTGTCCTTCAAGACAACAATTAATTGTCTCTCAATTAATTCCCTAATTATGGTGATTTGTTCCTCTTTTAACAAATCCATAATTATTGCTGAAATATTCCCAAATTTGCATTTTATGCTGATTTTATTCTTATTTGATTAGGCTACTTATTTCCTAATCAAATAGTCTGGCTCATCAAGGGCGGACTTGGACCCAAAGTCTAACAAATTCCTTCCACTACAGAGAGAAAGTTGAAAAAGCCTCCCTTCATAAAAGAAATGAATCCGATGAGTTAATGAAAAGGAACATAACATAGAGTTGGTTATTCAAATGAGACTCATCACTCATATAGGCTATTCGTTGCCAGCGAGTCTCTAAAAAAATTTCCTCAATTTTACAGAGTTTTAAGAATATTCATGATTGAAATCTCATTTTGGCCCTCTTGCATGATATAGGATTTATTAAATATAGGAGCACAATTTAGAATTTGGGTAATTCAATAGTCTTTTAAAAGATTTTTTTTTTTTTATATTTTAACTTTTAACTGTTAACTTTGATCTCACTGCATTTTAGTATAAATAGATTTTCAGAAATTAAAATTTTATTTTTATATATAAAATTAAAATGTGTACAAAAATTGTGGCTTGGCAATAAAATAAAATGAAAGTGTTAGTTAGGAATAGTATATCGATTAAAGCCCTGTTACAAGCTCGCCTTTATTTTCTAATATCACTTTTGTCTTTTTATCAAAAAATTTACATTGAAATCAAATCAATTCCAGGGATGAAAATTAAACATAAAAATAAAAACAAAAATTAAATTCATATAAAATTTAATTTAGAAACTAACTTTCTAGTTGTTAGCTCAAAGGTTTATATTTTTTATTAATTATTATAAGATAAAACGGTAAGAGATCAAATTCAGCAGGCAAATTATTATTTGTAAATTGATTTTGAAAAAACAAAACAGATTCTTTGTTTAAATAATAAAGATGCTAAAAAAACATCTTTTATTTATCAAATATACACGCCGCTATTAATGAGCCAAATGAAGTGCAAAGTGCACGGGAAAAAAAAAAAAAAACTGTTAACGACCGCCTAAGAAGATCATCAACAACGGTCCATTTCTTTATGCAAGGCAAGGCACACAGGCACGCTTGCCTTTCTTTTTTATTTAATCAAAGATATCACATAACGTTTTGAACTTGAAATTAATGCATTTGACGCATCTCTGTCTTTTTTTTTTAAAAAAAAACTGGTCAAGGGTATCTCAGACCGCTTTGAATTTGAGACTAATCGCTTGCGAGCTTCGATTTCAAGGCTTGGAGGGTTTGTTCCAAGCTCGTGTTCTCCTCGTCAAAGGTGAAGCGTGGCTCAACCAACAACTTATTGATAAGGTACATGCATCTCTTTCCATTTTTGTTCTCCTTTTTGATATTGAATATAATATCACAACATCTCACTCTCAAAATTATTTCCTTTGGGCCCCTATTATCTCTCACAGTTTTAAAAAGTATTGAGAAGCAAGGTATTAAGGCCTTTATAAGACATCATTTATTCCTCTCCCCAGCTAATGTAAGACTTCATAGTGAACTTTTTAAAATCCTTTTATAACAAAATAATTATTATTATTTGAAAATCAGTTTAGGTTCGCTTGAAGCAAATACTCATAGAAATGAAGAACAAAACTGAAAATCGAAGTCTTGTAGAACCATCGTCAATGCAAGAAGAAATAAAGATGACTCTTCTGAATTGGAGAAGTATCAAGATACACAAACAAAGAGAAAATGGTCTTCAAACAAAACGATCTGAAGACCTCGTAGATTTCAATTCTAAAGGTGAGTCTATTTTATTTCTACATTGTTTATATGTAGATATTTTATTTTTCACATGGACTCAAAGGAAACGAAAGACGCATTATAAGGGTCTGAATATCTCATTTTAAAATCGTGGTGGTAATGTGGCCTCAAAACGGATAATTTTGAGAGCGAGATGCATTCGGGTAATATTAATATGAAGAATATGGTTGGTTTCAAGGCCTTTAAGTTTGAAAAGTATATTTTCAATCCGTTAATTTTAAAGCTGTTAACATTACCATGAGAGGCACTACTGCAGGCTTGAATGATAACAAGGAAATAGAGGAACGAGGAATATTTGGTCTTGAGATAAATCAAATAAAAGATACTGCTTGCGTCAATGATAACAAGGACGCTAGGAAAAGAGAAAGAGCTCGCCTTAGAGAAATACAAAAGCAAAGAGAAATTGCTCGTCTTAAGCTAGATCGAATAGAAAACACTGCACGCCTCAACGATAACGTGGAAGCTGAGCGAGAATTTTACAAGCTTACTCATGGACGTTTATTAAGCGAGGATGAATTTCATATGCCTATTTATTTTGGAGAACCATTAGGTCCATTTTTCTACCAGTAATAACAATGGAGTCATTTTTCTTGAACTCGTAATCAACTTTTACAATGTTCTTCTTGTAGAAGAATGTATACGCATGTATTGCAGAGTATGTATTTTATGAATGAGAATGAAATACTAGTTGCAGTAATACTGAAAATGATAGCCCATCCAATTTACAAATTCGTTTGAAGTTATGCTTTCTCCACCGATTTTTTGTTTTTTAAAAATTCACCTTAAATTAAGACAAAAGTTGATTTAGAAATAATAGTGAAATAGAAAAAGCAGTATAAATCAGAGAACTCGCAAGAACCAGAATAGTTGACGCGAGTGAAGTGAGAAAGTTCAATTCTTATGTCTATGGCCTTGCTTTGTTTATATGAGAGCGGGAAATAGCACGCATGAATGCACCAATTACTTAAATTTATATGTTATTTAAAAGAGATTTGGCAATTTTGGAACTTAAGATATATGGTAATATCCACCAAAGTTATCAAACTCACTAGTTTTTAAGTGAACTGTCTAGCTGTGACCCTAAATTATATAATTAAATTAAGGAAGTTATATGAAGTTCATATATAAAGCATATGAACATATGATTAAATCGAAAAAAGCTACCATTAGTTTAAAAATAAGTTTATATGATTTTGTAAGTTAGAAATATAAAAATGATAAAATCGATGTGTAAAATCACAAGTTCAACTGAGTTTATAGTTACAACAAATCTAAGAGTGACTTGTTACGATTTTATATGCTAGAAACTCAAAACGGTAAACTTAGAGAATTAATTCGCTATTTTTTAAAGATGAAAATAATTATTATTATTTTTTTGTATTACAAAGGCAAGCAAAGCTTGTAGATTGTCATGGCCTATAAAGTAGGCCGTACAAAGCGATCATGTGGTGGTACACCACATTCATGGGCAAAAAGAAGGATACAATCTGTAGGGGGAGACCCCAGTTCAACGTAGGTCTGGCTGTGCATGTGAGCCTGACGTGCAAGATAATCTGCACACCGGATGCTTTCCCTACAAGAGTGGGAAATCCGCAAGTCCCAGTCTGAAAAAATAAGGGATCTGGTGTCTAGGATGACATTGTATAATGGGTGAGAAGTTGGACAATTAGACCATAGGAGGTGAATAGCTTGGAGGGAGTCAGTGAACAGATTGATTTTGGAAAATCCCATCTGCTTACATAAATGGAGTCCTCTGTAGATTGCATGGATTTCAGCCGCAGTTGGGAATGAGTGACCTAACTTCTGTTGAAATCCACGTATCCATGTGCCATGGTGGTCACGAATAACACCTCTGCAGGCCGCCTGTCCTCCATGGAGTACAAATCCATCGACGTCTAAACGAACAAAATCCTGGTCCGGTGGTTCCCAGTGGACTGTCCCTCTTTCTGGGACTTGAAATATCTGGTGGTGGAAACGTCCGCTCTCCACTCCTTCCGAGAGGTGAAACATGCATCGATGCACTATCTCTTGTGGCTTCTCAGCTACCCCTTCGAATGCTTGACTGCATCTGTTCTTCCATAATAGCCAGCACGTTATGCTGAAAACTCGTTGCCATGTCCATTTGGAGGTTCTCTTGTTGCCCGGTGAGTGCTGCATATTCCATTGTAGCCATTCCTGCAAAGAACCACTAAAAAACATAGAGTAATATATTGTGTTAGTTAAAGAGGACCACACCCTCTGGGCTTGGTCACAATCTCTCAATACATGAAGGAGGTTCTCTTCACTCTCACATTGAAAAGGGCAGGTGTTTGGGATAGTTGGGTTATGTCTCGCTCTTGTAACATTTGTTGGAAGCCTCTCATGGAATACTTGCCACATAAAGAGTTTGACTCTTTCAGGAATTCCCCAGTGCCATAAATGCCGCCAGTGAGAATGAGTGCTGAGATTATGCTGGTGATAGATCCTATCGTAGGCCGACTTCACACTAAAGTTACCATCGGGAGCATTTCTCCAACAAATCACGTCATCACTGTTGCTTGTAGGGGGTGATACCATCATTATCTTATCAACCACCCATGCAGGAAGAAAAGTTTCCCATTTGGCTCTATCCCACTGTCCCGTATCTATTGTGAAGGAACAAACCCGAGCATCAATATCGAGCAGGTGCGAGTTCCTATGAATGAAGTATTTTAGTGGCCTGTCAACCGGGCCCCAGTAGTCCCGCCAAGCAAAGGTGCCTCTTCCATTTCTAATATTTTTACCAAGACCGCTTTCGAAATCCTTCCAGACTGCGACTATGCCACTCCACACAGCCGATTGATTGCGGAAGCTCTGAACCGTGGGCGTCAGATCCGTTCCACATGAGTATTTCGCACGGAGACATCTCACCCATAAGGCATCAGGTTTAGTGATTAGGCCCCAGCACAGTTTCATCAGGAAAGCTTTGTTTTGGCAATGTAGATCTTTTATCCCCAGGCCTCCTTCACACTTCCTTCTCTTGAGAACGTCCCATGCTAACAGATGCATTTTCTTGGATTCATCATGCTGGTTCCAGAAGAAATCTCGACTCAATTTTTCAATTGTGGATAGCACCCCCTTCGGAACGAGGGTTGATTGCATCTGATATTGCGGAATGGCGGAAAGAACAGATTTGATGAGGACCGTCCTCCCTGCCATACTTAGATATCTCCCTTTCCAGCTAGTCAACTTTGAGCGAACCTTTTGTAGAATCGGGGCAAAGGTCATGTTCACCATACATTTATGGAGGATAGGAACCCCCAAATATTTCCCTAAGTCGGCCGTCAGACCGATCCCCATAAGTTGACTCAGCGCATACGCTCGGTTGAAGTGGACGTTTCGGGAGGCGAACATTTTAGATTTGCGCAAATTGATCCTGTGGCCAGAAACTCGACAAAACAGTTCCATGACATTCCGAATTTCATCCACTTGCTCAGATGACGCCTCACCGAAAAGAATCAAATCATCTGCAAAAAATAGGTGCGAGATCTGGGGGCCAGTAGCATTCAGCCGCAGAGGATGCCAGTTACCATTTCCAACTTCTTGATGAATTAGCTGACCGAGCAATTCCATACAAAGGACAAACAGATAAGGGCTAAGAGGGTCCCCTTGCCGCACCCCCTCGAAGGAGTGAAACTAGCTGATGATACACTATTCCAGATTATGCTCATAGAAGTGGTAGAGACACAGCACATAATTAACTTAACAAAATCGGCACTAAGCCCTAAGCTGTGGAGGGTAAACTCCAAGAAACGCCAGTCAAGTCTGTCAAAAGCCTTTTCCATATCAACTTTCACTGCTATGTAACCCTTTTTACCCCTCTTGGCTCTCATGGAATGGATTGCCTCCTGAGCTATGATGATGTTATCAACTGCCTGCCTGCCAGCGATGAAGCTACACTGATTCTCGGCGACAAGATGGCTCATGATGCTTTTAAAGCGGTTAGCTATTACTTTGCTAACAATTTTGTAGCTCACATTGCACAAGGAAATAGGTCTAAAGTCTTGCAAAGAAGTAGGCTTATCGATCTTAGGGATGAGGACAATGTTCGTTTGATTGATTTCATGAATGTTCTCTGGATTTGCAAAGATGCTGGAAACCAGATCACATATCTGTTGTCCCACCGTATTCCATTGCGTTTGGAAAAAATGGGCATGCAAGCCATCTGGCCCCGGGGATTTAAAGGCTCCCATCTCAAACGCTGCATTTTTTATCTCAACTTGGGAAACAATCCTTTGCAGGAGGTGGAGCTGTTGGTTTTCCAATGGTGGGAAGCGTGCTGACCAGGGAGAAAAGGGGGTGGACATGTTATCTGCCGAGTAAAGACTTTGGAAATAATCCAGTGCCATACCTCTCAACTGTGCTTCGTCATATACCCAGTGTCCATTGCCGTCCTGTAAGGCTTCAATTTTACCTCTTTTCCTTTTAGACAGAACGCTTGCGTGAAAGAATTTCGTATTCCGGTCACCCCCGCTAAGCCACTTGCATCTAGATTTCTGAAACCAGATCAATTCTTCTTGAAGAGCGATCTTTTGATACATGTGCCAGAGTTGTTTTTCAATCTTGAAGAGGCCATTTTGAGAACCTTGGATACCCCTGGCACGATCAATGCCCTCCAGTCTACGGATGATCTCCCTCTTTTTTTTTGCCACATTCCCTACCACTCTAAAGTTCCAGTCTGAAGCCTCTCTAACAAACATCTGTTTCCCCTGGAGCCAATTCCTTCCCTGCCAAGCTAATTTGACTACATCACTGAAACCATCTTCAATACACCATGCTGCCTGGTAAAGGAAGCGATTGTCCTTTTTGCCGCAAGCCATATTATTTTTATCAGAAACAACAATCACTCGATGATCGGACTTGAATTTGAGATTATGGTAGGCTTTAGCCTGAGGATTTTGAATTTCCCAATCAAAATTACAGAAAACCCAATCCAGTCTTTCCTTCACCCCAGTTTTTTCCCAAGTGAATCTATCCCCCACTATCGGAACTTCAATAAGGTTGCAGCAATCAACACAATTTTGGAAATCATTCATAGAGCTAGGAATGGGGTCAGCTCCACCAATTTTATCATTGGGGCCAAGAATGGCATTGAAATCGCCTAGTACCAGCCATGGAGTGGACACTGTATGATGGATATTCGACAGAGATGACCACAGATCCTTCCGCTTCAAAGCACTAGTATCACCATAAACAAATGTGACAAGAGTGGGGCATAGGCTATTATTTGCAGAGATATTACAGTGAAGAAGTTGGGAGCTTGAGGATACATAATCAAGTTGAAGCTCACAGTTATTCCATAACACCCAAATACCGCCAGCGAACCCAGTGGCTTCGATCCTCAACCAGTCACTGAAACCCAATTTCCTCACAACCTTATCGGCTCTAACACCACTGATTCGTGGCTCAATTAAGCACATAACGTTAATTCCATATTTTTTAACCACATCTTTTAATATCCGAGGAAACGCACTACCACCCGCACCTCGGCAATTCCAAGATGAAACATTCATATTTAAAAAATACATTCAAAAGGCAAAGATAGGAACGTGGGACTTACGTGTCCGGAGGGTCCCCTCCCATCATGACAACAACTTCCAATTGAGAAATGGGGAGCACGTCAAAACCTTGATTTTTTAGGTCTCTGGTGGAGCTTTCTTCAATCCCCGGAACCACCTCCATGCACAAAGGATCCGAAGATAAAGTCTGCTTATTGGCATTATCAGGGGAGTGAGACGCGATGACTTCTTTTGCATTCCCATTTTGTTTCACGTTCCCAACAGCACCACCCAACGTTCTCATGGCATCACATAATCGTTCTTCCTTTTCCTTTTGAGGATCGGGCTCCACCGGGGTTGAGAGATTGCATGCAGTCAGTGTATCCACAATAATCAAATCATCTTGGTGGGGCCCGCCATCATTTAAATTCCCTCTAACCAATTTATGCATTCTCGTTCCAGCACCTTTCATCTTGGTTGCATGCGTGTTGTGAGTGTTGTGCTTGGTGGGTCCGTGTGTGTTGTCCGCTGATTCACCCATGGTTACATGCATGACGTGCGTGTTGTGCGTGGAGGGTCCGAGCGTGGAGGGTCCGTGCGTGATGGAGGGTCCGTGCGTGTCTTGCTTGGTGGGGGGTCCGTGCGTGGTGGAGGGTCCGTGCTTGGTGGAGGAGGGTCCTTGCGTGGTGGGTCCGTGCGTGTCTTGCTTGGTGGCTTCAATGTGCACTACCGACAGCTTTGGCTTGCCATAAGCCTCTTTTGTCTTTACTTTAGTCCAGCGAGGGTGACCCACATGTACCCCCTTTTTAATATACCTAATATCATCGGATTCCTCACTTGACACATTCTTTCCAGCGCATATTTGGCTATCCTTTGCAGAAATTTGGAGATGCTTCACGTGGAGATGCTTCTCTTTTACCAACCTTGGCTCAACTGCCGATTTTTCTTTTCCTTTTCCTTTCCCTAACACAGCAACTAAAGGCAACTCTGAAGACTCACACCCTACCTCATCCGCACTAGCAAGCATGCCGAAACGGGACCCTCTCCCCATACCCTTATCTTCTGCAAAGACCTTGCTGCTTTTACCTTCTGCAAAGTTCCCGACACTAGCTCTGAGCCTGCCCTCATAACTCCTCAAAGGTCGCGCTTTGGCAGGTCGCCGCACAAACATCCACGGCCCAAACACCTCATCTTTTGCCGGGAGGGAGGTCCCCGACGACTACGGCGGTAGAACAGGTGCCTGACTAACAGAACCAGAAGGAACCTGCGCATGGGGGGCGCTTTCAGGTGATTTCCAAGGACACTGCTCATGCTTGTGACCGTATCTGCCACATGAGAAACAAATAAGGTTCAGGCCTTCATATTCAATATTGAAAAGCTCCGAAGCTGAGATAACACGAGGGACCAGTTTTTTCTGCAAATTTAATTCAACACAAATCCTGGCATAACGACCCCTTCGGATTGTTGCTTCGTCCTGGTCCAGCTTCTCCAAAGAGTTTATGTCCACTTTGAGGGTCTTCCCCACCATATCTCCAAGCCTCCACAGGCATTCCTTATTGTAGCACAGAAGTGGCACATGGGGAATGCGGATCCAAGTTGCAACCCTTCCCAGAGGATTATGGAATGGATTGAAATATGGAGACCACCTCTGCACCAGAATTGAGTGTTGAGCTATCAACCAAGGCCCTCCGAAAAGGATATTCGCATAGTGCTGCTGCCAGCCATCTTGTTCTTTTAATTTTACAACATAATAGTTGTTGGGAAGATCGATAAGATCAAAATTGCTTGTCAGCCAAATTTTGCATAAATGATCCTTAAGCTTGAAGAAATTGAATCTTGCTCCCAAGACAGTGACAATGAGAGCATTGTTCCAAGGTTTGGCCCATCGGTTGAAATCTTCTTGGGACATATCCATTGTAGGATAGACATCCATGAGGTTTTTAATCTCTTCTGAAGGCTGGGGAAGATCCCAGGACTGGTTCAAGGAATCTGAAAGAAAGACCACATCTTCCACACTAGAGACGCCATGGGAGATACCACTGAACTCTGCTCCCCTGAATCCTGTAAGTGAGTCTTTGAAAGAGTAGGCAAGCTTAGGCTTTGTAAAAGAAGCATCCCTGCACTTTATTGTGTTTCCTGGATGCTCCGGATCTAAGGGAGGAGCTCCATCATGCTCCTTAGATCCTGAAACTCCCTCCGGCAGCAATGCAAGGTCGCCGGGAACCTCCATCAAGAAAATCAAAGTGGCACGAATTCCAAAAGACAGCTTCTCTCTCTCTCTCTCTCTCTCAACTATGCTCACATCTCATTTCTGTTACCCGCATGTTTCTTTTATGAAAATAATTATTTGAAAATAACTGTTGGCTCGTTTGCAGCAGAGAAACACGCCTCGTGGGTGTGAACTCAAAAAGATATAAAAATCGGAGTGGAGAGTCAAAGAAATAAACATGTTGTAGTGTAGTAGAAGAACGAAGAAAGCATGATCATGAAGGAAATAAAGAAAACTATATCCAACTGGAGAAGCATCAAGATACGTAAAGAAAGAGAGGTTGAAAAAGCTGGAAATTAAAGAAGGCTTTGTTAAGTTCAAGAACCAGGGAAATACAGAAATAAACAGAAATTGCTCATCTTCATATGGATCAGATCAAACACACATCACACATGTGGCTTCAACCATAACATGGAAGGTGAGGACGAATTTTTTAGGCTTCTTTATGGATGTTAATTAGATCCATTCAATTTTATTGATCCTGTAACCAAATGTTATGATGTATGCTATTCTAGTGGAAGGATCTATACGTTGTGCAATATATATTTTAGTCTATATGTTTTAGGAATATTTATCAATTTAATAATATATATATTGTTGTAGTATTTATAATGATCGATTCCACAGTTTCTCTTGCCTTCATTAGTATTTCTAATGGTGTGAAATGTGAACCAGTTGGAGAGGGGAACAAATGATGCCTTATAGAGGCCTGGACACTTTCCCCTTAACATGTTTTAAAACTGTGAGTGATAATGAACCCCAAAGCCATCTTATACCCTTAGAAAGACGATAATACGAGAGGGTGCTGTAAAATGGAAGCTCTCCCATTCAACCTTATAAGATGGCACCATCTTGCCAACACTTGGCTAAGGTTGAGCAGATCTTACCCAATGTTGTTGAACCATGCCACCACCTTATTAGCAACACTTGCCCACAAAGGTTTGCCTTCAGGAAGACAGTGATATTTTATTTATTTATAAATATATTTTATATACTATCTCCAACCCTTAATATACGATAATTTACTTAATTTGATTAGATTAAGGAAGTTAGATAAGTTAGTTAATATGATAAGTACTTTATGAAACATCGTAATTATCTTTTTTAATTTCCTCATTCCTTCTCCTCCTTAATTACTGTTGAGGAAGCATTAATAGGGGTAACTTAGAAAAATAATAACAAATATAAAAAATATGTCTTATATTTAGGACTTAGATCAACTCTTTAAGTATGTCATATGTGAAGGATTGGAGGGAGTATTTATAAATATATATTATAATTAACAAAAATAAATAAAGAATGACGTGACGAATAGGTTTTTTTATGGACTAGGAATGGATGGTCTTAAGATAAGAAGGGCCTTGGCCTGAAACTCATTATCTTTGAGCCCAAATCTAATTAATATTTAACTTTTACTGAAACTATATGAATCAAAATCAATCTTCATACAAATATTTTTCAAAACAAAAAATATTTTGGTATACTCCCTCTAATCCATATTATAAGTTATCTACAACTATCTCACAAAAACAAAAAGAGGTGGTAAACTCATTAAATTTATTTGAAAATGAACATTTTTTCAACTTTAACACTACATTAGATTTTAAGTTTGGGTTAAAGGGTAATTTTGTTCCGGAAGTTTTCACCGAGGGGCAATTTTGCTCTAGAAGTATTCTAAGGGGCAATTTTCTCCCAGAAGTTTAAAAGAGGGAGCAATTTTGTTTTGACTGTTATCACAGTTAATTTTGACCTTAAGTTGACCAAATATACTGAATTGGCAATCCACATATCATTCACGTCATTTTTGTTTGAAGAATATAGTGAAATCCCCAGATTGGGGTTTGATTGAAGCTTGAGAAGTGGTTTTCCATGGTGAAAATTTGTGATTGATGCTAGCATTGGATTGCTTTTCTAGTGAAAAATGATAATATAGGAAAGATGAATTCCTGAACTCTATATGTGACAAATTCTACTTGAAACTCAATGTATTTTTGTAGTGATTGAAGGAGGGAAGGGTGATCATGATTCATGAGTGAGAATCAAATGAGGAGGGTGGGATAAATTTATCAAATCAAATCTTGATTGAAATCTCATTTTGGGCCTCTTGCATTTGTTAAATTTAGCAGCACAATTTAGAATTTGGGTAATTCAACATATTTTAAGACAATTTTTTCTATTTTAATTTTTAAATTTTAACTTTGATCTCTCTATATTTTAATATAAATAGAATTTCTGAAATTAAAATTTTATTTTTATATATAAAATTAAAATATATAAAAAAATTGTGGATTGACAATAAAATAAAATGAAAGTATTAGTTATGAATAGTATATCGATTATTAAATTAAAAAAATGAAAGCCCTGTTATGAGCTCGCCTTTATTTTCTCATATCACTTTTGACTTTGTATACAAAAAAAAGAAAACCAAAATTTACATTGAAATCAAATAAATTCCACGGATGAATTTAAACATAAAAAATAAAAAGAAAATTAAATTCATATAAAATTAAATTTAGAAGCTAACTTTCTTGTTGTTAGCTCAAAGATTTATATTTTTTATTAATTAAAAGATAAAACGGTAAGAGATCAAATTCAACAGTCAAATTATTTGTAAATTGATTTTGAGGGGGAAAAACAGATTCTCCGTTTAAATAATAAAGATGTTAAAAATTCATCTTTAATTTATGAAATATACACGCTGATATTAATGAGCCAAATGAAGTGCAAAGTGCACGAAAAAAAAAACTGTTAGCGACCGCCTAAAGAAGATAATAAACAACGGTCCATCTCTTGACGCAAGCCAAGGTACACAGGCACGCTTGGGAAGCAGATTCTCTCATTTGGTACTCTTAAAATATATTCAGCCCTCAAATTATGTTTTTACTTTTAGTACTTTCTTATTTTGAATTTATTATATCTTTAGTATTTCTACAATGGCTTGTATTGTATTTTATATGAATAATTGATTAAAAATATAATTCTTAGTTTTGGATGGAATATGAGAATACAATTTTTTTCTTAATATATTTACATAATCAATATATATAAGTTCATAATCATTATACTACATTTTTTAATGCTCTTTTTTTATTTTTTTATATGTATTTATTATATTTATATTATTATATGCATACAAAATACTACTTTTATTTGAATAGTATGTTCCAATCCAACCGAAAATCTAACCGAATTGACCGTTTGAACTGTGACCTGCTCATCTCTCTGGCTCAACTTCTAGTCCGGTTTTTAAAACATTGCTTTTGAGTAATTATCTTATTATTTACTTACTCAGAAACTCAAAAAAAAAAAAAAATTATATAGCAGCCCCGCCAGGACGGAAAAAAGACGTAAACAGCAAGAGAACGGTCTGGAAAATGGAGTCACATGTTAGACAAGATTTGCAGAAGGGCCACTATTTATGGTTATGTGGGAGAATCTACATTACAAGTGTGCGTGGCTGTGTTTCTTGTCATTTGGCCGTTGCATCATTTTCATCATAAACACCCCTGAAATAGTTTAAATAAATAAAAAACAACAATGATATGCAGAATCCACATTACAATTTTAAAATTCTTAATATTTATGCATATCACGTGCTGCCCCATTTTGATTTTGTCTCCTCTTAAACCGTCCGTATCAAGTTCGTTCGTTCTTTCTTTCTTTCGTTTTTTTTTAAATATCAATTGATTTAAAAAAAAATCATTAAATTAGGTTATGAGTGTAAAATATTTTTTAAATTAAACTTTCAACCTGATATAAATCAAGGTGAATTGGACCACATGATATAAAATATTTTCAGTAACAATTTTCTTCACACGCAATACTTGAATATAAAACTTTGCTTTATGTCTTCAGGGAAACAACTTTAAACTTAAAAGTATTTTGTTGGGCTTCTTGTTTTTTTTTTTTTTTTTTTTTTTTGATTCAGCACCCAAGGGTGCGAACCCGGAAGAGGAGGCACATAGGTCTCACTCCTATGCCATGTGCGCCACTATGCGCTGGCTTGCGGGCTTCTTGTTTTTAGTTATTAGGTGGCAGAACCGGAATCATAAGGTTAACATTCTTGAAAAGGCGCTTCTATGGCAAGCCTCTTCCTCATTTACGCCCTCCTCTCTTGCTCTCGCCACTGTGCTTCCTCCAATCCTTCGGCCAGCATCAATGGTGGTGGTGGCGGCTGAAAAAGGCACTTGGAGAGAGAGATAGTCCATCTGAAAAGAATCGAAGGCTTAGGGCAAAGAATTGGTAGTGGAGGTTGGCGTGGTTGTGGGGCTCGTGAAGATGATGATGCAATCAGGGTCGTTGTGTTTTCCATTGGAAGATGATGCGATTCGAGATATCGGATAGACACTGTATCCGGGAAAAAAAAAACAAAGATTATAGTAAGATATAGTAGAAATTAGGGAATATTTGCGTAACTGAAAGGTGTGGCTCTTTGTGAGCACTTGGATCAATTGAATGGACATGATTTAGAGTTTATGGGGGACAATGAGAAAATCGCTAATGAGAGAAGCTGGACCCATACGCTTGCCTCTCTTTTTTTATTTAATCAAAGATATCACATGGTACTTTGAACTTGAAATTAATGCTTTTGACGCATCCCTCTCTATTTTTTTTAAAAAAAATTCTGGCATACCCTATCATAAACCACTTTAAATTTGAGACTAATTTTTTTTGAGCTTCGCTTTCAAGGCTTGGAGGGTTTGCTCCAAACTTGTGTTCTCCTCGTTGAAGGCGATGCATTGTTCAACCAACAACTTGTTGATAAGGTACATGCATCTCTTTACATTTTTGTTCTCCTTTCCTTTTTTATGGTAAATATAATATCCCAACGTCTCGCTGTCAAAACTATTCGTTTTGGACCCTATTATCTCTCATGGTCTTAAAAAGCGCATTAAGAGGGAAGTTATTAAGACCCTTATAAGACATCATTTGTTCCTCTCCCAGCAAATGTAGGACTTTATAGTGAACTTTTTAAAATTTCTTTCACAACAAAATAATTGTTATTATTTGAAAATTATTTAGGTTCGCTTGAAGCAATACTCATAGCAATGAAAAACAAAAGTGAAAATCGAAGTCTTGTAGAACCATCGTCAAAGCAAGAAGAAATAAAGACGACTATTTTGAATTGGAGAAGTATGAAGATACAATACAGAAACAAGGAGCAAATGTTCCTTTTCAACCAACACGATTTAAAGGCATCAAAGATTACACATCTTAAGGATATCAGAAAAATCAATATCCAAAGTCATAGGCTCTTTTGTTTCTTTTACATTCATGTAAATCCAAACTCGAGACTTAGCTTGGTGTTTAAGTACTCATGACTCTATGAATGGAATGAAAATCGCCTCATAAGGATATGTGTACCTTCTCTCTACACATTTTAAGGGATAATGGGGCCCCAAAGCACATAATTTTGAAAGTGATATACTGATGAGATGTTATATACGGTCTAAGTCATAAAGAGAAATACTTTTGGGATAGCTTAATTTTATTTTTTAAGTGCTTTTAAATCACAATTTACGGTATACGAGGTACGTACGCGAGAAGAGTTTTGTCTCAACTTATGTAAAAAGCACTTATAAGTAAAAAAATAAGCTATCCCAAATAAAGGCTAAGTCACACTTGTGTATCCTATAATTTCAATTATGATTCTTATTTAATTAATCTCTAACCATCATCGGGGTAGACTACGAAGTCTTATATTTATGTGGTCATGACTCCTCCCACTAGAACCAACATATATTTGTTGATCTACCACAACGTATTTCTTTTTACGGGTTGGTTTTTGGAAATTTATTATATTATAACAAGCTAATCATTTGAATAAACCATATAAAATTACAGAAACAATTGAGAATTTGAAAGCGAAAAGCAAAAATCAGAGTGGTTTATCAAAGAAAACATCTCAAAGCAGAAAAACACAAAAGGCTGAAGAAGGAACAAAAAAGACTTCGCAACAAAAAAAGAATGAGAGAAATACAGAAACTGAGAGAAATTTCTCATCTTGAGATAAATCAAATTAAAAATACGTCTGGCCTCAATGATAACATGGAAGCCGAGCGACAATTTTATAAGCTTATCGGATGTGAATCATATCCAGTAAAATGAAAAATGAAAAATGGATACTTTTTCTTAAGCATGTAATCAGATATTACAATACTCTTACCGTAAAATGTACAATGAATATATTTGACACTATTTATGACATGTGATTAGGAATATATATCAGCTTATATATATATATATATATATTGTTGTGAGGTTTTATAATTTTGGTTTCATAGTCTCATTGTAATATCCCAAATTTAATGAAGCTTAAAAATTTTCTAAAAATAAAATTTAAATGGTAATTTAATAATAAGTCAAATTATAAAACCTACGAAATTTAAGGAATTTTACCGACACTAGAGACACACATGGATAACACACACTTTACACATTTATCACTTTCATTTGGACAACACACACTCATCATCACACACCTATGCAATCAACATCCCACACACACTATCACTTATTAATTCCTCCAACTCCCATTTACGTCTGCGGCCAAAATAAAATAGAGAAAGAGAGAGTGAAAGAAAGAGAGAAAACAGAATAGAAAAGAGAGGGAGAGACGCGAGTGAAAGAGGTGGACGGAGGAAGAAAACGATCGGAGAAGAGGAAGAAGGAAGTGTTAAACCTTTCATGCATCACCATAAACGTTTTTAGGTGAGTCTTCTCTATCTCTTCCCATTGTTATTTCGTTGGTTTGGGGTGTTCATGAGGATTTATAGCTGCTAGAAGTTGTGTGATTATGAAAATAAGTTGCTGTCATGGGTGGACGTAAAACAGAGCATGTATATTGATTTTGGGGTGAATTCTGGGGTTCTTTAGTTCTGAAATTCGACCATTAACCTCAGTACATATGTGTAGGAGAGTATAGAGTGAAAGTTCATGAGGTTTAGAATATAAACTCATGGTTACATATTAGTTTTCTTCACCCTGTTCTGCTGTCCGAAAAACATAGTACATACTTGAAATTTGTAAAATCTTAAACAGAGGCTATAGATGGAATTTTCAAATGGGTCTTTTTGTATAGATATTTTAGGATGTGTAGTTGATGATAGAATCAAGAAATGTATGATTTGGAGTGAAAATGAATGAATTCTTAATTCTTGAAGTCAGACTGTCAAAACTGACGTTTTTCGGTGTCAGTCAGATTCATGTTGCATTTTGACCAGGCAAAACTTAGTGAAAAATTATACAATTTTACAGTAATATATTAGACATTCATAGATTTCCAATGAGTCGAAGAATTCATTATTTTGATATCTTTAGAGAGAGTTATGATTTTTGAAATTTAAGTCAGTAACAGAGAACATTCTGGACATTCAAGCCTGGCAGTTATGGTTTTCAAAATTTCTGGGAAATATCAGATAACATCTAGTCATTTTGGGTATTTTTCCATGAAACTAAACTGAAATATATTTCCATAGAATTTTAGAACACTCCGTTTCGATTTGTTTAGAATTAGTTATGGATTTTTGAAGTTGAGCTCTGTTTCTGGAATGCAATCTGGAACAGTAGTAGTTGGCCGAATTTCTAGGCAAAATGTGTAATCAGAAATTATCTTTGGATATTTTTTCATGAACGTATATTTAAAGATCTTCATTTAGGCTTTGGAATCGGTCAATTTGAAATTTTCTAGAATTAGTTATGAATTTTCAAAGTTGACTGAAAATCTGTCAGTTTCTGAAAAATTATGAAATTGTCGTTTGGCTGTGATTTTGCAAAAACCGAGGTTAAAAATGGATTTCTTAGGCGAAAATATGTCAGAATAGCCCGGGTCAAAATTCCTAAAAAAGTATAGTCGACCGGGTACGGTGGGGCTGAGACTGGGTCCCAGGGGCATTTTGGTAAATTTTCAGTATAGACTAATATAACCACCAAAAATATTATGGGAGTCTCTAAAGAGGTACATGAATGAGTTTTAACCTAATTCTTGTACATTTAAAATTTTAGGACCGAATCAATCGCCTGAGCTGTTGGCACGTAGTTCGAGGAACTATTTTTGATGTAGCAAAAAGGGGCATAAGGTAGTAACTCTATCTCTCATACACTATGTGAATGTTGATATGCTATATGTTGCTATATTCTGTGATATGAACACGTGCCTGGGGCACATTACCTAGCTGTGGTATAGGATTCAGCTGAGGTACACGGACATGTAGGGGATCCAAACAGTCATTTGGCCTTGAGTATTGTATACACACATGTTATAGTATGAATTTTCATTTACATTATATGGTGCATAACATATTTAATTTTCGCATTTTATATGATGGATCATGTGTTACTATTGAGATTCCTTAGAATCTCACCCTTTTTCATAAATAATAAATGTTCCAGCGGGAACCAGTGGCTCTAAAGGCAAAGTAGTTGACACGGACAATTGAGGTGTGCAGGTCCCAAGATCAGAATTATTTGATTATATTAGTTTAATTTTAATATATTGGATATTTTGGATAAAATTTGTACATATTATCAAACCCTACGGGGAAGACTCCTGTATATAAATTTTCATTTAATATCAGAATATTTATGTTATTCCTGTATTGTCCACCTAACTGCGTATCATTTTCCGTAAATACTTTGAAAAAGGTGAAATAAAGATAAGGAAGTGACACTCATCATCACTTTATTATTATTTGGCTATAATATATATACGATGCATGATTCTGAGCTGATATCGGGCTTTGGTTTTATTCTTTAATTTTTATAAAGTAGATTCTCAGCATCTTAATGTTAGCATCGTTATTTTGATATAGTATTGGGAAAATTAGTCATTTAGTAGTTTAAATTTTAAAATTGTTATGACCTCTCAAATTTAGCTCGTCACAACTTAATCTCTAAAATTTGGTCCATTTAATAATTTCATCCTTACCGTTAGTAATCAAGTTGAGGAAGGTGGGATTGGGGTAGGTTTCTTATGTTTTCGTTTTCTTTGGTGTGAAACTAAAATTTCACAGAGATCAATAGAAGGTAGGATAAGAGTGGAACTAAAATTTCACCCCACTAGAGATAAAAACGCACAGTGAATAGCATACCATCGGTACATAGGCTCTTGTCTCTTGCCATCAAAGAGACTATAAAAAATTAAGTGAGATTACCAAAACACCCCCAACCTATGTACATATTAGATAGTTATCTATATAAAATTTGTTTATTCAAATTGTTAGTTAAAAAATTGGAATAATTTCAAACCATAGGTTTTGGTCCATCAAATTTCATTATATTTAAAACGTTAGTCATTGTAATTTGATAAGGACATTAACGGTGTTAAATATGATGAGGTGGTACTAACAGTGTCAATTATGCCAATCATGGCTTTGTGAGTGGCAAGCTGAGTATGGTTCTTTATAGGTTATGTGGCTAAGTATAAAATTGGAAAAAAATCATGCCTGAATCAAGGTGTGGCTTTAAATTCTTTCGCACTCCCACAGCTACTTCGCTCACCTTGTAAGTCTGAGAGAGTACTAATTAAATGAACGATGTATTTGCAGGTTCTGGAAGGTGGCTCATGGCAGAACAGTGAGTTGGTTAGAAATAAATGCGAAATCAGGACTGTGATTCTGACACCCAAGACTTGTTACGGGGCTTATCTGGTAATGAAGTTGTCTCACAGAGCATACGGTCTGAACAGTGCAGCTTCGGAAGTAACGGTGAAGAAGCGGAAGATGGAGACTCTGTTTTGTCGAGGGAGTTGCTGGAGATGGAGGACGATGAGGAAGGGAGATTAGTAAAAAAGATGGATTGATAAGTTTAATCACCTAATTGAAACATGATAACCCTTAATCCATTCAAAAACCTATAATGAAAAATCTTTTGTGCTCTAAGTCTTCAAATGAAAAAGCCTTAGTCAAATAAAAAAAAAAAAAAAGAAAGGGAGAGGAAGAACCTACGGAGGCAGTTTCAACTTAATTTCAGGTTGCAGTGCATATATTTGATGACACGTGTTCAAATTTCACAGGAAGAGTTTGTGGGATTCAAAGTGATGAAATGGGAAAATTATAGATCTCAAAATAGACTTTAAGAAAAATAAGGAGTTCAAAAAATGTTAATAAACTGAGAAATGAAAAAAAGGTATGAGCATAAGAGGAGTGCATGATGATATCCTAGAGGAATTTGTGAAGAAAGAACTGAAGACTGATATACGATAATATGTGATGGTGTAAATTATCGTGTAAAGTGAATAATTGTGCAAATATGTTGAAAGGAATGAAATTGTTAGATATGACGTTCGTTATATATATAAATATGAATAAGAATGGAAATGATAAAAGTTATGACTTTCTTAAAATTAAGTTGAGAAATTTGAGAATACAAATAAACCAAATGAATAGTGCCCCAAGAAAGTAATTGTATAAACTTTGCCTGGAAGTTTAATTATCATTTCTCTTAAGCCATAACAACAACATTAGTGCTTCCATATGTGTACTAAAGGGGCATAAATGAAGGGTATTACCCTAGGGCAAAGTCACGATCCAAATCCCTCTTCCCACGCCTTCCTTCCTCCTCAATTACATAATAAGAAGTCCTAACCCAGTCTCCTCTCTCACCGCGAGCTTCCTCACTCTTCATGATGAAAAATTTTCGGCCACAATAACTAGAGAAAGTCGCTGAGAAAATGGCAGGTAGTATGTGTGAAGTGAGCCGGAAATCCTGCCCTCTTCTCTCTTCTTTTAAAACTCACACAAGAACATTTCCGTAATTTCTTTTTAATTTGAAAAAGGATGGCTGCGGTACTCACACCTCTTTGACAATATGAATATTGGAATCACCTCTCTGTCACTTAGCATTTGTAATGGTCTTTATGTGGGATTTTCCATTGATATATTCTGAGGCAAAAAGAAATTGATTTATTAACCTCACTTTAAATTTTCCTATTAAGTTTAAAATGACATAATTGTAATAAAAAGTAATTTTTTAAGAAATAATATTTTATTTATCTATATAAAGTTATAATGTATAAATTTATTTTACTTGGCTTGACAATAAATAAAAGAAAATTATTAGTTAATAGTATATTGAATTGAAAAATTAATGCTCTATTATGAAATATGAACTCATCCTTATTTTCTAACCTTTTCGTTTTTATAAAAGGTTTGACATTAAAATAAAATTAATTCCAGAGATGGAAATTAAACATAAAAAGATAAAAAGGTAAATAAAATTCATATAAAATTATGTTCAGAAGCTAACTTTCTCGTTTGTTAGCTCAAAATTCTATATTTTTAAATTTGGGTATTTAAAGTTTATTTGCTTATAAAAAACTTTAGTTTATTTAATTATAGCTGTCCAATCAAACTACTTTAATTATTATAGGATAAAACTTACCTTACAGGGAAAATATTTTTAAAAGCTACTTGAAATACCCAAATTTTAATTTGGGCTGTTAAACTTGTCAAATCTATACTCAGCAGCTACCTGACTTAAATTAGGATATTGAAATTATGTTAATTTACTTCTTGCCCTAATTACTACAGAGGCAAGAACGTTACCATGGCTATCAATTGACACAACTCCAGTAATTTTTTTAACAAGTTGAATTAAAGTATTAGAGAATCAACTATTTTCCACAAGTTGAATTAAAGTATGCGAAGAAGACTCACGTTGCTTTTTTGTTAGTGAAATTATAAAAGAAATGAATCCGATTAATTAATGAAAAGGAACATAACATAGAGTTGGTTATTCAAATGTGACTCATCACTCATATAGGCTATTCGATTGCCAGCGAGTCTCTAAAAAAATTTCCTTAATTTTACAGAGTTTTAAGAATATTCATGATTGAAATCTCATTTTGGGCCTCTTGCATGATCTAAGATTTATTAAATTTAGCAGCACAATTTAGAATTTGGGTAATTTAACCATCTTTTAAAAGATTTTTTCATATTTTAACTTTTAACTGTTAATTTTGATCTCACTCCATTTTAGTATAAATAGATTTTCAGAAATTAAAATGTATAAAAAAATTGTGGCTTGACAATAAAATAAAATGAAAGTGTTAGTTAGGAATAGTATAGCGATTAAAGCCCTGTTACAAGCTCGCCTTTATTTTCTAATATCACTTTTGTCTTTTTATAAAAACAAAATTTACATTGAAATCAAATCAATTCCAGGGATGAAAATTAAACATAAAAAATAAAAACGAAACTTAAATTCATATAAAATTAAATTTAGAAGCTAACTTTCTCGTTGTTAGCTCAAAGGTTTATATTTTTTATTAATTATTATAAGATAAAACGGTAAGAGATCAAATTCAGCAGGCAAATTATTATTTGTAAATTGATTTTGGAAAAAAAAAAGACAGATTCTTTGTTTAAATAATAAAGATGTTAAAAATTCATCTTTTATTTATCAAATATACACGCTGATATTAATGAGCCAAATGAAGTGCAAAGTGCACGAAAAAAAAAAAAAAAACTGTTAACGACCGCCTAAGAAGATCATCAACAACGGTCCATCTCTTGATGCAAGCCAAGGCACACAGGCCCGCTTACCTTTCTTTTTAATTTAATCAAAGATATCACATAACACTTTGATCCTGAAATTAATGCTTTTGACGCATCTCTATCTTTTTTTAAAAAAACTGGTCAAGAGTATCTCAGACTGTTTTGAATTTGAGACTAATCGCTTTCAAGCTTCGCTTTCAAAGCTTGGAGGGTTTGTTCAAAATTTGTGTTCTCGTCCAAGGTGAAGCGCGGCTCAACCAACAACTTGTTGATAAGGTACATGCATCTCTTTACATTTTTGTTCTCCTTTTTGATGGTGAATATAATATCCCAACATCTCACTCTCAAAATTATTCGCTTTGGGCCCCTATTATCTCTCACGGTTTTAAAAAGTATTGAGAGGCAAGGTAGTAAGACCTTTATAAGACATCATTTGTTCCTCTCTCCAAATGTAGGACTTCATAGTGAACTTTTTAAAATTTCTTTTATAACAAAATAATTATTATTATTTGAAAATCAATTTAGGTTCGCTTGAAGCAAATACTCATAGCAATGAAAAACAAAACTGAAAATCGAAGTCTTGTAGAACCATCGTCAATGCAAGAAGAAATAAAGACGACTATTTTGAATTGGAGAAGTGTCAAGATACAGAAACAAGGAGCAAATGTTCCTTTTTAAACAAAACGAGTTAAAGACATCATAGGTCTCAATTCTAAAGGTATGAATGCAAGTCTTTTTAATTTCTACAATTTTCATATACAGTAGTTTTCTTGTTTTTGATAAAAAAGATGGAAACTAAGCATAAAATGGAATAGAAAGATACAACCTATCAGAAAAATCAATATCCAAAGTCATAGGCTCTTTTGTTTCTTTTACATTCATGTAAATCCAAACTCGAGAGCTGGTGTTTATGTAGTCATGACTATGTGAAAGAATTAAAAAACGCTTTATAAGGATTTGAATACCTTCTCTCTACACATTTTAAGGGATAATGAGGCCCCAAAACACACAATTTTGAATGTGATACGGTGAGATATTATATATGGTTTAAGTCATGGAGAGAATCTTGTTTTTGATAAAAAAAAAGATGGAAACTAAGCATGAAATGGAATAGAAAGATACAACCTATCAGAAAAATCAATTTCCAAAGTCATATCAGAAAGACATGTGATTAGGAATATATATCAAATATATATATATATAGTTGTGAGGTTTATAATTGTTGGTTTCATAGTATCATCATCACTTTATTATTATTTGGCTATAGTATGCATACAAGGTATGATTCTAAGTTGATATCGGGATTCGGTTTGTTCTCTAATTGTATAAAGTAGATTTTCAGCACCTTAATGTTAACATCGTTATTTTGATATAATATTGGGAAAATCAGTCATTTAGTCGTTTAAATTTTAACTTTGGTATCACTCTCAATATCTTAAATTTAACTCGTCACAACTTAGTCCCTAAAATTTGGTCCATTTAACAATTTCATCAACACCTTTAGTAATCAAACTGTAGGTCGTAATATTTTGCTCACAATCCATATTACCCGAAATAGTTACCCGAAATGGATGGAACACACTTTACAGCCCAACCTATGTACACATTAGATAGTTATCTATATAAAATTTGTTTATTCAAATTGTTAGTTAAAAAATCGGTCAAGTTAAAAATAAAACCCATGGGAATTACCAGGGCGACATACCTCGGGAGAGTGGTCACATATCTCAGGAAATTATGAGGTTTATTTGAAGGCATAGTAGCAGCAGCAACAGTAGTTTAATCACTGGCGTTGTGTATACAGAAGTTCTCATGGCTACCACTAAAGCTTCTTAGGTTATGTGGCTAAGTATAAAATTGGAACGTGGCCAATCAGAGATGATTATTTTTATAAGAGATTAAAAACAATTAAAAGTGATGATGTAATTATAGAGAAGAAAGATAAAGTGACACGTAGAATTAATATGAGACGGGTCCTCCATAAATTTGTTAAGTCAACGTTATCCATTAAATAAAATTAACAGTGTTAACATTAGGGACTAAAAATACTCTTTAAAAACTTAAGGGATTAAACTGAAACTTGATGTAAATTTAAAAAATTAAAAGCATATTTTAACCTAAGGAATATATCAAAATAAAAATGGCCAACTATTTTAATAAAAAAATTGATAACTGCGACAACGTCAATTATTCCACTCTTAATTCATCGTACTCTTAAATAGATATAATTTAATTAGTTTCATAATGTTAACGAGCATTTTAATTGTTACGCTAAGCCATAATAAAATTGTATAAGAAAAATTGCATTTAATTTTAGAAATGCGAGAGATTGAAGTCTACTAGGACAGTCAAATCATGCCTAAATTTATTTCTTGAAATAAAAAACAGATTCAACACAAAGATCGATCTTTCAATTAAAAAGATCTTTTATATTATTTCAAGATTTATATTTTTTTTGAGAGATGCTTCTATAAAGAAAAAGAGCTACAACGTTCAGGGAAGAAAAGCAAATAAAGCCCCGTCTGATCTCAATCCTGGTGACGAGAAGAAGCAACCATCGTCAGGATCGCCCGAACCAATAAAAAGATCCATCAGCTCCTCACACGATTAAGCAAACTAAGGTACACAATATCTCTTTATATTTTTGTTTTCTTTTTCGGCACTGAACTCTGAACAATTTATATTATAACCAAATTATTATTATTATTATTTCAAAATTATCTAGGCTCGTTCGAAGCAATACTCATGGCTGTGTCAAAGAAAGGACGTTCTGATGCAAAACCATCGTCAAAGAATGAAGAAATAAGGAAGACTCTTCTGAATTGGAGAAGTATCAAGATACACAAACAGAGAGAAAATGTTCTTCAAACAAAACGAGTTGAAGACCTTGTAGATTTCAATTCTAAAGGTGGGTCTATTTTATTTCTACATTGTTTATATGTAGATATTTTATTTTTCACATGAACTCAAAGGGGAACAAAAGTCGTATTATAAGGGTTTGGATATCTCATTTTAAAATCGTGGGTGGTAATGTGGCCTCAAAACGGATAATTTTGAGAGCGATATGCATTCGGATAATATTAATATGAAGAATATGGTTGGTTTCAAGGTGTTTAAGTTTGAAAAGTGTACTTTCAATCCGTTAATTTTAAAGATGTTAACATTACCATGAAAGGCACAGATGTGTCTAGACAATAGCTGTATGAATTCTATAGCTACATTTATAATTCTTATTTAATTACTCTTTAACAGTCATCAGGGTAGATTGTGAAGTGTCATATTAATGGGGACGAGAGGGATCCATCTTTACGTACTTTTTCTTTTTCTTTGTTGTTGTTTTTTTTTTTCTTTCAAAACTAATCATTTGAATAAACCATAAAAAATTGCAGGAACATTTGAGGATATGAAAGTGACATGTAAAAACCAGATTGATTTATCAAAGAAAGCGTCTCAAAGAGTAAAAATATCATATGCAGAAGTAGAAACAAGAAAGACTTTGGAGCAAAGAAGAAAAAGAGAAAAACAAAAACAAAGAGAAATTGCTCATGTCGAGGTAGATAAAATAAAAGACACTACCGCAGGCTTGAATGATAACAAGGAAATAGAGGAAGGAGAAATTGTTGGTCTTGAGATAAATCAAATAAAAGATATTGCTTGCTTCAATGATAACAAGGAATCTAGGAAAAGAGAAAGAGCTCGCCTTAGAGAAATACAAAAGCAAAGAGAAATTGCTCGTCTTAAGCTAGATCGAATAGAAAACACTGCACGCCTCAACGATAACGTGGAAGCTGAGCGAGAATTTTACAAGCTTACTCATGGACGTTTATTAAGCGAGGATGAATTTTATATGCTTATTTATTTTGGAGAACCATTAGGTCCATTTTTCTACCAGTAATAACAATGGAGTCATTTTTCTTGAACTTGTAATCAAATTTTATAATGTTCTTCTTGTAGAAGAATGTTTGCACATGTATTGCAGAGTATGTATTTTATGAATGAGAATGAAATACTAGTTGCAGTAATACTGAAAATGATAGCCCATCCAATTTACAAATTCGTTTGAAGTTATGCTTTCTCCACCGATTTTTTGTTTTTTAAAAATTCACCTTAAATTAAGACAAAAGTTGATTTATAAATAATAGTGAAATAGAAAAAGCAGTATAAATCAGAGAACTCGCAAGAACCAGAATAGTTGACGCGAGTGAAGTGAGAAAGTTCAATTCTTATGTCTATGGCCTTGTTTTGTTCTGTCCTAGCTATATCATGAGAGCGGGAAATAGCACGCATGAATGCACCAATTACTTAAATTTATATGTTATTTAAAAGAGAGTTGGCAGTTTTGGAAGTTACTTCCTCCGATCCTTTCTATAAGCAACTTTTATCCTTATTGTGCAAAATGAACTAACGGTTAAGATTAATTAAAACAATAAATGTGTAAAAAATGTCATGTTTCTTCCTAATATGCCCTTATTGATAAAATAAACATAGGAGAGAGAATGGGTAACAAATATGAGAGAGTATGAGTATTAAATATTAGAGAGAATATGTAATAAAATATTAAATAAAAGTGAATTAGTGATAAGTGGGGGACAATTAATATAAAGATATGTATTTAATAGGGGTGGCAAAAGAAAAATAAGTTTAAAGTTTGAGACACAAGGAGAAAGTTGCTTATAAAAAGGGCCAATCCTAAGAGAGAGAAAGTTGTTTATAAAAAGGATCAGAGAGAGTAAGATATACGGTAACATCCTCCAAAGCTATCAAACTCACTAGTTTTTAAGTAAACTGTTGAGCTTGGACCCTAAACAATATAATTAAATTAAGGAAGTTCTATTAAGTTCATATATAAAGCCATTGAACATATGATTAAATTGAAAAAAGCTACCATGAGTTTAAGAGTAAGTTTATATGATTTTGTAAGTTAAAAATATTAAAACGTTAAAATCGATGTGTAAAATCATGAGTTCAACTGAGTTTACAGTTACAATAAGTCTAAGAGTGACTTGTCATAATTTTATATATGCTAGACACTCAAAATGGTAAACTCAAAGAATCAAGTCGCAATTTTTTTATGAAGAAAATAATTATTTGAAAATAACTGTTGGCTCGTTTGCAGCAGAGAAACAAGCCTCGTGGGTGTTAACTCGAAAAGATATAAAAATCGGAGTGGAGAGTCAAAGAAATAAACATATTGTAGTGTTGTAGAAGAACCAAGAAAGTATGATCATAAAGGAAATAAAGAAAACTGTATCCAACTGGAGAAGCGTCAAGATACGTAAAGAAAGTAGGGAACTTACCTCTCCTGCATGTATATGATATTTGTGTTAGTGTGTTGATGTATGTTATTGCTTTGCTTGATTATGTGAAACATGTATGAATGATTTGAAGCTATGTTTCATTTATGCTATGGTTATAAGTATATTGTTCGAAGCATTGAGCTTATAGATTTGTCATTGTGTGAGCATAAGGTATGTGATGCAAGCATGTCTTGCATTAAACATTTATCGTACATGTATATTGGTATTGGTTTCCTACTGAGATTCTCTCAAATCTCACTCTCCTCTACCAACAATTTAGACAGGAGAAGACAGAAGATATACTGAGAATAATGCTGAGAACCATATGAGGAGATTGCAGTGGTGGAACGAAAACGAGATGATGTCTCTGTTTCACTGGGACGGGTTTAGATACTCAAGTAGCTCTGTGTGGTTACATTGATGGTAATGATCATGTACGAACCCCTATGGGGAATTTATATAATCATGTACTTATTATCAGTATATTCATGTTATTCCTGTGTTACCCACCAAGCCGCATATCGTTTTCCACAAATACTCTAAAAAAAAGTTAAAACAAGGTAAGGGCGTGATAATACGTAAAGAAAGAGAGGATGAAAAAGATGGAAATTAAAGAAGACATTGTTAAGTTCAAGAACCAGAGAATTACATAAATAAAGAGAAATTGCTCATCTTCATATAGATCACATCAAAGACACATCACACATGTGGCTTCCACCATAACATGGAAGGTGAGGACGAAATTTTTAGGCTTCTTTATGGATGTTAGATCCATTCAATTTTATTGACCCTGCAATCAAATGTTACGATGTATGCTATTCTAGAGGAGGGATCTACACGCTGTGCAATATACATTTTAGGCTATATGTTTCAGGAATATTTATCAATTTAATATATATATATATATTTATTTATTTATTGTTGTAATGTTTATAATTATTGATTCCACAGCTTCTCATCTCTTTATTAGTATTTCTAATGGTGTGAAATGTGAAGTCTCATATCAGCCAGAGCGTATATTGCACAGCGTGTAGATCCCTCCTCTAGAATAGCATACATCGTAACATTTGATTGCAGGGTCAATAAAATTGAATGGATCTAACATCCATAAAGAAGCCTAAAAATTTCGTCCTCACCTTCCATGTTATGGTGGAAGCCACATGTGTGATGTGTCTTTGATGTGATCTATATGAAGATGAGCAATTTCTCTTTATTTATGTAATTCTCTGGTTCTTGAACTTAACAGGGGTCTGGATACCTTCCCCTTGACATGTTTTAATACCGTTAGTGGTAATGAACTCCAAAGCTGTCTTATACCTATAGAAAGACGATAATAGGAGAGGGTTCTATAAAATGGAAGCTCGCCCATTCATCATGGTGAGATGGCACCATCTTGCCAACACTTGCCCAATAAGGTTCAGCAGATCTTGCCTAATGTTGTTGAACCATGGCACCACCTTATCACCACTTGCCCACACAGGTTTGCCATCATGAAGATGGTGATATTTGATATATTTATAAATATATTTTATATACTCCTCCGATCCTTAATATTAGACGTATTTACCTAATTTGATTAGATTAAGAAAGTTAGTTAGGTTAGTTAATATGACATATACTTTATAAAACATCTTATTAATCTTTTTTTGTTTCTTTTACATTCATGTAAATCCAAACTCGAGAGTTGAGGTTTATGTAGTCATGACTCTCTGAAAGAAATGAAAAACACTTTATAAAGATTTGGATACCTTTTCTACACATTTTAAGGGATACTGAGGCCCCAAAACACACAATTTTGAAAGTGATATGCTGAGATGTTATATATGGTCTAAGTCATAGAGAGAAATATAAAGTCACACTCCTGTATCCTATAATTTCAATTATGAATCTTATTTAATTACTCTCTAATCATTATCGGGATGGATTGCGAAGTCTTATGTTTATGTGGTTATGACTCCTCCCAATAGAACCAACATATATTTGTTGATCTACTGCAACATATTTCTTTTTACGGGTTGGTTTTTGGAAATTTATCATATTATATTATAACAAACTAATCATTTGAATAAACCATATAAAATTGCAGAAACAATTCGAATTTGAAAGTGAAAAGCAAAAATCAGAGTGGTTTATCAAAGAAAACATCTCAAAGAGCAAAAACACAAAAGGCTGGAGAAGGAACAAAAAAGACTTTGCAACAAAAGAGAATCAGAGAAATACAGAAACTGAGAGAAATTGCCCGTCTTGAGATAAATCAGATAAAAAATACAGCTGGCCTCAATGATAACATGGAAGCCGAGCGGCAATTTTATAAGCTTATTGGATGTGAATCATATCCAGTACTCTTCAATTAATGAAAAATGGATAATTTTTCTTGATCATGAAATCAGATCTTGCAATACTCTTACTGTAAAACGATATGTACAATGAATATATTTGACAATATTTATGACATGTGATTAGGAATATATATCAACTATATATATATATATAGTTGTGAGGTTTATAATTGTTGGTTTGATAGTCTCATCATCACTTTATTATTATTTCGTTATAGTATACATATGAGGTATGATTCTAAGTTGATATAGGGATTCGGTTTTGTTCTTTAATTGTATAAAGCAGATTTTCAGCACCTTAATGTTAACATCGTTATTTTGATATAATATTGGGAAAATCAGTCATTTAGTCGTTTAAATTTTAACTTTGGTATCACTCTCAATATCTCAAATTTAGCTCGTCACAACTTAGTCCCTAAAATTTGGTCCGTTTAACAATTTCATCCACACCGTTAGTAATCAAACTGTAGGTCATAGTTACCTCCATGGATGGAACACACTTTACAGCCCAGATTTATCTAAACTATCCACTCTGCACCCCCAACCTATGTACAGATTAGATAGTTATCTATATAAAATTTTTTTATTCAAATTGTTAGCTAAAAAATCGGGCAAGTTAAAAATAAAACCCATGGGAATTACCAGGGCGACATACCTCGGGAGAGTGGTCACATATCTCAGGAAATTATGAGGTTTATTTGAAGCTATAGTAGCAGCAGCAACAGTAGTTTAATCACTGGCGTTGTGTATGTAGAAGGTCTCATGGCTACCACTAAAGCTTCTTTGGGAAGTCTACGGTGTGAGTGGATTAGCTACTACTATCGGTGATGCATACCCTGGGCCTACCAAAAAGAAAAAGTAGTAGTAGTAATTTAATTTAGGGTTAATATAATATTTAGTCCTTATAGTTTACCCCCATTTTGATTTTAATTCCTATAATTTCAAACCATAGGGTTTGGTTCCTCAAGTTTTATTCTGTTTAAAACTTTAGTGCTTGTAATTTAATAAGGGCCTTAACAGTGTTAAATATGATGAGGTAACACTAACACTGTCAATTATGATGAGTGGGCAAGCTGAGTATGGTTCTTATAGGTTTTGTGGCTAAGTATAAAATTTGAATGTGGCCAATCAGAGATGATTGGACAAAAGGAGGAAGGAGGAGGCCTTGTTTCTTTTTATAAGAGATTAAAAATAATTAAAAGTGATGATGTAATTATAGAGAAGAAAGATAAAGTGACACGTAGAATTAATATGAGAGGGTCCTCCATAAATTTGTTAAGTCAGCGTTATCCATTAAATAAAATTAACAGTATTAACATTAGGGACTAAAAATACTCTTTAAAAATTTAAGGGAGTAAACTGAAACTTAATGTAAATTTAAAAGATTAAAAGTATATTTTAACCTAAGGAATATATCAAAATAAAAATGGCCAATTATTTTAATAAAAAAATTGATAAATGCGACAACGTCAATTATTCTGTCAAACCCCTTAACATCTTGATATTCATAGAGTATTAAGCTCACAGTTCCATAAGGCATACAGAAATAGCAAATACATACTTATATTAGATACTTATTTATAATACAGGAAAATCCTTGCAGAGTTTGAAATACATACATAAATGTACACAATGCTCAAAAGAAAGCAAAAGTACAAATATAGACATCCACCACAACTCTGGTACACACCGGAATTCTATATACCGGCAGCCTCTGTCTTTCACTTCGAGCCACTAGCTTCTGCTGGAATGTTTTTCAGTTTGATAAAGGGTGAGATTCGAGTGAATCTCAGTAGTAACATGCTTTTCGGACATATAAAATGTGAAAATAAATATGCAATGCACCTTGTTATGTAAGATGCTAACTCATGTTGTATATACACAGTCCAAGGTCAAACGACTGTTTGCAACCCTGGCTGAACTCGTGTCCATGGCCCAACAACATGTTTAGACCCTGGCTTATCCGCGTGTACCATCACTGGATCCCTGATCACAGCTAAGTCGTGTGCCCTAAGCACTGTCATGTTACAAAAGATGGTATACCCAAAGCATATAAATTATTACATAGTATATGAAAGAAAGTGTTACTTCCTTATGTTCTTTTTTGCTACACAAGAATAGTTCCTTGAACTACGTGCCAACGGCTCGGGCGATTATTCCGGTCCTAAAATTCTAAATGTACAAGAATTAGGTTAAAACCTATTCATGTACCACTTTAGAGACTTCTATAGTATTTTTGGTGGTTATTTTAGTCTATAATGAAAAATTACCAAAATGTCACTGGGAACCCAGTCCTGGCCCTACCGTACTTGGTAGAACTATACTTTTTCAGAAATTTTGACCCAGGCTATCTTCACATATTTTTGGCCAAGGAATCTATTTTTGACCTCGGTTTTTGCAAAATCACTGTCAAATGACAATTTCATAATTTTCCATAAACTGACAAATTTTCAGTCAACTTTGAAAATTCATAACTAATTCTAGAAAATTATAAATTGACTAATTCCAAAGCCTAAATGAATCTCTTTAAATGTACTTTCATGAAAAAATATCCAAAGATACTTTCTGATCACACATTTTGCCCAGAAATTCGGCCAACTACTACTGTTCCAGATTGCATTTTAGAAACAGAGCTCAACTTTCAAAAATCATAACTAATTCTATAAAAATCGAAATGAAGTGTTCTAAAATTCTATGGAAAGCTATTTCAGTGTAGTTTCATGGAAAAATACCGAAAACTACTAGATGTTATCTTATTTTTCCCAGAATTATAGAAAATCATACCTGCCAGACTTGAACGTCCAGAATAACCCCTGTTTCTGACTTAACTTTGAAAAATCATAACTCTCTCTAAAGTTATCAAAATAATGCGTTATTGGACTCATTAGAAAGATATGAATGTACAATATATTTCTGTAAAAGTTCATAATTTTTCACTAAGGTTTGTCTGGTCAAAACGCAACATGAATCTGACTGACTCCCAAAAACTTCAGTTTTGACAGTCTGACTTCAATAATCAAGAACACATCCATTTTCACTCCAAATATTACTTTTATTAATTCTATCATCAACTACACATCCTGAAATATCTATAAAAAAAGACCCATTCGAAAAATCCATCTATAACCTCTGTTTAAGATTTTACAAGTTTTAGGTATGTATTCTGTTTTTCGGACAGCAAAATAGAGGTAATGAAAACTTACATATTCTCATGCTTATGTACTCTAATTCTCCAGAAATTCGACCCTAAGAACTTCCAACATCAAGCCGTGTTTAATGCCAGAAAAACCAAACCAAAGAAGTCCCAAAATTCACCCCAAAATCAATATACATGCTCTGTTTTACGTCCACCCATGACAGCAACTTATTTCCAGAATCACACAACTTCTAGCAGCTATAAATCCTCATGAACACCCCAAACCAACGAAATAACAATGGGAAGGGATAGAGAAGACTCACTTAAAAACGTTTATGGTGATGCATGAAAGGTTTAACATCACTTCCTTCTTCCTCTTCTCCAATCGTTTTCTTCCTCTGTTCACCTCTTTCACTCACGTCTCTCTCTCCCTTTCTCAACTCTGTTTTCTCTCTTCTAAATCTCTCTCTTCTTTGCTGACTTGAAGCAACGGAGAGTGACGGAGTGCATGAAGTGTGGGGTTATATGGTTGAAGAAAGTGAGATAAGTGTGGGGTTATATGGTGTGTGTATAACATGTGTCTATCTAATGATGAAAGAGGAGTGGAGATGTTAACTTTCGGTGCTCCAAAATAAAAAGTGAAGATGTAGGATGTGTGTGGGTGTGTTTTAATATATATATATATATATAGGTATATTTTTATCCTATTAATTCCATACACTAGGCCCTAATTTTTCCCTTTATCTAATTCAAGAATCCTTAAGTTTTGTAGGTTCTATACTTTGACTTATTATTTAATTATTGTTTCCCAATCCTGGTCAGGAGAAGAAGCAACCATCATCAGGGCTCGCCTGAACCAATAAAAAGATCCATCAGCTCATCACGATTAAGCAAACTAAGGTACACAACATCTCTTTATATTTTTGTTTTCCTTTTCGGCATTGAACTCTGAACAATTTATATTATAACCAAATTATTACTCCCTCCGGTCCTAATTATAGGACAACATTTAGGAGTTGACTTTGGTCTTAATTATAGGACAAAGTTTTAATTTTTGTCAATTTCTTCCCAAAATACCCCCATTGATATTTTATCAATAATAATGAAATACAATAATAATTCTATAATACACCTATATATTCTATAAAGTGAGTAACACTTGCAACTTATTAATATCACATACACCTCAATTCTACTGTTTTTTTTTATTTTATGAGAATAAAGGGTAAGAAAATCAATTTAACACTATCATCGTCATCATCTCTATTTTTAAAAATTGTAACTTTCCTTTTCTTTAATTAGTGACACAGAGCAGGGCATGGGTGGGCAAAAGACAGTGCTTGAGAAGGATACTCACAGGACTATGGTTGACTCATGTAATGTTCCTAAATCACCCTTATTAAATAAGGGCGTTTTAGGAAAATAAATAAGATTAACTAATTTAACAACTACTCTTAATTTTTCCAAAGTTAGGTAAATATGTTATATAATTAAGATCAGTGGGAGTATTATTTCAAAATTATTTAGGCTCGTTCGAAGCAATTCTCATGGCTGTGTCAAAGAAAGGACGTTCTGATGCAAAACCATCGTCAAAGAATGAAGAAATAAGGAAGACTCTTCTGAATTGGAGAAGTATCAAGATACACAAACAAAGAGAAAATGTTCTTCAAACAAAACGAGTTGAAGACCTCGTAGATTTCAATTCTAAAGGTGGGTCTATTTTATTTCTACATTGTTTATATGTAGAAATTTTATTTTTCACATGGACTCAAAAGGGAACGAAAGACACATTATAAAGGTCTGGATATCTTAAAATCATGGGTGGTAATGTGGCCTCAAAATGGATAATTTTGAGAGCGAGAAGCATTTGGATAATATTAATATGAATAATATGGTTGGTTTCAAGGCCTTTAAGTTTGAAAAGCATATTTTCAATCCTTTAATTTTAAACCCGTTAACATTACCATGAGAGGCGCAGATGTGTCTAGACTATGGCTATGTAGATTCTATAGCTGCATTTATAATTCTTATTTAATTACTCTTTAACAGCCATCCTGTAGATTGTGAAGTGTCATAATTGATGGGGACGAGAGTGATCAATCTTTATGTATTTTTTCTTTGTTGTTGTTGTTGTTTTTTTTTTTTTTTTTTAAGCGAGGATGAATTTCATATGCTTATTTATATTGGAGAACCATTAGGTCCATTTATCTACCAGTAATAACAATGGAGTCATTTTTCTTGAACTTGTAACCAAATTTTACAATGTTCTTCTTGTAGAAGAATGTATACACATGTATTGCAGAGTATGTATTTTATGAATGTGAATGAAATACTAGTTGCAGTAATACTGAAAATGACAGCCCATCCAATTTACAAATTCTTTTGAAGTTATGCTTTCTCCACCGTTTTTTTTAAACAATCACCTTAAATTAAGACAAAAGTTGATTTAGAAATAATAGTGAAATAGAAAAAGCAGTATATATCAGAGAACTCGCAAGAACCAGAATAGTTGACGCGAGTGAAGTGAGAAAGTTCAATTCTTATGTCTATGGCCTTGCTTTGTTCTGTCCTAGCTATATCATGAGAGAGAAATTTGAAAAAGCCTCCCTTCATAAAAGAAATGAATCCGATGAGTTAATGAAAAGGAACATAACATAGAGTTGGTTATCCAAATGAGACACATATAGGCTATTCGATTGCCAGAGAAATTCTAAAAAAATTTCCTCAATTTTACGGAGTTTTAAGAATATTCATTTTTGTTAATAAATTTGACATTAAACTAAAAACAATCACCATATGAGGCCAGTTGTACCTGAACTGTTTTTGACAAATTTCAACGACGCAGGGAATACGAGAAAGAAGACGATGATGTGTTGAAGGGAGAAGAGGCTTTCAAGAAGACCAAGGAGCTGCCATGGCAGAAGCAGATAACGTTGAGATGTTTGGTGACGATTTTTGTGCTGAGCATCGTCTTCAACTTCATTGTTAGGTGTTGCCGTCTTGAAGACCTGTGTCGTTGCCTCCTCTGGAATCGTTTTTATCGGTGTCACGACAAGTTACATGCTTGGGATGAATCCATATGTATTACAGGTTAAGAAGGAACAGCACAGATACCACAATCAATACAAAGACTCTCCAACTTAGTTGGATCTTTAGTTTCCCCTTTACGTAAACTTTATGGGCTTGTTCTCTATTGTCCGTAGCAAAAACATGATGATTTTTAAGTATAAGCTCACGTATCACATGTGCTCGCATCCAGATGGGAGGAGGATGAGAAAGAGGGTGAATGAGGAGTGAATAGTGGAGGATGGAATTGGTGGATTCACCGGAAAAAAAAATAATGAATTTTTGACCGAATTTGCTACTGAATTTTTTTTCCGTGGCAAATTCTGTTGATGAAGTTTCCAACAAAATTCATTCCGTGGCAAATTTTATCGGAAATTTCGTGGCAAATTTATTTGGCATGGAATAATTCTGTCGTTAATTGCGTCAAAAATATTAAAAAATTATTATTTTAAAGATAAATTTAATTATTAAAACAACAATTCTCCCATTATTAACAACATTAGATTTTTTATTAACGACTCAACTTCCTTGATTGACATCTTCATCGGAACAAATTGGAAAAGTTACAAGTTGGATGTTCGAAAACAACATTTCTCCCAGTATTAACATTAGATTCTTTATTAAAACTCTACTTCCTTCATTAACATCTTCGAAGGAACAAATTGGCAAGTCACTAGTCGTAGAATGCCACCGACCTCCCTTTTGCGGAATGCAGAATCACAAAACATTGTCGACCTCCCACAACAGACCGCAGAATGCAGAATGCTGCTGACGTCCTATGTCTGCCATTTCTTAGTTTACCTCCTTTCAAGAGACCGCAAACGCCGCAAACCACCTTCGACAGACCATCGTTCTTGTCAGCAACCGTCGCCCCCTAGGTTTGTCGTTTGTGAGTTGCAGGCATTTCAATTTCGGGCTTCCCTCTTCTGTTGTTTTTTCCTTTTGCTTGTCACTAATGAGGGCATTTTCGTCATTGTATCAAGATATAAAAACCCAGATTCCTACGGTAGTACTGACTTGAGATAACACAATTTCACCACATCTTTTTGTCCTTTCGTAATTTTAACTGTAGTTTTTTGGAATTTTCCCTTAAATTTATATTTAATTTTTTATAATAATATATATTATGTATAAGAAACAAATATATTCAAAAAATAATTGATTATATATATATAATTGTGTAATAATAAAATACCAAAGCATTCCAGACCAACTGGTAAGGTATTGCGCGTCAGGAATATGGAGTGGTGACACGTGGTTGAAGTTAGGCGCTGGCGATGAGGTGGCGGCCTCCAGAGTGGCCAAAATGCCACGTGGCATTTTGAAATTAAAAAAAAAAAATTCAACAGAATTCTGATTCTTTGTGACCAAACTTCTGATGGAACTCAAATTCCATCGCAAATTGGTTTGTCACGTTATTATTAGCGACGGAATTCATTCCGTCGGAAATCCATTTCCGTCACAGATCCGTAGCAAATTTCGTTGAAAACTCTGAATTTTGTTGGAAACTCAGCATATTTTTGTAGTGATTGAAGGAGGGAAGGGAGAAATTTATCAAATCAAATCTTGATTGAAATCTCAATTTGGGCCTCTTGCATTTGTTAAATTTAGCAGCACAACTTAGAATTTGGGTAATTCAACATCTTTTAAAAGAATTTTTGCTATTTTAATTTTCAACTTTTAAGTTTAATCTCACTATATTTTAATATAAATAGATTTTCCGAAATTAAAATTTTATTTTTATATATAAAATAAAAATGCATAAAAAAATTGTGGCTTGACAATAAAATAAAATGAAAGTGTTAGTTTTGAATAGTATATCGATTATTAAATTAAAAAATTAAAGCCCTGTTATGAGCTCGCCTTTATTTAATTTCTCATATTACTTTTGTCTTTGTATAGAAAAAAAAAATTTGCATTGAAATCAAATTAATTCCACGGATGAAAATTAAACATAAAAAATAAAAAGGCAAATTAAATTCATATAAAATTAAATTTAGAAGCTAACTTTCTCGTTGTTACCTCAAAGATTTATATTTTTTATTAATTATTATAAGACAAAAAGGTAAGAGATCAAATTCAGCAGGCAAATTATTATTTGTAAATTGATTTTGAAAAAAAAAACAGATTCTTTGTTTAAATAACAAAGATGTTAAAAATTCATCTTTTATTTATCAAATATACACGCTGATATTAATGAGCCAAATGAAGTGCAAAGTGCACGGAAAAAAAAAAAAAAACTGTTAACAACCGCCTTAGAAGATCATCAACAACGGTCCATCTCTTTATGCAAGCCAAGGCACACAGGCACGCTTACCTTTCTTTTTTATTTAATCAAAGATATCACATAACACTTTGAACCTGAAATTAATGCTTTTGACGCATCTCTGTCTTTTCTTTAAAAAACTGGTCAAGGGTATCTCAGACCGCTTTGAATTTGAGACTAATCGCTTTCAAGGCTTGGAGGGTTTGTTCCAAATTTGTGTTCTCCTCATCGAAGGTGATGCGCGGCTCAACCAACAACTTGTTGATAAGGTACATGCATCTCTTTACATTTTTGTTCTCCTTTTTTATGGTGAATATAATATCCCAACATCTAGCTCTTGAAATTATTCGCTTTGGGCCCCTATTATCTCTCACAGTTTTAAAAAGTAATGAGAGGCAAGGTATTAAGACCATTATAAGACATTATTTGTTTCTCTCCCCAGCTAATGTAGGACTTCATAATGAACTTTTTAAAATTTCTTTTATAACAAAATAATTATTATTATTTGAAAATCAATTTAGGTTCGCTTGAAGCAGATACTCATAGAAATGAAAAACAAAACTGAAAAACGAAGTCTTGTCAGACCATCGTCAATGCAAGAAGAAATAAAGATGACTCTTCTGAATTGGAGAAGTATCAAGATACACAAAGAGAAAATGTTCTTCAAACAAAACGAGTTGAAGACCTCGTAGATTTCAATTCTAAAGGTGGGTCTATTTTATATCTACATTGTTTATATGTAGATATTTTATTTTTCACATGGACTCAAAGGGGAACGAAATATGCATTATAAGGGTTTGAATATCTCATTTTAAAATCATGGGTGGTAATGTGGCCTCAAAACAGATAATTTTGAGAGCAAGATGCATTCGGGTAATATTAATATGAAGAATATGGTTGGTTTCAAGGCCTTTAAGTTTGAAAAGTATACTTTCAGTCCCTTAATTTTAAAGCTGTTAACATTACCATGAGAGGCACAGACGTGTCTAGACTATAGCTATGTAGATTCTATAGCTACATTTGTAAGTATTATTTAATTACTCTTTAACAGCCACCGGGGTAGATTGTGAAGTGTCATATTGATGGGGGCGAGAGTGATCAATCTTTATTTATTTTCTCTTTGTTGTTGTTGTTTCCCCCCCTCAAAACTAATCATTTGAATAAACCACATAAAATTGCAGGAACATTTGAGGATATGAAAGTGACATGTAAAAGCCATATTGATTTATCAAAGAAAGTGTCTCAAAGAGTAAAAACATCATATGCAGAAGTAGAAACAAGAAAGACTTTGGAGCAAAGAAGAATAAGAGAAAAACAAAAACAAAGAGAAATTGCTCATCTCGAGGTAGATCAAATAAAAGACACTACTGCAGGCTTGAATGATAACAAGGAAATAGAGGAACGAGGAATATTTGGTCTTGAGATAAATCATATAAAAGATACTGCTTGCTTCAATGATAACAAGGAAGCTAGGAAAAGAGAAAGAGCTCGCCTTAGAGAAATACAAAAGCAAAGAGAAATTGCTCGTCTTAAGCTAGATCGAATAGAAAACACTGCACGCCTCAACGATAACATGGAAGCTGAGCGAGAATTTTACAAGCTTACTCATGGACGTTTATTAAGCGAGGATGAATTTCATATGCTTATTTATTTTGGAGAACCATTAAGTCCATTTTTCTACCAGTAATAACAATGGAGTCATTTATAGTAGTTATCTTGTCTTTGATAAAAATGATGGAAACTAAGCATGAAAAACACATTTTTAGGATATCAGAAAAATCAATATCCAAAGTCATAGGCTCTTTTGTTTCTTTTACATTCATGTAAATCCAAACTCGAGACTTGGTGTTTATGTAGTCATGACTCTTTGAATGAAATCAAAATCGCCTTATAAGGATATGTGCACCTTCTCTCTACACATTTTAGGGATAATGAGGCCCCAAAGCACACAATTTTGAAAGTGATATGCTGAGATGTTATATATGGTATAAGTCATAGAGAGAAATACTTTTGGGATAGCTTAATTTTATCTTATAAGTGCTTTTAAATCACGATTTGCGGTAAGTATGTGGGAGGAGTTTTGTCTCAACTTATGTGAAAAGCACTTATAAGTAAAAAATAAGTTATCCCAAACAAAGGTTAAGTCACACTTCTGTATCCTATAATTTCAATTATGATTCTTATTTAATTTCTCTCTAACCATCATCGGGGTAGACTACGAAGTCTTATATTTATGTGGCCATGACTCCTCCCACTAGAAGCAACATATATTTGTTGATCTACCGCAACATATTTCTTTTTACGGGTTGGTTTTTGAAAATTTATTATATTATAATAAGCTAATCATTTGAATAAACCATATAAAATTGCAGAAACATTCGAGAATTTCAAAGCGAAAAGCAAAAATCAGAGTGGTTTATCAAAGAAAACATCTCAAAGCAGAAAAACACAAAAGGCTGAAGAAGGAACAAAAAAGACTTCGCAACAAAAAAGAATGAGAGAAATGCAGAAACTGAGAGAAATTTCTCATCTTGAGATAAATCAAATTAAAAATACGTCTGGCCTCAATGATAACATGGAAGCCGGGCGACAATTTTATAAGCTTATCGGATGTGAATAATATCCAGTACTCTTCAATTAATGAATAGTGCCCCAAGAAAGTAATTGTATGAACTTTGGCTGGAAGTTTAATTATCGTTTTGCTTAAGCCATAACAAGAACATTACGCTTCCGTATGCATACTAAAGGGGCATAAATGAAGGGTATTACCCTAGGGCAAAGTCACGATCCAAATCCCTCTTCCGACGCCTTCCTTCCTCCTCAATTACACAATAACAAGTCTTGACCCAGTCTTCTCTCTCACCGTGAGCTTCCTCACTCTTCATGATGAATTTTTTTTTGCCACAATAACTAGAGAAGGTCGCTGAGAAAATGGCACGCAATGTGTGTGAAGTGAGTAGGAAATCGTGCCCTCTTCTCTCTTATTTTAAAGCTCACACTGGGACATTTCCATTATTTCCTTTTAATTTGAAAAAGGATGGCTGGGGTACTCATACCTCTTTGGCAATATAAATATTGGAATCATCTCTCTGTCACTTAGCATTTGTAATGGTCTTTATGTGGGATTTTCCCTTGATATATTCTGAGGCAAAAAGAAATTGATTTATTTAACTTACTTTAAATTTTCCTATTAAGTTTAATCTCACATAATTGTAATAAAAAGGAATTTTTTAAGAAAATTGTATTTTATTTATCTATATTAAATTATAATGTATAAAATTTTTTTTACTTGTCTTAAAAATAAATAAAATAAAATTATTAGTTAATAGTATATTGAATTGAAAAATTAATGCTCTATTATGAAATATGAACTCATCCTTATTTTCTAACCTTTTCGTTTTAATAAAAAGTTTGACATTAAAATTAAATTAATTCCAGAGATGTAAATTAAACATAAAAAGATAAAAAGGTATATAAAATTCATATAAAATTAAGATATACGGTAACATCCACCAGAGTTCTCAAACTCACTAGTTTTTAAGTAAACTTGTGAGTTCGGACCCTAAACTATATAATTAAATTAAGGAAGTTCTATGAATTTTATATATAAAGCCATTGAACATATGATTAAATCGAAAAAAGCTACCATGAGTTTAAAAATGAATTTATATGATTTTGTAAGTTAGAAATATAAAAATAGTAAAATTGATGTGTAAAATCATGAGTTCAAATGAGTTTACAGTTACAACAAGTCTAGGAGTGACTTGTAATTTGCAGCAGAGAAACACGCCTCGTGGGTGTGAGCTCGAAAAGATATAAAAATCGGAGTGGAGAGTCAAAGAAATAAACATATTGTAGTGTTATACAAGAATCAAGAAAGCATGATCATGAAGGAAATAAAGAAAACTATATCCAACTAGAAAAGCATCAAGATGAGTAAGATAGAGAGGCTGAAAAGGATGGAAATAAAAGAAGGCTTTGTTACGTTCAAGAACCAGAGAAATACAGAAATAAAGAGAAATTGCTCATCTTCATATAGATCAGATCAGAGACACATCACACATGTGGCTTCAACCATAACATGGAAGGTGAGGACGAATTTTTTAGGCTTCTTATGGATGTTAATTAGATCCATTCAATTTTATTGACCCTGTAATCAAATGTTACAACGCTATTCTAGTGGAAGGATCTATACGTTGCGCAATGTATATTTTAGGCCATATGTTTTAGGAATATTTATCAATTTAATAATATATATATATATATATATATATGCTGTTGTAATGTTTATAATGATTGATTCCACAGCTTCTCATCTCTTCGTTAGTATTTCTAATGGTGTGAAATGTGAAGTCTCGTATCGATTGGAGAAAGGAACAAATGACACCTTATAGGGGTCTGGATACCTTTCCCCCACATGTTCTAATACCATGAGTGGTAATGAACCCCAAAGCCATCTTATACCTTTACTGCCCGTTTGCGTCACGGAATCAGAGGTAATATAATCGAATGTAAAGTAATAATGATTATATGAATTTGTTTGGTTCGTCATTAATTAAAGATGATGCATATGTATAAAAAACATTTAGTTGGATTATATCGAACATGACAATATATGGGAATAATATATTAAGAGACAAAATTGCCCCTAACTACACACATATATGTATAATATATACGTTGGGTTCATGGTAGTTTTTTCAATTTGTCCACTTTACAAGTTGGGTTTATACTAATATTTTAATATTTAATGGTGGATCTGCCATCGTTCATTCTGCCGTTTGCTCCGTTCGTCCATCACTCCCACCCCATAATCCTCTTCAACCTCCAGTGACAGCGGCAACACAGCTTCTTCTTCAACCTCCATCGCCTCATCCTCCTCATATTCTCAAATTTGGTGATGATGTTAACGGTGATTTCAGCATTCAGTCGTGCTCATCATTCTCGGATTTTTAAGCTTAACAACATTAGCGGTGATTTCAGCGATCCCTCTTGCTTGTCTATTCTCAAACTTGCAACCTTGACATCAATAACAATTTCAAATCAATTTTTTATTCTCAGATCTTTGTGTTGTTGCTGGTGTTTTTTATCCTCATATCAACTTTTTAGCATTATATGATCTTTGTGTTGGTGGTGGTGTTATTTTTATTCTTAAATCATCGTCTTGTTGCTAGTAGTTGATGTTTTGTGGTGGTTGTCAAACCCCTTAACATTTCGATATTTATAGAGTATTAAGCTGACAGTTCCATAAGGCATACAGAAATAGCAAATACATACTGATATTATGTACTTATTTATAATACAGGAAAATCCTTGCAGAGTTTGAAATACATACACAAATGTACAGGTGCTCAAAAGAAAGCAAAAGTACACATATAGACATCTATAACAGCTTTGGTACACATCGGAATTCTACGCACCAGTGGCCTCTATCTTTCCCTTCGAGCCACTAGCATCTGCCGGAATGTTTTTCAGTTTGATAAAGGGTGAGATTCAAGTGAATCTCAGTAGTAACATGCTTTTCCAACATATAAAATGTGAAAATAAATATGCAATGTACCATGTCATGTAAGATGCTAACTCATGTTGTGTGCACATTGTCCAAGGCCAAACGACTATTTGTAATCCTAGCTGAACTCGTGTCTATGGTCCAACGACATGTTTAGACCCTGGCTTATCCGCGTGTACCATCACTAAATCCCTGATCACAGCTAGGTCGTGTGCTCTCAGCACTGTCATGTTGCAAGAGATGGTATACACAATGCATACAAATTATTACATAGTATATGAAAGAAAGTGTTACTACCTTATGTCCCTTTTTGCTACACAAGAATAGTTCCTTGAACTACGTGCCAATAGCTCGGGCGATTATTCCAGTCGTAATATTCCAAATGTACAAGAATTAGGTTAAAACTCATTCATGTACCATTTTAGAGACTGCCATAATGTTTTTAGTGGTTATATTAGTCTATAATGAAAAATTACCAAAAGGCCCCTGGGAACCTGATCCAACCCTACCGTACCCGGCACAACTATACTTTTTCAAAAATTTTGACCCAGGCTATTCTGACATATTTTCGCCCAAGAAATCCATTTTTGACCTCGGTTTTGCAAAATCACTACCAAACGACCGTTTCATAATTTTCCATAAACTGACAAATTTTCAGTCAACTTTGAAAATTCATAACTAATTCTAGAAAATTTCAAATTGACTTATTCCAAAGCCTAAATGAAGCTCTTTAAATTTAATTTCATGGAAAAATATCCAAATATAATTTCTGATTACACATTTTGCCCAGAAATTAGGCCAACTACTACTGTTCCAGGTTGCATTCTAGAAACAGAGCTTAAGTTCAAAAATCCATATCTTTTAATATACTACTCCAAAAATTATGTTCTACCCATCAAATTAAAGGTCTAAATGTCTAATTTAAATCTGAAAATTTTCATAATTTTTAGTTAAGGTTTGGATTTCCAAACTTTCGTCACAACCAATCTAACTTCCAGAAACATAATCTGTCAGCAACTAAACTTCAAAAATTCATAACTAACTCTACAAAAATCGAAATAGAGTGATTCCAAGTCCTATGTGACTCTAATTAAGTCTAATTAAAGGCAAAAATATTAGTCACTTCAAATTATAAGCCAATTTCCCCAGAATATTCGAAAATCATAACTGCCAGATTTGAACGTCCAGAATGACCCCTGTTTCTGACTTAACTTTGAAAAATCATAACTCTCTCCAAATATATCGAAATAATGAATTCTTGGACTCATTGGAAATATATGAATGTCTACTATATTCCTGTAAAATTTCATAATTTTTCACTAAGGTTTGTCTAGTCAAAACGCAACATGAATCTGACTGAGTCCCAAAAACATCAGTTTTGACAGTCTGACTTTAAAAATCAAGAACTCATTCATTCACTCCAAATTGTACTTTTCTTGATTCTATCATCAACTACACATCCTAAACTATCTATGCAAAAGACCCATTCGAAAAATCCATCTATAGCCTCTGTTTAAGCTTCTGCAAGTTTCCAGTATGTACTCTGTTTTTCAGACAACAAAATAGAGGTAATGAAAACTTACATATTCTCATGCCTATGTACTCTAATCCTCTAGATATTTGACTCTAAGAACTTCCAACATCAAGCCATGTTTAATGACAGCAAAACCAAACCAAAGAAGTCCCAAAATTCGTCCCAAAATCAATATAAATGATCTATTTTACGTCCACCCATGACAGCAATTTATTTTCAGAATCACACAACTTCTAGCAGCTATAAATCCTTATGAATAGCACAAACCAACGAAATAACAATGGGAAAAGATAGGGAAGACTCACCTAAAAACGTTTATGGTGATGTATGAAAGGTTTAACACTTCCTTCTTCCTCTTCTCCGATCGTTTTCTTTCTCCGTTCACCTCTTTCACTCACGTCTCTCTCTCTCCCTTTCTCAACTCTATTTTCTCTCTTCTAAAGCTCTCTCTTCTTTGCTGACTTGAAGCAACAGAGAGTGAGGGAGTACATGAAGTGTGGGGTTATATGGTTGAAGAAGATAAGTGTTGCTACATGAACCATGAAGATGTAGGTGTAAGTGTGTGTATAACATGTGTCTATCTAATGATGAAAGAGGAGTGGAGGTGTTAACTTTCGGTGCTCCAAAATAAAAGTGAAGATGTAGGATGTGTGTGTCTGTGTGTTTTAATATATATAAATATATATATAGGTTTTTTTTTTTATCCTATTAATTACACACACTAGGCCCTAATTTTTCCCTTTGTCTAATTCAAGATTCTTTAAATTTCATAGGTTTCATACTTTGACTTATTATTTAATTATTGTTCCTCCATTTTTTTTTTTCAGGAAACTAGGCCTTTTATTAAATTTTTGGGATATTACGGTGGTTGGTGGTGTCTTGGTGGTTGCTACTATGGTGGATGATGGCTATGAATATTTGGGATGGTGGTTAAGAGTTATCGTGTGAACGGAGTGAGATGTGAGTTAGTTCTTGAAGAACATAGTGAAACCCCCATATTGGGGTTTGATTGAAGCAAAAGAAGTGGTTTTTGAAAACTTGTGATTGATGCTAACATTGGATTGCTTCTGTGATTGATGATAACGGAGTGAGATGCGAAGAAGACTCACGTTTCTTTTTTGTTAGTGAAATTATAATCTCCAGTTACACTGTCTTGTTAATTCCTTCCACTGCAGAGAGAAAGTTGAAAAAGCCTCCCTTCATAAAAGAAATGAATCCGATGAGTTGATGAAAAGGAACATAACATAGAGTTGGTTATTCAAATGAGATTCATCACTCATATAGGCTATTCGATTGCCAGCGAATCTCTAAAAACATTTTCTCAATTTTACAGAGTTTTAAGAATATTCATGATTGAAATCTCATTCTGGGCCTCTTGCATGGTCTAGGATTTATTAAATTTAGCAGCACAATTTAAAATTTGGATAATTTAACCGTCTTTTAAAAGAATTTTTCATATTTTAACTTTTAACTGTTAATTTTGATCACACTGCATTTTAGTATAAATAGATTTTCAGAAATTAAAATTTTATTTTTATATATAAAATTATAATGTATAAAAAAATGGGAAAATGACAGAAAAATGCTCTAAACATTTGGAAATGACAGATAGGTTTTTTTTGTCAAAAGATAATTAGGAAATATCAAAACGTGATAAAATATTCCAACTTCTGGATTTACGAAATCACCCATATGTCATTTTCAAATGTTTGAAGCATTTTTCTGTCATTCTCCCTACAAAAATTGTGGCTTGACAATAAAATAAAATGAAAGTTTTAGTTAGGAATAGTATATCGATTAAAGCCCTGTTACAAGCTCGTCTTTATTTTCTAATATCACTTTTGTCTTTTTATAAAAAAATTATATTGAAATCAAATCAATTCCAGGGATGAAAATTAAGCATATAAAATAAAAACGAAAATTAAATTCATATAAAATTAAATTTAGAAGCTAACTTTCTCGTTGTTAGCTCAAAGGTTTATATTTTTATTAATTATTATAAGATAAAACGGTATGAGATCAAATTCAGCAGGCAAATTATTATTTGTAAATTGATTTTGAAAAAACAAAACAGATTCTTTGTTTCAATAATAAAGATGTTAAAAATTCATCTTTTATTTATCAAATATACCCGCTGATATTAATGAGCCAAATGAAGTGCAAAGTGCACGGAAAAAAAAAACTGCTAACGACCGCCTAAGAAGATCATCGACGACGGTCCATCTCTTTATGCAAGCCAAGGCACACAGGCACGCTTGCCTTTCTTTTTTATTTAATCAAAGATATCATCACATAACACTTTGAAGTAGAAATTAATGCTTTTGACGAATCTCTGTCTTTTTTTAAAACAAACTGGTCAAGCGTATCTCAGACCGCTTTGAATTTGAGACTAATCACTTTTGAGCTTTGCTTTCAAGGTTTCGAGGGTTTGTTTTAAATTTGTGTTCTCCTCGTCGAATGTGAAGCGCGGCTCACACCAACAACTTGTTGATAAGGTACATGCATCACTTTACATTTTTGTTCTCCTTTTTGATGGTGAATATAATATCCACCATCTCGCTCTTGCAATTATTCGCTTTTGGCCCCTATTATCTCTCACATTTTTAAAAAGTATTGAGAGGCAAGATAGTAAGACCTTTATAAGACATCATTTGTTCCTCTCCCCAGCTAATGTAGGACTTCATAGTGAACTTTTTAAAATTTCTTTTATAACAAAATAATAATAATTATTATTTGAAAATCAATTTAATTAGGTTCGCTTGAAGCAAATACTCATAGCAATGAAAAACAAAACTGAAAATCGAAGTCTTGTAGAACCACCGTCAATGCAAGAAGAAATAAAGACGACTATTTTGAATTGGAGAAGTATCAAGATACAGAAACAAGGAGCAAATGTTCCTTTTCAAACAAAACGAGTTGAATACATCACAGGTTTCAATTCTAAAGGTATGTATGCAAGTCTTTTTAATTTCTACAATTTTCATATATAGTAGTTTTCTTGTTTTTGATAAAAAAGATGGAAACTAAGAATGAAATGGAATAGAAAGATACAACCTATCACAAAAATCAATATCCAAAGTCATAGGCTCTTTTGTTTCTTTTACATTCATGTAAATCCAAACTCGAGAGTTTGTTTTTATGTAGTCATGACTCTCTAAAAGAAATGAAAAACGTTTATAAGGATTTGGATACCTTCTCTCTACACATTTTAAGGGATAATGAGGCCCCAAAACACACAATTTTGAAAGTGATACGCTAAGATGTTATATATGGTCTAAGTCATAGAGAGAAATATAAAGTCACACTCATGTATCCTATAATTTCAATTATGATTCTTATTTAATTACTCTCTAACCATTATCGGGATAGATTGCGAAGTCCTATGTTTATGTGGTCACGACTCCTCCCTCTAGAACCAACATATATTTGTTGATCTGCCGCAACATATTTCTTTTTAGGGGTTGGTTTTTGGAAATTTATTATATTATAACAAACTAAGCATTTGAATAAACCATATAAAATTGCAGAAACAATTGAGAATTTGAAAGCGAAAAGCAAAAATCAGAGTGGTTTATCAAAGAAAACATCTCAAAGAGGAAAAACACAAAAGGCTGGAGAAGGAACAAAAAAGACTTTGCAACAAAAGAGAATCAGAGAAATACAGAAACTGAGAGAAATGGCCCGTCTTGAGATAAATCAAATAAAAAATACAGCTGGCCTCAATGATAACATGGAAGCCGAGCGGCAATTTTATAAGCTTATTGGATGTGAATCACACCCAGTACTCTTCAATTAGTGAAAAATGGATAATTTTTCTTGAACATGAAATCAGATCCTGCAATACTCTTACTATAAAACGATATGTACAATGAATATATTTGACTATTTATGACATGTGGTTAGGAATATATATCAATTATATATATATATATATATTGTTGTGAGGTTTATAATTGTTGGTTTCATAGTCTCATAATCACTTTATTATTATTTGGCTCTAGTATACATACGAGGTAGGATTCTAAGTTGATATCGGAATTCGGTTTGTTCTCTAATTGTATAAAGTAGATTTTCAGCACCTTAATGTTAACATCGTTATTTTGATATAATATTTGAGGTGGTTTGGACATGTTCAACGAAGGCCGTTGAATGCACCGGTGAGGAGGGTGAATCAAGTTGTATGGAGTCCTGTAAAACGAGGTCACGGAAGGCCAAAGCGTACGCTTAATGAAGTCATAGAGAAAAACCTTTTGATTAATAATATACCAAAAAATTTGGTTTTCGACAGAGCACAATGGCGTCGTGCGATCCATGTAGCCGACCCCATCTAGTGGGATAAAGGCTTTGTTGTTGTTGTTGTAGTTGTATTGGGAAAATTAGTCATTTAGTCTTTTAAATTTTAACTTTGGTATTGTAATATCCCAAATTTAATGAACGTTAAAATTTTCTAAAAAGAAAATTTAAATGGGAATTTGATAATAAGTCAAATTATGGAACTTACGAAATTTAAAGAATCTTAAATTAGAACATAGTGTGTGTGACTAATAGGATCAAATTATACATATATATATCAACACACACTCTTGCCGACACACCTAACACACCTACCGCATGACATAGTCACACACTAATATTAATCATTCATTCTTCTTTCCTTTTAGACATATGGACCCCACAATACCCTCCCACTCTCTCAAACACACGACAATACACACAGTTCACATATTTCCAATTTTATATGGCCAACACACATCTTTAGCTTCACATGTACATAGTGCAAAGATAACACACACTTGCAATCAATTGTCCACACTCCTTTTGGTTTGAATCCGCCTGACAGCTCAATTCACTCTCAATCAAACACATATTAATCAAAGCATTCTCTTACTCCCTCATTTAATCAATTCGGCCAAAGCAAAAGAAAGAAATAGAAAGAGTGAGAGAGAGAGAGAGAGAGAGAGAGTCGAGGGAAGAGAGAAACATAGGTGAGATACCAAGAGTGATTTTCGGAGAAAAGGAAGAAGTAAATCACCATAGGCAAGCTTGGAATATTGTTTAGGTGAGTTTCATTTTATCTCTTTCCATTGCTAATTCGTTGGTTTGGACTTCTTTGGTTTGGTTTTTCTGTTGTTAAACATGGTTTGATGTTAGAAGTTCTTAAGGTCAAATTTCTGGAGGATTAGAGTACATAAGCATGAGAATATGTAAGTTTTCTTTACCTCTATTTTGCTGTCCGAAAAACAGAGTACATACCTGAAACTTGTAAAATCTTGAACAGAGGCTATAGATGGATTTTTTGAATGGTTCTTTTTGTATAGATATTTTAGGATGTGTAGTTGATTATAGAATTAAGAAAATTACAATTTGGAGTGAAAATGGATGAGTTCTTGATTCTTGAAGTTAGACTGTCAAAACTGACGTTTTTGGGACTCAATCAGCTTCATGTTGAGGTTTGACCATTCAAATATTAACAAAATATTATGAAATTTTATAGGAATGTATTACACATTCATATCTTTCCAAGGAATCCAAGAATGCATTATTTCGATATATTTGGAGAGAGTTATGATTTTTCAAAGTTAAGTCAGAAACAGGGGTCATTTTGGACGTTCAAATCTGGCAGTTCTGATGTTCGAAAATTCTGGGACAAATTAGATAATATCTAGTAGTTTTGGGTATTTTTCCATGAAACTAAACTTAAAGAGCTTTCCATAGAATTTTAGAACACTCCATTTTGATTTGTTTAGAATTAGTTATGATTTTCGGAAGTTGAGCTCTGTTTCTGGAATACAATCTAGAACAGTAATAGTTGGCCGAATTTTTGGTTAATATATGTAATCAATAATCATATTTGGATATTTTCCCATGAAATTACATTTAAAGAGCTTTATTAAGGCTTTGGAATCAGTCAATTTGAAATTTTCTGGAATTAGTTATAAATTTTCAAAGTTAATTGAAAATCTGTCAGTTTCTAGAAAATTGTGAAACTGTCGTTTGGTAGTGATTTTGTAAAAACCGAATGGATTCCTTGGGTGAAAATTTGTTAGAATAGCTTGAGTCAAAATTTCTGAAAAAGTATAGTTGGACCGGGTATAGTGGGGCCGGGACCGAGTCCCGGGGGCATTTTGATAAATTTTCAGTATAGACTAATATAACCACCAAAAATATTATGGGAGTCTCTAAAGAGGTACATGAATGGGTTTTAACCTAATTCTTGTACATTTGGAATTTTAGGACCCAATTAATCGCCTGAGTTGTTGGCACATAGTTCGAGGAACTATTCTTGTATAGCAAAAAGGGACATAAGGTAGTAACTCTATCTCTCATACACTATGTGGATGTTGATATGCTATATGTTGCTATATTCTGTGATATAAACACGTGCCTGGGGCACATTACCTAGTGGTATGGGACTCAGCTGAGGTACACGGACATGTAAGGGATTCAAATAGTCATTTGACCCTGAGTATTGTGTACACACATGTTATAGTATGAATTTTTATTTACATTATATGGTGCATTACATATTTAATTTTCTCATTTTATATGATGTATCATGTGTTACTACTTAGATTCCTTGGAATCTCACCTTTTTTCATAAATAATAAATGTTCCAGCGGGAACCAATGGCTCCAAAGGCAAAGTGGAAGACTTGGGCAATTGAGATGTGCAGGTCCTAAGATCATAATTATTTGGTTATATTAGTTTAATTTTAATATGTTGGATATTTTGGACAAAATTTATATATATTATCAAACCCTGCGGGGAAAACTCCTGTACGTAAGCTTGCATATGTTTGTGCTATTTTTGTATGCCTGTGAGACTATACCATTATTATTCTACGAATATCGAAATGTAAGCGGATGTTGACAGGTATCACTCTCAATATCTCAAATTTGGCTCGTCACAACTTTGTCCCATATGAGGAGGGTCCTCCATAAATTATAGAGAAGAAAGATAAAGTGACACGTAGAATTAATATGAGGAGGGTCCTCCATAAATTTGTTAAGTCAACGTTATCCATTAGATAAAATTAACAGTGTTAACATTACAGACTAAAAATACTCTTTAAAAATTTAAGGGATTAAATTGAAAATTTAAAAAAATTAAAAGTATATTTTAACCTAATGAATATATCAAAATAAAAATGGCCAATTATTTTAATAAAAAAATTGATAAATGCGACAACGTCAATTATTCCACTCTTAATTCATCGTTTTCTTAAATAGATATAATTTAATTAGTTTCATAATGTTAACGAACATTTTAATTGTCACGCTAAGCTATAATAAAATTGTATAAGAAAAATTGCATTTAATTTAAAAAATGCGAGAGATTGAAGTCTACTAGAACAGTCAAATCATGCCTAAATTGATTTCTTGAAATAAAAAACAGATCCAACACAAAGATCGATCTTTCAATTAAATCTTTTATATTATTTCAAGATTTATATTCTTTTTTATGAGAGATGCTTCTATAAATAAAAAGAAGTACAACGTTCAGGGAAGAAAAGCAAAATAAAGCCACGTCGGATCTCAATCCTGGTGACGAGAAGCAACCATCATCAGGACTCGCCCGAACCAATAAAAAGATCCATCAGCTCATCACGATTAAGCAAACTAAGGTATACGACATCTCTTTATATTTTTGTTTTCCTTTTCGGCATTGAACTCTGAACAATTTATATTATAACCAAATTATTATTATTTCAAAATTATTTGGCTCGTTCGAAGCAATTCTCATGGCTGTGCCAAAGAAAGGACGTTCTGATGCAAAACCATCGTCAAAGAATGAAGAAATAAGGAAAACTCTTCTGAATTGGAGAAGTATCAAGATACACAAACAAAGAGAAAATGTTCTTCAAACAAAACGAGCTGAAGACCTCGTAGATTTCAATTCTAAAGGTGAGTCTATTTTATTTCTACATTGTTTATATGTAGATATTTTGTTTTTGACATGAACTTAAAGGGACATGAAAGACGTATTATAAGGGTCTAGATATTTCATTTTAAAATCGTGGGTGGTAATGTGGCCTTAAAACAAATAATTTTGAGAGCGAGATGCATTCGGATAATATTAATATGAAGAATATGGTTGGTTTCAAGGCTTCTAAGTTTGGAAAGAATACTTTCAATCCCTTAATTTTAAAGCTGTTAACATTACCATGAGAGGCACAGACGTGTCTAAACTATAGTTGTGTTGATTCTATAGTTACATTTATAATTCTTATTTAATTACTCTTTAACAGCCATCGGGGTAGGTTGTGAAGTGTCATATTGATGGGGACGAGAGTGATCAATCTTTATGTTTTTTCTTTTTTGTTATTGTTTTTTCTTTTCAAAACTAATCATTTGAATATACCATATAAAACTGCAGGAACATTTGAGGATATGAAAGTAACATGTAAAAGCCAGATTGATTTATCAAAGAAAGCGTCTCAAAGAGTAAAAACATCATATGCAGAAGTAGAAACAAGAAAGATTTTGAAGCAAAGAAGAATAAGAGAAAAACAAAAACAAAGAGAAATTGCTCATCTCGAGGTAGATCAAATAAAAGACACTACTGCAGGCTTGAATGATAACAAGGAAATAGTGGAAGGAGAAATCGTTGGTCTTGAGATAAATCAAATAAAAGATACTGCTTGCTTCAATGATAACAAGGAAGCTAGGAAAAGAGAGAGAGCTCGCCTTAGAGAAATACAAAAGCAAAGAGAAATTGCTCGTCTTAAGCTAGATCGAATAGAAAACACTGCACGCCTCAACGATAACATGGAAGCTGAGCGAGAATTTTACAAGCTTACTCATGGACGTTTATTAAGCGAGGATGAATTTCATATGCTTATTTATTTTGGAGAACCATTAGGTCCATTTTTCTACCAGTAATAACAATGGAGTCATTTTTCTTGAACTTGTAATCAAATTTTACAATGTTCTTCTTGTTGACGAATATATACACATGTATTGCAGAGCATGTATTTTATGAATGTGAATGAAATACTAGTTGCAGTAGTACTGAAAATGACAGCCCATCCAATTTACGAGATAGAGTATGAGTATAAAATATTAGAGCGAATATGTAACAAAATGAAAGAGAATTAGTGATAAGTGGGGGACAATTAATATAAATATATGTATTTAATAGGGGTTGAACAGGAAAAATAAGTTTAAAGTTTGAGACACAAGAAGAAAATTGCTTATAAAAAAGGCCTACCCTAAGAGAGGGAAAATTGTTTATAAAATGGATCGGAGAGATTAAGATATACAGTAACACCTACTAGAGTTATCAAACTCACTAGTTTTTAAGTAAACTCATGGGTTCGGACCCTAAACTATATAATTTTAAGGAAGTTCTATAAAGTTTATATATAAAGCCATTGAACACATGATTAAATCGAAAAAAGCTACCATGAGTTTTAAAAATGAGTTTATATAATTTTATAAGTTAGAAATATAAAAACAGTAAAATCGATGTGTAAAATCATGAGTTCAACTGAGTTTACAGTTACAACAAGTCTAAGAGTGACTTGTCATGAGTTTATATGCTAGAACTCAAAACAGTAAACTGAGAGAATCAACTCACAATTTTTTTATGATGAAAATAATCATTTGAAAATAACTGTTGGCTCGTTTGCAGCAGAGAAACACGCCTCGTGGGTGTGAGCTCGAAAAGATATAAAAATCGGAGTGGAGAGTCAAAGAAATAAACATATTGTAGTGTTATAGAAGAACCAAGAAAGCATGACCATGAAGGAAATAAAGAAAACTATATCCAACTGGAGAAGCATCAAGATGAGTAAAGAAAGAGAGGCTGAAAAGGCTGGAAATAAAAGAAGGCTTTGTTACGTTCAAGAACCAGGGAAATACAGAAATAAAGAGAAATTGCTCATCTTCATATAGATCAGATCAAAGACACATCACACATATGGCTTCAACCATAACATGGAAGGTGAGGACTAATTTTTTAGGCTTCTTATGGATGTTAATTAGATCCATTCAATTTTATTGACCCTGTAATCAAATGTTACGACGCTATTCTTTTTTTTTTTTTTTTTGTTACAATGGCAAGCAAAGCTTGAAAGTGACATCCACTATAGGCTAGTTCCTACAGGATGATCATGGTCTAATAAACCACAGTCCAAAGCAAAGAAATGAAAGCAATCAATTGGTGAAATCCCAATTTCCTCATGATCGTGCGAAATTGTGTGAGCCAATCTAGCAAGATAGTCTGCACAGCGTAGGCTTTCCCTGTGAGCATGGGAAATTTCAACCTCCCAATCACTATAAATAAGAGATCTGGTTGCCAAAATCACGTCGTACAATGGATGGTCCGAGTCAGAATGATTGGATAACATATGTACTGCCTGAAGAGAGTCCGTGAAAATCCTGATTTTCTTTAGGCCCAACCGTTTACAAAGCAAGAGGCCACATCGGATTGCGTGGATTTCCGCAGCAGTAGGAAAAGCATGACCTAACTTCTGTTGAAATCCACGTATCCAATTACCCTGATGATCTCGAATAATACCTCCACAAGCAGCGTGACCGTCACTAAGAACTGAACCATCAACATCTAAGCGATGAACACCTGGATCAGGGGGTTGCCAGTGTAGCACACCTCGCTCTGGGACTTGGAAAATTTGATGCCGAAACTTGCCGTTCTGCACACCTTCTGAGAGATGATAAAAGCATCTGTGAACAATCTCTTTCGGGCTGTCTGATGAACCTTCAAAAGCTTGGCTACAGCGGTTTTTCCAGAGCATCCAACATGCGGTACTGAAGACATTACGCCAAGGCCATTTGGACATCTTACTTCTTCCTGGTGAGTGCTGTAAGTTCCAATTGAGCCAATCCTGCAAATTACCAGAGAAAAACATACTATAATATATGGGGTTAGTTAAAGCCGACCACACTCTCTGGGCATGCTCACAATCTCTCAAGATATGAAGTAAGCTCTCCACACTATCGCACTGGAAAGGACAAGTGTTTAAGACTCCCAGGTTGTGTCTCGCTCTGATCTCATTCGTGGGAAGCCTTTCATGGAATACTTGCCAGAGGAAAAATTTGACACGTTCAGGAATATCCCAACGCCATAGAGACTGCCAGTGACCATGTTGGTTATGAATGTTCTGATGAAAGATTGCGTCGTATGCTGATTTTACACTAAAGTTCCCGTCAGGAGCATTTCGCCAACAGATAGAATCCTCATCAACGCCCGAAGGAGGAGGAATCAACAAAATTTTATCCACCACCCAATTTGGGAGGAAAGATTCCCATTTAGCTCTATCCCAATGTCCCGATTGAGTTGTAAAGGAGCAAACATTAGCACTTAAATCCACAAGGTGGCTATTTTTGACGATAAAGTATTTAAGGGGCTTGTCCACCGAGGCCCAGCGATCTTGCCAAGCAAGCGTATTTCGGCCACTTCTCAGGCATTTACCAAGACCTCTTAAGAAATCATCCCAGACAATCACCACCCCACACCAAACCGCCGATTGGTTACGCCACCTTTGAACATGAGGAACACTATCAGAACCACATACATATTTCGCTCTTAAGCATTTCACCCAAAAGGCATCCGGTTTCTTGATAAGGCCCTAGCAAAGTTTCATGAGAAAAGCTTTATTTTGGCAGTGCAAGTCTTTAATATCCAATCCTCCCTCACACTTACGTTTTTTAAGAACATCCCATGAAAGCAGGTGCATCTTTTTGGAGTCCTCATGTTGATTCCAAAAGAAGTCTCGACTGAGCTTTTCAATTATAGCTAACACCCCTTTCGGAATAAGGGTCGATTGCATCTGATATTGAGGGATCGCAGAAAGGACAGACTTGATGAGGGTCGATCTACCTGCCATACTCAGGTATTTACCCTTCCAGTTAGCCAATTTCAATTTCACCTTTTGGAGAAGAGGAGCAAATGTACTTTTAACCATTCTCTTGTGCAGGATGGGGACACCCAAGTATTTTCCAAGATCCGCAGTCAAACCGATCCCAACAGATTGACTTAATTCATAAGCCTTGTTGAAATGGACATTTTTTGATACGAACATTTTAGATTTGTTCAGATTAATCTTGTGGCCAGAGACTTGGCAGAAAAGAGTCATGACATCCCCGATCACCGTCATCTGCTCGTTAGAAGCCTCGCAGAAAAGGACAAGATCATCCGCGAAGAAGAGGTGGGATATCTTAGGGCCATTAGGGCTCAATTTAATAGGAAGCCAGTTTCCCAAGTCAACTTCATGATGGATAAGTTGGCCAAGCATTTCCATGCACAAGACGAATAAATAGGGACTCAAAGGGTCACCTTGTCTCACCCCTCTAGAAGGCCGGAAGCTCTTGGAGGCAATTCCGTTCCAGATAATGCTCATGGAAGGAGACGAAACACAGGACATAATCAGCTTCACAAAATCAGAACCCAGACCCAGGCTATTAAGAGTGAATTCTAGAAAGCGCCAGTCAAGACGGTCAAAAGCCTTTTCCATATCAACCTTCACGGCAATAAAACCCTTCTTACCTCTCTTGGAACGCATGGAGTGAATTGCCTCCTGGGCGATAATGATATTATCAACACCCTGTCTTCCTGCAATAAAGCTACATTGGTTTTCAGCAACCAGGTGGTTCATGACTCCCTTAAAGCGGTTAGCAATAATTTTGCTGACAATTTTGTAGCTAACATTGCAAAGGGTTACGACGCTATTCTAGTGGAAGGATCTATACATTGCGCAATATATATTTTAGGCTATATGTTTTAGGAATATTTATCAATTTAATAATATATATATATATATATATATATATGCTGTTGTAATGTTTATAATTATTGATTCCACAGCTTCTCATGTCTTCATTAGTATTTCTAATGGTGTGAAATGTGAAGTCTTATGCCGACTAGAGAGAGGAACAAATGATACCTTATAGGAGTCTGGATACCTTTCCCCTACATGTTTTAATACAGTTGAGTGGTAATGAACCCCAAAGCCATCTTATACCTTTAGTGCCCGTTTGTGTCATGGAATCAGAGGTAATGTAATAGAGTGGAATGTAATGATGATTATATAAATTTGTTTGATTCGTCGTTAAGGAAAGATGATACATATGTATAAAACGTTTGGTTGGATTATATTGAACATGAGAATATATGGAAATAAAGTATCAAGAGATAAAATTGCCCCTATCTATACACATATATGTATAATATATACATTGGGTTCATGGTAGTTTTTTCAATTTGTGCACTTTACAAGTTGGGTTTATAGAATTATTTTAATATTTAATGGTGGATCTGCCATCGTTCATTCTGCCGTTTGCTCCGTTCATCTATCGCTCCCACCCCATAATCTTCTTCAACCTCCAGTGACGGCGGCAACACAGCTTCTTCTTCAACCTCCATTGCCTCATCCTCTTGAACCATTAGGTCCATTTTTCTACCAGTAATAACAATGGAGTCATTTTTCTTGAACTTGTAATCAAATTTTACAACGTTCTTCTTGTAGAAGATTGTATACACATGTATTGCAGAGTATGTATTTTATGAATGTGAATGAAATACTAGTTGCAGTAATACTGAAAATGACAGCCCATCCAATTTACAAATTCGTTTGAAGTTATGCTTTCTACACCGGGTTTTTTTTTTTTTAAAAAAACAATCACCTTAAATTAAGACAAAATTTGATTTAGAAATAATAGTGAAATAGAAAAAGCAGTACATATCAGAGAACTCGCAAGAACCAGAATAGTTGACGCGAGTGAAGTGAGAAAGTTCAATTCTTATGTCTATGGCCTTGCTTTGTTCTGTCCTAGCTATATATCATGAGAGCGGGAAATAGCACGCATGAATGCACCAATTACTTAAATTTATATGTTATTCAAAAGAGATTTGGCAGTTTTGGAAGTTAAGATATGTGGTAATATCCACCAAAGTTATCAAACTCACTAGTTTTGAAGTAAACTGTGTAGCTCTGACCCTAAACTATATAATTAAATTAAGGAAGTTATATAAAGTTCATATATAAAGCAATTGAACATATAATTAAATCGAAAAAAGCTACCATGAGTTTAAAAATGAGTTTATATGATTTTGTAAGTTAGAAATATAAGAATGGTAAAATCGATGTGCAAAATCACAAGTTCAATTGAGTTTATAGTTACAACAAATCTAAGAGTGACTTTTCATGATTTTATATGCTAGAAACTCAAAACGGTAAACTTAGAGAATTAATTCCCTATTTTTTTTATGATGAAAATAATTATTTGAAAATAACTGTTGGCTCGTTTGCAGCAGAGAAACACGCCTCGTGGGTGTGAACTCAAAAAGATATAAAAATCGGAGTGGAGAGTCAAAGAAATAAACATGTTGCAGTGTTATAGAAGAACCAAGAAAGCATGACCATGAAGGAAATAAAGAAAACTATATCCAACTGGAGAAGCATCAAGATACGTAAAGAAAGAGAGGGTGAAAAAGCTGGAAATTAAAGAAGGCTTTGTTACGTTCAAGAACCAGGGAAATACAGAAATAAAGAGAAATTGCTCATCTTCATATGGATCAGATCAAACACACATCACACATGTGGCTTCAACCATAACATGGAAGGTGAGGACGAATTGTTTAGGCTTCTTTATGGATGTTAATTAGATCCATTCAATTTTATTGACCCTGTAACCAAATGTTACGATGTATGCTATTCTAGTGGAAGGATCTATACGTTGTGCAATATATATTTTAGGCTATATATTTTAGGAATATTTATCAATTTAATAACATATATATATATATTGTTGTAGTATTTATAATGATCGATTCCACTGTTTTTCTTGTCTTCATTAGTATTTCTAATGGTGTGAAATGTGAAGTCTCATATCAGTTGGAGAGTTGGAGAGAGGAACAAATGATACCTTATAGAGGCCTGGACACTTTCGCCTTAACATGTTTTAATACCGTGAGTAGTAATGAACCCCAAAGCCATCTTATACCCTTAGAAAGACGAGAATACGAAGAGGGTTCTGTAAAATGGAAGCTCTCCCATTCATCCTTATAAGATGGCACCATCGTGCCAACACTTGGCTAAGGTTGCGTAGATCTTACCCAATGTTGTTGAGCCATGCCACCACCTTAGCAACACTTGCCCACAAAGGTTTGCCTTCAGGAAGACAGTGATATTTTATTTATTTATAAATATATTTCATATACTATCTCCAACCCTTAATATACGACATATTTACCTAATTTGATTAGATTAAGAAAGTTAGATAAGTTAATTAATATGACATGTACTTTATAAAACATCGTAGTTATCTTTTTTAATTTCCTCATTCATTCTCCTCCTTAATTATTGTTGAGGAAGCATTAATAGGAGTAACTTAGAAAAATAATAACAAATATAAAAACATGTCTTATATTTAGGACTTAGATCAACTCTTTAAGTATGTCATATATGAAGGATTGGAGGGAGTATTTATAAATATATATTATAATTAACAAAAATAAATAAAGAATGATATGTCGAATAGGTTCTTTTATGCACTAGGAATGGACGGTCTTAAGATAAGAAGGGCCTTGGCCCTGAAACTCATTTGAGCCCAAATCTAATTAATATTTAACTTTTACTGAAACTATATGAATCAAAATCAATCTTCATACAAATATTTTTCAAAACAAAAAATATTTTGGTATACTCCCTCTAATCCATATTATAAGTTATCTACAATTATCTCACAAAAACAAAAAGAGGTGGTAAACTCATTAACTTTATTTGAAAATGAACATTTTTTTCAACTTTAGCACTACATTAGATTTTAAGTTTGGGTTAAAGGGCAATTTTGTTCTGAAAGTTTTCACCAATGGGCAATTTTGCCTCCAGAAGTTTAAAAAAGGGAGCAATTTTGTCCTGGATGTTATCACAGTTAATTTTGACCGTAAGTTGACCAAATATGAAGTGACAGTCCACATATCATCCACGTCATTTTTGTTTGAAGAATATAGTGAAATCCCCAGATTGGGGTTTGATTGAAGCTTGAGAAGTGGTTTTCCATGGTGAAAATTTGTGATTGATGCTAGCATTGGATTGCTTTTCTAGTGAAAATTAAAATGATAATATAGGAATAGATGAATTCCTAAACTCTATATGAGTATAATAACTTCTTATATGAAAATCACAGCTTGATCTGGGTATATCAATTGAGAAGACTCTAGTCATTTTTTTTAACAAGATAGAGGAAAACTTATTATTAATATTAGGGAATCAACTATTTTCCACAATTGTTGAATTCAAGTACGCAAAGACTCACGTTGCTTTTTTGTCAGTGAAATTATAATTTCCTGTTGCACTATCTTATTAATTCCTTCGACTGCAGAGAGACAGTTGAAAAAGCCTCCCTTCATAAAAGAAATGAATCCGATGAGTTAATGAAAAGGAACATGACGTAGAGCTTCTTATCCAAATGAGACTCATATATAGGCTATTCGATTGCCAGCGAGTCTCTAAAACAATTTCCTCAATTTTACAACAGTTTTAAAAATATTCAGTTTTATTAATAACTTTGACATTAAACTAAAAACAATCACCACATGAGCTCAGTTGTACCTGAACTGTTTTTGACGAATTTCGACGGCGTAGGGAATACGAGGAAGAAGACGATGATATGTTGAAGGGAGAAGAGGCTTTCAAGAAGACCAAGGTGCTGCCATGGCAGAAGCAGATAACGTTGAGATGTTTCGTGACGAGTTTTGTGCTGAGCATCGTCTTCAACTTCATTGTCTACAATGAATCCATATGCTTGGGATGAATCCATATGTATCACAGGTGAACTTAGTTGGATCTTCAGTTTCCTTTTCACGTATACTTTGTTGGCTTGTTCTCTATTGTCCCTCGCAAATACATGATGATTTTGAAGTATAAGCTCACGTATCCCAGTGAAGCTCTTCTTAAAAACAATCATCACATGAGCTCGCATCCAGATGGGAGCGAGGATGAGGAAGAGTGGAGGATCAACGAATTGGTGGATTGAAGAAGCGAAGGGGGATCGTGAGTGAGAATCAAATGAGGAGGGTAGGATAAAATTATCAAATCTTGATTGAAATCTCATTTTGGGCCTCTTGCATTTGTTAAATTTGGCAGCACAATTTAGAATTCGGGTAATTAACCGTCTTTTAAAAGAATTTTTCCTATTTGAACTTTTAACTTTTAATTTTGATCTCACTCTATTTTAATAAAAATATATTTTACAAAATTAAAATTTTATTTTTATATAAAAAATTAAAATGTATAAAAAAAGTTGTGGCTTGACAATAAAATAAAATGAAAGTATTAGTTAAGAATAGTATATCGATTATTAAATTGAAAAATTAACGCCCTGTTATGAGCTAGCCTTTATTATCTAATATCACTTTTGTTCTTTTAAAAAAAAAAAAAAAAAAAAAGCTTACATTGAAATCAAATAGATTCCAGGAATGAAAATTAAACATAAAAAATAAAAAGGAAAATTAAATTCATATGAAATTAAATCTATAAGCTAACTTTCTCCTTTTTAGCACAAAGGTTTATATTTTTTTTATTAATTTTTATAGGATAAAACGGTAAGAGATCAAATTCAACAGTCAAATTATTTGTAAAATGATTTTGAGAAAAAAAAAAAAACCAGATTCTAAGATGTTAAAAATTCATGTTTTATTTATCAAATATACACGCTTATATTAATGAGCCAAATGAAGTGCAAAGGGCCAAAACAAAAAATGTTAACGACGGCCTAATTAAGATCATCAACAACGGTCCATCTCTTTACGCAAGCCAAGGTACACAGGCACGCTTGCCTCTCCTTTTGATTTAAACCAAGATATCACAAGGTACTTTGAACTCGAAATTAATGCCTTTGACGCATCTTGTTTTTAATTAAGATCTGGTCAAGGGTATCACAGGCCATTTTGAATTTGAGACTAATCACTTTTGAGCTTCGCTTTCAAGACTTGGAGGGTTTGTTCCAAACTTGTGTTCACCTCTTCGAAGGTGAAGCATAGTTCAACCAACAACTTGTTGATCAGGTGCATGCATCCCTTTACATTTTTGTTTTCCTTTTTGATGGTGAATATAACATTCCAACGTCTCGCCCTCGAACTTATTTGCTTTGGGCCTTGTTATCTCTCATGACTCATGGTTTTAAAAAGTATTGAGATGGAAGGTATTAAGACCATTATAAAACATCATTTGTTCCTCTCCCCAGTTAGTGTAGGACTCCATGGTGAACTTTTTAAAATTTCTTTTATAACAAAATAATTATTATTATTTGAAAATCATTTAGGTTCAGTTGAAGCAATAATAATAGCAATGAAAAACAAAAGTGAAAATCGAAATCTTGTAGAGCCATCGTCAAAGCAAGAAGAAATAAAGAGGACTATTTTGAATTGGAGAAGTATCAAGATACAGAAACAAGGAACAAATGTTCCTTTTCAAACAAAACGAGTTAAAGACATCACAGGCTTCAATTCTAAAGGTGTGTATGCAGGTCTTTTTAATTTCTACAATTTTCATTTATAGTAGTTATCTTGTTTTGATAAAAAAGATGGAAACTAATCATGAAAAGGAATAGAAAGGTACAACCTATTAGAAAAATCAATATCCAAAGTCATAGGCTCTTTTGTTTCTTTTACATTCATGTAAATCCAAACTTGAGAGTTGGTGTTTATGTAGTCATGATTCTTTGAAGGGAATGAAAAACGCCTTATAAGGATTTGGATACCTTCTCTCTACATATTTTAAGTGATAATGAGGCCCCAAAACACACAAATTTGAAAATGATATGCTGAGATGTTATATATGGTCTAAGTCATAGAGATAAATATTAAGTCACACTCCTGTATCCTATAATTTCAATTATGATTCTTATTTAATTACTCTCTAACCATTATCGGAATAGATTGCGAAGTCTTATGTTTATGTGGTTACGACTCCTCCCAATAGAACCAACATATATTTGTTGATTTATCGTGACATATTTCTTTTTACGGGTTGGCTTTTGCAAATTTATTATATTATAACAAACTAATCATTTGAATAAACCCTATAAAATTGCAGAAACAATTGAGAATTTGAAAGTGAAAAGCAAAAGTCAGAGTGGTTTATCAAAGAAAACATCTCAAAGAGGAAAAACACAAGAGGCTGAAGAAGGAACAAAAAAGACTTTGCAACAAAAAAGAATGAGAGAAATACAGAAACTGAGAGAAATTGCTCGTCTTGAGATAAATCAAATAAAAAATACAGCTGGCCTCAATGATAACATAGAAGCCGAGCAACAATTTTATAAGCTTATTGGATGTGAATCATATGCAATACTATTCAATTAATGAAAAATGGATAACTTTTCTTGAACATGTAATCAGATATTACAATATTCTTACTGTAAAACGATATGTACGATGAATATATTTGACAATATTTATGACATGTGATTAGGAATATATATCAATTACATGTATGTATGTATATATATATATTGTTGTGAGGTTTATAATTGTTTATTTCATAGTCTCATCATCACCTTATTGTTGTTTGGCTATAGTATATTTACGAGGAATGATTCTAAGTTGACATTGGGCTTCGGTTTTATTCTTTAATTTTATAAAGCAGATTTTCAGCAACTTAATGTCAACATCGTTATTTTGATATAACATTGGGAAAATGAGTCATTTAATCGTTTAAATTTTAACTTTGTTATGACTCTCAATATCTCAAATTTAGCTCGTCACAACTTAGTCCCTAAAATTTGATCCTCTTAACAATTTCATCCTCATCGTTAGTAATCAAACTGTAGGTCATAATCAATCAGGGTTAAGAAACTGCATCCTTGAAGTTAAACACCTGCTCCCCAAAGCATTCAGGGGATTGACTCCAACAACAGGAACAATACGTCGTAATTCAAGTACTGGCCTAATGATCTTAGATAATATTTTGCTCAAAATCCATAATGCCCGAAATAGTTACCTCCATGGATGGAACACACTTTCCAGCCTCTTGCTCGAGCGTTATCTATATTATCCATTTTGTATCCCAACCTATGTACAGATTAGATAGTTATCTATATAAAATTCGTTTATTCAAATTGTTAGTTAAAAAATTGGGCAAGTTAAAAATAGAACCCATGGGAATTACCATGGTGACGTATCTCGGGAGAGTGGTCACTGTTCGCCTCCGCAAGTGCACGGATCGCGTCAAGTAATAAAGTGATAACTAAAGATCGTTCCCTCGAGGATTTGAGTAACAAATTAGTCAAGCAATGAGTTTGGTGAATTCGATTAAGTTGAGCCAAAACATGTTGTTGTGTGTGGAAAAAGGAATTTCAAAAGGTATATTTGAAAAGTTAAAAGTTGCTGAACAAAACTCGGAGTTGTATGATTTCAATCAAGTATAATAGGCCTAGGATTGCTCATCCCCTTAGTATTTCATAAATTTACTTCTTTTCCTCTCCAAGGATCCTTTTCATGGGGTATATATATATGTCAGTTTAAGATTCTAAAGCGTATGATTAAGCTCTCTCAAGTCATAACCAGTTGCATATCGTCTATTAGCATGCACAATCTCTTGCTACAGCTAAGAGAAGATATTCATTACATACCAATCTTAATTTTCACAATGCTAAGTTAATAACTATATTTCTATGTTACTAACAAACCATCCATTTAGTTATAAACTTCAAGTCTAGCATGATTTCACTCTAGTTCTGCAATTAAATTAACTCTCTCAAACTTAATTTAATTGAACACATCATCCACAGTGATGGCCAGTCACATACAGCAGTAAAAACGGAATGAAATCAACATATATATGCCATTAGATCCTTAGAGAAGAAAAGAAACAAGTATAATCCATACAAAGGATCAGAAACAATCCTAGAAAGGGACTCTAGCTATCCATGTTCACAAATGATTCACAGACATAAGCTTTCATTATAGCCATATCAGAATTACAGAGAAGAAATGGAAGAAATACAGAAAAACCAGAGAATCTGAGCTGAAATCTCTGCAAATCCTCAATCTCTCCGTGATTCTCCTTGATTTCAAGCACACCCAAGCTTAGAGGATGTTCTCAGCCGCCTCCTAGGTCTTTCCAAATCTGGGATCCTCGTCTTCAGCCACTGGTTTTCACTTTTATAGTCACCAGGAAGTAAAACACACAACAGCATTTTCGAGGGTTAGCCGCGGCCAGGATATCTGTGGGCCGCGGCCAGTAAGCTTCTATCCATCTTTGGGCAGCGGCCCATGGATTCTTGGCCTCGGCCAGTGGCTATCTGTCCTCATCTTGGCCGCGGCCCATGGATAGGTTGGCCACGGCCAGTCATCTCTAAAGTTCATCTTCTTCTCTTTTTCTGCTCTGTTCTCATCCCTTCTTGCCTTTACTTGGCATGGTTGATGGTTCCCACTTCCTTTCACCTCCTTCTCATTGCATTTGGCTCTCTCTCTGGTCCAGCTATGACTGAATCTGTATCCTTTCTACACAAAGAACTCACAACCAATCACAGTTGAATAGTCATAGCAGTTAATGATATATTTCCTCCACATTTGCCTTCTTTTTGTGCCTAACATGAGTAGAGCATTTTTCATCAACTTTAGCACTCTCGGACGCCCACTAATATACCCAAAGTGAGGGGAAAATAGGATGAAATGTGCAATTCTGACAAGAATTTCATGAGGTTAACAGTCACATATCTCAGGAAGTTATGAGGTTTATTTGAAGGTATAGCAGCCGCCGTAGTAATAGTTTAATCCCCGGCGATGGGTAAAGAAGGGCCTCATGTCTAGCAATAAAGCCTCTTCGGTAAGTCTACAAGACAAGGGGATTAGTCAGGCGGTGCATGCCTTAGGCCTATCAAAAAAATAAAAAAAATAAAAACAAAAAGTAGTAGCAGTAATTTAATTTAGGGTTAATATAATGTTTCGTCCTTATAATTTGTCCATATATATTTTGGTTTTAGTCTTTATAATTTCAAACCATAGCTTTTGGTCCCTCAAGTCTCATTCTGTTTAAAATGATAGTCTTTGTAATTTAATAAAGACTTTAACGGCCTTAAATACGATGAGGTGGTATTAACACCGTCAATTATGATGAGTGTACAAGTTAACTATGGTTCTTATAGGTTATAGGTTATGTGGCAAGTATAAAATTGGATTAAAAAAATCATGGCTGAATCAAGGTGTGGTTTTAAATTCTTCCATACTCCCTCAGCAGGTTCCGGAAGGTGGCTCATGCAACAGTGAGCTGGTTAATTAGAAATAAAATGCAAAATCAGGATTGTGATTCTGACACCAAACACTTCTTACGGAGCTTATCTGATAATGAAGTTGTCTCACATAGCATACGGTCTGGACAGTGCAGCTTCGGAAGTAAAGGTAAAGAAGGGGAATGCATATATGTGCACTAAAGACGAGAGAGAGATGTGGATGTTTGTCAGCAGGCCAGGCAAAGTGCGAGTTCCGAGGAAGGAAGTTGGTGGCAGCAGTGTTGGCGCTAGAGGGCAGTCCAATCTGACTATAAATGGCGCTGGCATCACGTCGTTCAGTCACATTTCACTGCCCTTGCTGAGTTAGAACAGGATGTGGGTGAAGATTTCAAAGTGGTTTTGAATCCTGAAGGTAAACGCGGTGAGAATGCTGAGGCTCACGGGTTGCGTTCTGGTGCGGATATGAAGCTGCCTCATATAGTAGATAAGTCCATTAAGAAAAGCAAAGTGTCGCTGGGAGGGGGACAAAATTGGGCTAAGGTCAAAGCAAAGAGAAATTCAAAGCCCACTTTTTTTGACCAAAAGCATGTGGCCCACGGTTCTGATGCTGGCTTGAGAAAAAAGAAGAGCACTTCTTTTGACCAAAAGCAAGTGGCCCACGGTTCTGATGTTGTCTTGCGTAAAGAGAAGAGCATGGAAAATTTAATATCAAGGAAGATTAGCTCGGGTGGGACCCATCGTGAACATCATGTGGTGAAAGGAAATATCAATTCCAATAGGCCATTAGTAGTCAACAAACCCGTGATGCTTTTGGATAAGGCAAAAGCATGTGATGAGGGAGAAAAGAAGAAATTACGTGGTCCTTCACAGGAGGTCGGACATATGGACGTTGAAGGAGATAAAGAGCCAATCAACTTGGCGTTGATTCCACCTAAGCACACGACGGTTACTCATAATCACCAGGAGGTGGACTTGAAGAATCTCTCAACGTCACAGCTAGTGGTAGAAGTGCTACTGGAAAGTGATCCGCCAGACGGGTGAGTTTCTGTTCATTCTTTTCCAAGAGTGTTTTTATTTATTTTATGATTATATCATCTTGGAATTGTCGGGGAGCGGGCGGTAGAGCGTTCCCACGTATTTTTAAAGATATGGTTAAAAAATATGGTATTAATGTCATGGGATTATTGGAACCGAGAGTCAGTGGTAACAGAGCTGACAGAGTTGTGAGAAGTCTGGGTTTTTCAGATTGGTTAAGAGTTGAAGCTACCGGGTATGCCGGAGGTATATGGGTGTTATGGAATAGTGGGGATGTTTATGTTGATTACGTTTCTTCAAGCACTCAACTCCTTCACTGCAATGTTACCGATAAGGAAAGCCATGAAACATCGTTGGTGACTTTTGTTTATGGAGATACCAGCATCCTAAAAAGAAGAGAGTTATGGTCATCCTTGCATACTATCAGTAGTAACGATCCCATCCCTTGGCTTATCCTGGGTGATTTTAATACTTTTCTTGATGTGAGTGATAAAGTAGGAGGTGCTCCTCCCGTTCCCAGGGCTATGCATGATTTTCGTAACTGCATTGATGTTTGTAATCTGAATGTTGTTCCTGCTATGGGTGACCGCTTTACTTGGGAGAAAAAAGAGGTAAAAGAGAGGTTGGACTGGGTCTTCAGCAATTTCGATTGGGAATTAAAAAACCCCCAAGCTATAGCTCACCACAACCTAAGATTCAAGTCTGATCACCGTGTGATTGTAGTTGCGGATAGGCCTCAGAGTTTAAACAGAAGCAATGGGAAAAGATTTCAATATCAAGCTGCTTGGTGTATGGAAGAGGGCTTCGATGAGATTGTGCACTCTGCTTGGGAAGGAAAGGATTGGTTGCATGGACGTTAGGGGTTTGTGACCGAGGTAACTAAGTGGAATGACAAAGTAGTAGGGAATGTGGCAAAAAAGAAGAGAGAGATTATCCGAAGACTTGAAGGTATTGACCGGGCCAGGCGTTCAAATGGAAACCAAAATGGGCTTTTTAGACTGGAAAACCATCTTTGGGGTTTGTACCACAAATTTGCTTTACAAGAAGAGCTTATTTGGTTCCAGAAGTCAAGGTGCAAGTGGTTAAGCGCGGGTGACAGAAACACTAGATTCTTTCATGTCTGTACATCTGTTAGAAGGAAAAGGAGAAAATTTGAAGCTCTTCAGAATGAGGATGGCACATGGATTTCAGAGGAAGGGCTCCTGAGAAGCATGGCTACTTATTATTTTAAGAATCTTTACACGGCTGAGAACTTATCAACGCCTTTCTCCCCTTGGCCAGCTAGCTTTCCAATAATGGGATCAGACCAGCTGGATGACCTTCAACGTCAAGTTTCCCCTATTGAGATCAAAAATGCTGCTTTTGCAATGGGAGCATTCAAAGCTCCGGGACCTGATGGCCTTAATCCCCACTTCTTCCAAACTCAATGGAATTCGATTGGCAATAAGATATGCGATTTGGTGACCAGGATCTTTGAAAATCCAGAAGAGGCTCAAGCTATCAACCAGACCAACATAATCCTAATTCCCAAGGTTGATGTTCCTACATCCTTGAGGGATTTTAGGCCTATATCCTTATGTAATGTGAGCTTCAAAATAGTGAGTAAGGTGATTGCTAACAGGCTGAAAACTGTTATGAATTATCTTGTGGCTGAGAATCAGTGCAGTTTCATCTCTGGTAGACAGGGTGTGGACAATGTGATCGTGGCTCAAGAAGCAATTCATACTATGAGAAACAAGAGAGGAAAAAAGGGTTTTGTGGCAGCAAAGATTGATATGGAGAAGGCCTTCGATAGACTTGACTGGCGCTTTCTAGAATTTACTCTCCATAGTTTAGGATTAAGGGATGATTTTGTCAACCTGATCATGCAATGTGTCTCAACCGCGACTATGAGCATTGTTTGGAATGGAGTAGCTTCAGGGAGTTTCAAACCTTCAAGGGGGGTGAGACAGGGTGATCCGTTGAGCCCTTATCTTTTTGTACTTTGTATGGAGCTTTTAGGGCAACTAATCCACCGAGAAGTACAGTTGGGAAATTGGAAACCATTGAGGCTGTCTGCTACTGGACCGCATATTTCTCACTTATTCTTTGCAGATGACCTAATTTTATTTGGTGAGGCCACATCTCAACAAATAGAAGAGATGAGGAAGGTTATGGAATTATTTTGTAGGGTGTCTGGACACAAGATCAATTTGCAAAAATAAAAAATGTTTATATCCAGAAATGTCCATTTTAATAGGGCATATGAGATCAGCCAAAGGGTGGGGATTGGGTTGACAGCTGACCTGGGAAAATACCTAGGGGTCCCACTCCTCCATAAGAGGATGTCAAGGTAACTTTTGCTCCTTTAATCCATAAGGTCAGATCGAAGCTAGCAAACTGGAAAGGGAGGTATCTGAGTATGGCAGGGAGAGTTGTCCTTATCAAATCGGTACTATCAGCTATACCGCAGTACCAGATGCAATCAACTCTTATCCCTAAGGGGGTTCTATCAATCATTGAAAAATTGAGCAGAGATTTCTTTTGGAACCAACAGGATGATTCCAAGAAACTCCATCTGATAGCTTGGGATGTTTTGAAGAAAGCAAAGACTGAGGGTGGTTTGGGGATTAAAGATCTGCAATGCCAAAATAAAGCCTTTCTCATGAAGTTATGCTGGGGTATGATCAAGAAGCCTGAGGCCCTATGGGTTAAGTGCCTTCGTCTGAAATACTCTTGCGGGATTTCTACGATTCCTCAAGTGTGAAGAAGATGCAATCAGTCAGCTGTGTGGAATGGAATAGTTGCAGTTTGGGATGGATTCATTCAGGGGCTTGGTAGTCTATTAAAAAGTGGGAGATCCACTCAGGCATGGTTAGACTATTGGACTCCGCTGGATAGACCACTAATTGATTACATTGTGAATAATGAAGAATTGGTAGACATGGATGCCAGTGTTAGTTCATTCGTAACACAGGATGATGAATGGGACAGAACAAGATGGGAGTTTTTCCTCCCTAATTGGGTTGTGGCGAAGATTATGTTGGTCCCTCCTCCTACAGGTACAGAGGAGGATATTGTATGCTGGAGATCGGCTCCAGACGGCAACTTCAGTGTGAAGTCGGCATACGACAGAATTCATCACAGCACTGACCCCACCCGTCAAACTCACTGGCGATATTTATGGCAAGGAAAAAGTCCTGAGAGAGTCAAACTATTCATGTGGCAAGTATTCCATGAAAGGCTTCCTACGAATCAAGTGAGAGCTAAGCACAATCCTAATGCCCTAAACACTTGTCCCTTTGAGTGCGAGAGTGAAGAGAGCATCCTCCACCTGCTGAGAGACTGTGAGCAAGCCAAGAGAGTTTGGTTTTATATCACTAACCACATATATTATCCTATATTTTTTTCTGGCAATTTGCAGGAATGGCTTAAATGGAACATGCAAAACTCCCCAGGGAATAGGAGGATGGCTAGGTGGCCATGGCAAAGGGTGTTCAGTACCATATGCTGGCTCTTGTGGAAGAATCGTTGCAGATGGGCGATGGAAGGGAAAGCAGACAATTCGAAAAAGATAGTCCACAAATGTTCGTATCATCTCTTCGAAGACGTGGAAAACGGGAGATTTCATCACCAGCTATTCATAGCACCAGAAAGAGGGTTTGACCACTGGCAACCTCCAGATCCGGGTTATGTTCGAGTAGATGTAGATGGTTCCAGAGATAGCAGAGGGCATGCAGCATGTGGCGGGGTTATTAGAGACCATCGGGGCATCTGGTTGTGTGGATTTTAGCAGAAGCTAGGGTATAACAACTCGGTTGCTGCGGAAATTCATGCAATCCACAGCGGGCTTCACTTATGCAAGCAGTTGGGGTTCACACGGATCAGGCTATTCTCAGATTCCTTACAGGCTATTCAATTACTATTCATAGACGGTGGAATAGATCACCCATTGTTCGACGTTATCTCAGCTACTAGGTCCCTAATTTACAGAGATTGGGACTTGGTAATTGCTCATACTCATAGAGAGAACATCCGATGCGCTGACTATCTAGCGAGGAATGCTCAGTTGAGTAATCAGGAGTTTTTGGCTATGGACACACCTCCTGTGGAATGTAACGTCCTTTTCGAGATAGAATGTGGTGGCATACCACAAGACTACTTTGTGATGCATGATTCTTAGCACTTCCTCTATTTTCAAGCTTTGCTTGCCTTTGTACTCAAAAAAAAAAAAAAAGACGAGAGAGAGAGAGAGGGAGGGAGGGAGGGAGGGAGGGATTAGTATGAGAGAGGGATTAATAAGTCTAATCACCTAATTGAAACATCGGAAACCCTCTGAGTTAACACTTAATCCACCAAAGAACTCAAACAAGCGTTAGTCAATTAAACCCATTAAAACCAATATTCACAAATGATTTCAAATTAATTTTAGAAATCACGTTTGCAATTGTCTAATTGATCAACTAGATAATTAACAAACTCAATTAAACAATCAGGAGGATAATCAAATTGACAATTAAATTAATAATGAAAACTCAATTAATAATTCAACTGACAATTCAAGGTTTGTGAACAAAAATTTCAGCAATTGTCTTAAACACAAATCAATGTAAAATAACAATTTAATCTAAAAGAGATATGTCTACAATCTAAAACTAGATTATTATCAATTAATAAAACTTAAAATTATCTAAAACTAAATCTCAAGTCTTGAAACAAATTGATAAAAGGAAAAGCACGCCCTTATGGTGTTCAAGTGTAAGCAACTATGCTCTAACTTCCTCCATACTCCTCCCGAGTTATCTCCAAAGCTAACTCAAGCTTCCATAGAATTTGTCCTCCCTCCAGGCTTTGACCAAGTCACGGACATGATGGTTGATGGGGAATTTATGTGTAGGTCCGTGAGTGATTGTGGAAGCAAGGTATGAGGAGGGTTAAATGGTATATGAGAGGTGGTTATGGGAGTACGTGAGTGTGTGGCGGAAGAATTAGACTGGAGTGGAAGATGAAGGAGAGTATATGAAAGCTTGAGAATGAGCGATAGCTCTCCACGGAGAGCATGTAAAATTATGTCACTGCTAGATTAATCTTTATTGGAAAAAAAGGTATTGTAAATACTGGGAGATGTGTAGTTTTCGGAAAGTCACAAGTTAACAACACCTCTCCCAGTATTAGCAACATTAGATTCTTTATTAACGACTCTACTTCCTTCGTTAACATCTTTGAAGGTACAAATTGGGAAAGTCACAAGTTGGATGCCTGAAAACAACTCCCCCATTATTAGCAACATAAGATTCTTCATTAATGAATCTACTTTCTTCATTAACATCTTTGAAGGAATAAATTGGGAAAGCAACAAGTTGAATGCCCAAAAACAATACCTTTCCCATTATTAATAACATTATATTCTTTATTAATGACTCCACTTCCTTTGTTAACATCTTCGAAACAACAAATTGGCAAAGTCACAAGTTGGATGCCCGAAAACAACACCTTTCCTAGTATTAACAACATTAGATTCTTTATTAATGACTCTACTTCCTTCGTTAACATCTTCGAAGGAACAAATTGGCAAGGTCACAAGTTGGATGCTCAAAAACAACACTTCCCCTAGTATTAACAACATTAGAATCTTCATTAATGACTCCACTTTCTTGATTAACATCTTCATAGGAACAAATTGGAAAAGTCACAAGTTGAATGTCCGAAAACAACATTAGATTCTTTATTAATGACTCTATTTCCTTCATTAACATCTTTGAAGGAACAAATTGGCAAGTCACTAGTCGCAGAACGCCGCCGATCTCCCTCAATAGATAGCAGTATGTAGAACCGCAAAACACCATCGACCTCCCTCAACAAATCGCAGAATGCAGAACCGTAGAACGTCGCTGACCTCTTATGTTTGTCGTTTCTCAATTTAAGTCCTTCCAAGAGACCACAGAACGCCACCAACCACCTACGACAGACCATCGTTCCTGTTCGCAGCCCAATTGCCCCTAGGTTTCTTGTTTGTGAGTTGCAAGCATTTCAATTTCGACCTTCCCTCTTCTGTTGTTTTTTCCTTTTGCTTGTCACTAATGAGGGAATTTTTGTCATTGATCAAGATATCAAAACCCAGATTCCCACGTTAGTGCTGACTTGAGATATCACAATTTCACCACACCTTTTTGTCATTTCTTAATTTTACCTGTAGTTTTTTGGAATTTTTCCTTAAATTTATATTTATTTTTTTATAATAATATATATTTATGTATAAGAAACAAATATATATTTATAAAAAATTGATTATATATAATAAGATTATATATATATATATATAATTGTGCAATAATAAAACACAGCATTCCAGACCAACTGGTAAGGTATTGCACGCACACAAAGGAGGTCATGGGTTTGAACCACCAGGGGGCTAAGAGGAGTTGCATTTTCAGGAAATATAGAGCGGTGACATGTGGCTGGAGCTAGGCACTGGCGTAAGAGGAGTTGCATTTTCAGGAAATATAGAGCGGTGACATGTGGCTGGAGCTAGGCACTGGCGATGAGGTGGCGGCCTCTGGAGCGGCCAGAAAGTTTTCGACCTATTATTAGTGACATAATTCATTCCGTCAGAAATCCATTTCCATGGCAAATTTCGTTGGAAACTTTGAATTCTGTTGGAAACTCAGTGTATTTTTGTAGTGATTGAAGGAGGGAAGGGTGATCATGAGTGAGGATCAAATGAGGAGGGTGGGATAAATTTATCAAATCAAATCTTGATTGAAATCTCATTTTGGGCCCCTTGCATTCGTTAAATTTAGCAGCACAATTTAGAATTTGGGTAATTCAACATCTTTTAAAATATTTTTTTCTATTTTAATTTTTAACTTTTAACTTTGATCTAACTATATTTTAATATAAATAGATTTTCCGAAATTAATATTTTATTTTGATATATAAAATTAAAATGTATAAAAAAATTGTGGCTTGACAATAAAATGAAATAAAAGTCTTAGTTATGAATAGTATATCGATTGTTAAATTAAAAAATTAAAGCCCTGTTACAAGCTCGCCTTTATTTTGTCATATCACTTTTGTCTTTTTATAAAAAAATTTAGATTGAAATCAAATCAATTCCAGGGATGAAAATTAAACATAAAAAATAAAAACGAAAATTAAATTTAGAAGCTAACTTTCTCGTTGTTAGCTCAAATGTTTATATTTTTTATTAATTATTATAAGATAAAACGGTAAGAGATCAAATTCAGCAGGCAAATTATTATTTGTAAATTGATTTTGAAAAAACAAAACAGATTCTTTGTTTAAATAATAAAGATGTTAAAAATTCATCTTTTATTTATCAAATATACACGCTGATGTTAATGAGCCAAATGAAGTGCAAAGTGCACGGAAAAAAAAAAAAAAAAAAACTGTTAACGACCGCCTAAGAAGATAATCAACAACGGTCCATTTCTTTATGCAACCCAAGGCACACAGGCACGCTTGCCTTTCTTTTTTATTTAATCAAAGATATCACATAACACTTTGAACTTGAAATTAATGCTCTTGACGCATCTCTGTATTTTTTTTAAAAAAACTGGTCAAGGGTATCTCAAACCGCTTCGAATTTGAGACTAATCGCTTTCAAGCTTTGCTTTCAAGGCTTAGAGGGTTTGTTCCAAATTTGTGTTCTCCTCGTCGAATGTGAAGCGCAGCTCAACCAACTTGTTGATAAGGTACATGCATCTCTTTACATTTTTGTTCTCCTTTTTGATGGTGAATATAATATCCCAATATCTCGCTCTCAAAATTATTCGCTTTGGGCCCCTATTAACTCTCACAGTTTGAAAAAGTATTGAGAGGCAAGGTAGTAAGACCTTTATAAGATATCATTTGTTCCTCTCCCCAGCTAATGTAGGACTTCATAGTGAACTTTTTAAAATTTCTTTTATAACAAAATAATTATTATTATTTGAAAATCAATTTAATTAGGTTCGCTTGAAGCAAATACTCATAGCAATGAAAAACAAAACTGAAAATCGAAGTCTTGTAGAACCACCGTCAATGCAAGAAGAAATAAAGACGACTATTTTGAATTGGAGAAGTATCAAGATACAGAAACAAGGAGCAAATGTTCCTTTTCAAACAAATTAAAACGAGTTGAATACATCACAGGTTTCAATTCTAAAGGTATGTATGCAAGTCTTTTTAATTTCTACAATTTTCATATATAGTAGTTATCTTGTTTTTGATAAAAAAGATGGAAACTAAGCATGAAATGGAATAGAAAGATACAACCTATCACAAAAATCAATATCCAAAGTCATAGGCTCTTTTGTTTCTTTTACATTCATGTAAATCCAAACTCGAGAGTTGAGGTTTATGTAGTCATGACTCTCTGAAAGAAATGAAAAACACTTTATAAAGATTTGGATATCTTCTCTCTACACATTTTAAGGGATAATGAGGCCCCAAAACACACAATTTTGAAAGTGATACGCTAAGATGTTATATATGGTCTAAGTCATAGAGAGAAATATAAAGTCACACTCCTGTATCCTATAATTTCAATTATGATTCTTATTTAATTACTCTCTAACCATTATCGGACTAGATTGCGAAGTCTTATGTTTATGTGGTTATGACTCCTCCCAATAGAACCATTATATATTTGTTGATCTACCGCAACATATTTCTTTTTACGGTTTGGTTTTTGGAAATTTATTATATTATATTATAACAAACTAATCATGTGAATAAACCATATAAAATTGCAGAAACAATTGAGAATTGGAAAGTGAAAAGAAAAAATCAGAGTGGTTTGCAACAAAAGAGAATCAGAGAAATACAGAAACGGAGAGAAATTGCCCGTCTTGAGATAAATCAAATAAAAAATACAGCTAGCCTCAATGATAACATGGAAGCCGAGCGTCAATTTTATAAGCTTATTGGATGTGAATCATATCCAGTACTCTTCAATTAATGAAAAATGGATAATTTTTCTTGAACATGAAATCAGATCTTGCAATACTCTTGCTGTAAAACGATATTATGTACAATGAATATATTTGACAATATTTATGACATGTGATTAGGAATATATATCAATTATATCTATATATATATATATATATTGTTGTGAGGTTTATAATTGTTGGTTTCATAGTCTCATCATCACTTTATTATTATTTGGCTATAGTATACATACGAGGTATGATTCTAAGTTGATATCGGGATTCACTTTATTATTATCCACTCTGCACCCCCAACCTATGTACAGATTAGATAGTTATCTATATTAAATTTGTTTATTCAAATTGTTAGTTAAAAAATTGGGCAAGTCAAAAATAAAACCCATGGGAATTACCAGGGCGACATACCTCGGGATAGTGGTCACATATCTCAGGAAATTATGAGGTTTATTTGAAGGTAGAGTAGCAGCAGCAATAGTAGTTTAATCGCTGGCGTTGTGTATGTAAAAGGTCTCATGGCTACCACTAAAGCTTCTTCGGGAAGTTTACGGTACGAGTGGATTAGCCACTACTATTGAAGATGCATACCCTGGGCCTACAAAAAAGAAAAAGTAGTTAATATAATGTTTAGTCCTTATAATCTACCCCCATTTTGGTTTTAGTTACTATAATTACAAACCATAGGGGTCCCTCAAAGTTTTATTTTGTTTAAAACATTAGTCCTGTAATTTAATAAGGATCTTAACAGTGTTAAATATGATGAGGTAGCACTAACACTGTCAATTATGATGCGTGGGCAAGCTGAGTATGGTTCTTATATGGTATGTGGCTAAGTATAAAATTGGAACGTGGCCAATCAGAGATAATTGGACAAAAGGAGGAAGGTGGAGGCCTTGTTTCTTTTTATAAGAGATTAAAAATGATAGTGACACGTAGAATTAATATGAGAAGGGTCCTCCATAAATTTTTTAAGCCAGCGTTATCCATTAAATAAAATTAACAGTGTTAACATTAGGGACTCAAAATACTCATTAAAAACTTAAGGGATTAAACTGAAACTTCATGTAAATTTAAAAAGATTAAACCCTAAGGAATATATCAAAATAAAAATGGCCAATTATTTTAATAAAAAAATTGATAACTGCGACAACGTCAATTATTCCACTCTTAATTCATCGTTTTCTTAAATAGATATAACTTAATTAGTTTCATAATGTTAACGAACATTTTAATTGTTACGCTAAGCTATAATAAAATTGTATAAGAAAAATTGCATTTAATTTAAGAAATGCGAGAGATTGAAGTCTACTAGAACAGCTAAATCATGCCTAAATTGATTTCTTGAAATAAAAAACAGATCCAACACAAAGATCGATCTTTCAATTAAAAAGATCTTTTATATTATTTCAAGATTTATATTTTTTTTTTTTTATGAGAGACGCTTCTATAAATAAAAAGAAGTACAACGTTCAGGGAAGAAAAGCAAATAAAGCCACGTCGGATCTCAAACCTGGTGAGGAGAAGAAGCAACCATCATCAGGGCTTGCCTGAACCAATAAAAAGATCCATCAGCTCATCACGATTAAGCAAACTAAGGTACACAACATCTCTTTATATTTTTTTTTTCCCTTTTCGGCGTTGAACTCTGAACAATTTATATTATAACCAAATTATTATTATTTCAAAATTATTTAGGCTCATTCGAAGCAATTCTCATGGCTGTGCCAAAGAAAGGACGTTCTGATGCAAAACCATCGTCAAAGAAGGAAGAAATAAGGAAGACTCTTCTGAATTGGAGAAGTATCAAGATACACAAACAAAGAGAAAATGTTCTTCAAACAAAACGAGTCGAAGATCTCGTAGATTATTTCAATTCTAAAGGTGGGTCTATTTTATTTTTATATGGTTTACATGTAGATATTTTATTTTTCACATGGACTCAAAAGGGAACGGAAGACACATTATAAAGATTTGAATATCTCATTATAAAATCATGGGTTCATGGTAGTTTTTTCAATTTGTGCACTTTACAAGTTGGGTTTATAGTAATATTTTAATATTTAATGGTGGATCTGTCATCGTTCATTCTGCCGTTTGCTCTGTTCGTCCATCGCTCGCTCCCACCCCATAATCTTCTTCAACCTCCAGTGACGGCAGCAACACAGATTCTTCTTCAACCTCCATCGCCTCATCCTCCTCATATTCTCAGATCTGGTGATGATGTCCACGGTGATTTCAGCAATCAGTCGTGCTCTTCATTCTCAGATTTTTAAGCTTAACAACATTAATGGTGATTTCAGCTATCCCTCTTGCTTGTCTATTCTCAAACTTGCAACCTTGACATCAACAGCAATTTCAGATCAATTTTTTATTCTCAGATCTTTGTGTTGTTGCTGGTATTTTTTATTCTCATTTCAATTTTTTAGCATTATATGATCTTTATGTTGTTGGTGGTGTTATTTTTACTCTTAAATCATCGTCTTGTTGCTGGTAGTTGATGTTTTGTGGTGGTTGGTGGTGTCTTGGTGGTTGCCGCTATGGTGGATGATGACTGTGAATATTTGGGATGGTGGTTAACAGTTATCGTGTGAACGGAGTGAGATGTGAGTTAGTTCTTGAGGAACATAGTGAAACCCCCATATTGGGGTTTGTTTGAAGCCAAAGAAGTGGTTTTTCATGGTGAAAACTTGTGATTGATGCTAGCATTGGATTGCTTCTCTGGTGAAAAATGATAACGCAGGCATAGATGAATTCCTAAACTTGATATGGGTATAATAATTTCTGATGTGAAAATAACAACTTCTTATATGAAAATCACAACTCAATGTGGTTATATCAATTGAGACTACTCTAGTCATCTTTTTTACTAGGTAGAGGAAAACTTATTATTACTATTAGAGAATCAACTATTTTCCACAAGTTGAATTCAAGTATGCGAAGAAGACTCACGTTGCTTTTTTGTTAGTGAAATTATAATCTCCAGTTACACTGTCTTATTAATTCCTTCCACCGCAGAGAGAAAGTTGAAAAAGCCTCCCTTCAAAAAAGAAATGAATCCGATGAGTTAAATGAAATGGAACATAACATAGAGTTGGTTATTCAAATGAGACTCATCGCTCATAGGCTATTCGATTGCCCTCTAAAAAAATTTCCTCAATTTTACAGAGTTTTAAGAATATTCATGATTGAAATCTCATTTTGGACCTCTTGCATGATATAGGATTTATTAAATTTAGCAGCACAATTTCGAATATCGGTAATTCAGCCGTGTTTTAAAAATTTTTTTTATATTTTAACTTTTAACTGTTAACTTTGATCTCACTGCATTTTAGTATAAATAGATTTTCAGAAATAAAAATTTTATTTTTATATATAAAATTAAAATGTATAAAAAAATTGTGGCTTGACAAAAAAATAAAATGAAAGTGTTAGTTAGGAATAGTATATATATTAAAGCCCTGTTACAAGCTCGCCTTTATTTTCTAATATCACTTTTGTCTTTTCATAAAAAAATTTACATTGAAATCAAATCAATTTCAGGGATGAAAATTAAACATAAAAATAAAAAATTAAATTAAATTCATATAAAATTAAATTTAGAAGCTAACTTTCTCGTTGTTAGCTCAAAGGTTTATATTTTTTATTAATTATTATAAGATAAAACGGAAAGAGATCAAATTCAGCAGGCAAATTATTATTTGTAAATTGATTTTGAAAAAACAAAACAGATTCTTTGTTTGAATAATAAAGATGTTAAAAAAACATCTTTTATTTATCAAATATACACGCTGCTATTAATGAGCCAAATGAAGTGCAAAGTGCACGGAAAAAAAAAAAAAAAAAAAAACTGTTAACTACCGCCTAAGAAGAACATCAACAACGGTCCATTTCTTTATGCAAGCCAAGGCACACTGGCACGCTTGCCTTTCTTTTTTATTTAATCAAAGATATCACATAATGTTTTGAACTTGAAATTAATGCGTTTGACGCATCTCTGTCTTTTTTTTAAAAAAGTGGTCAAGGGTATCTCAGACTACTCTAGTCATCTTTTTTACAAGATAGAGTAAAACTTCTTATTAATATCAAACGAGTTGAATTCAAGTATGTGAAGACTCACATTGCTTTTTTGCCAGTGAAATTATAATCTCCAGTTACACTATCTTATTAATTCCTTCCACTGCAGAGAGACAGTTGACAAAGCCTTCCTTCATAAAAGAAATGAATCCGATGAGTTAATGAAAAGGAACATAACATAGAGTTGGTTATCCAAATGAGACACATATAGGCTATTCGATTGCCAGCGAATCTCTAAAGAAATTTCCTCAATTTTACAGAGTTTCAAGAATATTCATTTTTGTTACTCCCTCTGTCCTAAATATAGGATATAATTTGTAGTGCAATTTATATTATAAACTATGTCCTACATTTAGAACCGGAGGTAGTAATAAATTTGACATTAAACTAAAAACAATCACCACATGAGCCCAGTTGTACCTGAACTGTTTTTGACAAATTTCAACGACGCAGGGAATACGAGAAAGAAGACGATGATGTGTTGAAGGGAGAAGAGGCTTTCAAGAAGACCAAGGAGCTGCCATGGCAGAAGCAGATAACGTTGAGATGTTTGGTGACGATTTTTGTGCTGAGCATCGCTTCAACTTCATTGTTAGGTGTCGCCGTCTTGAAGACCTGTGTCGTTGCCTCCTCTGGCAACTTTATTGGCTTCTTCTCTGTTGTCCATAGCAAAAACATGATGATTTTGAAGTATAAGCTCACGGATCACATGAGCTCGCATCCAGATGGGAGGAGGAGAATGAGGAAGAGGGTGAATGAGGAGCAAATAGTGGGGGATGAAATTGGTAGATTCACTAAAAAAAAATAATGAATTTCTGACGAAATTTGCTACTAAATTTCTTTCCATGACAAATTCCGTTGAAAAAGTTTATGACAGAATTCATTTTGTGGTAAAATTTGGGACAAAATTAGCTACAGAGAAATATTCCGTGGTAAATTCCATCGGAAATTTTGTGGCAAATTTATTTGCCACAGAATTAGCCACGAAATAATTATGTGGTTAATTTCGTTGGAAATATTAAAAAATTATTATTTTTAAGATAAATTTAATTATTAAAACAACACCTCTCTCAGTATTAACAATATTAGATTTTTCATTAACGATTACACTTCCTTGATTAACATGTTTGTCAGAATAAATTGAGAAAGTCACAAGTTGGATGTTCGAAAACAACATTTCTCCCAATATTAACAACATTAGATTCTTTATTAAAGACTCTACTTCCTTCATTAACATCTTTGAAGGAACAAATTGGCAAGTCACTAGTCGCAGAACGCCGCCGACCTCCCTTAACAAATCATAGAATGCAGAACCGCAAAACACCGCCGATCTCCCTCAACAGAATGCTGACAAATCCCAATTTTATTATATTTTTTTATAATTTATTTGAGGGTTTTGTCATACTTATAGAGCTTAAAATGCATTCTTTATTATTAAATTGACATTAAGAGTAAATACATTGAATTAGGACTAAAATGGCAAAATTATCATAAAAATTGTAATTACTCTTAATCATTTATTTTTAAGAAGATTTGATGTTGGATTAATTATTTTTAATTGTAGGTATTTGAAAAGTGGGATTAAAATTGAAAATGATAGTTTGGGGCTCAAATTTACAAAATGTCATTTTGGTCCCACAAAATTTGTAAATGCCAGTTTGGTCCACGAGTTCAACTGCTGCGTTTTGACATCCACTTAAATCAGATTTGGAATCAGCTGTCAGACAGAGTTAATTGCAGAGGGAGCTTCGAAATATAACAGAGATCACAGCCGCAACGCACTGCCTCTGGACCTTGAACCTTCTCCTTCACCTTCATCTTGATTCTCCTACACTTCACCAGTCCTTCTTGGTCGCCGGCGACCTTTGCTTCCTTCACCGTCGCCGGCGACCTTCCATTTCACCAGAGAACAGAGACGCCGCGACGGGGAACATCCAGGAGAGACCGAAGACAGAGCTGAGAGCGAGGATCGGAGGTTCATCAAACACCACACCACCACCTCTTCATCGCTGTCACTCCTCTACAGCCGGCGACCTTCACAGCCTCCAGAACCTTCACCTAAGTCTCATCTCTGCCTTTAACCTCCAGTCCAGACCGTGTCTCCTCAGTTTCCACCATCACCACAGAGCTCTAAGTTAATTGCCCATTAATTATGTCTCCTCTGTGGTTGTTTGTTTTCCTGGCTGCTGTTTGGAATTTGGAGATGATTTTATTTGGTGAAGCTGTGATGGCGGTTCGCTGTGACTAAGCCTATCTTTTTTTAGAGTAATGGATTGAGTCTTTATGTTTGGAGCTATAGAGGCGAGTTTTAGTTTTAAGTTATTAGTTTGACTATACATTCATGATTTCTTTGATTTTAGAAATTATAATTTGTAGTTAAAGTTAATATATTTGGTTTAATCTTTATTTGAACCAATTTGTGATTTGAAGTAGTTTATGTTGAACATTGTGCTCATCAATATATGTGATTATATATATGCTTCATTGTAATTATTTTGATTCTTGCATGATATTGTTTGGATATTGAGTTGATTTTTTATTGTATTAGAACCAATTGCATTAATTAATTCATAATCGCATACTAAGAGTGCTTAATAACATCTCTAGAGTAGGGGTTACTCTCTTTTGATGATAGACTCATCGGTTGATGAGGTTTGATATTTTAGAGAACTTGGTGATTTCATAAATTGCATACAAAGTAGTTTCAAATAGTGTTTTAAGAAGTTATTATTTTCTAGATTTAGGAATAATCACTTATTAATGCACTAGTGTAACCCCCTACCTTAATAGCCAAATTTATAGTTCGAGAATGCATCATTAAGTTGAAATAGAGACCAGTAGTTAATTTAAAACTTTTCCAAAACTTATTTAGTGCAGTCTCATGTTCACATCTTGAATATAATTGGTCTGTCCAGTTTGATTTCATTCATACATATTAGAGTGCAATAAAAAATTCCCGACAACGCTCAGGTTTCATTACTTAATAAAGGGTTTACAAAGCTTAGTTTCCCATACAGGGGATTACACAACACTATTCAATATATACAACATGTGCAACTAATCCCAAACAAAATATGACAACCAACTACTAAAATTAAAACTCCTAGCTAGGAGCTCTAACCGCCCTTCGTCACTTTCTTTTCCTTTGAACTGCTTGCCCTTGATGTAAGTTAGTCATTGGTAAGAATGAGATTCAAAAGAATCTCAGTAGTAACAATTCACTTATAATATGTACAATCACAAAGCATGTAAGCAAATCGCAACAACAACAACAACACAACGGCATTTTTGTGACAGCTTTTGCTACATTCACAACGGAATGTTTCACAATAGCACAACAACGGCATTTCACAACGGCAATGTTACATCACGGCATATTCAATGAAATGACATACATGCAAGGCATCATACACATAATAAGAGAAAGAGTCACTACCTTGTTCTTTCCGCTCGTGCACTGGTACTGGTTTATCACGTGAAGGGCAAATGTCAAATCCTATAATTAGAAGTTCAACGACAGGTTATTACTTAATCCAATTCTTTAATTCAAACACTCAAGTTGGTTATCATTAGGGACATTTAATCAAATCAACTAAGGAGTTAAAGAGGTCAATTAACCTAAAAGACCAATTCCTAACCTTAAAGTTCAACAATACTACATTATACCATTACATCTTCAATTTTCGCATGAGGGACCAAATTTGTCAGAATTTTCTCCAGACTTTGAAAAATCATAACTAATTCTACAAAAATTGAAATGAGGTGATTCCAAGTCCTATGGAAATCTATTGAAGTCCTCTTCATAGGAAAAATATGAATCATTACAGGAAATCACCACACAATTCCAAAATTACACAAAATCCCACACTGCTGCAGAATTAAGTCCAGTTTCAACATCAAACTTTGGGCAACCAGAACTCCCAGCTCAAAACACGAAATGACAAAAATTATATGTCCATTTTGAAGCTTGGAATGTGAACTTTAAGACTGGAAAGCTTTATAATTTTTAGAGATCATTTGGTTATCCAAAAACACCACACAAGTAGAGTACCTCGCTGGAATTCTGTTCAGGCTGAAAACCCAGATTTACATTTTGAGTTTCAATGACCCAAAATTCACAACCCAGGGCTTTTCCCACATAATTTTTCGTATAGAACACAATGGTAACATCAAAATTAACAAATTCCCACTTGTCGTCTGATGCGTGCTTCTGTCGCTAAAGCAATCAATTAATAACTAGGACAACCTACTAATGCAATATAGTGGCAACCTAGGTCATTCTCCCAAGGAGCAATATGTGGGTTTTCTCTAGAATTGAATTTAGGTGATAAAATTTGCAATGGAATGAACCTAAACTAAAATGCAAGACTCCACTACCTAAATGCAATTGACTCTAAAATCTATATGAGAATGAAACTAACCTAAATGAATTGGAATGCAATCTTTGGGGTTTTTTTATGGAAAAGGAATTAAGATGCTAAGCAAAGAAAATAATCAAAAGCAAGACAATCAACAGGGATGTAGTTCAGTTATGATGATGAAGGGGACAACTTAGGATTCACATGGATTTAACTTTCTTAGCCATTCAATTTATTAGACCAAAGGGTGATTCATGAAAAATTGGAATTAATAAATTTAATCACCTAATCAAGACACGGGAAACCCTCATGCTCAATAACACCTAATCCACTAGAAAACTCATAATGGAAAAATGGTGGTTAATTAAATCTATTAAAAACCAATCACAATTGCTTAAGATATTTTGGAAATTATGTTTACAATTGCCTAATTAAACAATTCGACAATTAATCACCTTAATTAAACAATCTAGAGATTAAACCCAAATTGACAATTAAATTAATAATGAAAACTCGATTAATAATCTAATTGACAATCAAAGGTTTGCAAACAAAAATCCCAATAATCAATTAAAAACAAAGCAAATCCAAATTATCAATTCAATCCAAATAAAAAATAAGTCTACAATCTAAAACTAAATTGCTCTCAATTAACACAACCTAAAATCATTTAAAACTAAACAATCTGAAGTCTTGAATCAAAAAGATAAAAGAAAGACACTTCCTTGTAGTCTTCAAGTGTAAACTCCTAGGCTCTAGCTTTTTCCATGTTCCTCCCAAATTACCTCCCCAAAAGAGTCTAAGCTACCATCACGACCTTCCCTCCTTCATGCCCCAAGCAGTGATTCATGGCCATCCAATTAATTGGTGAAGTGTTGTAGATTAATGGCCGTGGGACCCGTGGCACAAGAAAAAGAAAGGAATTGAGATGAAGTTGTGTCTGTGCGAATGTGAATTGAAGAAAAGGGCGAGAGATATTGTTGAGGTGAATAATGCCGAAAAAGCAAGAGAGCTTGTATCCTTCCTTGTTCCAGCCTCCGACCTCCGCGTGCGTGTGTTCGTGCGTCTCGGCCCCCGCCTCCTGGTGTGCATCTCGGTTAGGGTAATTAAAAGGGAGGAGAAGAGAGCTTTTTGGGTATCAACTTGAGCCCATTAAAATTTAAGAAGCCCAATAATATTCAACCGTTGGATATTCTTTTAGCTTTTCAGAAAATTTCTGCACCGTAGGATCTTTCAATCTGCTTTTCCTTATCCTGCAAGATATGATAAAATCGTGATTTGTCATATAATTGGAAATATTTTTCAATCACAAGATAACAATTAAGATATTAACTTTTTGAGCCCAATAATATCATAATCAATTCAGATTTATATTATTTCCCAAAATTGGCTAATTATCCAAATATTATCTAATAAATCCAAATTAGCCTCAAATAATCTCCAAAATAAATGAATAAGGTGGGATAAAATATATTAAATTTGGGATTTATCATTGTCCATGTCCTGTTTTGGCAGAAAATTCAAAATAAATTTCAACAATTACCAACTTCCAATTTCATCATCAAACTTATGTCAAATGGTTTCCAATCATCATAAACCACCAATAACATAATCAAAACATCATGAATTACCCAAACCCTTGTTTGGCCAAAATCAGGGCAGATTTGCACATGCCAAAATTCTCATTCAACCAAGACATCCAATAGCTCAAATTGATGCTAATACTCACCTCTTGCTTCTCCTTAGCTCCTTTCTTTGGTTTTTCAGCTTTTGTTCTTGGATGATTGCACAAAACACATCCTCTTGAAATTCTAAAACCATAGAAATGAAGCCCTCATCAAGAGCAACAATGTTTATAAAGGACACTTGAGCCATAGATGAGGTTAAGGAGGTGAAAAATCAAGATTAAACTCACCTTGAAACCTTGCTTTTCTTCCTCCACATTTTGGGCTTCTGCAAACCGACTTGAAGATGGAGAGAGAGAGTGATAAATGATCAGATTTTCCTTTCCCTTATCACTTAAAGAGGCAGCCGAAATTGTGGTCCAAAGGTGGTAAAAAGTTGTGGTCAAAATTGATTCACCTTGGTCAAATACTTGTAACAATTCAACTTGAGTTTTTTTTCCTTTCATCAAGTCTTTTCTTTGCTCATGTATTGGACGCCCAAATTGTGCCAAGAAATATTTGCTTCATCTTTTCTCTTTCTTTCTTGATGACACACAAATATGTGGCCCCTTTTCATTCAAGTTATCATCTTTTATTTGGCCTACAATTGTTGACCAAAAATAATGACCAAAAGGAGCTATAAAAACCCTTTTTCAATTATCTTAAGTTTACCCCCTCACATATGTTGCTTTTTAGTTGAAATTGTTGACCAAGTCTTCTCCTTTTAATTGGTCATATTTAGTAGCCAATATATATTTACTCTTACTTTTCCTCTTGTCATAAGTAAGTCATGGCCCTTTGAAGAAGAAGATGATCTTGTAAAATATCATCTTGCAATATAATATTAAATTGCCAATTTTGCATATGAAACTTGACTAAAGTCATAACAAAATTTTCTAGAGGTAATTATGTCATTAATCCCACCATCCATTTTGTACATTTAGCCCTTGAGTACATCTTAGGATATTACAACTAGACTCAACGGTGTTTGGGGTTTGATTTTTTGAGGGACTTTTGGTTGCAATTGCTAGTGTTTTGTATTGAATTTTGGTTAGAAGGATTAAGTCTTTCCCGGTGTAGGAGATTTAATTCATCTAACTCAAGCTAGCTCAAAGGGTCTTTTGAACATTTTTGTCAAACTATCACACTCCCATTATCTTTTGAAACAAATGATAGATGAAATTCATTATTCTAGGAGGCTTTATCATATCTTTCAAAACCAATCCCCATTCCATTCCACTTTTGTTTCAAAAACATCCCAAAAATATCTTTCTTAATTGCATTCAATTCATAGTTTTAAAAATCAATCAATCATATTTATCCTTGTCAATTTTGCATTGTAATTATTAGTTTACTAGGAATTAGTTTCATTATCGGCATCTCAAAGTGAAACGACCCAAGTTGTACACTATATTGCATTAATTCGGTTTTATTCTTGATAACCCTGAAACGACTAAAATGAGTTATTTCAAAAGCAAAACGTAGAACACCACCGACGCCCTATGTTTGTCATTTCTTAGTTTACCTCCTTCCAAGAGACCACAGAACGCCGCCGACCACCTTCGACAGACCATCATTCCTGTTAGCAGCCCGTCGCCCCCTAGGTTTCTCGTTTGTGAGTTGCAGGCATTTCAATTTCAGCCTTCCCTCTTCTGTTGCTTTTTCCTTTTTCCTGTCACTAATGAGGGCATTTTCATCATTGTATCAAGATATCAAAACCCAGATTCCTACAGTAGTACTGACTTGGGATATCAATATTTCACCACACCTTTTTGTCATTTCCTAATTTTAACTTTAGTTTTTTCTGAATTTTCCCTTAAATTTATATTTAGTTTTTTATAATAATATATATTTATGTATAAGAAATAAATATATATTTATAAATAATTGATTATATATAATAAGATTATATATATATTAGTGACATAATTCATTCCGTTGAAAATCCATTTCCGTTACAGATCCGTGGTAAATTTCATTGAAAACTATGAATTCTGTTGGAAGCTCAGTGTATTTTTGTAGTGATTGAAGGAGGGAAGGATGATCATGAGTGAGAATCAAATGAGGAGGGTGGGATAAATTTATCAAATCAAATCTTGATTGAAATCTCATTTTGGGCCTCTTGCATTTGTTAAATTTAACAGCACAATTTAAAATTTGGGTAATTCAACATCTTTTAAAAGATTTTTTTCTATTTTAATTTTTAACTTTTAACTTTGATCTCACTATATTTTAATATAAATAGGTTTTCTGAAATTAAAATTTTATTTTTGTATAGAAAATTAAAATGTATAAAAAAAGTGTGGCTTGACAATAAAATAAAATGAAAGTGTTAGTTATGAATAGTATATCGATTATTAAATTAACAACGGGCCATCTCTTGACGCAAGCCAAGGTACACAGGCACGCTTGGGAAGCCGATTCTCTCATCATCCCATCTTCTCATCATCTCTCATAAGCTAATACGAACAGCTAATAAGCAGAATCGAAGGCTTAGGGCAAAGAATTGGAGGGTAATCCCAATTCACCTAACATGGAATTTGGTGGGCAATGAAGAATTGGCAGTAGAGGTCGGCGTGGCTGTGGAGCTCGTGAAGATGATGATGCAATCAGGGTCGTTGTGTTTTCCATTGGAAGATGATGCGATCCGAGATATCGGATAGATACTGTACCCGGAAAAAAAAAAAAAAGATTATAGTAAGATATAGTGGAAATTGGGGAATATTTTAGTAACTGGACGGTGTGGCTCTTTGTGAGCACTTGGATCAATTGAATGGACATAATTTAGAGCTTACGGAGGATAATGAGAAAATCGCTAATGAAAGAAACCGAATAATCAAAGATATCACAAGGTACATTTTTGTTCTCCTCTCCTTTTTTATGGTAAATATAATATCACAACATCTCGCTCTCAAAATTATTCATTTTGGGCCCTATTATCTCCCATGATCTTAAAAAGCACATTAAGAGGGAAGTTATTAAGACCCTTATAAGACATCATTTGTTCCTCTCCCCAGCTAATGTAAGACTTCATAGTGAACTTTTTAAAATTTCCTTTATAACAAAATAATTGTTATTATTTGAAAATTATTTAGGTTCGCTTGAAGCAATACTCATAGCAATGAAAAACAAAATCGAAGTCTTTGTAGAACCATCGTCAAAAGTTAAAAGAATTTTTCATATTTTAACTTTTAACTGTTAAGTTTGATCTCACTCCATTTTAGTATAAATAGATTTTCAGAAATAAAAATTTTATTTTTATATATAAAATTAAAATGTATAAAAAAGTTGTGGCTTGACAATAAAATAAAATTAAAGTGTTAGTTAGGAATAGTATATCGATTAAAGCCCTGTTACAAGCTCGCCTTTATTTTATAATATCACTTTTGTCATTTTATAAAAAAAATCTACATTGAAATCAAATCAATTCCAGGGATGAAAATTAAAATAAAAAATAAAAACGAAAATTAAATTCATATAAAATTAAATTTAGAAGCTAACTTTCTCGTTGTTAGCTCAAAGGTTTATATTTTTTATTGATTATTATCAGATGAAACGGAAAGAGATCAAATTCAGCAGGCAAATTATTATTTGTAAATTGATCTTGAAAAGAAAAACAGATTCTTTGTTTAAATAATAAAGATGTTAAAAATTCATCTTTTATTTATCAAATATACAGGCTGATATTAATGAGCCAAATGAAGTGCAGAGTGCACGGGGAAAAAAAACTGTTAACGACCGCCTAAGAAGATCATCAACAACGGTCCATTTCTTTATGCAAGCCAAGGCACACAGGCACGCTTGCCTTTCTTTTTTATTTAATCAAAGATATCACATAACACTTTGAACTTGCGATTAATGCATTTGACGCATCACTGTCTTTTTTTAAAAAAACTGGTCAAGGGTATCTCAGACCGCTTTGAATTTGAGACTAATCGCTTTCGAGCTTTGATTTCAAGGCTTGGAGGGTTTGTTCCAAGCTCGTGTTCTCCTCGTCAAAGGTGAAGCGCGGCTCAACCAACAACTTGTTGATAAGGTACATGCATCTCTTTACATTTTTGTTCTCCTTTTTTATGGTGAATATAACATCCCATCATCTCGCTCTCGAGATTATTTGCTTTAGGCCCCTATTATCTCTCAGGGTTTTAAAAAACATTGAGAGGCAAGGTATTAAGACCTTTATAAGACATCATTTGTTCCTCTTCCCAGCTAATGTAGGACTTCATAGTGAACTTTTTAAAATTTCTTTTATAACAAAATAATTATTATTATTTGAAAATCAATTTAGGTTCGCTTGAAGCAGATACTCATAGAAATGAAAAACAAAACTGAAAATCGAAGTCTTGTCGGACCATCGTCAATGCAAGAAGAAATAGAGACGACTCTTCTGAATTGGAGAAGTATCAAGATACACAAACAAAGAGAAAATGTTCTTCAAACAAAACGACTTGAAGACCTCGTAGATTTCAATTCTAAAGGTGGGTCTATTTTATTTCTACATTGTTTATGTGTAGATATTTTATTTTTCACATGGACTCAAAGGGGAATGAAAGATGTATTATAAGAGTCTGGATATCTCATTTTAAAATCATGGGTGGTAATGTGACCTCAAAACGGATAATTTTGAGAGCGAGATGCATTCAGGTAATATTAATATGAAGAATATGGTTGGTTTCAAGGCCTTTAAGTTTGAAAAGTATACTTTCAATCCTTTAATTTTAAAGTTGTTAACATTACCATGAGAGGCACAGACATGTCTAGACTATAGCTGTGTAGATTCTATAGCTACATTTATAATTCTTATTTAATTACTCTTTAATAGCCATCGGGGTAGATTGTGAAGTGTCATATTGATGGGGACGAGAGTGATCAATCTTTATTTATTTTTTCTTTGTTGTTGTTTTTTTTTTTTTTAAAAAACTAATCATTTCAATAAACCATATAAAATTGCAGGAACATTTGAGGATATGAAAGTGACATGTAAAAGCCAGATTGATTTATCAAAGAAAACGTCTCAAAGAGTAAAAACATCATACGCAGAAGTAGAAACAAGAAAGATTTTGAAGCAAAGAAGAATAAGAGAAAAACAAAAACAAAGAGAAATTGCTCATCTCGAGGTAGATCAAATAAAAGACACTACTGCAGGCTTGAATGATAACAAGGAAATAGAGGAAGGAGAAATCGTTGGTCTTGAGATAAATCAAATAAAAGATACTGCTTGCTTCAATGATAACAAGGAAGCTAGGAAAAGAGAGAGAGCTCGCCTTAGAGAAATACAAAAGCAAAGAGAAATTGCTCGTCTTAAGCGAGATCGAATAGAAAACACTGCAAGCCTCAACGATAACATGGAAGCTGAGCGAGAATTTTACAAGCTTACTCATGGACGTTTAATAAGCGAGGATGAATTTCATATGCTTATTTATTTTGGAGAACCATTAGGTCCATTTTTCTACCAGTAATAACAATGGAGTCATTTTTCTTGAACTTGTAATCAAATTTTATAATGTTCTTCTTGTAGAAGAATGTACACACATATACAAAGATATGTATTTAAAAATATAAAAATCGAACTTGTAATCAAACTTGTGGGTGTGAACTCGAAAAGATATAAAAATCGGAGGGGAGAGTCAAAGAAATAAACATATTGTAGTGTTGCAGAAGAACCAAGAAAGCATGATCATGAAGGAAATAACGAAAACAATATCCAACTGGAGAAGCATCAAGATACGTAAAGAAAGAGAGGCTGAAAAAGGTGGAAATTAAAGACGACTTTGTTACGTTCAAGAACCAGAGAAATACAGAAATAAAGAGAAATTGCTCATCTTCATATAGATCATATCAAAGACACATCACACATGTGGCTTCAACCATAACATGGAAGGTGGGAACGAATTTTTTAGGCTTCTTTAAATCCATTCAATTTTATTGACCCTGTAATCAAATGTTACGATGTATGCTATTCTAGTGGAGGGATCTATACGTTGTGCAATCTATATTTTAGGCTATATGTTTTAGGAATATTTATCAATTTAATATATATATATATATATCTATATATATTGTCGTAATGTTTATAATTATCGATTCCACAGCTTCTCATCTCTTTATTAGTATTTCTAATGATGTGAAATGTGAAGTCTCGTATCAGCTGGGAAGGGGAACAAATGACGCCTTACAGGGGTCTGGATACCATCCCCTTCACTTGTTTTAATACCGTTTGTGGTAATGAACTCCAAAGCCATCTCATAACTTTAGAAAGACGATAATAGGAGAGAGTTCAATAAAACGGAAGCTCGCCCATTCAACCTGGTGAGATGGCACCCTCTTGTATTTTCCCAATGCATTTGAACCATGGCACCACCTTATCACCACCACACAGGCTTGCCATCATGAAGATGGTGATATTTCATATATTTATAAATATATTTTATACACTCCCCTGATCCTTAATATGAGACATATTTATTTAATTTGATTAGATTAAGGAAGTTAGTTATGTTAGTTAATATGACATATACTTTATAAAACATCTTAGTAATTTTTTTAATTCCTCCATTCTCTCTCCTCTTTGATTATTGTTGAAGAAACATCAATATGGGTAAATTAGAAAAAGAATGATAAATATAAAAAATATGTCTTATATTTGAGACTTAGATCAACTCTCTAAAAAAATCTTATAATAAGAACTGGAGGGAGTATTTATAAATATATATTAGGATTAATAAAAATAAATAAAGAATGACATGACGAATAGGTTCTTTTATGGACTAGGAATGGACGGGCTTAAGATGAGAAAGGCCTCGGCCCTGAAACTCATTTGAGCCCAAAACTAATTAATATTAATTTTTACTGAAACTATATGAATCAAAAGCAATTTTTTTATAATATACAAATATTATTCAAAATAGAAAAAATTATGGTATACTCCCCCTAATCCATATTATATGTTAACTACAACTATCTCACAAAAACCAAAAAGAGGCAGTAAACTCATTAACTTTATTTGAAAAAGAACATTTTTTTAACTTTAACACTACATTAGATTTTAATTTTTCTCGTAATAAATTATGACGGGTCAATGTGTGAAAAAGTTCATTACCAAATGCCAAGTGACTTATATCATTGTCAAAGAATTTCTTCCAAGTTGTGACAAAACTTATCCTAATTAAACCAGCATATATTTTAAATTAAAAATTGTCATAAAATTATGCTAAACATTATTGAAAATATAGGAACCCCAATCCATCTATCCTGGTATATCTTAGGAAATTAAAAATATATCAAAGAAAATAAAAATGTGACTATAAGTCCAGAAATTTTAACAGCATAAAATTCTAGACAGAGTGTGAAGCTATTTTATTTTTCACATGCATTTAGAGGGGAACAAAAGACGCATTATAAGGGTTTGGATATCTCGTTTTAAAATCATGGGTGGTCATGTGGCCTCAAAACTAATAATTTTGAGAGCAAGATGCATTTGGGTAATATTAATTGAAGAATATGGTTGGTTTCAAGCTCTTTAAGTTTGAAAAGTATATACTTTCAATCCTTTAATAATTTTAAAGATATTAACATTACAATGAGAGGCACAGACGTATCTAGACTATAGCTGTGTAGATCCTATAATTACATTTATAATCCTGATTTAATTGCTCTCCAACAGCCATCGGGGTAGATTGTGATGTGTCATATTGATAGGAACAGGAATGATCAATTTTTATGTATTTTTTTCTTTGTTGTTGTTGTTGTTGTTTTTTTTTTTTTTTTTTTTTTTTTTTTGCAAAACTAATCATTCATTCAAATAAACCGTATAAAATTGCAGGAACATTTGAGGATATGAAAGTGACATGTAAAAACCAGATTGATTTATCAAAGAAAGCGTCTCAAAGAGTATGGAGCAAAGAAGAATCAGAGAAATACAAAAACGAAGAGAAATTGCTCATCTCAAGGTAGATCAAATAAAAGACACTACTGCTGAGCATCATCTTCAACTTCATCGTTAGGCTTTGCGGTCTTGAAGTCCTGCGTCTTTGCCTCCTCTGGCATCGCCTTTAGCGGTGCCACGTCAAGCTAGATGCTTGGGATGAATCCATATGTATTACAGGTGAAGGAGGTACAGCACATACAATATACCACAATCAATGCAAAGACTCTCCAACTTAGTTGGTTCTTTAGTTTCCTCTTTACGAACACTTTATTGGCTTGTTCTCTGTTGTCCATAGCAAAAACATGATGATTTTGAAGTATAAGCTCACGTATCGCATGAGCATGCATCCAGATGGGAGGAGGATGAGGAAGAGGGTGAAGCAAATAGTGGGGGATGGAATTGGTGGATTCACTAAAAAAATTAATTAATTTCTGTAATATCACAAAATTTGGCAAAAGGTTAAATTTTCCAAAAAGAAAATTTAAATGGAAATTAGATAATAAGTCAAATTATGGAATCTATGAAATTTTAAGGAATCTTAAATTAGACAAAGGAGAAAATTAGAGCCTAATGTGTGTAATTAATAGGATAAAAATATACCTATTGGTATATATATTTAAGCACACCGACACACACGGATAACACACTCACACTTGGACAATACATAAAGAATAAACCAATAAACCATGCACACACACAACAGCCCAATAATTTGCTTCTATCATTAAAGTCTCATGGTCCATTCACAAACACACACACCTTCACGTATCAACACCTCATCTCACGCTCTTTCAACCATATAACCCCACAGATTTAACACTTTCTATTTAATCACTCAGCTCTTCATTCGACCAAGTATCTGGTCAAAGAGAGAGTGAAAGGAAGAAAGAAAACAGAATAGAGAAAGAGAGAACAAAGAGACAGTCAAGAGAGCAAGAGTGATCGGTGCAATTGAGGAAGGAAGAAGAAGCTCCAAATTCCACATGCAACATCATAAACATATTTAGGTGAGTCTCCTACACATTTATCGTTGTTGTCACGTTGGATTTGAGTGGTTTCTATGATGGTTTTGTGGCTGGAATAAGAGAAAGTTCACTGGAAAGTTTCTGTCACTGAAAAGTTGTTAAACCAGTGATTGTGTGATGATTTGGGGGTGAATTTTGGAGTTCTTTGGTTCTGATATTTACTCATTAACCTTAGTATATATGTGTAGGAGTGTATAGAGTTAAAATTTGTGAGGTTTAGAGTATAAATTCATGGTTACATATTAGTTTTTTTCACTCTGTTTTGCTGTCCGAAAAACAGAGTTCATATCTGAAACTTGCAGAAGCTTAAACAGAGGCTGTAGATGGATTTTTTTAATTGGTCTTTTTGAATAGATATTTTAGGATGTGCAGTTGATGATAGAATCAAGAAAAACATAATTTGGAGTGAAAATGAATGAGTTCTTGATTGTTGAAGTCAGGCTGTCAAAACTGGTGTTTTTGGGAGTTAGTCAGCTTCATGTTGCCCTTTTACTAGACAAACCTTAGTGAAAAATTATGAAATTTTACAAGAATATAGTAGACATTCATTGATTTAAAAGAAGTCCAAGAATGCATCATTTCAATGTATCTGGAGAGAGTCATGTTTTTTCTAATTTAAGTCCGAAACAGGGGTCATTTTGGACGTTCAAGTCTGGCAGTTATGATTTTCGATAATTCTGGGGCAAATTGACTTATAATTTTTAGTGACTAATATTTTTCCCTTAAATTAAACTTAATTAGAGTCACATAGGACTTGAGATCACTTCATTTCAATTTTTGTAGAATTAGTTATGATTTTTTGAAATTGAGCTTTGTTTCTGGAATGCAATCTGGAACAATATTAGTTAGCAGAATTTCTGGGCAAAATTTGTAATTAGTAATTATCTTTGGATATTTTCTATGAAATTAAATTTAAAGAGATTCATTTAGGCTTTAGAATCAGTCAATTTCGAATTTTTTAGAATTAGTTATGAATTTTCAAAGTTGACTAAAAATCTAAGGTCAAAAATGGATTCATTGGGCGAAAATATGTCAGAATAGCCTGAGTCAAAATTTCTAAAAAAATATAGTCAAATCGGGTACAAAGGACAAAGACCGGGTCCCCAGGGACATTTTGGCAATTTTTCAATATAGACTAATATAACCATAAAAAACACTATGGAAGTCTCTAAAGTGGTACATGAATGGGTTTTAACGTAATTCTTATACATTTAGAATTTTAGGACCTGATTGGTAGCCTGAACCATTGCACGTAGTTCAAGGAACTATTATCGAGTAGCAAAGGGACAAAAGATAGTAACACTTTCTTTCATATACTATGTAATACTTTGTATGCTTTGTGTATACCATCTTTTGCAACATGACAGTGCTTAGGGCACACACGAATAAGCCAGGGTCTAAACATGTCATTGGACCATGGACACGAGTTAAGCCAGGGTTGCAAACAGCCGTTTGGCCTTGGACAGTGTGCACACAACATGAGTTAGCATCTTATATGACATAGTGCATTGCATATTTATTTTCACATTTTATATGTCAGAAAAGCATGTTACTATTGAGATTCGCTTGAATCTCACCCTTTATCAAATTGAAAAACATTCCAGCAAAAGATAGTGGCTCAAAGGAAAAGACAGTGGCTACCAGTGCGTAGAGTTCGAGTGTGTACAAGAGCTATTGTGGTTTGTATTTTAGTTTTCTTTTAAATGATCTGTACATTTGTGTATATTTTTCAAACCCTGCATGGATTCTCCTATATTGTAAAGAAGTACTTAATGTCAGTATGTTTCCGCTATTTCTGAATGCCTTACGGAACTGTGCTCTTAATACTCTATGAATATCGATATGTTAAGGGGTTTTAAAATTTCTGACGGAATCTGCTATGAAATTTTTTTCCGTGGCAAATTCCGTTGAAAAAGTTTCTGACAGAATTTCCAACAAAATTCATTCCATGGCAAAATTTGGAACGGAATTAACCATGGAAAAATATTCTATTGCAAATTTTGAAATTTGCCATGGAATAATTATGTGGTTAATTCCGTCATAAATATTAAAAAATTATTATTATTTAGTTAAATTTAATTATTAAAAAAGCATTATATATATAAATTATTAGTTATAAATTCACTTTAATTAAAAATAGAATTTAAATTCAGAAATTGAACCATAATATAGTCATGTGAAAATTTATTTAAGATTTAATTTTTCTTAATTTGAAAATAATTTATATTAAAAAATAATAAGAATGTATAAAATTATTTTATATTATTATTAAATTTAGGGAAAACTCCAAAAAAATATAGTTAAAATTAGGAAAGGAAAAAAATGTGTGGTAAAATTGTGATATCCCAAGTTAGCACTATCGTAGGAATTTGAGTTTTGATTTCTTCATACAATGACAAAAATGCCCTCATTAGTGATAGGCAAAAGGAAAAAACAACAGAAGAGGGAAGGCCGAAATGAAAATACCTACAACTCACAAACGAGAAACCTTGGGGGTGAGGGGCTGCTAACAGGAATGATGGTTTGTCGACGGTGGTCGACAACATTTTGTGGTCTCTTGGAAGGAGGTAAATTAAGAAACGACAAATGATTTGACCGAGTCTTTACGCCTTGAAGTCAAATGTAAAATATTTTTAATCCAAGAATTGCAGTACAATGCAACACTCGGGTTGTCTCACTTGAGGAGCTTTTTATTTATTCCTAAGTAATATATATACCATGTGAATGCACTAAAAGAAAACAAGGGGAAAACGGTTTTTGGATTTTTCAAATTAATAACTAAAAGAAAAAGAAAATTAATTAAATGCTAAACTATTATTTTTTATATTTTTCTTATAAAAATGGAGAATGAGTAAGAGTGAATGGAATGGTATGGAGTGAAAAATATGAATGATGAATGCTTTTGGTAATGAAGAAGTGACAATCCTTACTCAAAAAGATTATGGGAACTAATTTTCTCCAAGTCTTGAAATATAAAACCCCAAACAATTGCTTGATTCTAGTGTTCTTAATTAATAGTTACTCCTACGAACGCAGCTAGTAACTATCCTTAAAGCACTATTAGGAACCACTTAGAGTGCAATTAAAATGAATAAATGCAGCTAGCTTCCTCTTAATATGAATGTGATAACACGACACTCAATTAAATCAATTCAATTATACAATCTAATAATAACACGTAGAAAACACAATTTCATTGAATCAATAAGAAAATATATATATATATAAATTCAACAAGCCACAAAAATCCAATCTAATTACAAATATCAAACCAATAGAGATAATTAACATCAATCTCAATTCCAAAATTATACACAATAATTCCTAAAACTAGACAATTAAATATATAATTTTAGACTGATAAAATGATAGAAAAGAACTTCCCTTCATTAAGCTCAAGCAACCTTCTCATCACCAAGAAGCAAACGATTTAGTGTCCGTTTGTTTCAGCGATTCGATTGCTTATAAGTTACTTTTTAATAGTGATTTACGGTATACGAAGTAAGTATGTGAGAGGGGTTGTGTCTCGATTTACGTAAAAAGCAACTTATAAGCAATCGTAACGCCCAAACAAACAGGCACTTAGCCTCTCATGGTACCAACAGCAGCTGCAACCAATTCAAAATGCCCCAAATTCCATAGATGATGAATGCACTAATAGTTTCAATGAGAATGGAATTGGGTCTATCGTTTCAGTCATAAAGAGATGAAAAGGCTGGAACTCTGGAATTGGCACTGTGGAAGCTTGGATCAGAGAAGTCGCTGAGGTAGTTATGGTGGAAGCATAGTGTGTTAACGATGGTGGTGGTCTATGAATGGAAAAGATGATGCTGGTGGTGTAGTGTAAACCGAGAACAGAGGAAGACTGGTGGTTCACGGTCGTGCTTGGTCTGGATGAACGGAGGAATGAAGAAGATGGTTCTGGTGTGTTGCAGCACCTACTCTACTGTCAAAGCTTTGGTTTCTTCCCCATTGGAGAGCAGAACACGGTGGTGACAGGCATATGGTGGTGATGAATCTGATGATCAGTGGTCGTGCTCCCGTCCCTCACAGATGCAAGCTCGCAAAGGCAATCTGTTTTTTTATTTTTATTTTTTTTTTTTTGCCTTCAGCTCCCTCTCAGCTTGATCTGAACATCCCAAGCTCTGAAACAATGGTGGTTGAAGAGGAAAATGGTGGTTATAGGAACGGTGCTCGCCGGCGACCGTGGTGGGAGATGAAGCCGCTGGCGAGGTGGTCAGACGTGCGGCGCCCTCCCTCGATGCCCCCAACATGCTCTGTTTCTCTTCAATTAATCTTCCGGGTCTCCATTTCATCCGGTCTGTCTGCCACATTCGGCCCACATTGTCATTTTTTTTTTTCAATTCAAAACCCATCTTTTTGGGGTCCTTGGGCTCACGTCTCTATCCCTTTTCTTTTCCTATGGGCTCTCTTGTTTTTAGCCTATTGGGCTTTCCATCTTTTTCTTTTTTCCTTCTTCTCCTTTTTTCTTTTAATATCAGACATGCACCCTTTGTTTTTTTTTTCAGCCCATAAAAAAATTTGACATGGGCCCAATCTTTCCTTTCAAAATCAAGCCCCCTTCTCTCTTACCTAGCTCCCTTTTCTCTCATTTCTGAATTTAGGACCCTTTCAATGACATTAATTTGGATCTTCTATTTTCTTTTCCAGCTTGCAATCCAATTTCTTCCAAGTGCCTATAGTGCAATATTTAAACAAAATGTAGTTTCAAAAATTCAAGGGACAATATAAAAAATCATAATTAATGAATTTTGACCATTTTGCCCCTAATTCCCATTAATTCAAAATAATTTCCCTAACCAAAATTAATACTTAATAATGCAATAATGTCCCAGGAAATACATTAAAATTCCAAATTAATCATGGAAAATTAATATAAAAATATGATTCAATTAACAAACATAAGAGGTTGGTGACGCTCTGCGGTTCAACATTATGAGGTCTGTTGAGGGAGGTAGGCGGCATTCTGCGACCAATGACTTTACCAATTTGTTTCTTCAAAGATGTTAATGAAGGAAGTAGAGTCGTTAATAAAGGATCTAAAGTTGTTAATACTAGGAGAGGTGTTGTTTCCGGACATAAAACTTATCACTTTCCCAATTTGTTCCTACGAAGATGTTAATCAAAGAAGCGGAGTCGTTAATAAAAAATCTAATATTGTAAATGCTGGGAGATGTGTAGTTTTTGGAAAGTCATAATTAACAACACCTCTCCTAGAATAAACAACATTAGTTCTTTATTAATGACTTTACTTCCTTCATTAACATCTTCGAAGGAATAAATTGGGAAAGTCACAAGTTGTATGCCCGAAAACAACACCCCCCCCAATTATTAACAACACAAGATTCTTCATTAACAATTCTACTTTCTTCGTTAACATCTTTGAAGGAATAAATTGGGAAAGTAACAAATTGAATGCCTGAAAATAACACCTCTCCCATTATTAATAACATTAGATTTTTTATTAACGACTCCACTTCCTTTGCTAACATCTTCAAAGAAACAAATTGGCAAAGTCACAAGTTGAATGCCCGAAAACAACACCTCTCCCAGGATTAACAACATTAGATTCTTTATTAATGACTCTACTTCCTTCGTTAACATCTTCGAAGAAACAAATTGGCAAAGTCACAAGTTGGATGCTAAAAAACAACACCTCCCCTAGGATTAACAACATTAGATTCTTTATTAATGACTTTACTTCCTTCGTTAACATCTTCAAAAGAACAAATTGGTAAAGTCACAAGTTGGATGCTCAAAAACAACACCTCCCCCAGTATTAACAACATTAAATTCTTCATTAACGACTCAATTTTCTTGATCAACATCTTTGTAGGAAAAAATTGGAAAAGTCACAAGTTGGATGTCTGAAAACAACACTTCTCCCAGTATTAACAATATTAGATTCTTCATTATCGACTTTACTTCCTTGATTAATATCTTCGTAGGAACAAATTGGGAAAGTCACAAGTTGGATGTCCAAAAATAACACCTCTCCCATTATTAACAACATTAGATTCTTCATTAACGACTCCACTTCCTTGATTAACATCTTCGTCGGAACAAATTGGAAAAGTCACAAGTGGGATGTTTGAAAACAACATTTCTCTTAGTATTAACAATATTATATTCTTTATTAACGACTCTACTTCCTTCATTAACATTTTCAAAGGAACAAATTGGCAAGTAACTAGTCGTAGAACGCCGCCGACCTCCCTCAACAGATCACAGAACGCGGAACTGTAGAACACTGCCAACCTCCTATGTTTGTCAATTCTCAGTTTACCTCCTTCCAAGAGATCGCAAAATGACACCAACCACCTTCGACAGGCCATCGTTCTTGTCCGCAGCCCGTGCCCCCTAGGTTTCCCGTTTGTGAGTTGTAGGCATTTCAATTTCGGCCTTCCCTCTTCTATTGTTTTTTCCTTTTGCTTGTCATTAATGAGGGCATTTTCGTCATTGATCAAGATATCAAAACCCAGATTCCCACAGTAGTACTCACTTGAGATATCTCAATTTCACCACACCTTTTTGTTCTTTCCTAATTTTAACTGTAGTTTTTTTGGAATTTTTCCTTAAATTTATATTTAGTTTTTTATAATAATATATATTTATGTATAAGAAACAAATATATATTTATAAATAATTGATTATATATATTAAGATATTATATATACATACATACATATATATATATATATAATTGTGCAATAATAAAACACCAAAGCATTCCAGACCAACTTGTAAGGTATTGTGTGCGCACAGAGGAGGTCATGGGTTTGAACCACCAGGGGGCTAAGAGGAGTTGCATTTTCAGGAAATATGGAGCGGCGAAATGTGGTTGGAGCTAGGCGCTGGCAATGAGGTGGAGGCCTCCGGATTGACCAAAATACCACGTGGCATTTTGAAATTAATAATAATAGTGTTCGACGGAATTCTGATTCCTTACGACGAAATTTATGACGGAATTCAAATTCCATCGCAAATTGGTTTGTCATGCTATTATTAGCGACAAAATTCATTATGGCGGAAATCCATTTCCTCTATAGATCCGTGACAAATTTCGTTGGAAACTTTGAATTCTGTGGCAAATTATGTTGGAAACTCAGTGTATTTTTATAGTGATTGAAGGAGGGGAGGGTGATCATGAGTTAGAATCGAATGAGTTGGGTGGGATAAATTTATCAAATCAAATCTTGATTGAAATCTCATTTTGGGCCTCTTGCATTTGTTAAATTTAGCAGCACAATTTAGAATTTGGGTAATTCAACATCTTTTAAAAGAATTTTTTCTATTTTAATTTTTAACTTTTAACTTTGATCTCACTATATTTTAATATAAATAGATTTTCCGAAATTAAAATTTTATTTTTATATATAAAATTAAAATGTATACAAAAATTGTGGCTTGACAATAAAATAAAATAAAATAAAAGTATTAGTTATGAATACTATATCGATTGTTAAATTAAAAAATTAAAGCCCTGTTATGAGCTCGCCTTTAATTTATTTTCTCATATCACTTTTGTCTTCGTATACAAAAAAAAAAAAAAAATTACATTGAAATCAAATAAATTCCGCGGATGAAAATTAAACATAAAAAATAAAAAGGCAAATTAAATTCATATAAAATTAAATTTAGAAGCTAACTTTCTTGTTGTTAGCTCAAAGATTTATATTTTTTATTAATTAAAAGATAAAACGGTAAGAGATCAAATTCAACAGTCAAATTATTTGTAAATTGATTTTGAGAAAAAAAAAACCTCTCTGTTTAAATAATAAAGATGTTAAAAATTCATCTTTTATTTATCAAATATACACGCTGACAGTAATGAGCCAAATGAAGTGCAAAGTGCACGAAAAAAAAACGTTTTGCGACCGCCTAAAGAAGATCATCAACAACGGTACGCAAGCCAAGGTACACAGGCACGCTTGCCTTTCTTTTTTATTTAATCGAAGATATCACAAAACACTTTGAAATTGAAATTAATGCTTTTGACGCAGCTCTGTTTTTTTTTAAAAAAAAAAATCTGGTCAAGGGTATCTCAGACCACTTTGAATTTGAGACTAATAGTTTGCAAGCTTCGCTTTCAAGGCTTGGAGGGTTTGTTCCAAATTTGTGTTCTCCTTGTACAAGGTGAGGCACGGTTCAACCAACAACTTGTTGATAAGGTACATGCATCTCTTTATATTTTTGTTCTCCTTTTTTATGGTGAATATAACATCTCAACATCTCGCTCTCGAAATTATCTCTCACGGTTTAAAAAGCATTGAGAGGCAAGGCATTAAGACCTTTATAAGACATTATTTGTTCCTCTCCCCAGCTAATGTAGGACTTCATAGTGAACTTTTTAAAATTTCTTTTATAACAAAATAATTATTATTATTTGAAAATCAATTTAGGTTCGCTTGAAGCAATACTCATAGCAATGAAAAACAAAACTGAAAATCGAAGTCTTGTAGAACCATCGTCAATGCAAGAAGAAATAAAGATGACTCTTCTGAATTGGAGAAGTATCAAGATACAGAAACAAGGAGCAAATGTTCCTTTTCAAGCAAAACGAGTTAAAGACATCACAGGTTTCAATTCTAAAGGTATGTATGCAAGTCTTTTTAATTTCTACAATTTTCATATATAGTAGTTATCTTGTTTTTGGTAAAAAAAAATGGAAACTAAGCATGAAATGGAATAGAAAGATACAACCTATCAGAAAAATCGATATCCAAAGTCATAGGCTCTTTTGTTTCTTTTACATTCATGTAAATCCAAACTCGAGAGTTGAGGTTTATGTAGTCATGACTCTCTGAAAGAAATGAAAAACGTTTTATAAGGATTTGGATACCTTCTCTCTACACATTTTAAGGGATAATGAGGCCCCAAAACACACAATGTTGAAAGTGATATGCTGAGGTCTTATATATGGTCTAAGTCATAGAGAGAAATATAAAGTCACACTCCTGTATCCTATAATTTCAATTATGATTCTTATTTAATTACTCTCTAACCATTATCGGGATAGATTGCGAAGTCTTATGTTTATGTGGTTATGACTCCTCCCAATAGAACCAACATATATTTGTTGATCTACCGCAACATATTTCTTTTTACGGGTTGGTTTTTGGAAATTTATTATACTATATTATAACAAACTAATCATTTGGATAAACCATATAAAATTGCAGAAACAATTGAGAATTTGAAAGTGAAAAGCAAAAGTCAGAGTGGTTTATCTAAGAAAACATCTCAAAGAGGAAAAACACAAAAGGCTGGAGAAGGAACAAAAAAGACTTTGCAGCAAAAGAGAATCAGAGAAATACAGAAACTGAGAGAAATTGCCCGTCTTGAGATAAATCAAATAAAAAATACAGCTGGCCTCAATGAAAACATGGAAGCCGAACGGCAATTTTATAAACTTATCGGATGTGAATCATATCCAGTACTCTTCAATTAATGAAAAATGGATAATTTTTCTTGAACATGAAATCAGATCTTGCAATACTCTTACTGTAAAACAATATGTACAATGAATATATTTGACAAAATTTATGACATGTGATTAGGAATATATATCAATTATATATATATATATTGTTGTGAGGTTTATAATTGTTGGTTTCATAGTCTCATCATCACTTCATTATTATTTGGCTATAGTATACATACGAGGTATGATTCTAAGATGATATCGGGATTCGGTTTTGTTCTTTAATTGTATAACGTACATTTTCAGCACCTTAATGTTAACATCGTTATTTTGATATAATATTGGGAAAATCAGTCATTTAGTCGTTTAAATTTTAACTTTGGTATCACTCTCAATATCTCAAATTTAGCTCGTCACAACTTAGTCCCTAAAATTTGGTCTATTTAACAATTTCATCAACACCTTTAGTAATCAAACTGTAGGTCATAATTAATCAGGGTTAAGAAACTGCATCCTTGGAGTTAAACACCTGCTCCCCAAATCATCAGGTGATTGACTCCCTTCATCTCCAACAACAGGAACAATACATCGTAATTCAAGTACTGGCCTAATGATCTTAGATAATATTTTTGCTCACAATCCATATTCCCCGAAATAGTTTAATCATTGGCGTTGTGTATGTAGAAGGTCTCATGGCTACCACTAAAGCTTCTTCGGGAAGTTTACGGTGCGAGTGGATTAGCCACTACTATTGGCGATGCATACCCTGGGCCTACCAAAAAGAAAAAGTAGTAGTAGTAATTTAGGGTTAATATAGTGTTTAGTCTTTATAGTTTGCCCCCATTTTGTTTTTAGTCCCTATAATTTCAAACCATAGGGTTTGGTCCCTCAACTTTTATTCTATTTAAAACGTTAGTCCCTATAATTCAATAAGGACCTTAACAGTGTTAAATATGATGAGGTAGGACTAACATTGTCAATTATAATAAGTGGGCAAGCTGAGTATGATTCTTATAAGTTATGTGGCTAACTATAAAATTGGAACGTGGCCAATCAGAGATGATTGGACAAAAGGAGGAAGGAGGAAGGAGGAGTGATTGGACAAAAGGAGGAAGGAGGAAGGAGGAGGCCTTGTTTCTTTTTACAAGAGATTAAAAATAATTAAAAGTTATAATGTAATTATAGAGAAGAAAGATAAAGTCACACGTAGAATTAATATGAGGAGGGTCCTCCATAAATTTGTTAAGTCAGCGTTATCCATTAAATAAAATTAACAGTGTTAACATTAGGAACTAAAAATACTCTTTAAAAACTTAAGGGATTAAACTGAAACTTGATGTAAATTTAAAAGATTAAAAGTATATTTTAACCTAAGGAATATATCAAAGTCAAAATGGCCAATTATTTTAATAAAAAAATTGATAACTGCGACAACGTCAATTATTCCACTCTTAATTCATCGTTTTCTTAACTAGATACAATTTAATTAGTTTCATAATGTTAACGAACATTTTAATTGTTACGCTAAGCTATAATAAAATTGTATAAGAAAAATTGCATTTAATTTAAGAAATGCGAGAGATTGAAGTCTACTAGAACGGTCAAATCATGCCTAAATTGATTTCTTGAAATAAAAAACAGATCCAACACAAAGATCGATCTTTCAATTAAAAAGATCTTTTATATTATTTCAAGATTTATATTCTTTTTTATGAGCGATGCTTCTATAAATAAAAAGAAGTGCAACGTTCAGGGAAGAAAAGAAAATAAAGCCATGTCGGATCTCAATCCTGGTGAGGAGAAGAAGCAACCATCATCAGGGCTCGCCCGAACCAATAAAAAGATCCATCAGCTCATCACGATTAAGCAAACTAAGGTACACAACATCTCTTTATATTTTTGTTTTCCTTTTCAGCATTGAACTCTGAACAATTTATATTATAACCAAATTATTATTATTTCAAAATTATTTAGGCTCGTTCGAAGCAATTCTCATGGCTGTGCCAAAGAAAGGACGTTCTGATGCAAAACCATCGTCAAAGAATGAAGAAATAAGGAAGACTCTTCTGAATTGGAGAAGTATCAAGATACACAAACAAAGAGAAAATGTTCTTCAAACAAAACGAGTCGAAGACCTCGTAGATTTCAATTCTAAAGGTGGGTCTATTTTATTTCTATATTGTTTACATGTGGATATTTTATTTTTCACATGAACTCAAAAGGGAACGAAAGACACATTATAAGGATTTGGATATCTCATTATAAAATCGTGCGTGGTAATATGGCCTCAAAACGGATAATTTTGAGAGTGAGATGCATTCGGATAATATTAATATGAAGAATATGGTTGGTTTCAAGGCTTTTAAGTTTGAAAAGTATACTTTCAATCTGTTAATTTTAAAGCGGTTTACATTACCATGAGAGGCACAGACGTGTCTAGACTATAGCTGTGTAGATTCTATAGCTACATTTATAATTCTTATTTAATTACTCTTTAACAGCCATCGGAGTAGATTGTGAAGTGTCATATTGATGGAGACGAGAGTGATCAATCTTTATGTATTTTTTCTTTGTTGTTGTTGTTGTTTTTATTTTTTTCAAAACTAATCATTTGAATAAACCATATAAAATTGCAGGAACATTTGAGGATATGAAAGTGACATGTGAAAACCAGATTGGTTTATCAAAGAAAGCATCTCAAAGAGTTAAAACATCACATGCAGAAGTAGAAACAAGAAAGACTTTGGAGCAAAGAAGAATAAGAGAAAAACAAAGAGAAATTGCTAGTCTCGAGGTAGATCAAATAAAAGACACTACTGCAGGCTTGAATGATAACAAGGAAATAGAGGAACGAGGAATATTTGGTCTTGAGATAAATCAAATAAAAGATACTGCTTGCTTCAATGATAACAAGGAAGCTAGGAAAAGAGAGAGAGCTCGTCTTAGAGAAATACAAAAGCAAAGAGAAATTGCTCGTCTTAAGCTAGATCTTATAGAAAACACTGCACGCCTCAACGATAACATGGAAGCTGAGCAAGAATTTTACAAGCTTACTCATGGATGTTTATTAAGCGAGGATGAATTTCATATGCTTATTTATTTTGGAGAACCATTAGGTCCATTTTTCCACCAGTAATAACAATGGAGTCATTTTTCTTGAACTTGTAATCAAATTTTACAATGTTCTTCTTGTAGAAGAATGTATACACATGTATTGCAGAGTATGTATTTTATGAATGTGAATGAAATACTAGTTGCAGTAATACTGAAAATGACAGCCTATCCAATTTACGAGAGAGTATGAGTATAAAATATTAGAGAGAATGTGTAATAAAATGAAAGAGAATTAGTGATAAGTGGGGGACAATAAATATAAAGATATATATTTAATAGGGATTGAAAAGGAAAAATAAGTTTAAAGTTTGAGACATAAGGAGAAAGTTGTTTATAAAAAGGGTCAACCCTAAGAAAGAGAAAGTTATTTATAAAATGGATCGGAGAGATTAAGATACACGGCAACATCCACTGTCACACCCTTATCTTTATTTCGCCTTTTTTAGAGTATTTATGGAAAACAATACGCAGTTCAGTGAGTAACAAAGGAATAGCGTAAATATACTGATATTAAATGTAAATTTACATATAGGAGCCTTTCCCGCAAGGTTTGATAATATGTACAAATTTTGTCCAAGATATTTAACATATTAAAATTAAACTAATATAACCAAATAATTCTAATCTTGGGACCTGTACATCTCAATTGCCCATGTCTACCACTTTGCCTTTAGAGCCACTGATTCCCGCTGGAACATTATTATTTATGAAAAATGGTGAAATTCGAGTGAATCTCAGTAGTAACATGCTTTTCCGACATATAAAATGTGAAAATAAATATACAATGCACCATGTCAGGTAATATGCTATCTCATGTTGTGTGCTCACTGTCCAAGGCCAAACGACTGTTTGCAACCCTGGCTGAACTCGTGTCCATGGTCCAACAACATGTTTAGACCCTGGCTTATCCGCGTGTACCATCACTGGATCCCTGATCACAGCTAGGTCGTGTGCCCTCAGCACTGTCATGTTGCAAAAGATGGTATATACAAAGCATACAAATTATTACAAAATATATGAAAGAAAGTGTTACTACCTTATGTCCCTTTTTGCTACACAAGAATAGTTCCTTGAACTACGTGCCAACGGCTCGGGCGATTATTCCGGTCCTAAAATTCCAAATGTTCAAGAGAATTAGGTTAAAACTAATTCATGTACCACTTTAGAGACTTCCATAGTGTTTGTGGTGATTATATTAGTCTATATTGAAAATTTACCAAAATGCCCCTAGGAACCTGGTCCGACTATACTTTTTCAAAAATTTTAACCCAGGCTATTCTAACATATTTTCACCCAATGAATCCATTTTTAACCTTGGTTTTCGCAAAAGCACTGACAAATGACATTTTCACAATTTTCCAGAAACTGAAAGATTTTCAGTCAACTTTGAAAATTCATAACTAATTTTAGAAAATTCCAAATTGGCTTATTCCAAAGCCTAAATGAAGCTCTTTAAATTTAATTTCTTGTAAAAATATCCAAAGATAATTTTTGATTACACATTTTGCCAAGAAATTCGGCCAACTACTGCTGTTCCATATTGCATTCCAGAAACAGGGCTTAACTTCAAAAATCCATATATTTTAATTTACTAGTCCAAAAATTATGTTCTACCCATCAAATTAAAGGTATAAATGTCTACTTTAAATCTGGAAATTTTCATAGTTTTTCATTAAGTTTTGGTTTTCCAAAATTTTGTCACAACCATTCTAACTTCCAGAAACATAATCTGTCAGCAACTAAACTTCAAATATTCATAAATAGCTTTAAAAAAATCGAAATGGAGTGATTCCAAGTCCTATGTGACTCTAATTAAGTATAATGTAAGGTAAAAATATTGGTCACTTCAAATTATAAGCCGAATTTCCCCACAATTTTCGAACATCACAACTGCCAAACTTAAACGTCCAGAATGACCCCTGTTTCTGACTTAACTTTGAAAAATTATAACTCTCTCCAAATATATCAAAATAATGCATTCTTGGACTCATTGGAAAGCTATGAATGTATAATATATTCCTGTAAAATTTCATAAGTTTTCTCTAAGTTTTGTCTGATCAAAACGCAACATGAATCTGACTGACTCCCAAAAACGTCAGTTTTGACAGTCTGACTTCAAAAATCAAGAACTCATTCATTTTCACTCCAAATTGTATTTTTCTTGATTCTATCATCAACTACACATCCTAAAATACCTATAAAAAAAGACCCATTCGAAAATTGCATTTATAACCTCTGTTTAAGATTTTACAAGTTTCAGGTACGTACTCTGTTTTTCGAACAGTAAAATAGAGGGAAAGAAAACTTACATTTTCTCATGCTTATATATTCTAATCGTCCAGAAATTCAACGCTAAGAACATCCAACATCAAACCATGTTTAATGACAGCAAAACCAAATCAAAGAAGTCCAAAAATTCGACCCAAAATCAATATACATGCTCTGTTTTACGTTCACCCATGACAGCAACTTATTTCCAGAATCACACAACTTCTAGCAGCTATAAATCCTCATGAACAACCCAAACCAACGAATTAACAATGGGAAGAGATAAAGAAAACTCACCTAAACAATATTTCAAGCTTGCCTATAGTGATTTACTTCTCCTTCTTCCTTTTCCCCGAAAACCACTCTTAGTATCTCACTTCTGTTCTCTCTCTCGCTCACCCTCTCTTCTTCCTATTTTTCTGTTTTCTCTTGTGCTCTCTTCTCTGCCGACTTGAAGCAATGGAGAGTGAGGGAGTACAGACTTAATAAATGATTATGTGTGTAGGGTGATGACTGTGTGTGGGCACGTAAAATATGTGTGTGTGTTTGTGAATGGCCCATGAAATTTTAATGATGAGTGCATGGTAGTGGTTGATGGTGTGCTTTTATAGAATGCCAAGTGTGGTGTGTGTGTCGGTAGAAAGTGTGTGTGTGTTTTAATATATATATATATAGGTATATTATATCCTATTATTTACACACATTAGGCTCTAATTTTTCCCTTTAACTAATTTAAGATTCCTTAAATTTTGTAGGTTTCATAATTTAACTTATTATCAAATTCCCATTTAAATTTTCTCTTTTAGAAAATTTAACCTTCACTAAATTTGGGATATTACATCCACCAGAGTTATCAAAGTCACTAGTTTTTAAGTAAACTCATGGGTTCGGACCATAAACTATATAATTAAATTAAGGAAGTTCTATGAAGTTTATATATAAAGCCATTGAACATATGATTAAATCGAAAAAAGCTACCATAAGTTTAAAAATGAGTTTATATGATTTTGTAAGTTAGAAATATAAAAACAGTAAAATCGATGTGTAAAATCATGAGTTCAACTGAGTTTACAGTTATAACAATTCTAAAAGTGACTTGTCATGATTTTATATGCTAGAACTCTAAAAGTGACACTAAAGTCGCCGCTGAAACTCACTTTCAGCGGCGACTTTTAATAGCCGCCGTTGAAAGTGTTTTAAATTTTTTTTTTTTAATTTTCAAAAAAGACTTTCAGCGGCGACACTAAAGTCGCCGCTGAAACTCACTTTTAGCGGCGACTTTTAAAAGTCGCCGCTGAAAGTGTTTTGAAATTTTTTTTTTAAATTTTTGAAAAAGACTTTCAGCGGCGACACTAAAGTCGCCGTTGAAACGCACTTTCAGTGGCGACTTTTAATAGTTGCCACTGAAAGTGTTTTAAATTTTTTTTTTTTAACAGCGGCGACACTAAAGTCGCCCCTGAAAGTGTTTTAAAATTTTTTTTTTAAATTTCAAACAACACTTTCAGCGGCGATATTAAAAGTCACCGCCAAATGTCACCGCTGAAAGTGATTTTTTTTTTGTAGTGATAGAAGAACCAAGAAAGCATGATCATGAAGGAAATAAAGAAAACTATATCCAACTAGAGAAGCATCAAGATGAGTAAAGAAAGAGTGGCTGAAAAGGCTGGAAATAAAAGAAGCCTTTGTTACGTTCAATAACCAGAGAAATACAGAAATAAAGAGAAATTGCTCATATTCATATAGATCAGATCAAAGACACATCACACATGTGGCTTCAACCATAACATGGAAGTTGAGGACGAATTTTTTAGGCTTCTTATGGATGTTAATTGGATCCATTCAATTTTATTGACCCTGTAATCAAATGTTATGATGCTATTCTAGTGGAAGGATCTATACGTTGCGCAATATATATTTTAGGCTATATGTTTTAGGAATATTTATCAATTTAATAATATATATATATATATATATATATATGCTGTTGTAATGTTTATAATGATTGATTCCGCAGCTTCTCATCTCTTCATTAGTATTTCTAATGGTGTGAAATGTGAAGTCTCATGCCGGCTGGAGAGATGATATATCCCGACTTTATCATAATGTTTAATATCATATTTAGGGATTTTATCATCAATTTTGGGCTAAATAACATTTATTATGATTAAGTTGAATTAAAGATGATTATGTGAAAATAAATCTTAAAAGGATATATTTGTTATAATTTTGTGATTACTCTTTAAAATTTGAATTTTGAATGAAGATATTACAAGATATTGATTTGAATTGTAGGTCACATTGGAAAAATAGGAGCTGAGGGATTAAAAAGTAAAGATGTATAAGGACTGAAGCAGAAAATAAGATTCTACATGTGGCGCCAAGGGAATTCTGACAGAAAGGAGGGTAACTTTCTGTCATATTATCTATCACTTTCAGAGAGGAAAATATCAGAGATAATTACATAAAAAACCCCGAATTTACAAAACACCAGTTGGGTCCCAAAATACGAAGATGCCGCTGGAACTGATTCACTTGGCAATCAGAGAATATTACAGAATAAACCTTGAATTTCCAAAACGCCATTTTGGTCCCAATATCCGAAAACCAACGTTCCTCACCTCTGTAACTGATTTTTTTCCAGATTCTCATACAGAATCTTGGAAAATCTTATCTGAATATAATTTTGAAAGATTTTGCCGCAACTTTGAGGAGATTTGTCCTAGATTTCAATTAACAAAAAATAAAAATAAAAAGGGGACACGCACACAGCCAGGAGGACACAGAGAGCGGCATATCTGAAATTAGAGAACAGAGGACCTTCGAGCAGCAGACGTAGACGCAGACGCGAGAGAGGTAGAGAAGAGACGTCATCACCAAGCTCACCAACATCTTCATCTTCTTCTTCTTCCATTATATCAATTCAATGGATTTTTAGTGCCTTCAAAAAGTTACAGCTGTGATGAATTTTATGATAAGAGGCTCCTTTTGTGTTTCTTGGAGATAGAAGATTGGTTTGAACTTCAGAGATACATTCAAGGGAGTTAATTATTTTAATCTTTTTATTTAACTATGTAACGGATTTCCTAAGTTAGGATTTTATGTTATGTGGTTAATTTACTAAGATTGCGAGTTATTTATCTTAGTAGTGATTAAACAATTGTGACTTAGGTTGGTTTATGTGATTTGATATTTAAATTTCTATATTTCCTTTTGGTTTAATGTGGTTGTCTATTCTTTCATAGTTTGAATGGGTATTATGACTGCTTAGATCTTATTTGAATATCTTAGTTGAGTGTCCATTGTATAGAGGAACAACTTGCATAAATTCAATTCTAAATTGCACACTAAGTGGTATAGAATAGTGTATTAAGAGATAATTATCTAGCTAGAGTTTTAGGGTGTGTTTGGTTTGAGGGGAGGGTAGGGGAGGGGAGGGTGGAGAAATTACCATTTTGGACAAAAGAAACCTAAAATTTACCCTCTTTTTTTTTTTTTTTTTTAATTTTGGTTTCCCGCCCAAAATTTACTTTCTTATTCTTTTTAAATTTTGGGTTCCCGCCCAAAATTTAAATTCTTTCAACCCAAAAAGGTAATTTACCCACCCTCTCATTCCCTCCCTCCCCTCCCCTTCCCTCAAACCAAACACACCCTTAGGGGTAATCGCTAATTAATATCACTAGATTTAGCGAGTTTCTAAGGTTTTATTTTGACTTAGTGAGTGGTTTAACTCCCAATTCAATTTTAGCAAGGATAACCTATATTCCATTTTTTCAAGAAGCATTCATCATCAATTTGTTTAAATCACAATTTCATTAATTATTTCAACAATTTCTCAAAAACCCAAAAAAATAGTAGTCTAGGTTATTTTCTATTATTAAAAGGAAAAAAAATCAATTTAAAACACATCTTAATATTTTTGTCACTTAATTAGATTAGGAATTAAATAAAAGGCTCCTCAAGAGAATACGACCTGAGTTGTGCCCTTCACTGCATAATTTGATTTATTTTGATTTAACTTGAGGTGACTAAAGGTTTTAAATCAAGAGAGCAACAAATGACGCCTTATAGAGGTTTGAATACCTTTCCCCTACATGTTTTAATACCCGTGAGTGGTAATGAACCCCAAAGCCATCTTATACCTTTATTGCCTGTTTGCGTCACGGGATCAGAGGTAGTGTAATGCAATGCAATGTAATGATGATTATATGAATTTGTTTGGTTTGTCATTAAGGAAAGATAATACATATGTATAAAACATTTGGTTGGATTATATCGAACATAAAAATATATGGAAATAATATATCAAGAGATAAAATTGTCCCTATCTACACACATATATGTATAATATATACATTGGGTTCATGGTAGTTTTTTCATTTTATGCACTTTACAAGTTGGGTTTATAGTAATATTTTAATATTTAATGGTGGATCTGCCATCGTTCATTCTGCCGTTTTCTCCGTTCGTCTATCGCTCCCACCCCATAATCTTCTTCAACCTCCAGTGACGGCAGCAACAGAGCTTCTTCAACCTCCATCGCCTCATCCTCCTCATATTCTCAGATCTGGTGATGATGTCGATGGTGATTTTAGCAATCAGTAGTGCTCTTCATTCTCAGATTTTTAAGCTTAACAACATTAGCATTGATTTCAGCGATCCTTCTTGCTTGTCTATTCTCAAACTTGCAACCTTGACATCAACAACAATTTCAGATCAATTTTTTATTCTTAGATCTGTGTGTTGTTGCTGGTGTTTTTTATTCTCATATCAATTTTTTAGCATTATATGATCTTTGTGTTGGTGGTGGTATTATTTTTACTCTAAAATCATCGTCTTGTTGCCGGTGGTTGATGTTTTGTGGTGGTTGGTGGTGTCTTGGTGGTTGCCGCTATGGTGGATGATGACTATGTGTAAGAAAAATATAACTAAAAGGAGATTTGGCGTACCGGGGCGAATTCATGTTCGGATTCGAGTCAAAGCTCCAATGCTCTATACTTGTGCCCACACAATTATTAGACTAACTAGAGCATAATTGTGATTTGCATAGCAGATCACCAGAACCAGAAAGATAGTAGGAGAGAAGAGAATTGCCAGAAAACTCAATGGCGGGGTGAATTGCAATTGAGGAGGCATACCTTATTTATAGTGGTTTATGGAGGCCACTAATTAGGAAACGTGTGCACACCTTATTGCCCTCCAAGACATCAATTAATTGATTCTCAATTAGTTCCCTAATTATGGTGATTTGTTCCTCATTTAACTAATCCATAATTATTGCTGAATTATTCCCCAATCTGCAATTAATGCTGATTTTATTCTTATTTGATTAGGCTACTTATATCCTAATTAAATAGTCCGGCCCATCAAGGGTTGTACCTTCTTCCCCCTTTTGAACACTCGTCACATTCACCCTATGAAAATCCTGCGGAATTTGTTGATGATGGTGGGTGGTAGCACGTGTGTGAACGAGAGCATCAGCAACAACACGCAACAGTAGATCATCCAAATAGAGGGTGGAAGGGTCTCCCGACATTGGAGTGGGAGAAGGGTCGCCAAGTGGTTCCTCCAGAGGGTTGTAACTTCCTTTGGTGCTATTAAAGGCCGGGGATTCCTGAGTTCTATGCTCGTCCCTTACCCTTTGCGCTTCAAACATCTTTGCCATTTCAAGTTGAAGCTCTGGCAATAGCTCTTGTTGGAGCTTGTCGCGAAGGTTGGCCTCGAGCTCTCGTTCGATGTCCTCTCAAATCTTGGCCACAAGGTCCTTACTAGGTCCAGCTTGTGACGAATAACGTGAGTCTCGTCTAAAATACCTCGTGGCACTAACTCTCCGTGTCTCTCCTCGAACACGACCAAAGTCATCTACCTTCCCAATAGCCGTTAACAAGATGTCCATCCGTCTACTTGGATTGAATGAACCTTGGCTACTCTGATCTTCCAGTTCATCCTGTAGCATACAGTTTATCGTGAATGTATCAAAACCACTCGCGATATGCAAAAAATTAGGTACTTATGGTATAACTACTTACAATCCTCGCAACAACCTCAGCAACAGCCGAATTTATGTACTTCCCAGCCTTAATCCTCCCTGCTTTCCATCTTTTGTGATATGGAGGAGGCGCCGGTGCCTGGATAATCATGGGACTTCATTCCCACTAACTTCAAATCGTCCATTGAGATACATCTTCTCACATTCGAGGAATACTCTTGCGGCACCTTAATTTCATGTAAACACCCACACAAACTTCTTTTCTCTGCTTTTGATAGTGTATGCACTGCTGGCTTTATATATGCCCTCCTACCATCATCTCTTAGTTATGGATGTAACCGTTCTCTTATTTCCATATCAATAAGGTCTAATCTCGTACTAATCTCATCCTTAGTCTTCCCTGGTATGTGTAAAAGAGTACTGATAAGGCTATCACAAACATTCTTCTCCACATGCATCACATCAATACTGTGTCTCACGTCATGCGAATGCCAATATAGAATATCAAAGAAAATGGATCTCTTCTTCCATATGTTCTTCTCACCCGCAATCCTCTGATTCTTACCAAAAGTGACATTGATACGTTCCACTCGACTGTAAAATTCCTCTCCGGTTAATGACTTTGGAGCCATTCCATGCTCCGGTAAGCCGTTAAAACGCTTTCTTAGCCTATGATACAGGTGAAACCGATAAAGAAACCTCATGTGGCCAAGGTAGACAGTTTTTTTTCCATGCTTTAGTTGATGGAAGTGTGTGTCTGCTTCACATATTGGGCATGCTTTATGACCCTTCACGTTGTACCCTGACAAGTTTCCGTACGCAGGGAAGTCGTTTATCATTGTGAAAATCATTGCACGTAGCTTGAAAGACTCCTTCTTATAAGCATCAAACACATCTACGCCTTCCTCCCATAACTTCTTCAAGTCCTCAATCAAAGGCGCCAAATAGACATCAATATCATTCCTTGGCTATTTTGGTCTAGAAATCATCATAGATAGCATCATATACTTACATTTCATACATAGCCAGGAAGGCAAGTTGTATATTACAAGGAGAATCGGCTACGCACTATGTGTGCCAGTAAGAGTTCCATATGAATTGATGCCGTCTGTATAAAGCCCAAGCCAAAGGTTTCTCGGCTCGCTGCCAAATTGAGGGAACATTTCATCTATGTTTTGCCATTGTGGAGAGTTAGCTGGGTGCCGAAGATATTTCCCATCAGATATTCTCTCATCAGAGTGCCATCTCAACTTCTTCGCTTTTGTTGCAGTCGCAAACAAACGTTTAAAACGTGGTATTATTGGAAGATACCACATAACCTTTAAATGTTGCCTTTTACTTGTCACATCGCCACAACCACCATCTTTTTTCACTTTGTATCGTGCAGTTTTACACTTAGGACACTCACTAAGACCTCCATACTCATTTCTATACAGTATGCAGTCATTAAGCCAAGCATGTATCTTTTTATACTCCATACTCATCGTAGACAGGATTTTCTTGGCCTCATACATACGCTTTGGAAGTACATTATCCTCTGGAAACATATCACACAATAGTTCAAGCAGCAATGTGAAACTGCTATCAGTCCACCCACAAGTTGCCTTTAAGTTAACCAAATGTAATGTTCTTGTCAGCCGCGTGTACTTACTCCCATGGTACAATAGTGTCTCTGCATCACTCCGCAGGCTGTCATACTCCTGCGACTGCGCAAAGGATTCTACCTCAATATCGTGAATCATTTTCTCCATTCTATCTTCATCTATGATATCCACATCTTCCTTCTTGTGCGACGGATAATTCGTTACTTCCTCACCATGCCATATCCACCTTGTGTATCGCAGATTTAGTCCATCACAAAGTAGGTGATCCTTTATGACATCAACATCCCGTCGACTCTCATTCAAACAATTGACACAAGGACAAAAATACTTCCTATTTTTTGCAGGAGCATTCTTTTTAGCGAATTCAATAAATTCTTCCACTCCTTTCTTATATTCTTCACTAGTTCTTAAAGCATTCATCCAACTATGATCCATTTTGTTACCACCTAAGTCATTCCCTATAACATTCACATGTTTAGTACAATTTTCAACGACATATGATGGGATTGCCTTTTTTCAACAAAAATTTCGACAGCATTTCCCCTTCAAAGTAAGGCATCCCAAAGTTTCAAGCAACCCTATCTCTCCACTACACGAATAATAATCATACTACTTACTATATTATTATATTAAGGAAACTACATTAATAATCTTACCAATTTAATTATTGTTAATTTCATCAAAATCATTCAAAAGCTCCATTTATTTATAATAATATATATACATTGCCTTTAAATTACATGGAATGGCTGTGTATGAAAAAAATAATTAAAACCATGAATAGTAGCTTATTTTAAGTTCTATGCAAAACATGAGTCCATATAATAATTTTCTATATAAAACAGAATTATTTTTTTGCCAAAGATGACAAACGAAGACATGAAGATAGAACATATACATATATGTAGTTGCAGTTTTGTTATAAAATCCTCAAAAAAAAAGGGTGATTTGATTAAAATTAAAATAACCCCTACTCATTCTATTTAGGTCATGTTAAGTCATGAAACAATAATCATTAATATATTACACTGTTATAAAGTTTATAAAAAGCCACACTATCGATTCATCTAAAAATGTTCCGTTTGCAGTACACCAAGAAAAATATCATGTTAAATTTTGTGAATGAGAAAGACTTGAAAATTTAAATTAGAAGCATCATTAAAAAAAAAGTAAAAAGCATTGCAGGGGAGTTCCCCAGTACAATTTAAGCAATATATAAGCACACCAAACACACCAATCTCAACTATCTCAATATAAGCAATATATAAACACAATTAACGTGATATTTCCCACTGCCTAGGCTTTTCATATTACAAGTTTTACTTTAATTTATTCAAGAAAATTTCTATTTCAAAAAGAAAATAAACCATTCTGTTACAAAAAAGAAGAAGAAAATAAACTAACCGATGAAGGGGGCGCCGACGGCTATGTATGCTGGAGAGGTAGTGAGAAGATGTTGGAGATTAGAGGCGTATGCACGGTGGGGAGGTACACCGAAGGGTGGAGAAAGCAAAGAACCATGGTGGTGTGGAGGTGTGGACGACAATGGAAGGAAGGAGGTAGAGGAGAGCAAAAACCTACACTGTGGAGGAAGGGGTGGCCTAGTGCGTGCATCCTTCAATGGATTTCAGGTAGAGGAGTTGAAGTTGCAGAATGGAGGAGTTGAAGTTGCAGAGTGGAGGAGTTGAAGAAAGAGTGTACTTGACGGACAAGCAAGGAGGGAGGAAGAATAAAGCACTTTGGTCAAAAAGGAGGGAAGGGGAGTGAAGATGGAGAAGACGCATGTCAGACACTTGTTTGACATGCGTAGGGACGCCTAAAATGCCATTTGGGATGCCTAAAGTCTTGGTTTAGGCATCCCAAATGATTTTAGGACGCCTAAAGCTGGGACTTTAGGCGTCCCAAATCCATTTGGGATGCTAAAGTCTGGGTTTAGACGTCCTAAAATTATTTTGGGACGTCTAAACCCAACTCCTGGCACTAAAAAAATTTGCAAAATTTATATTTCGCACCTGGAAGAACTTTAGGCGTCCCAAATTCAAATTTGGGACACATAAAGGTTTCCCTACATACATATAATTACGAAATTGCCACCGCCTGCCTTTTTAATCACCCAATTTTAAATTTGGGATGTCTTTTGGGGTAGTTATATCCTATTTTTGTAGTAGTGATATACCTCAGATTCTCCCATACATATTACTCATGACATATCTAATCCCTCTCGAGTTAATATGTTGATTAACTCAGATTGCCTTCCACGCACATAGTATCCGCACTTACTAGTTACACATAGAGCTAGTAAGGGGTCGACCACAGATACTAGCACATCTTATGTATCTAGGAGTAAATATTCCTTTTTGACTAAACATCAGTCCATCTTGACTTGGTCGCTTTCCTAGTTTTCACTCATTTGACCGAATTGAGTGTGATCATGAAGCTTTAGCTAAAGTAGCTGTCACCAAACCAAGATTTCATGATGTCGTCTAAGTCTTAAGGGCATCGCGGAAGGATTTTTCTTTCCTGGGACTCACACTGTAGTGAACTAGGGATCTTTCACCTACATCCCGTATTGCAGTTTAACTCTTAAGCACATGCAGTATGGATTGCATGCTACGATAAGGTGTACGTTGATTTCTTTATCTTTCACCGTACAGACATTAGTTCCAAAATGTACTCAACATTCGAACATAGAACTTTCTTTTTCACAATATCTCTTTTACAATCTCATTTTTGAAAAAGAGTTCTTTGTCTGGCTACAGGTCTATATTCATGCTTCGATCCATTTTCTGTGTATATGCACACATGTAGATCTCATCTCAGTCTAACCGAGGTGACTCAATCGCAAAGATTCTTCTTAACCATCTCATGGTGATCATTTGCTCGTCTTACCCTCCCATGCCCCCGTAAAACATGGGAAGATGGTTGTTCGTGTGAGTGAACCAACCTTTTCTTACCTGTACGACATACAAACTTGTATACCTTATATGTATTTACTCATAACATACACACTATTTCTTTTATCTTCATATAAAAGAAGTTCATGACCTTACATTTTATTTACGCCCTAAGATTTTCACTAACTCAATGAAAATCAAGCTATGGGCTCATTAAGGGGATCTACCAACATTCTGTCAGTAGAAGGTCATTGAACTGTCGTATTCCCTCTTTGAAAGCATATCTCTTATAGAGATATATAAAAAAGTATGTTTCGCCTTGCTAATACTTAGGATCCTCATCATAAGATGTTATTGCTTGGATCCTTCTATCCACCATTCATTCCCAATCTCTCATAGGAATTACTTTAGCCATATGGCACTTTGAATGATGGCAGAACACACCCTGCATTCTGTTTCCATGAATAACAGGAAAAAATACTTTGTATATTTCCTTACTCCATCACCATTTGCCTAGGTCTTGTATTGGAGTATCCTTTCAAAAGGAAAGTTGTTGTCTTGACAACTTAATCCATGGTTATTCTCATAACCCATTTCACAGTAGGACCAAAAACAACTTCCAAGTCTGACAAAAAAACATTTGGTCTTATGTACACCGATGTGTACATTCATATTACCAACTATAGTCTCACATGGGACTCTATCCATCTTTCTTTTGTTGGATTCCTCATAGGACATGTAACCTTTTTAGGTTTATACCCTAGACTTTAGGGGTGTCTATGGGTTTGTAGTTTGACATCCTAAGATGTCTAAGGATTACACTTATACATGTCTTAGGTGGAAAAGATTGTATCTTTCTTGTGCAATCTCTGTTTATCTTGTTATTCAAGATATTTGTTCAACCCATGATTTTCTCAACTCAGAATTTAAGGATTCTCTGATCCTTTATTCCTTTGACTCATTTGACACTTGTTTCATATGTCATTTGACAAAGGATGACTTCATAAAGAATCATCACTAGACTGTTTGGGACTTATGTAGTGTTCTTCGATTATTTTGAAGTTGGTGAGGCTTTAACCTTGTGAAAACCTCATATACTACTATTTGGGTGATTGTTTCTATGAAGCCCTTAAGCTGCTTCATGTAGAGTTTATCATCCAATTTCCAAAATTCCAAATTGGAAGGTGGTCTTTACATCATATTGATGCAATTTCAAGACTAAGCTTGTTATCATAGCCAAAGTTCAGAGTTAAAATGCACAACGGACAACCTTCCATTGTATTACCCCTTAGCCATTAAGTGTTTTAGGTTCTACATGCCCCTAACAGATTTGAGAACCTACTTGTTCCCAATCGCCTCTTGGCTAGGTAACAAATTACCCAAACACGTATTTGGCTTAAAAAGAATCCAAATCCTCCTGCATGACACTTTGCAATTCATCTTAGCAAGTCCTTATAGTGTCTTTTAGACACTTATAGGTAGTTATCATCACCTTCTAAATGATGAAGAGAGCATTCAATCCATTAGGGAATCTATCCCTTATAGTCATTCGCTAGATGACAATTTGCTCCGAGGTGGATTTCATAGGATTATTTTCCTATTTATGAGTGAGGTAATTCTCTTGTAACTTACCTTTTACCTCTTTTATTGTGAAAATGGTCTCAATCCTCTCACTTGGATCAGTGAACTTAAGAACACTTGGTTATTCCTTGTCACTTGTGAATCTCTTAAAGAGATTTATTGTGATTAATGCTCATTTTCTGCTAGAAAATCTGGGTTTTATGAACGTTGTATCCCACGATTTTCTCTCAGTCACTGAACCGCCATCATTTTCACTAATGAAGACTATCATGTCAAATTCTCATGTCATCTTATAAAGAGATATCTTGTATACCTTAGCCCTAATCTTCCTTACTTATAGGAAGAATTATGAATATAAAGTTGATGACCCTTATGGTCTTAACAAGCTTGGCCCTGGTCTAAGGCCCATCCATGATTCATATGATAAGGTCGTGACTGACATAGAGGGCATTTGGTTAAGTGTGAATATAATAGCTGTGAGTCCACCTACCAACATATGGCTGATAGCCTCTTTGATGCCATTATGCTCATAACCAAATCAAGGAGAGGTTTATCTCTCCATTTCAACAACTCTATTATGTTGAAGGGTTCTAGGTATTGATAGTTGCCTAAAAATGCATTTCTTGTACACAAAACTATTTGAACTAATCACATGGGTGTCCTAAACCCTTGTTAGTTCGAAAGGTCTTATTCTTTCAGTTTACTGATTCCTGACTAGTTCAGCCATTATCTAACAGCTTCACACTTGCCAAAAATCAAGTAAACATTACTGTATTTTGAGTAAATGTCCACAACGTTAACGAAACACCAAGCTTTGTGTTTTGCTCTCACGTTCACTGGTTCACTAACGTCATATTTTGCCAATTGTAGTGGATTTTCTCAAAAATGTTTCTTTGTCTTTCTTGCTAGGTAAAATAAGTTTTCAACTTATTCATAAGGGTATTAACCCTTTAGCACACGTTGTTTAACAAATACTCTTTTACTAGTTTGATCATTCCCTTTGATCAAGGTGTACATGTGGCAAGAAATTGAATCTTTTATACCTAGAAAAGAAACATCAAAATCCAACAAAGGATTTGAGAATCATAGTCCCATCGATCCTTAACTAAAGAGATAGCAAAGATGTAATCTGTCAGTTGCAATTGCATGGAGTGAATCAGGGTGGTTTATCAGTGCAGAGTTAACGTGCAAGTTCCAATCCCTTGATTCTATCTCTTTGTTGCTTTGCATTTGACATGAAGCTATATGCTTCTCTGAAATATCCACAACTCATGTGGATTGCTACTTTTACAACCCTTAAGGATTATGAATGTAGCTTTTCATCTTTGTAGAAATCATTTAACCTCCTCTAGATCAAGTTTACCTCATAGGTTTCTTGCCTTTAAGCTTAGAGGATGAATCCTCCCACTCTTTAGCTAAGTTCGTCTGACTAATAGATCTTGAATCCTTCAGTCTTTCACACTCAAGTTCAATGTGGTGAATCACATTGCTGAAGGTTACAAAATGCATATCAGAGGCAATCTTTACTTTCGTATACGCCCACTCACTGGAAGACGTGGCTCACTCCCACTTACTGGGAGATGTCTTATCACAACATACACTTGTTGTTTGTTAGAAAGAACTTGGCATTTAGTTTGTCTCAACTTCTTAGTTTGACATCTGCCTCAAGTGTTGCCTAAACATGTTAGGATTTAGTACACTATGTTAAAACTTAACTTAGTTTTAACTTTATGGAAGAAGATCACCTATTTCACTATTTTCCAATACTATCCACATGGCTTAGATAAGGTTACATTGCTCATACCAACATAAGTTTAAGCAATGTTGTTCTTTCTATACTTGATAGCATAAACCTTTTGTATCCTTTGGTTGCTTCAACCTTTAAATGCTGAAAACTAGTTGGTAGGATATCCCTGACATCTCATTCTTCTTGAATGAAAGATATTTGAGAGTTTTTAACTCCACAGATATCTCTATTGAGCTTGTCTTCATTAGCTCAGTCAAATAGACTTGGTTATAATTGGTCACTTAGACGATTATGGTATACAAATCATATTTGTTCAAATAAGACAAAGGATAATTGGATAATAAGTTCACTAGTTTCATGTTCAGGAGACAACTGTGTTGACTCCCATCCCAATCATACTAGTTAGCTCATCACCCTTTTAACCACAGTCTTCATTGAACACTTTCCCCTTTGGATTTCTAGACGCATTCCAGAAAACTCCTACTCAATCAAAGAGCAGTTATATTAACAAGATAATAACACAATATCATCTAACTAGCATGAATGTTCAAGAAAACAAGAAGAGAATATATTGAATTTAATTCTAAAAACAAAGAATTTAATCATAAATTCAATGAAAAGAACATTCAATAAAAACCTTTTGCCTCTTATTGTTGTCTCTTAACTAGGTTCTCCCTCTCATAGGCCCTTCTGACCATATTAACTCATGTAGCTTCTAGCTACAATGTCCAGCTCCTTTTTGCCATGTTTACATCCACTTACTTGGATATATTTGCAGCATACCTCCCACTTGATGAGATGATTCTCACATCTCTATCTGTCTTGTCCTTTGTCACAACACATGTGATAAAAGGTTAACTTTTAGAAGTTACTGATTCAATCCCAATTGAATCATTGTGGTTAAAAATATAGGAAGACTTGTTATTATTCAATAATTATTTAACAATTTCAAGTTGTTGCAATTTTCAGGTTTTATCTCTAAAAGTTTGAGTCAATGTTGGATAGGATTTTATATTCAAAAACTCATTTGAATAATCCCTTCCTTTTAAAGAATCTTTCAGCATTTAACCTTATGTTGCAACTGAAAATACTCTTAAAAAAATAAGCGAACCTATCCCAAAAAATAATAGAACCAACATTGATTCAATTTCAACATTTTTGGGACCCTCTAAATGCACATAAGCACCTTTTTTTACTCAAATTACATCCAAACTTGCTCTAAATATATGCAAATTATATATCAAATTGAAGCTCTCGAATTTAGGGATTTTTAGGAATAAACCTCGTCTCAATCAGAGGTCCCACGAGCTCTCATGCGCCCCTAGAAGGTCTCTGGATCAAAAAATCCTGAAAAATTGAAAAAATTCCAGCGTTGGCCACTCTCGACGACGTGGCGCTGATGTGTCTCGGTCGACGTGGCTGATCAACTAATGACGTGGCCTTCGTTGACCGATGCTGACGTGGCATTTGCCGCTGATGTGGCGACCTCTCATTGGTGTCACTTGGCATTGGTTGACCGATGACGTGGCGTTGACTGCCGGGTCATCATCTTCAACCTCCAGCCGGGTCAACCCGACCCGGTTGGAGCTCCGGCGGGTCATTGCGACCCGCAAACTTCGGGAGGCCATATCTCCCTCGTTTTAGCTCCGTTTTTCACGTTCTTGGTGTCGTTGGAATCGTAGTTCAGCGAACTACAAAACCATGGCATTTATTTGATCTGAAAGCCTCAATTTCATTGATCAAATCTCAAGTGAAGTGGCGGCAGCGACTAACGATCCGCCAACTTCTTTCCTTCGTTTCTCCCTCATCCGAACTCCGTTTGACGCGTTTTAAGCATCGTTGGAATTGTCTCTTCGAGATCTACACATCCATGGCTTCTTTTGGGGCAAAAACACTCAGTTTCAAAACACCCCATTTTTCTCGACGTTGACGGCGCTGCGTAATTCATTCTAGATGTGTGTCCTCTGTATCTCAAAAGCTTTCCTAGCTTTTGAGGGTCAAAAGTGTCTTGTTTTTGGTTCCACATAGGTTCCAAAAACTCAACTTGAAAAAAATCGAAGAAGGGAGGAGAAGACGCAACGAAGTATATATATACACTTATTATATATATACAGACTAACCAGAGGAGCAAACAGTATTCGACTAGTGCACATATAGCCAGCAATACAAATATATACCATGCCTGAATCTTTCAATCATGCGGAAGCTTAAATATATATATGAACCAGAGATGCATACATAGAACACACATCCATAATAATTGCATATTCATATGGCATAAAAGAAAAATCATACCCAGAATTATGATTTTGCGCAGTGGAAAAATAATAAGCATGATGAAACATATAAAAATAATTATTTTACAAAATTATTCACATAGAATAATCACAAGCTCAAGGATCAAAGGGCTCTGATGCCAATGTAAGAAAAATATAACTAAAAGGAGATTTGGCATACTAGGGCGAATCCATGTTTAGGTCGGGGTCAAAGCTCCAATGCTCTATACTTGTGCCCACACAATTATTAGACTACTAGAGCCTAATTGTGATTTGCACAGCAGATCACCAAAAGCAGAAAGATGGTAGGAGAGAAGAGAATTGCCAGAAAACTCAATGGCGGGGTGAATTGCAATTGAGGAGGCACACCCTATTTATAGTGGTTTATGGAGGCCACTAATTAGGAAACGTGTGCACACCTTCTTGCCCTCCAAGACAGCAATTAATTGATTCTCAATTAATTCCCTAATTATGGTGATTTGTTCCTCATTTAACTAATCCATAACTATTGCTGAATTATTCCCCAATCTGCAATTAATGCTGATTTTATTCTTATTTGATTAGGCTACTTATATCCTAATTAAATAGTCCGGCCCATCAAGGAAGGACTTGGACTTAAAGTCCAACACTATGAATATTTGGGATGGTGGTTAACAGTTATCGTGTCAACGGAGTGAGATGTGAGTTAGTTCTTGAAGAACATAGTGAAACCCCCATATTGGGGTTTGATTGAAGCTAAAGAAGTGGTTTTTCATGGTGAAAACTTGTGATTGATGCTAGCATTGGATTGCTTCTCTGGTGAAAAATGATAACGCAGGCATAGACGAATTCCTTAACTTGATATGGGTATAATAATTTCTGATGTGAAAATAATAACTTCTTATATGAAAATCACAACTCGATGTGGTTATATCAATTGAGAGTTTGAGACTACTCTAGTCATCTTTTCTACAAGATAGAGGAAAACTTATTGTTACTATTAGAGAATCAACTATTTTCCACAAGTTAAATTCAAGTATGCGAAGAAGACTCACGTTGCTTTTTTGTTAGTGAAATTATAATCTCCAGTTACACTGTCTTATTAATTCCTTCCACTGCAGAGAGAAAGTTGAAAAAGCCTCCCTTCATAAAAGAAATGAATCCGATGAGTTAATGAAAAGGAACATAACATAGAGTTGGTTATTCAAATGAGACTCATAACTCATATAGGCTATTCGATTGCCAGCGAGTCTCTAAAAAAATTTCCTCAATTTTACAGAGTTTTAAGAATATTCATGATTGAAATCTCATTTTGGGCCTCTTGCATGATATAGGATTTATTAAATTTAGGAGCACAATTTAGAATTTGGGTAATTCAGCCGTCTTTTAAAAGATTTTTTTATATTTTAACTTTTAATTGTTAACTTTGATCTCACTGCATTTTAGTATAAATAGATTTTCAGGAATTAAAATTTTATTTTTATATATAAAATTAAAATGTATAAAAAAAATTGTGGCTTGACAATAAAATAAAATGAAAGTGTTAGTTAGGAATAGTATATCGATTAAAGCCCTGTTACAAGCTCGCCTTTATTTTCTAATATCACTTTTGTCTTTTTATAAAAAAATTTACATTGAAATCAAATCAATTCCAGGGATGAAAATTAAACATAAAAATAAAAACAAAAATTAAATTCATATAAAATTTAATTTAGAAGCTAACTTTCTCGTTGTTAGCTCAAAGGTTTATATTTTTTATTAATTATTATCAGATAAAACGGTAAGAGATCAAATTCAGCAGGCAAATTATTATTTGTAAATTGATTTTGAATAAACAAAACAGATTCTTTTTTTGAATAATAAAGATGTTAAAAAAACATCTTTTATTTATCAAATATACACGCTGCTATTAATGAGCCAAATGAAGTGCAAAGTGCACGGAAAAAAAAACAACTGTTAACGACCGCCTAAGAAGATCATCAACAACGGTTCATTTCTTTATGCAAGCCAAGGCACAGAGGCACGCTTGCCTTTCTTTTTTATTTAATCAAAGATATCACATAACGTTTTGAACTTGAAATTAATGCATTTGACGCATCTCTGTCTTTTTTTAAAAAAACTGGTCAAGGGTATCTTAGACCCCTTTGAATTTGAGACTAATCGCTTTCGAGCTTCGATTTCAAGGCTTGGAGGGTTTGTTCCAAGCTCGTGTTCTCCTCGTCAAAGGTGAAACACGGCTCAACCAACAACTTGTTGATAAGGTACCTGCATCTCTTTCCATTTTTGTTCTCCTTTCTGATGGTGAATATAATATCACAACATCTCACTGTTGAAATTATTTCCTTTGGACTCCTATTATCTCTCGCGGTTTTAAAAAGTATTGAGAGGCAAGGTATTAAGGCCTTTATAAGACATCATTTATTCCTCTCCCTAGCTAATGTAAGACGTCATAGTGAACTTTTTAAAATCCTTTTTATAACAAAATTATTATTATTATTTGAAAATCAATTTAGGTTCACTTGAAGCAAATACTCATAGAAATGAAGAAAGATAAAGTCACACGTAGAATTAATATGAGGAGGGTCCTCCATAAATTTGTTAAGTCAGCGTTATCCATTAAAAAAAATTAACAGTGTTAACATTAGGAACTAAAAATACTCTTTAAAAACTTAAGGGATTAAACTGAAACTTGATGTAAATTTAAAAGATTAAAAGTATATTTTAACCTAAGGAATATATCGAAGTCAAAATGGCCAATTATTTTAATAAAAAAATTGATAACTGCGACAACGTCAATTATTCCACTCTTAATTCATCGTTTTCTTAAATAGATATAATTTAATTAGTTTCATAATGTTAACGAACATTTTAATTATTACGCTAAGCTATAATAAAATTGTATAAGAAAAATTGCATTTAATTTAAGAAATGCGAGAGATTGAAGTCTACTAGAACGGTCAAATCATGCCTAAATTGATTTCTTGAAATAAAAAAAACAGATCCAACACAAAGATCGATCTTTCAATTAAAAAGATCTTTTATATTATTTCAAGATTTATATTCTTTTCTATGAGAGATGCTTCTATAAATAAAAAGAAGTACAACGTTCAGGGAAGAAAAGAAAATAAAGCCACGTCGGATCTCAATCCTGGTGAGGAGAAGAAGCAACCATCATCAGGGCTCGCCCGAACCAATAAAAAGATCCATCAGCTCATCACGATTAAGCAAACTAAGGTACACAACATCTCTTTATATTTTTGTTTTCCTTTTCGGCATTGAACTCTGAACAATTTATATTATAACCAAATTATTATTATTTCAAAATTATTTAGGCTCGTTCGAAGCAATTCTCATGGCTGTGCCAAAGAAAGGACGTTCTGATGCAAAACCATCGTCAAAGAATGAAGAAATAAGGAAGACTCTTCTGAATTGGAGAAGTATCAAGATACACAAACAAAGAGAAAATGTTCTTCAAACAAAACGAGTCGAAGACCTCGTAGATTTCAATTCTAAAGGTGGGTCTATTTTATTTCTATATTGTTTATATGTAGATATTTTATTTTTCACATGGACTCAAAAGGGAACGAAAGACACATTATAAGGGTTTGGATATCTCATTATATAATCATGGGTGGTAATGTGGCCTCAAAACAGATAATTTTGAGAGTGAGATGCATTCGGATAATATTAATATGAAGAATCTGGTTGGTTTCAAGGCTTTTAAGTTTGAAAAGTATACTTTCAATCCGTTAATTTTAAAGCGGTTAACATTACCATGAGAGGCATATACGTGTCTAGACTATAGCTGTGTAGATTCTATAACTACATTTATAATTCTTATATAATTACTCTTTAACAGCCATCGGGGTAGATTGTGAAGTGTCATATTGATGGAGACGAGAGTGATCAATCTTTATGTATTTTTTCTTTGTTGTTGTTGTTGTTTTTATTTTTTTCAAAACTAATCATTTGAATAAACCATATAAAATTGCAGGAACATTTGAGGATATGAAAGTGACATGTGAAAACCAGATTGGTTTATCAAAGAAAGCATCTCAAAGAGTTAAAACATCACATGCAGAAGTAAAAACAAGAAAGACTTTGGAGCAAAGAAGAATAAGAGAAAAACAAAAACAAAGAGAAATTGCTAGTCTCGAGGTAGATCAAATAAAAGACACTACTGCAGGCTTGAATGATAACAAGGAAATAGAGGAACGAGGAATATTTGGTCTTGAGATAAATCAAATAAAAGATACTGCTTGCTTCAATGATAACAAGGAAGCTAGGAAAAGAGAAAGAGCTCGCCTTAGAGAAATACAAAAGCAAAGAGAAATTGCTCGTCTTAAGCTAGATCGAATAGAAAACACTGCACGCCTCAACGATAACATGGAAGCTGAGCGAGAAATTTACAAGCTTACTCATGGACGTTTATTAAGCGAGGATGAATTTCATATGCTTATTTATTTTGGAGAACCATTAGGTCCATTTTTCTACCAGTAATAACAATGGAGTCATTTTTCTTGAACTTGTAATCAAATTTTACAATGTTCGTCTTGTAGAAGAATGTATACACATGTATTGCAGAGTATGAATTTTATGAATGTGAATGAAATACTAGTTGCAGTAATACTGAAAATGATAGCCCATCCAATTTACAAATTCGTTTGAAGTTATGCTTTCTCCACCAGGTTTTTTTTTTTTTTGTTTTAAAAAAAATCACCTTAAATTAAGACAAAAGTTGATTTAGGCTAAATTAAACAATCACCAGAGAAATAAATGAATAAAGAGAAATTGCTCATCTTCATATGGATCAGATCAAACACACAACGTACATGTGGCTTCAACCATAACATGGAAGGTGAGGACGAATTTTTTAGGCTTCTTTATGGATGTTAATTAGATCCATTCAATTTTATTGATCCTGTAACCAAATGTTACGATGTATGCTATTCTAGTGGAAGGATCTATACGTTGTGCAATATATATTTTAGGGTATATGTTTTAGGAATATTTATCAATTTAATAATATATATATATATATATATATATTGTTGTAGTATTTATAATGATCGATTCCACTGTTTCTCTTGTCTTCATTAGTATTTCTAATGGTGTGAAATGTGAAGTCTCATATCAGTTGGAGAGGGGAACAAATGATGCCTTATAGAGGCCTGGACACTTTCCCCTTAACATGTTTTAATAATACCGTGAGTGGTAATGAACCCCAAAGCCATCTTATAGCCTTAGAAAGACGAGAGTGCGAGAGGGTTCTGTAAAATGGAAGCTCTCCCATTCAACCTTATAAGATGGCACCATCTTGCCAACACTTGGCTAAGGTTGCCCAGATCTTACCCAACGTTGTTGAACCATGCCACCACCTTATTAGCAACACTTGCCCACAAAGGTTTGCCTTCAGGAAGACAGTGATATTTTATTTATTTTTAAATATATTTTATATACTATCTCCAGCCTTTAATATATGACATATTTACCTAATTTGATTAGATTAAGGAAGTTAAATAAGTTAGCTAATATGACAAGTACTTTATAAAACATCGTAGTTATCTGTTTTAATTTCCTCATTCCTTCCCCTCCTTAATTACTGTTGAGGAAGCATTAATAGGGGTAACTTAGAAAAATATAAAAAAATATGTTTTATATTTAGTACTTAGATAAACTCTTTAAGTATGTAATATATGAAGGACTGTAGGGAGTATTTAAACGTATATGTTATAATTAACAAAAATAAATAAAGAATGACGTGACGAATAGGTTCTTTTATGGACTAGGATTGGACGGTCTTAAGATAAGAAGGGCCTTAGCCCTGAAACTCATTATATTTGAGCCCAGATCTAATTAATATTTAACTTTTACTGAAACTATATGAATCAAAATCAATCTTCATACAAATATTTTTCAAGACAAAAAATATTTTGGTATACTCCCTCTAATCCATATTATAAGTTATCTACAACTATCTCACAAAAACAAAAAGAGGTGGTAAACTCATTAACTTTATTTGAAAATGAATATTTTTTCAACTTTAACACTACATTAGATTTTAAGTTTGGGTTAAAGGGTAATTTTGTTCCGGAAGTTTTCACCGAGGGGCAATTTTCTTCCAGAAGTTTAAAAGAGGGAGCAATTTTGTTGTAGTTGTTATCACAGTTAATTTTGACCTTAAGTTGACCAAATATACTGAATTAGCAGTCCATATGTCATCCATGTCATTTTTGTTTGAAGAATATAGTGAAATCCCCAGATTGGGGTTTGATTGAAGCTTGAGAAGTGGTTTTCCATGGTGAAAATTTGTGATTGATGCTAGCATTGGATTGCTTTTCTAGTGAAAAATGATAATATAGGAATAGATGAATTCCTGAACTCTATATGTGACAAATTCTACTTGAAACTCAATGTATTTTTGTAGTGATTGAAGGAGGGAAGGGTGATCATGAGTGAGAATCAAATGAGGAGGGTGGGATAAATTTATCAAATCAAATCTTGATTGGAATCTCATTTTGGGCCTCTTGCATTTGTTAAATTTAGCAGCATAATTTAGAATTTGGGTAATTCAACATCTTTTAAGACAATTTTTTCTATTTTAATTTTTAAATTTTAACTTTGATCTCTCTATATTTTAATATAAATAGATTTTCTGAAATTAAAATTTTATTTATATATATAAAATTAAAATGTATAAAAAAAGTGTGGCTTGACAATAAAATAAAATGAAAGTATTAGTTAGGAATAATATATCGATTATTAAATTAAAAAATTAAAGCCCTGTTATGAGCTCGCCTTTATTTTCTCATATCACTTTTGACTTTGTATACAAAAAAAAAATTTACAATGAAATCAAATAAATTCCACGGATGAAATTTAAACATAAAAAATGAAAATGAAAATTAAATTCATATAAAATTAAATTTAGAAGCTAACTTTCTTGTTGTTAGCTCAAAGATTTATATTTTTTATTTTTTTTATATGTATTTATTATATTTATATTATTATATGCATACAAAATACTAATTTTATTTGAATAGTATGTTCCAATCCAACCGAACGGTCTAATCGAATTAACTGTTTGAACCGTGACCCGGTCATCTCTCCGGCTCAACTTCCGGTCCGGCTTTTAAAACATTGATTTTGAGTAATTATCTTATTATTTACTTACTCAGAAACTAAAAAAAAAAAAAAAGGAAAATTATATAGCAGCCCCGCCAGGACGGAAAAAGACGTAAACAGCAAGAGAACGGTCTGGAAAATGGAGTCACATGTTAGACAAGATTTGCAGAAGGGCAACTATTTATTGTTATGTGGGAGAATCTACATTACAAGTGTGCGTGGCTGTGTTTCTTGTCATTTGGCCGTTGCATCATTGTCATCATAAACGCCCCTGAAATAGTTTAAATAAATAAAAAAAAACAATGATATGCAGAATCCACATTACAATTTTAAAATTCTTAATATTTATGCATATCACGTGCTGCCCCATTTTGATTTTGTGTACTCTTAAACCCTCCGTATCAAGTTCGTTCGTTCTTTGTCTCTCTCTCTCTCTCTCTTTTAAATACTAATTGATTTTTTTAAAAAAAATTAAATCATTAAATTAGGTTATGAGTGTAAAATATTTTTTAAATTAGACTTTCAACCTGATATAAATCAAGGTGAATTGGACCACATGATATAAAATATTTTCAGTAACAATTTTCTTCACACGCAATACTTGAATATAAAACTTTGCTTTATGTCTGCAGGGAAACAACTTTAAACTTAAAAGTATTTTGTTGGGCCTCTTTTTTTTTTTTTTTTTTTTTTTGATTTAGCACCTAAGGATGCGAACCCGGAAGAGGAGGCACATAGGTCTCACTCCTATGCCATGTGCGCTACTATAAAATTGGAACGTGGCCAATCAGAGATGATTGGACAAAAGGAGGAAGGAGGAGGCCTTGTTTTCTTTTATAAGAGATTAAAAAAAAGAGTAAAATACTCTAACCACCCTCCAGTTTTGCCTTAATTACACAGACATCCCCTCTATTTTGAAAACATACACTTAAGTCCAAATAGTTAACTCCGTTAAGAATATTCTAAAAAGATTCCAATTATATATGTTTTAATTAAATTTATTTTTTCTTGCACATTTTGACTAAAGTTGTTTTAAAGAATTTTAGAGTTTTTTTTATCTATTCCTTAATTTCTTTTTTTATCTTTACAAGTAGTTATCTGTTTAATGATTTTAGCATTGGTTAATGTAAATATCACAAATGTTGAATATTCAAGCAAGATTTTAAATAAAAATATGCTTGATCAAATGTGTTTATAAATATTTGTGGAAAAAAAATATTAAATTATAAATTTAAATGACACATACAATCTCATACTTATATAGTTTATTATATTTGATAAAAAATATGTGTTTAATATATATTTTAAGTCAAAATTAATTTATAATATCAAAATTAATAAATTTTTTAACAAATTAGAAAGTTAGAGAATCTAATAGAATAAATTTATGGTTGTATAAATTTTTATTAGCCCATATATATATAAATAATTATAATACTGAAGAAGGACATTTTGGTTAAAAAAAGTTTAAAAGTCAAACTTAACGGTCAACTAACGGTTTGGGTGGATGAAAATAAAATCTCAAACTATAAGGGAGGTTTGTGTAACATGTATTTTAGTTTTAAGGGAGGTTTATATGGGTTTTCAAAATAGAGGGGAGGTCTGTGTAATTAAAGCAAAACAAAGGGGAGGTTAGAGTATTTTACTCTAAAAAAAATTAAAAGTGATGATGTAATTATAGAGAAGAAAGATAAAGTGACACGTAGAATTAATATGAGAGGGTCCTCCATAAATTTGTTAAGTCAGCATTATCCATTAAATAAAATTAACAATGTTAACATTAGGGACTAAAAATACTCTTTAAAAACTTAAGGGATTAAACTGAAACTTGATGTAAATTTAAAAGATTAAAATTATATTTTAACCTAAGGAATATATCAAAATCAAAATGACCAATTATTTTAATAAAAAAATTGATAATTGCGACAACGTCAATTATTCTATCAAACCCCTTAACATCTTGATATTCATAGAGTATTAAGCTCACAGTTCCATAAGGCATATAGAAATAGCAAATACATACTGATATTAGATACTTATTTATAATACAGGAAAATCCTTGCAGGGTTTGAAATACATACATAAATGTACACAATGCTCAAAAGAAAGCAAAAGTACAAATATAGACATCCACCACAACTCTGGTACACACCGGAATTCTACGCACCGGTAGCCTCTGTCTTTCCCTTCGAGCCACTAACTTCTGCTGGAATGTTTTTCAGTTTGATAAAAGGTGAGATTCGAGTGAATCTCAGTAGTAACATGCTTTTCTGACATATAAAATGTGAAAATAAATATGCAATGCATCTTGTTATGTAAGATGCTAACTCATGTTTTGTGTACACTGTCTAAGGCCAAACGACTGTTTGCAACCCTGGCTGAACTTGTGTCCATGGCCCAACAACATGTTTAGACCCTGGCTTAACCGCGTGTACCATCACTAGATCACTGATCACAGCTAGGTCGTGTGCCCTAAGCAATGTCATGTTACAAAAGATGGTATACACAAAGCATATAAATTATTACATAGTATATGAAAGAAAGTGTTACTACCTTATGTCCCTTTTTGCTACACAAGAATAGTTCTTTGAACTACGTGCCAATGGCTCGGGCGATTATTCTGGTCCTAAAATTCCAAATGTACAAGAATTAGGTTAAAACCCATTCATATACCACTTTAGAGACTTCTATAGTATTTTTTGTGGTTATATTAGTCTATAATGAAAAATTATCAAAATGCCGCTGGGAACCCGGTCCCAGTCCTACCGTACCCGGTATAACTATACTTTTTCAGAAATTTTGACCCAAACTATTCTGACATATTTTCGCCCAAAGAATCCATTTTTTACCTTAGTTTTTGCAAAATCATTGTCAAAGGACAGTTTCATAATTTTCTATAAACTGACAGATTTTTAGTCAACTTTAAAAATTCATAACTAATTCTAGAAAATTCTAAATTGACTAATTCCAAAGCCTAAATGAAGCTCTTTAAATTTAATTTCATGAAAAAATATCCAAAGATAATTTTTGATCACACATTTTGCCCAGAAATTCGGCCAACTACTACTGTTCCAGATTGTATTTCAGAAACAGAGCTCAACTTCCAAAAATCATAACTAATTCTAAAAAAATATAAATGGAGTGTTCTAAAATTATATGGAAAGATATTTCAGTTTAGTTTCATGGAAAAATACCCAAAACTACTAGATGTTATCTTATTTTTCCCAGAATTATCGAAAATCATAACTGCCAGACTTGAACGTCCAAAATAACCCTTGTTTCTAACTCAACTTTGAAAAATCATAACTCTCTCTATAGATATCAAAATAATGCGTTATTGGACTCATTAGAAAGCTATGAATGTATAATATATTCCTGTAAAATTTCATAATTTTTCACTAAGGTGTGTCTGGTCAAAACGCAACATGAATCTGACTGACTCTCAAAAACTTCAGTTTTGACAGTCTGACTTCAATAATCAAGAACTCATCCATTTTCACTCTAAATTGTACTTTTCTTGATTCTATCATCAACTACACATTCTAAACTATCTATAAAAAAAATACCCATTCGAAAAATCCATCTATAACCTCTGTTTAAGATTTTATAAGTTTCAGGTATGTACTCTGTTTTTCGGACAGTAAAATAGAGGTAATGAAAACTTACATATTCTCATGCTGATGTACTCTAATTCTCCAGAAATTCGACCCTAAGAACTTCCAACATCAAGCCATATTTAATGACAGAAAAACCAAACCAAAGAAGTCCCAAAATTCGTCCCAAAATCAATATACATGCTCTGTTTTACATCCACCCATGACAGCAACTTATTTTTAGAATCACACAACTTCTAGCAGCTATAAATCCTCATGAACACCCCAAACCAACGAAATAACAATGGGAAGAGATAGAGAAGACTCACCTAAAAACATTTATGGTGATACATGAAAGGTTTAACATCACTTCCTTCTTCCTCTTCTCCAATCGTTTTCTTCCTCTATTCACCTCTTTCACTTACATCTCTCTCCCCCTTTCTCAACTCTGTTTTCTCTCTTCTAAATCTCTCTCTTCTTTGCTGACTTGAAGCAACGGAGAGTGAGGGAGTGCATGAAGTGTGGGGTTATTTGGTTGAAGAAAGTGAGATAAGTGTGGGGTTATATGGTGTGTGTATAACATGTGTCTATCTAATGATGAAAGAGGAGTGGAGATGTTAACTTTCGGTGCTCCAAAATAAAAGTGAAGATGTAGGATGTGTGTGTGTCGGTGTGTTTTAATATATATATATATATATATATAGGTATATTTTTATCCTATTAATTATACACACTAGGCCCTAATTTTTTTTCTTTATCCAATTCAAGATTCCTTAAATTTCGTAGGTTCCATACTTTGACTTATTATTTAATTATTGTTTCTCAATCCTGGTGAGGAGAAGAAGCAACCATCATCAGGGCTCGCCCGAACCAATAAAAAGATCCATCAGCTCATCACGATTAAGCAAACTAAGGTACACAACATCTCTTTATATTTTTGTTTTCCTTTTCGGCATTGAACTCTGAACAATTTATATTATAACCAAATTATTATTATTTCAAAATTATTTAGGCTCGTTCGAAGCAATTCTCATGGCTGTGCCAAAGAAAGGACGTTCTGATGCAAAACCATCGTCAAAGAATGAAGAAATAAGGAAGACTCTTCTGAATTGGAGAAGTATCAAGATACACAAACAAAGAGAAAATGTTCTTCAAACAAAACGAGTCGAAGACCTCGTAGATTTCAATTCTAAAGGTGGGTCTATTTTATTTCTACATTGTTTATATGTAGATATTCTATTTTTCACATGGACTCAAAAGGGAACGAAAGACATATTATAAGGGTTTGGATATCTTAAAATCGTGGGTGGTAATGTGGCCTCATAACAGATAATTTTGAGATCGAGATGCATTCGGATAATATTAATATGAAGAATATGGTTGGTTTCAAGGCCTTTAAGTTTGAAAAGCATAATTTCAATCCTTTATGTTAACATTACCATGAGAGGCACAGACGTGTCTAGACTATAGCTGTGTAGATTCTATAGCTGCATTTATAATTCTTATTTAATTACTCTTTAGCCTTCGGGTAGATTGTAAAGTGTCATATTGATAGGGATGAGAGTGATCAATCTTTATGTATTTTTTCTTTGTTGTTGTTGTTGTTTTTTTTTTTTTTAAGCGAGGATGAATTTCATATGCTTATTTATATTGGAGAACCATTAGGTCCATTTTTCTACCAGTAATAACAATGGAGTCATTTTTCTTGAACTTGTAACCAAATTTTACAATGTTCTTCTTGTAGAGTGTATACACATGTATTGCAGAGTATGTATTTTATGAATGTGAATGAAATACTAGTTGCAGTGATACTGAAAATGATAGCCCATCCAATTTACAAATTCGTTTGAAGTTATGCTTTCTCCACCGATTTTTTTTTTTTTTTTAAACAATCACCTGAAATTAAGACAAAAGTTTATTTAGAAATAATAGTAAAATAGGAAAAGCAGTATATATCAGAGAACTCGCAAGAACCAGAATAGTTGACGCGAGTGAAGTTAGAAAGTTCAATTCTTATGTCTATGGCCTTGCTTTGTTCTGTCCTAGCTATATCATGTGAGCGGGAAATAGCACGCATGAATTCACCAATTACTTAAATTTATATGTTATTTAAAAGAGATTTGGCAATTTTGGAATTTACTCCCACTAGTCCTTTTTGTATGCAACTTTTATCCTTCTTGCGCAAAACGAACTAACGGTTAAGATTAGTTAAAAATAATAAATGTGTAAAAAATGTCATGTTTCTTCCAAATATGCCCTTATTGATGAAATAAACATAGGAGAGAGTATGAGTATAAAATATTAGAGAGAATGTGTAATAAATGATTAAATGAAAGAGAATTAGTGATAAGTGGGGGACAATTAATATAAAAATATGTATTTAATAGGGGTAGAAAAGGAAAAATAAGTTTAAAGTTTGAGACACAAGGAGAAAATTGCTTATAAAAAGGGCCAACCATAAGAAAGAGAAAGTTGTTTATAAAAAGGATCGGAGAGATTAAGATATATGAAAACATCCACCAAAGTTATCAAACTCACTAGTTTTTAAGTAAACTCATGAGTTCGGACCCTAAACTATATAATTAAATTAAGAAAGTTCTATGAAGTTTTTATATAAAGCCATTGAACACATGATTAAATCGGAAAAAGCTACCATGAGTTTAAAAATGAGTTTATATGATTTTGTAATTAAGAAATATAAAAACAGTAAAATCGATGTGTAAAATCATGAGTTCAACAGAGTTTACAGTTACAACAAGTCTAAGAGTGACTTGTCATGATTTTATATGCTAGAAACTCAAAACGGTAAATTGGGAGAATCAACTCGCGATTTTTTTATCATGAAAATAATCATTTGAAAATAACTGTTGGCTTGTTTGCGGCAGAGAAACACGCCTCGTGGGTGTGAGCTCGAAAAGATATAAAAATCGGAGTGGAGAGTGAAAGAAATAAACATATTTTAGTGTTATAGAAGAACCAAGAAAGCATGATCATGAAGGAAATAAAGAAAACTATATCCAACTAGAGAAGCATCAAGATGAGTAAAGAAAGAGAGGCTGAAAAGGCTGGAAATAAAAGAAGGCTTTGTTACGTTCAAGAATCAGAGAAATACAGAAATAAAGAGAAATTGCTCATCTTCATATAGATCAGATCAAAGACACATCACACATGTGGCTTCAACCATAACATGGAAGGTGAGGACGAATTTTTTAGGCTTCTTATGGATGTTAATTAGATCCATTCAATTTTATTGACCCTGTAATCAAATGTTACGATGCTATTCTAGTGGAAGGATCTATACATTGCGCAATATATATTTTAGGCTATATGTTTTAGGAATATTTATCAATTTAATAATATATATATATATATATGCTGTTGTAATGTTTATAATTATCGATTACACAGCTTCTCATCTCTTCATTAGGATTTCTAATGGTGTGAAATGTGAAGTCTCATGTCAATTGGAGAGAGGAACAAATGACGTCTTATAGGGTTTTGGATGCCTTTCCCCTACAACTTCTTATATGAAAATCACAACTCGATGTGGGTATATCAATTGAGACTACTCTAGTCATCTTTTTTACAAGATAGAGTAAAACTTCTTATTAATATTAGAGAATAAACTATTTTCCACGAGTTGAATTCAAGTATGCGAAGACTCACATTGCTTTTTTGTCAGTGAAATTATAATCTCCAGTTACACTATCTTATTAATTCCTTCCACTGCAGAGAGACAGTTGACAAAGCCTTCCTTCATAAAAGAAATGAATCCGATGAGTTAATGAAAAGGAACATAACATAGAGTTGGTTATCCAAATGAGATACATATAGGCTATTCGATTGCCAGCGAATCTCTAAAAAAATTTCCTCAATTTTACGGAGTTTTAAGAATATTCATTTTTGTTAATAAATTTGACATTAAACTAAAAACAATCACCACATGAGCCCAGTTGTACCTGAACTGTTTTTGACAAATTTCAACGACGCAGGGAATACGAGAAAGAAGACGATGATGTGTTGAAGGGAGAAGAGGCTTTCAAGAAGACCAAGGAGCTGCCATGGCAGAAGCAGATAACGATGAGATGTTTGGTGACGATTTTTGTGCTGAGCATCGTCTTCAACTTCATTGTTAGGTGTTGCCGTCTTGAAGACCTGTGTCGTTGCCTCCTCTGGAATCGTTTTTATCGGTGTCACGACAAGTTACATGCTTGGGATGAATCCATATGTATTACAGGTTAAGAAGGAACAGCACAGATACCACAATCAATACAAAGACTCTCCAACTTAGTTGGATCTTTAGTTTCCCCTTTACGTAAACTTTATTGGCTTGTTCTCTATTTTCCGTAGCAAAAACATGATGATTTTGAAGTATAAGCTCACGAATCACATGAGCTCGCATCCAGATGGGAGGAGGATGAGAAAGAGGGTGAATGAGGAGCGAATAGTGGAGGATGGAATTGGTGGATTCACTGGAAAAAAAATAATGAATTTCTGATGGAATTTGCTACTGAATTTTTTTCCGTGGCAAATTTGGTTGAAAAAATTTCCGACAGAATTCATTCTATTGGAAATTTTTGGCATGGAATAATTCTGTGGTTAATTTCGTCGGAAATATTAAAAAAATTTTATTTTTAAGATAAATTTAATTATTAAAACAACATCTTTCCCAGTATTAACAACATTAGATTTTTCATTAACGACTCAACTTCCTTGATTGACATCTTCGTCGGAACAATTGGGAAAGTCACAAGTTGGATGTTCGAAAACAACATTTCTCCCAGTATTAACAACATTTGATTCTTTATTAAAACTCTACTTCCTTCATTAACATCTTCGAAGGAACAAATTGGCAAGTCACTAGCTGTAGAATATAATGCTGCCGACCTCCCTTTCACGGAATACAGAACCACAAAACACCGCCGACCTCCCTCAACAGACTGCAGAATGCAGAATGCAACCGACGTCCTATGTTTGTTGTCTCTTAGTTTACCTCCTTCCAAGAGACCGCAGAACACTGCCGACCACCTTCGACAGACCATCGTTCTTGTCAGCAACCCATCGCCCCCTAGGTTTCTCGTTTGTGAGTTGCAGGTATTTCAATTTCGGCCTTCCCTCTTCTGTTGTTTTTTCCTTTTGCCTGTCACTAATGAGGGCATTTTCGTCATTGAATCAAGATATCAAAACCCAGATTCCTACAGTAGTACTGACTTGGGATAATACAATTTCACCACGCCTTTTTGTCCTTTCCTAATTTTAACTGTAGTTTTTTGGAATTTTCCCTTAAATTTATATTTAATTTTTTATAATAATATATATTTATGTATAAGAAACAAATATATTTAAAAAATAATTGATTGTATATAATAAGATTATATATATAATTGTGTAATAATAAAATACCAAAGCATTCCAGACCAACTGGTAAGGTATTGCGCGTCAGGAATATGGAGTGGCAACACGTTGCTGGAGCTAGGCGCTGGCAATGAGGTGGCGGCCTCCGGAGCGGCTAGAATGCCACGTGGCATTTTGAAATTTAAAAAAATAATAATAGGTTTTTGACGGAATTCTGATTCATTGCGATGAAATTTCTGATGGAACTCAAATTCCATCGCAAATTGGTTTGTCAAGCTATTATTAGCGACAGAATTCATTCCGTTGGAAATCCATTTCCGTCACAGATCCGTGGCAAATTTCGTTGGAAACTCTGAATTCTGTTGGAAACTCAGTGCATTCTTGTAGTGATTGAAGGAGGGAAGGGTGATCATGAGTGAGAATCAAATGAGGAGGGTGGGATAAATTTATCAAATCAAATCTTGATTGATATCTCATTTTGGGCCTCTTGCATTTGTTAAATTTAGCAGCACAATTTAGAATTTGGGTAATTCAACATCTTTTAAAAGAATTTTTGCTATTTTAATTTTTAACTTTTAACTTTGATCTCACTATATTTTAATATAAATAGATTTTCTGAAATTAAAATTTTATTTTTATATATAAAATTAAAATGTATAAAAAAATTGTGTCTTGACAATGAAATAAAATGAAAGTGTTAGTTATGAATAGTATATCGATTATTACATTAAAAAATGAAAGGCCTGTTATGAGCTCGCCTTTATTTAATTTCTCATATCACTTTGTCTTTGTATACCAAAAAAAAAAATTTACATTGAAATCATATAAATTCCACGGATGAAAATTAAACATAAAAATAAAAAGGCAAATTAAATTGATATAAAATTAAATTTAGAAGCTAACTTTCTTGTTGTTAGCTCAAAGATTTATATTTTCTATTAATTATAAGATAAAACGGTAAGAGATCAAATTCAACAGTCAAATTATTTGTAAATTGATTTTGAGATAAAAAACAGATTCTCTGTTTAAATAACAAAGATGTTAAAAACTCATCTTTTATTTATCAAATATACACGCTGATATTAATGAGCCAAACGAAGTTGAAGGTTGTTTTTTCAATAACTAATGCCTAATGTCACAAAAATCTTCATTATGGATATGTTTGTGATGAAAAATTATCTTCAACGAAGTAGAAGGTTGTTTTTTATGAAGTTCATGAAAGATACCATATTGTTATCAGAAGGAAAGTGCTGTTTAATCTATAGAAGGAAGTCGATTCCGAAGAAGTGACAGCAATAGGAGATTTATAGGTAGCAGAACCGGAATCATAAGGTTAACATTCTTGAAAAGGCGCTTCTATGGCAAGCCTCTTCCTCATTTATGCCCTCCTCTCTTGTTCTCGCCACTGTGCTTCCTCCAATCCTTCGGGCAGCATCAATGGTGGTGATGGCTGAAACAGGCACTTGGAGAGAGAGAGAGTCCATCTGAAAAGAATCGAAGGCTTAGGGCAAAGAATTGGTAGTGGAGGTTGGCGTGGCTGTGGCGCTTGTGAAGATGATGATGCAATCAGGGTCGTTGTGTTTTCCATTGGAAGATGATGCGATTCGAGATATCGGATAGATACTGTATCCGGGAAAAAAAAACAAATATTATAGTAAGATATAGTGGAAATTGGAGAATATTTGCGTAACTAAATGGTGTGGCTCTTTGTGAGCACTTGGATTAATTGAATGGACATGATTTAGAGCTTACGGGGGACCATGAGAAAATCGCTAATGAGAGAAACCGGATCGACCCGCACACTTGCCTCTCTTTTTTATTTAATCAAAGATATCACAAGGTACTTTGAACTTGAAATTAATGATTTTGACGCATCCCTCTCTGTTTTTCTTAAAACAAAAATTCTGGTATAACCTATCATAAGCCACTTTGAATTTGAGACTAATTTTTTTCGAGTTTCGCTTTCAAGGCTTGGAGGGTTTACTCCAAACTTGTGTTCTCCTCGTTGAACGTGAAGCATTGTTCAACCAACAACTTGTTGATAAGGTACATGCATCTCTTTACATTTTTGTTCTCCTTTCCCTTTTTATGGAAAATATAATATTCCAACGTTTCACTCTCAACATTATTCGCTTTGGGTCCTATTATCTCTCACGGTCTTAAAAAGCGCATTAAGAGGGAAGTTATTAAAACCCTTATAAGACATCATTTGTTTCTCTCCCTAGCTAATGTAGGACTTCATATTGAACTTTTTAAGATTTCTTTTAAAACAAAATAATTGTTATTATTTGAAAATTATTTAGGTTCGCTTGAAGCAATACTCAAAGCTATGAAAAACAAAAGTGAAAATCGAAGTCTTGTAGAACCATCATCAAAAGTTAAAAGAATTTTTCATATTTTAACTTTTAACTGTTAACTTTGATCTCACTCCATTTTAGTATAAATAGATTTTCAGAAATTAAAATTTTATTTTTATATATAAAATTAAAATGTATAAAAAAATTGTGGCTCGACAATAAAATAAAATGAAAGTGTTAGTTAGGAATAGTATATCGATTAAAGCCCTGTTACAAGCTCGCCTTTATTTTCTAATATCACTTTTGTATTTTTATAAAAAATTTTACATTGAAATCAAATCAATTCCAGGGATGAAAATTAAAATAAAAAATAAAAAATGAAAATGAAAATTAAATTCATATAAAATTAAATTTACAAGCTAACTTTCTCGTTGTTAGCTCAAAGGTTTATATTTTTTATTAATTATTATAAGATAAAACGGTAAGAGATCAAATTCAGCAGACAAATTATTATTTGTAAATTGATTTTGAAAAAAAAAACAGATTCTTTGTTTAGATAATAAAGATGTTAAAAATTCATCTTTTATTTATCAAATATACACGCTGATATTAACGAGCCAAATGAAGCGCAAAGTGCACGGGAAAAAAAAAACTGTTAACGACCGCCTAAGAAGATCATCAACAACGGTCCATCTCTTTATGCAAGCCAAGGCACACAGGCACGCTTGCCTTTCTTTTATTTAATCAAAGATATCACATAACACTTTGAACTTGCAATTAATGCATTTGACGCATCTCTGTCTTTTTTAAAAAAAACTGGTCAAGGGTATCTCAGACCGCTTTGAATTTGAGACTAATCGCTTTCCAGCTTCGCTTTCAAGGCTTGGAGGGTTTGTTCCAAACTTGTGTTCTCCTCGTCGAAGGTGAAGCGCGGCTCAACCAACAACTTCTTGATAAGGTACATGATCTCTTTACATTTTTGTTGTGAATATAATATCCCAATATCTCGCTCTCGAAATTATTCGCTTTAGGCCCTTATTATCTCTCACAGTTTTAAAAAGTATTGAGAGGCAAGGTATTATGACCTTTATAAGACATCATTTGTTCCTCTCCCCAACTAATGTAGGACTTCATAGTGAGCTTTTAAAATTTCTTTTATAACAAAATAATTATTATTATTTGAAAATCAATTTAGGTTCACTTGAAGCAGATACTCATAGAAATGAAAAACAAAACTGAAAATCGAAGTCTTGTCGGACCATCGTCAATGCAAGAAGAAATAAAGACGACTCTTCTGAATTGGAGAAGTATCAAGATACACAAACAAAGAGAAAATGTTCTTCAAACAAAACGAGTTGAAGACCTAGTAGATTTCAATCCTAAAGGTGGGTTTATTTTATTTCTACATGGTTTATATGAAGATATTTTATTTTTCACATGGACTTAAAGGGGAATGAAAGACGCATTATAAGGGTCTGAATATCTCATTTTAAAATCATGGGTGGTAATGTGGCCTCAAAACGGATAATATTGAGAGCAAGATGCATTTGAATAATATTAATATGAAGAATATGGTTGGTTTCAAGGCCTTTAAGTTTGAAAAGTATACTTTCAGTCCTTTAATTTTAAAGCTGTTAACATTACTATGAGAGGCACAAACGTGTCTAAACTATAGCTGTCTAGATTCTATAGCTACATTTATAATTCTTATTTAATTACTCTTTAACAGTCATCATGGTAGATTGTGAAGTGTCATATTCATGGGGAGGAGAGTGATCAATCTTTATTTATTTTCTCTTTGTTGTTTTTGTTGTTTTTTTTTTCAAAACTAATCATTTCAATAAACCATATAAAATTGCAGGAACATTTGAGGATATGAAAGTGACATGTAAAAGCCAGATTGATTTATCAAAGAAAGCGTCTCAAAGAGTAAAAACATCATATGCAGAAGTAGAAACAAGAAAGACTTTGGAGCAAAGAAGAAAAAGAGAAAAACAAAAACAAAGAGAAATTGCTCATCTCGAGGTAGATCAAATAAAAGAAACTACTGCAGGCTTGAATGATAACAAGGAAATAGAGGAACGAGGAAAATTTGGTCTTGAGATAAATCAAATAAAAGATTCTGCTTGCTTCAATGATAACAAGGAAGCTAGGAAAAGAGAAAGAGCTCGCCTTAGAGAAATACAAAAGCAAAGAGAAATTGCTCGTCTTAAGCTAGATCGAATAGAAAACACTGCACGCCTCAACGATAACATGGAAGCTGAGCGAGAATTTTACAAGCTTACTCATGGACGTTTATTAAGCGAGGATGAATTTCATATGCTTATTTATTTTGGAGAACCATTAGGTCCATTTTTGTACCAGTAATAACAATGGAGTCATTTATAGTAGTTATCTTGTTTTTGATAAAAATGATGGAAATTAAGCATGAAAAACACATTTTAAGGATATCAGAAACACTACAAAAAAAAAATGGTATTCTATAGCGGTGCAATTGTAGCGGTTATAATAAACCGCTACAAATTATAGTATTTGTAGTGGTTTTAACCTAAACCGCTACACAATTGTAGCGGCAAGCTACGCGCCAAGTGCCGCGACAGATTAGCAGCGGTTGGGTAGACAAAACCACTAGAAATTTGACGCGAAAATCCCGCCAAAACTTGTAGCGGTTAATACACAGAAACCACTACAATATTCCCGCCACATGGCGTGACCAAGTCCCGCCAACTGTGTAGCGGTTACAGTAACAAAACCGCTACAAAATACCAAACGTCAGCTATTTGTAGCGGTTATAGGGATATAACCGCTATAGAATTTCAGGAGTTTCCACTTTTGTAGCGGTTCTGGGCAATAACCGCTACAGAATTTCAAAGGTTCTTGTAATTTGTAGCGGTTATTATAGAACCGCTACAAATTTCAGGCGCCCTGGGTGATTTGTAGTGGTTATGGTAGCGGTTATTGGAATAACCGCTACAAATATCTGGCCAATTTAAGGTGGCTCCTCCCTCATTTCTCCGTTTGCTCATTTTGTTTCCTGGGGTTTCTCTGAGTGGTTTCTTCAAGATTTGAGCGTTCAGATGTCTGGGTAGGAGTTTTTGCTACAGTATTTCTCAGTATTTGCACTTGAGGTACGTATATAACACGTATTTTATTTGTATTTTTATTTTTATTAGATTTTTGCATAATAATGTGACTAATTTTTTTTTACAATTGATATGGCTTCAAGAGAGGATAAGGGGAAGGCCCCTGAGGTCCCCAGACCGATTTTACAGGGTGGCAACAGCCGAGCAGGGGGCAGAGGGAGGGGGCAGCGTGGAGACAGGGCGACCACGGCATTTCAGCCCATCCCCTCACAAGAGTCGGCCCTACCACAAGCACCACAAACGATCCCACAGGAGACGACTGCACCAGAAGTGCCTGAGTTTGGGGGGCCAGATATCAGCGTCGAGGACTACGATGAGGAGGAGTTCGAGATCCTAATTGGGATCAAGGAGATAGAGCAGTTCCTCGATGAGGAGGAGGCTCGGGAGCAGAACAACCCACGAGGGTCGTCTTCGCGGTCCACTGGGTTTGAGGTGCAGGTCCACTGGGTTTGAGGTGCTGGTCCAAGGTAAATAAATTTTTTAATTTAGTAAATTATTTATTTAAATTTGAAATGTTAACTTTGAATTACAATTTATCTAACGTGCGGTAAACTGTGCAGATGAGCAGGGGAACGTTTCGACGAGAAGGCTAGACGTGGCCGGTGTGAACAGCATGGACCGGACCCTCCAAGTTATAGTGCCGTGGAATAAGGGCACTGACCAGCCCATCAACAATGGGAGTCACCTACTCAACCGCTTCCTGAACGACCTGGGCGAGAATTAGATGCGGTTCCCCGTTCACTTCAAGATGTGGAGGCACGTTCCGAGGGGGCCGAAGGACTAGGCTTGGGAGGAGGTGGTTCATGTAATTAAAATTATTTAATTAATTTTTTTTGTAATTAATTCTATTTAATTAATATTTTTTAAATTATGTTTTTTGTAATTATTGATATTTAAATAATTTTTTTCAGCTGCGGTTTGCCGTCCGGGCCAATCGGAAGAGGTACGTCCTCGTGAAGATGGGTGACGCCTGGAGGAATAGGAGGAACCGTCTCTTCCACAAGGTGAACAAGGATGGGACGATGCCTCTGGACCAGCTGATCGAGAGTGTCTCGGACGACGTGCCGCCAAACGACTGGGCGAGTTTCATCCAATTCAGGAAGAGCCCTAAGGGGCAGGTAATGTATTTATTATATTTTTTATATATAAATTTGTAATTGTTAATTATTTAATACTTTTAATATTGTTTTTTTTTTCAGGAGCTTTCTCAGAGGAACACCAGGATCCGTGTGCAGTAGACGATCCACCACACAACAGGATCGAAGACCTTTGCTGTGACCTATAGCGAGCTGATAACTTTTCAAAATATCATTGACTTTTAGCTAGTTATTTCATAATACTAATTGAATTTTGTAATTGTTTCAGGAGACGAAGGCACAGCAGGAGAACGGTCAGATGGACTATGGGGAGTTGTACGCCATTACTCACAGACACCATGACGGGACTGCGACCTCTCAGCAGGCAGAGGCGGCCATTGTAAGTAATTTTATTATTATAATTTTTATAAAACCAACTTAATAATGAAAAATGCTAATTAGTAATTGTTTCATAAAATGGCAAGAGCGGATGCAGCAGTCGCAGGCTAAGCTGCGACAGACCTAGCCTGAGGAGTCATAGGGGTCAGTGGACCCGACGGCTCCTTTGAAGGCGGGTCTGGCTCACGCTGACCACCCCGGACGCGTGCGGGGGTTGGGGATAGGCGCCAGACCTAGTATGGTCTACGGTAGGAGCGCCGCCTCTGAGGCTGGCAGCTCTAGAGGGGTCAGACGTCTGAGGGACGAGTCTATTGACCAGCTGCGGTCAGATTTGGAGTAGCAGATGGCACAGCAGCAGCAGCAGATGCAGCTGCAGGCTGATATGATCTACGCTCAGCAGACGCAGTGGCATGATATCACGAACAACATGCTCGAGCGGTCATGGAGTCGCCTGTTCTCGGACGAGCAGCATCCATAGGTTTCGCCTGTCCCTCGGTACGTCGTCCAGAGTGCTACTCCTCCTCCTCCTGATCCTACTCCTACTCCTGCTGATGATGATGATGCGATTCACTCTGCGCAGTGGCCCGATCCAGCAGCACTTGAGGGAGCCCCACCTGAGGGAGCACCAGATGATCAGCCCCCAGCTACTTAGTTTAGGACATCTTTTTTTATTTGTTGTTGAAACATTTGTAAATATATATATATATGAGTTTGTATTTTAGAACTTAAATTCTTATTGTGTTTAATATAATTACATTTATATTATTAGATCGCGTTGTTGAATTTATGAATTAATTGTAATAATATTATTTATATTTCTAAATTAAAAAAAATAAAGCATATATATATTTGTAGCGGTTTTAAATAAAAACCGCTACAAATATATATATAGTTGTAGCGGTTCTACAAGAAAAACCACTACAAATATATACAGTTGTAGCAGTTCTACAATAAAAACCGCTACAACAATATATATATTTGTAGCGGTTCTACAATAGAAATCGCTACAAATATGTATATGGTTGCAGCGGTTATACAATAGAAACCGCTACAAATACTCATAATTTGAATTTTAAAATTTGCCGCCTTTGTGCACATTTGTAGCGGTTATGCTATGTGTAACCGCTACAAATTAAAAATTATTTTTAAATTTGTTGTCCAACAGCTTTAATGTTAGTAGTAGTTTTATACATATAACCGCTACAAATACTCAACGTGTATATTTTGAATTTCCCCCCAATGTCTAATGGCTTGAAAATTAGTAGCGGTTTTATATATGTAACCGCTACTAATATTTTATAACTGTAGCGGTTTGTGTAGTGGTTTTAGAACTGCTACAAAATTATAAATGTTGGCATTTCAGAATATAAGGTTCTAGGCATTCGTCATTCTCTTCTCACTCATCTTCTTCTCTATTCGTCATTCTCTCTTACTTGTAGCTATGGATAAATCATGGATTAGGTTGCCGCACAATTCTCCTGAATATTTGTACGGTTTAAACAGCTTCTTGGATTTCGCATTCACTCACACCAGCTGTAACGGCAAGATCGTCTGTCCGTGTCGGAAATACAAGTTCAAGAAGTGGCATGCACGAAATGTTGTGAAGGAACATTTGCTTGTGAAGCCTTTCCCTGAGGACTATACGTTCTGGGCAGTTCATGGTGAGAAGGCTGGCATTAGATATGACGATACTCTTCCTCGAAGTTCTCAAGTAGGCGTTCAAGTAGATGAAGATGATCCTATGAATGATGCTGTGCGTGATACATTTGGATTTCAAGGCGACAACTTCAACGAAGAAGTGCACGGCTCTGAGCCTGTTTTTATGAGCAATGAAGCAGCTCGGGATTTTTTCAGCTTGATGGATGAAGCAGATCGTCCTTTATATCAAGGTTGTCGCAAATATTCTAAATTATCTTTCTTGATCAAATTGTATCATATCAAGTGTTTGTGTGGGATCACAGATAAGGGAATGTCAATGTTGATCGACTTATTACAAGATGCATTCCCCGACGCTGAGATTCCCACAACGTTCTATGAGGCGAAGAAGATTATCAACAGGTTGGGGTTGAATTATCAAAAGATTGATGCATGCCCAAATGATTGTATGCTGTATTGGGGAGACTATTTCAGCAGGGAAACTTGTAAGAGATGTCACACATCGAGGTACAAGACAATTCGGAAGGGGAAAAAGCAGAAGAAGAAACCTGCAAAGATTCTCAAGTACTTCCCTTTGAAACCTCATCTACAAAGATTATTTATGTCGTCTAAAACTGCGGAGCACATGAGGTGGCATGCCGTTGATAACAACGAAGACGGTAAATTAAGACATCCCCGGGATGCAGCTGCTTGGAAAACGTTTAACAACGACTTTCTAGATTTTGCGACTGACCCCAGAAATGTTCGGCTTGCGTTGGCGACTGACGGTTTCAATCCTTTCAGGAATCTTAGCACAAGTTACAGTATTTGGCCGGTAGTCTTAGTTCCCTACAACTTACCCCCTGGATGTGTATGCAACAAAGCTATTTCATTATGTCTATGATCATTCCAGGCAAAAAGGCACCGGGCAATGACATCCATGTGTATCTCCAACCGCTTATTGCGGAATTGCTTGACCTGTGGAATGTCGGCTTGGACACGTACGACGCTTACGGCAAGACTTTGTTCAATTTGCGTGCAACCTTGATGTGGACGATTAGTGAATTTCCTGGCCTTGGCACATTATCTGGTTGGAATGTGCATACTGGGTCGGCGTGTCCATCTTGCAATTTTGACTCTGACGCAGTACGCCTTCCCCACAGCCGAAAGTAGTGCTTTATGGGGCATCGGAGGTTTCTCGATGGAACGCATAAGTTCAGATTGCAACGGAATTGCTTCAATGGGAAACCAGAAAAAAAAGGACCTCCTCAGATTTTGTCTGGTACAGATATCTTACAGCAGCTTGAGCATGTTGACTTTGAGTTTGGAAAATACGACGATTCAGCACAAACTAGCCAAAAGACGCACAAGACTTCGGCGCCTCAGCAGTGGAAGAAGATAAGTATTTTATTCACTCTTCCATATTGGAGATCTAATTTACTTCGCCACAGTCTTATGTAATGCACATTGAAAAGAATGTTTGCGACAATGTGCTGTATACGCTGCTTAACGAACCCGGCAAGACAAAATATCACCTTCAAGAGAGGAAAGATTTACGTGACATGGGAGTTCGTGAAGACGCTTGGCCAGATGAGCATGACAGATTTCAACCGGCAAAGTTTACCCTCACAAAACCGAACAAGAAAGTCTTCTTCGCGACGTTGAAGAAATTAAAAGTTCCTGATGGGTATTCAAGCAACATTTCTCGATGTGTTGACTTGTAGGCTCGAAAGATTGCTGACCTGAAGAGTCATGACTCACAAGTTCTTATGCAGCAGTTACTCCCTTTGGCTATAAAGAATACACTTCCTCCCGATATTTCCATCATTTTGGTGGATCTTTGTTCTTTCCTTCGGAAGTTGTGTTCTAAGGTTTTGATCGTTGAGAAGCTTGATGAGCTGCAGTCCAAAATTATTCTTACGCTTTGTCATTTGGAGATGATCTTTCCTCCGTCCTTTTTTACTGTGATGGTTCACCTTACAGTCCACCTCGTTCATGAAACAAAGCTTGCTGGACCAGTACAATATCGTTGGATGTATCCGATTGAGAGGTACTCATTTTAAATATGTGCTTTATTCTCCGTATTTAATGTTTGCTAGTCGTCATTTTCAGCATTTTATATCAATTTTCTCATCTGTACTTCGTAGGTTCCTTGGGAAATTAAAATCTTACGTAAGGAATAAGGCGTGGCCAGAAGGTTCTATAGCTGAAGGCTATATAGGGGATGAGATGCTATATTTTTGCTCAAGGTACTTTAATGATCTTGAGATGGCTTTCAACCGCCCACCTCGTGTTGACGATTGTCCTGATCCTGTGCCGACATCAAGAGAATTTATCCCTCGTGTTGGTAAACCAATTGGAGCAATTGAGAACATCAAACTAACGGCAACTGAGAAGTTCCAAGCACATAGACATGTCTTGATTAATTGCACTCAAGTTGAACCTTTCATACAGTAAGAATTGTACACTCACATGTTATTCGATCTATATATTTCATAACATTTCTCACTTTCTTTTCACTATCGTCTTTCCATTATTAATTGCAGGGAATTCAGAAGTCATGTGAAGCGTCAACTCAGGATCCGTACACAACATCCTCAAAAGTTGATAGGAGGGTCCACAGAGAATTTCCGAGCTGGTTTACGTGCAGAATACTAAATGACCACAACCCACACTCACCAGATTTCAGAGCTCTCGCAATCGGCCCTCTTGATCATGCAAAAAGGTTTATAGCAAACAATGTCAATGGTTTTAAGTTTTGCACGGTTTCAAGGGATCAAGGATTGCAAACTCAGAATTCGGGTGTTTATGGCACATTTGGGACAAGGAGTTAAGCATCGTTGGAATCGTCTCTTCAAGATCTACACATCCATAGCTTCTTTTGGGGCAAAAACACTCAGTTTCAAAACACCCCATTTTTCTCGACGTTGATGGCGCTGCGTAATTTGTTCTGGATGTGTGTCCTCTATATCTCAAAAGCTTTCCTAGCTTTTGAGGGTCAAAAGTGTCTTGTTTTTGGTTCCACATAGGTTCCAAAAACTCAACTTGAAAAAGATCGAAGAAGGGAGGAGAAGACGCAACGAAGTATATATATATACACTTATTATATATATACAAACTAACCAGAGGAGCAAACAGTATTCGACTAGTGCACATATAGCCAGCAATACAAATATATACCATGCCTGAATCTTTCAATCATGCGGAAGCTTAAATATATATATGAACCAGAGGTGCATACATAGAACACACATTCCATAATAATTGCATATTCATATGGCATAAAAGAAAAATCATACCCAGAATTATGATTTTGCACAGCGGAAAAATAATAAGCATGATGAAACATATAAAAATAATTATTTTACAAAATTATTCACATAGAATAATCACAAGCTCAAGGATCAAACGGCTCTGATGCCAATGTAAGAAAAATATAACTAAAAGGAGATTTGGCGTACCGGGGCAAATCCATGTTCGGATCCGGGTCAAAGCTCCAATGCTCCATGCTTGTGCCCACACAATTATTAGACTACTAGAGTCTAATTATAATTTGCACAGCAGATCACCAGAACCAGAAAAGATGGTAGGGGAGAAGAGAATTGCCAGAAAACTCAATGGCGGGGTGAATTGCAATTGAGGAGGCACACCCTATTTATAGTGGTTTATGGAAGCCACTAATTAGAAAACGTGTGCACACCTTCTTGCCCTCCAAGACAACAATTAATTGATTCCCAATTAATTCCCTAATTATAATGATTTGTTCCTCATTTAACTAATCCATAAGTATTGCTGAATTATTCCCCAATCTGCAATTAATGCTGATTTTATTCTTATTTAATTAGGCTACTTATATCCTAATTAAATAATCCGGCCCATCAAGGGCAGACTTGGACTTAAAGTCCAACACTATGAATATTTGGGATGGTGGTTAACAGTTATCGTGTGAACGGAGTGAGATGTGAGTTAGTTCTTGAAGAACATAGTGAAACCCCCATGTTGGGGTTTGATTGAAGCTAAAGAAGTGGTTTTTCATGGTGAAAACTTGTGATTGATGCTAGCATTGGATTGCTTCTCTGGTGAAAAATGATAACGCAGGCATAGACGAATTCCTTAACTTGATATGGGTATAATAATTTCTGATGTGAAAATAATAACTTCTTATATGAAAATCACAACTCGATGTGGTTATATCAATTGAGACTACTCTAGTCATCTTTTTTACAAGATAGAGGAAAACTTATTATTACTATTAGAGAATCAACTATTTTCCACAAGTTAAATTCAAGTATGCGAAGAAGACTCACGTTGCTTTTTTGTTAGTGAAATTATAATCTCCAGTTACACTGTCTTATTAATTCCTTCCACTGCAGAGAGAAAGTTGAAAAAGCCTCCCTTCATAAAAGAAATGAATCTGATGAGTTAATAAAAAGGAACATAACAGAGAGTTGGTTATTCAAATGAGACTCATCTCATATAGGCTATTCGATTGCCAGCGAGTCTCTAAAAAAATTTCCTCAATTTTACAGAGTTTTAAGAATATTCATGATTGGAATCTCATTTTAGGCCTCTTGCATGATATAGGATTTATTAAATTTAGGAGCACAGTTTAGAATTTGGGTAATTCAGCCGTCTTTTAAAAGATTTTTTTTATATTTTAACTTTTAATTGTTAACTTTGATCTCACTGCATTTTAGTATAAATAGATTTTCAGAAATTAAAATTTTATTTTTATATATAAAATTAAAATGTATAAAAAAATTGTGGCTTGACCATAAAATAAAATGAAAGTGTTAGTTAGGAATAGTATATCGATTAAAGCCCTGTTACAAGCTCGCCTTTATTTTCTAATATCACTTGTCTTTTTATAAAAAAATTTACATTGAAATCAAATCAATTCCAGGGATGAAAATTAAACATTAAAATAAAAACAAAAATTTAATTCATATAAAATTTAATTTAGAAGCTAACTTTCTCGTTGTTAGCTCAAAGGTTTATATTTTTTATTAATTATTATCAGATAAAACGGTAAGAGATCAAATTCAGCAGGCAAATTATTATTTGTAAATTGATTTTGAATAAACAAAACAGATTCTTTGTTTGAATAATAAAGATGTTAAAAAAACATCTTTTATTTATCAAATATACACGCTGCTATTAATGAGCCAAATGAAGTGCAAAGTGCACGGAAAAAAAACAACTGTTAACGACCGCCTAAGAAGATCGTCAACAACGGTCCATGTCTTTATGCAAGCCAAGGCACAGAGGCACGCTTGCCTTTCTTTTTTATTTAATCAAAGATATCACATAACGTTTTGAACTTGAAATTAATGCATTTGACGCATCTCTGTCTTTTTTAAAAAAAAACTGGTCAATGGTATCTCAGACCCCTTTGAATTTGAGACTAATCGCTTCCGAGCTTCGATTTCAAGGCTTGGAGGGTTTGTTCCAAGCTCGTGTTCTCCTCATCAAAGGTGAAACACGGCTCAACCAACAACTTGTTGATAAGGTACCTGCATCTCTTTCCATTTTTGTTCTCCTTTCTGATGGTGAATATAATATCACAACATCTCACTGTCGAAATTATTTCCTTTGGACTCCTATTATCTCTCACGGTTTTAAAAAGTATTGAGAGGCAAGGTATTAAGGCCTTTATAAGACATCATTTATTCCTCTCCCCAGCTAATGTAAGACGTCATAGTGAACTTTTTAAAATCCTTTTATAACAAAATTATTATTATTATTTGAAAATCAATTTAGGTTCGCTTGAAGCAAATACTCATAGAAATGAAGAACAAAACTGAAAATCGAAGTCTTGTAGAACCATCGTCAATGCAAGAAGAAATAAAGATGACTCTTCTGAATTGGAGAAGTATCAAGATACACAAACAAAGAGAAAATGTTCTTCAAACAAAACGAGCTGAAGACCTCGTAGATTTCAATTCTAAAGGTGAGTCTATTTTATTTCTACATTGTTTATATGTAGATATTTTATTTTTCTACCACTAAAGCTTTTTCGGGAAATCTACTGTGCGAGTGGATTAGCCACTACTATTGGTGATGCATACCCTAGGCCTACCAAAAAGAAAAAGTAGTAGTAGTAATTTAGGGTTAATATAGTGTTTAGTCTTTATAGTTTGCCCCCATTTTGTTTTTAGTCCCTATAATTTCAAACCATAGGGTTTAGTCCCTCAAGTTTTATTCTATTTAAAACGTTAGTCGCTATAATTCAATAAGGACCTTAACAGTGTTAAATATGATGAGGTAGCACTAACACTGTCAATTATAATGAGTGGGCAAGCTGAGTATGGTTCTTATAGGTTATGTGGCTAAGTATAAAATTGGAACGTGGCCAATCAGAGATGATTGGACAAAAGGAGGAAGGAGGAGGCCTTGTTTCTTTTTATAAGAGATTAAAAATAATTAAAAGTTATAATGTAATTCTAGAGAAGAAAGATAAAGTCACACGTAGAATTAATATGAGGAGGGTCCTCCATAAATTTGTTAAGTCAGCGTTATCCATTAAATAAAATTAACAGTGTTAACATTATGAACTAAAAATACTCTTTAAAAACTTAAGGGATTAAATTGAAACTTGATGTAAATTTAAAAGATTAAAAGTATATTTTAACCTAAGGAATATATCAAAGTCAAAATGGCCAATTATTTTAATAAAAAAATTGATAACTGCGACAACGTCAATTATTCCACTCTTAATTCATCGTTTTCTTAAATAGATATAATTTAATTAGTTTCATAATGTTAACGAACATTTTAATTGTTACGCTAAGCTATAATAAAATGTATAAGAAAAATTGCATTTAATTTAAGAAATGCGAGAGATTGAAGTCTACTAGAACGGTCAAATCATGCCTAAATTGATTTCTTGAAATAAAAAACAGATCCAACACAAAGATCGATCTTTCAATTAAAAAGATCTTTTATATTATTTCAAGATTTATATTCTTTTTTATGAGAGATGCTTCTATAAATAAAAAGAAGTACAACGTTCAGGGAAGAAAAGAAAATAAAGCCACGTCGGATCTCAATCCTGGTGAGGAGAAGAAGCAACCATCATCAGGGCTCACCCGAACCAATAAAAAGATCCATCAGCTCATCACGATTAAGCAAACTAAGGTACACAACATCTCTTTATATTTTTGTTTTCCTTTTCGGCATTGAACTCTGAACAATTTATATTATAACCAAATTATTATTATTTCAAAATTATTTAGGCTCGTTCGAAGCAATTCTCATGGCTGTGCCAAAGAAAGGACGTTCTGATGCAAAACCATCGTCAAAGAATGAAGAAATAAGGAAGACTCTTCTGAATTGGAGAAGTATCAAGATACACAAACAAAGAGAAAATGTTCTTCAAACAAAACGAGTCGAAGACCTCGTAGATTTCAATTCTAAAGGTGGGTCTATTTTATTTCTATATTGTTTACATGAAGATATTTTATTTTTCACATGGACTCAAAAGGAAACGAAAGACACATTATAAGGGTTTGGATATCTCATTATAAAATCATTCGGATAATATTAATATGAAGAATCTGGTTGGTTTCAAGGCTTTTAAGTTTGAAAAGTATACTTTCAATCCGTTAATTTTAAAGCGGTTAACATTACCATGAGAGGCACATACGTGTCTAGACTATAGCTTTGTAGATTCTATAACTACATTTATAATTCTTATTTAATTACTCTTTAACAGCCATCGGGGTAGATTGTGAAGTGTTATATTAATGGGGACCAGAGTGATCAATCTTTATTTATTTTCTCTTTGTTGTTTTTGTTGTTGTTTTTTTTTTTCAAAACTAATCATTTCAATAAACCATATAAAATTGCAGGAACATTAGAGGATATGAAAGTGACATGTAAGAGCCAGATTGATTTATCAAAGAAAGCGTCTCAAAGAGTAAAAACATCATATGCAGAAGTGGAAACAAGAAAGACTTTGGAGCAAAGAAGAATAAGAGAAAAACAAAAACAAAGAGAAATTGCTCATCTCGAGGTAGATCAAATAAAAGACACTACTGCAGGCTTGAATGATAACAAGGAAATAGAGGAACGAGGAATATTTGGTCTTGAGATAAATCAAATAAAAGATACTGCTTGCTTCAATGATAACAAGGAAGCTAGGAAAAGAGAAAGAGCTCGCCTTAGAGAAATACAAAAGCAAAGAGAAATTGCTCGTCTTAAGGTAGATCGAATAGAAAACACTGCACGCCTCAACGATAACATGGAAGCTGAGCGAGAATTTTACAAGCTTACTCATGGACGTTTAATAAGCGAGGATGAATTTCATATGCTTATTTATTTTGGAGAACCATTAGGTCCATTTTTCTACCAGTAATAACAATGGAGTCATTTTTCTTGAACTTGTAATCAAATTTTATAATGTTCTTCTTGTAGAAGAATGTACACACATATACAAAGATATGTATTTAAAAATATAAAAATCGAACTTGTAATCAAATTTGTGGGTGTGAACTCGAAAAGATATAAAAATCGGAGGGGAGAGTCAAAGAAATAAACATATTGTAGTGTTGAAGAAGAACCAAGAAAGCATGATCATGAAGGAAATAACGAAAACAATATCCAACTGGAGAAGCATCAAGATACGTAAAGAAAGAGAGGCTGAAAAAGCTGGAAATTAAAGAAGACTTTGTTACGTTCAAGAACCAGAGAAATACATAAATAAAGAGAAATTGCTCATCTTCATATAGATTATATCAAAGGCACATCACACATGTGGCTTCAACCACAACATGGAAGGTGGGAACGAATTTTTTAGGCTTCTTTATGGATGTTAGATCCATTCAATTTTATTGACTCTGTAATCAAATGTTACGATGCATGCTATTCTAGTGGAGGGATCTATACGTTGTGCAATCTATATTTTAGGCTATATGTTTTAGGAATATTTATCAATTTAATATATATATATATATATATATATATATATATATATATATATATATATATATATATCTATATATTGTCGTAATGTTTATAATTATCGATTCCACAGCTTCTCATCTCTTTATTAGTATTTCTAATAGTGTGAATGTGAAATGTGAAGTCTCATATCAGTTGGAGAGGGGAACAAATGACGCCTTACAGGGGTTTGGATACCATCCCCTTCACTTGTTTTAATACCGTTTGTGGTAATGAACTCCAAAGCCATCTCATAACTTTAGAAAGACGATAATAGGAGAGAGTTCAATAAAACGGAAGCTCGCCCATTCAACCTGGTGAGATGGCACCCTCTTGTATTTTCCCAATGTATTTGAACCATGGCGCCACCTTATCACCACCACACAGGCTTGCCATCATGAAGATGGTGATGTTTCATATATTTATAAATATATTTTATACACTCCCTGATCATTAATATGAGACATATTTATCTGATTTGATTAGATTAAGGAAGTTAGTTATGTTAGTTAATATGACATATACTTTATAAAACATCTTAGTAATTTTTTTAATTCCTCCATTCCCTCTTCTCTTTGATTATTGTTGAAGAAACATCAATATGGGTAAATTAGAAAAAGAATGATAAATATAAAAAATATGTCTTATATTTGAGACTTAGATCAATTCTCTAAAAAAGTCTTATAATAAGGATTGGAGGGAGTATTTATAAATATATATTAGGATTAATAAAAATAAATAAAGAATGACATGACGAATAGGTTCTTTTATGGACTAGGAATGGACGGGCTTAAGATGAGAAGGGCCTCGGCCCTGAAACTCATTTGAGCCCAAAACTAATTAATATTAATTTTTACAGAAACTATATGAATCAAAAGCAATTTTTTTATAATATACAAATATTATTCAAAATAGAAAAAATTATGGTATACTCCCCCTAATCCATATTATATGTTAACTACAACTATCTCACAAAAACCAAAAAGAGGCAGTAAACTCATTAACTTTATTTGAAAAAGAACATTTTTTTAACTTTAACACTACATTAGATTTTAATTTTTCTCGTAATAAATTATGACGGGTCAATGTGTGAGAAAAGTTCATTACCAAATGCCAAGTGACTTATATCATTGTCAAAGAATTTCTTCCAAGTTGTGACAAAACTCATCTTAATTACACCAGCATATATTTTTAATTAAAAATTTGACATAAAATTATGCTAAACATTATTGAAAATATAGGAACCCCAATCCATCTATCCTGGTATATCTTAGGAAATTAAAAATATATCAAAGAAAATAAAAATGTGACTATAAGTCCAGAAATTTTAACAGCATAAAATTCTAGACAGGGTGTGAAGCTATTTTATTTTTCACATGCATTTAGAGGTGAATAAAAGACGCATTATAAGGGTTTAGATATCTCGTTTTAAAATCATGGGTGGTCATGTGGCCTCAAAACCAATAATTTTGAGAGCAAGATGCATTTGGGTAATATTAATTGAAGAATATGGTTGGTTTCAAGCTCTTTAAGTTTGAAAAGTATATACTTTTAATCCTTTAATTTTAAAGATATTAACATTACAATGAGAGGCACAGACGTATCTAGACTATAGCTGTGTAGATCCTATAATTACATTTATAATCCTGATTTAATTACTCTCTAACAGCCATCGGGGTAGATTGTGAAGTGTCATATTGATAGGAATAGGAATGATCAATTTTTATGTATTTTTTTCTTTGTTGTTGTTGTTGTTGTTGTTGTTGTTTTTTTTTTTTTTTTTTTTTTTTTTTTTTTTTTTTTTTTTTTTTTTTGCAAAACTAATCATTCATTCAAATAAACCGTATAAAATTGCAGGAACATTTGAGGATATGAAAGTGACATGTAAAAAAGTAGAAACAAGAAAGACTTTGGAGCAAAGAAGAATCAGAGAAATGCAAAAACGAAGAGAAATTGCTCATCTCGAGGTAGATCAAATAAAAGACACTACTGCTGAGCATCATCTTCAACTTCATCGTTAGGCTTCGCGGTCTTGAAGTCCTGCGTCTTTGCCTCCTCTGGCATCGCCTTTAGCGGTGCCACGTCAAGTTAGATGCTTGGGATGAATCCATATGTATTACAGGTGAAGGAGGTACAGCACATACAATATACCACAATCAGTGCAAAGACTCTCCAACTTAGTTGGCTCTTTAGTTTCCTCTTTACGTACACTTCATTGGCTTGTTCTCTGTTGTCCATAGCAAAAACATGATGATTTTGAAGTATAAGCTCACGTATCGCATGAGCATGCATCCAGATGGGAGGAGGATGAGGAAGAGGGTGAAGCAAATAGTGGGGGATGGAATTGGTGGATTCACTAAAAAAATTAATTAATTTCTGTAATACCACAAAATTTGGCAAAAGGTTAAATTTTCCAAAAAGAAAACTTAAATGGAAATTAGATAATAAGTCAAATTATGGAACCTATGAAATTTTAAGGAATCTTAAATTAGACACAAAGGAGAAAATTAGAGCCTAATGTGTGTAATTAATAGGATAAAAATATACCTATTGGCATATATATTTAAGCACACCGACACACACGGATAACACACTCATACTTGGACAACACATAAAGAATAAACCAATAAACCATGCGCGCGCGCACAACAGCCCCATAATTTGCTTCTATCATTAAAGTCTCATGGTCCATTCACAAACACACACACCTTCACATATCAACACCTCATCTCACGCTCTTTCAACCATATAACCCCACAGATTTAACACTTTCTATTTAATCACTCATCTCTTCATTCGACCAAGTATCTGGTCAAAGAGAGAGTGAAAGGAAGAAAGAAAACAGAATAGAGAAAGAGAGAACAAAGAGACAGTCAAGAGAGCAAGAGTGATCGGTGCAATTGAGGAAGGAAGAAGAAGCTCCAAATTCCACATGCAACATCATAAACATATTTAGGTGAGTCTCCTACACATTTATCGTTGTTGTCATGTTGGATTTGAGTGGTTTCTATGATGGTTTTGTGGCTAGAATAAGAGAAAATTCGCTGGAAAGTTTCTGTCACTAAAAAGTTGTTAAACCAGTGATTGTGTGACGATTTGGGGGTGAATTTTGGAGTTCTTTGGTTCTGATATTTACTCATTAACCTTAGTATATATGTGTAGGAGCGTATAGAGTTAAAATTCGTGAGGTTTAGAGTATAAATTCATGGTTACGTATTAGTTTTCTTCACTCTGTTTTGCTGTCCGAAAAACAGAGTTCATATCTGAAACTTGCAGAAGCTTAAACAGAGGCTGTAGATGGATTTTTTTTAATTGGTCTTTTTGAATAGATATTTTAGGATGTGCAGTTGATGATAGAATCAAGAAAAATATAATTTGGAGTAAAAATGAATGAGTTCTTGATTGTTGAAGTCAGGCTGTCAAAACTGGCGTTTTTGGGAGTTAATCAGCTTCATGTTGCCTTTTTACTAGACAAACCTTAGTGAAAAATTATAAAATTTTACAAGAATATAGTAGACATTCATTGATTTAAAAGAAGTCCAAGAATGCATCATTTCAATGTATGTGGAGAGAGTCATGTTTTTTCTAATTTAAGTCCGAAACAGGGGTCATTTTGGACGTTCAAGTCTGGCAGTTATGATTTTCGATAATTCTGAGGCAATTTGACTTATAATTTTAGTGACTAATATTTTTCCCTTAAATTAAACTTAATTAGAGTCACATAGGACTTGAGATCACTTCATTTCAATTTTTGTAAAATTAGTTATGATTTTTTGAAATTGAGCTTTGTTTCTGGAATGCCATCCGGAACAATATTAGTTAGCAGAATTTCTGGGCAAAATTTGTAATTAGTAATTATCTTTGGATATTTTTCTATGAAAGTAAATTTAAAGAGATTCATTTAGGCTTTAGAATCAGTCAATTTCAATTTTTCTAGAATTAGTTATGAATTTTCAAATTTTACTAAAAATCTAAGGTCAAAAATGGATTCATTGGGCGAAAACATGTCAGAATAGCCTGAGTCAAAATTTCTAAAAAAGTATAGTCGGATCGGGTACAAAGGACAGAGACCGGTCCGCAGGGACATTTTGGTAATTTTTCAATATAGACTAATATAACCATAAAAAACACTATGGAAGTCTCTAAAGTGGTACATGAATGAGTTTTAACCTAATTCTTATACATTTAGAATTTTAGGACCCGATTGGTAGCCTGAACCATTGCACGTAGTTCAAGGAACTATTATCGAGTAGCAAAGGGACAAAAGATAGTAACACTTTCTTTCATATACTATGTAATACTTTGTATGCTTTGTGTATACCATCTTTTGCAACATGACAGTGCTTAGGGCACACACGAATAAGCCAGGGTCTAAACATTGGATCATGGACACGAGTTAAGCTAGGGTTGCAAACAGCCGTTTGGCCTTGGACAGTGTGCACACAACATGAGTTCGCATCTTATATGACATGGTGTATTGCATATTTATTTTCACATTTTATATGTCAGAAAAGCATGTTACTACTTAGATTCGCTTGAATCTCACCCTTTATCAAATTGAAAAACATTCCAGCAAAAGATAGTGGCTCAAAGGAAAAGACAGCGGCTACCGGTGCGTAGAGTTTGAGTGTGTACAAGAGCTATTGTGGTTTGTATTTTAGTTTTCTTTTAAATGATCTGTACATTTGTGTATATTTTTCAAACCCTGCATGGATTCTCCTATATTGTAAAGAAGTACTTAATGTCAGTATGTTTCCGCTACTTCTGAATGCCTTACAGAATTGTGCTCTTAATACTCTATGAATATCGATATGTTAAGGAGTTTTAAAATTTCTGACGGAATTTGCTATGAAATTTTTTTCCGTGGCAAATTCCGTTGAAAAAGTTTCCGACAGAATTTCCAACAAAATTCATTCCATGGCAAAATTTGGAACGGAATTAACCATGGAAAAATATTCTATTGCAAATTTCGAAATTTTCCATGGAATAATTATGTGGTTAATTCCGTCATAAATATTAAAAAATTATTATTATTTAGTTAAATTTAATTATTAAAAAAGCATTATATATATAAATTATTAGTTATAAATTCACTTTAATTAAAAATAGAATTTAAATTCAGAAATTGAACCATAATATAGTCATATGAAAATTTATTTAAGATTTAATTTTTCTTAATTTGAAAATAATTTATATTAACAAATAATAAGAATGTATAAAATTTATTTTATATTATTATTAAATTTAGGGAAAAATCCAAAAAAAATATAGTTAAAATTAGGAAAGGAAAAAAAATGTGTGGTAAAATTGTGATATCCCAAGTCAGCACTACCGTAGGAATCTGAGTTTTGATTTCTTCATACAATGACAAAAATGCCCTCATTAGTGACAGGCAAAAGGAAAAAACAACAGAAGAGGGAAGGTCGAAATGGAAATACCTACAACTCACAAACAAGAAACCTTGGGGGTGACGGGCTGCTAACAGGAATGATGTTTTGTCGACAACATTTTGCGGTCTCTTGGAAGGAGGTAAATTAAGAAACGACAATTGATTTGACCGAGTCTTTACGCCTTGGAGTCAAATGCAAAATATTTTTAATCCAAGAATTGCAGTACAATGCAACACTCGGGTCGTCTCACTTGAGGAGCTTTTTATTTATTCCTAAGTAATATATATGTCATGCGAATGCACTGAAAGAAAACAAGGGGAAAACGGTTTTTGGATTTTTCAAATTAATAACTAAAAGAAAAAGAAAATTAATTAAATGCTAAGCTATTATTTTTGATATTTTTCTTATAAAAACGAGCATGAACATCCCGTGCGTTGCACGGGGAGAACTTATTTCAGATTTAAATTATACCTTATCAATACCCTATAATAGTTCTATTGAAAAACTGAGGGAGAATATGATAAATAACACGCACGCAAATGTCCATTGAATGAAGCAAAGAGACAGTTGCTTCTGCAGGAAGTGATAATACAAGTGACATACAGTGTTTTCAAAAATGCAAATTTAAAAAGATTATTTTCACAATCATGACGAGTTATGAATATCTGACCATGTATATTTCTGAGTAGATTTTTTTTTTAGAGTATTTAATATTCCAGTGGTGGTCATTATAGAATAGATTAAAAAAAACTCACGTATTAACTTTGAGGTGGGTTGGTATCATACAAACTTTGATATACAATGAGGATCATTTTTTTTTTTTTGGAATTAAAAAAGGCAGGCATTAAGCTTGAAAAAATATCCGCTGCAAGGGATCTATCCCTCAAAAAAGTAAAAAACTATCCCAGCAGATACTTGGGAGTTGGGACTTCAGGTAATAAGTGAAACTGGTCCCGCATTTGATGAGCACTCTTCGCTAATACATCAGCACGCTCCAAGAGTTCCCCGCAGCAGTGATATAATTCCACATTCCAATCTCCAATTCTCCATAAAGAAGATTCCTTATATCTGCAATAATTTCTCCCAAAGGCTGATACTCGTCACTGTCTCTTAACAAAATATTTACAGCTGTCAATGAATCTGAATACACACGAACCTCCCTGAGCTGATGATTCCTGCATACTTCTAGTCCTTCTTTTATTGCCAACAACTGAGCTATTAAAACTGAATTCGCGTGCAGTCTTTTCTGGAAACCCATGACCCACAGTGGCCTGCATCATATCTAACCAAAAACTATTGCACGCAATAGTAATGGGCATTTTCATTTGTTAAACAGACCAAAAAATATATTACTTTTCACCGACTTTGCATTTTGGAAGCATCTTCATTTGTTAATCAGACTCTACCATCACTGACTAATGAGGCAGGTATTTAAAAGGAGAAGAACAATATAAGGAAAAATATGTCCAAATAAAAAAGACTTTAAATGATAGAACAAAGTTGAATACAGAAGATTGTTTAATACAGTCCAAAATGCAAATAATAAAGCTTCATGGTCAAAAGGTTATGAATTTTGTCGGTCCAGAATCCTCCCGCTAAAAAGTCAAGCAGTTCTTCACGAAATTATTTATTTTTAATTCGATAAAAGGTAATTTTGAAAAAATATATAAATTTGTTACAGCATTACTAATTTAATTTAATTAATCTGATGGGCTATTTATATTTGGATTTAAAATTCAAGCATGATGGTCGATTAATTTAGGAGTTATATACATAATGTGAAATTGTAAATCATATCACAAAGAACCGACCAAACGATTTTTTTTTTTTTACTTAATTAAAACATCGATTTATCCGAATTCACCTTCTGATTTCCACACGTAATGTAACATTTTGATTTTTATTTATAAGATATAATTATAATTAGGGAATAATTTTTTATATATAAAAAATAAATTATTTCAAAAAAAGAAAAAGAAGAACAACATAATGATGATGTTAAAAAAAAAAATATTAAAGGAAAAAGCATCCGTCATGATGAAGATGCTGGGGAAAACTACAGAAAAGTCCCCATAATTTCTGAAAATTACACGGTTGTAAAGGAAGGGGCAAAATAAAAATACAGAGAAGTACCCAAAGTTTTGAAAATTCAGTGGGTCCAACAAAAGTTTCAAGAAGTTTTAATATAATCCCTCCGCAAACTTTAAGAAGTTGCAATTTTTGTCCCTTGGTCAAAACGTGGAACTTAAGTTTGCAATATGCTTCTCTATCAGGCACCCGACACGATGAATGGAGACGAAAAAAAACAGGAGTGGAGAAAAAAGAAGGAAAAGAAAGATTAGTGGAGCATCATAAATTCCCTTTCCTTTCGGATGATAATGATGGAGTTGGGGATAATTGATTTCTTTTTTTTGAAAATGAAAAGAGAAGAGTTGTAGAGGCAGGCATCATTATAAAGCAGAGCATCCGATCAGCAAAAAATATCATCAGATGCCATTGGAGGAACACATAACATTGATCAAGGGGCACCAACGCCATTGGCAGAAGCAAGCTGAAGCTAATCCTTCCCGTGCGTTGCATAGATGTTTTTACTTGGACCTATTAAATCAATAAATGTACTAACTGCATTTGAACCAAATAAATGACATAATAATTGATAAAGTCAATAAACGTGTTATCAAAACAATTCCAAGCAAAATCAATGTGATTTCAAGTAATTCAACAAAAAGGAATCTCAATAATACATATTATATATAAAGACAGATTATGAATAAAAAAGATACAAAAGGAATTATAATTATAAGTTAAGCAGAAAATATAATATAGAAACACACTTATTTCAATGTATAATTTACAACAAATGGTATCTTCTTCTTTTGTTGCACTCTCAAGCACAAAAACAACTGCTTTCATTATTAGAATTTGTTCAAGAAAATATAGTCAAGCAACACACCTTTCCCACTTGGTGAAAATTATTCTTATTTATAATAACATAAAAGGTTATTTTGAAAAAATATATAAATTTGTTACAGCATTACTAATTTAATTTAATTTAATTAATCTGATGGGCTATTTGTATTAGGATTTAAAATTCAAGCAAGATGGTCCACTAATTTAAGAGTTATATAAATAATGTGGAATTGTGAACCATATCATTATGTTTCCAATCGATGTTTTTTTTACTTAATTAAAACATCTATATATCCGGATTCACCTTCTGATTTCCACACTTAATGTAACATCTTAATTTTTACTTATAAGATATAATTATAATTAGGAAATAGTTAGTTATATATAAAAAAAATAAATTATTTAAAAAAAAAGAAGAAGAACAAAATGATGATGTTAGAAGAAATAGTAAAGGAAGGAGCACTTTAGGTGGAAAGGAAGAGGAAAAAAAAGTGTTGTGATGAAGAGGAAACATAATGATTGTTTTTTACATAATGATTGTTTAATTTGTCAACATGCTTGTTTCTTTCACGTGGCTTGGCCAGGGAAAAAGTCTGGAGGTAGGAAAATGATGTGCTATACATAGACTTAGTTTTAAAAGAAGATGGGAGCAGGGAAATATCATGATTGGTAGCAATATGATGTGCGATACACATGGACTTAGTTTTAAAAGAAGATTGGTATAGTTAGCATCAAAATATGCAATATTTTCAAATCGAACAAATATTTGAAGATCATCACTAACACGGTAACAACCAAAAAATCCTAGAAGCCAAGTCAAAATCATGGGTTTGAATAAACAAAAACTTTTGAGCAAAAAAAAAATAAAATAAACAAAAACAAAGCTTTGGCATAGAATGCACTCTTGATAAAACAAAAACAATATATTTTTTGCACTCTTGATAGGATCATGCTCTTAACAGATTCATCAAAGGCTTTACATTTACTTTTGGTGTGGAGCAAATCATTCATTGTATGAAAACTATTTTCAAAAAGTAATACAAACACACAACATTAGATTAAGATTAAGAGAGACTTAAGCAAATTAAAACCTTAATAAAGGATTTGAATGGGACAAGTAGCAGAAGATACCCATGTGCAAAAAGAAGACAGGGAAGGACCCACAACATAGTGAAAGGGTTGCTTTGGCACCGAATATCATCATCAATAAAGGCCTTTTTTTAAGTAAAAATGCAAACCCTGTGTGTAGTGTTTGGTGTCTTTAATATTTTTTTCCAGACTTCGATCAAAATATATATATCTATATATATTGATATATATATTTTCCAGACTTTTTTTCTGCCAATTTGACATCACTTTACTGCTACGTTCATTACGCCTACCTTTATATCTTTTCAGTGACTCACCTCCTAATTAACAATTCACCCTATATCTACAAAAGTTGGTGATATATCTTTTCATTACGCCTATCTTTATATGTTTTCAGTATCATTATATCAAGTTTCAATGCTTGAAGCTTAATATTATATAAAAATATTATTATAATATTAACTAAAATATTAAATAATATGAAAATATCAACCAAGTTAATCTAATGGTTGAGACATTTAATAAAAAAAAAAGGTCAATGGTAGTCAAAGAAAGGGGGTGCATATCAATAGATTTTTTGTGACTATTATTTAGAGTGCCTATTATTTAAGAACAATAAGACAAAGGTCAATGGAAAAGGAACAGATTTTGTGTGACTGTGAATGGGCAAGAGGACAGAATATAGCTGTAAAGAAAAAATGTAGTGAGATCACACCTTACATAATTGCATCTATGTGAATACCCAAGGTATACTGTGAATGGCCTTCACTCAAGAAAACGTTGTACATTGATTTGGATTTTAGGAATATTAATGATACATAGAAAGAATTCTATATATGAGGTAGATATACTACATGAGCCACATCAAATATCCCAAAAATTAAGTCAGCTACAAAAATTAAAAAATATTAAATTATCCCAATTTTATTGTCAAATTGTATATTAGAATTGATATATTTGCCATTAATTTTTGTACTTTTTATTTTAAGTAACAAACACACATAGATTGATACGGTAATTGTTCTGCTTTATTTCCTTTCTTAGCTGTCTTGTACTTGTCTTCTGAAAAACATGGATTGGTTTGAGCTAAAAAAAAAAAACATACATTAGGAAGGAAATAAAAAGAATACTTAAGATAATAAAAAAGTGTTAAAGATAAAATACTTTACTGAAAAGGAAAAAGCAACATATCATCGCATGTCAGACACTTTCGGATTAAAGGTGGTGCACAATGGGTTAGAATTAATTCTGAGATATGGGAAAATTACAGAAAGGGTCCCAAAAGATTTGATTTTCAAGTGCACATTCATTCCACATTATCACAGTAGCATTATCGACCATCAGAAGACTATCACCTTTATCTTCTTCTTCCTCTCCTCTCGCCAGCGGTGATCAGATCCAGAAGCTTGACTTGAGTATCGCATCACAGCTCCCACTCCTTTTTTCTTCTTAGTTCTTACCGGCACCACAAAACTCAACGGTCTACTTTTTCATCCACCACGGTCTCAAGTTGCTACATTTCATGATCCACCATGGATGGAAGAAGGGAAAAATAACGTGATCGGTAGGCCTTATTTGTTTTTGTTCTTCATTTTCCTTCATCTTCGTCATTATCCCCTTCTATTCCTTCTTTCGTTCTGCTGTGTTGCCGTAAATCAGCGTGGGTCCTGAGTGGATCGTCATTCTAACCGATGTGCAAATCAGTGAAGGACACACCCGTTGGACAACATTCAAGATCTTCGTCGGAAAATGACCACGTTATGAAAGTGAGAGAAAATGGAAGTGAAACACAGAGTAGGGAATGAATGATTTAAAACAACATCAGTTGGCACATACCTAAAGAGGAGACGTATCTGGACGATGTTTGCTTGATATGTGGAGGAGAGAAACAGCAGCCAAGCGACTGAATATACAGAGAGCGATGATTGCTTAAAACGGGAGTGAAAAACAGAGGAGGAAATGAATGATGTAAAAGGCAGTGATTCTGCAGATGACCACACACTCCAAACGATTCTGGGCAGCCAGGATATATATGGTTGTTGAAGGTTGTTAGGTTGTCATTGGCGGGATATTTTTGAAAATTTCTTTTGAAGTTCAAAATTCAAATTCATTCCTCCCACCATAAGATCGAGAGCCAACGAAAAGAAGTGGCTTAGGAATAGTAAAAGTGATTTGTTGTGAGACGTTGATTTGTATATTGAATGAATTGTCAGACGTTGATTTGTTGTGAGAAGATTTTCTGCTTGTGATTTGAGCCGTTCATTTTCTTATGAACAGTGTTTGGGTGGAAGAGCGATGATTGCTTAAAACGGGAGTGAAAAACAGAGGAGGAAATGAATGATGTAAAAGGCAGTGATTCTGCAGATGACCACACACTTCAAACGATTCTGGGCAGCCAGGATATATATGGTTGTTGAAGGTTGTTAGGTTGTCATTGGCGGGATATTTTTGAAAATTTCTTTTGAAGTTCAAAATTCAAATTCATTCCTCCCTCCATAAGATCGAGAGCCAACGAAAAGAAGTGGCTTAGGAATAGTAAAAGTGATTTGTTGTGAGACGTTGATTTGTATATTGAATGAATTGTCAGACGTTGATTTGTTGTGAGAAGATTTTCTGCTTGTGATTTGAGCCGTTCATTTTCTTATGAACAGTGTTTGGGTGGAAGAGTATTGTATTATATATTGATGATGATATTGATGATTGATGATGATGGAGAATGAGTAAGAGTGAATGGAATGGTATGGAGTGAAAAATATGAATGATGAATGCTCTTGGTAATGAAGAAGTGACAATCCTTGCTCAAGAAGATTATGGGAACTAATTTTCTCCAAGTCTTGAAATATAAAACCCCAAACCATTGCTCGGTTCTAGTGTTCTTAATTAATAGTTACTCCTGCGAAAAGCAGTTAGTAACTATCCCTTAAGGCACTATTAGGAACCACTTAGAATGCAATTAAAATGAATAAATGCAGCTAGCTTCCTCTTAATATGAATGTGATAACACGACACTCAATTAAATCAATTCAATTATACAATCTAACAATAACACGTAGAAAGCACAATTTCATTGAATTAATAAGAAAAAATATATATAAATTCAACAAGCCACAAAAATCCAATCTAATTACAAATATCAAACCAATAGAGATAATTAACATCAATCTCAGTTCCAAAATTATACACAATAATTCTTAAAACTAGACAATTAAATATATAATTCTAGACTGATAGAATGACAGAAAAGAACTCCCCTCTATAGTTCATTAAGCTCAAGCAACTTCCCATCACCAAGAAGCAAACGATTTAGCCTCTCATGGTACCAACAGCAGCTGCAACCAATTCAAAATGCCCCAAATTCCATAGATGATGAATGCACTAATAGTTTCAATGAGAATGGAATTGGGTCTATCGGTTCAGTCATAAAGAGATGAAAAGGCTGGAACTCTGGAATTGGCACTGTGGAAGCTTGAATCAGAGAAGTCGCTGAGGTAGTTATGGTGGAAGCATAGTGTGTTAACGATGGTGGTGGTCTGTGAATGGAAAAGATGATGCTGGTGGTGTAGTGGAAACCGAGAACAGAGGAAGACTGGTGGTTCACGGTGGTGCTTGGTCTGGATGAACGGAGGAATGAAGAAGATGGTTCTGGTGTGTTGCAGCACCTACTCTACTGTCAAAGCTTTGGTTTCTTCCCCATTGGAGAGCAGAACACGGTGGTGACAGGCATATGGTGGTGATGAATCTGATGATCAGTGGTCGTGCTCTCTTCCCTCACAGATGCAAGCTCGCAATGGCAATCTTTTTTTTTTTTTTTTTTGCCTTCAGCTCCCTCTCAGCTTGATCTGAACATCCCAAGCTCTGCAACAATGGTGGTTGAAGAAGAAAATGGTGGTTACAGGAACGGTGCTCGGCGGCGACCGTGATGGGAGATGAAGCCGCTGGCGAGGTGGCAGAAGAAAGGAAGGAAGGAGATCAGATCCTGGTCAGACGTGCTGCGCCCTCCCTCGATGCCCCCAACATGCTCTGTTTCTCTTCAATTAATCTTCCGGGTCTCCATTTCATCCGGTCTGTCTGCCACATTCGGCCCACATTGTCATTTTTTTTTTCAATTCAAAACCCATCTTTTTGGGGTCCTTGGGCTCACGTCTCTATCCCTTTTCTTTTCCTATGGGCTCTCTTGTTTTTAGCCTATTGGGCTTTCTATCTTTTTCTTTTTTCTTCTTCTCCTTTTTTTTTAATATCAGACATGCCCCCTTTGTTTTTTTTTCAGCCAATAAACAAATTTTACATGGGCCCAATCTTTCCTTTCAAAATCAAGCCCCCTTCTCTCTTACCTAGCTCCTTTTTCTCTCATTTCTGAATTTGGGACCCTTCAATGACATTAATTTGGGTCTTCTATTTTCTTTTCCAGCTTGCAATCTAATTTCTTCCAAGTGCCTACAGTGCAATATTTAAACAAAATGTAGCTTCAAAAATTCAAGGGACAATATAAAAAATCATAATTAATGAATTTTGACCATTTTGCCCCTAATTCCCATTAATTCAAAATAATTTCCCTAACCAAAATTAATGCTTAATAACGTAATAATGTCCCAGGAAATACATTAAAATCCCAAAATAATCATGGAAAATTAATATAAAAATATGATTCAATCAACAAACATAAGAGGTTGGCGACGCTCTGCGGTTCAGCATTATGAGGTCTGTTGAGGGAGGTAGGCGGCATTCTGCGACCAATGACTTTACCAATTTGTTTCTTCAAAGATGTTAATGAAGGAAGTAGAGTCGTTAATAAAGGATCTAAAGTTGTTAATACTAGGACAGGTGTTGTTTCCGGACATAAAACTTATCACTTTCCCAATTTGTTCCTACGAAGATGTTAATCAAAGAAGCGGAGTCGTTAATAAAGAATCTAATATTGTAAATACTGGGAGATGTGTAGTTTTTGGAAAGTCATAATTAACAACACCTCTCCTAGAATAAACAACATTAGATTCTTTATTAATGACTCTACTTTTTTCATTAACATCTTCGAAGGAACAAATTGGGAAAGTCACAAATTGCATGCCCGAAAACAACACCCCCCAATTATTAACAACATAAGATTCTTCATTAACAACTCTACTTTCTTCGTTAACATCTTTGAAGGAATAAATTGGGAAAGTAACAAATTGAATGCCTGAAAACAACACCTCTCCCATTATTAATAACATTAGATTTTTTATTAACGACTCCACTTCCTTTGCTAACATCTTCAAAGAAACAAATTGGCAAAGTCACAAGTTGGATGCCCGAAAACAATACCTCTCCCTGGATTAACAACATTAGATTCTTTATTAATGACTCTACTTCCTTCGTTAACATCTTCGAAGGAACAAATTGGCAAAGTCACAAGTTGGATGCTAAAAAACAACACCTCCCCTAGGATTAACAACATTAGATTCTTTATTAATGACCTACTTCCTTCATTAACATCTTCAAAGGAACAAATTGGCAAAGTCACAAGTTGGATGCTCAAAAACAACACCTCCCCCAGTATTAATAACATTAGATTCTTCATTAACGACTCAATTTTCTTGATTAACATCTTCGTAGGAAAAATTGGAAAAGTCACAAGTTGGATGTCTGAAAACAACACTTCTCCCAGTATTAACAATATTAGATTCTTCATTATCAACTCTACTTCCTTGATTAATATCTTCGTAGGAACAAATTAGGAAAGTCACAAGTTGGATGTCCAAAAATGACACCTCTACCAGTATTAACAACATTAGATTCTTCATTAACGACTCCACTTCCTTGATTAACATCTTCGTCGGAACAAATTGGAAAAGTCACAAGTGGGATGTTTGAAAACAACATTTCTCTTAGTATTAACAATATTATATTCTTTATTAACGACTCTACTTCCTTCATTAACATCTTCGAAGGAACAAATTGGCAAGTCACTAGTCGTAGAACGCCGCTGACCTCCCTCAACAGATCGCAGAACGCGGAACTGTAGAACACTGCCAACCTCCTATGTTTGTCAATTCTCAGTTTAACTCCTTCCAAGAGATCGCAGAATGACACCGACCACCTTCGACAGACCATCGTTCTTGTCAGTAGCCCGTGCCCCCTAGGTTTCCCGTTTGAGTTGTAGGCATTTCAATTTCGGCCTTCCCTCTTCTATTGTTTTTTCCTTTTGCTTGTCATTAATGAGGGAATTTTCGTCATTGATCAAGATATCAAAACCCAAATTCCCACAGTAGCACTCACTTGGGATATCTCAATTTCACCAAACCTTTTTGTTCTTTCCTAATTTTAACTGTAGTTTTTTTGGAATTTTTCCTTAAATTTATATTTAGTTTTTTATAATAATATATATTTATGTATAAGAAACAAATATATATTTATAAATAATGGATTATATATATTAAGATATTATATATATATATATATATATAATTGTGCAATAATAAAACACCAAAGCATTCCAGACCAACTTGTAAGGTATTGTGTGCGCACAGAGGAGGTCATGGGTTTGAACCACCAGGGGGCTAAGAGGAGTTGCATTTTCAGGAAATATGGAGCGGCGACATGTGATTGGAGCTAGGCGCTGGCAATAAGGTGGAGGCCTCCGGATTGACCAAAATACCACGTGGTATTTTGAAATTAATAATAATAGTGTTCGACGGAATTTTGATTCCTTACGACGAAATTTCTGACGGAATTCAAATTCCATCGCAAATTGGTTTGTCATGCTATTATTAGCGACAAAATTCATTATGGCGGAAATCCATTTCCTCCGTAGATCCGTGGCAAATTTCGTTGGAAACTTTGAATTATGTGACAAATTACGTTGGAAACTCAGTGTATTTTTGTAGTGATTGAAGGAGGGAAGGGTGATCATGAGTTAGAATCAAATGAGTAGGGTGGGATAAATTTATCAAATCAAATCTTGATTGAAATCTCATTTTGGGCCTCTTGCATTTGTTAAATTTAGCAGCACAATTTAGAATTTGGGTAATTCAACATTTTTTAATTTTTCTATTTTAATTTTTAACTTTTAACTTTGATCTCACTATATTTTGATATAAATAGATTTTCCGAAATTAAAATTTTATTTTTATATATAAAATTAAAATGTATACAAAAATTGTGGCTTGACAATAAAATAAAATAAAATAAAAGTATTAGTTATGAATACTATATCGATTGTTAAATTAAAAAATTAAAGCCCTGTTATGAGCTCGCCTTTAATTTATTTTCTCATATCACTTTTGTCTTCGTATACAAAAAAAAAAAAAATTACATTGAAATCACATAAATTCCGCGGATGAAAATTAAACATAAAAAATAAAAAGGCAAATTAAATTCATATAGAATTAAATTTAGAAGCTAACTTTCTTGTTGTTAGCTCAAAGATTTATATTTTTTATTAATTAAAAGATAAAACGGTAAGAGATCAAATTCAACAGTCAAATTATTTGTAAATTGATTTTGAGAAAAAAAAACCTCTCTGTTTAAATAATAAAGATGTTAAAAATTCATCTTTTATTTATCAAATATACACGCTGACAGTAATGAGCCAAATGAAGTGCAAAGTGCACGAAAATAAAACGTTTTGCGACCGCCTAAAGAAGATCATCAACAACGGTACGCAAGCCAAGGCACACAGGCACGCTTGCCTTTCTTTTTTATTTAATCAAAGATATCACAAAACACTTTGAAATTGAAATTAATGCTTTTGACGCAGCTCTGCTTTTTTTTAAAAAATCTGGTCAAGGGTATCTCAGACCACTTTGCATTTGAGACTAATAGCTTGCAAGCTTCGCTTTCAAGGCTTGGAGGGTTTGTTCCAAATTTGTGTTCTCCTTGTACAAGGTGAAGCGCGGCTCAACCAACAACTTGTTGATAAGGTACATGCATCTCTTTACATTTTTATTCTCCTTTTTGATGGTGAATATAACATCCCAACATCTCGTTCTCGAAATTATCTCTCACGGTTTAAAAAGCATTGAGAGGCAAGGCATTAAGACCTTTATAAGACATCATTTGTTCCTTTCCCCAGCTAATGTAGAACTTCATAGTGAACTTTTTAAAATTTCTTTTATAACAAAATAATTATTATTATTTGAAAATCAATTTAGGTTCGCTTGAAGCAATACTCATAGCAATGAAAAATAAAACTGAAAATCGAAGTCTTGTAGAACCATCGTCAATGCAAGAAGAAATAAAGATGACTCTTCTGAATTGGAGAAGTATCAAGATACAGAAACAAGGAGCAAATGTTCCTTTTCAAACAAAACGAGTTAAAGACATCACAGGTTTCAATTCTAAAGGTATGTATGCAAGTCTTTTTAATTTCTACAATTTTCATATAGAGTAGTTATCTTGTTTTTGGTAAAAAAATGGAAACTAAGCATGAAATGTAATAGAAAGATACAACCTATCAGAAAAATTGATATCCAAAGTCATAGGCTCTTTTGTTTCTTTTACATTCATGTAAATCCAAACTCGAGAGTTGAGGTTTATGTAGTCATGACTCTCTGAAAGAAATGAAAAACGCTTTATAAGGATTTGGATACCTTCTCTCTACACATTTTAAGGGATAATGAGGCCCCAAAACACACAATGTTGAAAGTGATATGCTGAGATCTTATATATGGTCTAAGTCATAGAGAGAAATATAAAGTCACACTCCTGTATCCTATAATTTCAATTATGATACTTATTTAATTACTCTCTAACCATTATCGGGATAGATTGTGAAGTCTTATGTTTATGTGGTTATGACTCCTCCCAATAGAACCAACATATATTTGTTGATCCACCGCAACATATTTCTTTTTACGGGTTGGTTTTTGGAAATTTATCATATTATATTATAACAAACTAATCATTTGAATAAACCATATAAAATTGCAGAAACAATTGAGAATTTGAAAGTGAAAAGCAAAAGTCAGAGTGGTTTATCTAAGAAAACATCTCAAAGAGGAAAAACACAAAAGGCTGGAGAAGGAACAAAAAAGACTTCGCAGCAAAAGAGAATCAGAGAAATACAGAAACTGAGAGAAATTGCCCGTCTTGAGATAAATCAAATAAAAAATGCAGCTGGCCTCAATGAAAACATGGAAGCCGAACGGCAATTTTATAAACTTATTGGATGTGAATCATATCCAGTACTCTTCAATTAATGAAAAATGGATAATTTTTCTTGAACATGAAATCAGATCTTGCAATACTCTTACTGTAAAACGATATGTACGATGAATATATTTGACAAAATTTATGACATGTGATTAGGAATATATATCAATTATATATATATTGTTGTGAGGTTTATAATTGTTGGTTTCATAGTCTCATCATCACTTTATTATTATTTGGCTATAGTATACATACGAGGTATGATTCTAAGATGATATCGGGATTCGGTTTTGTTCTTTAATTGTATAAAGTACATTTTCAGCACCTTAATGTTAACATCGTTATTTTGATATAATATTGGGAAAATCAGTCATTTAGTCGTTTAAATTTTAACTTTGGTATCACTCTTAATATCTCAAATTTAGCTCGTCACAACTTAGTCCTTAAAATTTGGTCTATTTAACAATTTCATCAACACCTTTAGTAATCAAACTGTAGGTCATAATTAATCAGGATTAAGAAACTGCATCCTTGGAGTTAAACACCTGCTCCCCAAATCATTCAGGTGATTGACTCCCTTCATCTCCAACAACAGGAACAATACATCGTAATTCAAGTACTGGCCTAATGATCTTAGATAATATTTTTGCTCACAATCCATATTACCCGAAATAGTTTAATCATTGGCGTTGTGTATGTAGAAGGTCTCATGGCTACCACTAAAGCTTCTTCCGGAAGTCTACGGTGCGAGTGGATTAGCCACTACTAGTGGCGATGCATACCCTGGGCCTACCAAAAAGAAAAAGTAGTAGTAGTAATTTAGGGTTAATATAGTGTTTAGTCTTTATAGTTTGCCCCCATTTTGTTTTTAGTCCCTATAATTTCAAACCATAGGGTTTGGTCCCTCAACTTTTATTCTATTTAAAACGTTAGTCCCTATAATTCAATAAGGACCTTAACAGTGTTAAATATGATGAGGGAGCACTAACACTGTCAATTATAATGAGTGGGCAAGCTGAGTATGATTCTTATAGGTTATGTGGCTAAGTATAAAATTGGAACGTGGCCAATCAGAGATGATTGGACAAAAGGAGGAAGGAGGAAGGAGGAAGGAGGAGGCCTTGTTTCTTTTTATAAGAGATTAAAAATAATTAAAAGTTATAATGTAATTATAGAGAAGAAAGATAAAGTCACACGTAGAATTAATATGAGGAGGGTCCTCCATAAATTTGTTAAGTCAGCGTTATCCATTAAATAAAATTAACAGTGTTAACATTAGGAACTAAAAATACTCTTTAAAAACTTAAGGGATTAAACTGAGACTTGATGTAAATTTAAAAGATTAAAAGTATATTTTAAGCTAAGGAATATATCAAAGTCAAAATGGCCAATTATTTTAATAAAAAAATTGATAACTGCGACAACGTCAATTATTCCACTCTTAATTCATCGTTTTCTTAACTAGATATAATTTAATTAGTTTCATAATGTTAACGAACATTTTAATTGTTACGCTAAGCTATAATAAAATTGTATAAGAAAAATTGCATTTAATTTAAGAAATGCGAGAGATTGAAGTCTACTAGAACGGTCAAATCATGCCTAAATTGATTTCTTGAAATAAAAAACAGATCCAACACAAAGATCGATCTTTCAATTAAAAAGATCTTTTATATTATTTCAAGATTTATATTCTTTTTTATGAGAGATGCTTCTATAAATAAAAAGAAGTACAACGTTCAGGGAAGAAAAGAAAATAAAGCCACGTCGGATCTCAATCCTGGTGAGGAGAAGAAGCAACCATCATCAGGGCTCGCCCGAACCAATAAAAAGATCCATCAGCTCATCACGATTAAGCAAACTAAGGTACACAACATCTCTTTATATTTTTGTTTTCCTTTTCGGCATTGAACTCTGAACAATTTATATTATAACCAAATTATTATTATTTCAAAATTATTTAGGCTCGTTCGAAGCAATTCTCATGGCTGTGCCAAAGAAAGGACGTTCTGATGCAAAACCATCGTCAAAGAATGAAGAAATAAGGAAGACTCTTCTGAATTGGAGAAGTATCAAGATACACAAACAAAGAGAAAATGTTCTTCAAACAAAACGAGTCGAAGACCTCGTAGATTTCAATTCTAAAGGTGGGTCTATTTTATTTCTATATTGTTTACATGAAGATATTTTATTTTTCACATGGACTCAAAAGGAAACGAAAGACACATTATAAGGGTTTGGATATCTCATTATAAAATCATGGGTGGTAATATGGCCTCAAAACGGATAATTTTGAGAGTGAGATGCATTCGAATAATATTAATATGAAGAATATGGTTGGTTTCAAGGCTTTTAAGTTTGAAAAGTATACTTTCAATCCGTTAATTTTAAAGCGGTTAACATTACCATGAGAGGCACGGTGTGTCTAGACTATAGCTGTGTAGATTCTATAGCTACATTTATAATTCTTATTTAATTACTCTTTAACAGTCATTGGAGTAGATTGTGAAGTGTCATATTGATGGAGACGAGAGTGATCAATCTTTATGTATTTTTTCTTTGTTGTTGTTGTTGTTTTTATTTTTTTCAAAACTAATCATTTGAATAAACCATATAAAATTGCAGGAACATTTGAGGATATGAAAGTGACATGTGAAAACCAGATTGGTTTATCAAAGAAAGCATCTCAAAGAGTTAAAACATCACATGCAGAAGTAGAAACAAGAAAAACTTTGGAGCAAAGAAGAATAAGAGAAAAACAAAAACAAAGAGAAATTGCTAGTCTCGAGGTAGATCAAATAAAAGACACTACTGCAGGCTTGAATGATAACAAGGAAATAGAGGAACGAGGAATATTTGGTCTTGAGATAAATCAAATAAAAGATACTGCTTGCTTCAATGATAACAAGGAAGCTAGGAAAAGAGAGAGAGCTCGTCTTAGAGAAATACAAAAGCAAAGAGAAATTGCTCGTCTTAAGCTAGATCTTATAGAAAACACTGCACGCCTCAACGATAACATGGAAGCTGAGCAAGAATTTTACAAGCTTACTCATGGACGTTTATTAAGCGAGGATGAATTTCATATGCTTATTTATTTTGGAGAACCATTAGGTCCATTTTTCCACCAGTAATAACAATGGAGTCATTTTTCTTGAACTTGTAATCAAATTTTACAATGTTCTTCTTGTAGAAGAATGTATACACATGTATTGCAGAGTATGTATTTTATGAATGTGAATGAAATACTAGTTGCAGTAATACTGAAAATGACAGCCCATCCAATTTACGAGAGAGTATGAGTATAAAATATTAGAGAGAATGTGTAATAAAATGAAAGAGAATTAGTGATAAGTGGGGGACAATAAATATAAAGATATGTATTTAATAGGGGTTGAAAAGAAAAAATAAGTTTAAAGTGTGAGACACAAGAAGAAAGTTGCTTATAAAAAGGGTCAACCCTAAGAGAGAGAAAGTTGTTTATAAAATGGATCGGAGAGATTAAGATATACGGCAACATCCACTGTCACATCCTTATTTTTATTTCACCTTTTTAGAGTATCTATGGAAAACGATACGCAGTTCGGTGGGCAATACATGAATAATGTAAATATACTGATATTAAATATAAATTTACATATAGGAGTCTTTCCCTCAAGGTTTGATAATATGTACAAATTTTGTCCAAGATATTCAACATATTAAAATTAAACTAATATAACCAAATAATTCTAATCTTGGGACCTGTACATCTCAATTGCCCATGTCTACCACTTTGCCTTTAGAGCCACTGATTCCCATTGGAACATTATTATTTATGAAAAATGGTGAAATTCGAGTGAATCTCAGTAGTAACATGCTTTTCCGACATATAAAATGTGAAAATAAATATGCAATGCACCATGTCAGGTAATATGCTATCTCATGTTGTGTGCTCACTGTCCAAGGCCAAACGACTGTTTGCAACCCTGGCTGAACTCGTGTCCATGGTCCAACAACATGTTTAGACCCTGGCTTATCCGCGTGTACCATCACTGGATCCCTGATCACAGCTAGGTCGTGTGCCCTCAGCACTATCATGTTGCAAAAGATGGTATATACAAAGCATACAAATTATTACAAAATATATGAAAGAAAGTGTTACTACCTTATGTCCCTTTTTGTTACACAAGAATAGTTCCTTGAACTATGTGCCAACAGCTCGGGCGATTATTCTGGTCCTAAAATTCCAAATGTACAAGAGAATTAGGTTAAAACTAATTCATGTACCACTTTAGAGACTTCCATAGTGTTTGTGGTGGTTATATTAGTCTATATTGAAAATTTACCAAAATGCCCCTAGGAACTTGGTCCGACTATACTTTTTCAAAAATTTTAACCCAGGCTATTCTAACATATTTTCACCCAATGAATCCATTTTTAACCTTGGTTTTCACAAAAGCACTGACAAATGACATTTTCACAATTTTCCAGAAACTGAAAAATTTTCAGTCAACTTTGAAAATTCATAACTAATTCTAGAAAATTCCAAATTGGCTTATTCCAAAGCCTAAATGAAGCTCTTTAAATTTAATTTCTTGTAAAAATATCCAAAGATAATTTTTTATTACACATTTTGCCAAGAAATTCGGCCAACTACTGCTGTTCCAGATTGCATTCCAGAAAAAGGGCTTAACTTCAAAAATCCATATCTTTTAATTTACTAGTCCAAAAATTATTTTCTACCCATCAAATTAAAGGTATAAATGTCTACTTTAAATCTGGAAATTTTCATAATTTTTCATTAAGTTTTGGTTTTCCAAAATTTTGTCACAACCAATCTAACTTCCAGAAACATAATCTGTCAGCAACTAAACTTCAAAAATTCATAAATAGCTTTAAAAAAATCGAAATGGAGTGATTCCAAGTCCTATGTGACTCTAATTAAGTCTAATATAAGGTAAAAATATTGGTCACTTCAAATTATAAGCCTAATTTCCCCACAATTTTCGAACATCACAACTGCCAGACTTAAACGTCCAGAATGACCCCTGTTTCTGACTTAACTTTGAAAAATTATAACTCTCTCCACATATATCAAAATAATGCATTCTTGGACTCATTGGAAAGCTATGAATGTATAATATATTCCTGTAAAATTTCATAAGTTTTCTATAAGTTTTGTCTGATCAAAACGCAACATGAATCTGACTGACTCCCAAAAACGTCAGTTTTGACAGTCTGACTTCAAAAATCAAGAACTCATTCATTTTCACTCCAAATTGTATTTTTCTTGATTCTATCATCAACTACACATCCTAAAATACCTATACAAAAAGACCCATTCGAAAATTCCATTTATAACCTCTGTTTAAGATTTTACAAGTTTCAGGTACGTACTCTGTTTTTCGAACAGTAAAATAGAGGTAAAGAAAACTTACATTTTCTCATGCTTATATATTCTAATCGTCCAGAAATTCAACGCTAAGAACATCAAACATCAAACCATGTTTAATGACAGCAAAACCAAATCAAAGAAGTCCAAAAATTCGACCCAAAATCAATATACATGCTCTGTTTTACGTTCACCCATGACAGCAACTTATTTCTAGAATCACACAACTTCTAGCAGCTATAAATCTTCATGAACAACCCAAACCAACGAATTAACAATGGGAAGAGATAAAGAAAACTCACCTAAACAATATTCCAAGCTTGCCTATGGTGATTTACTTCTCTTTCTTCCTTTTCCCCGAAAACCACTCTTGGTATCTCACTTCTGTTCTCTCTCTCTCTCTCACCCTCTCTTCCTCTTATTTTTCTGTTTTCTCTTGTGCTCTCTTCTCTGCCGACTTGAAGCAATGGAGAGTGAGGGAGTACAGACTTAATAAATGATTATGTGTGTAGGGTGATGACTGTGTGTGGGCATGTAAAATATGTGTGTGTGTGTTTGTGAATAGCCCATGAAATTTTAATGATGAGTGCATGGTAGTGGTTGATGGTGTCCTCTTATAGAATGCCAAGTGTGGTGTGTGTGTCGGTAGAAAGTGTGTGTGTGTTTTAATATATATATATATAGGTATATTTATATCCTATTATTTACACACATTAGGCTCTAATTTTTCCCTCTAACTAATTTAAGATTCCTTAAATTTTGTAGGTTCCATAATTTAACTTATTATCAAATTCTCATTTAAATTTTCTCTTTTAGAAAATTTAACCTTCACTAAATTTGGGATATTACATCCACCAGAATTATCAAAGTCACTAGTTTTTAAGTAAACTCATGGGTTCGGACCCTAAACTATATAATTAAATTAAGGAAGTTCTATGAAGTTTATATATAAAGCCATTGAACATATGATTAAATCGAAAAAAGCTACCATGAGTTTAAAAATGAGTTTATATGATTTTGTAAGTTAGAAATATAAAAACAGTAAAATCGATGTGTAAAATCATGAGTTCAACTGAGTTTACAGTTATAACAAGTCTAAAAGTGACTTGTCATGATTTTATATGCTAGAACTCTAAATGGTAAACTGAGAGAATCAACTCGCGATGTTTTTATGATGAAAATAATCATTTGAAAATAGCTGTTGGCTCGTTTGCAGCAGAGAAACACGCCTCGTGGGTGTGAGCTCGAAAAGATATAAAAATCGGAGTGGAGAGTCAAAGAAATAAACATATTGTATTGTTATAGAAGAACCAAGAAAGCATGATCATGAAGGAAATAAAGAAAACTATATCCAACTAGAGAAGCATCAAGATGAGTAAAGAAAGAGTGGCTGAAAAGGCTGGAAATAAAAGAAGCCTTTGTTACGTTCAATAACCAGAGAAATACAGAAATAAAGAGAAATTGCTCATCTTCATATAGATCAGATCAAAGACACATCACACATGTGGCTTCAACCATAACATGGAAGGTGAGGACGAATTTTAATTTTTAGGCTTCTTATGGATGTTACTTGGGTCCGTTCAATTTTATTGACCCTGTAATCAAATGTTACGATGCTATTCTAGTGGAAGGATCTATACGTTGCGCAATATATATTTTAGGCTATATGTTTTAGGAATATTTATCAATTTAATAATATATATATATATATATATGCTGTTGTAATGTTTATAATGATTGATTCCGCAGCTTCTCATCTCTTCATTAGTATTTCTAATGGTGTGAAATGTGAAGTCTCATGCCGGCTGGAGAGATGATATATCCCGATTTTATCATAATGTTTAATATCATATTTAGGGATTTTATCATCAATTATCAATTTTGGGCTAAATAACATTTATTATGATTAAGTTGAATTAAAGATGATTATGTGAAAATAAATCTTAAAAGGATATATTTGTTATAATTTTGTGATTACTCTTTAAAATTTGAATTTTGAATGAAGATATTACAAGATATTGATTTGAATTGTAGGTCACATTGGAAAAATAGGAGCTGAGGGACTAAAAAGTAAAGATGTATAAGGACTGAAGCAGAAAATAAGATTCTACATGTGGCTCCAAGGGAATTCTGACAGAAAGGAGGGTAACTTTCTGTCCTATTATCTGTCACTTTCAGAGAGGAAAATATCAGAGATAATTATATAAAAAACCCCGAATTTACAAAACACCAGTTGGGTCCCAAAAATACGAAGATGCCACTGGAACTCATTCACTTGGCAATCAGAGAATATCACAGAATAAACCCTGAATTTCCAAAACCGCATTTTGGTCCCAATATCCGAAAACCAACGTTCTTCACCTCTGTAACTGATTTTTTTCCAGATTCTCATACAGAATCTTGGAAAATCTTATCTGAATATAATTTTGAAAGATTTTGCCGCAACTTTGAGGAGATTTGTCCTAGATTTCAATTAACAAAAAATAAAAATAAAAGGGGGACACGCACACAGAGCCAGGAGGACACAGAGAGCGGCATATCTGAAATTAGAGAACAGAGGACCTTCGAGCAGCAGACGCAGACGCAGACGCGAGAGAGGTAGAGAAGAGACGTCATAACCAAGCTCACCAACATCTTCATCTTCATCTTCTTCCATTATATCAATTCAATGGATTTTTAGTGCCTTCAAAAAGTTACAGCTGTGATGAATTTTATGATAAGAGGCTCTTTTTGTGTTTTTTGGAGATAGAAGATTGGTTTGAACTTCAGAGATACATTCAAGGGAGTTAATTATTTTAATCTTTTTATTTAACTATGTAACGGATTTCCTGAGTTAGGATTTTATGTTATGTGGTTAATTTATTAAGATTGCGAGTTAATTTTATGTTTGCGTCACGGGATCAGAGGTAGTGTAATGCAATGCAATGCAATGTAATGATGATTATATGAATTTGTTTGGTTCGTCATTAAGGAAAGATAATACATATGTATAAAACATTTGGTTAGATTATATCGAACATAAAAATATATGGAAATAATATATCAAGAGATAAAATTGTCCCTATCTAAGCACATATAAGTATAATATATACATTGGGTTCATGGTAGTTTTTTCATTTTATGCACTTTACAAGTTGAGTTTATAGTAATATTTTAATATTTAGTGGTGGATCTGCCATCGTTCATTCTGCCGTTTGCTCCGTTCGTCCATCGCTCCCACCCCATAATCTTCTTCAAACTCCAGTGACGGCAGCAACATAGCTTCTTCAACCTCCATCGCCTCATCCTCCTCATATTCTCAGATCTGGTGATGATGTCGATGGTGATTTTAGCAATCAGTAGTGCTCTTCATTCTCAGATTTTTAAGCTTAACAACATTAGCATTGATTTTAGCGATCCCTCTTGCTTGTCTATTCTCAAACTTGCAACCTTGACATCAACAGCAATTTCAAATCAATTTTTTATTCTTAGATCTGTGTGTTGTTGCTGGTGTTTTTTATTCTCATATCAATTTTTTAGCATTATATGATCTTTGTGTTGGTGGTGGTATTATTTTTACTCTAAAATCATCGTCTTGTTGCCGGTGGTTGATGTTTTGTGGTGGTTGGTGGTGTCTTGGTGGTTGCCGCTATGGTGGATGATGACTATGTGTAAGAAAAATATAACTAAAAGGAGATTTGGCGTACCGGGGCGAATCCATGTTCGGATCCGAGTCAAAGCTCCAATGCTCTATACTTGTGCCCACACAATTATTAGACTACTAGAGCATAATTGTGATTTGCACAGCACATCAGCAGAACCAGAAAGATAGTAGGAGAGAAGAGAATTGCCATAAAACTCAATGGCGGGGTAAATTGCAATTGAGGAGACATATCCTATTTATAGTGGTTTATGGAGGCCACTAATTAGGAAACGTGTGCACACCTTATTGCCCTCCAAGACATCAATTAATTGATTCTCAATTAATTCCCTAATTATGGTGATTTGTTCCTCATTTAACTAATCCATAATTATTGCTGAATTATTCCCCAATCTGTAATTAATGCTGATTTTATTCTTATTTGATTAGGCTACTTATATCCTAATTAAATAGTCCGGCCCATCAAGGGTTGTACCTTCTTCCCCCTTTTGAACACTCGTCCCATTCACCCTATGAAAATCCTGCGGAATTTGCTGATGATGGTGGGTGGTAGCACGTGTGTGAACGAGAGCATCAGCAACAACACGCAACAGTGGATCATCCAAATAGAGGGTGGAAGGGTCTCCCGACACTGGAGTGGGAGAAGGGTCACCAAGTGGTTCCTCCAGAGGGTTGTAACTTCCTTTGGTGCTATTAAAGGCCCGGGATTCCTGAGTTCTATGCTCGTCCCTTACCCTTTGCGCTTCAAACATCTTTGCCATTTCAAGTTGAAGCTCTGGCAACAGCTCTTGTTGGAGCTTGTCGCGAAGGTTGGCCTCGAGCTCTCGTTTGATGTCCTCTCAAATCTTGGCCACAAGGTCCTTACTAGGTCCAGCTTGTGACGAATAACGTGAGTCTCGTCTAAAATACCTCATGGCACTAACTCCCCATGTCTCTCCTCGAACACGACCAAAGTCATCTGCCTTCCCAATAGCCGTTGACAAGATGTCCATCCGTCTACTTGGATTGAATGAACCTTGGCTACTCTGATCTTCCAGTTCATCCTGTAGCATACAGTTTGTCGTGAATGTATCGAAACCACTCGCGATATGCAAAAAATTAGGTACTTATGGTATAACTACTTACAATCCTCGCAACAACTTCAGCAACAGCCGAATTTATGTACTTCCCAGCCTTAATCCTCCCTGATTTCCATTTTTTGTGATATGGAGGAGGTGCTGGTGCCTAGATAATCATGGGACTTCATTCCCACTAACTTCAAATCGTCCATTGAGATACATCTTCTCACATTCGAGGAATACTCTTACAGCACCTTAATTTCATGCAAATACCCACACAAACTTCTTTTCTCTGCTTTTGATAGTGTATGCACTACTGGCTTTATATATGCCCTCCTACCATCATCTCTTAGTTGTGGATGTAACCGTTCTCTTATTTCCATATCAACAAGGTCTAATATCGCACTAATTTCATCCTTAGTCTTCCCTGGTATGTGTAAAAGAGTACTGATAAGGCTATCACAAACATTCTTCTCCACATGCATCACATCAATACTGTGTCTCACGTCATGCGAACGCCAATATAGAATATCAAAGAAAAAGGATCTCTTCTTCCATATGTTCTTCTCACCTGCAATCCTCTGATTCTTACCAAAAGTGACATTGATACGTTCCACTCGACTGTAAAATTCCTCTCCGGTTAATGACTTTGGAGCCATTCCATGCTTCGGTAAGCCGTTAAAACGCTTTCTTAGGCTATGATACGGGTGAAACCGATAAAGAAACCTCATGTGATCAAGGTAGACAATTTTTTTTTCCATGCTTTAGTTGATGGAAGTGTGTGTGTCTGCTTCACATATTGGGCATGCTTTATGACCCTTCACGTTGTACCCTGACAAGTTTCTGTACGCAGGGAAGTCGTTTATCATTGTGAAAATCATTGCACGTAGCTTGAAAGACTCCTTCTTATAAGCATCAAACACATTTACGCCTTCCCCCCATAACTTCTTCAAGTCCTCAATCAAAGGCGCCAAATAGACATCAATATCATTCCCTGGCTATTTTGGTCTAGAAATCATCATAGATAGCATCATATACTTACGTTTCATACATAGCCAGGAAGGCAAGTTGTATATTACAAGGAGAACCAGCCACGCACTATGTGTGCCAGTAAGAGTTCTATACGGATTGATGCCGTCTGTATAAAGCCCAAGCCAAAGGTTTCTCGGCTCACTGCCAAATTGAGGGAACATTTCATCTATTTTTTGCCATTGTGGAGAGTTAGCTGGGTGCCGAAGATATTTCCCATCAGATATTCTCTCATCAGAGTGCCATCTCAACTTCTTCGCTTTTGTTGCAGTCGCAAACAAATGTTTAAAACGTGGTATTATTGGAAGATACCACATAACCTTTAAATGTTGCCTTTTACTTGTCACATCGCCACAACCACCATCTTTTTTCACTTTGTATCGTGCAGTTTTACACTTAGGACACTCACTAAGACCTCCATACTCATTTCTATACAGTACGCAGTCATTAAGGCAAGCATGTATCTTTTTATACTCCATACCCATCGTAGACAGGATTTTCTTGGCCTCATACATACAATTTGGAAGTACATTATCCTCTGGAAACATATCACACAATAGTTTAAGTAGCAATGTGAAACTACTATCAGTCCACCCACAAGTTGCCTTTAAGTTAACCAAATGTAATGCTCTTGTCAGCTACGTGTACTTACTCCCACGGTACAATGGTGTCTCTGCATCACTCCGCAGGCTGTCATACTCCTGCGACTGCGCACAGGATTCTACCTCAATATCGTGAATCATTTTCTCCATTCTATCTTCATCTATGATATCCACATCTTCCTTCTTGTGCGACGGATAATTCGTTACTTCCTCACCATGCCATATCCACCTTGTGTATCACAGATTTAGTCCATCACAAAGTAGGTGATCCTTTATGACATCAACATCCCGTCGACTCTCATTCAAACAATTGACACAAGGACAAAAATACTTCCTATTTTTTGCAGGAGCATTCTTTTTAGCGAATTCAATAAATTCTTCCACCCCTTTCTCATATTCTTCACTAGTTCTTAAAGCATTCATCCAACTATGATCCATTTTGTTACCACCTAAGTCATTCCCAATAACATTCACACGTTTAGTACAATTGTCAACGACATATGATGGGATTGCCTTTTTTCACTTTTTTCAACAAAAATTTCGACAGCATTTCCCCTTCAAAGTAAGACATCCCAAAATTTCAAGCAACCCTTTCTCTCCACTACACGAATAATAATCATACTTCTTACTATATTATTATATTAAGGAAACTACATTAATAATCCTACCAATTTGTTTAATTATTGTTACTTTCATCAAAATCATTCAAAAGCTCCATTTATTTATAATAATATATATACATTGCCTTTAAATTACATGGAATGGCTGTGTATGAAAAAAAAATAATTAAAACCATGAATAATAGCTTATTTTAAGTTCTATGCAAAACATGAGTCCATATAATAATTTTCTATATAAAACAGAATTATTTTTTTGCCAAAGATGACAAACGAAGACATGAAGATAGAACATATACATATATGTAGTTGCAGTTTTGTTATAAAATCCTAAAAAAAAAAAGGTGATTTGATTAAAATTAAAATAACCCCTACTCATTCTATTTAGGTCATGTTAAGTCATGAGACAATAATCATTAATATATCACACTATTATAAAGTTTATAAAAAGCCACACTATTGATTCATCTAAAAATGTTCCGTTTGCAGTACACCAAGAAAAATATCATGTTAACTTTTGTGAATGAGAAAGACTTGAAAATTTAAATTAGAAGCATCATTAAAAAAAAGTAAAAAGCATTGCAGGGGAGTTCCCCAGTACAATTTAAGCAATATATAAGCACACCAAACACACCAATCTTAACTATCTCAATATAAGCAATATATAAGCACAATTAACGTGATATTTCCCATTGCCTAGGCTTTTCATATTGCAAGTTTTACTTTAATTTATTCAAGAAAATTTATATTTCAAAAAGAAAATAAACCATTCTGTTACAAAAAAAAGAAGAAAATAAACTAACCGATGAAGGGGGCGCCGACGGCTATGTATGCTGGAGAGGTAGTGAGAAGACGTTGGAGATTAGAGGTGTATGCACGGTGGGGAGGTACACCGGAGGGTGGAGAAAGAAAAGAACCATTGTGGTGTGGAGGTGTGGACGACAATGGAAGGAAGGAGGTAGAGGAGAGCAAAAACCTACACTGTGGAGGAAGGGGTGGCCTAGTGCGTGCATCCTTCAATGGATTTCAGGTAGAGGAGTTGAAGTTGCAGAATGGAGGAGTTGAAGTTGCAGAAGGGAGGAGTTGAAGAAAGAGTGTACTTGACTGACAAGCAAGGAGGGAGGACGAATGAAGCACTTTGGTCAAAAAGGAGGGAAGGGGAGTGAAGATGGAGAAGACGCATGTCAGACACTTGTCTGACATGCGTAGGGACGCCTAAAATGCCATTTGGGACGCCTAAAGTCTTGGTTTAGGCATCCCAAATGATTTTAGGATGCCTAAAGCTGGGACTTTAGGTGTCCCAAATCCATTTGGGATGCCTAAAGTCTGGGTTTAGACGTCCTAAAATTATTTTGGGACGTCTAAACCTAACTCCTGGCGCTAAAAAAATTTGCAAAATTTATATTTCGCACCTGGAAGAACTTTAGGCTTCCTAAATTCAAATTTGGGACTCATAAAGGTTTCCCTACATACATATAATTACGAAATTGCCACCGCCTGCCTTTTTAATCATCCAATTTTAAATGTGGGACATTCTTTGGGGTAGTTATATCCTATTTTTGTAGTAGTGATATACCTCAGATTCTCCCATACATATTACTCATGACATATCTAATCCCTCTCGAGTTAATATGTTGATTAACTCAGATTGCCTTCCACGCACATAGTATCCGCACTTACTAGTTACACAGAGAGCTAGTAAGGGGTCGACCACAGATACTAGCACATATTATGTATCTAGGAGTAAATATTCCTTTTTGACTAAACATTAGTCCATCTTGACTTGGTCGCTTTCCTAGTTTTCACTCGTCTGACCGAATTGAGTGTGATCATGAAGCTTCAGCTAAAGTAGCTGTCACCAAACCAAGATTTCATGATGTCGTCTAAGTCTTAAGGGCATCGCGGAAGGATTTTTCCTTCCTGGGACTCACACTGTAGTGAACTAGGGATCTTTCACCTACATCCCGTATTGCAGTTTAACTCTTAAGCACATGCAGTATGGATTGCATGCTATGATAAGGTGTACGTCGATTTCTTTATCTTTCACCGTACAGACATTAGTTCCAAAGTGTATTCAACATTCGAACCTAGAACTTTCTTTTTCACAATATCTCTTTTACAATCTCATTTTTGAAAAAGAGTTCTTTGTCTGGCTACAGGTCTATATTCATGCTTCGATCCATTTTCTGTGTATATGCACACATGTAGATCTCATCTCAGTCTAACCGAGGTGACTCAATCGCAAAGATTCTTCTTAACTATCTCATGGTGATCATTTGCTCGTCTTACCCTCCCATGCCCCCGCAAAACATGGGAAGATGGTTGTTCGTGTGAGTGAACCAACCTTTTCTTACCTGTTCGACATACAAACTTGTATACCTTATATGTATTTACTCATAACATACACACTATTTCTTTTATCTTCATATTGATGCAATTTCAGGACTAAGCTTGTTATCATAGCCAAAGTTCAGAGTTAAAATGCACAACGGACAACCTTCCATTGTATTACCCCCTAGCCACTAAGTGATTTAGGTTCTACATGCCCCCAACAGATTTGAGAACCTACTTGTTCCCAATCGCCTCTTGGCTAGGTGACAAATTACCCAAACACGTATTTGGCTTAAAAAGAATCCAAATCCTCCTGCATGACACTTTGTAATTCATCTTAGCAGGTCCTTATAGCGTCTTTCAGACACTTATAGGTAGTTATCATCACCTTCTAAATGATGAAGAAAGCATTCAATCCATTAGGGAATCTATCCCTTATAGCCATTCGTTAGATGACAATTTGCTCCGAGGTGGATTTCATTGGATTCTTTTCCTATGTATGAGTGAGGTAATTCTCTTGTAACTTACCTCTTACCTCTTTTATTGTGAAAATGGTCTCAATCCTCTCACTTGGATCAATGAACTTAAGAACACTTGGTTATTCCTTGTCACTTGTGAATCTCTTAAAGAGATTTATTTTGATTAATGCTCATTTCCTGCTAGGAAATCTGGGTTTTATGAACGTTGTATCCCACGGTTTTCTCTCAGTCACTGAACCACCATCATTTTCACTAATGAAGACGTATCATGTCAAATTCTCATGTCATCTTACAAAGAGATACCTTGTAAACCTTGGCCCTAATCTTCCTTACTTATAGGAAGAATTATGAATATAAAGTTGATGACCCTTATGGTCTTAACAAGCTTGGCCCTGGTCTAAGGCCCATCCATGATTCATAGGATAAGGTCGTGACTGACATAGAGGGCATTTGGTTAAGTGTGAATATAATAGATGTGAGTCCACCTACCAACATATGGCTGATAGCCTCTTTGATGCCATTATGCTCATAATCAAATCAAGGAGAGGTCTATCTCTCCATTTCAACAACTCTATTATGTTGAAGGGTTCTAGGTATTGATAGTTGCCTAACAATGCCTTTCTTGTACACAAAACTGTTTGAACTAATCACATGGGTGTCCTAAACCCTTGTTAATTCGAAAGGTCTTATTCTTTCAGTTTACTGATTCCTGACTAGTTCAGCCATTATCTAACAACTTCACACTTGCCAAAAATCAAGTAAACATTACTGTATTTTGAGTAAACGTCTACAACGTTAACGAAACACCAAGCTTTGTGTCTTGCCCTCACGTTCACTGGTTCACTAACGTCATATTTTGCCAATTGTAGTGGATTTTCTCAAAAATGTTTCTTTGTCTTTCTTGCTAGGTAAAATAAGTTTTCAACTTATTCATAAGGGTATTAACCCTTTAACACACGTTGTTTAGCAAATACTCTTTTACTAGTTTGATCATTCCCTTTGATCAAGGTGTACATGTGGTAAAAAATGGAATCTTTTATACCTAGAAAAGAAACATCAAAATCCAACAAAGGATTTGAGAATCATAGTCCCATCGATCCTTAACTAAAGAGATAGCAAAGATGTAATCTATCAGTTGCAATTGCATGGAGTGAATCAGGGTAGTTTATCAGTGCAGAGTTAACGTGCAAGTTCCAATCCCTTGATTCTATCTCTTTGTTGCTTTGCATTTGACATGAAGCTATATGCTTCTCTGAAATATCCACAACTCATGTGGATTGCTACTTTTACAACCCTTAAGGATTATGAATGTAGCTTTTCATCTTTGTAGAAATCATTTAACCTCCTCTAGATCAAGTTTACCTCATAGGTTTCTTGCCTTTAAGCTTAGAGGATGAATCCTCCCACTCTTTAGCTAAGTTTGTCTGACTAATGGATCTTGAATCCTTCAGTCTTTCACACTCAAGTTCAATGTGGTGAATCACATTGCTGAAGGTTACAATATGCATATTAGAGGCAATCTTTACTTTCGTATACGCCCACTCACTGGAAGACGTGGCTCACTCCCACTTACTGGGAGATGTCTTATCACAACATACACTTGTTGTTTGTTAGAAAGAACTTGGCATTTAGTTTGTCTCAACTTCTTAGTTTGACATCTGCCTCAAGTGTTGCCTAAACATGTTAGGATTTAGTACACTATGTTAAAACTTAACTTAGTTTTAACTTTATGGAAGAAGATCACCTATTTCACTATCTTCCAATACTATCCACACGACTTGGATAAGGTTACATTGCTCATACCAACATAAGTTTAAGCAATGTTGTTCTTTCTATACTTGATAGCATAAACCTTTTGTATCATTTGGTTGCTTCAACCTTTAAATGCTGAAAACTAGTTGGTAGGATGTCCCTGACATCTCATTCTTCTTGAATGAAAGAGATTTATGAGTTTTTAACTCCATAGATATCTCTATTGAGCTTGTCTTCATTAGCTCAGTCAAATAGACTTGGTCATAATTGGTCACTTAGACTATTATGGTATACAAATCATATTTGTTCAAATAAGACAAAGGATAATTAGATAATAAGTTCACTAGTTTCATGTTCAGGAGACAACTGTGTTGACTCCCATCCCAATCATACTAGTTAGCTCATCACCTTTTTAACCACAGTCTTCATTGATTGAACACTTTCCCCTTTGGATTTCTAGACGCATTCCAGAAAACTCCCACTCAATCAAAGAGCAGTTATATTAACAAGATAATAACACAATATCATCTAACTAGCATGAATGTTCAAGAAAACAAGAAGAGAATATATTGAATTTAATTCTAAAAACAAAGAATTTAATCATAAATTCAATGAAAAGAACATTCAATAAAAACCTTTTGCCTCTTATTGTTGTCTCTTAACTAGGTTCTCCCTCTCATAGGCCCTTCTAACCATATTAACTCATGTAGCTTCTAGCTACAATGTCTAGCTCCTCTTTGCCATGTTTACATCCACTTACTTGGATATATTTGCAGCATACCTCCCACTTGATGAGATGATTCTCACATCTCTATCTATCTTGTCCTTTGTCACAACATATGTGATAAAAGGTTAACTTTTAGAAGTTACTGATTCAATCCCAATTGAATCATTTTGGTTAAAAATATAGGAAGACTTGTTATTATTCAATAATTATTGAACAATTTCAAGTTGTTGCAATTTTCAGGTTTTATCTCTAAAAGTTTGAGTCAATGTTGGATAGGATTTTATATTCAAAAACTCATTTGAATAATCCCTTCCTTTTAAAGAATCTTTCAGCATTTAACCTTATGTTGCAATTGAAAATACTCTTAAAAAAATAAGCGAACCTATCCCAAAAAATAATAGAACCAACATTGATTCAATTCCAACATTTTTGGGACCCTCTAAATGCACATAAGCACCTTTTTTACTCAAATTACATCCAAACTTGCTCCAAATATATGCAAATTATATATCAAATTGAAGCTCTCGAATTTAGGGATTTTTAGGAATAAACCTCGTCTCAATCAGAGGTCCCACGCGCTCTCACGCACCCCTAGAAGGTTTCTGGATCAAAAAATCCTGAAAAATTGAAAAAAATTCCAGTGTTGGCCACTCTCGACGACGTGGCGCTGACGTGTCTCGATTGACGTGGCTAATCAACTGATGACGTGGCCTTCGTTGACCGATGCTGACGTGGCATTTGCCGCTGATGTGGCGACCTCTCATTGGTGTCACTTGGCATTAGTTGACCGATGACGTGGCGTTGACTGCTACGTCATCATCTTCAACCTCCAGCCGGGTCAACCCGACCCGATTGGAGCTCCGGCGGGTTATTGCGACCCGCAAACTTTGGGAGGCCATATCTCCCTCGTTTTAGCTCTGTTTTTCACGTTCTTGGTGTCGTTGGAATCATAGTTCAGCGAACTACAAAACCATGGCATTTATTTGATCTGAAAACCTCAATTCATTGATCAAATCTCAAGTGAAGTGGCGGTGGCGACTAACGATCCGCCAACTTCTTTCCTTTGTTTCTCCCTCATCCGAACTCCGTTTGACGCGTTTTAAGCATCGTTGGAATTGTCTCTTCGAGATCTACACATCCATGGCTTCTTTTGGGGGTAAAAACACTCAGTTTCAAAACACCCCATTTTTCTCGACGTTGACGGCGCTGCGTAATTCATTTTGGATGTGTGTCCTCTGTATCTCAAAAGCTTTCCTAGCTTTTGAGGGTCAAAAGTGTCTTGTTTTTGGTTCCACATAGGTTCCAAAAACTCAACTTGAAAAAAATCGAAGAAGGGAGGAGAAGACGCAACGAAGTATATATATATATATATATATACACTTATTATATATATACAAACTAACCAGAGGAGCAAACAGTATTCGACTAGTGCACATATAGCCAGCAATACAAATATATACCATGCCTGAATCTTTCAATCATGCGGAAGCTTAAATATATATATGAACCAGAGATGCATACATAGAACAGACATTCCATAATAATTGCATATTCATATGGCATAAAAGAAAAATCATACCCAGAATTATGATTTTGCGCAGCGGAAAAATAATAAGCATGATGAAACATATAAAAATAATTATTTTACAAAATTATTCACATAGAATAATCACAAGCTCAATGATCAAACGGCTCTGATGCCAATATAAGAAAAATATAACTAAAAGGAGATTTGGCATACCAGGGCAAATCCATGTTCGGATCCGGGTCAAAGCTCCAATGCTCCATACTTGTGCCCACACAATTATTAGACTACTAAAGCCTAATTGTGATTTGCATAGCAGATCACCAAAACCAGAAAGATGGTAGGAGAGAAGAGAATTGTCAGAAAACTCAATGGCGGGGTGAATTGCAATTGTGGAGGCACACCCTATTTATAGTGGTTTATGGAGGCCACTAATTAGGAAACGTGTGCACACCTTTTTGCCCTCCAAGACAGCAATTAATTGATTCTCAATTAATTCCATAATTATGGTGATTTGTTCCTCATTTAACTAATCCATAACTATTGCTGAATTATTCCCCAATCTGCAATTAATGCTGATTTTATTCTTATTTGATTAGGCTACTTATATCCTAATTAAATAGTCCGGCCCATCAAGGGTGGACTTGGACTTAAAGTCCAACACTATGAATATTTGGGATGGTGGTTAACAGTTATCGTGTGAACGGAGTGAGATGTGAGTTAGTTCTTGAAGAACATAGTGAAACCCCCATATTGGGGTTTGATTGAAGCTAAAGAAGTGGTTGTTCATGGTGAAAACTTGTGATTGATGCTAGCATTGGATTGCTTCTCTGGTGAAAAATGATAACGCAGGCATAGACGAATTCCTTAACTTGATATGGGTATAATAATTTCTGATGTGAAAATAATAACTTCTTATATGAAAATCACAACTCGATGTGGTTATATCAATTGAGACTACTCTAGTCATCTTTTTTACAAGATAGAGGAAAACTTATTGTTACTATTAGAGAATCAACTATTTTCCACAAGTTAAATTCAAGTATGCGAAGAAGACTCACGTTGCTTTTTTGTTAGTGAAATTATAATCTCCAGTTACACTGTCTTATTAATTCCTTCCACTGCAGAGAGAAAGTTGAAAAAGCCTCCCTTCATAAAAGAAATGAATCCGATGAGTTAATGAAAAGGAACATAACATAGAGTTGGTTATTCAAATGAGACTCATAACTCATATAGGCTATTCGATTGCCAGCGAGTCTCTAAAAAATTTTCCTCAATTTTACAGAGTTTTAAGAATATTCATGATTGAAATCTCATTTTGGGCCTCTTGCATGATATAGGATTTATTAAATTTAGGAGCACAATTTAGAATTTGGGTAATTCAGCCGTCTTTTAAAAGATTTTTTTTATATTTTAACTTTTAATTGTTAACTTTGATCTCACTGCATTTTAGTATAAATAGATTTTCAGAAATTAAAATTTTATTTTTATATATAAAATTAAAATGTATAAAAAAATTGTGGCTTGACAATAAAATAAAATGAAAGTGTTAGTTAGGAATAGTATATTGATTAAAGCCCTGTTACAAGCTCGCCTTTATTTTCTAATATCACTTTTGTCTTTTTATAAAAAAAATTTACATTGAAATCAAATCAATTCCAGGGATGAAAACTAAACATAAAAATAAAAACAAAAATTAAATTCATATAAAATTTAATTTAGAAGCTAACTTTCTCGTTGTTAGCTCAAAGGTTTATATTTTTTTATTAATTATTATAAGATAAAACGGTAAGAGATCAAATTCAGCAGGCAAATTATTATTTGTAAATTGATTTTGAATAAACAAAACAGATTCTTTGTTTGAATAATAAAGATGTTAAAAAAACATCTTTTATTTATCAAATATACACGCTGCTATTAATGAGCCAAATGAAGTGCAAAGTGCACGGAAAAAAAACAACTGTTAACGACCGCCTAAGAAGATCGTCAACAACGGTCCATTTCTTTATGCAAGCCAAGGCACAGAGGCACGCTTGCCTTTCTTTTTTATTTAATCAAAGATATCACATAACGTTTTGAACTTGAAATAAATGCATTTGACGCATCTCTGTCTTTTTTTAAAAAAATTGGTCAAGGGTATCTTAGACCCCTTTCTGATGGTGAATATAATATCACAACATCTCACTGTCGAAATTATTTCCTTTGGACTCCTATTATCTCTCACGGTTTTAAAAAGTATTGAGAGGCAAGGTATTAAGGCCTTTATAAGACATCATTTATTCCTCTCCCCAACTAATGTAAAACGTCATAGTGAACTTTTTAAAATCCTTTTATAACAAAATTATTATTATTATTTGAAAATCAATTTAGGTTCGCTTGAAGCAAATACTCATAGAAATGAAGAACAAAACTGACAATCGAAGTCTTGTAGAACCATCGTCAATGCAAGAAGAAATAAAGATGACTCTTCTGAATTGGAGAAGTATCAAGATACACAAACAAAGAGAAAATGTTCTTCAAACAAAACGAGCTGAAGACCTCGTAGATTTCAATTCTAAAGGTGCGTCTATTTTATTTCTACATTGTTTATATGTAGATATTTTATTTTTCTACCACTAAAGCTTTTTCGGGAAATTTACTGTGCGAGTGGATTAACGACTACTATTGGCGATGCATACCCTGGGCCTACCAAAAAGAAAAAGTAGTAGTAGTAATTTAGGGTTAATATAGTGTTTAGTCTTTATAGTTTGCCCCCTTTTTATTTTTAGTCCCTATAATTTCAAACCATAGGGTTTAGTCCCTCAAGTTTTATTCTATTTAAAACGTTAGTCCCTATAATTCAATAAGGACCTTAACAGTGTTAAATATGATGAGGTGCACTAACACTGTCAATTATAATGAGTGGGCAAGCTGAGTATGGTTCTTATAGGTTATGTGGCTAAGTATAAAATTGGAACATGGCCAATCAGAGATGATTGGACAAAAGGAGGAAGGAGGAGGCCTTGTTTCTTTTGATAAGAGATTAAAAATAATTAAAAGTTATAATGTAATTGTAGAGAAGAAAGATAAAGTCACACGTAGAATTAATATGAGGAGGGTCCTCCATAAATTTGTTAAGTCAGCGTTATCCATTAAAAAAAATTAACAGTGTTAACATTAGGAACTAAAAATACTCTTTAAAAACTTAAGGGATTAAACTGAGACTTGATGTAAATTTAAAAGATTAAAAGTATATTTTAAGCTAAGGAATATATCAAAGTCAAAATGGCCAATTATTTTAATAAAAAAATTGATAACTGCGACAACGTCAATTATTCCACTCTTAATTCATCGTTTTCTTAACTAGATATAATTTAATTAGTTTCATAATGTTAACGAACATTTTAATTGTTACGCTAAGCTATAATAAAATTGAATAAGAAAAATTGCATTTAATTTAAGAAATGCGAGAGATTGAAGTCTACTAGAACGGTCAAATCATGCCTAAATTGATTTCTTGAAATAAAAAACAGATCCAACACAAAGATCGATCTTTCAATTAAAAAGATCTTTTATATTATTTCAAGATTTATATTCTTTTTTATGAGAGATGCTTCTATAAATAAAAAGAAGTACAACGTTCAGGGAAGAAAAGAAAATAAAGCCACGTCGGATCTCAATCCTGGTGAGGAGAAGAAGCAACCATCATCAGGGCTCGCCCGAACCAATAAAAAGATCCATCAGCTCATCACGATTAATCAAACTAAGGTACACAACATCTCTTTATATTTTTGTTTTCCTTTTCGGCATTGAACTCTGAACAATTTATATTATAACCAAATTATTATTATTTCAAAATTATTTAGGCTCGTTCGAAGCAATTCTCATGGCTGTGCCAAAGAAAGGACGTTCTGATGCAAAACCATCGTCAAAGAATGAAGAAATAAGGAAGACTCTTCTGAATTGGAGAATTATCAAGATACACAAACAAAGAGAAAATGTTCTTCAAACAAAACGAGTCAAAGACCTCGTAGATTTCAATTCTAAAGGTGGGTCTATTTTATTTCTATATTGTTTATATGTAGATATTTTATTTTTCACATGGACTCAAAAGGGAATGAAAGACACATTATAAGGGTTTGGATATCTCATTATAAAATCATGGGTGGTAATGTGGCCTCAAAATGGATAATTTTGAGAGTGAGATGCATTCGGATAATATTAATATGAAGAATATAGTTGGTTTCAAGGCTTTTAAGTTTGAAAAGTATACTTTCAATCCGTTAATTTTAAAGCGGTTAACATTACCATGAGAGGCACATACGTGTCTAGATTATAGCTGTGTAGATTCTATATATAACTACATTTATAATTCTTATTTAATTACTCTTTAACAGCCATCGGGGTAGATTGTGAAGTGTCATATTGATGGAGACGAGAGTGATCAATCTTTATGTATTTTTTCTTTGTTGTTGTTGTTGTTTTTATTTTTTTCAAAACTAATCATTTGAATAAACCATATAAAATTGCAGGAACATTTGAGGATATGAAAGTGACATGTGAAAACCAGATTGGTTTATCAAAGAAAGCGTCTCAAAGAGTTAAAACATCACATGCAAAAGTAGAAACAAGAAAAACTTTGGAGCAAAGAAGAAAAAGAGAAAAACAAAAACAAAGAGAAATTGCTAGTCTCGAGGTAGATCAAATAAAAGAAACTACTGCAGGCTTGAATGATAACAAGGAAATAGAGGAACGAGGAAAATTTGGTCTTGAGATAAATCAAATAAAAGATACTGCTTGCTTCAATGATAACAAGGAAGCTAGGAAAAGAGAAAGAGCTCGCCTTAGAGAAATACAAAAGCAAAGAGAAATTGCTCGTCTTAAGCTAGATCGAATAGAAAACACTGCACGCCTCAACGATAACATGGAAGCTGAGCGAGAATTTTACAAGCTTACTCATGGACGTTTATTAAGCGAGGATGAATTTCATATGCTTATTTATTTTGGAGAACCATTACGTCCATTTTTCTACCAGTAATAACAATGGAGTCATTTTTCTTGAACTTGTAATCAAATTTTACAATGTTCTTCTTGTAGAAGAATGTATACACATGTATTGCAGAGTATGTATTTTATGAATGTGAATGAAATACTGGTTGCAGTAATACTGAAAATGATAGCCCATCCAATTTACAAATTCGTTTGAAGTTATGCTTTCTCCACCAGGTTTTTTTTTTTGTTTTTTTTGTTTTCAAACAATCACCTTAAATTAAGACAAAAGTTGATTTAGGCTAAATTAAACAATCACCAGAGAAATAAATGAATAAAGAGAAATTGCTCATCTTCATATGGATCAGATCAAACACACAACGCACATGTGGCTTCAACCATAACATGGAAGGTGAGGACGAATTTTTTAGGCTTCTTTATGGATGTTAATTAGATCCATTCAATTTTATTGATCCTGTAACCAAATGTTACGATGTATGCTATTCTAGTGGAAGGATCTATACGTTGTGCAATACATATTTTAGGGTATATGTTTTAGGAATATTTATCAATTTAATAATATATATATATATATATATTGTTGTAGTATTTATAATGATCGATTCCACTGTTTCTCTTGTCTTCATTAGTATTTCTAATGGTGTGAAATGTGAAGTCTCATGTCAGTTGGAGAGGGGAACAAATGATGCCTTATAGAGGCCTGGACACTTTCCCCTTAACATGTTTTAATAATACCGTGAGTGGTAATGAACCCCAAAGCCATCTTATAGCCTTAGAAAGACGAGAGTACGAGAGGGTTCTGTAAAATGGAAGCTCTCCCATTCAACCTTATAAGATGGCACCATCTTGCCAACACTTGGCTAAGGTTGCCCAGATCTTACCCAACGTTATTGAACCATGCCACCACCTTACTAGCAACACTTGCCCACAAAGGTTTGCCTTCAGGAAGACAGTGATATTTTATTTATTTTTAAATATATTTTATATACTATCTTCAGCCTTTAATATATGACATATTTATCTAATTTGATTAGATTAAGGAAGTTAAATAAGTTAGCTAATATGACAAGTACTTTATAAAACATCGTAGTTATCTGTTTCAATTTCCTCATTCCTTCTCCTCCTTAATTACTGTTGAGGAAGCATTAATAGGGGTAACTTAGAAAAATATAAAAAATATGTTTTATATTTAGGACTTAGATCAACTCTTTAAGTATGTAATATATGAAGGACTGTAGGGAGTATTTAAAAGTATATATTATAATTAACAAAAATAAATAAAGAATGACGTGACGAATAGGTTCTTTTATGGACTAGGAATGGACGGTCTTAAGATAAGAAGGGCCTTAGCCCTGAAACTCATTATATTTGAGCCCAAATCTAATTAATATTTAACTTTTACTGAAACTATATGAATCAAAATCAATCTTCACACAAATATTTTTCAAAACAAAAAATATTTTGGTATACTCCCTCTAATCCATATTATAAGTTATCTACAACTATCTCACAAAAACAAAAAGAGGTGGTAAACTCATTAACTTTATTTGAAAATGAATATTTTTTCAACTTTAACACTACATTAGATTTTAAGTTTGGGTTAAAGGGTAATTTTGTTCCGGAAGTTTTCACCGAGGGGCAATTTTCTCCCAGAAGTTTAAAAGAGGGAGCAATTTTGTTGTAGTTGTTATCATAGTTAATTTTGACCTTAAGTTGACCAAATATACTGAATTAGCAGTCCATATGTCATCCATGTCATTTTTGTTTGAAGAATATAGTGAAATCCCCAGATTGGGGTTTGATTGAAGCTTGAGAAGTGGTTTTCCATGGTGAAAATTTGTGATTGATGCTAGCATTGGATTGCTTTTCTAGTGAAAAATGATAATATAGGAATAGATGAATTCCTGAACTCTATTATGTGACAAATTCTACTTGAAACTCAATGTATTTTTGTAGTGATTGAAGGAGGGAAGGGTGATCATGAGTGAGAATCAAATGAGGAGGGTGGGATAAATTTATCAAATCAAATCTTGATTGAAATCTCATTTTGGGCCTCTTGCATTTGTTAAATTTAGCAGCACAATTTTAGAATTTGGGTAATTCAACATCTTTTAAGACAATTTTTTCTATTTTAATTTTTAAATTTTAACTTTGATCTCTCTATATTTTAATATAAATAGATTTTCTGAAATTAAAATTTTATTTATATATATAAAATTAAAATGTATAAAAAAAAGTGTGGCTTGACAATAAAATAAAATGAAAGTACTAGTTAGGAATAATATATCGATTATTAAATTAAAAAATTAAAGCCCTGTTATGAGCTCGCCTTTACTTTCTCATATCACTTTTGACTTTGTATACAAAAAAAAAAAAAAAAAAAAAAAAAATACATTGAAATCATATAAATTCCACGGATGAAATTTAAACATAAAAAATGAAAATGAAAATTAAATTCATATAAAATTAAATTTAGAAGCTAACTTTCTTGTTGTTAGCTCAAAGATTTATATTTTTTATTTTTTTTATATGTATTTATTATATTTATATTATTATATGCATACAAAATACTAATTTTATTTGAATAGTATGTTCCAATCCAACTGAACGGTCTAATCGAATTGACCGTTTGAACCGTGACCCGCTCATCTCTCCGGCTCAACTTCCGATCCAGCTTTTAAAACATTGATTTTGAGTAATTATCTTATTATTTACTTACTCAGAAACTAAAAAAAAAAAAAAAAAAATTATATAGCAGCCCCGCCAGGACGGAAAAAGACGTAAACAGCAAGAGAACGGTCTGGAAAATGGAGTCACATGTTAGACAAGATTTGCAGAAGGGCCACTATTTATTGTTATGTGGGAGAATCTACATTACAAGTGTGCGTGGCTGTGTTTCTTGTCATTTGGCCGTTGCATCATTGTCATCATAAACGCCCCTGAAATAGTTTAAATAAATAAAAAACAACAATGATATGCAGAATCCACATTACAATTTTAAAATTCTTAATATTTATGCATATCACGTGCTGCCCCATTTTGATTTTGTGTACTCTTAAACCCTCCGTATCAAGTTCGTTCGTTCTCTCTCTCTCTCTCTCTCTCTCTCTCTCTCTCTCTCTCTCTCTCTCTTTTAAATAATAATTGATTTAAAAAAAATTAAATCATTAAATTAGGTTATGAGTGTAAAATATTTTTCAAATTAGACTTTCAACCTGATATAAATCAAGGTGAATTGGACCACATGATATAAAATATTTTCAGTAACAATTTTCTTCACACGCAATACTTGAATATAAAACTTTGCTTTATGTCTGCAGGGAAACAACTCTAAACTTAAAAGTATTTTGTTGGGCTTCTTTTATTTTATTTTATTTTTTTTGATTTAGCACCTAAGGGTGCGAACCCGGAAGAGGAGGCAATAGGTCTCACTCCTATGCCATGTGCGCTACTATAAAATTGGAACGTGGCCAATCAGAGATGATTGGACAAAAGGAGGAAGGAGGAGGCCTTGTTTTCTTTTATAAGAGATTAAAAAAAATTAAAAGTGATGATGTAATTATAGAGAAGAAAGATAAAGTGACACGTAGAATTAATATGAGAGGGTCCTCCATAAATTTGTTAAGTCAGCATTATCCATTAAATAAAATTAACAATGTTAACATTAGGGACTAAAAATACTCTTTAAAAACTTAAGGGATTAAACTGAAACTTGATGTAAATTTAAAAGATTAAAATTATATTTTAACCTAAGGAATATATCAAAATCAAAATGGCCAATTATTTTAATAAAAAAATTGATAACTGCGACAACGTCAATTATTCTATCAAACTCCTTAACATCTTGATATTCATAGAGTATTAAGCTCACAGTTCCATAAGGCATATAGAAATAGCAAATATATACTGATATTAGATACTTATTTATAATACAAGAAAATCCTTGCAGGGTTTGAAATACATACATAAATGTACACAATGCTCAAAAGAAAGCAAAAGTACAAATATAGACATCCACCACAACTCTGGTACACACCGGAATTCTACCCACCGGTAGCCTCTGTCTTTCCCTTCGAGCCACTAGCTTCTGCTAGAATATTTTTCAGTTTGATAAAAGGTGAGATTCGAGTGAATCTCAGTAGTAACATGCTTTTCTGACATATAAAATATGAAAATAAATATGCAATGCATCTTGTTATGTAAGATGCTAACTCATGTTTTGTGTACACTGTCTAAGGCCAAATGACTGTTTGCAACCCTGGCTGAACTTGTGTCCATGGCCCAACAACATGTTTAGACCTTGGCTTAACCGCGTGTACCATCACTGGATCACTGATCACAGCTAGGTCGTGTGCCCTAAGCAATGTCATGTTACAAAAGATGGTATACACAAAGCATATAAATTATTACATAGTATATGAAAGAAAGTGTTACTACCTTATGTCCCTTTTTGCTACACAAGAATAGTTCTTTGACCTACGTGCCAATGGCTCGGGCGATTATTCTGGTCCTAAAATTCCAAATGTACAAGAATTAGGTTAAAACCCATTCATGTACCACTTTAGAGACTTCTATAGTATTTTTTGTGGTTATATTAGTCTATAATGAAAAATTACCAAAATGCCGCTGGGAACCCGGTCCCAGCCCTACCGTACCCGGTATAACTATACTTTTTCAGAAATTTTGATCCAAACTATTCTGACATATTTTCGCCCAAAGAATCCATTTTTTACCTCAGTTTTTGCAAAATCATTGTCAAAGGACAGTTTCATAATTTTCCATAAACTGACAGATTTTCAGTCAACTTTGAAAATTCATAACTAATTTTAGAAAATTCTAAATTGACTAATTCCAAAGCCTAAATGAAGCTCTTTAAATTTAATTTCATGAAAAAATATCCAAAGATAATTTTTGATCACACATTTTGCCCAGAAATTCGGCCAACTACTACTGTTCCAGATTGTATTTCAGAAACAGAGCTCAACTTCCAAAAATCATAACTAATTCTAAAAAAATTATAAATGGAGTGTTCTAAAATTCTATGGAAAGATATTTCAGTATAGTTTCATAGAAAAATACCCAAAACTACTAGATGTTATCTTATTTTTCCCAGAATTATCGAAAATCATAACTGCCAGACTTGAACGTCCAAAATAACCCTTGTTTCTAACTCAACTTTGAAAAATCATAACTCTCTCTACAGATATCAAAATAATGTGTTATTGGACTCATTAGAAAACTATGAATGTATAATATATTCCTATAAAATTTCATAATTTTTCACTAAGGTGTGTCTGGTCAAAACGCAACATGAATCTGACTGACTCTCAAAAACTTCAGTTTTGACAGTCTGACTTCAATAATAAAAAACTCATCCATTTTCACTCTAAATTGTACTTTTCTTGATTCTATCATCAACTACACATCCTAAACTATCTATAAAAAAAATACCCATTCGAAAAATCCATCTATAACCTCTGTTTAAGATTTTACAAGTTTCAGGTATGTACTCTGTTTTTCGGACAGTAAAATAGAGGTAATGAAAACTTACATATTCTCATGCTGATGTACTCTAATTCTCCAGAACTTCGACCCTAAGAACTTCCAACATCAAGCCATGTTTAATGACAGAAAAACCAAACCAAAGAAGTCCCAAAATTCGTCCCAAAATCAATATACATGCTCTGTTTTACATCCACCCATGACAGCAACTTATTTTTAGAATCACACAACTTCTAGCAGCTATAAATCCTCATGAACACCCCAAACCAACGAAATAACAATGGGAAGAGATAGAGAAGACTCACCTAAAAACATTTATGGTGATGCATGAAAGGTTTAACATCACTTCCTTCTTCCTCTTCTCCAATCGTTTTCTTCCTCTGCTCACCTCTTTCACTTACATCTCTCTCCCCCTTTCTCAACTCTGTTTTCTCTCTTCTAAATCTCTCTCTTTGCTGACTTGAAGCAACGGAGAGTGAGGGAGTGCATGAAGTGTGGGGTTATATGGTTGAAGAAAGTGAGATAAGTGTGGGGTTATATGGTGTGTGTATAACATGTGTCTATCTAATGATGAAAGAGGAGTGGAGATGTTAACTTTCGGTGCTCCAAAATAAAAGTGAAGATGTAGGATGTGTGTGTCGGTGTGTTTTAATATATATATATATATATAGGTATATTTTTATCCTATTAATTACACACACTAGGCCCTAATTTTTTCCTTTATCTAATTCAAAATTCCTTAAATTTCGTAGGTTCCATACTTTAACTTATTATTTAATTATTGTTTCTCAATCCTGGTGAGGAGAAGAAGCAACCATCATCAGGGCTCGCCCGAACCAATAAAAAGATCCATCAGCTCATCACGATTAAGCAAACTAAGGTACACAACATCTCTTTATATTTTTGTTTTCCTTTTCGGCATTGAACTCTGAACAATTTATATTATAACCAAATTATTATTATTTCAAAATTATTTAGGCTCGTTCGAAGCAATTCTCATGGCTGTGCCAAAGAAAGGACGTTCTGATGCAAAACCATCGTCAAAGAATGAAGAAATAAGGAAGACTCTTCTGAATTGGAGAAGTATCAAAATACACAAACAAAGAGAAAATGTTCTTCAAACAAAACGAGTTGAAGACCGCGTAGATTTCAATTCTAAAAGTGGGTCTATTTTATTTCTACATTGTTTATATGTAGATATTCTATTTTTCACATGGACTCAAAAGGGAACGAAAGACAAATTATAAGGGTTTGGATATCTTAAAATCGTGGGTGGTAATGTGGCCTCATAACAGATAATTTTGAGATCGAGATGCATTCGGATAATATTAATATGAAGAATATGGTTGGTTTCAAGGCCTTTAAGTTTGAAAAGCATAATTTCAATCCTTTATGTTAACATTACCATGAGAGGCACAGACGTGTCTAGACTATAGCTGTGTAGATTCTATAGCTGCATTTATAATTCTTATTTAATTAATCTTTAGCCTTCGGGTAGATTGTGAAGTGTCATATTGATAGGGATGAGAGTGATCAATCTTTATGTATTTTTTCTTTGTTGTTGTTGTTGTTTTTTTTTTAAGCGAGGATGAATTTCATATGCTTATTTATATTGGAGAACCATTAGGTCCATTTTTCTACCAGTAATAACAATGGAGTCATTTTTCTTGAACTTGTAACCAAATTTTACAATGTTCTTCTTGTAGAAGAATGTATACACATGTATTGCAGAGTATGTATTTTATGAATGTGAATGAAATACTAGTTGCAGTGATACTGAAAATGATAGCCCATCCAATTTACAAATTCCTTTGAAGTTATGCTTTCTCCACCGATTTTTTTTTTAAAACAATCACCTGAAATTAAGACAAAAGTTTATTTAGAAATAATAGTAAAATAGAAAAAGCAGTATATATCAAAGAACTCGCAAGAACCAGAATAGTTGACGCGAGTGAAGTGAGAAAGTTCAATTCTTATGTCTATGGCCTTGCTTTGTTCTGTCCTAGCTATATCATGTGAGCGGGAAATAGCACGCATGAATTCACCAATTACTTAAATTTATATGTTATTTAAAAGAGATTTGGCAATTTTGGAATTTACTCCCACTAGTCCTTTTTGTATGCAACTTTTATCCTTATTGCGCAAAACGAACTAATGGTTAAGATTAGTTAAAAATAATAAATGTGTAAAAAATGTCATGTTTCTTCAAAATATGCCCTTATTGATGAAATAAACATAGGAGAAAGTATGAGTATAAAATATTAGAGAGAATGTGTAATAAATGATTAAATGAAAGAGAATTAGTGATAAGTGGGGGACAATTAATATAAAAATATGTATTTAATAGGGGTAGAAAAGGAAAAATAAGTTTAAAGTTTGAGACACAAGGAGAAAGTTGCTTATAAAAAGGGTCAACCCTAAGAAAGAGAAAGTTGTTTATAAAAAGGATCGGAGAGATTAAGATATATAAAAACATCCACCAGAGTTATCAAACTCACTAGTTTTTAAGTAAACTCATGAGTTCGGACCCTAAACTATATAATTAAATTAAGGAAGTTCTATGAAGTTTATATATAAAGCCATTGAACACATGATTAAATCGGAAAAAGCTACCATGAGTTTAAAAATGAGTTTATATGATTTTGTAATTTAGAAATATAAAAACAGTAAAATCGATGTGTAAAATCATGAGTTCAACAGAGTTTACAGTTACAACAAGTCTAAGAGTGACTTGTCATGATTTTATATGCTAGAAACTCAAAACGGTAAATTGGGAGAATCAACTCGCGATTTTTTATCATGAAAATAATCATTTGAAAATAACTGTTGGCTTGTTTGCGGCAGAGAAACACGCCTCGTGGGTGTGAGCTCGAAAAGATATAAAAATCGGAGTGGAGAGTGAAAGAAATAAACATATTTTAGTGTTATAGAAGAACCAAGAAAGCATGATCATGAAGGAAATAAAGAAAACTATATCCAACTAGAGAAGCATCTTGATGAGTAAAGAAAGAGAGGCTGAAAAGGCTGGAAATAAAAGAAGGCTTTGTTACGTTCAAGAATCAGAGAAATACAGAAATAAAGAGAAATTGCTCATCTTCATATAGATCACATCAAAGACACATCACACATGTGGCTTCAACCATAACATGGAAGGTGAGGACGAATTTTTTAGGCTTCTTATGGATGTTAATTAGATCCATTCAATTTTATTGACACTGTAATCAAATGTTACGATGCTATTCTAGTGGAAGGATCTATACATTGCGCAATATATTTTAGGCTATATGTTTTAGGAATATTTATCAATTTAATAATATATATATATATATATATGCTGTTGTAATGTTTATAATTATCGATTACACAGCTTCTCATCTCTTCATTAGGATTTCTAATGGTGTGAAATGTGAAGTCCCATGTCAATTGGAGAGAGGAATAAATGACGCCTTATAGGGTTTTGGATGCCTTTCCCCTACAACTTCTTATATGAAAATCACAACTCGATGTGGGTATATCAATTGAGACTACTCTAGTCATCTTTTTTACAAGATAGAGTAAAACTTCTTATTCATATTAGAGAATAAACTATTTTCCACGAGTTGAATTCAAGTATGCGAAGACTCACATTGCTTTTTTGTCAGTGAAATTATAATCTCCAGTTACACTATCTTATTAATTCCTTCCACTGCAGAGAGACGGTTGACAAAGCCTTCCTTCATAAAAGAAATGAATCCGATGAGTTAATGAAAAGGAACATAACATAGAGTTGGTTATCCAAATGAGATACATATAGGCTATTCGATTGCCAGCGAATCTCTAAACAAATTTCCTCAATTTTACGGAGTTTTAAGAATATTCATTTTTGTTAATAAATTTGACATTAAACTAAAAACAATCACCACATGAGCCCAGTTGTACCTGAACTGTTTTTGACAAATTTCAACGACGCAGGGAATATGAGAAAGAAGACGATGATGTGTTGAAGGGAGAAGAGGCTTTCAAGAAGACCAAGGAGCTGCCATGGCAGAAGCAGATAACGTTGAGATGTTTGGTGACGATTTTTGTGCTGAGCATCGTCTTCAACTTCATTGTTAGGTGTTGGCGTCTTGAAGACCTGTGTCGTTGCCTCCTCTGGAATCGTTTTTATCGGTGTCACGACAAGTTACATGCTTGGTGTAACCCCCTACCTTAATAGCCAAATTTATAGTTCGAGAATGCGTCATTAAGTTGAAATAGAGACCAGTGGTTAATTTAAAACTTTTCCAAAACTTGTTTAGTACGGTCTCACATTCACATCTCGAATATAATTGGTCTGTCCAGTTTGGTTTCATTCATACATATCAGAGTGCAACCAAAAATTCCTGACAACGCTCAGGTTTCATTACGTAATAAAGGGTTTACAACGATTAGTTTCCCATATAGGGGATTACACAACACTATTCAATATATACAACATGTGCAACTAATCCCCAACAAAATATGACAACCAACTACCAAAATTAAAACTCCTAGCTAGGAGCTCTAACCGCCCTTTGTCACTTGCTTTTCCTTTGAACCGCTTGCCCTTGCTGTAGGTTAGTCATTGGAAAGAATGAGATTCAAAAGAATCTCAGTAGTAACAATTCACTTATAACATGTACAATCACAAAGCATGTAAGCAAATCACAACAACAACAACAACACAACGGCATTTCTGCAACAGCTTTCGCTGCATTCACAACGGCATATTTCACAACAGCATGTTTCACAACAGCACAACAACGACATTTCACAACGGCAATGTTACATCACGGCATATTCAATGAAATGACATACATGCAAGGCATCATACACATAATAAGAGAAAGAGTCACTACCTTGTTCTTTCCGCTCGTGCACTGGCACTGGTTTATCACGTGCAGGGCAAATGTCAAATCCTATAATTAGAATTACGGGCGATAGGTTATTACTTAATCCAATTCTTTAATTCAAATACTCAAGTTGGTTATCATTAGAGACATTAATCAAATCAACTAAGGAGTTAAAGTGGTCAATTAACCTAAAAGACCAATTCCTAACCTCAAAATTCAACAATACTACATTATGCCATTACATCTTCAATTTTCGCATAAAAGACCAAATCTGCCAGAATTTTCTCCAGACTTTGAAAAATCATAACTAATTCTACAAAAATTGAAATGAGGTGATCCCAAGTCCTATGGAAAGCTATTGAAGTCCTCTTCATAGGAAAAATATGAATCATTACTGGAAATCACCACACAATTCCAGAATTACACAAAATCCCACACTGCTCCAGAATTAAGTCCAGTTTCGACATCAAACTTTGGGCAACCAGAACTCACAGCTCAAAAAACGAAATGACACAAATTATATGTCCATTTTGAAGCTTGGAATGTGAACTTTAATACTGGAAAGTTTCACAATTTTTAGAGATCATTTGGTTATCCAAAAACACCACAAAAGCAGAGTACCTCGCTGGAATTCTGTTCAGGCTGAAAACCCAAATTTACACTTTGAGTTCCAATGACCCAAAATTCACAACCTAGGGCTATTCCCACATAATTTTTCGTGTAGAACACAATGGTAACATCAAAATTAACAAATTCCCACTCATTCTCCATGTCCTGTTTTGGCAGAAAATTCAAAATAAATCCCAACAATTACCAACTTCTAATTTCAGCATCAAACTTATGTCAAATGGTTTCCAATCATCATAAACCACCAATAACATAACTAAAACATCATGAATTACCCAAGCCCTTGTTTAGCCAAAATCAGGGCAGATTTACACATGCCAAAATACTCATCCAACCAACACAACCAATAGCTCAAATTGATGCTAATACTCACCTCTTGCTTCTCCTTAAGTTCTTTCTTTGATTCTTCAGCTTTTGTTCTTGCAAGGTGGCTGAAAACTCCTCTTCTTCAAAAACAAAAACCATAGAAATGAAGCTAAGGAAGAGAGGAACAAGTTTCATGAAGGACTCTTGAGCCATAGATGAGGTTAAGGAGGTGAAAATCCAGATTAAAGTCTTACCTTCACTTGCTCCTTCTTGCTCTCTCGGGTTGCACTGCTGAACCGACTTAGAGAATGAGAGAGAGAGTGAATAATAATCAGATTTTCCTTTCCCTATCACTTAAAAATCTGGCCGAAAAGTTGGGTAAAAAGGAGAGGCAAATATGTGGTCCATATTTAATCTTTCTTCCTATAGTAATTTCTTTGTATAATTGATCCAACTTGGTCAACCTTTCTCTTTCCTACCTCTCTTGCCTTTAGAATTCTTGGACGGAAAGTTTGAGAAAGATGATGAAATATATGGATAATACTTTCTCTCTTTTTCTCTTATATCCCTAGCCACTTTTATTGACTTTTCATATGGAAAAGATGAAGTATACATGATATTAATTCTCTTTCCCTCATGTCATGCGAATTGTAGCCTAGGAAAAGAGATGATGATCTTTGGTAATATCTCCTTGAATAATAAAGTTAATTCCCCAACTAGCATGAGATTGTTGACCAAGTCCTCATCTTTTTATAACTTGGTCCAATTGCTTCCATATGTCATATTTAATAGCCAATAGGTATTTTTCTCTTGGTTTTCCCCCTTGTCATACGTGAATCATGGCCTTTTGAAGAAGATGGTGATCTTGTAAAATATCATCTTCCAATATAATATTTATTTGCCAATTTTGCATGTGAAATTTAACTAAAGACATAACAAAATTTCCAGAGATAATTCTGTCATTAATCCCATCATCTATTATGTACATTTAGTCCTTGAGTACATTTTGGGATATTACAATTCTCCCCCCGTACAATAAATTTCGTCCCCGAAATTTGTTACACGACTTGAGCCATAAACTCCGGATAACGCCTACGCATATCTGCTTCCGCTTCCCAAGTCGCCTCTCTCTGTGTCATTCCCTTCCAGATCACTTTCACAAATGGAATGCTTCGGTGTCTGAGCCGTCGTTCTTCTCGATCAATGAATCCATATGTATTACATGAGCTCACGTATAAGCTCACGTATCACATGAGCTCGCATCCAGATGGGAGGAGGATGAGAAAGAGGGTGAATGAGGAGCGAATAGTGGAGGATGGAATTGGTGGATTCACTGGAAAAAAAATAATGAATTTCTGATGGAATTTGCTACTGAATTTTTTTCCGTTGCAAATTTGGTTGAAAAAATTTCCGACAGAATTCATTCTATTGGAAATTTTTGGCACGGAATAATTATGTGGTTAATTTCGTCGGAAATATTAAAAAAAATTTATTTTTAAGATAAATTTAATTATTAAAACAACACCTTTCCCAGTATTAACAACATTAGATTTTTCATTAACAACTCAACTTCCTTGATTGACATCTTCGTCGGAACAATTGGGAAAGTCACAAGTTGGATGTTCGAAAACAAAATTTCTCCCAGTATTAACAACATTTGATTCTTTATTAAAACTCTACTTCCGTCATTAACATCTTCGAAGGAACAAATTGGCAAGTCACTAGCTGTAGAATGCCGCCGACCTCCCCTCAACAGACTGCAGAATGCCACCGACGTCCTATGTTTGTTGTTTCTTAGTTTACCTCCTTCCAAGAGACCGCAGAACACTGCCGACCACCTTCGACAGACCATCGTTCTTGTCAGCAACCCATCGCCCCCTAGGTTTCTCGTTTGTGAGTTGCAGGCATTTCAATTTCGGCCTTCCCTCTTCTGTTGTTTTTTCCTTTTGCCTGTCACTAATGAAGGCATTTTCGTCATTGAATCAAGATATCAAAACCCAGATTCCTACAGTAGTACTGACTTGGGATAATACAATTTCACCACGCCTTTTTGTCCTTTCCTAATTTTAACTGTAGTTTTTTGGAATTTTCCCTTAAATTTATATTTAATTTTTTATAATAATATATATTTATGTATAAGAAACAAATATATTTAAAAAATAATTGATTGTATATAATAAGATTATATATATAATTGTGTAATAATAAAATACCAAAGCATTCCAGACCAACTGGTAAGGTATTGCGCGTCAGGAATATGGAGTGGCAACACGTTGCTGGAGCTAGGCGCTGGCAATGAGGTGGCGGCCTCCGGAGCGGCTAGAATGCCACGTGGCATTTTGAAATTTAAAAAAATAATAATAGGTTTTTGACGGAATTCTGATTCATTGCGATGAAATTTCTGATGGAACTCAAATTCCATCGCAAATTGGTTTGTCAAGCTATTATTAGCGACAGAATTCATTCCGTTGGAAATCCATTTCCGTCACAGATCCGTGGCAAATTTCGTTGGAAACTCTGAATTCTGTTGGAAACTCAGTGCATTCTTGTAGTGATTGAAGGAGGGAAGGGTGATCATGAGTGAGAATCAAATGAGGAGGGTGGGATAAATTTATCAAATCAAATCTTGATTGATATCTCATTTTGGGCCTCTTGCATTTGTTAAATTTAGCAGCACAATTTAGAATTTGGGTAATTCAACATCTTTTAAAAGAATTTTTGCTATTTTAATTTTTAACTTTTAACTTTGATCTCACTATATTTTAATATAAATAGATTTTCTGAAATTAAAATTTTATTTTTATATATAAAATTAAAATGTATAAAAAAATTGTGTCTTGACAATGAAATAAAATGAAAGTGTTAGTTATGAATAGTATATCGATTATTACATTAAAAAATGAAAGGCCTGTTATGAGCTCGCCTTTATTTAATTTCTCATATCACTTTGTCTTTGTATACCAAAAAAAAAAATTTACATTGAAATCATATAAATTCCACGGATGAAAATTAAACATAAAAATAAAAAGGCAAATTAAATTGATATAAAATTAAATTTAGAAGCTAACTTTCTTGTTGTTAGCTCAAAGATTTATATTTTCTATTAATTATAAGATAAAACGGTAAGAGATCAAATTCAACAGTCAAATTATTTGTAAATTGATTTTGAGATAAAAAACAGATTCTCTGTTTAAATAACAAAGATGTTAAAAACTCATCTTTTATTTATCAAATATACACGCTGATATTAATGAGCCAAACGAAGTTGAAGGTTGTTTTTTCAATAACTAATGCCTAATGTCACAAAAATCTTCATTATGGATATGTTTGTGATGAAAAATTATCTTCAACGAAGTAGAAGGTTGTTTTTTATGAAGTTCATGAAAGATACCATATTGTTATCAGAAGGAAAGTGCTGTTTAATCTATAGAAGGAAGTCGATTCCGAAGAAGTGACAGCAATAGGAGATTTATAGGTAGCAGAACCGGAATCATAAGGTTAACATTCTTGAAAAGGCGCTTCTATGGCAAGCCTCTTCCTCATTTATGCCCTCCTCTCTTGTTCTCGCCACTGTGCTTCCTCCAATCCTTCGGGCAGCATCAATGGTGGTGATGGCTGAAACAGGCACTTGGAGAGAGAGAGTCCATCTGAAAAGAATCGAAGGCTTAGGGCAAAGAATTGGTAGTGGAGGTTGGCGTGGCTGTGGCGCTTGTGAAGATGATGATGCAATCAGGGTCGTTGTGTTTTCCATTGGAAGATGATGCGATTCGAGATATCGGATAGATACTGTATCCGGAAAAAAAAACAAATATTATAGTAAGATATAGTGGAAATTGGAGAATATTTGCGTAACTAAATGGTGTGGCTCTTTGTGAGCACTTGGATCAATTGAATGGACATGATTTAGAGCTTACGGGGGACCATGAGAAAATCGCTAATGAGAGAAACCGGATTGACCCGCACACTTGCCTCTCTTTTTTATTTAATCAAAGATATCACAAGGTACTTTGAACTTGAAATTAATGATTTTGACGCATCCCTCTCTGTTTTTCTTAAAACAAAAATTCTGGTATAACCTATCATAAGCCACTTTGAATTTGAGACTAATTTTTTTCGAGTTTCGCTTTCAAGGCTTGGAGGGTTTGCTCCAAACTTGTGTTCTCCTCGTTGAAGGTGAAGCATTGTTCAACCAACAACTTATTGATAAGGTACATGCATCTCTTTACATTTTTGTTCTCCTTTCCCTTTTTATGGAAAATATAATATTCCAACGTTTCACTCTCAACATTATTCGCTTTGGGCCCTATTATCTCTCACGGTCTTAAAAAGTGCATTAAGAGGGAAGTTATTAAAACCCTTATAAGACATCATTTGTTTCTCTCCCCAGCTAATGTAGGACTTTATATTGAACTTTTTAAGATTTACAGCTAATGTAGGACTTTATATTGAACTTTTTAAGATTTCTTTTATAACAAAATAATTGTTATTATTTGAAAATTATTTAGGTTCGCTTGAAGCAATACTCAAAGCTATGAAAAACAAAAGTGAAAATCGAAGTCTTGTAGAACCATCGTCAAAAGTTAAAAGAATTTTTCATATTTTAACTTTTAACTGTTAACTTTGATCTCACTCCATTTTAGTATAAATAGATTTTCAGAAATTAAAATTTTATTTTTATATATAAAATTAAAATGTATAAAAAAAATTGTGGCTCGACAATAAAATAAAATGAAAGTGTTAGTTAGGAATAGTATATCGATTAAAGCCCTGTTACAAGCTCGCCTTTATTTTCTAATATCACTTTTGTATTTTTATAAAAAGTTTTACATTGAAATCAAATCAATTCCAGGAATGAAAATTAAAATAAAAAATAAAAAATGAAAATGAAAATTAAATTCATATAAAATTAAATTTACAAGCTAACTTTCTCGTTGTTAGTTCAAAGGTTTATATTTTTTATTAATTATTATAAGATAAAACGGTAAGAGATCAAATTCAGCAGACAAATTATTATTTGTAAATTGATTTTGAAAAAAAAAACAGATTCTTTGTTTAGATAATAAAGATGTTAAAAATTCATCTTTTATTTATCAAATATACACGCTGATATTAACGAGCCAAATGAAGCGCAAAGTGCACGGGAAAAAAAAAACTGTTAACGACCGCCTAAGAAGATCATCAACAACGGTCCATCTCTTTATGCAAGCCAAGGCACACAGGCACGCTTGCCTTTCTTTTATTTAATCAAAGATATCACATAACACTTTGAACTTGCAATTAATGCATTTGACGCATCTCTGTCTTTTTTTAAAAAAACTGGTCAAGGGTATCTCAGACCGCTTTGAATTTGAGACTAATCACTTTCCAGCTTCGCTATCAAGGCTTGGAGGGTTAGTTCCAAACTTGTGTTCTCCTCGTCGAAGGTGAAGCGCGGCTCAACCAACAACTTATTGATAAGGTACATGATCTCTTTACATTTTTGTTGTGAATATAATATCCCAATATCTCGCTCTCGAAATTATTCGCTTTAGGCCCTTATTATCTCTCACAGTTTTAAAAAGTATTGAGAGGCAAGGTATTATGACCTTTATAAGACATCATTTGTTCCTCTCCCCAACTAATATAGGATTTCATAGTGAGCTTTTTAAAATTTCTTTTATAACAAAATAATTATTATTATTTGAAAATCAATTTAGGTTCACTTGAAGCAGATACTCATAGAAATGAAAAAAATAACTGAAAATCGAAGGCTTGTCGGACCATCGTCAATGCAAGAAGAAATAAAGACGACTCTTCTGAATTGGAGAAGTATCAAGATACACAAACAAAGAGAAAATGTTCTTCAAACAAAACGAGTTGAAGACCTAGTAGATTTCAATTCTAAAGGTGGGTCTATTTTATTTCTACATGGTTTATATGAAGATATTTTATTTTTCACATGGACTTAAAGGGGAATGAAAGACGCATTATAAGGGTCTGAATATCTCATTTTAAAATCATGGGTGGTAATGTGGCCTCAAAACAGATAATATTGAGAGCAAGATGCATTTGAATAATATTAATATGAAGAATATGGTTGGTTTCAAGGCCTTTAAGTTTGAAAAGTATACTTTCAGTCCTTTAATTTTAAAGCTGTTAACATTACTATGAGAGGCACAAACGTGTCTAAACTATAGCTGTCTAGATTCTATAGCTACATTTATAATTCTTATTTAATTACTCTTTAACAGTCATCATGGTAGATTGTGAAGTGTCATATTAATGGGGAGGAGAGTGATCAATCTTTATTTATTTTCTCTTTCTTGTTTTTGTTGTTGTTTTTTTTTCAAAACTAATCATTTGAATAAACCATATAAAATTGCAGGAACATTTGAGGATATGAAAGTGACATGTAAAAGCCAGATTGATTTATCAAAGAAAGCGTCTCAAAGAGTAAAAACATCATATGCAGAAGTAGAAACAAGAAAGACTTTGGAGCAAAGAAGAAAAAGAGAAAAACAAAAACAAAGAGAAATTGCTCATCTCGAGGTAGATCAAATAAAAGAAACTACTGCAGGCTTGAATGATAACAAGGAAATAGAGGAACGAGGAAAATTTGGTCTTGAGATAAATCAAATAAAAGATACTGCTTGCTTCAATGATAACAAGGAAGCTAGGAAAAGAGAAAGACAAAAGCAAAGAGAAATTGCTTGTCTTAAGCTAGATCGAATAGAAAATACTGCACGCCTCAACGATAACATGGAAGCTGAGCGAGAATTTTACAAGCTTACTCATGGACGTTTATTAAGCGAGGATGAATTTCATATGCTTATTTATTTTGGAGAACCATTAGGTCCATTTTTCGACCAGTAATAACAATGGAGTCATTTATAGTAGTTATCTTGTTTTTGATAAAAATGATGGAAATTAAGCATGAAAAACACATTTTAAGGATATCAGAAACACTACCAAAAAAAAAAATGGTATTCTGTAGCGGTGCAATTGTAGCGGTTATAATAAACCGCTACAAATTATAGTATTTGTAGTGGTTTTAACCTAAACCGCTACACAATTGTAGAGGCAAGCTACGCGCCAAGTGGCGCGACAGATTAGCGGCGGTTGAGTAGACAAAACCACTAGAAATTTGGTGCGAAAATCCCGCCAAAACTTGTAGCGGTTATTTTGTAGCGGTTAATACACAGAAACCACTACAATATTCCCGCCACATGGCGTGACCAAGTCCCGCCAACTATGTAGCGGTTATTTGTAGCGGTTACAGTAACAAAACCGCTACAAAATACCAAACGTCAGTTATTTGTAGCGGTTATAGGGATATAACCGCTATAGAATTTCAGGAGTTTCCACTTTTGTAGCGGTTCTGGGCAATAACCGCTACAGAATTTCAAATGTTCTTGTAATTTGTAGCGGTTATTATAGAACCGCTACAAATTTCAGGCGCCCTGGGTGATTTGTAGTGGTTATGGTAGCGGTTATTGGAATAACCACTACAAATATCTGGCCTATTTAAGGTGGCTCCTCCCTCATTTCTCCGTTTGCTCATTTTTGTTTCCTGGGGTTTCTCTGAGTGGTTTCTTCAAGATTTGAGCGTTCAGACGTCTGTGTAGGAGTTTTTGCTACAGTATTTCTCAGTATTTGCACTTGAGGTACTTATATAACACGTATTTTATTTGATTTTTATTTTTATTATATTTTAGCATAATAATGTGACTATTTTTTTTTTTTACAGTTGATATGGCTTCAAGAGAGGATAAGGGGAAGGCCCCTGAGGTCCCCAGACCGATTTTATAGGGTGGCAACAGCCGAGCAGGGGGCAGAGGGAGGGGGCAGCGTGGAGGCAGGGCGACCGCGGCATTTCTGCCTATCCCCCCACAGGAGTCGGCCCTACCACAGGCACCGCAGACGATCTCACAGGAGACGATCGCACCAGAGGTGCCTGAGTTTGGGGGGCCAGATATCAGCGTCGAGGACTACGATGAGGAGGAGTTCGAGATCTCAATTGGGATCAGGGAGATGGAGCAGTTCCTTGATGAGGAGGAGGCTCGGGAGCAGAACAACCCACGAGGGTCGTCTTCGCGGTCCACTGGGTTTGAGATGCAGGTCCAAGGTAAATAAATTTTTTAATTTAGTAAATTATTTATTTAAATTCAAAATGTTAACTTTGAATTACAATTTATCTAACGTGCGGTAAACTGTGCAGATGAGCAGGGGAACGTTTCGACGAGGAGGCTAGACGTGGCCGGTGTGAACAGCATGGACCGGACCCTCCAAGTTATAGTGCCGTGGAATGAGGGCACTGACCAGCCCATCAACAATGGGGGTCACCTACTCAACCGCTTCCTGAACGACCTGGGCGAGAATTAGATGTGGTTCCCCGTTCACTTCAAGACGTAGAGGCACGTTCCGAGGGGGCCGAAGGACCAGGCTTGGGAGGAGGTGGTTCATGTAATTAAAATTATTTAATTAAGATTTTTTATAATTAATTCTATTTAATTAATATTTTTTAAATTATGTTTTTTGTAATTATTGATATTTAAATAATTTTTTTCAGTTGCGGTTTGCCGTCCGGGCCAACCGGAAGAGGTACGTCCTCGTGAAGATGGGTGACGCCTGGAGGAACAGGAGGAACCGTCTCTTCCACAAGGTGAACAAGGATGGGATGATGCCTCTGGAGTAGCTGTTCGAGAGTGTCCTGGACGGCGTGCCGCCAACGACTAGGCGAGTTTCATCCAGTTCAGGAGGAGCCCTGAGGGCCAGGTAATGTATTTATTAGATTTTTTATATATAAATTTGTAATTGTTAATTTTTTAATAATTTTAATATTATTTTTTTTCAGGAGCTTTCTCAGAGGAACACCAGGATCCGTGCGCAGTAGACGATCCACCACACAACAGGATCGAAGACCTTTGCTGTGACATATAGCGAGCTGATAACTTTTCAAAATATCATTGATTTTTAGCGGGTTATTTCATAATACTAATTGAATTTTGTAATTGTTTCAGGAGACGAAGGCACAGCATGAGAACGGTCAGACGGACTATAGGGAGTTGTACGCCATCACTCACAGACACCGTGACGGGACTGCGACCTCTCAGCAAGCAGAGGCGGCCATTGTAAGTAATTTTATTATTATAATTTTTATAAAACCAACTTAATAATGAAAAATGCTAATTAGTAATTGTTTCATAAAATGGCAGGAGCGGATGCAGCAGTCGCAGGCTGAGCTGCGACAGACCCTGCCTGAGGAGTCATAGGGGTCAGTGGACCCGATGGCTCCTTTGAAGGCGGGTCTGGCTCAGGCTGAGCACGCCGAACTCGTGCGGGGGTTGGGGATAGGCGCCAGACCTAGTTTGGTCTACAGTAGGAGCGCCGCCTCTAAGGCTAGCAGCTCTAGAGGGGTCAGACGTCCGAGGGACGAGTCTATTGACCAACTGCGGTCAGATTTGGAGCAGCAGATGGCACAACAGCAGCAACAGATGCAGCTGCAGGCTGATATGATCTACGCTCAGCAAAGGCAGTGGCGTGATATCGCGAACAACATGCTCGAGCGGTCATGGAGTCGCCTGTTCCCGGACGAGCAGCATCCATAGGTTCCGCCTGTCCCTCGGTACATCGTCCAGAGTACTACTCCTCCTCCTCCTGATCCTGATCCTGCTCCTGCTCCTGCTAATGATGATGATGCGATTCACTCTGCGCAGCGGCCCAATCCAGCAGCACCTGAGGGAGCCCCACCTGAGGGAGCACCAGATGATCAGCCCCCAGCTACTTAGTTTAGGACATCTTTTTTTTATTTGTTGTTGAAAAATTTGTAAATATATATATATATATGAGTTTGTATTTTAGAACTTAAATTCTTATTGTGTTTAATATAATTACATTTATATTATTAGATCGCGTTGTTGAATTTATGAATTTTTTTTTGGCCAACTGTTGAATTTATGAATTAATTGCAACAATATTATTTATATATCTAAATTAAAAAAAAATAAAGCATATATATATTTGTAGCGGTTTTAAATAAAAATCGCTACAAATATATATAGTTGTAGCGGTTCTACAAGAAAAACCGCTACAACTATATACAGTTGTAGCAGTTCTACAATAAAAACCGCTACAACAATATATATATTTGTAGCGGTTCTACAATAGAAACCGCTACAAATATGTATATGGTTGTAGCGGTTATACAATAAAAACCGCTTCAAATACTCATAATTTGAATTTTGAAATTTACCGCCTTTATGCACATTTGTAGCGGTTATGCTATGTGTAACCGCTACAAATTAAAAATTATTTTTAAATTTGCTGTCCAACGGCTTTAATGTTAGTAGTGGTTTTATACATATAACCGCTACAAATACTCAACGTGTATATTTTGAATTTCCCCCCAATGTCTAATGGCTTGAAAATTAGTAGCGGTTTTATATATGTAACCGCTACTAATATTTTATAACTGTAGCGGTGTTAGAACGGCTACAAAATTATAAATGTTGGCATTTCAGAATATAAGGTTCTAGGCATTCGTCATTCTCTTCTCACTCATCTTCTTCTCTATTCGTCATTCTCTCTTACTTGTAGCTATGGATAAATCATGGATTAGGTTGCCGCACAATTCTCCTGAATATTTGTACGATTTAAACAGCTTCTTGGATTTCGCATTCACTCACGCCAGATGTAACGGCAAGATCATCTGTCCGTGTCGGAAATACAAGTTCAAGAAGTGGCATGCACGAAATGTTGTGAAGGAACATTTGCTTGTGAAGCCTTTTCCTGAGGACTATATGTTCTGGGCAGTTCATGGAGAGAATGCTGGCATTAGATATGACGATGCTCTTCCTCGAAGTTCTCAAGTAGGCGTTCAAGTAGATGAAGATGATCCTGTGAATGATGTTGTGCATGATGCATTTGGATTTCAAGGCGACAACTTCAACGAAGAAGTGCACGGCTCTGAGCCTGTTTTTATGAGCAATAAAGGTGCTCGGGATTTTTTCAGCTTGATGGATGAAGCAGATCGTCCTTTATATCAAGGTTGTCGCAAATATTATAATTATCTTTCTTGATCAAATTGTATCATATCAACTGCTTGTGTGGGATCACAGATAAGGAAATGTCAATATTACTCGACTTATTACAAGATGCATTCCCCGACGTTGAGATTCCCACAACGTTCTATGAGGCCAAGAAGATTATCAACAGGTTGGGGTTGAATTATCAAAAGATTGATGCATGCCCAAATGATTGTATGCTGTATTGGGGAGACTATTTCAGCAGGGAGACTTGTAAGAGATGTCACACATCGAGGCACAAGACAATTCGGAAGGGGAAAAGGCAGAAGAAGAAACCTGCAAAGATTCTCAGGTACTTCCCTTTGAAACCTCGTCTACAAAGATTATTTATGTTGTCTAAATCTGCGAAGCACATGAGGTGGCATGTCGTTGATAACAACGAAGACGGTAAATTAAGACATCCCCGGGATGCAGTTGCTTGGAAAACGTTTGACAACGACTTTCCAGATTTTGCGACTGACCCCAGAAATGTTCGGCTTGCGTTGGCGACCGACGGTTCAATCCTTTCAGGAATCTTAGCACAAGTTACAGTATTTGGCCGGTAGTCTTAGTTCCCTACAACTTACCCCCTGGATGTGTATGAAACAAAGCTCTTTCATTATGTCTATGATCATTTCAGGCCAAAAGGCACCAGGCAATGACATCGATGTGTATCTCCAACCGCTTATTACGGAATTGCTTGACCTGTGGAATGTCGGCTTGGAGACGTACGACGCTTACAGAAAAACTTTGTTCAACTTGCGTGCAGCCTTGATGTGGACGATTAGTGACTTTCCTGGCCTTGGCACATTATCTGGTTAGAATGTGCATACTGGGTCGGCGTGTCTAGCTTGCAATTTTGACTCTGACGCAGTGCGCCTTCCCCGCAGCCGAAAGTGGTGCTTTATGGGGCATCGGAGGTTTCTCGATAGAACGCATAAGTTCATATTGTAACGGAATTGCTTCAATGGGAAACCAGAAAAAAGAGGACATCCTCAGACTTTGTCCGGTACAGATATCTTACAGCAGCTTGAGCATGTTGACTTCAAGTTTGGAAAATGTGACGATTCAGCACAAACTAGCCAAAAGACACACAAGACTTCGGCGCCTCAGCAGTGAAAGAAAATAAGTATTTTATACACTCTTCCATATTGGAGATCTAATTTACTTCGCCACAGTCTTGATGTAATGCACATTGAAAAGAATGTTTGCGACAATGTGCTGTATACGCTGCTTAACGAACCCGGTAAGACAAAAGATCACCTTCAAGAGAGGAAAGATTTATGCGACATGGGAGTTCGTGAAGACGCTTGGCCAGATGAGCATGACAGATTTCAACCAGCAAAGTTTACCCTCACAAAACTGAACAAGAAAGTCTTCCTCGCGACGTTGAAGAAATTAAAAGTTCCTGATGGGTATTCAAGCAACATTTCTCGATGTGTTGACTTGCAGGCTCGAAAGATTGCTGGCCTGAAGAGTCATGACTCACAAATTCTTATGCAGCAGTTACTCCCTCTGGCTATAAAGAATACACTTCCTCCCGATGTTTCCATCATTTTGGTGGAACTTTGTTCTTTCTTTCGGAAGTTGTGTTCTAAGGTTTTGATCGTTGAGAAGCTTGATCAGCTGCAGTCCAAAATTATTCTTACGCTTTGTCATTTGGAGATGATCTTTCCTCCGTCCTTTTTTACTGTGATGGTTCACCTTACAATCCACCTCGTTCATGAAACAAAGCTCACTGGACCAGTACAATATCGTTGGATGTATCCAATTGAGAGGTACTCATTTTAAATATGTGCTTTATTCTTCGTATTTAATGTTTGCTAGTCGTCTTTTTCAGCATTTTATATCAATTTTCTCATCTGTACTTCGTAGGTTCCTTGGGAAATTAAAATCTTACGTAAGGAATAAGGCGTGGCCAGAAGGTTCTTTAGCTGAAGGCTATGTAGGGGATGAGATGCTATATTTTTGCTCAAGGTACTTTGATGATCTTGAGACAGCTTTCAACCGCCCACCTCATGTTGACGATTGTCTTGATCCTGTGCCGACATCAGGAGAATTTATCCCTCGTGTTGGTAAACCAGTTGGAGCAATTGAGAACATCAAACTAACGGCAATAAGAAGTTCCAAGCACATAGACATGTCTTGATTAATTGCACTCAAGTTGAACCTTTCATACGGTAAGAATTGTACACTCACATGTTATTCGATCTATATATTTCATAATATTTCTCACTTTCTTTTCACTATCGTCTTTCCATTATTAATTGCAGGGAATTCAGAAGTCATGTGAAGCGTCAACTCAAGATCTGTACACAACATCCTCAGAAGTTGATAGGAGGGTCCACAGAGAATTTCCGAGCTGGTTTGCGTGCAGAATACTAAATGACCACAACCCACACTCACCAGATTTCAGAGCTCTCGCAATCGGCCCTCTTGATCATGCAAAAAGGTTTATAGCAAACAATGTCAATGGTTTTAAGTTTTGCACGGTTTCACGGGATCAAGGATTGCAAACTCAGAATTCGGGTGTTTATGGCACATTTGGGACAAGGAGTTATGTGAGCAGCAGTGACGCCAACATACAGTTCGGAGCCGTCCCTTACTATGGCAAGCTTCTTGATGTGGTCGAACTTAATTATCAAATCCGTTTCACCGTTACGCTGTTCAAGTGTTTGTGGGCAAATACCACCACTTCTCGGGGACTGACAACTGACGACTTAGGGATCACATCAGTCAATTTTTCACATTCGATTCATACTGGTATTTCTCAAGATGATGAGCCGTATATTCTAGCTTCAGAGGCACATCAGGTTTATTATGTCGAGGACGAGAGGCACAGGGATTGGCACATTATCGTTCATCTAAAGCCACGAGACCTTTACGACATGGGTGAAGGCGATAACATTGCCTACGAGAGTAAGCCATTTCAGCCAGCCGATTTTGAAAACTACTTCCCTGAAGGCGATGACAATTTACCTCTACTGCGGTGAGTTTTTTTAAGTCCACGTCATTTAAATTAAATTTTTTAAATTTAATAAAACATCCATAACAATAATTTTTCTACATAATTTCTGTAGGGATGGCGACGATGAGTGATCAAATTCAAATTATGCTTTTCTCTTTAAAAAAAACTGGAAAAGTAATTTTTTAAAAAAATTTTAAAATAAAATAAAATAATATTTGTAGCGGTTATTAAACCGCTATAAAAGTAACAATAACCGCTACAAAATTGACACATTAACCGCTACAAATAGTACGTGGATCCCTATAAATACCCTTACCATAACTCATTTCAAATACTCTCCAATTTCTTTTCACCTTACCTTTCTTTCATTTTCTCTCGTTTACAACTTCTTTTGTATGAGTAGAGGAGCTGAATAATACAATCACATATGGTAACAAGTTTTTTTATTTTTTTCACAATACTTCTTTCCTTTACATAAAATTTATTCCCACCATTTTTTTTCCAGATATATTAGGACTGTATCTCATTTTCATCTATTTTTTATACACAATTACATTATATTAGACAACATAATAATTCCTTATTACCTACATATCCTTAATAATATTATTAATATAATTTTTATACTAATCCAATTAAATTAAATTTATCCTTTTAATTTATTAATAAGCTAATTAAATTAGATAAACTAATAAAAAAATAAAATAATTAATTTAATATTAAAAGAACAGAAACAAATGATTGTATATTTTAAAAAAAAAACTAAATATTTGTAGCGGTTATTAAACCGCTACTAACAAACGCGCATTTTTAAACTCAAATTAAATTTTTTGGCGCTAAATTTGAATTTCATGAAATTAGTAGCGGTTATATAACCGCTACAAATTTCATAAAAATTCAAAATTAGTAGCGGTTTCTTAACCGCTACGAAATTGAAAAAATGTCATTTTTCTTTTCCCGCCTTGAAATTTTCAATTTTTTATATTTGTAACGGTTATATAACCGCTACAAATATCTCTGAAAAAAATTTCGTTCATGGGGATGTTGTAGCGGTTACTGGTAATCGCTACAACATATGTAGCGGTTATGTTCCTTACGTAGCGGTTTTTTATAACAACTACAAAATCGTTTGCAACATACGATTTAGTAGCGGTTTCGCTAACCGCTACTAATATTGTTTGTAGTGGTTAAAACCGCTACTAATACCCATTTTTAACCGCTACTAAATTTCATTTTTTTGTAGTGCTTTTTGGGACCCTCTAAATGCACATAAGCACCTTTTTTACTCAAATTACATCCAAACTTGCTCAAATATATGAAAATTATATATCAAATTGAAGCTCTCAAATTTAGGGATTTTTAGGAATAAACCCCATCTCAATAGGAGGTCCCACGTGCTCTCACGTGCCCCTAGAAGGTCTCTGGATAAAAAAATCCTAAAAAATTAAAAAAATTCTAGCGTTGGCCACTCTCGATGACGTGGCGCTGATGTGTCTCTGTCGACGTGGCTGGTCAACGAATGACGTGGCCTTCGTTGACCGATGCTGACGTGGCATTTGCCGCTGACGTGCCGACCTCTCATTGGTGTCACTTGGCATTGGTTGACCGATGACGTGGGGTTGACTACCACGTCATCATCTTCAACCTCCAGCCGAGTCAACCCAACCCGGTTGGAGCTCCGGCGGGTCATCGCGACCCGCAAACTTCGGGAGGCCATATCTCCCTCGTTTTAGCTCCGTTTTTCACGTTCTTGGTGTCGTTGGAATCATAGTTCAGTGAACTACAAAACCATGGCATTTATTTGATCTGAAAATCTCAATTTCATTGATCAAATCTTAAGTGAAGTGGCAGCGGCGACTAACGACCCGCCAACTTCTTTCCTTCATTTCTCCCTCATCCGAACTCCGTTTGACGCGTTTTAAGCATCGTTGGAATCGTCTCTTCAAGATCTACACATCCATAGCTTCTTTTGGGGCAAAAACACTCAGTTTCAAAACACCCCATTTTTCTCGACGTTGACGGCGCTGCGTAATTCGTTCTGGATGTGTGTCCTCTATATCTCAAAAGCTTTCCTAGCTTTTGAGGGTCAAAAGTGTCTTGTTTTTGGTTCCAAATAGGTTCCAAAAACTCAACTTGAAAAAAATCGAAGAAGGGAGGAGAAGACGCAACGAAGTATATATATATACACTTATTATATGTATACAAACTAACCAGAGAAGCAAACAGTATTCGACTAGTGCACATATAGCCAGCAATACAAATGTATGCCATGCCTGAATCTTTCAATCATGCGGAAGCTTAAATATATATATGAACCAGAGATGCATACATAGAACACACATTCCATAATAATTGCATATTCATATGGCATAAAAGAAAAATCATACCCAGAATTATGATTTTGCGCAGCGGAAAAATAATAAGCATGATGAAACATATAAAAATAATTATTTTACAAAATTATTCACATAGAATAATTACAAGCTCAAGGATCAAACGGCTCTGATGCCAATGTAAGAAAAATATAACTAAAAGGAGATTTGGCGTACCGGGGCAAATCCATGTTCGGATCCGGGTCAAAGCTCCAATGCTCCATACTTGTGCCCACACAATTATTAGACTACTAGAGTCTAATTATGATTTGCACAGCAGATCACCAGAACCAGAAAGATGGTAGGAGAGAAGAGAATTGCCAGAAAACTCAATGGCGGGGTGAATTGCAATTGAGGAGGCACACCCTATTTATAGTGGTTTATGGAAGCCACTAATTAGAAAACGTGTGCACACCTTCTTGCCCTCCAAGACAGCAATTAATTGATTCTCAATTTATTCCCTAATTATGATGATTTGTTCCTCATTTAACTAATCCATAATTATTGCTGAATTATTCCCCAATCTGCAATTAATGCTGCTTTTATTCTTATTTGATTAGGCTACTTATATCCTAATTAAATAATCCGGCCCATCAAGGGCGGACTTGGACTTAAAGTCCAACACTATGAATATATTTGGGATGGTGGTTAACAGTTATCGTGTGAACGGAGTGAGATGTGAGTTAGTTCTTGAAGAACATAGTGAAACCCCCATGTTGGGGTTTGATTGAAGCTAAAGAAGTGGTTTTTCATGGTGAAAACTTGTGATTGATGCTAGCATTGGATTGCTTCTCTGGTGAAAAATGATAACGCAGGCATAGACGAATTCCTTAACTTGATATGGGTATAATAATTTCTGATGTGAAAATAATAACTTCTTATATGAAAATCACAACTCGATGTGGTTATATCAATTGAGACTACTCTAGTCATCCTTTTTACAAGATAGAGGAAAACTTATTATTACTATTAGAGAATCAACTATTTTCCACAAGTTAAATTCAAGTATGCGAAGAAGACTCACGTTGCTTTTTTGTTAGTGAAATTATAATCTCCAGTTACACTGTCTTATTAATTCCTTCCACTGCAGAGAGAAAGTTGAAAAAGCCTCCCTTCATAAAAGAAATGAATCTGATGAGTTAATGAAAAGGAACATAACAGAGAGTTGGTTATTCAAATGAGACTCATCACTCATATAGGCTATTCGATTGCCAGCGAGTCTCTAAAAAAATTTCCTCAATTTTACAAAGTTTTAATAATATTCATGATTGAAATCTCATTTTGGGCCTCTTGAATGATATAGGATTTATTAAATTTAGGAGCACAGTTTAGAATTTGGGTAATTCAGCTGTCTTTTAAAAGATTTTTTTATATTTTAACTTTTAATTGTTAACTTTGATCTCACTGCATTTTAGTATAAATAGATTTTCAGAAATTAAAATTTTATTTTTATATATAAAATTAAAATGCATAAAAAAATTGTGGCTTGACAATAAAATAAAATGAAAGTGTTAGTTAGGAATAGTATATCGATTAAAGCCCTGTTACAAGCTCGCCTTTATTTTCTAATATCAGTTTTGTCTTTTTATAAAAAAAAAATTTACATTGAAATCAAATCAATTCCAGGGATGAAAATTAAACATAAAAATAAAAAAAAAAATTAAATTCATATAAAATTTAATTTAGAAGCTAACTTTCTCGTTGTTAGCTCAAAGGTTTATATTTTTTATTAATTATTATAAGATAAAACGGTAAGAGATCAAATTCAGCAGGCAAATTATTATTTGTAAATTGATTTTGAATAAACAAAACAGATTCTTTGTTTGAATAATAAAGATGTTAAAAAAACATCTTTTATTTATCAAATATACACGCTGCTATTAATGAGCCAAATGAAGTGCAAAGTGCACGGAAAAAAAACAATTGTTAACGACCGCCTAAGAAGATCATCAACAACGGTCCATTTCTTTATGCAAGCCAAGGCACCGAGGCACGGTTGCCTTTCTTTTTTATTTAATCAAAGATATCACATAACGTTTTGAACTTGAAATTAATGCATTTGACGCATCTCTGTCTTTTTTAAAAAAAACTGGTCAAGGGTATCTCAGACCCCTTTGAATTTGAGACTAATCGCTTCCGAGCTTCGATTTCAAGGCTTGGAGGGTTTGTTCCAAGCTCGTGTTCTCCTCGTCAAAGATGAAACACGGCTCAACCAACAACTTGTTGATAAGGTACCTGCATCTCTTTCCATTTTTGTTCTCCTTTCTGATGGTGAATATAATATCACAACATCTCACTGTCGAAATTATTTCCTTTGGACTCCTATTATCTCTCACGGTTTTAAAAAGTATTGAGAGGCAAGGTATTAAGGCATTTATAAGACATCATTTATTCCTCTCCCCAGCTAATGTAAGACGTCATAGTGAACTTTTTAAAATCCTTTTATAACAAAATTATTATTATTATTTGAAAATCAATTTAGGTTCGCTTGAACCAAATACTCATAGAAATGAAGAACAAAACTGAAAATCGAAGTCTTGTAGAACCATCGTCAATGCAAGAAGAAATAAAGATGACTCTTCTGAATTGGAGAAGTATCAAGATACACAAACAAAGAGAAAATGTTCTTCAAACAAAACGAGCTGAAGACCTCGTAGATTTCAATTCTAAAGGTGAGTCTATTTTATTTCTACATTGTTTATATGTAGATATTTTATTTTTCTACCACTAAAGCTTTTTCGGGAAATCTACTGTGCGAGTGGATTAGCCACTACTATTGGCGATGCATACCCTGGGCCTACCAAAAAGAAAAAGTAGTAGTAGTAATTTAGGGTTAATATAGTGTTTAGTCTTTATAGTTTGCCCCCATTTTGTTTTTAGTCCCTATAATTTCAAACCATAGGGTTTAGTCCCTCAAGTTTTATTCTATTTAAAACGTTAGTCCCTATAATTCAAGAAGGACCTTAACAGTGTTAAATATGATGAGGTAGCACTAACACTGTCAATTATAATGAGTGGGCAAGCTGAGTATGGTTCTTATAGGTTATGTGGCTAAGTATAAAATTGGAACGTGGCCAATCAGAGATGATTGGACAAAAGGAGGAAGGAGGAGGCCTTGTTTCTTTTTATAAGAGATTAAAAATAATTAAAAGTTATAATGTAATTGTAGAGAAGAAAGATAAAGTCACACGTAGAATTAATATGAGGAGGGTCCTCCATAAATTTGTTAAGTCAGCGTTATCCATTAAAAAAAAATTAACAGTGTTAACATTAGGAACTAAAAGTACTCTTTAAAAACTTAAGGGATTAAACTGAAACTTGATGTAAATTTAAAAGATTAAAAGTATATTTTAACCTAAGGAATATCAAAGTCAAAATGGCCAATTATTTTAATAAAAAAATTGATAACTGCGACAACGTCAATTATTCCACTCTTAATTCATCGTTTTCTTAAATAGATATAATTTAATTAGTTTCATAATGTTAACGAACATTTTAATTGTTACGCTAAGCTATAATAAAATTGTATAAGAAAAATTGCATTTAATTTAAGAAATGCGAGAGATTGAAGTCTACTAGAACGGTCAAATCATGCCTAAATTGATTTCTTGAAATAAAAAACAGATCCAACACAAAGATCGATCTTTCAATTAAAAAGATCTTTTATATTATTTCAAGATTTATATTCTTTTTTTATGAGAGATGCTTCTATATATAAAAAGAAGTACAACGTTCAGGGAAGAAAAGAAAATAAAGCCACGTCGGATCTCAATCCTGGTGAGGAGAAGAAGCAACCATCATCAGGGCTCGCCCGAACCAATAAAAAGATCCATCAGCTCATCACGATTAAGCAAACTAAGGTACACAACATCTCTTTATATTTTTGTTTTCCTTTTCGGCATTGAACTCTGAACAATTTATATTATAACCAAATTATTATTATTTCAAAATTATTTAGGCTCGTTCGAAGCAATTCTCATGGCTGTGCCAAAGAAAGGACGTTCTGATGCAAAACCATCGTCAAAGGATGAAGAAATAAGGAAGACTCTTCTGAATTGGAGAAGTATCAAGATACACAAACAAAGAGAAAATGTTCTTCAAACAAAACGAGTTGAAGACCTCGTAGATTTCAATTCTAAAGGTGGGTCTATTTTATTTCTATATTGTTTATATGTAGATATTTTATTTTTCACATGGACTCAAAAGGGAATGAAAGACACATTATAAGGGTTTGGATATCTCATTATAAAATCATGGGAATTTTGAGAGTGAGATGCATTCGGATAATATTAATATGAAGAATCTGGTTGGTTTCAAGGCTTTTAAGTTTGAAAAGTATACTTTCAATCCGTTAATTTTAAAGCGGTTAACATTACCATGAGAGGCACATACGTGTCTAGACTATAGCTGTATAGATTCTATAACTACATTTATAATTCTTATTTAATTACTCTTTAACAGCCATCGGGGTAGATTGTGAAGTGTCATATTGATGGAGACGAGAGTGATCAATCTTTATGTATTTTTTCTTTGTTGTTGTTGTTGTTTTTATTTTTTTCAAAACTAATCATTTGAATAGACCATATAAAATTGCAGGAACATTTGAGGATATGAAAGTGACATGTGAAAACCAGATTGGTTTATCAAAGAAAGCATCTCAAAGAGTTAAAACATCACATGCCAAAGTAGAAACAAGAAAGACTTTGGAGCAAAGAAGAATAAGAGAAAAACAAAAACAAAGAGAAATTGCTAGTCTCGAGGTAGATCAAATAAAAGACACTACTGCAGGCTCTAATGATAACAAGGAAATAGAGGAACGAGGAATATTTGGTCTTGAGATAAATCAAATAAAAGATACTGCTTGCTTCAATGATAACAAGGAAGCTAGGAAAAGAGAAAGAGCTCGCCTTAGAGAAATACAAAAGCAAAGAGAAATTGCTCGTCTTAAGCTAGATCGAATAGAAAACACTGCACGCCTCAACGATAACATGGAAGCTGAGCGAGAATTTTACAAGCTTACTCATGGACGTTTATTAAGCGAGGATGAATTTCATATGCTTATTTATTTTGGAGAACCATTAGGTCCATTTTTCTACCAGTAATAACAATGGAGTCATTTTTCTTGAACTTGTAATCAAATTTTACAATGTTCTTCTTGTAGAAGAATGTATACACATGTATTGCAGAGTATGAATTTTATGAATGTGAATGAAATACTTGTTGCAGTAATACTGAAAATGATAGCCCATCCAATTTACAAATTCGTTTGAAGTTATGCTTTCTCCACCAGGTTTTTTTTTTGTTTGTAAGTAATCACCTTAAATTAAGACAAAAGTTGATTTAGAAATAATAGTGAAATAGAAAATGCAGTATAAATCAGAGAACTCGCAAGAACCAGAATAGTTGACGCGAGTGAAGTGAGAAAGTTCAATTCTTATGTCTATGCCCTTGCTTTGTTCTGTCCTAGCTATATCATGAGAGCGGGAAATAGCACGCAGGATTGCGCCAATTACTTAAATTGATATGTTATTTAAAAGAGATTTAATTTAGCAACTTTGGAAGTTAAGATATATGGTAATATCCACCAAAGTTATCACACTAGTTTTTAAGTAAACTGGTGAGCTCGGACCCTAAATTATATACTTAATTAAGAAAGTTCTATGAAATTCATATATAAAGTCATTAAAGATATGATTAAATCGAAAAAAGCTATCATGAGTTTAAGAATGAGTTTATATGATTTTGTAAGTTAGAAATATAAAAACGGTAAAATTGATGTGTAAAATCACAAGTTTAACTAAGTTTACAATTTTAACGGTTTAAGAGTGACTTCTCACGATTTTATATGCTAGAAACTTAAAACGGTAAACTCAGAAAATCAACTCGCGATTTTTTTTTATGATGCAAATAATTATTTTTTTTTACGATGCAATAATTATTTGAAAATAACTGTTGGCTTATTTGCAGCAGAGAAACACACCTCGTGGGTGTGAACTCAAAAAGATATAAAAATCGGAGTGGAGAGTCAAAGAAATAAACATATTGTAGTGTTGTAGAAGAACCAAGAAAGCTTGATCATGAAGGAAATAAAGAAAACTATATCCAACTGGAGAAGCATCAAGATACGTAAAGAAAGAGAGGCTGAAAAGCAGGAAATTAAAGAAGACTTTGTTACGTTCAAGAACCAGAGAAATACAGAAATAAAGAGAAATTGCTCATCTTCATATGGATCAGATCAAAGACACATCACACATGTGGCTTCAACCATAACATGGAAGGTGAAGACGAATTTTTTAGGCTTCTTTATGGCTGTTAATTAGATCCCTTTCATTTATTTATTTTTTTTTTTTTGGTTACAAAGGCAAGCAGAGCTTGAAGATGACAGAGACTATAGACAAGGTCCTATAGTGTTATCCTGTGATACCAAACCACAATCTAAATAAAAAAGATGAGCACATTCGATTGGGGAAATCCCAACTTCCTCGTATTCCTGCGGGATCCTGTGTGCCATTCCCGCAAGGTAGTCCGCACAACGAATATTTTCCCTATGAGTATGGGAAATTTGTACCTCCCAGTCGCTGTACACAAGAGATCTGGTTTCCAAGATAACGTCATACAGAGGATGATCCGCATCACAACTAGTAGATAGTAGACGGATTGCCTGCAGTGAGTCAGTGAACAACTTGATTTTCTTAAGCCCCATCCGTTTACATAATAGAAGGCCGCATCGGATTGCATGGATTTCAGCAACAGTTGGGAAAGAATGTCCTAACTTCTGCTGAAATCCGCGTATCCAGTTGCCCTGGTGATCTCTGATAACCCCTCCACAAGCCGCTTGACCATCTCTGACGACTGAACCATCAACATCTAGACGATGGAATCCCGGAGGAGGATGTTGCCACTGCAGAACGCCTCGCTCTGGGACTTGGAATATCTGATGCCGAAATCTTCCGTTCTCTACTCCCTCCAAGAGATGATAAATACATCTGTGAGCTATCTCCTTCGGACGGTCTGATGTCCCTTCAAAAGCTTGGCTGCAGCGGTTCTTCCATAGTAGCCAACATGTGGTACTGAAGACATTTTCCCATGGCCATCTAGCCATCTTGCTGGTTCCTGGAGAGTGATAAGAGTTCCAATAGAGCCAATCCTGCAGATTACCAAAAAAAACATACTATAGTATAGAGGGTTAGTTAAAGATAACCACACTCTCTGGGCCTGCTCACAATCTCTCAGTATATGAAGGATGCTCTCCACACTCTCACATTCGAAAGGACAAGTGTTTTGGACGCTCGGGTTGTGTCTCGCTCTAAGTTCATTAGTAGGTAACCTGTCATGGAATACTTGCCACATGAATAGTTTAACTCTTTCAGGGATCGCCCAGCGCCAAAGACTCCGCCAGTGAACATGTCGGCTAAGGCTTTGCTGATGGTAGATTCCATCATATGCTGATTTCACACTAAAGATTCCATCCGGTGCATTTCGCCAATATATATTATCCTCCTCATTGCCCGAAGGAGGGGCTATTTGCATTATTTTGTCAACCACCCAATTGGGAAGAAAAGATTCCCATTTAGCATGGTCCCAATGGCCTGTCTGAGATCTAAAGGAGCAGACATGAGCCTCTAAATCAACAAGGTGCGTATTCCTTACAATGAAGAGCTTAAGAGGCTTGTCCAACGGGGCCCAACAATCTTGCCATGCTTGCGTGCTCCTTCCATTATTGATCTTCTTGCCTAGGCCCTTTTTGAAATCTTCCCAAACGGCCACAATACCACTCCACACCGCTGATTGGCTACGCCACCTCCGGACTTAAGGGACCGAATCCATCCCACATGAATATTTAGCACGCAAACATTTAACCCATAGGGCTTCCGGTTTTTTGATTAGGTTCCAACATAGTTTCATGAGGAACGCTTTGTTTTGGCAATAAAGGTCTTTTATCTCCAAGCCTCATTCGCACTTCCTTCATTTAAGAACATCCCAGGCAATCAGGTGCAATTTCTTGGATTCATCATGCTGGTTCCAAAAGAAGTCTCTACTTAATTTTTCAATAGCAGCTAAGACCCCTTTTGGAACAAGAGTTGATTGCATTTGATATTGGGGAATGGCAGAAAGAACCGACTTAATGAGGACCGCCCGTCCTGCCATACTCAGGTATTTACCTTTCCAGCAAGTCAGTTTCGATTTCACCTTCTGGAGAAGCGGGGTAAAAGTTCTCTTGACCATAGGTTTGTGTAAGATAGGAACTCCCAAATATTTTCCAAGATCAACTGTAAGGCCAATCCCCGCAACCTGACTCATCTCGTAAGCTCTATTGAAATGGACATTTCTGGACACACACATCTTGGATTTATTCAAATTGATCTTGTGTCCGGAAACCCGACAAAACAACTCCATAACATTCCGCATTTCCACCATCTGGTCATTTGAGGCTTCGCCAAAAAGGATGAGGTCATCAGTGAAGCATAGGTGAGAGATACTAGGACCAGAAGTGCTCAGCCGCAGTGGGTGCCAGTTCCCGAGCTCGACTTCCTGGTGGATTAGCTGACCAAGAAGCTCCATACATAGGACAAATAGATAGGGGCTCAGAGGATCACCTTGTCTCACCCCTCTCGTAGGCTTGAATCTTTCTGAGGCTATACCATTCCAGATAATGCTCATGGAAGGGGATGCAACATAGCACATAATCAACTTGACAAGACCCGCTCCCAGCCCTAAACTGTGAAGAGTAAATTCCAGAAAATGCCAGTCCAGCCTGTCAAAAGCTTTTTCCATGTCGACCTTCACCGCGAAGTAGCCCTTCTTTCCTCTTTTGTTTCTCATTGTATGAATTGCCTCTTGAGCAATGATGATGTTATCCACTCCTTGTCTCCCTGCAATAAAGCTACACTGGTTCTCTGCAACAAGACTACTCATGACCCCTTTAAAGCGATTAGCAATGACTTTGCTCACAATTTTGTAGCTCACATTGCACAAAGAGATAGGTCTAAAGTCCTTCAAGGAAGAAGGCCGGTCAACCTTAGGGATTAGAATGATGTTTGTCTGATTAATTTCCTGAATAGCCTCTGGGTTGTCAAATATCATGGTCACCAACTCGCAAATTTTCTACCCAACCAGGTTCCACTGAGTTTGGAAAAGATGAGGCAGCAAGCCGTCAAGTCCCGGCGCTTTGAAGGCTCCCATCTCAAAAGCAGCATTTTTTATTTCGACCGGCGAAACCTGCCTCTGCAAGAGATCCAATTGAGTAGCTTCCAAATGTGGGAATCTTGCCGTCCAAGGGGAAAAGGGTGGAATAGGGTCATCAGCGGAATAGAGCTTCTGAAAATACTCAAGGGCCATACCTCTCAAGGTTTTTTCATCAGAAATCCAGTTACCGGATTCGTCTTGAAGAGCCTCAATTTTGCCTCTTTTTCTCTTTGCAATAACGCTAGCATGAAAGAATTTAGTATTTCTATCACCACCACTTACATCTAGATTTCTGGAACCAAATCAGCTCTTCTTGTAAAGCAATCTTATGATACATGCCCCAAAGCTGTTTTACAATCTTAAAGAGACCATTTTGACCACCATCTCTATTCCTAGCTCGGTCAATTCCTTCTAATCTACGGATAATTTCTCTCTTCTTTTTATTAATGTTCCCAACCACTCTATCATTCCATTCGACTGCTTTTCTAGAGAATTGCTTTTGGCCTTGGCACCAATTTTTCCCCTGCCAAGCTTCTTTGACTACATCACTGAAACCTTCCTCAATACATCATGCTGCCTGATAAATGAACCTACTTCCCCTTTTACTGCCTGCATTGGTGCTTTGGTTCGCCACAACAATTACTCGATGATCAGAGTTGAACTTGAGGTTGTGATAGGCTTTGGCCTGAGGATTAACAATTTCCCAGTCAAAGTTACAAAAAACCCAATCCAGCCTTTCTTTAACCCCAGTTTTTTCCCAAGTAAATCTGTCACCCACAGTTGGCACTTCAATAAGATTACAAAGATCAATACAATTACGAAAGTCAGTCATGGAACTATGAATGGGGGAGCCACCGCCCTCTTTATCTGCATAATTAAGGAAGGCATTAAAGTCCCCTAAAACCAGCCAAGGGATGGACACCGTCTGCTTAATGGCATACAAAGAAGACCACAGGTCTCTCCTCTTCGAAACACTAGTATCCCCATAGACAAAAGATACAAACATAGGGTCCAGCTTATTTATTCCAGAAATCTTACAGTGAAGTAATTGAGTGTTTGAGGCAATATATTCAATATGAAACTCCCAATGATTCCATAACACCCAAATACCCCCTGCATACCCCATAGCTTCTATTCTAAGCCAGTCGTTGAACCCCAGCTTTCTCACAACTTTCTCAGCCCTGTTTCCACTGATCCTAGGTTCAACTAAGCACATAACATTAATACCATATTGCTTAACCACATCCTTCAGCACCCGAGGAAAAGCACTCCCACCCGCACCACGACAATTCCAAGAAGAGATCATCATAAAAGAATTAACAAGAAGACCAGAAGGGAGATCGCAAGACTTACTTGTCTGGCGGCTTATCTTCCATCAACACAACAACCTCCAGTTGAGAAACCGAGCGCATCTCTGAGCCTGGCTGACCACAAACAGCTTGATTAGTGCTGGCAAATTTGTCAGAATTGAATTCGTTCCTAGGGGCGAGCTACAAATTTTTTGATTCTGAGGTGATGATAACTCCATGGTTTTCGCCCTCCTTCTCTGAGATCGGCATGATGGGGACTTTCTCTTTGTCACGTAAATGCACCTTCGGAGTAGAAGTTGATGCTTTATTATTTGTTTGAATCTCACCATGAATTACGTTAGCCTGTGCGAGCCCATCTGATTGCAAGCTACCTTTTACAAGGTTATGAGCCCTTTGTGTAGGTGGTTTTTTGGGCTTTAAGCTCCCCATACCGTCCAGAGAAACATTATTCATTGAGCCCAAGGCCCCAGCGCATGCCTCAACCGTATCTCTATTTTTAATGGGCTTAGAGGGGTCTTTAGACTTCTTAACTTCGGCCCATTTCTTCTTAGCTTCAACCCCCACGTGCATTCCCTTTTTCAATCTACTTTGCCCCTTTTCTTCTATCCGCAGCAAATGCCCCTTAGGTCTTCCTTCCACCCCAGCCGGTCTCACATCACCCTCCAAGTCGAGTCTTCTATCACCTAGATCAGAGTTCAAAATTTGCTCGGGAATTTCACCTTCAGCTCGCTCCATGCCAGCTAGGATGTCGAATCTGGATCTGGAAACATAGCCTTTGGCCATACCCCCTGCCAGATCAGAGCGGTTCCAGCCACCAACTCTGGCCCTACCCTCATCTCTTCTTGGAGCTCGTGCTCTAGCCGACTGGCGAACAAGCATCTATGGACCAAACTGGGATTCTTTGGCCGGAAGTGTGTTCTGCGGTGCCGCCGTTGGAGCCGACGATGAACCTTGACATGAGCTTCCTTTCTTTGGATCATCAACAGAGGTCATCGTTGCTGAACACTGTTCCTTTTTGTGGCCATACTTGCCGCAAGTAAAGCATATGAGACTTAAACCTTCATATTCAATGTTAAACAGAGCTGAGGCAGAGATAATCCTAGGAATTAATTTTTTCTGTAAGTCTAACTCCACGCAGATTCTGGCATAGTTCCCTCTCCGGATTTTGGCTTCCTCATCCTCTAGGTTCTCAACTGAGTTCATGTCCACCTTGATGGTTTTCCCAATCATATCACCTAGCCTCCACAGACATTCCTTATTATAGAAAAGCAACAGAACATGGGGTATTCTGACCCAGGAAACAACTCGTCCTAGAGGATTCTGAAATGGGTCAAAATAAGGAGACCATCTCTGTACAAGGATTGTGTGTTGCGCAATAGTCCACGGTCCTCCAAACAGAATTTTTTTATAAAGATGCTCCCAATTTTCTTGCTCATGAAATTTCACAACATAATAATTATTGGGGAGGTCAATAAGATCAAACCCACTTGACTGCCAAATTCTGCAGAGATGCCCCTTCAGACGGAAGAAATTGAATTTTGCTCCAAGAATAGTAATGATCAGTGATTTGTTCCAGGGTTTAGCCCATCTATTATATTCCTCCTGAGACAAACTCATCGTTGGGTAGATATCCATGAGGTGTTTCAAGTCCTCTGAGGGCTTAGGAATCTCCCAGGACTGGTCTAGCAAGTCCGCTAGTTTGTCATCCTCCTCCACGCTGGAATTCCCATAAGCAATACCATTATACTCTGCACCCTTAAAGCCCATAAGAGAGTCCTTATACAAAGGTGCATGCCCTGCCTTAACTGGAGACGAGATCCTGCTTGTTTCCAAACGCTCTGTTTCAATTTCAGAAACTTCAGGAATATTGACGGCCAAGAGGGAATTATCATTAGGTGATTTCATCACTGACTTATCCAACCCAGCAATTTCCTTAGTACCCAGAACATCCTCCGGCAGTGATTCAAGGACGCCGGGGTCCTCCATCAAGAGCTAACACACACACTGGCACAAATTTCATTTATTGATCCTGTAATCAAATGTTACGATGTATGCTATTCATGTGGAAGGATCTATACGTTGAGCAATATATATTTTAGGCTATATGTTTTAGGAATACTTATCAATTTAATAATATATATACATACATATACATATATATATATATATATATATATATATATATATATATATATATATATATATATATATATATATATATATATATATATATATATGTTGTAATGCTTATAATTATAGATTCCACAGCTACCCATCTCTCTATTAGTATTTCTAATGGCGTGTGAAGTCTCATATTAGCTAGAAAGAAGAACAAACGATGCCTTATAGGGATTTGGATACCTTTCCCCTAACATGTTTTAATACCGTGAGTGGTAATGAACCCCAAAATCGTCTTGTACCTTTATAGCCCATTTGGTTTAATTTCATGAAAGAGGATTACATGTAATCCTGATATAGCAGAGTGATTACAGTGTTTGGTTAGCTTATATAATGTAAAGAGGATTACATTTTATAATCTTTATTACAGCGTTTGGTTGAGCTTACCTTTTGGTAAAATTAGAATTACACTGCAATGATTAATAAATGTGGATGCAGCATCCTGTAATTAAGTAAAAAAGACAGTATCACCATTATAATTTATTAATTTGATCAAAGTGTCCACCCATTAATGTTGTTAAATATTAAATAATTCCCAACATTAAATATTAAAAAAATAATTAATTATATAAAATTATAAAAAAAAATTCCCCACTAAAAAATTAAAAAATTATATTCAACCATTAAACATGTTAAAATATCCCAATAAATAACATTCCAAGCATTAGATATTAAAAAATTACCATGAACCCAACATGTAAACTACATAATATTTTCACCATTAAATATTACAATATTATTACGAACCCAATGTGTACACTGAATAAATTGAAAAAATTAGTGCCCGTTTGATTCATAGAATTGAAGGTAATGTAATTAAATGTAATGTAATGATGAGTACATTAATTTGTTTGATTCCTCATTAAAGAAAGATGAAATAATATTTAGTTGGATTATATCAAATATGAGAATATATGAGAATAATATATCAAGAGACAAAATTATCCCTATATATATATGTATGTATAATGTACACATTGGGTTCATAGCCATTTTTTAATATTTAATGGTGGGAATATTATTTAATAGGATATTTTTAATATTTTCACTGGTGGTATATTTTTTTTTTTACATTTTTTAGTAAGGGAATTTTTTTTTATATTACTATTAATTAATTTTGTTAATATTTAATGGTGGTAATGATTTAAAATTTAACAGCATTTACGGATGGGCATTTTGGTCAAGTTAAAAAATTATAATGGCAATAATGTCTTTTTCACTTGGTTACAAGATGTCTGCATCCACATTCATCATTTTTAACAATATAATCCTCTTTACATTACATAAGCATAACTTGTAATCAGTTTGTTACATCAGGATTACATATAATCCTCTTTCATCGAATCGAACTAAACATGCTATTAGAAAGACCATAATAGGAGAGGGTTCTATAAAATGGAAGCTCGCCCATTCATCCTTATAAGATGCATGGCACCATCTTGCCAACACTTGCCTAAGGTTGCGTGGATCTTACCCAATGTTGTTGAACCATGCCACCACCTTACCAATACTTGTCCACAAAGGTTTGCCATCAGGAAGACTGTGATATTTTATATACTCCATTCGGTCTTTAATATAAGACATATTTACTTAATTTGATTAGATTAAGGAAGTTAGTTAAGTTGGTTAATATGACATGTACTTCATAAACATCTTAGTCATTTTTTTAATTCCCTCTCCTCCTTGATTATTGTTAAGGAAACATCAATAGGGGTAAATTAGGAAAAGAATAACAAATATAAAAAATATTTCTTATATTGGGAACTTAGATTAATTCTTTAAATATGTCCTATATTAAGGATCGGAAGGAATATTTATAAATATATATATTAGAATTAACATAAATAAATAAAGAATGACATGACGAATAAGTTCTTTTATGGACTAGGAATGGACGGGCTTAAGATAAGAAGGGCCAGGGCCTCGGCCATGAAACTCATTTGAGCCCACATCTACTTAATATTTAATTTTTAGTGAAACTATATGAATCAAAATCAATCTTTTTATAATATACAAATATTATTCAAAACATAAAATATTATGGTATACCCCCTCTAATCCATATCATAAGTTATCTACAAATATCTCATAAAAACAAAAAGAGTGGGTAAATTCATTAACTTTATTTGACAATAAACATTTTTTCAACTTAAACAATACATTAGATTTCAAGTTTGGGTTAAAAGGCAATTTTGTTCTGAAAGTATTCACCGAGGGACAATTCTGTTCCAGAAGTTTTCCCAAGGCAATTTTTCCCCGCAAGTTTCAAAAAGGGAGCAATTTGGCCCTGACCATTGTTTTAGTTAGTTTTGACCATTAGTTGACCAAATACATTGAATTGGCAATCCACATATCATTCACGTTATTTTTGTTAAGGTACAAATTTACCCCATAAACTTTAAACCTAACTTTGGAAAAAATAAAGTATGAAGCTATAAAAATTATTTTTTTTTGAAATGCCAATAAAAAACCGTTTTAACTATTCTTGAAAAGGAATCTCTTTATTTTAAATAGGGAAAATCCCTTTAAAAGAACTTTAGAAAAATGTTAAAAGACAAAAGAGAGTTATGAATATTCATAATACCAAAGAGGTGTGAGAACTTGATTCGTGCTTTTTTAAATCAAAAGGAAATGACACAAATACCCTCAACAAAAAATTTTCTTCTCCATCCTTCGACACTTCTTCTCCATCCTCTTCTCCAATAAAGCAGCTGAGACAACCTCCTCCAATAAAGGCAGAGGCGGTGACGAGGACGACAACGACAATAAGGACATTAGTGACATTGAAGACAGGTAGGAGGTTGTGGATCTACCGTCATTCATTCTGTCGTTCGCTCCATTCGTTCGTTGCTCCCACCCCATAATCTTCTTCAACCTCCAGTGACGACGCACCACAACTTCTTCTACCTCCATCGCCTCATCCTCCTCATATTCTCAGATCTGGTGATGATGTCAATGGTCATTTTAGCTATCCATCGTGCTCTTCGTTTCTCAGATTTTTAAGCTTAACAACATCAGCGGTCATTTCAGCGATCTTTCTTGCTTGTCTATTCTCAAACTTGCAACGTTAACATCAACAACGATTTCAGATCGATTTTTGTTCTCAAATCTTTGTGTTGTTGCTAGTGTTTTTTTATTCTCATATCAATTTTTTAGCATTATATGATCTTTTTGTTGTTGGTGGTGTTATTTTTATTCTTAAATCATCGTCTTGTTGCTAGAAGTTGATGTTTTGTGGTGGTTGGTGGTGTCTTGGTGGTTGCTGGTGGCTACTGCTATGGTGGATGATGGCTGCGAATATTTGGGATGGTGGTTAAGAGTTATTGTGTGAGCGGAGCGTTATATGAGTTAGTTCTTGAAGAACATAGTGAAACCCCTAGATTGGGGTTTGATGGAAGCTTGAGAAGTGGTTTTCCATGGTGAAAAATTGCGATTGATGCTAGCATTGGATTGCTTCTCTGGCAAAAAATGATAATGCAGGTAAGGATGAATTTTTTAACTTGATATGGGTATAACAACTTCTGATATGAAAACCACAACTCTTTAAATAAAAATGACCACTTGTGAAAAATGATAATGCAAGTATGGATGAATTCCTGAACTCGATATGGGTATAACAACTTCTGATATGGAAATCACAACTCTCCAAATAAAAATAACCACTTGCGAATAATGATAACTCAAGCATGGATGAATTCTTGAACTTGATATGAAAATAACAACTTCTGATATTTTGATTTGTTACTTGATAAATAAATGTTGTTAAAATTTAATGACATATCGTGAATTCTTTAACAAAATTTGAGAAAAACCTAATAGTTTATATTTATTACTTGATAAACGAAAATTGTTAAAACTTAATCAAATGTCATGAATCTCTTAACAAAACTTATTAAAAATCTATTAGTTTAGATTTGTTACTTGGTACACGAAAGTTGTTAAAACTTAATTAAATGTTGTGAATCCCTTAACAAACCTTGTTACTTTGCCAATAATTATTCCCGCAAGAGCTTTGGCACCAACGATTAGCTAGCTGACTACCGAGCTTTGCCAACGATAGGGATGTATCATCGGCTACTACTCGCTAGTGGGGGTGGGGGTTACTCTTTTTTTAAAGAAAAAAAAAACTTGAGGGCATTTGTGTCATTCCTTTTAGGGAAAAGTATAATAAAGGACCTAAGAAAAATAATATTTAAGAAGAACCATAAAAATGGTAATTATTTTAAAAGACCAAAAGTTAAAATATTAAAATAGAAAGACTAAATTGCCCTTAGCCAGGTTTCCTATCATCTCTTTAACTGGATCTAGAATGATTTTTTTTTTTTTTTTTTACATGAGAATCTGGAGTGATTGACACAATGCTTCACTCCATCATCGTCAATAAGGTCTATAAGCTAAGAAGGATCAAACTTCAAACTATATTTAAGCCTCTTCCCACTTATTTCTTCCCAAAATAAGATGATATCGTGGTTATTAGTTCTGTTAATGATAGCCCACGTTCAATCATTTTACCAAACCAAAGATACTAAGCAATCTCCAAATGCCATTTTCTTACTGTCATACTATCAAAATTAACTACAATGATACACATGAATTTAAATTATAGAATAAGAGAGGAACACATAATGCTTATTGCTTTTCTCCTATCAAGCAGAAACAATATATTGAGTTATTGACGGTGGGGAACAATAAAAAATGTAAAAATATGTCTATAGAAGTTTAGAAGAGAGACAAAAAAATTAAGATCAACAAATACTGGGAGGCGAGTTTAGTGAAGTAGAATGTTATTGAGAGGCGAGTTTGGGATATAGTTTTGCATATTTTTCAAGTGAAACCACTAGACTATCGAATGTGAAGTCACCTTTTGATCTTGACTAGGAGGCGAGTTTGGTGTAGTAGAGATGCAAACTTAGTAGCTGATGGTCTTCAACTGTTCTCCATTGTTCCGCCATTTCTATCTGATTTTTATGATCATATAATTTGGAGTGATTGATGTAGAGTTGTAGTTTAATGCTTTCTTGTTTATGCAATTGAAAAAGAATGAGGTTATTTGAACTAGTCTCTATTTGCCATTATCCATCAATCACTCCAAATTCTTAGGTTAAAAAAAAACATCATTCCAGATTTAGTTAGAGAAGATAGGAAATTTGGCTAAGGGCAATTTAGTCTTTCTATTTTAATATTTTAATTTCTAGTCCTTCAAAATAATTACCATTTTTATGGTCCTTCTTAATAAATATTTATTTTCTTAGGTCCTTTATTATAATTTTCCTTTCCTTTAATTTCAAAAAGGACAAATTAGGTACTAATACATTTCTGATATTATAAATATTTGAAATATCATCTTATCATTTTCTATTTTTAAAGTTTTTTTATGGAATTTTCCATTTTAAATAACACTTGGATATTTATTTTATTTATGTCACATTTGTACTTATCGTACGTGATAATCATCAATATATGTGGAATTCAAATAGTTACTTATGGGACATGTTTAATTAATTTCATTCTTCTAGATCACAAGTACGCGTAACGTGGCAACAAATTTTCCAAACACAAATTATACGAGATTGCATTGAACCAGTCATAAATAATCAAATCTATAGTTCAAAAAAAATAATCAAAAGAAAGTAACTCAGGGGTTATTATAAGTTCAATTTGTCCAAAAAAAAAAATCTTCAAAATAAATCTACCCTGAAAGTCTTTAATAACTATTTCCAATTTTATCTATATTTAATAGATGAAAGAAAATGAACTAATGACATCTTTTTTTCAATTCTCATTATTAAATAAGGATAAATTTGAAAATTTTAATCAATTTAAGACATATTAAAAGTTTTAACTTCCATTTCTTAATATATATATATATATAGACTTGTAACAAAGACTAGAGTGGCACGTAAATAACACTCATATATGGAAGAATTAATAACGAAATGACTTTGTCTTTAATTCTAAGTGCAAGGGACTTTGAGTTTGATGAGTAATTAATACGTGCATGACATGGGAGTGTTGAATGGGTTATGAATTATATTAATAATGTTTCAAAAAAAAAATTCAAAGTCCAACATCAACGTTGGGGACCCAAAGGCAACAAAAAAAAAAAAAAAAACATTTCAACTCAGTTGAAAGTTGAAAGGCTCCGTGCAACGACAAAATCCCCAGATGTAATATAAAGAGATAGTTTGAATTACAAAAAAAAAAAAACATTTAAGCATTTTAATTATTCATATCATCATATGCTGTCCAAATACATATATAATTATATAATGATAATAGAAAATTTAATTGTAAATGCATATATTATTAATAGTAGAAGAAGATTCTTCTATCCAATAGGCTGCATAACAAATAGACATTGGTTGTGTTATTTATAAAAAAAAAAAAAAAAAAAAAAAAAAAAAAAAAAAAAAAGGCTTTGGTTAGCCCAATTACAAACATGAGAAAATAACAAACATTTAAATGAAAGATAATTTTGTATTTATGTCTATTTTTTTTCCCATATGCATAATAGGGATATAAATTTATGAGGGGTGACTTAAATACACTCCACCCCATCCTAAATGTAAAACGTAAATGACTAATTTACAGATCGAGATTACGAAAATTAATTAAGGTAGTTATATATGTTTATATATATATATATATATATTTCTAAATTATACTCTTTAATAATTTATATTAGAAACTACTCCTATTAATATAAACCCCTTTAATATTATGAACAGACAATTAGGAATTCTAGAGAATTATGAATTTAAGAGATCAAGTGAATTAATTGCCATAAAAGAGTTGTAAGGAAGGGAAACTAGTTTTCATTTTTAGTGTAAAAAATATATAAAAGAGACATACACACACACGTTATATTTGTTTCTCCAACTTTGTAGCAAACATTATTGAAAAGTCCAGGTAAAAGTTACAAATTAAATTTGTATTTTTGTCGCGGTTCACAAGGGTCAAACACAGGGACTGTGGGTTGGAACAGCTTAGAAAATTAATTCAATTTTGAAGGTTTGAAGTAATTCAACCGAATAACGTATCTATAGAGTCCAAATACAAATAGTAGTACACATTATACTTGAATTAGTCAAAGCACAATATTTATAATATTATTTTTTGTGAGTTTATGTATTTACATAGTAAATACAATTTATGTGAAAATTCAATGTCTTGCTTTGACGTGCAGGGGCATGTCACATACTCAATGCTGAAACTTGAACTTTGCTTGAGAGTTGAGTTAGCAGATACAATTAAGGGGTTTGGACTGCACAATGAAGAAAAATACTTTTTTAAAAAAAATGGTTTTGATATAGACCAACACTTGTTAAAATCTGAAAATAAATTAATGAGGTCAAAACCATGGTTGAAGGGGACAGATCATACTTTGGGCAGAAGCTGTGTTGGTAAGCATTTTAAGAAAAATCTATTCTCCAATCCAAACACACCCTTAATATGATCCATCATAGGAGACAACTAATTGATGAATTAAAAAATATTAAAAACAATCAAAGGACAACTAATTAATGCATTTATTATTTATGAAAATTCAAAACTAACAGTTCATGTGTCGTCCATATCATTTTTATTAAGGTGCAAATTTGTCTAGAAAGTTTTCACTTACGATAAATGCTGCATCAAAAGTTTCCAAATTGTAGCAATGTCGCCGTGACATACAATTATTTAGGTTAAGCACGACTATTAGTTTATCAAATATATTAAGCTAATAGCATGAACAACATTGAAGAAGAAGAAGTTACATATAGAGGAGTAGCTCACATTCGCTAGAAAGTAATGAAGAAAAAGATTCAATCACTAGATGCATAACACAATAATAAAGATTGTAGAGAACAAAGCCATCAAAAACTCTTTGTCGTTATATCCCAATAACACCGAGATAGGCAAGTACCTCTTTGATTTTCTCTTCACTGCACATTATGTTTTCACCCCTTTGATTGTCTATAATCCTTCATATGGGAAGCATTTTTTTAAAAAAAAAAATTACTTATTTGAAAATCTCACTTTGCAACAAAATGAAGTGGATGACACATGAACTTACCAAATAAGCATATTTGGTCAGCTAATAGATAAACTTTATTTGAATAACAACCATAGTGAAATTGTTACAACTTAGAAACTTCCGGGGTAAATTTGTATCAAAATCTTTTTAAAAAATGACGTGGACGACACGTAGACTGCCAGCTCAACATATTTAGTCAAATAATGGTCAAACTTAACTGAGATAACATCCCGACAAAATTGCTCCATATTTAACCCTTCCGGGATAAAATTGCTCGCAAAAAACTTCCATAGTGAAATTGTTCATCTGTGACAACTTTCGAGACAAAATAGCCTTTTGGTCTTAAATTTTATTATGACGAAGTCTCTGTGTTAAACTTGAAACTTAACATTTGATGAATTGTTAACAATCTAAAAGGATACGCAAATGAAGATCAAATATTAAAAATCAGTTTAATTTATTAGAGTTTAGAAGATTGAATTGAATGAAGCAAATTTCATTATTCTAGATAAGCAGTATATTACATCAGATTTTCCAAATACAACGTATTACATATTACATTGAATTGTCATAGCTTAACATTTATGATTTTTTTCGTGAATGTATATACGCGTATACCCAATAAATCACACACTAAGAAATAAGAAATGTCTATACTATACTACCAATAATATTATATAATTTTATTTCCAAGAATTAGGGCATTGTGTGAATTTTCAAACTCATCATATTAAAAAATTCTGTTATATCCATTTTGATCTCATTTGATCAAAATTCCAAAATAATATCAATATAAGACAAAAATTTATCAATAGCGTGATTGAAAATTTAGAGAATATTATAGAGAAATATTCGGTTTTCTAATTAATCCTTCTAGAACTACATCCAACTGTTATTTCTTATAGGAAAAAAATTAATTAATTGTGCTTCATAAGACTTCCTATCAGGATCGTCAATTAGAATTTTTATTCGAAAGTCTCATTAAGAATATTAAATATAAGCATTTTAGATTATCTATTAACTGACTAACTTATTGATAATTGCAAATGGTGAACAAACAGGATACCTTTGTCCCCCCCCCCCTTTCAAGGAGAGAACAAGTACTAAATTTTTATTACTCAATAATATATATTTACATAGTCAGTTAATACTTAAGAATACTACATACATATATATAAACTAAATTAATTTCTTATTTATAAATAGGTATACTATTAGTATAATTAGCAACATGCCACAACACAAAATCTATTATCAACATAAAATTTAAAACATTGTAGGAAGCCACACTATTTAGCCGCTTATATTATATTATATTATATTATATTATATTACATTACATTATAAATGCGTGACATTTATTATAGTTGTTAATTAATTACTTAATATACCATGGTCTTTACAGATTATTCGGTAAGAATAAGCAAGGTCTAATTATGGAAGAACAAAAGAAAAATGACTTTTGAGTTTAGGTTGATGATTATTCGGTACATCAAATTAAAATAATAATAATTTATTTTAACATTTTCGAATCGTACAAGCCGTAACAACGGGGAGCAGTTAGAAGTAAGTGTTGAACGGGTTAAGAAATGAGATTGTAAAAGCAATATATATTATAATAAATAAATAAAATAATAGAGTCAAAAATGAACAAAGTGGAAAGTTGAAAGGAGCCGTACAAGAACAAAATCCCCAGAAAGAAACAAGTTAAAAGCAATCTGGTCAATATTAATGAACTTCGTGCATGCGGCACGTCGTTTAGGGACGTCTTTATTTACTTTACTAGCTCGGTCTCTTGGCTAGAATTAATTAATATTTTATTAAAAAACATTTACAATTTATTTATATTCAATTTCTTATCACATCAATGGTGGGACTGAACTCACTGACGCTTGCTCTTTCATATAACAATATCGGATATGAGTCGGTTTTTATTGATCACATCAACTTTCATGACTTGAGTTCTGTTTTTTATTTCCTTTTTTTGTTTTAAATATAAAATATATTTACCTAATTTAATTAAATTAAGAAAGTTAGTTTATACAACATATTTTTTTAAAACGCTCTAATAATATTTCTTAATTCCCTCAATTTCTTTCTTACTTAATTATTGTTGAGGGAGCATTAATAAAGGTAATTTTGGAAAAGACGGATAAATATGATAAATATGTCTTATATTTAAGATCAAGATCTACCGTCCAATTAGGTCCTATGTCAAAGACAAGAGGGAGCACAAGAGAAAAGTTTGCAATTGCAAGTTGAGTTTTGTTGTATTTATTAATCCCTTATTTTGGATCTCAAAATACTTAAAAATTAGTTATTTATATTAAATACTAGATAGTTGTTGTTATCAATAATTTCAAATTAGGAACTTAACATGGATTTTGCCCATTTCCCATATATAGTCTGAAAAATGAGCCACAATTTTTTTGTCAATAATTTCATTATTCATAGTTTACATAGTGCGATTTTCTATAAATTTTATACATAGCTAGGCCTATTGACGTTGATTTAGTCTTGCTTAAAAATTTATTCATGACCGAAAATTACGAAGAATTTAATTTTGATTAAAGCTATATTATATAATGATTAAAATGTGTGTGTAAAGCCCAAGCAGCTGGCACATATATGCTTTTTAAAATTTGTATGATTTTTTTTGTGAATTGATCCATTAAAAGTGATATTGAATGTTAAATTACTGCTAAGAAAATGACAGAAATTATATATGTTTTGAATCTTTGATATTTAATTTCCTAAGGAAAGTTAATTGCTACTATATAATTGCATTATTAATTGATCTCTGAAGCACACGAAGCATGATATGTAAAATCTCTGGCACGGGTTCTACGTGTGTCGTTGTTGTAAAAACCAAATGATATAAAATTTAAATACAAATAAAATAGAGACTTTATTTAAGTAAAATGTCCTGAATTAGGAGCAAGGTTAATTAAGATTGGGATGTTTGATCCAATTTATTTTAAAGTTTAATTAAGATTGGGGTGTTTGCTACTGGCTTCCTAAAGTTTATTTTAATCCAATTTTACCCATTAATTCTAAAAAGTGGTGTAAAAATCCCCAAACCTTAACAGCTCTTCAAAGAAAACTTTACCTGTATTTTTACATCTTAATTCTTTAAAAAATTGGATTTGATGATGAAATTGGATTTTACCGTGTATAAAAAATAATCTACTTTTTTTTTGGACAAAAAAATACTTTTTTTTTTTTTTGCCAACTGGGCAAAAAAATACTTGCATAATTGGGACGTGCACATGAAGTTGGATGTTATGATGATGTGACATTCACCAACCAAGGCTATAAACTAATTCATTATAATATGGATATGGATATGAATATTTTATATTTATTTTAAAAATATAAAGATACATTTTATGTGACCCTTTTCAATAGCGTATATTTTAAAGCTCTTAAGCTCATGTTTTCTACTATTTTTTTTTTCTTTAAAAAGAAATTAAAGCATGTGTGCCGATGGAAGCTTTTGTTAGGTTTTTTATTTTTGTTATTTTGAGGATGAATTTGTAATCAATACTAATTAAAAAAATGTAAAAAAATTGAGTACTATCTTAAAAAAAGTATTTCCAATTTAAAGTTTGAAAAAGAAAAAAAAATAAGGCGTGTGGAGATTTGAATACAACGAACTGAACCCAGTAATAAATTTTCCACCAATAATAATTCAATGTCATTTTTTATTTTTTTATAAAATTCAATTTTATAATGTTTTTAAATTGATTATAATATATTTTTGAAGGTGGAACAAAGTTGGTGAGGGGTCAGCGGAAGTGGCACGTGAAAGAGAGAGCGTTACGGCCTTACAGGGACACCATGAACTGTCCTTGGTGGATGGATGGATTCCTTTTGCTCGTCCGTTCACACTTGCTTTCGTTCTTCTTATCACTTATTAGATTCCTTCTTTTTATGCCTTTTCACACCTACCTTCCTCTTCTCTTTTTTAAAGATCGAAGCCTCGATCTCCCACTTAATTAAGAACTCTTATGTCATTAACTTATAAGGCCTTTAGTCTTTAAATAAAAAAAATCCTTAATCTTAGGTATATTCTTTTTTTTTTTAACAATAATCTTGGGTTTATTCAACTTTTATTAAAACTTGTTGGTTAAATGATGAATTGACCCTCAAAGTTTTCCATCAGGTACAATTGATATCCTTTGCTTTGGATTAATGTAATCCAATGTAGCTTTGTAATAACATTTAACTAAAATTGACAATTAATTATACAACTTTAAGGGTTGAAAAGTAATATTGCCCTAATCACTTCGACTCGTTGCTTGGTTGGTCCATATTACCCATAGACATAAATCTAGGCAAGCCTGTACCTGTTCATGGTCATGTTTCGACTTGCTTACATGAAAACTAAGGGATGGTTTGGACTTAAAGGCTAGTCTGTGAGGTGTTCGGGCAAAGTTGGTCATGCGCCAGAACAACCTTGAGCAAGGCATCTAATTAGAATTTGGGGATATAAACAATTTCTCAACATTAATAATAGATTGTTAGATCCATTTTTCTAATTTGAACATTGATAACTCAAAACGATTGTATCAATCAAAAATTTAGTTTTGCCAATCACTCTTTCAAAAAAGGCTTTTAAGACGTAATTACTTTTAAACCCTGGTCGAAATTGTTCATTTATTAGTCAACAGTGATCAAGCACTACGGTAAGATGAAATTGCACTATTTTTCAAATTATAGAAAAACAATAGGTCAATAAAAATTAAGGACACTAATTATACTTGTAAGAAAACTTTTAAAAAAAATTCCTTTTAACCCAAAATTCTCTCTTCACTGTTCATTAAATTTTTTTTTATTCCCATAACTTTTATACACACATATGTAAGGGATCAAACTCCAAAACCCCAATACAAAATTGTTGAGCCAGTAGCCAAATCCCACTGGCATCACTTTGGAAGAATGTTTATGTGACATTGTTGCCATGTATTTTTTACGCACATTGCGTTATTTGGAATTCAAAAATATCTTTCTCCCACAAAAAAAAAAAAAAAAAATCTCTAAATCTCTTGTGTGTGTGTGTGGGCGCTGAGTACTGTAGCCAAAATGTTTGTTCCATTAGTTGCTTCCTTTGGTCACCCCACCACAAAACTTTGTCTTTTTATTTTATTTCAAAATCATATCATTGTAAAATATTAAAAAAAGATAACGATGGAGATGCATTGTCTACAAACTCTAAATAGTGCATATCTCTCATTTTATATTGGGAAAATCATTAGTAAATACCAAATAGGGAAATTAATTGTTATTTGCCACCAAGAAACATAGGGTACTGAACTGTCATTAATATTGAACATAGAAAAACAAAAAAACCCTTGGTTTAGTTTGGAACCGCTGACAACATAAGCAGAAGCAAACGATTAATTCATCAGAGTGGCTTGTTTAGCTCTCATGTTTCACAGAGTATGGTAGCTTGCATCTTCTGTTGTGGCAGCCGATCACTGTAGAGTCCGTTGATCACTCTGAAGCCCTTCTTCATATTTCAATTTTTGATGGAGGTGATGATTGTATATTGGTTGTGGAACTCAGTATTGTGCATTGTTGTGCGTGTGAGTAAGGAAATAGTAAATATAATTGTAGGTTTGCTAGATATTATGAGTTTGGCCATTATTGTGAAGTTTTTGTTTATAGTTAATGGGGATTTGTGTATTTTGTGTTATGTATTGCGTATTGGGTATTGTTGCATGATTGTTATTGGAAGTAATAATGTTGCAATGGAGATTCACATGTGATAATCATTATATGCAATTGATCTTCTGTTTTGTGCAATGGATCTTTGCCACACCATGGAAGATTGTTTGCACATCATAGAACATGCTTTGCACATAATGAAAGATATATCATGGAAGAGCATTGGCAGAAGGGCCAAATCCTTTCCACACAAGGGAATGGTCAAATGGAAGACACATTGCATATGTGAAAGATCAATTGCACATAATAGAAGATCATTAGCACATAATGGATCATCCTTTGCACATATTGTGGATGACAATTGGGCGTACGTATGGAAAAGATCCATTGCACAAAATGGAATATCAATTGCACATCACGAAGATAAATTGCACATAACGGAAGATCATTGGCACATAATGGATCATCCTTTACACATATCGTGGATGACCATTGGGCACGTATGGAAAATAACCATTGCATAAAATGGAAGACCAATTGCACATCATGGAAGATAAATTTCACATAACGGAAGATCATTAGCACATAATAGATAATCCTTTACACATATCGTGGATGACAATTTGGCACGTATGGAAAAGAATCATTGCACACAATGAAAGATCAATTGCACATCATGAAAGGTAAATTGCACATAACGAAAGATCATTGACACATAATGTATCATCCTTTGCATATAATTGGAAAAGAACCATTGCACAAAAAGGAAGATCAATTGCACATCATGAAAGAGCAATTGTACATAATGGAAGATCATTTGCACGTATCGTAGATGACCATTGGCCACATATGGAAAAGATCCATTGCACAAAAAGGAAGATTAATTGCACATCATGGAAGATCAATTGCACATAACGGAAGATCATTTGCACATCGTGGAAGATACATTGCACATATCGTGGGATGACCAACAGGCAGACAGTGAAGATGCTTGATACACAAGGAACATGTTTTGCACATATGTAAAACTTTATCAATGTTTGGATAATCTAATGTATAACGTGTAAATTGTACAACAACTCCTTGTTTAACAAAGTCATATATATAGAGATAAATTACTTTGTTGCAAAACAAAATACAAACGTCCCTACTTTGTAGTTACAGCATAAATGAAAAGAACTACTTTATCTTCTACTTCTTAGATCTCCAAACTTCAATGCTATGTATTATCGCTTCCCGTTGTTTGTTCTTCGCATGGGTAACTAGCCATCACACCACATCTACCTTCTTTTGATCCATGTCTTCCTGAACATAAAGGTTTTAAGTTAGATCCAATATTTAAATAAGGCATCTACAATATTTAAGTTAGAGGCTCAAATTAAATCAGATTTGCAAGTAAAACACACAAAGCCATTGGAAGCTAACCACAAATACAACTAATGTGCAGAGCCTAAATTCTCAATTATTAGTTAATGAAGTTGAACAAGAAAGTCCAATGCCCACAACTGACTGAAGTTCAAAGCCCCTGCCAAATGAGGATACTTACAATAGTAGCAAAATTTCAGCCTCACCTCATGACAGGATTCTCTCTATCTCTCTTAAAAATTCCCTTCCCCCTCCCAGGACTCACAGATAAGAAAAAAATAAAGTGATTACAATCCCTAATCATCATTGAGACTACTCCAGAAATTTAAAGTTTAGCAAGACTAGTTGCAATATCTGAGAGTTATATATGCAGCAGAAAGCATAAATGCAACCCAAATCAGATTTACAAGTCACAAATAACAAGATTAGTGCACTAGATAGATGTGAGAAAGAAAGTTCAAGTACCAAGTTGGAGAAGTATACTATGCACTAGTAAGCTCAAAACAAGTCAAGAGTTTATCACTCTTACAAACTCAAAGAAACAATGAACACATCAATGAATGGGTAGAAATCACAGAAGAAGTGCCAAAACTTTTCAGGAAATCCCAAGTAGACAATCCATCCAGTGGAATTCAAGAATTTTCAAAATTTCTACAACTTATAATTTCACCAACTATAACTATCTTGTTCCTTATAGCTATAGTTTGCAATAATCGATCCTAAATTTGTTGCCAAATTCCAACGGAAAACAAGGCTACATTGGATTCAAAACCGATCAATGGTGTGACCGGAGGAGTCATGTTGGATTGAAGACCGATCAAATGTGTCACCAGAAAAAGCAGTAACCTTACCTGAATGAAGGAGGCAGTAAGGTTGGAGGAGCAAGCGACAATCGCTTGAGGACTAGGGGGCGGGGGCGGCCGCTGGAGGAGTAGCCAAAGGGCATGAGCCAAGGAGACGGCCGAGTGAGGAGACGACCCAACAAGACTACTAAGGAGAGGGCTGAATTGCTGAAGCATGCCGAAAATGGAAGAGGAAAAAGGGATTCACTCTTGAGAGGGCAGTCTTGAAGATTCAAAACACAGCCTTAAGGTTGATGGGACGCCTGAGAAGCCGTGCATTTCCTCCTTACTCCCACCTAAAATCGTCTTGTCAAACCAAGGGCATTTTTGTCTTTCTATATTCAATATTAATGATAGTTTAGTACACTATATTTATTGGTGATAAATAGCAATTAATTTCCCTATTTAGTATTTATTAGCGATTTTCCCTTTTATATTTCGTTCAAAATTAACATGTATGGGATACAATTTAGGTTATATACAATATAAAGAATTTTATTGTTAAAAATAGGTTACACATAACTGAACAAAAATTACATCCACTGAAGATAGGTTTACTTGGATTCTTAAACAAATTTCAAGTACTTTATATAGTAAATTTTATAATAGAAAATTTTTTAAAAATTTTCCATAACTTCTAATATCATGGAGTTTTTAATTGGTGAATTGAAACATTTTCATTACCAAATCATCAAATACATCCTTAAAAAAATCCTTCACCACTTGTACAAGAATTAAAATAAAAATTATAAAAAATCATTACTCATTAGTCAGCTATCAGTCAATTAAATATAAATAAAAAAGTATGAAAGGTTCAATAGTAGATGGTAGATCCCGTTCACGATGCTTTTCACACCTAAAATCCCAAACTCGATCGTTCCAACCTCACATCACTTTCCACGTACGACACTCGCTCATCCTACGTGGCATGATAGGTTTGACTCCTTCTCTCTTCGTCCACCCCATTATCTCTCTCCTACGTGTGTATATATATCCCTCCTCTCTCTGCATTCACGGATACCTCTTTCGTCTCTCTCTATTCTCTATCTAGATTCTGCAACTTCCCGCGAAAAGCATTGCGAGATCCAACAACAATGGGAAATTGCTTGAAGCCCCAATCCTCACAGAAACGCGCCTACGACGACTCCGAATCGGACGACGGCCAGGATTGGAGTTGGGCAATGCCGTCGGCGGCGGAGAGGGGTTATTTGACTAAGAACGCCGGCGATTTCTCCGGTAAGATAACGGAGGTGAAGATCAAGATCTCGAAGAAGCAGTTGGAGCAACTTCTGAGTAAAATGGAGGTGAAGGATCTGAGGGTGGATCAAGTGATGTCGCAGTTAATGAGCCACAGAGACCGCCATGGATATGAGGTGAATCAGCATCAACGGCCATGGAGGCCTGCTCTGCAGAGTATTCCGGAGGTGAATTGAGAGATTTTAGGGTTAGATTGTGAGGAAGGCGGAGTGGAGAGAGTTGGTCTTCGAGGTCAATCCTGCTTCTTCTTCTTCTTGGAGATTTCGTTAAGGTCTTCAGATTTTGGTTTGTGTATATATGAAATTGGGGATCGATCCTTTTTAATTTGTGATAGAGTTAGCTATTACCTGATCTTTTTTCTCCTCTCTTTCTTGTACACTACTGGATTTCAAATCTTCTTCTCTGAACTTTCTTTCCTCTCTTCTGTGATTTTTTTTTTTTTTTTTTTTTTTTTAAGTTACAAGGCAAACACTAACCGCGTTGAGTTCAAACTCATGTTCTCTAATTTATAAGGGAATATCCATAATATTAGGACAAAAGGCTTTGGTCTCTTCTGAAATTGAGTGACCTGAAAATTTACTCAGCTTATAGTATAAATAATTAAACAGAAATATCTGTTTTTACTATAAAAAAATTAATTATTACCATGTGAAGAAGAACAATTTGTGATGTGATCCAATTTAATAGCTATATTAATTTTAGAATATCACATAAAGTAGTATGAGTAGCATTCTAAAATTGAATAATTTGTGATTCAATTTAATAAAAATGTGAGAATAGAATTGTCTCATAAAATATATAAGGGATAAACATACACTTCCATGAGTCTGAATAGAATCTAATGATAGTGAGTCATTAGAGTTGGCTTGTTGGGTCATTGGAATTATACAAGATTTCACATGAAAAAGCAATTTCACCTTTTTATCAAGCTGTAAAGTATGTGAAATTGTGCTTTAAAAAATAAATATGTTGTGATATTGGTGTCATCTTTGGAAATTTCTTTTAAAAAAGATGAGAAAAGGATGCCAGAATTAAAGTTCCTTTTCAATTAGCAATATTTTATACGGAAGAAAATAAAAAAATACCACTTAAATTCTAAAATTCTAAATAAGAGATTTCCTAATAAAATAAATTATCAATTGTTATACTCTTGTAATCAATACCTATACTCTTGAAGATAATAAGACTAATTTAAAATTTTGAAATTTAATGGATTTTTTAAAAATATTTTTCCCTATTTTATATTAATAATTACAGTGAGATAGTACCCAAAATGGGCCTTCTTCACTTTAATATTACCTAAAGTCTGCCGTGTTGCTTAATTTACATAACGCATATTCCCGTAAATTTCCATACTATTTATAAATTATAAATAAATAAAAGATATATTTTTCACAAGGGTTAATATAACTTTTGGTCTTTGAAGTTTTATCTAATTTTGGTTTTGGTCCCTCAAGTTTGAAATCTGTGGTTTTGGTCCCTAAAGTTTCACCCGATTTTGGTTTTGGTCCCTGAAGTTTGAAATCGGTGGTTTTGGTCTCTGAAGTTTCACCCGATTTTGGGTTTTGGTCCCTCAAGTTTGAAAAGGACTTGGCGACCCAATTAAAAAACCCGACCCGACCCAGAAAAAAACCAAGTCCTTTTCAAACTTGAGGGACCAAAACCAAAATCAGGTGAAACTTCAGGGACCAAAACCACCGATTTCAAACTTCAGGGACCAAAACCAAAATCGGGTGAAACTTCAGGGACTAAAACCACAGATTTCAAACTTAAGGGACCAAAACCAAAATTGGATCAAACTTCAGGGACCAAAAGTTATATTAACCCTTTTCACAATGTATGTAATATGTAAAAAATGTATCATTTATATAAACTCAAACATAATCTTATTTTCAATATATTATTGGCATTATAGTAAATCATCAAAAAGAAAACACTCGTAACTCAAGAATATGAATGTAATAGACTGATAGTACATATAATGGCAATAATGTTACTCATATCTAATAAAAGTGTGGCTTCTAATTTTTCTATTAATACAAGAATTTTGTTGATGAGTAATTTATAAATACTTAGGTAAGGGTATTTTAAATTTTTAAAGGATATTTTGATATTGGAAAGTTCATGAAATCCAACTCGTATAAATGTAAATCATGTACAATTTAACTAATTTTTTTAAGTTTCATGAATTTAGTGCAAGAGACTTACAATAATTCATTAGAAAAAAATTTACAGTCTCACACTAAATATACATTATGAGGAAATAAACAAGGTTGTTGATCAATCTTTGTGAAACAGTTAATTAAATTAAGAAAAACAAGTATTGTTCTAAACACAGCTGGCCCTTCTAAATTAAAGTATACTTGTTGTGCGAACCAATGACCATAAGTCTGCCAAGTTGCTTAATGAGAATGCGTTACGACTTAGTCACTTATGACTTATGTTTCTTGAATAACTCATTGACCCCCTCAAAAATTAATGCATTGTTTTCTCCACAATCATGGGCAAAGCCTTGTTTTTAAGCAACTCCAGTATATTGCAGACTATTATTATTATAAAGTAATTTTTTTCACTTTTTTAAACTATGGTGTAACTGTAAACTATTCAAATCAAATTTAAATGGTTTAAATTTATTTATTTATTTTTATCTAAAATTATAATAATAGTTATTTTTATAAAATTTTAAATATGAAGTATTGAAATTTTGATTCAATGGTGGTAATGTAACACCCCAAATTTTATATTTATAAAATATATTATAATTAGTTGATAAATTCAATAAAATGTTGAATATTCATGAATTTAGAATTTACAAATTTTATAAATGTTCATATTCATGAAAAAATGGGTAAAATATTTATGGAATTAATCTGGGTAATTTAAAAATTCAAATATTAAGGTCCAAAAATGGAGAAATAATAGAGAAAATATTTGGTCCAAAAATATATGGGAATTGGCCAAAGAAAAATGAGAAGAAAAAATTGGATGAAAACGGTAATGGCAAAATCGTAATTTTATCAAATTATCACAAAATTAATTATTTTCTGATTAATTGAAGTTAATTTCAATTAATTAAGGAAAATAAAAGGAAAAACATATTTAGAATATTTTGTTCAATTTAATATGAATTTTTGAAAAATTTAAACAAAAAATGCAATTTTGACCAAAATTGAGACATTACGTATATACATAAACGGAACAAGTTGTGAAGCCAATTGAGACTATAGGGAGGGACCCCTAAGTGTCTCCTATATATGGCATGAAGAAGGAAATATTGGTTTGGCCTAATAAGAAAAGTTACATATACATAAGTTTATGTACACAAAATTGGTTTTTGTAATTTTTGGAAATTTGGTAAATGAATAAAATAATATAAAGTAACATGATAAAACATCATCCACCTCCTTCTTCAGTCCCATTTCTGTCGTGAACCAACGACAGCTAAGAGAGAGAATGTGTGGAATTTTTAGAGAGAGAAAGGAGAAGAAATCTCGTAAGGTAAGCCAATTCCTCTGACGATTTAGCTCTTAACGTGTATAACTCCGATCCTAAGCTACTCCTTTATATTCTTTAATGTTTTGAAGCTCAAAATATGTTGTGGAACACTTAGGGTTTCAGCCAAGTCAAGGAAAAGTTAGTGGGAGCTTGAGGTAACTTTCAAATTCTTGTATATTAACTATTCTGGCTGCTGTGGACAATTTAATTAGTGAAATTTTGCCGGATTGTCTTTGTGTGTAAAAATGGGAAATGGGTTGTGGGGGCTGTTATGCTGCCCAAATTAGTACTAAATAGTAGTTGTAACCTAATGGAATAGTCAATAAAGTTGTTAGGAGTAGAAAGGAACGCATTTGTGGAGCCGAAATTGCAAAACCCTGATTTTCCCTTAAAAACCCATATATTTTAGCTAAGGCTATAAATGGGTCTTAGAGTTGGACTTTTAATGATTTGATAGTTCCATTAAGTTTAGGAGGGAAAATTATGTGGGGTTACAGTTGGTCACTTTTTCGGAAAAGCCCAAAAAAGCATAATTACAAAAAAGCCCATGAAACCCTTAAAGTGAGGTTGCTAAGGGTAATTTTGTAATCTGACATTGAATTTGATAATTCCTCGTTCGAAAATGGATTCATTGGGTAGAAATATGTCAGGATAGCCCAGGTTAGAATTTCTGAAAAAGTGCAGCCGAACCGGATACAGTGGGGTCGGGCAGGGTCCTCGGGGGCATTTTAGTAAGTTTTCATAATATGTTCATATAACCCCTATAAACACTATAGAAGTGTCTAAATTATATATTTATAATTGTAGGATCAAGTTGTGAGTCTAGTCGTTAGCACGCTTTACGAGGCACATGTTTCGAGGAGGAAAAGGGTTAAGGTAGGGAACTTACTTCTCCTGCATGTATTTGATATTTGTGCTGGTGTATTGATGCATGTTATTACTTTGCTTGATTATGTGGAACATATATGAATGATTGAAGCTCTGTTTCTATTTATACTATGGCTATAAGTATGTTGTTTGAAACATTGAGCACGCAGATATGTCATCATATTAGCATGAGTTTATGTAATGCAACCATGTCACGCATTAAACACTTATTTTACATACATATTGGTACTTTTTTTTCTACTGAGATTCTCTCGAATATCACCCTCCCCTACCAACAAATTAGACAGGTGAAAATAAGAGGTGTACTGAAAAGCATACAAGAGAACTGCACGAGAGAGGGTTGTAATGGTGGAGCGAAGACGGGAAGAAGTCTTCGTTTCACTGGGATGAGTTTAGACACCCTAGTAACCTTGTACGGCTACCTTAATCTTAAGTATCATGTGCAAACCCTTATGGGGATTTTTTGTAATCATGCACATATTATCGGTATATTTATGCTATTCATGTGTTGCCCATCGAACCATATATCGTTTTCTACGAATACTCTGATAAAGGTAAAAATAAGATAAAGGCGTAATAGGTGAAAGGTAGAGAAGGGATCCTCCGAATAAATTTCTCAATGTTGGTTAAAAAAGAAAAGAAGATGAAATTAATTTACAAGTCTCCATAGTTTTACTTAAATTTTAATTAAATCCCTATAATTTTCTTATCACATTCTTATAATTTTACTTGTTTTTAATTAGGTCTTTGTATTTTTTTAATCAAGCTCTTATAATTTGACTTCACTTGTAATAATATCTCTTGTAGTTCTTTTTCTTTTTATAATTTTATCAGTCACTTTAAAATGCATGGATCTGGTTAACAATAAATAAAACTATAATGACCTAATAAAAAAGAAAAAACTTATAGGGACTTGATTAAAAAGCAGATGAAACTCTAAGAACTTAAAGATTAATTTTCTTTAAAAAAAAAAAATCAACACCCTGAAGATCCAATTTTATCATGTATAATATGTACCATCTAAATTAGATTTCAACTATCCAGGTTTTTCCCCCCCTGAAGTTGGATGGTTATTTTTAATTTTTATATTAATTGATTATAAACATTGATATTTTGACGGAAATTTCGATAATAAGTATTAAACAAAAATAAAGTAATCGCTAAAAATTAAAATTTAAAATTGCTTACTTTTCAAAATATATGAATGTATTGACTTGTGCAATCAATATCATGATTTGTCTCTACACTTTGGTGAATTGCCTGGACATTTCATTCATTGTATTAATATTGTATTAATATTTCATGGAACAGACAATTATGCCCCGTTCGGTTATAAGAAAGAATTTTTGACGGGAGTGGAAGTAAAATTGAAAACGGAATTAAAAGTGGAAGTAAAAATAAAAGTGTGTTTAATATAATTATAAAAATATGATATAATTTTTAATTTATATATTTATTTTAAATATGAAATATCCAAACTACCGTACAAAAAGCCCCAGCCTCCGCATCCAACAACTTCAAGCACATTATAGCAACCGACGACCACCGTGAAAACCTCTGGCAGCCACCATCAGCAATCATATTTCACAACAAAAAGAAGAAATCAAATCCCCCACAAGTTAAAAATCAGGCCATATTTCGTTTGAAAAGAAAAGTTTAAAAAAAATCCTTCATTGATCGTATTCGTAAACCAAAAATCGAAGGAAGAAGCCAAACTAGAGATGTAGGTTGTGGATCGGTGTGAAGATTGAAGCTTGCAAATCTCCTCCATCCTCGTCGAGATCGAAGAGAGTGAGATGGGTATGAGAATCGAAGATTGTAGATCTCTTCCATCCTCATCGCTGTATACTCCTTTAGATCTGTCAAGTGCAAGCCATCATTAGTCAAGCAGGGAGGGGGGCGACAGGTGTGGATGACAAAGAGGGAGGCATCGGCGGTGGTTGAAGAAGACGATATGGGGGCAACGAAGGGCGGCAGCGGTGGCGGCGATAGAAGTTGAAGAAGATGGGATGGGGGCGATGGAGGTTGGTGGCGATAATGGAGGTCGAGGACAACAAAGGCAATAGAAAAAGGGAAGGGCAAGTGCGGGAATTGTGTGATGGAATTGGAATTGAAATTGGAAGACAGTTCTCATGGGTGAGCGATGAAATTGACTTCCTTCGATGTTTGACTGAAGTGTGTTCCATCAAGAAGTCACTTCTATTGCCCTAAACATCTAGGCTATTTATAAGTTGTTTTTTAATAATAATTTACGGTATATAAAATAAGTATGTGAGAGGAGTTATATCTTGATTTACGTAAAAAACAACTTATAAGCAATTATAATGTTCAAACAAATATATCTCTAATAGGCTGATTTTCACTTCCACTCCCTTCTCTCTAGTTTCATGTTATCAAATGGGGCATTAGGGAAATTTCAGCTTTCAACTGCTGGCCTTTCTCTTTAATTTCTAAAAAGTCTGAAAAAAATGAGTTATATTATTTATGCCTCATAACATAACTTATTAAAATTTTTAAATCATATATATAGGTTTGAAATTGTAATGTTTTGAGGTTGTAAACAATGTTATTATAAAGTGACCCCCCCCCCCCAAAAAAAAAAAAACCACCACAAATTAAAGGAGGAAAATAAGAGTGTAAAAGTACTAATTTTAACTATTCGAAATAATATGCAAATACATATATATTTTCGTAAAGAAAACACGCGGCTTTGACCAGCAAAACAAATGTTTGACCAGCAAAACAAATGTTTGACCAAATATCACTTCAAGTTGTAAACGAGAAGGACGTGGCTCAAACAGAAAACAGTGACCTAAACTTGAATAATTTTCATATGGAATATACTCTGATAAGACTAGAATATTAACAGATATTTGAATATTTTTTTTTGAAAAATGAAATTAATACTTGAAAATCCCGATAATTAATTTGACCTCAACGATAGTAGTATATGTTTCATTATCTCATTTGGCCCCAACTCATGCTGAACAGTGGGCCATCTCTTAATGTGTGTTTGGATTAGCTTTTAAGAAAAGTTTTTACAATTTTTAAGGTAAGTATGTGAAAGAAGTTTTATCTCGACTTATAGAAAATAGCTTCTGAAACTACAGTTTAAGTGTTTCCCAAATACTCATTTAGGCCTTGGTCAAATTGGGTCATTTCTATATTTTTAATATTTGAGTAAAAGTTATCATAATTTTTAAAAGTAACTAATAAAAGTTGATCTAATTGGTAAAGAATTAGCTCATAACCTACAAGGTCATAAGTTCAACTCCCATTACCGATGTGAGAACTTTATTAGTGAGCGATCTGTCAATACCTTTATAAGCACTCTTTGAGTCTGATGACATACCTTAGTTCTGATGAGCTCCTGACACCCAACTCACCTAAATTTTTATGTACCAAATTTTTTTTTTTTTGAAGTAAAAACAATCACATGAAGATCCATGAAATTAAATTTTATTAAAAAAAATAAAAATTTCAGATAATTGTATAAACAAAAACAGTCATTTAATCAATTAGATCATGTCACTCCACAAGCTCAAATTTTCATTTTTACTCAACTCAACTAGACTCATCCGATGACCTCATGACCTATTAGCATGTAAGTTTCTCGTTAAGTAGAAGATCACGAGCTTAATCCGCTTGAAACCTCAAGCCAATAGTGTTTGTCCCTTTAAATACGAAAAAAGAAAGAAAAACTTCTCAATAAAAGGCAAAAAGGAAAAAACCCCACACATTCAACTTTTCCCCCTTAGATGAGGAAATACATTATTTTGTAATTCAATGAGCTTTGGATATCAACATGTTTGCCCGAAAGAGTAAAATGTCAGTGGGTTCTAAAGTTACAACAACGAAGCCAAAGCAAGTAGTGTTTATATATATATATATATCATCTTCATCATCTATATTCTTGAAAGTTAACATGACCAGTTGCTTGTGCATGCTCCGCTGCCTCCTGCATATACATATATATACACATATACATTCAAAATGAAAACCAGTGCTTAGAAATGAAGAAACAGACACAGGTTCAAGTTGTCTCCTGAATAATGGTCTTGTCCCTTCCAGAGGACATATGACCAAAATATTAGGAGAGAAGCCTGCAAATAGAGCACAAAGCAAAGTATCATGTCAGTACCTCCTGACCAATTACGCCTATTTGGCATACCCCGCAGCGAAGCGTGAAGTTGGAGGTGTCGGTATAGCTTCGTTTCCTGGACACAAGCAACCATTTTTAAGAGAGCTTTCTGATTCAAAAGTGAGTCAAACATGAACATACTCAGGTAGTGACATGTCTTTCTATGATTGATTAGCTCTATACACAACTTTGGTGGGAAAGTTTACCAAAAAGACTTCTCAATAGCAAGAATAACAGACATTAAACTTTTCCAACATATATGAGAGAAAACAAGCATATTAGCCAAAAGATTCTTGTTTTTGGTATGGATGAAAGTTTGAAGGTGTTAAAGAATACAACGGGTAATTTAGAGAAATCTCAGAACAAAACTGCCATTGAACAACAAAAAGAACATGAAGATTTATATGTTTTCAATTATTTGGAATATGTTGATATCCACATCTTTCCATATATACAAAATTCTTTTGACATGAAGTCTCTATGATAATGAGAGACAAACCTTTGTTGGTCCTTGACAAAATCAAGAGCAAGCCTCTCAACAGGTCCAATGCTTCTGTCTTTCCGTACAGCAAATATGGTCTGATCAAACTCCTCAGGGGCACCCTCAAAGGGAGACATCTGACCCATACAAAGCATAATTGTCAGAAACCATAGAAATATGTAAAACATTCGTGAACTTTGATCGTCTGTGTGTATGCATATTATGTGAGGCAGATAAATGCTTTCATACTTTCATATAGAAATGATAAAAAAAAAAAAAACTTGTTTTCTTAAGGTTACAACATAAAACATAACATGTAGAAGAACCTTTTGTTACAACCATAAAGTGAAGTATCTCCATCAGATGTCAAGCTATATAAAATATCCACATGATAAACTGATAGCAAGCATTTTGATGATAAAACCTAAGAGTGTACTATTTAAAATAGGATTTAACACCCAAAGTTACTTGCTTAGAAGGACTGAAACCCTAATGTGACTCATAAAAGGGAAGCGATGGAATCTCTAATACAAGGCTTGTACAAATAATCCTCCAAACAAGTAATGTGCTGGCAAATAAAAATAAGGAAACAAAAGATGAGATGCGTGAAATGACATACGGCTATTGCGTCATAATGGACACCATCGTAAATCAGCATGACCCTTTCAGAATACTTTCTGTCCTGTCATAAGTATCCACAGATGAAGACAATGAGAATTTGTAATAGGAAGTTAATAGGAAGGATGTTGACTGAGAATGAAAGGCTAACCTGACCATACACATCACATCGTGTCGTTTGGATGTCATATGCTCCAATTTCACGTCCATAATAATCAGCGAATATTGAAAGCTCAATGGCACCTTCACAAGGGAAGTAAAGTGGCCAAATTAGCACACCGAAATACTGGCAAATTGATGGCATTAAATACTGCATTTACTAGTTCCTATTACAAAAACATTGAAACTTTAAAATGTAAACAGGAATTTATGCTAATCTCTTCAGCTGCAAAATATGGGCCAAAAATGCAACATCTGAATCTTACAGAACTTTTAACTGATTATCCAAACCTATACAGTACTATTAGATTTGATCTTCAGCAAAAATCACCAATTTCATGAATTTTAAACTGACAGATGCAATGCTGAAAGAGACCAAAAATTATTCTTCTAAAAATCAGAAAAAAATTTCAATATGCCCGGACTAAGTATTTCCAATCATAATATTAATCTCATGATGATCTTTTAATACATTGCTGAAAAAGACAAATAAAAATCTTACATAACATCATCTTTGCAATTACAATGAATGTTACCATACATTTCCACGTAAAGCTTTTCCAGAGCAGTTCTAGGTGAAATTTCTAAAACGCCTGAGAGAAACTACAAACTTTACTAACAGTTCATTAATCTTCTTCTCTGTGGCAGGAAAAAGCCCTAATATCGTTATTTTTTTTTCCACCAGCTTTTACAACATATATCCCATCAATAACCATTTCAGTTGGCACATTGTGACCTTTGAATTGAACACCCAGAAACAACCAATAAAACGCTTACAGAAAATCAAAATGCTGTACTCCCCCAGTAAGGTGATAGCACAAGACATAAAATGGGTAATTGGGTGTATATCAATATATTAGAACCAAGAAACCATGATTCAGAAGGCCTAGCAGAACTAACCTCCCCACTTCTCCGAGTCAAGGATCCAGGCACAATAGTCTGCATTTGGCTTTCCAAGATATGCTTCAGAATATTTCTGTGGATCACTTGCTACTGTTGCAGCTATAACCTTTGGCATGTTATACATCACAAAATGGTTAAGGTAAAATTACATATTTATAAAAGATGTCAGCTATGTGCTCAAAGAAAACCGAAAAATACAAGAGTTCCACTTTACCAGTTGTATGGGATACATATTTTCTCCCAATCCAAATAATTAAAACGGTTGCTTCCTTTTGATGGTTAAAACTTCTTTGAAGTTACTAATGAAATTTGTGCATGCTATTGCTAAAACGGCAATATGGTTGGGCATAGACTTGTCAAAATCTAAGCTTATGCTATTCTGGGCATGCAGTAGGATTCTAAATATTACAAATTTTCGTCACTTTACTTGACTAATCCAAAAGTGCAATCATTTCTCATAACAGCAGCATCCAACTCCTTACAAATGCATTAGGAGCTTTAACAGGCTGGAACAAAATCTGGAGTTCCATTATGAAGTCTCAGATAGGATTTTTTTTTTTTTTTTTTGGTGGGAAAAAAGACAGATCAGACAGAGCAGCTTGGAGTAACATAAGTCATATAAACTGCAATAAGGTCCTATGCGCATTTATACAAGTACTGCACCTCGAAGACTCTGATACAAGTAAAATTCACTGATATGCATGACAAAGAACAACCATATCTACTTATTTCCTTCAGCGTTGAATGAAAATTAAACATTAGTTTCTCGTATGTTTCCTTCCATCACGTTTTATATAAATGTCTAGATGTAAAAGATGTCTCTCAAACAACAAAACAACACTTTGTATTGATCTTTTAATTTTGGAAAACAATCCGGATTGATGCCTAGCAAAGCATGGCACTATACAACCAATAGAAACACAAGAGTGAAGGCTAGATGAATGGGATTAAAATATTTTCATGATATTTACCTGTCTCAACTCAGAAGCATTAGTTTTATCATGATTCATAACGTACCTAAAATGGAATGAACATACAGAATAGGTGAAATGAAACTATAAGCGGCAGTTCATTGCTACCAATATCACATACTAAAGACCAATAAAACAAAAGATTTTCGCCCAAGGGCTTACCCGATTGCATTGAATAGGCAACTGTTATCTGAGGGAATAACTCTTCTCACAATAATACCTTCCATGATGCAGCTAAACCTGAAGATATTCGCAAACCTTGTTCAAAATTTACATGTAAACATAAGTCAAGCAATCATCAATATCAATATAAGAATAAAGCTATAATAAGCCACACTATTTACAAGCCATGAAGAGAGTTACTCATTCTTTAAACTCTCCGCAGTGCACAGGCCAGTATATCCAGTTATAGTTTAAAACATAACAAGATCAACAACATCCCGAGACCTACCTACTGAGAGAAGAATAATACATGGGAGAGAGGGAAAAAGGTAAGAGTAAGAACTCACCACCACCACTACATCATCATCAAGAAAGACTAAATCATATCTTTAAATGGCAAAAACAGTACACCAAGCTTGGAATTTGCAGTATTGTTGCATAAACATTGGAATCTAATCACCGCAGAGTAAAAGGCCCTTATGATAATAATAAAAAGAGTGAATCTAGCTTCTTCCAATAATATCGCTTCCTTCATTCTTTATCCGCCATATGATGAACCTACGATGCCTTTTTATTAGTTATGAGCTTAACAAGAAATAAACAAGACTAAAACCCACAATTTATCAGCGTGCAACAACTAAGGTTCAGATTATCCCCAGGGGCCATTTCAACAAGCACGAGCAAATCGCTATCTCACAGCCACACTAACCGAAAGTCCAACCAGAAAGCTCGGGAAAAAAACGCATTCAAATTCAATATGGAACGAAACGAAGGAAGAAAAGAAAAGACAATAACAAAGTACATTACAGGTCAAATTAAGAAATCATACAAATAAGAAGAAGATGGAGCGGAATTTATCCGGGAAAACCAACCCCAATCCGAGAATTACGATATATAACCAACTGAAGAGCTGCAAGATACCCAGAAGCCAAGTTTAAAACCACCCAAAAGCATAAAAAGGCAGGGCAATTATTCCAAGAACAAAATAGGGCCCAGTGAAAATTCCAGATCTATGGTGGTACAAGGGAATTGCTTTAGAAACAAGAATACCGAGTTATCTTTTTTCTATTTTTTCTAATTATTTCTTCAGAAACCAAAAAATACAAAGAATCAAAAATAACACCAACCAAGTAATCTTTTTCACACAAGGAATAAAGCCATAGAGAGAGAAAGAGGAGATAATAGTATCTTACAAGTTTTATTGTCTTCCACGGCTTTGGAAAGAAGATTGCGAAAAAGGCTCAAACTTTACAGAAGTACCGAATCTAGGGATTGTGGGTATGAGGGGGGAATGAGCTTTCTTGCTCATCCTTTCATATAAGGAGGGGAGTTCTTTCTGAGATGAGATTCTGACGGTTTAAATTTAAATTTTTTTATTTTTTATTTTTTTTAAAATTATTTTAATAGATATAAAATCTAAAATAAAAATAATTTTTAATATAAAAATAACCAATTTAAAAAATTAAATCTAAACTGTCTAAATACAATCTAAACATATCAAATGGGGACTAGCGCCAGGTGCCTACCCTTTAAACGAAATGTGTTCATGAAGAAGGATGGTGGTTGAAAAAGAAAACTGAAAGGCTTATGCTAATGCTATCTGATTATCTGTCTTAGTCTTCATATGCGTGACAGTTAAGCCGGCCACCGGATTGCCCTTGTTCAAACCGGTTAAAGTTACCGTTTCAAGTGGATCTTAGATGCTCCAGACAAGATTACAATGGTTGTATATACTAATATATTAATAGTATTCCTTTGTTAACCGATAGAAAAAGACAGAAAAAGAAAGGAAAATTAAAATAAAGGAGTTAGAAAAAATAACATTTATTATAAAGGACCATAAAAATTAAAATTACTTAGAAGGACTAAACATCATAATATAAATTTAAAATCACTAAATTGCCCCTAATCAAACCTTCCATATCATCTCTTGTATTCATAACAAATAACTAAAATTAAAACTAAAACCGTCAATCATGATATGATCATATCTTTTTTTTTTTAATTTTCAATATATTATTTAATTAACAATGGTTAAACTTATATTTTTTAAATTTTTATTTTTCACCAATTTATATCATCAAGTCGTCCGATTTATTATCAACATTAATATCAATTAAGCTCTTTTTATAAGCATAAAAACTAACCTCATTTTATATTTTTCATGATCGAATAGGTTACTTAGCTTTTTAAATTTTATTAACATTAAATAAATTTTTTAACCCACATAAATTGCTTCTAAAATAAAAATAAATCATATAAATTTTCTTGGTTTGACATATATGATAAATTATAAAAGACCTTGAGTTTTATTAAAATTATATGATTTTATTTTAATTAAAAATTTTTTTGATTTTAAAAAAATTATAATTTTTATAAAATTGAAGAATATGTAAAAAAATTTTTTCATAGATACCTGTTCAAGTTGAAAAAAATGAAAATTGAGAAAACTATTATTTAATTTAATAAAATTTAGCATTTTGTATTAGTTTTAGAAATAAAATATGGAAGAGAATATAGGAGGGAATGTAGAAGATTTTGTTAGGGGTATTTTAGTACTTTTAATCTTATATTTTTATATTTAGTCATTCCAAATAATTACAATTTTTATGGTCATTCTCCAAAAATATTTTTTCCTCTAAGTCCTTTATTTTACTTTTCTTGAAAAAGAATTTTGAAATTATAAAATCGCAAATCAATTTTTTTTACTAAGAGTTGATAAGGAAATAATAAATTTAATAAGCAATTAATAAATCATTTTTTGAAAAATACCTTATTTAAAATTTTATAAATTTAAAGTTCTTTTTTTGTCTTTTTCTCTATCTTATTTTCAATATGTTTTATTGATATTAAAATTTAATAATTTTTTCACCTTATTCTTATCTTGTGGGGAAAAAACTTTAAAAAATATGCGTTCAAATGTTTCAGATAATATAATTTTTGTATTAAAATAGTTTTGAAATTAATTTTATATTTTTAACCAAAATATATGTAGAGAATATTAATAATAAAAAGGCATATAAACATTTAAAAAATTGTGAAAACCCCATTAATTTTAATATTTCTCCCCCTTTAATTAAAAATTTATCGGTAAACTGCACACGAAATTTATAATATTTTGAAGGCAAGAAAAAAATAAATTTCTAATATTTTAACTCCAAACCAAAATTGTTGATTGATTATGTCAATATTATGGATTGCTTTGAGCTGTCATGCAACGCCAAAACCATGAAACAAATTTTCAAAACTTGACATTATGCTCTTCCAAGTGCCAAGCACTCAAGTACATTGTTAAAAATACTAATCAAGCGATGACGAGGAAGTGAAATCGATAATTACATTAATATAGTTACATTCTTAAACTATATACTCTACTATATATTCTTCAACAGGAATAATATTGTAATATTTTGATCCTTACAAGTTCAAGAAAAATGACTCCATTGTTATTATTGGTAGAAAAATGGATCTAATGGTTCTCCAAAATAAAAAAGCATATGAAATTCATCCTCACTTAGGGCTTGTTTGGTCTGAGGGGAGGGAAGGGAAAGTGGGCGGAGGGAAAATTTTTTTGAGTTGAATTTAAAAATATTAGAGAAGTGGGATTAAAAATTTTTAATTAATTTTTCTTACTATTTTATCTTATATATTCTCTTTATTAAAATTTTATTACCCCACTTCTTCAATCTTTTAAAATTCAACTCATAAAAATTTTCCTGCCCCTCCTATCCCCTCCAAATCCCTCACACCAAACAGACCCTTAAGAAACGTCCATATGAGTAAGCCTGTAAAGCTCTTGTTTGGCTTCCATGTCATTGCTGAGGCTAGCAGTGTTTTCTATTTGATCTAATTAAAGACGAGCAATTTCTCTTTGTTTTTGTATTTCTCTAAGACGAGCACTTTCTCTTTACTTAACTTCCCTGTTATCATTGAAGCATGCAGTGCCTTTTATTTGATCTTTCTCAAGAGGAGCAATTTCTCTTTGTTTTTGTGTTTCTCGAGGTCTAGGACAAGCAATTTCTTTTTGTTTTTGTGTCTCTAGGATTAGGACAAGCGATTTATCAACACCCGTTTATATTTCGATATTTGTGGAGTAATAATGGCACAGTTCTATATGCATACAGAAATAATGCAAATATACTGATATTAAGTGCAAATTTACATACAAGAGTCTTCCCCACAGGGTTTGATAATATATACACATTTTTGTTCAAAATATTCAACATATTAAAATTAAACTAATATAATCAAATAACTCTAATCTTGGGACCTGCACATCTCAATTGCCCGTGTCTTCCACTTTGATTTTGGAGCCATTGGTTCCCGCTGGAACATTTATTATTTATGAAAAAGGGTGAGATTCCAAGGAATCTCAATAGTAACACATAATCCATCATATAAAATGCAAAAATTAAATATGCAATGCACCATATAATGTAAAAATGAAAATTTATACTATAACATGTGTGTACACAATACTCAGGGCCAAATGACTATTTGGATCCCTTACATGTCCATGTACCTCATGAGTCCCATACCACAGTTAGGTAATGTGCTCAAGGCACGTGTTCATATCATAGAATATAGCAATATATATCATATCAACATTCACATAGTGTATGAGAGATAGAGTTACTACCTTATGTCCCTTTTTGCTACACAATAATAGTTCTTCGAACTACGTACCAACGGCTCAGACGATTAATTCGGTCCTAAAATTTCAAATGTACAAGAATTAGGTTAAAACTCATTCATGTACCTCTTTAGAGACTTCCATAGTATTTTTTGTGGTTATATTAGTCTATATTGAAAAATTACTAAAATGCTCTTGGGACCCGATTCCAGCCCCACCATACCCGGTCCGACTATACTTTTTCAGAAAATTTGACCCAGGCTATTTTAATATATTTTCGCCTAAGAAATCCATTTTTAACCTCGGTTTTTGCAAAATCACTGTCAAACGATAGTTTCACAATTTTCCATAAACTGACAGATTTTCAGTCAACTTTGAAAATTCATAACTAATTCTAGAAAATTCCACATTGACTTATTCCAAAGCCTAAATGAAGCTATTTAAATGTAATTTCATGGAAAAATATCCAAAGATAATTTCTGATTACACATTTTGCCTAGAAATTCGGCCAACTACTACTGTTTCATATTGCATTTCAGAAACAGAGCTCAACTTCCAAAAATCATAACTAATTCTACAAAAATTGAAAAGGAGTGTTCTAAAATTTTATGGAAATATATTTAAGTTTAGTTTCATGGAAAAATACCCAAAACTACTAGATGTTATATGATATTTCCCAGAATTATCGAAAATCATAATTGCTAGACTTGAACGTCCATAATGTTTTCTGTTACTTACTTAACTTTCAAAAATCATAACTCTATCTACAGATATCAAAATAATGCGTTCTTGGACTCATTGGAAAGCTATGAATGTCTAATATATTCCTATAAAATTTCATAATTTTTCACTAAGGTTTGTTTGGTCAAAACACAACATGAATCTGACTGACTCCCAAAAACGTTAGTTTTGACAGTCTGACTTCAAAAATCAAGAACTCATCCATTTTCACTCCAAATTATACTTTTCTTGATTCTATCATCAACTAAACATTCTAAAATATCTATACAAAAAGACCCATTATAAAATTCCATCTATAGCCTCTATTTAAGATTTTACAAGTTTCAGGTATGTACTCTGTTTTTCGGACAACAAAACAGAATTGAGAAAACTAACATTTATACATGAATTTATACTCTAATCCTCACGAATTTTAACTCTATACTCTCCTACACATATGTCCTGACGTTAATGATCAAATTTCAGAACCAAAGAACCCCAAAATTCACCCACAAATGATCACACAATCACTGGTTTAACAACTTTTCGGTGACAGAAAATTCCAGTGAATTTTCTCAATTCCAGCAACTAAACAACCTAGAAAACAACCTCAAATCCAATGGGAAAACGAAGATAAATGTGTAGGAGGCTCACCTATAAAAAAGATCAGTGGTTGCATGTAAGATTTAGAGCTTCCTTCTTCCTCTACTCCAACATAACTTCCTCCGATTCTCTCATGTCTCTCCCTCTCTTTTCTATTATGTTTTCTCTATTTCTTTCACTCTTTCTATTTCTTTCTTTTGCTTTGACTGAATTGATTAAATGAGGGAGTAAGAGAATGCTTTAATTAATATGTATGTGATTGAGAGTGAATTGAGGTGTCGGCCAATTCAAACAAAAAGAAATGTGGATAATTGATAGTGATGAGTGTGCACTATCTTTCCACTATACACATGTGAAGCTAAATGGCCGAAAGGAAATGGAGAAATGAGGAGTATGTGGGTGTTGTCCAATTATTAAAGTGAAATAGAGTGAAGCATGTGTTGTTGTGTGTTGAGAGAGTGGGAGGGTATTGTGGGGTCCCTGGGACTCCATCCAAATGAAGAAAAGGATGAGTGATTTAATTGTTTGTTAATGTGTGTATTGTCCATGTGTGTGTCGGTAAGAATATTATATTGCTTATACTTATGTGTGTTTTTAATATATATATATATATATATAATTTTATCCTATTAGATATACACACTAAGCCCTAATTTTTTTTCCCATTGTCTAATTTAAGATTCCTTAAATTTTGTAGGTTCCATAATTTGACTTATTAACAAATTCCCATTTAAATTTCCTTTTTAGAAAATTTTAACCTTCATTAAATTTAGGATATTACACGATTTCTCTTTGTTCAGCTTCCCTGTTATCATTGAAGCATGCAGGGTCTTTAATTTGATCTTTCTCAAGATGAGCAATTTCTCTTTTGTTTTTGTATTTTTCTAATTCTTCTTTGCTCCAAAGTCTTTCTTGTTTCTACTTTATCCTGGGTTGTTTTAACTCTTTTATGGATATGCTTTATTTGATAAATCACTCCGATTTTTGCTTTTCACTTTTATATCCTCAAATGTTCCTGTAATTTTATTCATTTTATTCAAATGATTATTTTTGCAAATTAACAAAGAAAAAAAATACACGATTATTATTCTCGTGTCTAATTGATATGAGATTTCACAATCTACCTGATGACTAATTAAATCAGAATTATAATAGTAATTATAGTATATATGCACAGATGTAGTCTAGACACTTCTATGGCTCCCATTGTAATGCTATTTTACCTCATATACCATTATTGTGATATTCTAATAAATAATATATACAAGCCACAGTCTGGGTATGTTATTTAATTTGGTATGACCCTAGCATACTTTACTCAACTATGATATTTTTCTCAATGACCCATACCTTATATAATATCTCAGCAACCCGCTTTCAAAATTATCTACTTTGGTATCACATACAACTTACGGTTTTAAAAACATGTAGAGAAGAGATATTTAAATCCTTATAAGATATCTTTTCTTCTCCTCCGATCCATGTCAAAAAATAAATTAATGTATATAAGCATTGGAGAAATTAAATAGGCTTGCATATATACCTTTAGAATTGAAATCTAGGGGGTCTTTAACTCGTTTTGTTTGAAGAGGAACATTTTCTCTGTGTTTCTGTATCTTGATGCTTTTCCAATTCAGAATATTCTTCCTTATTTCTTCATGCTTTGGCGATGGTTCCACACTACGATATGCTTTCTTTGAGACAGCCATGGGTATTGCTTCAAGCGACGAGCCTATGATTTTCAAATAATAATTATTTCGTTAGAAAAGAAACTTTTAAAAGTTCACTATATAGTCTCACAGGTAGGAAGAAGAACCACTACAAAAAAAAAAAAGGCATTCTGTAGCGGTGCAATTGTAGCGGTTATATCAAACCGCTACAAATTATAGTATTTGTAGCGGTTTTAACCTAAACCGCTACAAAATTGTAGCGGCAAGCTACGCGCCAAGTGGCGAGACAGATTAGCAACGTTTTTTTGTAGTGGTTGCGTAGCCAAAACCGTTAGAAATTTGGGGCGAAAATCCCGCCAAAACTTGTAGTGGTTAATACACAGAAACCGCTATAATATTCCCGCCACTTAGTGCGACCAAGTCCCGCCAACAGTGTAGCGGTTACAGCAACAAAACCGCTACAAAATACCAACCGTCAGCTATTTGTAGCGGTTATAGGGATATAACCGCTACAGAATTTCAGGAATCTCCACTTTTGTAGCGGTTCTGGGCCATAACCGCTATAGAATTTCAAAGGTTCTTGTAATTTGTAGCGGTTATTATAAAACTGATACAAATTTAAGGCGCCTTGGGTGCTTTGTAGCGGTTATGGTAGCGGTTATTGGAATAACCGCTACAAATGTCTGGCCTATTTAAGGTAGCGCCTCCCTCATTTCTCCGTTTGCTCATTTTATTTCCTGGGGTTTCTCTGAATGGTTTCTTCAAGATTTGAGCGTTCAGACGTCTGTGTAGGAGTTTTTGCTACAGTATTTCTCATTATTTGCACTTGAGGTACGTATATAACACGTATTTTATTTGTATTTGTATTTTTATTAGATTTTTGCATAATAATGTGACTAAATTTTTTTTTTTTGATTTTTACAATTGATATGGCTTCAAGAGAGGATAAGGGGAAGGCCCCTGAGGTCCCCAGACCGATTTTACGGGGTAGGAGGCAGCGCGGAGGCAGGACGACCGTGGCATTTCAGCCCATCACCCCACAGGAGTCGGCCTTACCACAGGCACCGCAGACGATCCCACAGGAGACGACCGCATTAGAGGTGCCTGAGTTTGGGGGGCCAGATATCAGCGTCAAGGACTACGACGAGGAGGAGTTCAAGATCCTAATTGGGATCAGGGAGATGGAGCAGTTCCTCGATGAGGAGGAGGCTCGGGAGTAGAACAACTTACGAGGGTCGTCTTCGCGGTCCACTGGGTTTGAGGTACAGGTCTAAGGTAAATAAATTTTTTAATTTAGTAAATTATTTATTTAAATTCGAAATGTTAACTTTGAATTACAATTTATCTAACGTGCGGTAAACTGTGCAGATGAGCAGGGGAACGTTTCGACGAGGAGGCTAGACGTGCCCGGTGTGAACAGCATAGACCGGACCCTGCGAGTTATAGTGTCGTGGAATGAGGGCACTGACCAGCCCATCGACAATGGGGGTCACCTGTTCAACCGCTTCCTGAACGACCTGGGCGTAAATTGGATGCGGTTCCCCCTTCACTTCAAGACGTGGAGGCACGTTCCGAGGGGGCCGAAGGACCAGACTTGAGAGGAGGTGGTTCAGGTAATTAAAAATATTTAATTAATATTTTTTGTAATTAATTAATATTTTTTAAATTATTTTTTTTGTAATTATTGATATTTAAATAATTTTTTTTCAGCTGTGGTTTGTCGTCTGGGCCAACCGGAAGAGGTACACCCTCGTGAAGATGGGTGACGGCTGGAGGAACAGGAGGAACCGTCTCTTCCACAAGGTGAATAAGGACGGGACGATGCCCCTAGAGTAGCTGATCGAGAGTGTCCCGGACGGCGTGCCGCCGAATGACTGAACGAGTTTCGTCCAGTTCAGGAGGAACCCTGAGGGGCAGGTAATGTATTTATTAGATTCTTTATATATAATTTTGTAATTGTTAATTATTAAATTATAATTTCAATTTAATTGTTTTTAATTTGAACTTTATTAATTTTAAATGTTTTTTTTATTGTTTTAATACATTTAATATTGTTTTTTTTCTAGGAGCTTTCTCAGAGGAACACCAGGATCCGTACGCAGCAGACGATCCACCACACAGCAGGATCGAAGACCTTTGCTGTCACCTATAGCGAGCTGGTAACTTTTCAAAATATCACTGACTTTTAGCTGGTTATTTCATAATACTAATTGAATTTTGTAATTGTTTCAGGAGACGAAGGCACAGCAGGAGAACCGTAGACGGACTATGGGGAGTTGTACGCCATCACACATAGACACCGTGGCGGGACTGCAACCTCTCAGCAGGCAGAGGCGGCCATTGTAAGTAATTTTATTATTATAATTTTTATAAAACCAACTTAATAATGAAAAATGCTAATTAGTAATTGTTTCATAAAATGGCAGGAGCGGATGCAGTAGTCGCAGGCTGAGCTGCTACAGACCCAGGCTGAGGAGTCACAGGGTCAGTGGACCCGACGGCTCCTTTGAAGGCGGGTCTGGCTTAGGCTGAGCACCCCGGACACGTGCGGGGGATAGGGATAGGCGCCAGACCTAGCATGCTCTACGGCAGGAGCGCCGCCTTTGAGGCTGGCAGGTCTAGAGGGGTCAGACGTCCGAGGGATGAGTCTATTGACCAGCTGCGGTCAGATTTGGAGCAGCAGATGGCACAGCAGCAGCAACAGATGCACCAATTGCATCTGCAGCATATGCAGCAGATGCAGCTGTAGGCTGATATGATCTACGCTCAGCAGACGCAGTGGCGTGATATTGTGAACAACATGCTCGAGCAGTCATGGAGTCGCATGTTCCCGGACGAGCAGCATCCACAGGTTCCCCCTGTCCCTCGGTACGTCGTTCCGACTACTACTCCTCCTCCTCCTGCTCCTGCTCCTGCTGATGATGATGGTGCGGTTTACTCTACGCAACGGCCCAATCCAGCAGCACCTGAGGGAGCCCCACCTGAGGGAGCACCAGATGATCAGCCCCCAGCTACTTAGTTTAGGATATCTTTTTTTATTTGTTGTTGAAACATTTGTAAATATATATATAGATATATATGAGTTTGTATTTCAGAACTTAAATTCTTATTGGGTTTAATATAATTATATTTATATTATTAAATCGCGTTGTTGAATTTATGAATTAATTGCAATAATATTATTTATATTTCTAAATTTTAAAAAAATAAAGCATATATATATTTGTAGCGGTTTTAAATAAAAACCGCTACAAATATATATAGTTGTAGCGGTTCTACAAGAAAAACCGCTACAAATATATATAGTTGTAGCGGTTCTCCAAGAAAAACCGCTACAACAATATATATAGTTGTAGCGGTTCTACAATAGAAACCGCTACAAATATGTATATGGTTGTAGTGGTTTTACAATAAAAACCGCTACAAATACTTATCATTTGAATTTTGAAATTTGTTGCCTTTGTGCACATTTGTAGCGGTTATGTTATGTATAACCGCTACAAATTAAAAATTATTTTTAGATTTGCTGTCCAACGGCTTTAATGTTAGTAGAGGTTGTACACATATAACCGCTACAAATACTCAACGTGTATATTTTGAATTTCCCACCAATGTGTAACGGCTTGAAAATTAGTAGCGGTTTTATATATGTAACCGCTACTAATATTTTATAACTGTAGCGGTTAGTGTAGCGGTTTGAGAACCGCTACAAAATTATAAACGTTGGAATTTCAGAATATAAGGTTCTTGGCATTCGTCATTCTCTTCTCACTCATCTTCTTCTCTATACTTTCTTCTCTCTCACTAGTAGTTATGGATAAATCATGGATCAGGTTGCCGCGCAATTCTCCTGAATATTTATAAAGATTAAATAGTTTCTTGGATTTCGCATTCACTCACGCCAGCTATAACGGCAAGATCGTCTGTCCGTGTCAGAAATGCAAGTTCAAGAAGTGGCATGCACGAAATGTTGTGAAGGAACATTTGCTTGTGAAGCCTTTCCCTGAGGACTATACGTTCTGGGCAGTTCATGGTGAGAAGGCCGGCATTAGATATGACGATGCTCTTCCTCGAAGTTCTCAAGTAGGCGTTCAAGTAGATGAAGATGATCCTGTGAATGATGCTGTGCGTGATGCGTTTGGATTTCAAGGCGACAACTTCAACGAAGAAGTGCATGGTTCTGAGCCGGTTTTTATGAGGAATGAAGTAGCTCGGGATTTTTTCAGCTTGATGGATGAAGCAGATCGTCCTTTATATCAAGGTTGTCGTAAATATTCTAAATTATCTTTTTTGATCAAATTGTATCATATCAAGTGCTTCTGTGGGATCACAGATAAAGGAATGTCGATGTTGCTTGACTTATTACAAGATGCATTCCCCGACGCTGAGATTCCCACAACGTTCTACGACGCCAAGAAGATTATCAACAGGTTGGGGTTGAATTATCAAAAGATTGATGCATGCCCAAATGATTGTATGCTGTATTGGGGAGACGATTCCAACAGGGAGACTTGTAAGAGATGTCACACATCGAGGTACAAGACAATTTGGAAGGGGGAAAAGCAGAAGAAGAAACCTGTAAAGATTCTCAGGTACTTCCCTTTGAAACCTCGTCTACAAAGATTATTTATGTCGTCTAAAACTGCGGAGCACATGAGGTGGCATTCTGTTGATAACAATGAAGATGGTAAATTAAGACATCCCCGGGATGCAGCTGCTTGGAAAACATTTGACAACGACTTCCAGATTTTGTGATTGACCCCAGAAATGTTCTGCTTGCATTGGCGACCGACGGTTTCAATCCTTTCGGGAATCTTAGCACAAGTTACAGTATTTGGCCGGTAGTCTTAGTTCCCTACAACTTACCCCCTGGATGTGTATGAAACAAAACTATTTCATTATGTCTATGATCATTCCAGGCAAAAAGGCACCGGGCAATAACATCCATGTGTATCTCCAACCGCTTATTGCGGAATTGCTTGACTTGTGGAATGTCGGCTTGAAGATGTACGACGCTTACGGCAAGACTTTGTTCAATTTGCGTGCAGCTTTGATGTGGATGATTAGTGACTTTCCTGGCCTTGGCACATTATCTGGTTGGAATGTGCATACTGGGTCGGCGTGTCCAGCTTGTAATTTTGACTCTGACGTAGTGCGCCTTCCCCACAGGCGAAAGTGGTGCTTTATGGGGCATCGGAGGTTTCTCGATGGAACGCATAAGTTCAGATTGCAATGGAATCGCTTCATTGAGAAACTAGAAAAAAAGGGACCTCCTCAGATTTTGTCCGGTATAGATATCTTACAGCAGCTTGAGCATGTTGACTTCGAGTTTGGAAAAAGCGACGATTCAGCACAAACTCGCCAAAAGACACGTAGGACTTCGGCGCCTCAGCAGTGGAAGAATATAAGTATTTTATTCACTCTTCCATATTGGAGATCTAATTTACTTCGCCACAGTCTTGATGTAATGCACATTGAAAAGAATGTTTGCGACAATGTGCTGTATACGCTGCTTAACGAACCTAGCAAGACAAAAGATCACCTTCAAGCGAGGAAAGATTTACGCGACATGGGAGTTCGTGAAGATGCTTGGCCAAATGAGCATGACAGATTTCAACCGGCAAAGTTTACCCTCACAAAACCGAACAAGGAAGTCTTCCTCGCGACATTGAAGCAATTAAAAGTTCCTGATGGGTATTCAAGCAACATTTCTCGATGTGTTGACTTGCAGGCTCGAAAGGTTGCTGGCCTGAAGAGTCATGACTCACATATTCTTATGCAGCAGTTACTCCCTCTGGCTATAAAGAATACACTTCCTCTCGATGTTTCCATCGTTTTGGTGGAACTTTGTTCTTTCTTTCGGAAGTTGTGTTCTAAGGTTTTGATCGTTGAGGAGCTCAATCAGGTGCAGTCCAAAATTATTCTTACGCTTTGTCATTTGGAGATGATCTTTCCTCCGTCCTTTTTTACTGTAATGGTTCACCTTACAGTCTACCTCGTTCATGAAACAAAGCTCGCTGGACCAGTACAATATCATTGGATATATCCGATTGAGAGGTACTCATTTTAAATATGTGCTTTATTCTCCGTATTTAATGTTTGCTAGTCATCCTTTTCAGCATTTTATATCAATTTTCTCATCTGTACTTCATAGGTTCCTTGGGAAATTAAAATCTTACGTAAGGAATAAGGCGTGGCCAGAAGGTTCTATAGCTGAAGGCTATATAGGGGATGAGGTGCTATATTTTTGCTCAAGGTACTTTGATGATCTTGAGACGGCTTTCAACCGCCCACCTCATATTGACGATTGTCCTGATCCTGCGCCTGCACCAGGAGAATTTATCCCTCGTGTTGGTAAACCAGTTGGAGCAACTAAGAACTTCAAACTAACGGCAATTGAGAAGTTCCAAGCACATAGACATGTCTTGATTAATTGCACTCAAGTTGAACCTTTCATACGGTAAGAATTGTACACTCACATGTTATTCGATCTATATCTTTCGTAACATTTCTCACTTTCATTTCACTATCGTCTTTCCATTATTAATTGCAGGGAATTCAGAAGTCATGTGAAGCATCAACTCAGGATCCGTACACAGACATCCTCGAAAGTTGATAGGAGGGTCCACAGAGAATTCCCGAGATGGTTTGCGCGTAGAATACTAAATGACCACAACCCACACTCACCAGATTTCAGAGCTCTCGCAATCAGCCCTCTTGATCATGCAAAAAGGTTTACAGCATACAATGTCAATGGTTTTAAGTTTTGCATGGTTTCACAGGATCAAGGATTGCAAACTTAGAATTCAGGTGTTTATGGCACATTTGGGACAAGGAGTTATGCGAGCAGCAGTGACGCCAACATGCAGTTCGGAGACGTCCCTTACTATGGCAAGCTTCTTGATGTGGTCGAACTTAATTATCAAGGCCGTTTCACCATTACGCTGTTCAAGTGTTTGTGGGCAAATACTACCACTTCTCGAGGACTGACAACTGATGACTTAGGGATCACATCAGTCAATTTCTCATGGCCAATTCATACTGGTATTTCTCAAGATGATGAGCCGTATATTCTAGCTTCAGAGGCACATCAGGTTTATTATGTTGAGGACGAGAGGCACAGGGATTGGCACATGGTCGTTCATCTAAAGCCACGAGACCTTTACGACATGGGTGAAGGCGATAACATTGCCTACGAGAGTGAGCCATTTCAGCCAGCCGATTTTGAAAACTACTTCCCTGAAGGCGATGACAATTTACCTCTACTGCAGTGAGTTTTTTTAAGTCCACGTCATTTAAATTAAATTTTTTAAATTTAATAAAACATCCATAACAATAATTTTTCTACATAATTTCTGTAGGGATGGCGACGATGAGTGATCAAATTCAAATTATGCTTTTCTCTTTAAAAAAATTAAAAAAAAAAAAATTAAAAAAAAAAAATTTGTAGTGGTTATTAAACCGCTACAAAAGTAACAATAACCGCTAATAAATAAAAACCGCTACAAAATCGACACATTAACCGCTACAAATAGTACGTTGATCTCTATAAATACCCTTACCATAACTTATTTCAAACACTCTCCAATTTCTTTTCACCTTACCTTTCTTTCATTTTCTCTCATTTACAACTTATTTTGTATGAGTAGAGGAGCTGAATAATACGATCACATATGGTAACAAGTTTTTTTATAATACTTCTTTCCTTTATATAAAATTTATTCCCACCATTTTTTTTCCAGATATATTAGAACTGTATCTCATTTTCATCTATTTTTCATACACAATTACATTATATTAGACAACATAATAATTCCTTATTACCTACGTATCCTTAATAATATTATTAATATAATTTTTATACTAATCCAATTAAATTAAATTTATCCTTTTAATTTATTAATAAGCTAATCAAATTAGATAAACTAATAAAAAAAGAAACTAATTAATTTAATATTAAAAGAACAGAAACAAATGATTGTGTATTTTTAAAAAAAATTTTAAATATTTGTAGCGGTTATTAAACCGCTACTAACAAACGTGCATTTTTAAACTCAAATTAAATTTTTTGGCGCTAAATTTGAATTTCATGAAATTAGTAGCGGTTTTATAACCGCTACAAATTTCATAAAAATTTAAAATTAGTAGCGGTTTCTTAACCGCTACGAAATTGAAAAAAATGTCATTTTTCTTTTCCCATCTTGAAAATTTCAATTTTTTATATTTGTAGCCGTTATATAACCGCTACAAATATTTCTGAAAAAAAATTTCGTTCATGGGGATATTGTAGCGGTTTTTTGTAACTGCTACAAAGTATGTAGCGGTTATGTTCCTTGAGTAGCGGTTTTGTATAATCGCTACAAAATCGCTTGCAATATACGATTTAGTAACGGTTTACCTAACCGCTACTAATGTTGTTTGTAGCGGTTAAAACTGCTACTAATACTCATTTTTAACTGCTACTAAATCACATTTTTTTTTTGTAGTGAACCAATGATACCTTATAAGAATTTAGATACTTTGGAGAATGAGCTTGTTTTGTAAAAAGGAAAACAAAAATGTAAAGAAATATGTTTGCCTTATCAACAAGCTGTTTGGTAATTAGTTTAAGGAAAACAAAAATGTAAAGAGATTTTTTTTGCCTTATCAACAAGCTGTTAGGTAAGCTTCTAAGCAGTGTTACTGATGATCTTCTTTAAGGCCTTGGTTAAAGGAAAGATTGCTAGGACAATGCTCAGTGAATGCTTCCCAAGAAAATCAGCTGCGTTATTTGTTTGCCCAGAAAAATAGGATAAGAGTAATAATAAATATATAAACTTTTCAGCAAAAGTTTCTAAATTTAATTGTATATGAATTTAATTTCCCTTTTTTGCGATTAATTTTCATCTATAGAATTTACTATTTGATTTAAATGTAATTTTTTTTATAAATAGACAAAATCGATGTTAGAAAATAAAGGTGAGTTCACAATACAGCATTAACTTTTCAATTCAAATAATAATCAATACACTATTATTAACTAATAATTTCATTTTATTTTAATGTCAAGCCACGTAAATTTTTTTTATACATTTTAATTTTATTTAGATAAATAAAATACTAGTTTCTTAACAAAATTATTTATATTAATATAAAGCGAGACCAAAGTTAAAAGTAAAATTTATTAAAGTAAGGTGAATATATCTTTTTTTTTTGTTTTTTCCTGAGAATATGGCAATTACTTGGATTAGTTTTGTGGCTTTTAAAACCTCTTCCCCTTTTTTAGCGCAGGCAATATCATCTCTTTCGCTCTTTTTCTCTCACCAACGTAAGTTTTCTTACCTCTCTTCTCTATTATTTATCTTATTCTAAGACTTTGATTGTGGCTTAGTGGGGTTATACCATCTAACATTTTATGGGATAATAAAAAAGGCGGCACTGGAAGAGTTCAATCCAGATCTTTATATTACAACGTTCGGTATTATTATGTCAAATAAATTATATGAATGGTTTCTAATACTTCCTCCGGTCCTAATTATAAGACAAAGTTAACTTTTTTGGAGAAATTAAGGAAGCCAATTAAATTACTTTAGAGTATTTATATTTATATTTTTTTCTCCAAACTAATTAATTTGACTAATAAACTAATATATAATCTAAAGATACTAAAAAGATAAACACCCTAAAGTAATTTAATTGGCTTCCTTAATTTCTCCAAAAAAGTCAACTTTATCTTATAATTAGGACCGGAGGGAGTAATTTTTATTGGAATTAAAGATTCTTTTTATCTGTAAAATATAAGTTTTAGTTTACTTTCGATATATAAAAAATCATCCATAAAAATTATATTTCAATTAATCAAATTATATTATAAAGAAAGTTCAAAATTAAATTCAATCATGTCTTGTTAATTTAATTAAAAGCCTAAGCTAAAAATTATCCATAAAAATTAAATTAAAATTAATAAAACAGTAGAAATCTATTCTAAAAAAAACCCAGAAATTACAAATTGGTTAATAAATGTGCAAGCGGATAAATAATAAACAAAAGAAAAATAGTGATATTGAAACTAGGAACCCAATGAACATGCGTCTCAAAAAACATTGAGTATACAAAACTCAGTATCCAAAAGAAACAATGGCTCAAGAAACTTCAAGTATAACAAGCACAAGAGTAGATCACTCTCTTATACCGTTTAATATTCTATGAAGAACACATAACTAACAAGTAAATACTTATTCAAGGAAAATTATTATTCATAATAATTCCATAACTCATCTTAAAATAGCATACATAGAAGAGATATTTATAACCCAATAAACTGACTGGAACTAGAACTCTTGACTCACCAAGATTCTTCAAAAAAATAATAATTTAATCTAAAAAGCCCAAAAGGATCATGATAATAATGATGAATATGAATAAACGATAAATGAAAATATTGGGGCTATATCAGTTAGATTATTTGAATTAATCTAATTGTTGTGAAAGGGTTTAACAAATAATGGATTAATTCATGATGGATATTGGGAATATTGTATATTTAAAGATATGAAAGGCTATTAGATTATTTAAAATAATCTATTTTACAAATGGTTAGAGCTCAATGGATAATAAAGATATTTTAAAATGGGGTAAATCAGATCATGGATGACAATCTGATTATAGGAATCTAGAATCAGATCATGGAAGACTCATGGAGATAATATTATGGGTTTTTAAATTAAAATATTAATCTCAAATATCTATATATAGGGGAGTACCCTACGTTTCTAATTCACATATAACCTGAGTTCTTTCTATAGTGACTGATTCACTCTCATTTCTTACATCTCTACCATTAATTTTTTGCAAGCAAATTTTGAGAAGTGTGAGGATGGCAAACGCAGCAATAGTGCGGAACGTTGTGGGCATTATAGGTTTGTTTCTCCTCTATTTTTATTTTTCAAGCCTCTCTATTCTCTCTCTCTCTCTCTCTCTCTCTCTCTCTCTCTCTCTCTCTCTCTGTGTTTGCCCCTCTAATTAAAATTTGGTATGTTCTTGATTAATTCTCCTTTAGATTTTAACCCTTAGGCTTAGCGTCAGTTGATAATAATTACTCGGATGAATTGCATGTTTCTCGATTACTTTCTTGATATTTGTATGCAATGTAAAGAAATTTTGGATTAAAATTTTTATCGAGAACACTTTTAATTATGTTCTTATTTTTTTTTAACATTATACAATTGTTTGTTTGTAGGAAATGTCATCTCTTTTGGGTTTTTCTTCTCACCATCTAGTGTAACTTCTCTCACCTTTCTCTCTACACACACACAAGCGCGCACATATCAGTGTTAATAATAACCAAAATTTTGGGATATATACAGGCCATCGTTTTATGGAATAATAAAGAAGGCGGTGGAAGAGTTCAAGCCAGATCCTTATATCGCAACAACATTGAACTATGCGTTTTGGGTGTTCTATGGAATGCCTTTTGTGCATCCAAATAACATTCTTGTGGTCACTATATCAACAGTGTTGGCCTTGCCTTCGAGTTTATCTATCTCATCATCTTCCTCATCTACACCACTGACAAGGGACGGGTATGCATACGCCCCTCCTTAATAATTACCTATCAATAACTTCACGCATGTGTGTGTGTGTGTGAAAATTATGTTTTTAATCTCTACATCAATATTTACTTCTTCAGAAGAAGGTGTTTTTGTGGCTTTTGGCAGAGGGTATTTCTTTGCTGTCATTGTTCTAATAACAATGTTGGTGCTGCATAGAACTGTAAAGAGGTCACTGGGGTTGGGCGTTCTATGTGATAGTCATGGCCAAACTGTGTAAGCTCGTTGGAGTTGGAGTTGGAGCTATGAGAGGCTAAGTTCGTTGCCTCTTGGAGATGGATTAAGTGGTTGGAGTTCCGGAGCTTCAAGTAAGGGAGTTTTTAGTTTAATTCATTTTCTCATTTCAGTTTTATGATTTCCTAGTTGAATGTCATTCTATAGCTTGAGACTGAGTTGCCGTTCGGTTTTTTCTGTGGATTGAACCTTTGTAATTGAATTGGATTTTGTGATTTGGTGCTTTAGATTGATATATTTCCTTTATTGGGTTCAATGAGATCGTATTAGCTAGCGTGTTATTGTTTAGTTAATATAATCAAGTTGTGCTTTAGAGTGTCTCATTTGAGCATTCTTCCTTAGAGGAACAAAGTTATCTTTATCCATTTTAATTGCACTTTAAATGTTCCTAATAGTGCCTTAAGGGATAGTTATTAGTTGCGTTCATAGGAGTAACTATTAATTAAGAACACTAGATCCAAGCGTTTGTTTGGGGTTTTACTTTCAAGACTTAGAGAAAATTAACTCCTATTATCTGAATTGAACTAGAATAGTCATATATCCATTTTCAAGAGCATCTATCATACATTTCATACCCATTGCATTAACCACTCCATTTTACAAAGAAAAGACCAAAAAATAGTAGCTTTAGGTTTTTAATTCAATTTTGCAGTTACCTATTTTCAAAAAAAAAAAAAAAGGAACAACCCCATGTTTTCTTACATTTTAGACACTTAGTTAACTTAGGTAGCTCAATAAAAGCTCCTCAAGTGAGACAACCTGAGTGTTGTATTGTATTGCAATTCTTGGATTAAAATTATCTTGCATTTGACACCAAGGCACAAAGACACAGACAAATCAATGGCACCGTTGTCAGGGAGTCATTTTTTACTCCTTGGTTAGTTAAGTGTCAATTTTCTTTGACTAGGGTTACCTGTGAGAGCTGGTTAGAATTTTAGTTTCTAGTGTGTTTTTTTTATTTGTCTAATTTAGGTTTAAGTTTTGGGCATGTGCATTTTAGTTCTCCATAGCATTTTTCTTGCATTTTCACAGAAAATTTAAAAATGAATAAATACATACTTCATACATAGGGAATTGCATATAGATAGACAAATACATACACTCCATTGCATTCGTTGCATTTTCATTGTTCTTTGTTGCTTCAAGATTCATTACTGCTGTCATTTGGTCCTCCTTACTGTCCAATTGCACTGTTGGTGTTATGCAGTGCTAATCTAAGGTTGGTCATTATCTTTTGCTAAATTTTCGACAAATTTTCTTGCACTCTACTATAACTGGAATTACTGTCAAAGTTATGCATTAAGCTGTCATGCATAGTTGCCTGAAGTCTGGGATTTAAATAAATTTTTGCATGTTATCAAGCCTTTGCTGAAATTGAGCAAATATGTTTTGCATTTTCTATGCATTTGATCTGAGTTTCTTGTCTGCATTTTGTTTCTGCAAGTTGGGTTAGGTCAAGCATTATCTTCATCTGAGCTTTGCTACACATTCTATTGCACTGTTTTCCTGTTAACATTGTTTGAACTCATTCTTGGTATTTTCCCTATTTCTAGCCTCTATTTGAAGTGGATGTTGTTTGAAACTTGGGTGAAAATGTGCATTTGCACTTCATTTAGCTTGCTGGAACAAAATTGAGTCTTTGGAAGGTGTCATAGTCACTTAAATCTATGAAATACTTTCCAAATCTACTGAGTTAAGGACTAAACTACAAGTGCATTTACGCCGAAATTGAGCCATTGAAGTATACATTACTTGTTGCCACTATTCTTATACTGTCATTAATGAATTTTCTGTGAGAAATTCTTATGGAAAGTTCATGCTATCTTGAGCTCATGTAATTCTCACAAGCATGATTCTTGGGAATTTGTTTGCAACTAGATCATTGAAAATTTTCTAGTTAATATTTAGAATTTGATAGCACCATTACTAGATCATCATTCAGGTTCAGCTGTGTGACATCTGGAACTTGCTGCCGTTCTTGGTGGTGAAGCTGAATCTGAGTTGCTTAAGTGAGATTGTGTCTAGCATTGTTGTCATTATTGAGGATTCACTGCTATAATTCTTCCTGTGATTGATTCTAAAAAAAATTGATAAGTATAGTTGCTAAAACTTCAATATTCTACTGAGATTTGTGTGAAAAAGATCACTCTTGCCTCTTGCCATATAATTGCTTGCTGTCACATACTTGTGTAATTAGCATTTATGTGCAATTAGTTGTTGTTACACCGGGGGTAATAATAACTATCATAACTCATAAGTGTAATTGATGTTGTTGGGAGTATGACCTATGTTCATTGGTGTTATTCACTGTGGGTAATAATTACTGTCATAACTCATAGGCTTTTTTTGGTTGGAAGTTAGGTTAGGTTGGGGTGGGGTTAGTTTTGTTTGGTTGGAGGTTATGTTAGGTTAGGGTAGGTTGGGGGTAAAAAAATGGTGTTTCGTTGGAAGGAGGTTAGGTTAGGTTAGGTGTTGGATGTTTTTTTGTCTTTTAGTGGTAACCTAACCTAGGTTCTGAAACCTCCAAAATTGGGGTTTTTCCTAGGTGAGAGAATATTTGTCTTTAATTGTGACTAAATTGCCCATGACAATTTTTTAAAATTCCAACACTGCCCTAACTTGACCTCCTGATTCAACGAACTTTCCAAATAATAATAATTTTATAAATAATTATTTATATGCTTACACGAATAATTATTTTATAAATAATTATTTTATATAAATAATTATTATTAATAAATACATTATAAAAGAAGAAGGAAAATATTTAGAAGGACATTTTAACCTCCTCTAACTTAACTTAAATAAACCTCACTTAACCTAACCTTCATTGAACCAAACAACATTATAACCTCTTCTAACATAACTTAAGTAAATTTCACTTAACTTAGCCTTCGTTGAACCAAACAAAGCCATAAGAGCCTGCTAGAGTAATTCCTTTCTTTCATTGCTTTGTCTCGGTTTCTAGTTTTTATTTACTTTCGTGTTCTTATTTTGATAGTGAGAGACAAGAGCCTGGTATTGATATGCTATTCACTGTGTATGTTTACCTCATCCTACCTTCTATATTAATCTTTGTGAAATTTTAGTTTCTCACCAAAGAAAATGAAAACTCAAGAAGCCCACCCCTATCCCACCTAATGGAATGTAGGACATTGAGATTATATTGAGGAGGTGGGTCCATTTACTTCAATCAGATCCTTGCGCTTCTATAAGAAGCAATGTTTTAAAAACCGGACTGGACGTCGAACCGGAGAGGCTATCGGGTTATGGGTCGCATGGTCAGACCGGTGGTCGGATCGATAACATAATAATTAAATAAAAATAATATTATACGTATATATAATTATATAAATATAAAAAATATGAAATTTTAACATTACTTAAAAATAAACACATACAAAAGCTTATATGTATCATCTTTTCTAAATCCTAAGTTCTAATACATTGAAATCATTAAAATTAATACAATAACATGTCAATAATACCAATAAATGGTTCCCGGTTCAACCACTTTGGTTCTCGGTTCAACCACTCAGGTTCCCGGTTCAACCCCGGTTCCTAGCCCAACAGCTAGTCTAAAGTGGCCTGAAATGGTCCAAATGATGAAATGGTTGAACCATGTTGAACAAGCCGAAGTCCTCTTGAGCATTGGTCCAACTGATCTGACCGTCCGGTTTGGTCCGGTTTTCACAACATTGATAAGAAGCATCATGGTGGATAATACAGATTCCGCTCTAGCAAGAGACTACAAAGTGTATTCCATTCATGGTGGTAATTACTTCGGGGTAATATAGACTGTGAGCAGAATATTATCTAAGATCATTAGGCCAGGACTGGAATCAGGGAAGCTTCGAGGTATTATATTGTTCTTGTTGTTGGAGAGATGATGGGAATCAATCAACTGAATGTTTTGCATAACAAGTGTTTAACGGCAAGGATGACATTGTTAAACGGACCAAATTTTAGGTACTGAGTCGTAGTGAGCTAAATTTGAGCGATTGAGAGTTATAATCAAGTTAAAATTTAGAGGACTAAATGTTTGATTTTCTCAATGTTATATCAAAAGATTAATGATGTTAACCGTGCTGAAAATTTACTTTATAAAATTAAAGAATTAAATCGAAGCTAGATATAAACTTAGAATCAAACCTCGTATGCTATAGACAAATAATATAATAAAGTGATGATAAGACTATGAAATCCAACAATTACAAACCTCACAACAATCAATACACACACACACACACATATGTATATAATTGATATATATATATATATTCCTAATTACATATCACAAATATCGTCAAATATAGTCATAGTACTTATCCTTTTACAGGAAGAGTATTGTAATATGTGATTACACATTCAAGAAAAATTATCAACTTTTTAGCAATTGAATAGTACTGGATATGATTCACATCCAATAATCTTGTAAAATTCTCGCTCGGCTTCCATGTTATCGTTGAGGCCAGCTGCATTTTTCATTTGATTTATCTCAAGACGAGCAATTTCTCTTAGTTTCTGTATTTCTCTCATTCTTTTTTGTTGCAAAGTCTTTTTTGTTCCTTCTTTAGCCTCTTGTGTTTTTGTTCTTTGAGATGTTTTATTTGATAAACCACTCTGATTTTTGCCTTTCACATTCAAATCCTCAACTGTTTCTGCAATTTTATATAATTTATTCAAATGATTAGTTTCTTACCATATAATAAATTTCCAAAATCCAACAAGGAAAAGAATATGCCCAGATAGATCAACTAATATAGGTTGGTTCCATTGGAAGGAGTCATGACCACATAAACATGGGATTTCACAATATATCTACCCAGATGACGACGGTTAGAAAGCAATTAAATTAGAATTGGTAATTATAGGATCTGTACTGCTGTAGTTTAGACACAAGTGTGTCTCACATTGTAATGATATATATTTTAGCTCATGGTAAAAGTAATTCTATTATTTTTTTTTTGGTGAGAATAAAGCTCAAGAACGTTTCAGCCTAAGCATCATTGTTCAGAGGAGGTAAAGTAAAATTAGGAGGACATTCATTGGACATAAAGCCAGCCGCCAGATGCCTTCTTAAGTACCTAGTATATTTTACTCAACTCTAATATTTCTTCTTCAACTTTGGTATTTCTCTCTATGACATAGATCATATGTAATATCTCAATGTTTATTTTTAAAATTGTCCGCTTTAGAGCTCATTACCCCTTAAAACACATAGAAAGGAGGTATCCAAATTTTTATAAGACGTCTTTCAGAGCAGGTAAGATAAACCAGCCACAAGATGTAGAGCTTAATTCTTTTGCACCAAAGGACATGAACTTCCCACTCCCTCGCTATCATGTTTTCTATTATGATATTCTTAATTATATATAGAGACACACACATAACCCATAGCCTGGGTGCCTTATTAAAGTACCTAGCATATTTTCCTCAACTCTAATATTTCCTCAACTTTTATATTTCTCTCTATGACTTAAATCAAATGTAACATCTCAACATCTTATTCTTAAAATTGTCTGCTTTGAGGCCCATCACTCCTAAAAACACGTAAAGGAGATACCTATATGATTATAAGGCGTCTTTTATACCCCTCCAAGCCCATATGAAAAACAAATAACTATATATAAACATTGCAGAAATAAAATAGACTTGCATAGATATACCTTTAAAATTGAAATCTATTTGGTCTTTAGCTCGTTTTGTTTGAAGAGGATCATTTTCTCTTTGTTTCTGTATCTTGATACTTCTCCAATTCAAAAGAGTCTTCCTTACTTCTTCATGCTTTGATGATGGTTTTACAATAGAACCTCCGTTCTTTGGCACAGCCATGAGTATTCTTCAAGCGAGCCTGATGATCGTCACTTCTTCTCTTCACCAGGATGGAGATAAGACGTGGTTTTATTTTCTTTTCATCCCTCAACGTTGTATTTCCTAGCTTCCATTTATTAATAAGAGCAACCGTCATAAAAAATATATAAATCTTTAAAGAATATAAAAGATTTTCTTAATTAAAAGATCTTTGTGTTGAATCTGTTTTATTTTTCAACCAATTTAGATATGATTTGGCTTTTCTAGACTTCTATCTCTCACATTTCTTTAAAAAAAACGCTATTTTTTAAATATAATTTTGTCATAAATTAGCTAACAATTCAAATGTCAGTTACATTATAAAACTAAATTATATCTATTTAATAAAATGATGAATTAAGAGTGGAATAATTGACGTTGACACAGTTATCAATTTTTTTATTACAAGAATTAAACTTTTTTTTTTTATATTTACCCTCAGATTAAAGTATACTTTTAAATCTTTAAGTTAACATCAAATTTCAGTTTAGCCCTTAAATTTATAAAATATATTTTTAGTCTCATTATATTAAGCCTTCATGATTCCTTGAATGAGAGGGATGAGTAACAGCTATTGTCAAATTGAGTAGTGAAGGAAAATTTATGTCACATATGATAAATCAAAGTCAACTTTTACCAAGCAATAGAAATTACTGCTTCTGGTCCTTAATTTAATAATTAGTTGGGGATTAGATTTGATTCTAAATATAAGATTTTAATTTATTTTGTCTCCTAAACTTTTAATTTTTTCTCAAAATATCCCTATTGATTGCACACATAAAGAGTTTTTATCTAAGGGTAATCATAGTGAAAGATGATGTTTAAGGAAAACCAATATGTATTTTTTATAAATAACTAATATAACTAGCTTTTTTAATCTCCTCAAATTAGTCAACTAACTTTTATAATATGGACTGGGGGTTGCGCATTGTAACTACTAAATATGAGAGAAATCAAAAGCTATGTTGCAAGTTCAGCGCTTCGAAGAAGAGGACCAGCGGAAGTTGGAACCGCCGACCGAGACAGTGCCTACTCTGGCGGGAAAATATGTCCGGTTGCGCAAAAACGCCGGCGCGTTGAAGGAGTTTGACCACACACCACGCCCATCAAGACGTTTGAAGTCGTTTCGGCTGTGATGATCAACCGTTCTTATTTTTTTTTGTAAAAAAATATTTTAACATTCTAAAATAATTTAAAAAGAAAATCATCAGTTAAAAATTTTAGATTTAGACATTTTAACCTTACTTTGAGCTTTGAAAATTTCACCACCGCGAGTCCTCACTATCGCAACTTTATAGCAACTATGTATGTATATAATAAATACATAAAAGGACAAATAAATAATTTGATAGGAATATGAGATTTTAAAATTTTTATGTTAACAGTTTGAGTATAAGAATTAGCAACTTAGATATAAAGATTAACAACTTGAGCTCATTAAGTTGTGATTGTATATATCCAAGTAACTAATTATTATTCTTAAGTTGTTATTGACGATATTGTTATTGCCTATATTCAAATTGTCAATAACCAAACTTCAAAATTCTAAATTCCTACTAGATCACCTATGAAATTAGTTATGGTGCCTATCAAAGAATAGACACTATAAACTCATCCCAATTGGACTGTCCAAATGGGATTTGAATGGTCCAAATTTGATTTTTTTTATTTTTTTTTAAAAATATTTTAATGAATATAGAATTTAAAATAAAGATAATCTCTCAACTAATATTTTTTCAAAAAAATGGTTTTTTGACTTAAAAATCATCTCTTAAAAAAATATGAAATATGGAGCATTTAGATGGGACGAGCTAAGATAGGCACCATAACTGATCCCTATCAGGCTATCACCTATTTATTCTTTTACTAATTTAGTAGATATTTTAAAGTTTTTGTAATTTAAATGATATTTTTCTATAATTTTTCGTTATAATTATTGCTCATCATTTCATAAACTTCTAACTATTGCTCATCTCGAAAATTGAACAAAAAAACGGCGCCGTTTTTCTCTGAAATGCTCTTTAGCGGAAAGAGAGGAGAGAAATTGAGGCAGGTTATCTTGATCAGGTATTTATATTTCATTTCCATTTCTCTTTCTCTCATGCAATTACGTGTTTTTTTTTCTGCGATTTCCATTGTGGGTTCTCTGGTTTGTTTCTGGTCAATTTCCTATCATCAATTGCTTTGTCTGAGTAAAATTTTCAACTATTCCGGTTCTTGCGAGTTCTTTGGTTTTGCTTCTTTGTTTATCAACTTTTGTCAGAATTTAAGGTGATTGTTTAAAAAGAATTAATCGGCGGAGAAAAAGCGTAACTTCAAACGAGTTTGTAAATTGGATGGGCTATCATTTTAAGTATTACTGCTACCAATATTTCATTCACATTCATAAAATATATACTCTCCAGTAAATGTGTATACATTCTTCTACAAGAAAAACGTTGTAAAATTTGATTACAAGTTCAAAAAAAATTACTTAGACCTCATGTACTATGTGAACAACTCGCTCTCAGAATTATCCGCTTTGGGGTTACATTACTATTTACGGTTTTAAAACGTGTAGAGAAGATCCTCATCTTATGATGTCTTTCATTTCCCTCCGAACTCATGTGAAAAACAAATAACTAAATGTAAACATTGCAGAAATAAAATAGGATTGCATATATAACTTTAGAATTCAAATCTATGGGGTCTTTGACGCATTTTGTTTGAAGAGGAACATTTTTTCTTTGTTTCTGTATCTTGATGCTTTTCCAATTCATAATAGTCTTCCTTATTTCTTCAAGCTTTGGTGATGGTTCTACACCACGATGTGCTTTCTTTGAGACGACCATGGTATCGCTTTCAGCAAGCCTAAATGATTTTCAAATAATAATAATTATTTCGCTAGCAAAGAAATTTCTAAAAGTTCACTATATAGTTCCACAAATGAGAAAAGTGAAGAAAGATGCTTTATAAGAGTCTGGATAATTTTGAGGGTGAGATGGAGAGAAAGGGGGAAAAAATATAAAGAGATTTGTTTACCTTATCAACAAGCTGTTAGGTAAGCTCAAGAGGTGTTACTAATCGCTGAGGCTTCGTTAAAGGAAAGATCGCTGGGGCAACGCTCAATGAGCGCTTCGCTAGAAAATCTGCTCCCTTATTTGTTTGCCAAGAAAAATAGGATAAGCGGACGATCCAATAATAATTAAGAAAAATATAAACTTTTGAGCTAACAACGAGAAAGTTTAGCTTCTAAATTTAATCGTATCCTTTTCTTTTATGTTTAATTTTCATCTATAGAATTTACTCTTTGATTGCAATGTAATTTTTTTTTATAAATAGACAAGAGCGATATTAGAAAATAAAGGTGAGTTCATTTGCAGCTTTAACTTTTCAATTCAATAATCAATATAATATTATTAACTAATAAATTCATTTTATTTTAATGTCAAGGCACGTAAATTTTTTTATACATTTTAATTTTATTTAGGTAAATAACATACTAGTTTCTTAACAAAATTATTTATATTAAAATAAAGTGAGATCAAAGTTAAAAAAAAATGCTAAAATTTACTAAAGTAAGGTGAATATATCAATTTTTTTTTTTTTTTGTTTTTGCCTGAGAATGTATCAAATCGAAACAAAGACGGTTGGGAAGGTGCTAGGCCTAGAGCCTGCTAGAGTAATTCCTTTCTTTCATTGCTTTGTCTCAGTTTCTAGTTTTTATTTAGTCTCGTGTTATTATTTTGATAGTGAGAGACGCGAGCTTATATACTGATATGCTCTTCACTGTGTGTGTCCCACTGATTGATTACTTGGGACGAAATTGTTAAAAGGACCAAATTTTAGGTATTGAATCAGTAATGAGCTAAATTTGAGGGATTGAGAGGTATAATGAAATTAAAATTTAAAGAACTAAATGACTATTTTTCCCAATGTTATATCAAACGATGTTAACATTAAGGTGCTGAAAATCTACTTTATAAAATTTTAGATTTAAATGGATGCCCGGAATAAACTTAGAATCAAACCTTGTATACTATAGCCAAATAATAATAAAGTGATGATGAGACTAAGAAATCAACAATTACAAACCTCACAACAATATATATATATATATATATGTAAGTCATTGATATATATTGCAAATCACATGTCATAAATATTGTCAAATACATTCGTTGTACTTATCGTTTTACAGGAAGAGTATTGTAATATCTGATGACACATTCAAGAAAAATTTTCTATTATTCATTAACTAAATAGTACTAGTATGATTCGCATCCAATAATCTTATAGAATTCTCCTGCGGCTTCCAAGTTATCGTTGAGGCCAGCTGTATTTTTTATTTAATTTATCTCAAGACGAGCAATTTCTCTTAATTTCTGTATTTCTCTCCTTCTTTTTGGTTGTAAAGTTTTCTTTCTTCCTTCTTCAACCTCTTGTGTGTCTACGCTTTGAGATGTTTTCTTCAATAAACCACTCTTACTTTTTCTTTTCACTCTCAAATCCTCAACTGTTTCTGCAATTTTATACAGTTTATTCAAATGATTAATTTCTTATAGTATAGTACTACCTTCGGTCCTAAATATAGGACATAGTTTGTAGTGCAATTTGCACTACAAACTATGTCCTATATTTAGGACCGGAGGGAGTAATAAATTTCCAAAAACCAACCAGGAAAAAAATATGCCACAATAGAACAACAAATATATGTTGGTTCTATTGGGAGGAGTCATGACCCCATAAAAACTAGACTTCACAAGTTATCCAGATACGGTTAGAGAGTAATTAAATCAGAATTATAATTGAAATTACAGGATCTATACAGCTGTTGTCTAGACAGAGTATGTGGCTCTCATTGTAATGCTATTTTACCTCATCTACCATTAATATATAAAGCTCGCTATCATGTTTTCTATTATGATATTCTTAGTTATATATTTATACACACACATAACCCAGAGCCTGGGTGCCTTACCTAGCATATTTGGCTCAACTCTAATATTTCCTCAACTTTTATATTTCTCTCTATGACTTAGACCACATGTACATTTCAACGTCTTGTTCTTAAAATTGTCCGCTTTTAGGCCCATCACTCCTAAAAACTCATAGACAGGAGATATTCAGATGATTATAAGGCGTCTTTCATTCTCCTCTAAACCCATATGAAAAACAAATAACTATATAAACACTGCAGAAATAAAATAGACTTGCATATCAACCTTTAGAATTGAAATGCATTTGGTCTTTAGCTCGTTTTGTTTGAAGAGGATCATTTTCTCTTTGTTTCTGGATCTTGATACTCAGAATTAAAGATTAATGATGTTAATTAACATTAAGATGCTGAAAATCCACTTTATAAAAATAAAGAATTAAATCGAAGCTGGAGATAAACTTAGAATCAAACCTCGTATACTATAGCCAAATAATAATAAAGTGATGATGAGACTATGAAATCAACAATTATAAACCTCACAACAATCAATATACATACACACATATGTATATAATTGATATATATTCCTAATCACATGTCATAAATATTGTCAAATATATTCATTGTGCATATCCTTTTACAGGAAGAGTATTGTAATATCTGATTACACGTTCAAGAAAAATTATCAATTTTTTATCAATTGAATAGTACTGGATATGATTCACATCCAATAATCTTGTAAAATTCTCTCTCGGCTTCCATGTTATCGTTGAGGCCAGCTGTATTTTTCATTTGATTTATCTCAAGATGAGCAATTTCTCTTAGTTTCTGTATTTCTCTCATTCTTTTTTGTTGCAAAGTCTTTTTTGTTCCTTCTTCAGCCTCTCGTGTTTTTGCTCTTTGAGATGCTTTCTTTGATGAACCACTCTGATTTTTGCCTTTCACATTCAAATCCTCAACTGTTTCTGCAATTTTATATGTTTTATTCAAATGATTAGTTTCTTAAAATATAATAAATTTCCAAAACCAACAAGGGAAAATATATGCCCAGAGATAGATCAACAAATATATGTTGGTTCCATTGGAAGGAGTCATGACTACATAAACATGGGATTTCAATTCACAATATATCTACCCAGATGACGACGGTTAGAAAGTAATTAAATTAGAATTATAATTGTAATTATAGGATCTGTACTGCTGTAGTTTAGACACAAGTGTGGCTCTCATTGTAATGCTATTTTAGCTCATTGTAAAAATAATTGTAATATTTTTTTGTGAGAATAAAGCTCAACAACGTGTAAGCCTAAGGATCATTGTTCAGAGCAGGTAAAATAAAATCAGGAGGACGTTCATTGGACATAAAGCCAGCCGCAAGATGCCTTCTTAAGTACCTAGCATATTTTACTCAACTCTAATATTTCTTCTTCAACTTTGGTATTTCTCTTTGAGTTAGACCATATGTAATATCTTAATGTCTTATTCTTAAAATAGTCCGTTTTAGAGCTCATTATCTCTTAAAACGTATAGAAAGGAGGTATCTAGATCCTTATAAGGCATTTTTCATTTCCCAAACGCATGTGAAAACAAATAACTATATATAAATAGAAATAAAATAGACTTGCATATATACCTTTAGAATTGAAATCTGTTTGGTCTTTAGCTCGTTTTGTTTGAAGAGGATCATTTTCCCTTTGTTTCTGTATCTTGATACTTCTCCAATTCAAAAGAGTCTTCCTTATTTCTTCATGGTTTGACGATGGTTTTACATTAGAATCTCCTTTCTTTGGCACAGCCATGAGTATTGCTTTGAGCGAGCCTAAATGATTTTGAAATAATAATAATTATTTTAATTGCTTCAAGCGAGCCTGATGATCGTTGCTTCTTCTCTTCACCAGGATGGAGATAAGACGTGGTTTTATTTGCTTTTCTTCCCTCAACGTTGTATTTCCTAGCTTCTATTTATTAATAGAAGCATCCATCATAAAAAAAAAGATATAAATCTTTAAAGAATATAAAAGATCTTTCTGTTGAATCTGTTTTTTTTTTTCAAAAAGAAAAATAATTCAGACATGATTTGGCTTTTCTAGACTTCTATCTCTCACATTTCTTAAAAAAACGCTATTTTTCTTATATAATTTTGTCATAAATTAGCTAACAATTCAAATTTCATTTACATTATAAAACTAAATTATATCTATTTAAGAAAATGATGAATTAAGAGTGGAATAATTGACGTTGACACAGTTATCAATTTTTTTATTACAAGAATTAAACTTTTTTTTTATATTTACCCTCAGATTAAAGTATACTTTTAAACCTTTAAGTTAACATCAAATTTCAGTTTAGCCCTTAAATTTATAAAATATATTTTTAGGCTCATTATATTAAGCCTTCATAATTCATTCAAGGATGAGTAGCATTCATTGTCAAATTGAGTAGTGAAGGAAAATTTAGGCCACAGATGAGAAATCAAAGTCAACTTGTACCAAGCAATAGAAATTACTACTTCTGATCCTTAATATAAGAATTAATTAGGGATTAGATTTAGTCCTAAATATAAGTTCTCAATCTATTTTGTCTCCCAAATTTATAATTTTTCTTTAAAATATCCCTATTGATTGTACACATTAAGGAGTTCTTATCCAAGGGCGATCATAGTGAAAGATGATGTTTAAGGAAAATCAGCTTATATTTGTTATAACTTATAAATAACTAATATAACTAACTTTTTTAATCTACCTAAATTAGTTAATTAATTCTTATATTATGGACAAGCTACGCATCGTAGTACTAAATATGAGAGAAATCAAAAGCCACGTTGCAAGTTCAGTTGTTGGAAGAAGAGGACCAGCGGAAGTTGGAACTGCCGACCAAGACAGTACCTACTCCGGCGGGAAAATGTGGCCGTTGGCGCGTTGAAGGAGTTTGACCACACACCACGCCCATCTAGACGTTTGAAGTCGTTTCGGCAGTGATGATCAACCATTCTTATTTTTTTTAAAAAAAATATTTTAACATTCTAAAATAATTTTTTAAAAAATCATCAGTTAAAAATTTTAAATTTAGACATTTTAACCTAACTTTGAGCTTTGCAAATTTCACCACCACGAGCCCTCGCTATCGGAACTTTATATAGCAACACACACATATGTATACATATAATAAATAGGGAAAACGACAAAAAAATACTATTTGAATTTAAAAGCCTAAAATGTTTACTAAATTAGTAATTTGACAAATAGGTAATCTAGTATGAATATGATATTTTAAAATGTTATGTTAACAATTTGAGTATAAGAATTAGCAATTTGGGTATAGAGATTAATAATTTGAGCTCCTCAAGTTGTCACTATGTATGCCCAAGTTACTAATTATTATTTTTAAGTTGTTATTGCTTATATTCAAATTGTCAATGACCTAACTTCTAAATTTCAGATTCCTACCAGATCACCTATGGAACCAGTTATGATGTCTATCAAAAAATAGGCACCATAAGCTCGTTCCAACTAGACTGTCCAGACGAGATTTGATTTTTGAATAGATGTAGAATTTAAAATAAAGATAATCTCTTAACTAACATTTTTTCTAAACAAAAATGGCTTTTTTGACTTAAAAATCATCTCTTAAAAAAATATGAAATATGGACTATCTAGATGGGACTAGCTTATGGTGCTTATCTTTAGATAGGCACTGTAACTGGGTCCGATCACCTATTTATCCTTTTCTTAATTTAGTAGATATTTTAAAATTTTTGTAATTTAAATGATATATTTCTGTCATTTTTCGTTATAATTATTGCTCATCATTCCATAAATTTCTAACTATCGCTCATCCAGAAAATTACCAAAAAAAAAAAAAAACGGCGCCCGTTTTTATCTGAAATGCTGTTTTTTTTTTTTTTTGATACATGGACGCATCTTAAGCACGGCCTCTATCTATTGTTTCGAGCCTCAGCCTATCCGTCTGCAAGAAAGGCTCTAGTTCCATGTCAACATCTAAATGAAGGAAGCTCTGTTCAGGGGGTTGCCAGTGGACAAGCCCTCTCTCTGAAACTTGAAATATCTGGTGATGAAGACGCCCGCTCTCCACACTTTCCAAGAGTTGGTATATGCATATGTGAACTATCTCCTTTGGGTTGTCAGCTGACCCTTCAAATGCTTGGCAGCATTAGTTCTTCCATAGGAGCCTGTATGTGGTACTAAATACTCATTGCCATGCTCATCTAGACATCCTCCTGTTTCCTGGTGAATTCTGTAAGTTCCATTGAAGCCAATCCTGCAAGTTACTAGAAGAAAACATTGTAAAGTATAGATGGTTAGTTAAAGATAGCCATACTCTCTGAGCTTGCTCACAATCTCTCAACACATGAAGGATGCTCTCCTCACTCTCACACTAAAAAGGGCAAGTGTTTAGAACACTCGGGTTATGTCTCGCTCTTATCACATTTGTCAGGAGTCTCTCATGGAATACTTGCCACATAAAGAGTTTGACTCTTTCAGGAATTCCCCAGTGCCATAGATTACACCAGTGGTGTTGATGGCTAAGGTTATGCTAGTGATAGATACCTTCATAAGCTAATTTCATACTAAAGTTACCATCAGGAGCATTCTGCCAACATATAATGTCTTCCTCAGTGCCCATTGGAGGGGTCATCATCATTATTCTATCAACCACCCAATTTGGAAGAAAGGTCTCCCATTTGGCTCTGTCCCAATTACTCGTCTGGGATCTAAAGGAATAAACCTGCGCCTCCATATCTACAAGGTGCATATTCCTTTCGATGAAAAATTTTAGCGGCTTGTCCAACAGGGCCCAGCATTCCTGCCAAGCTTTCGTGTTTCCACTTCTTAGTTTCTTGCCTAGACCCCTTTTGAAGTCATCCCAAACAGCCACTATTCCACTCCAAATAATTGATTGATTGCGCCACTTCTACACATGTGGAACCGAATCTATACCACATGGGTATTTAGCTTGTAAACATTTGACCCACAAGGCGTCCGGTTTTGTGATAAGACTCCAATACAATTTCATAAGAAAAGCTTTGTTTTGGCAATGAAGGTCTTTTATTCCTAGGCCTCCTTCACACTTCCTTCATTTTAGAATATCCCATATTATCAGATGCATTTTTTTAGTTTCATCATGCTGGTTCCAAAAGAAGTCTCTACTTAATTTTTTTGATTGTTGATAACACTCCTTTCGGAACAAGGGTTGACTGCATCTGGTATTGTGGTATAGTAGATAAAACTGGCTTGATGAGGACCGTCCGGCCAGCCATACTCAAATACTTCCCTTTCCAGTTAGTCAATTTTGATCTCACCTTCTGGAGGAGAGGAGCAAAGGTCATCTTAACCGTACGTTTGTGTAAGAGAGGGACTCCCAAATATTTCCCAAGATCGGCCGTCAGTCCAACCCCCACAATCTGGCTCATCTCATATGCTCTATTGAAGTGGACATTTCTAGATACAAACATTTTGGATTTATTCAGATTTATCCTGCGGCCTGAAACCCGACAAAACAATTGCATAACATTCTTTATTTCCTCCATATGCTTATTTGTAGCTTCGCCAAAGAGGACTAGATCATCTATAAAGAAAAGGTGGGAAATACGAGGTCCAGAAGTACTCAGTTGTAAGGGATGCCAGTTCCCCATATCAACCTCTTGGTGGAATAACTGACCGAGTAACTCCATACATAGGACAAACGGATACAGACTCAAAGGGTCACCTGTCTCACCCCCTAGAAGGATTGAATTTTATTGAGGGGATTCCATTCCAGATAATGCTCATGGAAGAAGATGAAACACAAACCATTATCAGCTTAACAAAATCTGCTCCCAAACCTAAGCTGTGGAGAGTGAATTCCAAAAATCGCCAGTCAAGCCTGTCGAATGCCTTTTCAATATCTACTTTCACAGCTATATAACCCTTATTGCCTCTATTGATTCTCATAGTATGGATAGCCTCTTGAGCTATGATGATATTGTCCACGCCCTGTCTGCCAGCAATAAAGCTACACTGGTTTTCAACTATAAGATGGCTCATGACCCCTTTGAAACGATTGGCAATTACCTTGCTGACAATTTTGTAGCACACGTTGCACAAGAAGATAGGCCTAAGGTCTTTTAAAGATACGGGTTGATTGACCTTAGGAATTAGGATGATATTCATCTGGTTTATAGCCTGCACATCCTCCAGTTTGTTAAAGATCCTGATCACCATATCACATATCTTCTGCCCAACCAAATTCCATTGAGTTTAGAAAAAATGGGGATTCAAACCATCTGGTTTCGGAGCTTTGAAAGCGCCCATCTCAAAAGCTTCATTTTTAATCTCAGCTGGGGATACCTGTCTCTGTAAGTGTTTGTTGAGCTTTAAGAGGCGGAAATCTTGCCATCCAAGGCAAGAAGGGAGATGACATGTGCTCTGCTAAATAAAGCCTCTGAAAATAATCTTGGGCCATTCTCTCAATAGTTTTTCATCAGAGACCCAGTTCCCGTTATCGTCTTGTAAAGCTTCAATTTTACTTTGTTTCCTCTTCAATACTACATCAGCATGAAAATATTTCATGTTTCTATCACTGCCAACTAGCCACTTACATCTTGATTTCTAGAACCAGATCAGTTCTTCTTGTAAGGCAATTTTTTTGATACATGTCCCATAGCTATTTTTCAATCTTGTAGAGACCATTTTGGCACCCCTCTCTACTTCTGGCTCTATCAATTCCCTCCAGTCTTTGGATGATTTCTCTCTTCTTTTTTACTACATTCCCAACCACTCTATCATTCCACTCTGAGGCATCTTTAACAAACTGTGTTTGACCTTGAAGCCAATTCTTTCCCTACCAAGCTGCTTTACCCACATCACTGAACCCCTCTTCAATACACCACGCCACTTGATTTTGGAACTTACTTCCCCTTTTACTACATGAGTTGGTGTTTCGGTCAGCAACAACAACTACCCGATGATCAGACTTGAACCTAAGATTATGATATGCTTTGGCTTGAGGATTAAGAATATCCCAGTTAAAGTTGCAAAAAACCCAGTCTAATCTCTCCTTAACCCCAGATTTTTCCCAAGTAAATCTATCCCCCACAAAAGGCACTTCAATAAGATTACAACGATCAATGCAATTCTAAAAATCATACATAGAGCTATGAATGGGAACTGCCCACCATCTTTATCATTGGGATTAAGGATGACATTAAAGTCTCCTAGGACCAGCCAGGGGATGGTCATCATTTGATGAATGGTATGCAAAGATGACTACAGATCCCTTCTCTTCAATACACTAGTATCCCCATAAACAAAAGTCACAAACATAGGAACCATATTATTCCTATCAAAAATTTTGCAGTGAATTAATTGGGTGTTTGAAGTTATATATTCAAGATGAAATTCCTAGTTATTCCATAACACCCAAATACCCCCTGCATAACCCGTGGTTTCAATTCTTAGCCAATCATTGAACCCCAATTTTCTAACTACCTTGTCAGCTCTATTTCCACTGATCCTAGGTTCCACTAAACACATCATATTGATTCCCTATTTGCTAACCACATCCTTCAACATCCGAGGGAACGCACTACCGCCCGCCCCATGACAATTCAAAAATGAAACAATCATAAAAGAGAAACACAAACAGGGCAGAGAGGGAACACGAGACTTACTTGTCTGGAGGTTTACCACCCATCATGACAATGACTTCTAACTGGGATACGGAATGCACCTCTAAGCTCAGCTCATGAAAATCTTGGCTAATGATGGCATCATGTAAAGGAACCAGTTGCATGTTCGTAGAATCCGGAGGGTAGATAGTCCCCTATTTCAAGGCCTCCCTTGCAAACATTGACGTGCTGGTGGTTATTTATTTTCCACGGTAGTTCTGGTTTATTATAGGATTGGATGCATGGGTTATTGGTGGCAGCCCACAATGGGATTCCTTTTCTTAGTGAAGCCCACGGTTCTGCATACTCCCTCTAACTAAGTTGTGAGTTATTTGTGTTATTCCCTTTTTGGTCTTCATCAAACCCAAATCAGGTGTAACCTTTGGGCCCATACCCGTATCTTTGGGCTCCTCCTTGTTTTCATTACTAATGGGCTTAATGACATTATTTTGCTTTTTCACCACGGCCCATCTATTTGTCCCCACATGAATACCCTTTTTAAGATTAGTTTGACCCTCTCTCCCAATCATCTTCATATGCCGATCGGGTCTCAAGCCTTCCCCTACTAGTAGCACTTCGCCACCTGAATCGGCTTTCCCATTTCCTAGTTCAGAATTCAAATTCGGCTCAAAATTCTCACTATCAGGTAAAGCTGTACATGCTACGACGTCGAATTTGGATTTAAAAGCTATTCCTTATGCCATACCCTTTGTAAACTCAGAATGGGACCTATCACCAACTCTGACTCTACTATCTATTTTCCTCAGAAATCGCGATTAGCAGGCTTGCGCGCAAGCATCCACGATTCAAACTGATGTTCCTTAAATGGGAGAGGTTTATCCAATGATGTCGTCAAAACCATTGATGTCGTATGGCTCCAGTATCCTGCCAGCGACACACCATCCGGATTTACCTTTGACAAGCACTGCTCCTTTCTGTGGCCATACTTCCCACAGGTAAAATATATATGACCAAATCCTTCATATTCTATGTTAAAAAGGCCCAAAGCAGAGCTGATTCTAGGAATTAGTTTTTTCTACAAATCCAATTCCACGCAGATTCTGGCATGACCCCTGTGAATTTTAGCTTCTTTGTCATCCAAATTCTCAATAGTATTCATATCCACCTTAAGAGTTTTCCCAATCAAATCTCCTAATCTCCACATGCATTCCTTGTTATAGCAGAGTAACGGGACATGGGGAATTCTGATCCAGGTAGCTACTCTTTCAAGTGGGTTATGAAATAGGTCAAAGTAGGGAGACCATCTCTGCACTAGGATTGTGTGCTGAGATATCGTCCACGGACCTCCGAAAAGGATTTTTCTGTAGTGATGTTCCCACTTTTCATGATCATTAAATTTTACAACATAGTAATTATTGGGAAGATCTATTAAATCAAAGCCGTAAGTCTACCATATTCTGCTCAGATGCTCTTTTAGCCTGTAGAAATTTATTTTTGCACCCAGGATAGTGATGATAAGAGAGTTGTTCCAGGGCCTTACCCAACTATTGTATTCTTCCTGTGACATTTGCATTGTTGGGTAAATATTCATGAGTTGTTTCAACTCTTCTGAAGGTTCCGATAATTCCCAGGATTGGTCCAAAAGATCAGATAACATAGCATCCTCCTCCGTACTGTGGCTCCCATGAGCAACGCCATTAAACTCTGTTTCCTTGAAGCCCATAAGTGAGTCTTTGCACGAAAGTGCATGCCCTATTTTGGTTGAAGAAGTAATCCTCTCCATCTACTCTGCTTCTTTTCCAGAAGTTCCATTCATGACGGTCATGGAGGAATCATCGAAAGATGTTTCCGACGCATCCTTAGCCAATCCAGCAAACTCCTTAGCCTCCAATGCTCCTTTCGGCGGCATTTCCCGGACGCCGGGGACATCCATCCAGAATAAACTACATTGGCACGTATTCCAATAGACAGCTCCTCTCTCCTGTCTCTCTCTCCAAACGTTAGTTTTACTTCATGAAAAATAGTGTTAATGTTTTTACTCTTTGATATGGTTTCTTTGACAAATCACAATGATTTTGCTTTTCACTTTCATTTCCTCAAATGTTCCTGTAATTTTATACGGTTTATTCAAATTATTTGTTTGCAAACAACAACAAAAAAATGCATAAAGATTGATCAATCACGTCCCCAGTTGATATGAAAATTCACAATCTACACCGATGACTATTACAGAGTAATTAAATCAGAATTATAATTGTAAGTATAGGATCTGTACAGCTGTATTCTAGACACATCTATGGCTCTCATTATAATGCTATTTTACCTCATGTACCACTATTTTGATACCCAAAGCCAGGCTACGTTATTTACTACTCCATCATATTTTACATGCCTGATATTTCTCTCTACGACACAAACCACATGTAACATCCCAACGACTTGCTCTTGAAATTATCCTCTTTGAGGCCATGTTACTCTTCACAGTTTTAAAACGCATAAAGATGCTCAAATCCTCATAAAGCATTTTTTTTATTTCCCTCCAAGCCCATGTGAAAACAAGCAATCATACATAAACATTGTAGAAATAAAACAGACTTGCATATATACCTTCAGAATCGAAATCTACGAGGTTTTTATCATGTTTAGTTTGAAGATCTCTTGTTCTTTGTTGCAGATTTTTTGTTGTTTCTATATCACTCTCTGACATTTTTACTCTTTGAGATGCTTTCTTTGATAAATCACTCTGACTTTTGCTTCTCACCTTCATATCATCAAATGTTCCAACAATTTTATTTTGTTAATTCAAATAATTAGTTTTGCAAAAAAAAAAAAAAAAAAAACAACAACAACAACAAAGAGCATCTCAAAGTCTCACTCTAAAAATTTTTCGCTTTAGGGCTATATTAGCACTCGGGGTCAAAATACGTCTAGGGGAAAGGTATTCAGACCTTTTAAAAGAGTCTATGACTTTGAATACTGGTTTTTCTAAACATTATAGAAATAAAATAGAATTGCATATATGCCTTTAGAATTGAAATCTATGAGGTCTTTAACTCGTTTTGTTTGAAGAGGAACATTTTCGTTTTGTTTCATTATCTTGATACTTCTCCAATTCAGAAGAGTCTTCATTATTTCGTCATGGTTTGACGAAACAGAATATCCTTTCTGTGACACAGCCCTGAGTATTGCTTTGAACGAGCCTACATAATTTTGAAATAATAATAATAATATGGTTATAATATAAATTGTCCAGAGTTTAGTGTGGAGAAGGAAATGAAAAACGTGAACAGATTTGTGTACCTCAATTTTCTTAATCGTACGATGAGCAGATTCTTTTTGTAGTTGAATTAAGAGGGGAATAACCGACGTTGACGTAGTTATATATTTTTTATTCAAATAATTGGACATTTTTATTTTGATACATACCTTGAGGTAAGATATACTTTTAATCTTTTACATTTATATCAACTTTCAATTTAATCCCTTAAATTTATAAAAAGTACTTTTATATCTTAATACTAATATCGTTAATCTTATTTAACGAAAAAAACGACACAACAAATTTAGGGGGGGGGGACTCTTCTCATATTAATCTTAATTACATGTCATCACTTTCACTTTCACCTCTATAATTAACTCATCACTTTTAATTATTTTAAAACCTTTTTAATAAAAAGGAACAGTACCGCCTGCCTCCTTAATTTGTCCTATCACTTTGTTTATCGACTTTAAAAATAACTTTCGTCCATTTTCTTTCTCTCCGCATCCTCCTTCCTCCCCTATTAATATTTAAAACTTCCATGGTTTTTGAACTCTCTTTCTCCTCTTTAGAAGTAAAAATCCTCTCATAATCTTTTTTTTCTCATTTTCCTCTCAGAACCTCATCTGCATCTTTAAATCAAGAAATGAATAATTTAGATTTACTAATTTATAACACTATTATTATAATATTTTATAAGCTAATTTTTTTATTTTGCCTATGTTATAGTTATGAATAGTGTAAATCAGATTTTAAATATTTTAATTTATTTAGTTATGTTTATAATTATAATTTTATAAAAAATGTTAAATAAAAAACATCTAATCTATTGATCTAAGGATGGATATGAGATTCTCAAAAGAAAAGGAGGGAGAGGATTTTTCTAAAGTACGTCTATTTTTGAGATCTATAATTTTCCCATTTCATCACTTTGAATCCCACAAACTCTTCCTCTGAAATTTGAATATGCATCATCATATATATGCGCTGCAACTTGAAATTAAGTTGAAACTGTGCCTTCGTGGGTTCTTTCTCTTATCCCTTTCTGCTAGCCTCTTCCCGTATTCTTCATTGCCATGACTACGATATGATAATATCCAAAGTTTGACCGTTTTCCGGCAGCCATAAACAGACTTCTATCGTAACAACTATATATAGTATATTTATCACATTCGGTACATAAAAATGTACTATAGAATAAAGAAAATATTTATCTTTAATAATTTTAAAAAGAGAAAAAAAGCGAAATACAATTATGTGAACTGATCAATTTGTTTATATAGAAGAGTTTGATAGAGTGGGAAGTTCATGAGTGTAAGGGATCACCCATAAAGGATGTAACAGTGCATATGATATACATTTAAAAAAATTGCAGATGTTAGTCATGTTACAACATTTCTTATCATTAAATATTGACAAGCATTTACTTCCCCATGCCATGCATTGTATTAACAAATTTAACCCTCCTATATTATATCTCCAAACAAACCTCTCATGAAACCAACTGTTTACTACTTCAGTCACCTTTATTTGCCACTCACATTGTTACATTGTCTTCCCTTTAAGACAATTACATTTCCTTCTTCATCTCAATGTTTGTGGTGACTATCTTTTTGGATACTCTTGCGAAGAATCACTTGACCACCTCTTCATCACGTGTCCTATATGCTAAAGCAAACTAGTTTGATTGTTTTTGGATCCAATTTCACTCACCATCTTTCTCAAACTTTAAATTATGACTCAAAAAAAAAAAAAAAACACTAAACCAACTTTTCAGAAACAGAGAAACTTCTATCTTACATGTTATCAAAATTCTGATAAATTCTATTTGGATTAAATGAAATCGGGCTTGGTGTAAACTAACCCAGGGAGAGAAAAGAACCTTGATTCTTTATTGATTACCAAAACATGTGTACACAATCAAATGTACAGTACCTAATGTAATAGTCTCATATTTATAGTATATTATTGAACAGACCTACAACACAAAACACTATTGGCTGGGTCTCAATAATAACTAACTACAATTCCAGGCCCAATACACAATATAAAGAAACTAACTCCTATTTCTACACTCCCCCTCAAGCTTGAGGTAAAGCAAATCAAGTGCACCTAGCTTGCCTAGGAACTTGTTTAAACTGTCCTTGCTTATAGCCTTCGTCAACATGTCAGCTTGCTAGTCCCATGAACTCACATGTTTCAAGCAAATCAGCTTGTATTGCCCCTTTTCCTGGACAAAGTGATAATCTATTTAGATATGCTTTGTCTGCTCATGAAATACGGGATTAGAAGATATATGAATCGCGGCTTTACTATCACAATACACACTCACAGGCATAGGATGTAATATTCTAAGCTCTTTCATCAAACCCATGACCCATACTACCTCTGAATAGCCAAGCCTGAAGCTTTATACTTGGCTTCTACTGAAGACCGCGATACGGTAGGTTGTTTCTTTGTCTTCCACATGATAAGATAGCCCCTCAACTTTAATAAGTAACCCGTTACAAATTGCCTAGTCGTTCCACACGCTCCCCATTCTGAATCACAAAAACAATCTAAAGATAGGCCACATGTCGAACTCATTAAAACTCCACATCCTAGAGTTTGCTTCAAGTATCTAATCACATTCAACACCGCAATCATATGTGACTTCAATGGAGCTTGCATGAATTGACTTAAAGTCTGCACAAAAAAGGAGATATCAGACCTCATAACAGTTAAACTAACTACCAAGACTCATAATGTTGTGGGTCTTTCAACAAATCCTCCTTCATATCCTTTCCTTCTTCATATGCTAACAACTTCATGTTTTACACCATTGGTACATCTAATGGCCTGCAGCCACTTAAACCAGTGTCAAACAACAAGTCTAGTATGTATTTTCATTAGGACATCACTATCCCTTTCTTTGATCATGTCAATTCAATACCAAGAAAGTATTTCACGGTACCCAAATTCTTAATTTTGAAATTGCTATGCAAAAACTCCTTGACTTGCTTTATTCTTCCTTCATTACTTCCTATGACCAACAAATTATCGACATACTCAACTGTATAAACCACACCATCAATATAATTTCTAAAGAACAATAAGTAGTCACACTTACTCTGCCTAAAACCTCTCTTAATTAGGGTAGTGGTCAGTTTATAATTCCACTTTCTGGAGGCTTTTTTCAACCCATACAGTGATTTTCTCAACCTGCAAACCAAGTTTTCCCTCTTGCTATCAAAACTGGGGGTATCATCATGTAAACTTATTCATTGATATTTTCCTATAAGAAAGCATTGTGCACATCCATATGGTACAAATTCCAGCAGTTTATAGAAGCCAATTTAAGTGTGATCCTAATAGCAACTATTTTAATGACCAGAGAAAATGTTTCATGGTAATCTATTCCCTCCTTTTGAGTGTTTCCATTAGCTACTAGCTTAGTATTATACTTTTCTATCTCTCCATTAGCCTTATATTTTATCCTATATACTCATTTACAACTTATAAGCTTCTTTTGCTTAGGAAGACTAACAATTTCCCATGTTTGATTTTTTTTTCTAATGCCTCTATTTCTAGTCTCATTGCCTTTACCCATTCATTACTCTTTATTGCTCTTCATAAGTGGAAGGTTCTACAATTGCATCAACATTACATAAGAAGCACATGTAAGAAGAATGTGTCTACAATTACATGTATTTATCAATAGGATATAGACAATGTGTCTTAAGTTTAGAGGAATCAAAAGTGACTAAATTGCAAACATAATCTTGAGACTAAATGGGAGCCTTTCTTTCCCTCCTTGGCCTCTCACCAATTGACATGGCTGGTCTCTTAAATGATTTTCATCTTCATTATCAAAGTCATTCACATTAGCAATATTTGGAACTTCCTCATGATCATTTGGAATGTTTACAACATATTCAAAATGCATATTACCATTAACAGGCATGTTCATATTATAATCAGGCATAGCATCATCTATATCAATAAAATCAAATCTTTTACATCTTTAGTAACTCCCCTTAGTCAGTAGGTGTGATATCCTTAAAGGGATATCGGGTTTCATAAAAAGTAACATGCTGAATGACTATAATAGGCCCAATTGCAAGCTTAAAAGGAGATAACCCTTCTGATAGATGGTTAGGATAGCCCAAAAGTGCACTGGGAATCGATTTGGCTCCAAACTTATCAGAAGCGGTCAAATATGTAGCAAAAGTTAAGCTACAAAACATTTTAAGATGATCATAAGTAGGTTTCTTACCATAGACTCTCTCATAAGGAGTTTGGTATCCCAAAATTCGAGAAGGGATATGATTAGTTATATGAGCCACAAGCTTGACACACTCTCCCCAATATCGAATGGTCATTATTGTAAAATGAGTGCTCGAGATACTTGCATTAAGGTTCTGTGCTTCCTCTCAACTATTCCGTTTTGTTCCAGTGTATAGGGACATAAAGTCTCATGCACTATACCCTTAGACAACAAATAGTTGTGAAGATCACAATTAGCGGTACCATTATCACACTTTATTCATTTAACAATGGCACTAAATTGAGTAAGAACATATGCTAAAAAAATTTTGATATGGAGAGTGGCTTCAAACTTGTGCTTTGTGAGAAACACACAAGTGGCTAGCTCTAGAAAAATCATCTACAATGGTAAGAAAGTAAGTATGACCGGAATGTGTGAGAGTTTTATAAGGACCTCATACATCCATATGCAATAATTCAAAACATGCATGAGTTTTAATACAACTAGGGGAGAAGGGTAATTTTGTTTGTTGGGCCTGAAAACATATATCATAGCGTCCATTTATTGAAACGTAGCTCTTGTTGATAAAATGCAAGTGTCTCAATACAGAATGGGGCGCATGCCCAAGTCTTAAATGCAACAATGATAAATCATTACATGGAGAAACCAAATCAATAGAGTTTGAAACAATGTTAACAGCATGGGAATTGACATGTTTGTATTGTAAGATGTATAATTAAGCTACCAATCACCTTCAACTTGCCACCCTAAAGGCCCTGTATTGAACAAAAATAAGGAAAAAATGCTATAATACAGTGTTGCTCCTTTGTTAGACGAGAAACAGAAGTGAGATTAAATTGTAGTCTAGGGACATATAGTACTTCTTTAAGCAAAATATTATTAGAGAAATACATTGTTCCTACATGTGACTTTTACTTTATTACCATTGGGAAATTTTATGGTTTTAATTGGCCCCCATATATTTGGTTGAATTACTCAATAATGATAAATCACAAACTAAATGTGATGTTGCTCCTGAATCTATCACTCAATTTGTGTGTGTGTGTGTGAGCTAAGGAAGGAGAGATAAGCATACCTATACTAGCAAGAGCATGGACAATAATGCTCGCATCTTCCTCCTTTAAAAACTCTAACAACTTGTCATATTGTTCCTGAGTAAAGATGGGTGTTACTATGTTAGCTGTGTGTCCTCCTTTTTCATTCTCTCTCTTGGAACTAGCAGTGTCTTAATTGACAATTTTGCCTCTATTGCCTTTGAACTCTAGAGGAAATCCTATCAAATGCCATCACCCTTCTTTAGTGTGCCCTTTTCTACCACAATGGCTACAATTTAAACCCAAGCTGCCTCTCCCTCATCCTCGGGCACGTACTCTTCCCTTAGTAGTCATAGCAACTCCCTCAACAGCAATTTCCGTTGTCGAATTAGCAAGGTTTTTTTGGGCTTCATCTTCAGATATCATGGCAAAGGCCTGATTGACACTTGGAAGAAGTAACATGAGAAGAGTGTGACTTCTAGCAACCACATAAATCTCATTAAGTCAAAAACGAAAGCAATTTTTGTTGTTGTTGTATAGCTTCATCATAAACCTTGGAGGTGGCACACTAGAAGGAAGGGATTGGAAATATTTCTGACTGTTCTTCCCAAATTTCTTTCATTCTTGTGTAGTAGATTGATACAGGTAGAGAACCTTGATGGAGGGGATTAATCTCACCGTGGAGAGAAAAATTCTAGAACCACTAACTTTGCAATACCTCTCATTTAGGTCTTTCCATACATAGTGTGCCTCTTGAAAATGGATGACACTATTAGCAATTTTCTTTAAAATCAAATTAAGCAACTAGGAGAGAACAATTGCATTGCAATGTTCCTACTAGTCTTGCAATCCTTGATCTTGAGCCTCCATTCTACATGTTCCATCTACAAACCCTAGTTTGTGTTTTCCTCTAAGTGCAATCATCATTGCTATACTACAAACAATATAATTGTCACTCCTTGTAAGAATTTTTTGAATAATCGTGGCCCCTCAAGTGTCTGAAGGATGGATATAGAGTGGATGAGTAAATGGAAGAGCACTCACGGTTGAACCATCATTGGTTTTCAATTTTTCCATGGGTGAAACGCATCAAACTAAAATCCGCACAAAACACGATCAATATTTGAAGAAAAAATGCTGAAAATTCGAGATGAAATTTGTTGCCACGAACAAGACTTGATTGTGATGGATGGGCAGAACAAATCTCGGCGATGCGATCTAGAAATGAACAGGTTGTAATGCTCGACGTTGTGTCGATTTTAGGGGAAATTCGTCACAGAGATGAGAGGGCTCAATCGTGAAAACAAGAAAGGGGATTCACAACAATCAATCGTGAGGTCACAAGAGGGGATTCCCTATGTGAGAGCTAGGGTTCATGGAGCACGATCGCAATATTCTAAGAATCGGGTAAGTGTGTACATTGTCGGGGCTCCGATTGGACTATGCGGGTGATTCTTAGATATCCGCCCGGATCTTGGCCCGGTATTAGGTCAATGACGCTGGACTCTCCCTTCTTTGTAACCAGTTCTTGATTAATGAACCTATTCTTGGGCCACATCTTGACTCTGGGTTTGGCTTAACACATGTAATAAGATTCTTCTCTCATAAAACATGTGTATACAACCAAATGTACAATACCTAATGTAAGAGTCTCATATTTATAGTATATCACCAAACAGACCTACAACACAAAACAATACTGGGCCTCAAAATAACTAGCTACAAGTCCAGGCCCAATACACAATATAAAGAGACTAACTCCTAATTTCTACACTTTGAATCATGACCAAATTGATCATCCGTCAACGGTCATCAAAGAAATACAAGGGAAAATTTCATTTGTTGCGCTCCACATTCATGACTATTGGAAAGTACAATCCAAAGTCACCTCTAGGGCCTATATCATATCAATGAATGAGAAGGAGTTCAACTCTAAAGATTGGATCATCATCCTGTATAAATTGAAAAGACGACAGAAAAATAAAGGTTGTTGTGATGCACAAATATGTTCAGCTGGTTCAATCTTGCATCAATTTATTTGGAAGAAAATTATCCTAAAGATCCTCACTTCTACTATTAGTAACTCTGAGTCTCCATTTTGTGGATTAGAAAGCATGTATATTGCGTATAATTTCATTTATTGTGCTCGATCGTCAGCTTTCAATGGATAATTACATGTTGCAAATTCGGTGCTCAAAAAAAGCCCCACTATTTAATCAGATCATATTAATGTGGTGATTCAGGATATCCAAATTTACTCAAGAAATTTCCTCCTTTTCCTATTGATACTGTTACTTCTATTTTTTTAATTAAACTTATTTGCTGCACTTTAGTTCGCTTTCTTCATCTCCATAATAAACTTGTAAGTTAGTAATATCATTTTGTCTTTTTATTAAAAAAACCTGCCGGAATTTGTTTGGCTTGATTTGGACAAAAATATGTTTTATGGTTGAGCCGAGTCCGATCAGAATTAAGCCATGATTAAGCCAAGAGACTTATTACATATATAATATTTTTTAAAAAAATTATTATTTAGCTATTACTTTATTACGTCAATTGTTCACCAGTTCATCATTTCATTTACGTGAACACAGTACCTGCAGTTCATCATTTCATTTACGTGAACACAGGAATGAAGGTAAGACCATTCCATGAATTCAAATTAAACCCTTTCAAGATTATCTTTTTTAATCGGAAGAAAAAGTACGAAAGAATTAATTTCAAGACAAGATGATGCTTGTTAAGGGTGGGATGTCCACGATTATTAATATGGCACTATATAATAAATAATAACATATTAATAAACGATGGCTTTTTGTTATTGTAAGCTTGCGTTTAAGTCCAAATATTTTTTCTAATTCCCTTGTTTGTTTACCTCACCACCACCCAACAAACGATGTTCTTATTTTTCTTTGTTATCTCACCAAAGTTTTGTCTCTAGTTGTTTTTTAATATGAATAAATCATTTAATATAATTTAGTTAGAGACATGTGTTTATAAATTTTGATAGCTCCACACCCATATCTGTCGTTGGGTATGGTATGGGTGTAAAAAATCTTAACGAAAAAGATTAATTTGAATATAAATCATCCTAGGGATATCAATTGTATTTTCTCAAATTATAATTTCGTTAATTCTATTTTAAGTTTAATACTATAATGAAGTGTAATTAAATTTAGCATTAAACTAAAATTTTTTATATGATTTTAGGATGGTAAGTTTTCATCAAATTATTATATATTAAAAAAGTATATAAAACATTTATTATTATATTTTAAAAAAATATATCAAATATATATATATATATATATATATCTTTAATAAAAACATAACAAATGTGTGATTTCTTACCCAATTATATAAATATAAAATATTTTAATAAAATTTATAAATTTATGTACTTTAATTAATAAAAAAATTTCATAAGGAAGGTAGCACCTATGTCTTAGTCTATGTATCTGTTAAAATCTGATTTATCAAGTTATACTCGATTAGGGAAAAAAATTATTTCCTTATACTTATTGGGTGAATTTTGTCAACCTTAGATCTGTTTCTCAACTTGATCTAGATTAGTTGCAGTCTAATACGGCTTGTAAATAATAATAGTCCGTTTGGTTCGATTTCGTGGAAGAGGATTATATGGAATCCTAACACAATAGATTGATTAGAGTGTTTGGTTGGCATATGTAATGTAAAGAGGATTACATTTTAGAATATGGATTACATCATTTGATGTAATCAGTATTATCCTGTTAAGACTGATGAATGAAGAAACAGACATCGTGTAATCAAGCAAAAAAGACACTATTGTCATAAGAGTTTTTTAAATTGACCAAAATACCCACCCATAAACGTTAAATATTAAATAATTACAACCATTAAATATTAAAAAATTAATTAAAAATATAACATTTTAAAAAATATTCCCCGATTAAAAATTAAAGAAATTATATTCCACCATTACAAAATATTAAAATATCCAATTAAATAATATTCTCACTATTAAATATTAAAAAAATACCATGAACAACTTACTCCATAATATTTTCGCTATTAAATATTAAAAAACTACTATGAACTCAACTTGTACACTGCACAAATTGAAAAAATTATCATGCACCCAACATATACATTATACATATATGTGTAGACAATGTTAATTTTGTCTCTTGCTATATAATTCTCATATATTTTCATGTTTGATGTAATCCAATCAAACATTTTTATGCACAGCGTCATATTTCCTTAAAGACGAGCCAAACAAATTCATGTAATCATTATTATATTATATTACATTGTATTACATTTATTTACATTAGCTCCAATTTCATGAACCAAACGAGCACTAAGTGATTTGATTTTATATATATAACAAATCCTAAACATCAATTATATAGCCCTTAATTTATGTTTTTGTCTACATATAATCTCATCAAGCTTTGAGTTTTATGCATATAATCCTTCTAAATTTTAATACATGTGTAAATATATAATGAACAAAACTATTAATATGAGAGTTATTTGTATAAATGTAAAAGTATAGGGGAACTCATGGTAAAATTTCAAAGTTAAAAGATGTTATTTATACATAATCTAGAGTTTAGAAAACATTTCGCTTTTTGTTCACTAAAAAATCCGTTAAATTAAGAGCTTCTCAATGCAACCAATAATTAACCACACGTTCTTCTTAAAAGCGGTGGCAGCTGAGCTGATCTCATACCAAAATGGTCAAATGAAAATGGAGTGGTTAATTACCTAATGAAAACAAAATCATGCTTACTAATTAAAAAATTAGCTGCAATATAATTGTATAATTGTCATCTCCACACTCCACTCCTTTTTTTTTAAGGGAAATTAAATTGAACTCATCATACTCTACATGTTTAATTGTTCATCAAGTCAACTTCATACAAATACTTACCTTTCTTAAAATATGTTAAAGGAATATGGTGGAAGCTAAGGTGACGTGCAACAATAATAACCCTAAATAAAAGAACTAGTTTCGGCGTCCATCACTATGCTGATATATATATACACACATATATGTATATATATACATATATGTATATATGTGTGTGTATGCGCTGTTTAAACACGGTTTTAATCATTTAGATTTAAAATTTTTAATAAATTTTTTTTAAAAAAAATCTATCGTTAAGAGATTATCTTTATTTTAAATTTTATATATATTAAAATAATTTTTAAAAAATCAAAAAAATAATTTAAACCATTCAAATTGGTTTTAGAATGGTGAACTGTGCGCGAAATGATAAGGAGTTTTTAGCGCTCATAGGTCTACCTAGCACTAAAACTTAATCCCCAGTATTCCCCCCACACAAAAATCCATACCTACCCCAATTAAACCACACACTTTAATATTATAATCCTTCGATATTTAATATAAAATATATTTAGAGAATTGATATTGATCATAAATATAAGGTAATTTTTATATTTATCAATATTTTTTTTAATTTACCTCTATTAATGCTCCTTTAATAATAATTAAGGAGGGATGAGAAGGAGAAAATTAAGGAATATGACTAAGATATTTTAAAAAATATGTGTCATAATAACTAACTCAATTAATTTTTTTAATCTAATCAAATTAAATAAATATATCTTATATTAAAAATAAAAAAAAAGTGTATATATATACGCCTGCACAGCAGCCCACAGAAACAAAAAAAGCAAACTTTCCATCCATCACGGCACCTTGTTTTGCCTATATTTTTCCTGTTTCTGTTTTTTTTATCTCAATCAGTGGATGACACTTCCCTTATAGCATTCAAACTCTGTCTCAGTCATTTATTACTCAGGAAGCTCAACAACCGTTAACGCACACATACACACACGCAAACAAACAAACTAGCTAGGACCTACACTTAGCCTACCTCCTTCATTTCCATATGCCTCACTATTCAACTTTTTTTCTGTACAATTGGAATTACTCCTATATATTGGAATGTAGGTACACCTCATTACAGAATGTCAATAGGCCTCTAAAACCAATCAAAACCAGTGGCTAGAAAACTGAAAAACCAGTGACAACTAGCTAATTGAACCTATCTCACTGAAAGTACCACTTAGACGTATAGTATAGGCTAGTTCAATGGCTTTGGACTGTTTTGGTTTGGAGTTTAGGCTATATATATAGTTCACAGTGAATATATATATATATGACAAAGTCGACATCTTCTGAACTTAGAAATGTTATAATTAGTACTCTTTCCATTCATAAATATAAACTTCAAACTTTATATAATAGGTCCGTCCCAAAATATTTGTTAAAGAATTTATTTCACTTTTTCGTCTTTATTTTTTTTATTGTATTTATTATCTCTTTTACTTATATATCTTCTTTATAAATAAGGGTAGAGTTGAGAAAATACATATTTATGTTGTTAATTAATTTTAACTATTTTTTTAATAATCACAAATCGGTTATTTGAATGTTATAATTAGGAATGGAGGGAGTAATAATTACCTTCATGTGATCATATATATCACTTGACTTAATTCATGGTCAAATTAAATTTAAATGACAGTTTAACACACATATCTATCTAAGTCTTTCATTCAGTAAGTACATATTAAAGCTCATCACTCTTAGTTCCTTTATTAAAATCTGTCACGGTTTCTTTTTCATCGGCACATAAAGCAAGAAGAAGGGGGAAAAAACCATTGTTGTAAACCACCATATGGCGCCTGCTGTTTCTGTCTCTCTCTCTCTCTCTCTCTCTCTAACTCATATATCTATCAATTTTCGTTATTTTAGATTATAAAGATATTATGCAGACTCAAAACTACTACAGATTTTTTTCAAAAATATTGGTGATACATTTATTATTATTTAATCATTTAATGCTTCGTCAAGAGTACAGAGCTTCTGGACATTAATTTCTTTTCCATTTTCGCAATAATTAATAACCATGTGGCCTTTAATTTACTTCGCGAGAGTCATACACGTAATCGCTGATTCACCACTATGCCTCGAATACATTTCATTACTGTAGCGATATGCTTCAGACGCTAGCAAGCTGACATGGCATTCCTTCCTCATCCTCCTTGTATGCATATAAATGCTCCATTGTTCCTTGGCATGCAAGACCCACTACTTATTTCTTGAACTGCTCGAAGCATTATTAAGTTTCTCTCTCTCTCTCAATTCGTCCAAGTATTATTCATCATGAAGATAGAAGCAGAAACATTGGTAATGAGATTTAAGGAGATTGTTTCTTTGTGTGTTGGAATCTCCATGAGAATTCTCGAACGACTCGTTTTTGCTGCATTCACCTGCATTCTCGCTCTAGGTATCTCTCTCTCTCTCTCTCTCTCACATCGTTTTTGCTGCCTTGTTAATCTTGCAGAGAGAGGAAAGTGATTGAAAGAGAGAAAAATATCTTCTTGTGGCTAATTCCGAGTGTTTTTTAGTGAGAATAGTAGGAGTGATTCAATTTTTTCTTAGTATATACTACCTCTTATCCTTAGTATAACATCTTGTTGGGGTTGCAAATTGCAATAGGAATGAGATCTTATATTAACTATTATTAGAGGTAATACTGTGTATGCTTTTCATCTATGTCAATCTGGATTGAGTGTTGGTTGTTTGGGAAGGAGGACAGGTTTGCTCTTAACCTGGACACACACACACACACAATAAATTAATTATGCAAACATGTCAACACTAGACTTCGAGTCTAGGACCTCATATCCATGTGTGGCAGGTGGCGCTGCCACTGAAAAAAGTTGCCGGTAATTAACGAGCTGAGTGATGTATTAATGTGGAGAATAATGGTGGGAATGAAACAGGAGGGTCAATAATGGGGACAATAGTGGGAGGGATGAAGGGTCAAAGATCAGAGGCTGGGATACTTGATGGAGCTGGGAAAGGAGCAGTTTCAGGAGCCATTGCTGCTCTTGAATTACTTGATTTTGTTGCTGATGAAGATGATCAGTCTATGTCCAAGGTATTTTTTTTCATAACACACACACTTGTTATAGTATTTATTTTTATTGATGTTTCAAACTAACAACCTTACGTTTAAGATGCATTTATTACAAGCTACAAAATAAACAGCTTAACCTCCTTGAAATTGGTATTTTAGTGGACCCCACTCCACCTTGAAGACGAAGCTTGAAACAAACGTTTTTAGTGACTTTACTCATATTATACACTCTAAATCCCTAGTCCATTTTGAGTATCATTGTTAAATAATATCTGTCCTTTGTTTTAAACTAGAAGACTGCCACATCTTGTTGTTTTTGTTTTTTCATAGCATATAAGTTTATACTTTATATTTCTATTGTTGGATCTTTTTTTGCTCTTTAATTATTAGCAGCTTAATTTCTATATTTTTTTTTTTTTTGTGTGCAAGTGCAGGTTGCCCTATTAACTAGTTTGTTCAATGGGAAGGCCCTAATGGAATGTGTATATTCAGGCTATCAATGGCATGTAAGTGTGAGGGCAACTATATTCGTGGGGGAAAATCTAGGAACATTAATTTATTACAAATATGTGATAATTATGAAAGTAAATACTGATATATATTAATGATTATATATATATGTGTGTGTGTGTGTGTGATCAGATTGGGACTCCAGAAACCATCTACAGAGAAGTATCAGATATTTATGATATGAGAGGAATACCAGGACTGTCCCAGAAATTGATTCAAGGCCTGCCTTTGCATCAATTCAACTCCACAAAAATGCCAACTTTATACAATGAATCTTGCTGCTCCATTTGCTTTCAGGTGTAGTAATTAATTAAGAGTGAGAGTTTGAGGCATTAATCATTAGTATTATCATTATCATTATCATTATCATTATCATTATCATTATCATTATCATTATCATTATCATTAAAACAACCTTGAGAGAATCCAAGGTTGCTCCAATTTAGGTCACCCACAAAACAGACAAGAGGAATCATGCAAGTCTTAGTTCAAACCTACTTTGTAAACCTATAATGATTGTTTATAATATTTCCCAATTATATAAGGAAAAATTGCCAAAAAAATCTTTCATTGCAAGATTAATTGCCCAAATGTACCTGAAATTTGTTTAAGGAGCTATATGCACCATATATTCTGCAAGTAATCTTTTTCAACTGTGAGCAACATGTTTTCAATCTCACTGAATATAAGTTGTACCCGTTCAAGGATTTAGATCCTTAGGTACCTTTGGGCAGCAATAAATTTTGGATCAATGAGTAATTTTTCAACAGTTTTCCACCATATAATATTAATCATAATTAACAATAATGGTTATTTGCTTTTGGTGAGTGCAGGAGTTTGAAGATGGAGATGTGATAAGAATGCTTCCAAGATGTGACCATGTTTTTCACTCTCACTGTTTAGATAAATGGCTCATCCAACAAGGATCTTGCCCTACGTGTAGAACTTATGTTCTTGAGGATTATTTTGATGTTTAGCTATTTTAATTTAATTTTTTTGGGTAATCAAACTTAAACTTAATTATCTCTAGGTCTTGTACTCTTTTTGTTGATGTAGCTCCATTTTCAGGCAATTGTTCATAAATTAATTTTGAAGTATTTCATATATTGTTGATTTACTTCTTGCCTAATTAGGGTCAGACTTCATTGTTATTTTGAAGGGTGTGAGGGACAATTTTCAAGTTAAAACTACCATGCATGAAGTCATACGAGATTGATTATTTAACTTCAGAAAAGTAATTATATCCAACTTTCAAATATTTCTTTTATTAAAATCAATATATTGGCTTTTAATTAATATAAATCTCTCATAAAATTTGTTACTTATTAATTTTAATCATTGAAAATATTTATAATATCTTAGATTTTTTAACTTAAAACTTTTATTTCTGTATTGTGGTGTACGTGGTTTTCAATAATATAATGTTGTTTTAGGACATTTATTTACATGAATTAATTAACTATTCACTAATCAATTAAAAAATGGTATTATCCAAAGCCAGAGTTATCTAGCCATGTAAGACACTGCTAGATCGAGATGAGACATTTGTGATAGGAGGGGTAGCAACAAACCGCGAAATTGAAGTAATTGGTGGGTCTGAAACTTGATAAAAGGATCTATAAAAGGTGTTGAATACTGCACTACTACATATTCAGGCATATATAATGTTTAATAAATAACGGTTATAATGAATAAATGTCATGTATGTCGAGGCGAAAGTCGCACAAGAATATATAACGGTTAAATATATGCACCGCCACATATTGAGGGCCGGAATTCACAAACATACAAAAATAATGGTTGTAGCTGATAAGCACAATTTATTTAGTAACAAATATGACAGTTCTTATGAAACAACCATTATTTAACACTAACAAACGATTCATCTTTCAACATTATACTCGGTTGGAACAGCGATTGAAATGTTTAAAAGTAGTTTTTCAATCATGATTTACGATATACAAGGTAAGTATGTGAGAGGAGTTTTGTCTCGATTTACGTGAAAAATAGATCATAAGTAATTTCAACATCATAACAAATATACCCATTATATTAGTAAAAATGAATACATAACGGTTATAATAATTAACCGTAAAGTATGATTATAAATATGAGATATACATATATATATATATATATATATATATATATATATATCATATTTATACTTTTAAGATAAATACAATATATTGAGATATAATTATATATAACAATATCTCATATTTATACTTTTAAGATAAATATAATATGTTAAAATATTAATCTAATATCTATTATCTATTAATATCTTAAGGAGGCGGGAAAGATGGGATTTTGAGGAAAAAAAATTGTTTGACAAAACTTGACAGTTTTTCATAAAGAACCATTATGTATTCTTAAAGAATACTTAACAGTTATCAATGAAAATCGTCATATACTTTATAGTTCTTCATAAAGAACTATTATATATTCTTCAAGATTATTTAACAATTAAAAATAATAACTGTGATATATAAGAAGACAGGATTCTGAAAAATGTCAAATATAAGGAGGCAGGAGTCTATAAAAAAGTTATTTGATAATATATTACGGTTCTTTATAAAAAAAACCATTAAATATGATTTAACATAAAAAGGTGGGATTCTGAAAAAAAAAATTATTTAACAATATATTACGGTTTTTTATAAAGTACCGTTAAGTATCTTGTACTATAAAAAAATATTGGGAAAATGACGCAGAGGTCCCAAGGACCAAAAAAATCACAATAAAGTCTCTTTGAAAAGTCAAACATCAGGGACTTTTCTGTGGTTATTTCTCAAAGTCAAATGACAAAATTGTCCTTAGTTCACATCTCCAAGTTTAACACTGCAAGTTGCTCAGTTTACAACTCCTAATGCGTGTTTTTACAACATCTTGAGTCATTTTACCAACTTCTTCCTCGTGCCTGAATGAAACAATCTTTTTTCGCATGAACTTTAACTCTGCAAATTTAGTTTACAACTTCTGAAGCGTATTTTTATAACATGTTGAGTCATTTTTATAATTTCTTTCTCATGTATGAATGAAACTACCTTTGTTCACATCTCCAAGTTTAACACTGCAAGTTGCTTAGTTTACAACTGCTTCAGCGTGTTTTCACAACATCTTGAGTCATTTTTACAACTTTTTTTTCGTGCCAGAATGAAACAACCTTTGTTCGCATCTCCAACTTGAACACTGTAAATTCCTTAGTTTACAACTTCCTATTCTTGTTTTTACAACATGTTCAGTAATTACAACTTCTTTGACATGTCTACAAGAAACTACCTTTTTCCACATTTGCAAGTTTAACACTGCAAATTGCTTAGTTTACAACTGGCTAAGTGTGTTTTTACAACATGTTTAGTCATGTTAACTACTTCTTTTTCAAGCCAGGATGAAATGACATTTTATCCCAACCCCAACTTTTACAGCTGCATATTCCTTTGTTTACAACTTCTTAAGCATGTTTTAACAACTTCACTAGCAAGTATTACAACTTATTCTTCATACCTTAGTGAAATGACAATCTTCACAACTCCAGCTCTCACAACTGCATCAGTTATTCCCATTTGGTTTGTCACAACAGTTGAATTGGTTTGTTACAACTTCTTCTACCTTTTTTTACAATCACTACTACAAAAAGGGTAAAAGGTGGCGCACATTTTGTGGCACTTCTTTAAACAAGTGCCACAGCTTCTCTTTTTTTTTTTTTTACGTCTATAATTTTTTTTTTAATTTTGGGTACCAGCTGTGGCGCCTAATAGATTAAGTGCTACAATTGAGGAGGCCTGGTGTGGCGCCTGCCTACACAGGCGCCACACTTGAGGTCACAAAAGCAGCTGTGGCGCCTAACCCACCAAGCGCCACAGCTGCAGCATTGATATTTTTTTTTTTAAAGTGGACATGTGTGGCGCCTAAATAAATAGGCGCCACACATGTTAATATGTTTCTCAGCTGTGGCGCCTAAGCATTAGGCGCCACAGCTGAGAAGAGGCAATTGTGGCGCCTAATTATTTAGGCGCCACAATTGCTCACTTTTTTTAAAAAAAAAAAAATCAAATTGATAGTGTAGCTCTTAATTATTTCATTTCCCGCGTAGTGGTTCTGTGTCCGCCCCCCATATATTCCTTCTCTTTTTGACTACTACTCCACTTTAATTTTTTAACTACTCTCTCCTCCATTAAACTACTTTCCCTTTCTCATCTTCTTAGTGGATCCGTCGGCCCCCTCCCTCCATTTCCTATCATCTTCACACTAAAAAACACACCCACACGCTCACTCGCCACTCAAGCTAGCATCACCAACGTGGTCTCCCACTCTCTGCGCTTGTCAATTAATAGATTTGTAAGAAGAAGACTATTTCATTCTAGCTTGCTTTGTTTAAATTTTTTTTTTTAGTCAAGATAAACCGTAATATAACGTTTGCCTTTTTGTTCCTAATTTAATAGAAAAGAATGAAAACCTACCTTGTTTCGTTTGCCTTTTTGCTTTGTTTAAATTTTTTTGCCAACAAGCTTGCGTTTTTTAGTAATATTTTAATTTACTTAATTAGTTGTTGATGTACTGGGTTCACATATCAAGTTCTTGTATTGTGATATTTTTTATGTTAGTTTTGGAGAGTATTAATGTAAGAACATTATTGTTGGGGAACTTGAATTTTAAATGTGAAAATTATATATATATATATATATATATATATATATATATATATATATATATATATATATATATATATATATATATATATATATATATATATATATATATATATATATATATATATATATATATATAATAGGTTTGAAATATAAAATAGAAAGATTGACAATTTGTGGAGATGATAAACACGAAAGCCACTCATTTTATATAAAACTTCACAATCAGAAAGCATAAAAAAGGGCCACAGGAAAAAAAAAGAAGAAGAAGAAGAAAGAAAAAAAAAGAAAAAAAGGGACCCTCCTGTGGCGCTTGATTGAGCAAGCGCCACAGGAGGGGGGCCTCCTGACGCAAGCGCCACAGTAGGTCCCCTCTACTGTGGCGCTTGCTCCAGCAAGCGCCACAGGAGGCCCCCCTCCTGTGGCACTTCCTCAAACAAGCGCCACAGGAGGGTATTTTTTTAAAAAAAAAAAATTTAAAATGTTGTGGCGCTTCCAAGCGCCACAGCTTTTTTTAGTGGCGTCTAGATATGTGGCACTTCTCTAGCGCCACAGTTAATGCAATTATAAGCGCCACAGCTTTACTTTTTTGTAGTAGTGAATTTCATGAGTCATATTGACAACAGTGTGAGTTATTTTTGGAGGGTGTATAACTCCCACATCAGAACAACCGATTTGGTTTTTAACAACTTATTATGCCTATTTTATCAAGTTCATTAGCCATTTTTACAAGTGAATTGTAATTCTTCTAGGAGGTTCATTAGTCATTTTTACAAGTGAATATAATTCTCCCAAGAGTTTATAAATTGCACAACTTCCCACTGTCACAATCTGCAACATAAACTTCGTATTAATAAATGCCACAGTAATATTAATAACTACAAATGCATGCATTAACAACACTGTAACAACACTTTTTTAATATTATATCAGCATTTTGTAATCAAAGAAACCACAACCACATTCAATCAGTCCCACTTAAAACAAAGTCATCCCTTTGTTAGCTTGCCTAAAAATAAAGCATTTCTTCTATTACATTGTCCAAAAACATAGCACAGGTTTTGTATTATCAACTATAACAATCATATTAACAACTACAACTGCATGAATTAACAACACTTTTTCTTTTCATATTAGCGTTTTCACAACAAACAACCATCATCACATTCAACCATTCCCACTTAAAACATAGCACTCCCTCTGTAACCTTCCCCAAAAACAGAGCACTCTAATATTCACACAAACCAACTACAGTCAAACCCCAACTTTAATGGTCAAAACCATATCTTTAGCAAAATCTTAGCATTACTTATCTACCTCCTACCACTTAGTTCACTATTGAGACTAAACTCTAACCTTTGACCAACCCCTCAATCTCAATCCAACCAATGTACACACAGAAAAAAAAAATTTCAGTTCGTTGTTCTACCTTTGCTACATCACAACGAAGGCTTGGGCAACGGAGGAACGATGGAGGCTCGAGCAGTGGAGGAGCGATGGACGAACACACCAAAGTTGGGACTCAAAGGAGTGACGTTCGGCCACTTGAACGGATGCAAGGAAGACGCAAAAGAAGAGCAGAACGAAGGAGACCCACTTTTTTGAACATAGAGTGTTTTAAATTTCTTGAGAGTAACTTTGTTATTTCAAATTGGGAAATAATCACAGAAAAGTCTCTATGGACTTTTCTGATATTGGACTTTTCAAAGGGACTTTATTGTGATTTTGTTTTGTCCTTGGGACCTCTGTATCATTTTCCCAAAAATATTTGACAATACATTACTATTCTTCATAAAGAATTGTTAAGTAATCTAACAATATATTAATATATTTTTTATTGGTATATTAATAAATATCATGGACAATGCATTACGGTTATTCGCAAAGAACCGTTAAGTATTCTTTCATCTAAAAAGGTAGGATTCTGAAAAGTATCAAATATAAGGAGGTGAGATTTTGGGAAAAAAATTTATTTAATGCAACTCTTCTAATTCCTTCTTAAATGCTTTTTAGCTTCCCTAGTAAGTCTCATACTCTTCTTTCCATGGATTTTGCTCTGCCGTTGTGGGTTCCGTCTTCCACCACTAACATAGATCTTCACTCTGACACTCTTTCCTCTCGTGATTATTCCTTAGGTAAGTTTTTAATTTTTTTCAATTAACCTTTTTGTTTTATTTCATTTTTTTATAATGAGAGTTCACTAGTTGAGGCTCAAGGTAGCCGGATTATCTAAAAAGAAGAATTGCAGACAAAAAGCGATATTTAATTTCTAATGATGGCGATTGGTTTAAAGACAAAACAGAGAAAAAAAATGGGAGAAAACTAGAGAGCATGAAAAAATGATGAGGTAAAATACCAAATTTTTTTATTATTGTTTTATTGCCATGAAAAAACGATTACACTAGATTGATTATATAGACTAAAATCAATATAATTTTTTCTTCTAATTTTTAGCAGCTTGTTGAATCACGATCTACTTAAATGTTCACCCTCTCACGTTCTTAAATTTTAGCAGGTCTGTTGAATTAGAGTTGTTGAATCAAATTCGAGATTTGCTTAAGTTTTAATATTTGCCAATTTTACTATATATATATATATATATATATTCTAATTTTCATATTTATATTATCCTTTTATAGTTACGGGTAGTCTGAAGTACTGATACGTCGCGTCGTCGACAATCTACAACAAACGTATTGGAGAATATTGTAAATTTTTGTTGATAGATTTTCTTTTAGAATTTAAAAAATTTTAAGAAAATATTCTAGAGTGTTTAAGTGATTAATTTCTTTTAAATTGTATGATGTTTATCTATAATGTATTGAATTTTGAATACTATAAATAAAAATTTTTTATTTAATATTCTTATCTTGTTATTATCAATTATTATATTGTATTTTATATAATAAATATTAACAAGAAAACAAAATAAAATAATAATAAAAAATAACTATATATAATTTAAAAAAATAAAGCCAACATATTACGGTTATTAACAAATAACCATTATATATCCCCTCAACTTATATTACAGTTCAGAATGCTATATATATAGCGCTCGCATATATGACGGTTTGAAACCGTAATTTATGGTTGATAATGACCACTATATATGCCCTCAACTTATATTACGGTTCAGAACTATATATATATATATATAGCGTCCGTATATATAACAGTTTGAAACCGTAATTTATGGCTGATAAAAACTCTTATATATCGACAATTCTTTAATAGTACTTGTTGATAGTATTGAAAAAAGCGATAGGTTAAACTGCAGCCTATACAAAATTATCAATGTCAATCAGTATAAATATCTTATGTATATACACACATGTGCGCGTATATGAAATATAAAATTTATAACAAGTTACTAAATAATAGGTATTAAATTTAGTAAAAGAGGCTTAGACGCTTAGACCACCTAAGTATGAAGTTGTGTGTGAGTATGTAAGAACGTTAAAAATGGTTTTGAAAGAGTTTCCTCTGATAAGGTTTGCTGATTTTTAAATCCGACTCCACCAAACTCTATATTATATGCGATTGTACAATTTTTTTGCCAGAATATACATAATTGTATAATTAAAAAGTAAGATTAATTGTTGAAAATAAAGTAAATCATGTTAACTTAATGGGAAAATCTCATTTAAATACCATCTGAAATGTCAAAACCCACAAAAGTCTACTAAGACTTGTAAAAGACAGATAAGGGTTGAGGGGGGCACTACAAAAAAAAAGGTATTTTGTAGCGGTGCAATTGTAGCGGTTATATTAAACCGCTACAAATTATAGTATTTGTAGCGGTTTTTACCTAAACTGCTACAAATTTGTAGCGGCAAGATTTTTTGTAGCGGTTTAGTTCAAAAAACCGCTATAAATTTGGCGCGAAATTCCCGCCAAAACTTGTAGCAGTGATTTTATAGCGGTTAATGCACAGAAACCGCTACAATATTCCCGCCAGTTGGCGCGCCAACAGTGTAGCAGTTATTTGTAGCGGTTACAACCACAAAACCGCTACAAAATACCAAAGGTCAGAATTTTGTAGCGGTTCTGCCCCTTAACCGCTACAGAATTTCAAGAGTCTCGCCATTTGTAGCGGTTCTGAGCAATAACCGCTACAGAATTTCAAACGTTGTGAACTTTTGTAGCGGTCATTGTAGAACCGCTACAAATTTAATTATTTGTAGCGGTTAAAGTAGCGGTTATTTGAATAACCGCTACTAAAATCTGGCCTATTTAAACCCCCCGCGTCCTTCATTTCTCCTTTTGCTCATTTTGTTTCCTGAGGTTTCTCTGAGTGATTGCTTCGAGATTTGAGCGTTCAAACGTCCGTATAGGAGTTTTTGCTCAGTATTTCTCAGTATTTGCATTTAAGGTACGTATATAACACGTATTTTATTTATATTTTTATTTTTATTATATTTTTTTATAATAATGTGACTAATTTTTTTTTGTAATTTGTACAGTGGATATGGCTTCAAGACAGGATAAGGGGAAGGCCCCTGAGGTCCCCAGACCGATTTTACGGGGTGGCAGCAGCCAGGCAGGGGGCAGCGCGCAGGCAGGGGTACCGCGGCATCTCAGCCCATCCCCCCACAGGCACCGCAGACGATCCCACAGGCGACGACCGTACCAGAGGTGCCTGAGGTGGAAAGGCCAGATATTAGCGTTGAGGACTTCCTCAACGAGGAGGAGTTCGAGATCCCGATGGGGTTCAGGGAGATGGAGCAGTTCCTCGATGAGGAGGACGCTCGGGACCAGAACAACCCACGAAGGTCGTCTTCGCGGTCCACTGGGTTTGAGGTGCAGGTCGAAGGTAAATTAATTTTTTAATTTAGTAAATTATTTATTTAAATTAGAAATGTTAACTTTGAATTACAATTTATCTAACGTGCAGTAAACTGTGCAGACGAGCAGGGGAACGTTTCGACGAGGAGGCTAGACGTGGCCAGTTTGAACCAGATGGACCGGAGCCTCCGAGTTATAGTGCCGTGAAATGAGGGAACTGACCAGCCGATCCACAATGGGGGTCACCTGCTCAACCGCTTCCTGAACGACTTGGGCTCGAATTGGATGCGGTTTCCCCTTCACTTCCGGACGTGGAGACACGTTCCGAAGGGGCCGAAGGACCTGGCTTGGGAGGAGGTGGTTCAGGTAATTAAAATTATTTAATTAATATTTTTTGTAATTAATTCTATTTAATTAATATTTTATTTATTATGTTTTTTGTGATTATTAATATTTAAATAATCTTTTTTCAACTGCGGTTTGCCGTCCAGGCCAACCGGAAAAGGTACGCCCTCATGAAGATGGGTGACGCCTGGAGAAACAGGAGGAACCGTCTCTTCCACAAGGTGGATCAGGACGGGACGATGCCTCTGGAGCAGCTGACCGAGAGCGTCCCGGACGGCGTGCCGCCGAACGACTGGGCGCGTTTCGTCCAGTGGAGCAAGGAGTGCTGAGGCGCAGGTAATGTATTTATTAGATTTTTGATATATAATTTTGTAATTGTTAAATATTAAATTATAATTTCAATTTAATTTGTATTTAATTTTAAATTATAATACATTTAATTTTTTTTTTCCAGGAGCTTTCTCAGAGGAACACCGAGATTCGGGCGCAGCAGACGATCCACCACACAGCAGGATTGAAGACCTTTGTTGTGACCTACAACGAGCTGGTAAATTTTCAAACAATCACTTACTTTTAGCTTATTATTTCATAATACTAATTATTGTTTTGTATTTGTTTCAGGAGGCAAAGGCACAGCAGGAGAACCGTCAGACGGAGTATGGGGAGCTGTACGCCATCACACATAGACACCGTGACGGGACTGCGACCTCTCAGCAGGCAGAGGCGGCCATTGTAAGTAATTTTATTATTATATTTTTTATAAAACCAAGTTAATAATGAAAAATGCTAATTAGTAATTGTTTCATAAAATGGCAGGAGCGGATGCAGCAGTCGCAGGCTGAGCTGCGATAGACACAGCCTGAGGAGTCACAGGGGTCAGTGGACCCGACGGCTCCTTTAAAGGCGGGTCTGCCTCAGGCTGAGCACCCCAGACGCGTACGGGGGATGGGGATAGGCGTCAGACCTAGCATGGTCTACGGCAGGAGCGCCGCCTCTGAGGCTAGCAGCTCTAGAGGGGTCAGACGTCGAAGGGACGAGTCTATTGACCAGCTGCGGTCAGATTTAGAGCAGCAGATGCAGCAAATGCTGGTGCAGTAGCAGCATCACCTGCAGATGCACGCTGATATGATGTACGCTCAGCAGACGTAGTGGCGTGAGATCGCGAACAACATGCTCGAGGGAGCATGGAGTCACTTGTTCCTGGACGAGCAGCATCCAGTGGTTCCCCCTGTCCCTCGCTACGTCGTCCCGAGTACGACTCCTCCTCCTCCTCCTCCTCCCCCTGCTGATGACGATGGTGCGGTTCACTCTGCGCAGCGGCCCGATCCAGCGGTCCCTGAGGGAGCACCAGATGATCAGCCCCCAGCTACTTAGTTTAGGACTTTTTTTTTTGTTTAAACATTTGTAAATATATATATATATATATATATATATATATGAGTTTTTATTGAGTAATTGTTTCTTATTGTGTTTTATATAATTATATTTCTTATTGTGTTTAATTTATGAATTATTTATATCTAAATTTTTTTTAAAAAATAAAGTATATATATTTGTAGCGGTTTTAAAATATTAACCGCTACAAATATATATATATATATATATCGTTGTAGCGGTTTATCTTAAGAAACCGCTACAACCATGTATGTTAGTAGCGGTTTTATAATATTAACCGCTACAAATATATATATCGTTGTAGCGGTTTATCTTAAGAAACCGCTACAACCATATACTTTAGTAGCGGTTTTAAAATAATAACCGCTACAAAATGCTCATCATTTGAATTTTGAAATTTGCCGCCTTTCTGCACATTTGTAGCGGTTATGTTATGTATAACTGCTACAAATTAAAAATTATTTTTAAATCTGCTGTCCAACGGCTTTAATATTAGTAGCGGTTTTCTATATCTAACCGCTACAAATACTCAACAAGTAAATTTTGAATTTCCCACCAACTTGTAACGGCTTAAATATTAGTAGCGGTTTTATATATATAACCGCTACAAATACTCAACAAATAAATTTTGAATTTCCCCAAGGTGTAACGGCTTGAATATTAGTAGCGGTTTTATATATATAACCGCTACTAATATTTTACTACTGTAGCGGTTGGTGTAGCGGTTTAAGAACCGCTACAAAATTATAAAAGTTGGAATTTCAAAATATAAGGTTCTAGGCATTCGTCATTCTCTTCTCACTCATCTTCTTCTCTATACTTTCTTCTCTCTCACTTGTAGCTATAGATAAATCATGGATCAGGTTGCCGCGCAATTCTCCTGAATATTTGTACGGATTAAACAGTTTCTTGGATTTCGCATTCACTCACGCCAACTGTAACGACAAGATCGTCTGTCCGTGTCGGAAATGCAAGTTCAAGAAGTGGCATGCACGAAATGTTGTGAAGGAACATTTGCTTGTGAAGCCTTTCCCTAAGGACTATACGTTCTGGGCAGTTCATGGTGAGAAGGCCGGCATTAGATATGACGATGCTCTTTCTCGAAGTTCTCAAGTAGGCGTTCAAGTAGATGAAGATGATCCTGTGAATGATGCTGTGCGTGATGCGTTTGGATTTCAAGGCGACAACTTCAACGAAGAAGTGCACGGCTCTGAGCTAGCTTTTATGGGGAATGAAGTAGCTCGGGATTTTTTCAGCTTGATAGATGAAGCAAATCATCCTTTATATCAAGGTTGTCGCAAATATTCTAAATTATCTTTCTTGATCAAATTGTATCATATCAAGTGCTTGTGTGGGATCACAGATAAGGGAATGTCGATGTTGCTCGACTTATTACAAGATGCATTCCCCGACGCCAAGATTCCGACAACATTCTACGAGGCTAAGAAGATTATCAACAGGTTGGGGTTGAATTATCAAAAGATTGATGCGTGCCCAAATGATTGTATGCTATATTGGGGAGACAATTCCACCAGGGAGACGTGTAAGAGATGTCACATATCGAGGTACAAGACAATTCGGAAGGGGGAAAAGCAAAAGAAGAAACCTGCAAAGATTCTCAGGTACCTCCCTTTAAAACCTCATCTACAAAGATTATTTATGTCGTCTAAAACTGCTGAGCACATGAGGTGCCATGCCGTTGATAAAAACGAAGACGGTAAATTAAGACATCCGCGGGATGCAGCTGCTTGGAAAACGTTTGACAACGACTTTCCAGATTTTGCGACTGACCCCAGAAATGTTCGGCTTGCGTTGGCGACCGACGGTTTCAATCCTTTCGGGAATCTTAGCACAAGTTATAGTATTTGGCCGGTAGTCTTAGTTCCCTACAACTTACCCCCTGGATGTGTATGAAACAAAGCTCTTTCATTATGTCTATGATCATTCCAGGCAAAAAAGCACCGGGCAATGACATCGATGTGTATCTCCAACCACTTATTGCGGAATTGCTTGACCTGTGGAATGTCGGCTTGGAGACGTACGACGCTTACAGCAAGACTTTGTTCAACATGTGTGCAGCCTTGATGTGGACGATTAGTGACTTTCCTGGCCTTGGCACATTATCTTGTTGGAATGTGCATACTGGGTCGGCGTGTCCAGCTTGCAATTTTGACTCTGACGCATTGCGCCTTCCCCACAGCCGAAAGTGGTGCTTCATGGGGCATCGGAGGTTTCTCGATGGAACGCATGAGTTCAGATTGCAACGGAATCGCTTCAATGGGAAACCAGAGAAAAGAGGACCACCTCAGACTTTGTCCAGTACAGATATCTTACAGCAGCTTGAGCATGTTGACTTCGAGTTTGGAAAAAGCGACGATTCAGCACAAACTCGCCAAAAGACGCGCAGGACTTCGGCGCCTCAGTAGTGGAAGAAGATAAGTATTTTCTTCACGCTTTCATATTGGAGATCTAATTTACTTCGCCATAGTCTTGATGTAATGCACATTGAAAAGAATGTTTGCGACAATGTGCTGTATATGCTGCTTAACGAACCCGACAAGACAAAAGATCACCTTCAAGCGAGGAAAGATTTACGTGACATGGGAGTTCGTGAAGACGCTTGGCCAGATGAGCATGACAGATTTACACCGGCAAAGTTTACCCTCACAAAACAGAACAAGGATGTGTTCCTCGCGACGTTGAAGAAATTAAAAGTTCCTGATGGGTATTCAAGCAACATTTCTCGATGTGTCGACTTGCAGGCTCGAAAGGTTGTTGGCCTGAAGAGTCACGACTCACATGTTCTTATGTAGCAGTTACTCCCTCTGGCTATAAAGAATACACTTCCTCCCGATGTTTCCATCGTTTTGGTGGAACTTTGTTCTTTCTTTCAGAAGTTGTGTTCTAAGGTTTTGATCGCTGAGGAGCTCGATCAGCTGCAGTCGAAAATCATTCTTACACTTTGTCATTTGGAGATGATCTTTCCTCCGTCCTTTTTTACTGTGATGGTTCACCTCACAATCCACCTCGTTCATGAAACAAAGCTCGCTGGACCAGTACAATATCGTTGGATGTATCCGATTGAGAGGTACTCATTTTAAATATGTGCTTTAATTTATTGTCCGTATTTAATGTTTGCTAGTCATCCTTTTCATCATTTTATATCAATTTTCTCTTCTGTACTTCGTAGGTTCCTTGGGAAATTAAAATCTTACGTGAGGAATAAGGCGTGGCCAGAAGGTTCTATAGCTGAAGGCTATATAGGGGATGAGGTGCTATATTTTTGCTCAAGGTATTTTGATGATCTTGAGACGGCTTTCAACCGCCCGCCTCGTGTTGACGATTGTCCTGAACCTACGCCGACATCAGGAGAATTTATCCCTCGTGTTGGTAAACCAGTTGGAGCAACTGAGAACTTCAAACTAACGGCAACTGAGAAGTTCCAAGCACATAGACATGTCTTGATTAATTGCACTGAAGTTGAACCTTTCATACGGTAAGAATTGTACACTCACATGTTATTCGATCTATATCTTTCGTAACATTTCTCACTTTCATTTCACTAACGCCTTTCCATTATTAATTGCAGGGAATTCAGAAGTCATGTTAAGCGTCAGCTCAGGATCCGTACACAGACATCCTCGGAAGTTGATAGGAGGGTCCACAGAGAATTCCCGAGCTGGTTTGCGCGCAGAATACTAAATGACCACAACCCACACTCACCAGATTTCAGAGCTCTCGCAATCGGCCCTCTTGATCATGCAAAACAGTTTACAGCATACAATGTCAATGGTTTTAAGTTTTGCACTGTTTCACGGGATCAAGGATTATAAACACAGAATTCGGGTGTTTATGGCACATTTGGGACAAGGAGTTATGCGAGCAGCAGTGACGCCAACATGCAGTTCGGAGGCGTCTCTTACTATGGCAAGCTTCTTGATGTGGTCGAGCTTAATTATCAAGGCCGTTTCACCGTGACGCTGCTCAAGTGTTTGTAGGCAAATACCACTACTTCTCGGGGACTGACAACTGACGACCTAGAGATCACATCAGTCAATTTCTCACGGCCGATTCATACCGGTATTTCTCAAGATGATGAGCCGTATATTCTAGCTTCAGAGGCACATCAGGTTTATTATGTCGAGGACGAGAGGCATAGAGATTGGCACATGGTCGTTCATTTAAAGCCAAGAGACCTTTACGACATGGGTGAAGGCGATAACATCGTCTACGAGAGTGAGCCATTTCAACCAGCTGATTTTGAAAACTATTTCCCTGAAGGCGATGACAATTTACCTTACTGCAGTGAGTTTTTTTAAGTCCACGTCATTTGAATTAAATTTTTTAAATTTAATAATACATCAATAACAATAATTTTTCTATGTAGGGATGGCGACGATGAGTGATCAAATTCAAATTATGCTTTTGTCTTTACAAAAAAAGCAAAAAATTTAAAATTTGTTAAAATAAAATGTAAAAAAAAATTAAAATAATATTTGTAGTGGTTATTAAACCGCTACAAAAATATAAATAACCGCTACTAACTAATAACCGCTACATTAACCGCTACAAATAGCACTATGAATATTAAACCGCTACAAAAATATAAATAACCGCTACTAATTATAACCGCTACATTAACCGCTATAAATAGTACGTGGATCCCTATAAATACCCTTACCACAACTCATTTCAAACACTCCCCAATTTCTTTTCACCTTACCTTTCTTTCATTTTCTCTCATTTACAACTTCTTTCGTATGAGTAGAGGAGCTGAATAATACGATCAAATATGGTAACAAGATTTTTAATTTCTTTTATAATACTTCTTTCCTTTCTATAAAATTTATTCTAATCATTTTTTTTAGATATATCATAACTGTATCTCATTTTCATACACAATTATATTATATTAGATAACATAATAATTCCTTATTACCTACCTATCCTTAATATTACTATAAACATAAATTTTATACTACTCCTATTCAATTACATATTTCCTTTTTATTTATTAATAAGTTAAACTATTGAATAATAAACTAATTGAAAAAGATAAAATAATAACAAAATAAACTATTTAATTTAATATTGAAAAAACAGAAGAAAAAAATTATTATATACTTTTTAAAAAATTCTAAATATTTGTAGCGGTTATGAAACCGCTACTAAATAACGCGCTTTTTTTCAGCTCAATTTAAATTTTTTGGCGCCAATTTTGAATTTCATGAAATTAGTAGCGGTTTTTGAAAACCGCTACTAATTTCAAGAAATTCAAAATTAGTAGCGGTTTTTAAGAACCGCTACTAATTTCATGAGATTCAAAATTAGTAGCGGTTCGTTAACCGCTACAAAATAAAAAAAAAAATGTCATTTTTTTCGCACCAACAAATTTTCAATTTTTTATATTTGTAGCCGTTTCGTAACCGCTACAAAATTAAAAATTCTTTTTTTAGCTCTTAATATAATTTTTTTATATTTGTAGCGGTGATATAACCGCTACAAATATCTCTGGATGTTGTAGCGGTTAAGCATAACCGCTACAAACTATGTAGCGGTTATTTTGATTGAGTAGCGGTTTTATAGAACCGCTATAAAACTGCTTGCAACGCACGATTTAGTAGCGGTTTTATTAACCGCTACTAACATAGTTTGTAGCGGTTAGAACCGCTACTAATACCCATTTTTAACCGCTACTAAATCACGTTTTTTTTTGTAGTGGGGGAATCTGGGATATTGATGTTATATGCAAAAGACCAAAATGCCCTTTTTAATTGGTTTGACACTACTATAGAATATAAATTTTGCTACCTTAAAGGACGTTCCTTTTTAACATAAGGACGTCTAAAACATAGGCGGTAGCATTTTTGTAATTCTGTGTAGGAATTAGGTAGCTTTAGACTTCCCAAATTGAATTTGGGACGTCTAAAGTTAAAAAAAAAAATTTAATCTTTTTTTTTTTACTTTAGACGTCACTTTAGACATCCCAAATTCCTTACGAGTTGTATTGAATATAAGGGATGCTCGTGCCTTATATTAAATAAAGGGACGCTTTCCTTCCCCCCCCCCTCTCTCTCTCTCGCTCCCACAACATTTTTCAATTTCTCTTAGAGGAGTTGCAGAGAGAGACCCACATTCTATAGATTCAAATGGCTTTTTCCTTTAGTGTTCTCGCCATCCTCCCCCCCTCATCATGCCCTTCGGTGCCCCTATTTGCAACGGTAACTCTCTCTTTAACACTTCTCAAATATTACATGCTTTTCTGTTTATTATTATTATATAAGTTGCTCTCTTTTTTCACAATCAGATCTGGTACAGTGCATCTGGGTAAAAAATGGATTTTTGAATTCTAAAGTTTGACTAAAAGAAGTTTGAACAAAGCTAGAAAAGTGGTGGAAGTATGGTGATGCCAAAAAAGGAAATTCCAGAGCTAAAAAGAGAATGGAGAAAGCTAGCATTTGTGTTCAACAAAACTATTGTAGAGGATTCTCGTCTGGAACTTGTGTTTGCTTTCGTAATTGACGACCTCAGCAACGAAGTTGGACTTAGTTGGGTCCAACTTAGTTCAACTTGCTTTGCATTTTTATCCTTCGTAAAATATTTTTAATCACCTAAAAGATCATTAGAGTTGAATTCCTACATTTTTTACTCCCATCAGGAAACAAGATGTCTAATAGGGGAGAATTAGAGGAAATAGGTTCACAGATCACGTACTTGCAATCGGAGAACCAAAAATCTTTGTCTTTGTAGCTGTGCTTCGTATTCTCAGCCTCGCTGTTTACTCTCCAGCTATGCAATCTTCTTGCGAAATCATTGTCTTCTCTGGCGAATGTATGACGCAGCAACGTCTTCCACCCAAGCTTCCCAATTTGAGGATGACGACGAGCCTTCTACCAGCGCATGTCACCCTTCTAGGACAGAACCCTGAGCCCGGCCGCTTTCAGTTAGTCTTTATTGCTGAGTGATCGCTCGCTGTCTGGCTGGAAAAGGTGGTGCGGATGAGTACCGCGCCTGGGTATGTTACAAAAAGGAAAGGCAAAGGTAGTATTTCGAATGGCGAAACAAAGGGCACCTAAGGCTTGAGTGATTCTCTGAGCCGATGAGTAAATGAGTTGAAGGGTTTTTTGGTCTTTTGGATATAACATCAATATCCCAGATTCCCCCCTCAACCCTTATCTATCTTTTACAAGTCTTAGTGGACTTTTGTGGGTTTTAATATTTTAAATGGTATTTAAATGAGATTTTCCCTAACTTAATTCTAGAATAGTTGGAGTAAATTTGTTTTTGAAAGCGTTGACAAACTTTTACGGGCTGGAGTTGCTGGCATAGCCGTAATCTTTTTTTAAAAACAAATTATTATATAGAAATTAAAGCTAAGGTTGAACTTGAAATCATCATCTCAACATATCCCTATAAAAATTAAAATCTATATACTCATTATAAATTATATTATCACTATAATTTATTTTTTCTCCATGCAAATGTACAAACATCTTCAGGTTTTGACTCCTTAGATTAGTTTAATTTATAAAAATGTATTTTTATAGCGAGATTTTTATATCAGCTGTTGCGAGCCGAGGATTATATAAAAATGTGAGACTTTCATAAAATTATTCGCTTTTTTGTCTAAAAATAAGCCCAACCAAACACACACTTATGATATGCATTTTCTAAAACATTCGGGTCATCTTTTTTAATTTTCTCATTCCCTCTCCTCTTTGATTATTATAGAAGAAGCATGATAAATTAGGAAAATATTGATAAATATAACAAATATGTCTTACATTTAGAACTAAAATTAACTCCTTAAATATATGTTATTTTAATGATAAGAGGGAGTTTGATTATCCCCTCTCGATTTTTTCTTTTTATGCTTCCTCTCCTCTCCCGTCTCCTCTCTTCTTTTCTCCGTCTTTGTATTACATCACTTTTTATACAGGTCCCTGATAAAGAGAATTATTTCTACACCCATGAAAACAATAATAAGTGTATATAGTTATTTAAACTATTTAATATATTTAAAAATTTATTCTCGATGCTTCAGTATAATAACATCATAGGCAAGTGCCACAAAGTGGTCCTCGTGCTATTAATTATTATTGAATGATTGAGAAATGGTTGGTATACAAGTGTTAGCCGACAAAAAATGAATATTTATTTGGTTGGTACAACAAGAAAATATCTTCTTTTATTTTATTTTACTTGATTTTATTTTATTTTTAAGATATGCACTCATTGACGTGATAGTTCAAGTTTTATATGCATGCTGAACACCGAAAGAAATGGGAGAAATAAATTTTATTGAGAATGCTTATTGGACAGATTTTATTTTGATCTCAGGATGTATTTGTAATTTTGAGAGGATTTATTTATAACTTTAAGAAGACCTTATTGCAACAACATTTTTTAAAACTAGCGTGGATAATATGCATTGAGACTAAAATATAATTCAGACAGCTTTGAAATATTATAATTTGTTACAATTTTTCCAATATATAATAAACAATAAAATTTGGCTAAGTAAGTTTGTGAATTAGAGTTTAATTGGTTCAGGAAATTCACAATTATAAAATCACCAATGAAAGTTGAATTTAGTAGAAGAAACTTGATTCCTTTTACATAGGGTCCATGGTTCAAATTTTACAAATGAGAAAAAATCATGTTAATTGACGGTATTCAAATTTTAAAAATATTTCTTAAATTATGATTTAATTTTTCAAACCAAAATTATTTTTCTAAAATCTTAATTAATGAGGTTCAATGAATAATTTAATAAATAAAGGCTAAATTATACAAAACCCTCTAAATTTTAAGTCAGTTGCATATTACGCTCTGACATTTCAAAGTTTAAATTTAATCCCCTTGCCTTTGTTTTTTTAACTATTAACTATCTGTCATTAAGTGACCGTTAGCTTTTTTTAACAGAAAATGCAACTTTAGATTATGAGATGACACGTGACATCCTACGTGGCATCATGTGTAACTTACTAATTTCATAAAACCTTCCGAACTTTGAACAATTGCAAAGAATCCTCTAACTTTGAACAATTAAAAATAACCCCCGACATTTTAAAAGTTAAATTTAACTCTCTTAAAATTTTGATTTATAATATTAAACCACATGCCATTATTTTTTATCATTTCAATAAATTTATTAAAATTTTTACTATCATTTATCAATTAAAATAGTTCTTTCATATAAAAAAAACTAGAAAAATAATATTTAGAAAAATATAAAAATAAAGGTTGAACTTCTGATTAAAAAAAATGAATTATTAATAAAAAATAAATGAGGGAAAAATACAAATATAATATTTAAACTATCAATACTCAATCATCCCAAGAATATATTTAACACAAATGATGAGATTTTTATACTATCTATGCTCAATTATCTTAAGAAAATAAATAAATGTTATACAAACGATGACATTTTTATTTTTATATTTTTTAAATATTATTCTTCAAGTTTTTGCCATACAAGAAAACTATTTTAATTGAAAAATGATAGAGTGGTAAAAAACTTAATAAATTTATTAAAATGATAAAAGTAAAAATATGAGGTTTAATATCATAAATTAAAATTTTAAGGGAGTTAAATTTATATTTTGAAATGTCAAGGGGACTATTTGTAATTGAAATAAATTCAAGGGGTTATTTATAACTATTCAAAGTAGAGGTGAGCATTCGGTTTTTCAGTTCGATTTTCCATAAAAACCGAAATAACCGAAAAACTGAATAAAACTAATGCTAATAATTGAACCAAAAACCGATTAATCGAATTAACCGAACCAAAGTAACCGAAATATTTAGATTCGGTTTGGTTAATAACCGAATTAATCGATTTTTTATTTATTATCTATAAAATAAAATATATATAATTAAATTTTTAAAAAAGATTATTTTTTATCCTTAAGATTACATTTAGGGGTAAAATATATAAAATAAATTAACTAGATTTAAAATATCTATAAATTTTATCTAATATTATTGAAAATTTACACCTATTTAATTATAAGAACATGCATTTATTAAATAATATATATTAAATATAAATATATTATATATATTTCGGTTTTTCGGTTTTAGCCGAAATATTTTTCTAATAACCGAACCAAAAACCGAACTAACCGAATAATAAAAATCAAAATTTTACCGAAAACCGAATTAACCAAACCGTAAAAACTGAACTGAGTTCGGTTCGGTTCGGTTTTCGATTTCAATTCTAATTTGCTCACCCCTAATTCAAAGTTTAGGGGTCTTATAAAATTAGTAATTTACATGTGATATCATATAGGATACCATGTGTCATATGACGTGACAATTTTTATTAAAAAAATAACGGTCATTTAATAGTAGGGGGTTAGTAGTTAAAAAATAATAGGTCATGAGGTTAAATTTAAACTTTAAAATATATGGGGTTATAAGCAACTGACTCAAAATTCAAAAGTTTTATATAATTTAGACATAAATACACCAAGTACATTTGTTGCAAATAGTAAATACCACCTTATTCATTTAATTTTGTATTATTAGACATAAGTATTCTCCTATTAAGAGAAATCATATTTGAGGCACCTTAAGCATTAAGCACTAACTATAAGTACTTCTTCCACCGAAAATTTGAAGTTTAGTGGCACGACACTGGTCATTCAGTTGGACTCAACTTTCATTTTATTCTTTTTGTTGGGGGCATTGAAGATCGTGGACCTATTAGAAGAAGGGCCAGATCACAAGGCCTGTAATCTCAGAAAATGTTATTGAGGCCCAACATCTTTCGAAGATGACCTTATTGCAGTATTCATAGCTCTAATTTCAGAATATGTATATTTATAAAAAAAACTAATGTATATAAATATGCCTTGAAAAGAAAACATCATAAATTTAGATTGAGATATAACATAAAATTAATTAGACTCCATTTATTTTAAAAATAAACGGGAGTTTATGGCTTTGTACGAAATATGAATTATGATAGTATAATAAAATAATAGATGCTATATTTTATATTGATGATGATGATAATGATTTAATTGTATGATAAAATGAGCTCGAACAATAAAATAAGAACCTCAACTTACACGCATGATGGATGATAGACACAGCGTGATTCTAATGGATCTCAAGGTCGTTCAAATAATCATTTTTTAAGTAAGCATTGGAAAGAGGAAAAGGAGAGAAATAAAATAAATATTTTATATTCTGAAATCTATGTTTTAGAGGGACAAAAAATTATTATTTTTTATATCCATTGTCCAATTCTCCAATCATGGACAAAATTGCATCACAATATTTTAAGATATTGAACACACATTAAAAAATATTAAAAAAAAATACTTTAGGTAACCCTTTTAGTTTTCTACTTTTTCATTTTTATTTAATATAGTAAAAAAACGTTAAATATGGTTGATGAATTGATAACTAGTACTCGTGTTGCAAAATTAATTGAGTCTAGCGGTGCACATGTTAGTTATCTGGTAGCTAACCTACCTGTATATTTCAGTCCAAAAAAAAAAAACAATCTACATTTGTATTGCCTGTCGAAAAAAAAAAAGGAAAAAAAAATATAAAGATAGAAGACAGATGGAGAAGATTAACTATGTCACATGGAGACATGTGCACTTATCAAATTTGATATAATATGATTCCAAGAAAATAGCAATTTTTAAAATTTTAAAATATTCAAAAAAATTTAGGTAAGGAAATATATTAAAAAAAATTAAAACTCAGTTTAAATGAATCAAATTATAAATATATACTCCTTTCCTTAGATTCCTAGCATGAGACACATTTGAGAATGAATAATGAGTGCTATTTATTATAAGTCAGTAAGTCACTGACTGGTGTATTAATTATATTTTTCAGCATTAGCCCGGTTTAAAGTTTAATTGAGTTTTCCTAATTTTTCCTCAAAATGTAATTCATTGGTTTAAATATAAGTAAATTTATAATTTTTATTTTCAAACAAATTTAATTATTGTAGCCCCTACCACATGTTCTTATGGGGATGATTGAAAGTATCTCATAATAAAGATTGGAGGGAAAATTATTTTTATTAAAAAAATGGCTAGAAAGCTAGAACATGGCACGATTGGAGTGTTCTCAAATTAGTAAAACCCAATCATTATAAATTGCTTTTAGTTTTAAGTACTTAAAACAAAAGGCACTCTAAGTGATATAATATAATGATAAACAAATTATTTAGAGGACACGCCATGCTAATCACATGGGAGATGAGTTGAATTTGGATGACTAGCCATCACTATCATCATCCCCAATGTGATGTTTTTAATTAATTATAGTAATGAATCAATTCTTATCCATTATATTACCCATTCAACTTCCTTTTTAGGTTGCTTACTTTCAAAATGAGACAATAACTTTTTAAAAGCTACAATAATTAATATAGAATGTAATGTAATTTATTAGTTTTGGAACTCCTAGCGGCCGGGCCATGTGCTATTATAGGAGCATGATTGAATGATGGCACGCTAATAGTGTTGTTGTTTACGATATTGGGTTGTTCAAAATTATTTTTATTTTATATAAATATAGATTAATGTTGTGTTTCCATCAAAATTAAATGACTTAAATCATTTGATAGCGATAGGTCACTCAACTATTTTTTAAGCTCAAAAGTCTTTAAGTTTATAATATTTTTTTTTTCACTAATCAAATGACTATAATATCATATTTGTTATAAATATTTGTTCTGCAGCAATAATATCGTGAAAAAGGTTTCAAGAAGTATGTTGAGTTAATTTCTTGTCTCCTTGTGGCTGAACAGAATAATGAGCTTTTATTGAAAAACCATGAATCTTGTCCAACAAGCTCAACTCCATTCCCTGAAGTGAATATAGTAACAAATGAATTTTATTGTGGCCGTGGCTGTGGACGTGGGCGTGGGTGTGGCTACAACCGTAGGCGTGGTCGTGGTCGATATCATGGTGGTTCAAATTCCTACCAGAAGTGGGAAAAGACTGATAAGAACCAAAAAGGGGAAAGCAATAGGCATAATAAATATGCTGATAATCCATGTTATCGATGTGGTGGCAAGGGCCATTGGTCGCGTACCTGTCGTACACCAAGGCACCTAGTTGATCTTTACCAAGAATCAATTAAAAACACTAGTAAAAGATCAAATGTTGAAGTTAATCATGTTGATCAGGGCGAAAATTCTGAGTATGGCGATATAGATAATAACTATTTGAATGTTGCAGATTTCTTAATATAATTTGAACTGTTATATTTTATTTAAAGTTGCTTCTATCATATGTATGAATTTTAATTATGTTTTTATGAAGAATGAATCATATTTACATCAATCCTAAAAATTTATGTCTCGTTGATAGTGCAACAACCCACACCATACTCAGACAGGATAAATATTTTTCTTCCTTGGTAATACGAGAAGCCAATGTTCAGACTATATCTGGTAGTATAAATTTAACTGAAGGCTCCGGAAGAGCTAATATTTTGTTACCTGAAGGAACAAAATTATGCATTAATAATGCATTTTATTCTACCAATTCTAAAAGAAACTTATTGAGTTTCAAAGATATCCGTAGAAATGGATATCATTTAGAAACAACAACTAAAAATAATCAGGAATATCTTGTCATTACAAATATAGTTGCTGGTAAAAAAATGCATATTAGAAAGTTTTCCTATTTTTTCTTATGGTTTGTATTACACATGTATAAGCACAATTGAAACGCATGCTATTGAGAACCAGAAGTTCACTAATGTAAACTAGAAGTTTGTCAATTCAAACCAGCAGTTTGATAATGTAAACTATAAGTTTACTAATGAATTTATTGTTTGGCATGACCGGTTAGGCCATCCCGGTTTAATCATGATGCGACAAATTTCTGCTTGGGGCCATGACATTTTGCAAGTAGCAATGTTAATTCGCATTAGACCAATAAGTTATTTAAAGGTTTCCCCCTTACAAATGATTTTTGGTCAGGAACCTAATATTTCTCATATAAGAATTTTTGGGTGTGCGGTATATGTGCCTGTAGCACCACCACAACGCATCAAAATGGGTCCAAAGAAGGATGGGAATATATGTTGGGTATGAATCTCCATCAATTATAAAATGTTTAGAACCATCTACAGGAGATTTATTTACGGCACGATTTGCAGATTGTCATTTTGATGAATCACTTTTTCTAACATTAGGGGGAGAAAACAAACAGCTGGGTAAAGAAATTAGTTGGAATAAATTATCATTGGCTCATTTTGATCCTCGTACAAAACAGTGTGAATTAGAAGTTCAAAAGATAATTCATTTACAGAATTTAGCTAATCAAATGCTAGAAGCATTTACTGACCCAAAGAAAGTGACAAAGTCACATGTCCCAGCTGCTAATGCTCCTATTAAAATTGTTGTCCCTAAAGGACAACCTACTATGAATGAATTTAAAGCACGTATGAAGCGTGGTAGGCCCATCGGTTCCAAAGATAAAAATCCTAGAAAAAGAAAAGGAGCAAAGAATATAGATGGTCAAGTCGAGGATAATGAAGAAAAATTAGTAGCTCCAGAAGAGCCATCTCCTGAAGAGATATTATCTCCAGAAGAGAATGTTGTAGTCCCAAAAGAGACCCAAGTACCTGATATATGTGAAAATAATGAGATCTCAATAAATTATGTCATGAATGGAATCTGATGGGATCGAAATGAAGTCAACAGTGACGATATTTTTGTTTACCATATAGTATATGATGTAATGAATGATAATGAGGATCATGAGCCAAAATCCATTAGTGAGAGCCAACATAGAAAAGATTGGCCCCTATGGAAAGATGCCATTAATGCATAATTAAAATCATTGGCAAAACAAAAAGTATTTGGACATGTAGTCCTTACACCTGAAGATGTAAAATCAGTTGGATGCAAATGGATTTTTGTACGAAAAAGAAATGAAAAGGGCAAAATAACTAGATATAAGGCACGTCTTGTAGCCCAAGGTTTTACACAAAGACCTGTCATTGATTTTGAAGAAACGTATTCACCAGTAGTGGATGTGACTACTTTTCGTTATTTAATTAGTCTAGCAGTAGATGCAGGACTTGATTTACATCTAATGGATGTTGTGCCTGCTTATTTATATGGATCACTTGACAATGATATTTATATGAAAGTTTCTGAAGGACTTAAGATGCCAGAAGCATCCAATTCAAGTTCTCGAGAACAATACTCAGTTAAGTTAAATAAGTCCCTGTATGGGCTGAAGCAATCAGGGCGCATGTGGTATAATCGTCTTAATGAATATTTGTTGAAAGAAGGATACAAAAATGATCCAATATGCCCATGCATATTTACGAAAAGATCTAATAGTGAGTTTGCTATAATTACTGTTTATGTTAATGATATCAACATCATTGGAACTCCTGAAGAGCTTCAAAAGGCAATTAATTGTTTGAAGAAAGAATTTGAAATGAAGAACTTGGAAAGAACAAAATTCTGTCTTGGATTACAAATCGAGTACTTCAAGAAAGGGATCTTTGTATATCAAGAGACTTATACAAAGAAGGTCCTAGAGCAATTTTATATGGATAAATCTCATCCATTATGTACCCCAATGGTTGTAAGGTCTTTGAAGGTGGATAAAGACTCATTCCGACCATGAGAAATTAGTGAAGAAGGTGATGAAGAATTACTTGGTCCAGAAGTACCATATATTAGTGCTATTGGAGCACTAATGTATCTTGCTAATCACGCACATTCTTTGTTATCTCAGAGGTACTATAGACATGGGGTTATACTACTCAAATATATCCAAGCATGAACTGGTTGGTTGTGCAGATGCTGGATTTTTGTCTGATCCACATGATGGTAAATCACAAACGGGCTATGTATTTACATGTGGAGGAGCAGCTATTTTATGGTGATCTATGAAACAGACTATATCAGCCACATCATCTAACCATGCTGAAATTTTAGCAATACATGAAGCAAGTCGAGAATGTGTGTGGTTGAGGTCAGTAATACATCATATACGTACAACTTGTCATTTATCTTTCGGCAAAATGATCCCAACAATCCTATATGAGGATAATGCTGCATGTATCGCTCAACTTAAAGAAAATTATATCAAGGGCGATAGAACGAAGCATATTTCACCAAAATTCTTCTTCACTCGTGACCTTTAAAAGGATGGTGAAATAGATATCCAGCAAATCAGTTCAAGTGAAAATCTAGCAGATTTATTCATCAAGTCACTCCCATGTACAATCTTTGAAAAACTTGTTCATGATATTGGTCCTTGGAGATTCAAATATTTCAACTGATATTGTCAAGAGGGGGAGTCGATACACATTGTATTCTTTTTTTCCTTATCTAGGTTTTGTCCCACTGGGTTTTCCTAGAAAGGTTTTTAATGAGGCAGCACTTGATGGTGTATCAATGAATGATGTACTCTTTTCTTTGGCTAGGTTTTTATCCCACTGGGTTTTTCCTAGTTAAAGTTTTTAATGAGACACATTTATAATGGACATCCAAGGGGGAGTGTTATGAATATTAAATATGTGGATGTCCATTACTCTTCCAGTCAACTTGACATAAAGAAGAAAAGAAGACTTGACACAAAGTAAAAGCAAAAGAAGACAAGGACATAAAGAAGATATAAAGTAACTATGGTAATGTAACCATGGTCATACAACCAGGGTTATATTTCTGACTCTATATAAAGGCCTGTAATCGATTGTTTCAGATGAACTGAATGAGAACTTCTCTCTAACTTTTCTCTCGAAATTTTATCAATTTTCTTTGAATCATATCAATCTTCTTTCTTATCAAATATACTTTTATAACAATATTAAATTTTTAGATATATGTATAGGTTGATGTTGTCTTTATATCAAATTGAAAATCAATTGATAGGGCCTACCTCAATTTTATATATCTTCAATATAATTCAATGTTAACCTAATTGATATTGAACTCTCTTAATATATTCGAATAACCCTAGTCTAATTATTGAATTGAGATGAGATGATCAATAATTTAAAAGTAGGACCAGGATATTCACATAAAGTTATTATAATTTATGACCAAAAAGAAGTTACAATAATAATTTTTTTATGTGTATATGCATCTATTTACGTGTGCACGATATCACCAATCAAAGCTAAAAATGTATTGATTTTTTATTTTTATTTTTTGCCTTTTTTTCACTAAGTATCATGCGTAATTAATCCTTAACCTCTTGAAGTTGCTAATTCCGTCATGAGACATTTCTTTCTGTCAACATCCCCCGACATCTTTTGTTAGTAGTAGGTCTTGATCTTTTTCTTTTTGAGAAATCTAGGTTTAAACTTTTTTTAGTAAAGTTACAATGGGCTAAAAAGAGATGTTACAGAATAAATAAAAACAAAGTGAGAGCATTTTCCTCATTAAAATAAATTTTATATATAATCCACCAGCATCAGTTTAGTTGGTAAGGAATTAGCTTATTACTCACAATGTTGTGTTTTATTATTGGGCAATACATAAATACTTTTATAAGCATTCCTTTAGTTTGGAGGTATGTTTAAGTTATGATGAGCCTCGGAGACTCAATTCATCTAGACTTTTTGAAATAAAAAAAAAACAAATTTAATAATCCAAAGTGAAGTGAATTTATATATGCTAAACTTTTACTAATAAGTAAAATACCTAATATAAGTGTGTTATCCAAATAAGAGGTCTAGTTATAATATTAATTACTTGGCAAAAACGTTACAATGTTAATTACTTGTTTTTGTTATTTCCATCATTTTTCCAACCTTATTTCAATCAATTTAAACACATATACATATATATATATATATATATATATTAATGTCAAACCCGAATTAGAGACAGTGAAGGAAATGATGGTCATACATGTGAACTTGATAAGGGTTTTTTCTCCTCTTTTTTAAGGTTTCTTTGATAGAGCTGTCGAGTTGCAGAGTGATGGATCTACTTGGGCTTTTGCCCTTCCCTCATCTTTAGAGGGTTTCTTCTTCCTTTGTGGTGGAGTGCTTTGGGTGTATACTTGTGGAGCGGCCTTTCGATGTACGGATCACAACTCGGTTCTTTAATGGTGCAAAGCGGGAAGGCAAAATGGACAAACGCATAGAGGCTTGCACTCATTGAAGTCATGTGATGGTCTCCAATTTTGATCTCCAATGGGTGCCTCCAGGACTCTCAGTTGTGCTGTATGGGTCGAGGAGGCAAGGGCACTATGAATTCTCAATTGAATTGAAGGCATTACAAGATAAATTGATGGGTGGGTTTTGGAGATTTTCAGTTTATGAAAGGAAATCAGAGGTTAATCCATTGAACCAGATAAAACCTATAGTACTTTGTTTCTGATCCACTTTTCTGGTCAAAAACTCAAGAAGCACAACCCCAAACGCATATGTATCCAACTGGGAAGTGCTATAAGCTTTACTGGGTTTTTCGCCAATTTTTTTGTTCTTCTGAGATCCATGGATCGTGAGATTAGTGGATTACTCAAGTTTCAAAGATTTTTTATTAATGATGTTTTGGGATTGAGCTTTGAGTATGGTAGGATGGCTCAATTTATTGCTCTGGATTGTAATGTATCGTTATTAGATACTCTTTTAAGAATCATCAATTTCAGTTTGCCTAGTAAGTCTTTGCTTGATGTTTTTCATTGGTTAGACATGTGCCTGTTCAATGTAATTATCAACACTATTCATTTTGGGGTTAGACATGTGCTTGTTCAGTGGTTATGGCAAAACTATTCACCATTGAGCTGGAGTTGTGATTCTCTACTTTACTGTCACATTGATTGTGCTTTCTTTGCTATTATTATGACTATTGCCCTCTTAGAGAATTATCTTGTCTCAAGTAATTTAATCAAGAACCATTCTTGCATGTGTATTCCCACAGAAACAGATTTGCTAATCGAATGGATTGTCAAAATTTCATTTGATGGTCTTGTTCTTTGGATTAAGTATCTCGACCTCTGTTATAACTATAGGCCTTCTTGGCATCTAGCGTTGGAATGTTTCTTTTGATGGAATTTTATCTTCACACTACATTGAAAACCTTTTATTCCCTTGTGTTTCTAGTTTTAATTTCCATGTCTGTAGTTTCCTTTGTATTTTCAGTTTGTTAGGTTGTTTTGTTTTTGCTTTCAAGATGTTGTAATTTTCATTTGATTAATATAATCGGTTTCCTTGTTGGGAAAAAAAAAAAGTCCTATCACTAAGATAGTTTGCCGTTGACATTAATAATCGCTTTGTCATAAATGTGAGTTTTGTGCCTTACCACCTAAGACTTGAAAAATGAGGTGCGTTGTTATTTGATGTGTATTGAAGGAACGAGGAATCATACAATTTGTCTTTGGACCATCTTCATTTATTTATATATTCGTACATTAAAAAAAAAAGTTAAGAAGAAGAATATGATAATGCCTAGAGTTGGCTTTTTTTTTTTTTGGTTACGTTAAGAGAGTTTATCTCTACACCATTCAACTTTCAACCTTAATTTATCACTTAACTTTTCTTTTTTAAATGAAAATGACAAGAGAAAGCGTACAGGGAGTAGCTAGTTAAAGGAAGCCCATGAATAAGATTTTTTAAGAGAGTCACTCTAAACTCTGCTAGAGAAATATTTATGATGATAGCTTCAATATTTATTTGATGATTTTGACGAGCCAAAGAATTGGCATATCAATTAACTTGACTTCATATGAAGACAACAAATTTGTCTAACATGACCATTAAGACGAATGTCCTTGAGAGAAATCGCTATACATATGACTTAATTTAAAGTGACCATAATTCACATCTTAATACCCATTTGGTATTCATTATTATTGGTTATTTTTAAATATTGTGGGATATTTAATCCTTAATAGTTCTTCTAATACAAGTTTTTTCATTTACAAAACTGAATCCTTAATCTTATACTTTTTTTTAACCTAATTGACCCCAATGATTTTTTCTTCTTCTGTTTTTCCCATTTCTTTTCCTTATCATGCACATAACTTATGAGTTTGGCCCCTTATGCTACAAGGAACATATATGGGTGAAAAAAGAAAATAGCCATTTTTTCTTGATGTGGCATTTTTGGTAGGCAAAATTTGGATAAAGGGTGTCTTTATTTCCCTTCCTATCCAATTTCTCTCCTATTCCCGTTTTAATCGTTGGATTAAACTTTGAATTATTATGATTTAATGCTTAATGAAATTATTAATAAAATGATAAATTATTAAAAATTAAATAAATAAATTCAAGCTACTAAATTTTATCCATGATTGTTTAAAATTATAATAAATAAGTATTTTTAAAAATTATTTTATTAAACACTAAATGTAAACCGCTTATACTTTAATCTAAGGGTTATTATAATTGAGATGAGATTAAAGAAGGCATTTCAAGAAACTAGACCCATATTTATTACAAATAACTAATTTAACTAATTTTTTTAATATTTTTAAATTAATTATTTAATTATTATGTTAAACTGGGAAGGCCTTTTCTCTCGATATATGAAGGACAAAATGAATATATTTTCTTAGGTAGATAATGTCTTATCTATCTTCCATATCTCACACTATTCCTCTCATGTGAGGGATAATTATGAGATTTTATATTTTACTCTCTCCATCCCTATATATAAGAGTTTTTTGTTTAATGGATTTGTCATTAAATATAAGATTCTTTTTGAGTTTGTCTCAACAATAAATACATTTTTTTTCTATTTTATCCTCAATTAATTTCTTTATTACACACATTTTCTTTCATCATTTTCTCATTATTATTTTCTCTCATCCATTAATAAATAGGGGCATTTTTGTCAAAAAAATTAAATTTCCTGCATTATTATTATATCTAATTACTTTTAACTATTTTTTTAGAATTTTATGATTTAGTTGAAAGCTCTTACACACACGAGTGAAGGGAGTATTTTTTTAATTTATCATTTTCCTTCCCTTCCCTTAGAATCTCAAACGGGCACGATGCTAACTATTTTTCATTCCCTTCAAATACATTATGATCTCTGCCAAACTGGCCTTAATTATGTCAATAATAAGATTGAAAGATTTTTTTTTTTTTTAATCAGAAAGATTGAAAGAAAATCAAACACACCACTTGTCCAAAAGTAGATCACATGCACAATCTCCGTGTTGACGTCATGCAGACGTTAGATTCTTTTTTTTTTTTTTCTTCCCAGAAATGATATACATGAATATTCACGATACCATTCAAATTCAACAATTTGCTTCTATAATTTCTCTTTTTCTATTCATTTTTGTTTGTTTGTGCGACATCATCACTTTCACACGCCCAAGCATCATTTGCTATCTGGACTTTGATAAATTCCATTAAACCTTTGGATAAACTTCATTCAACTCCACCTCATAAATTAAAAATATTAAAAACATACAGTTATTTTTATTTCTAAATTTAAAACTTTTTATCCCAATCCACACCTAAGAGCAGTCTTATTTTTTTTACCATTCATTTACTATTAATTTTATTTATCTTCTATATTGATGACATTTGCGTTACTCTGGGCACCTATCCCCACGAGTTTGAATTTTTATAAGATTACAGCGAAACATGTTTATATCAAAGTCTTCCAATTGTTTATTACTCATTCTATTCTGTATTTTAATATTAATTTAACGAAAAGTTGATATTGAAATTTCTTTTGACCAAAGAGGCTGAGATATTGAAAGTTTTATTTTTAAAAAAAAATAATTTTGTGTTTTGAATTAAAATATTTTAATACAATTGTATTTGATTTATGTCTTAAAATTTATAATGAACCTCATTATTTATATGTGATTATTATTGCAAGACTCACGATATCGACAATAATAAAAATCAATTTTCCTTAAATATTGATAAGAGTAAAGAGTAGACTCCTCTTAAGTAAATTTAACTAAGTTTATTTGATATAAAAAATTTATGAATTAAGTTATCAACAGCTTGAAAAATATAATCTTGAAAAATACATGTCATGATTTATGACTACGCTTGTCACTTTCTTCCCTGCAAAAACAGAGTTTTTATTTTACTTAACGCCCTAAATTGTACTGGGCAAAAAAAAAAAAAAAAAGATTTCGAATAACAGGTTAATTATTTTTTCTATCCCATTTACAAGTTAATTTTTTTGATTTATATGTCAAGTGATTATATTTACAAATAACTAAATCCGTGATAATTAAATTTTTTTAATTTAATTTAATTTAAGACCTATGTAATTCGTCCACCATAATTTTCCTTCTGTTTCCCTTACAACAATGTGGTCAAGAGTTGAAATGGAGTTGGCATGAAGGCTTCAGAAAGACCAAAAAGAACATTTTGGTGAACTCATTAAATAATACTAATTAATAATATATTTAAAGATTTAGTTATTGACATAATAAAATAATTTTTATATTACTTATAATGGGATGAGGTCTGTTATTGTTATAATACTTGTTTAAGTGAGTATTTAAAAGTCAGATAAAACTTTTCTTACATAATTATCTCATAAATTATAAAAATTATTCAACAAAAATTATTCTAAACACACGCAGCCATCTTGATCAAAAGTCAAAACCGTTAAAAACTACTAGTAAAACGAGTATTCCCCTCACGCGGCTGCGCCAACAAGTTAACTGTCTGAAGTAAAAGTTAGTTGGAAGACTTTTTTAGCTGCCTTCCCCTAAAACGTGTTAAGGATTTTTTTTCTTTTTTTCAAATTTGTTCTAAATCCTTTTATTCTTTCATTTTTCTAGCACAGAAAACCAACACTATAAATCAAGCTAAGAAAGAGAATGATATTGCCCTGTGCCGACTTCAACTAAGCCAATTTCTAATTCTCTCAGCTTAGTTGTTAATGGAGGCTCTCTGTTCTGTCCTCTTGTGAAAACTATTACTTCCCTTTGTTTTCATATTTTTATTTCCTCTCTTTTCTTCTTCTACTTCTCTTCCTCTCACTTTCACGCTGTTCAAAAAGCTATACTTTTCTTTCATCCTTTCTTCAACCTTTTCTTACTCTCAGGATCAAACTTGGCTATTTCCTTCTTTATCTCTTGGCCCTCCTTCGCGTCATCTTCGTCTCTATCCATCCCCCTTGACTCATTCTTATTGTCTCTATTACTCAATTTTCTTCTCTGATTAATCACCGTTTTTGACTTTCACAACGATCCGCATCGGTATCCAGATTTCTTCTGATCTAAAATCGCCTTTGTAGTTCTCTGAATTCCCGCCTGTTCTTCACTGGATCAGCTTCAAGAACTTTCTTCTGAGGATTTCATCGGAAAATGGGTCTGTGTTTGGGTAAAAGCAAAGATTCAGAGCGAGATTATAATGGATACAGATCAGTTGGGGCAACCGGAGCTGCGCAGAATTACAAAACCCATGAACCCTATGTGAATCAATCGAAACCCACTTCTCATCAATTACCCGAAAAATCCGCTTCTAGGGCTCCCAATCCCAGTAAGCCCGGCCAGAATACGATTCTGGGGAAGCAATTCGAAGATGTGAAGCAATTTTACAGGATTGGGAAAGAACTGGGAAGGGGTCAATTTGGTGTGATCTATCTCTGCACTGAGATTTCAACTGGTAGACCATACGCTTGCAAGTCAATTTCGAAGAGGAAGCTTACAAGCAGAGCTGATAAGGAGAATATAAAGAGGGAGATTCAGATCATGCAGCATTTGAGTGGGCAGCCTGATATTGTGGAGTTCAAAGGTGCTTATGAAGATAGTCATTCGGTTCATCTTGTGATGGAGCTGTGTGCAGGTGGTGAGCTCTTTGATCGGATTATCGCCAAGGGACATTACAGTGAAAGAGCTGCTGCTTCTATTTGTAGACAGATTGTTAATGTTGTTCATATCTGTCACTTTATGGGTGTGATGCATAGACATCTCAAGCCTGAGAATTTCTTGTTGTCCAGTAAGGATGAAAAGGCACTTCTCAAAGCCACAGATTTCGGTTTGTCCGTTTTCATTGAGGAAGGTAAAATTTTCTTCCCCACCTCTGGTCAATGGTCATTTGCTTGAATGAATCTACAAGTTGGTTTTGAAAAATATGTTTCCTTGGGCTTTAGTCATTAGATTTGTTCCTCTAGACAAATTAAGCCTTCAAATTTATCAGAATCTCTTGAGCTTTCTGCTTGAGTTACCCTTTTTACCTCTTTGTCTTTTCTCTGCTTGGAGAATATGTAATGCAACTTGTAAGCTTTCATAACCATATTCTGAAGTGGTATATGTATTTAATAAGAAGCAACATAATGTTTGATAGGCGAATATGTATTCAGATGCTCCTTCATGCTCATAATTAATCTTATAAAAAGCAGTGTTTATGAACTACAGCAGTAGTCAAACTGAGATATTTGATCACCAGAACTAGAACCAAGTATTCTCATTCATTCCATGTGTCATACAAGTTAAGATCTCAGGTTTTATGAAATTCTTGGACCCTCAATGGGGTGTGTGTGTGTGTGTGAGAATTAAGGGCTCTACATAATCTTAAAGGTATCTCAGGTGTCATGGTCAAAATTTACAAAGAAAATGTGCATTTCTATTATGTTTGTCAGTTACTTTTTTTTTTTGGTTTTCTGATAAGAGGATTTATCTCCTCATAAATTACTTCTCCTCAGGAAAGTTTTATCGGGATATAGTTGGGAGTCCTTATTATGTTGCTCCTGAAGTCCTACGGCGCAGATATGGGAAGGAAATCGACATTTGGAGCGCAGGAGTGATATTGTATATCTTACTCAGTGGTGTACCTCCTTTTTGGGCTGGTAAATTTGCGACATTCCTTGTCCATAGTGGGATTATCATGTTGTGTTAGAGCCTATTGCTCCTTGCTTTCCATTTTCTCCATTAATTCTATAGCTTGACTAATGACTTCTATTACATATGTGCTGCAGAGACTGAAAAGGGAATATTTGATGCCATTTTGGAAGGTTATATTGATTTTGAAAGTCAACCATGGCCAAGCATATCAGACAGTGCCAAGGATCTTGTTCGTAAGATGCTGACACCAGACCCGAAAAAGCGCATCACTTCTGCTCAGGTTCTTGGTATGTAACTTCTGCTGTTCTCTGTTTTTTTCCCCCCACCCTTCACTCAACAGAAGGAAATCATGCACCCATCGTACCCTCAGAAGGTCAAACACACAACCTCATGTTTAAGCAAGGCTTAAGGAGGTGCTCAGTGTCAATTGAGCCAAACGTCTACTTCACAACACTGTAACCTTCCACATACAGATGAATCTTTAGAATGTCTTCATTTTCTACTTCTGTGATTTGTCTGGAAAAGTTCTCATGGGTTCAGACCAGAGTTCTAAGAAAAAAAGTATTATGTAAATAAGGCAAAGGTAGGTTATGAACACATGTCATTAAACATTTAACTTTGCATCTGTATGAGTAAATCCTAGATGGTTTAACCTCTTACACTCTAATTTCACAAGTGTACTGTTTTTTCTATTGGCTAGATTTTTGACTCTGTCAATTACTTGTTTACAGTGTATTTTAGTTATAATTATAAAAAAAGGAAAAAAAAAATAATTGAAGATGAAGATAGTGACGATGTATTCTTCAGTTACAAGACTTGCTGAATTCTAATTATTGTCACTGTCATATGGACTAACATTCTTGAATATTTTCTTCCTTGATTCCTATTCATTTCTCAACTAACTGAATTAATTTACTATATGGCTGAATAGAGCACCCATGGATTAGAGAAGATGGAAATGCATCTGACGAGCCGAGAGATAGCGCGGTCCTTTCCAGAATGAAGCAATTCAGAGTAATGAATAAGCTAAAGAAACTTGCCCTGAAGGTGAGTCAATCAACAAGCCATGAAAAGATTAGTTACTGTGCTGTTTGCTGCATGCTGCATGCTGGTCCTCTGCTCCTATTTATAAGGCAATTGAACCAAGAAAAACCTTCAATCCCATTAACTCTGTTTTAACATTTAATAACTTTCCAACTTTACCCTTATTTCATATGAAGAAATGAGTTAGAATTGAGAAGTCCAAGAACAATAAATTAGGGGTAAAATTGCACATTCATATATAATAAATTTAATGAGGTGACTTATATTAAAGACAAAAACAATATTTTCTCTTTGCTCTATAAATAGGATCAAAAGAGTAAAGAAGCAAGGGATTGAACCAAATGAAAGTGTGACAGTAAAACACTGTCTGTAAAACAACATATAGTCTCATGTTTATAGTTGTACATTTAGAGAGAGGATATTCAAGTGTTGCACTGATGTGTTTATGATGCTAAACTCTTTTTTAGGTCATTGCGGAAAATCTTTCTGAAGAAGAGATCCAAGGGTTGAAGGCAATGTTTACAAATATGGACACCGACAACAGCGGTTCGATCACCTATGAGGAACTAAAGGAGGGATTGCAGAGACTTGGCTCCAAGCTCACAGAGGCTGAAGTTCAGCAGCTTATGGAAGCTGTAAGATATTTTCTATTGGACAGTTTCACACAACATAATTTTCTCCGAGATCTTCCAAATTTATATATTTCATTGCCAAAATTTCAGGCTGATGTAGATGGAAATGGTACCATCGACTACATAGAGTTCATCACTGCGACAATGCATAGACATAGATTAGAAAGAGACGAGCATCTCAACAAAGCCTTCCAGTATTTTGATAAAGATCACAGCGGGTTGGTCCTTCTATTCATATTCATATTCATATTCCTATAAGGCTATAACCGATAACGTGTAGGGAAATTTGTTGAAAAGTCCTTGTTAGGAAATTTTATTGGTCAAAAAGACTTGATATGTTTTTATGCATAAAAGGTGCCGGTACTCTATGGGATTATATACGCACAAAGCACTCTTACTCCAATTCAAGTCCTTTTGGCTAATAAAATTTTTAAACAGGGATTTTTTACCAGTTTTTTCTGCACTGGCTAGTAAAGGAAGACATTGAATTCAAAATCATGCTAAATTAGTGTGGTTGGGTTTTTCTGAAGCATTAATCCATTATCCTTTGTTTAATTTCATTACAGGTTCATAACAATGGATGAACTTGAAACGGCCATGAAAGAATATGGAATGGGCGATGAAGGCACAATCAAGGAAATCATATCAGAAGTTGACACAGATAATGTAATCATTTATTTTATCCATTAGATGGCTAGAATCAACCTTCTTATGTTATAGCTCATTAGTTAATGCTCAACCTTTTTGTGTTTCCAGGATGGTAGAATCAATTATGATGAATTCTGTGCAATGATGAGGAGTGGAAATCCCTAAGGCAAGTTATTCTGAATCACACTATACATTATATTTCTTGAGCATACTGTATTCGAGATCCTGAGCTTGAAATGTAAACCTGAGCTAAATTATTTTTTATATTAAAGATTATTGCTCTTCTGTTTATGAGATGAATGTTGAGCAGTTATATATGTAGTCCTTGTTTTCTTCTTGTGAAGAACCAGGTTAGATTCTTACGCAGTGAACATAGTTTTGATCCATATCTGATGGATTGATTGGTACGAAATTCCAATCTGATGTTGAAGCGATTTGGTAAAGCTAAGTTTATCAAAATTTCAAATGTTATATAGGCAAAATTGAGCCATGTCAAGGGTGGATACACCGCCTGCCAAGAGAGAGAAGGACTATGTTTCAACTTTCAATATAAAATATAAAATTGACAATACGCTGTATTATTATTGCTAAGTCAAATATATATATACATATATATTATGTGCAATGTATTCAGATTTTACCAAATTTACTTAGTTAAACTAATAATTAATAGAATTATTACTACCTCCAGTAAAACTTATATTACGCTTTTAAGTTCTTCTCTCCAGCATTGTAACTTATCAAATCATTTTCAGAATTTCTTGCCTCTTGAGTGTTTTTCCTCTCTACAATAACAAGATCAGCGGAAAAAAGTCTTTTCCTAGCTATCCTCCAACAAAACCACTCATCAAAGCCACTTTTGAGTTTTGACTCACTGGTGGTGGCTCACGCAGTCATGCACTCGAGGGTTTCGTGTAGCTTGGTATTGTATTTCAAATCAACATTGGACAGAATGTTGGATATGAGATTGAATTAATACATGATTTTTAGCATATTGGGCATCACTTGTTTTTGGCTAGTTGATCTACTTTTAACGGATTCTTCTTCTTCTTCAGAAAGAAACGATTGATCGTTCCAACTCTCCAATATCTTTGAAGATTCCATGGATCTGGCGTATGATGAGCCTTTTAGCCGGCAGGGTAAGTATTAATCTTTTTCACTTTCTTTTTCTTTTTCTTTTTTTGGTTTTTGCCGATGATCCTTTCACTTTTAGGAGGAAGATAAATGTGTATTAACGGTCAAATGGGCTTTTATCTTAAGCTAAAAGCTCACCCTTCCAGCTTCATCTGATCGTGCGATTGATGGTAAAATTCTGGTTGTGCAATCGGTCTGCCAAACATATGAAAATTGAAGACAGGTGGTGTACAATCGCACGATTGGGTCATGTAATCGCATTTCCAAACACTCACTAAAACACTCGCGTCCCCTGGAGCCATTGACCGCCTTCGCCTGTCTGAAACGTGGGATCCGCCGTCGTCACTTATCTTCTCCGGTGAAACCCGTCGCCTCAGTACCATAATTTTGATAACGTAACTAGTAGTTCGTTACTCTATATCTTAATTCTTTTTTCCCTTCAATTTTGTGCGTCCTACGTTTGTCTTTGATTGAAAATTTATTAGTTTGGTTAAAGATTGCGAGATCTGATCGTCTTCTTCCCAGCTCCGATCTTTCTTCTGCTGTTGCTCTCTTTTCCGATCCCTCCATTAATTGTGCTTTCCAAGTTCCCTCACACTTCATCGTTCGTTGTTTGTAATTTCAGTTATATATATATTTCTCATTGAGGTATAATGTATATACTTATTTTAGTGTTTGCATTGAGAGATGAGTTATGGGAACGGATCCAATCCAATACTGCTCATCGCAATGATAATGCTGCTGAAAAATCTATCTTTTTCTTGGAATTTTGTCCGATCCATATTTTTCTTCTTTTTCTTACCCGCCATTTGTTCATACTGTTCAACCCTTCTACTTTCCGATGCTACCGATAACTTCTCTTTTTTGCATTTATTTTATGTTGAAATTGCCACAAATAACTTCTCTTCTTGGATTTAATTGTGTTAAATAAATAAACTGAAATCTCAACAATCCCTCGGTTTTCTCTTGCATATCTTTTTTTTTTTTTTTTGCCAAGATTTCTCTTGCATATCACAGAATGAGTATTTACATATAGGTAGATAGGTAGTCAGATTTTTGCTTTTATGCCCTCTTACATTTTTTGGGCTTGCATTATGCTCCTTAAACTTCATTTTCACTTTCGTATACGCATAATTCCCTGAAATTTTAAGGTCTTGGCGAATAAACTCTTTAATCTTTAAGTCAAATATATAGATTTGTATTTGTATTTGTATTTGTACGATTGGAATTTCACGTCCACCTTATTGTAATGTACGTTCCAACATTCTCGTTTTCCCTGTAATTATGTGTTTTCCAATGTCAGTTTTTTGACATTTTCTTTGTTAGAAGAGGAAGTCAAAGATAATCCCTTACCGTCAGAAAGCGCATGTAGAAAAAGTCATACATGTGGAAAAAGTCATAGTGTTAGGAATGGTAGGAACGGCATGTCGGATTCAAATTAAATCTTTCAAATGTAATTCCGTGTATATATATCCATATGTAACATTAAATGAATGAGAACTTGATTTTACCTTTGTGCATGGTACCAGAGCCTTCTTTGCTTCTGTTCTCCTCTGTTTTTCTGTTTTCTTCTCCTTTCGGCCAAAACTCCATTGTTTCCGACGAAGCTCTTGTTTCAACTCCTTAATTCAACTCAGATCCGCCTTCTTCGGTGCACCTTTAAGCAACACGCGCCACCCCATCAGATTCCCCAGCATCAAATCGGCCAGAACCCAAAATCCGGCCTCCATCCGACTGCGCGTGAGCTCCCACGCGTCGCCGCCATCACCGCCGTCCTAAGCCACGTGCCGTGCGTGTGCACTATTTCGGCCACCGTTTGAGATGGCGATTGTAGCAGATTGATCGACTCAACTTCCTCTTCCTCCTCCTGAAGTTTCATGACCATCCAAGAAAGTTTTATTTTTGAGCTTTATTCCTCGCACCCGATTTCAACATTTGTGAGTTGCAATTTGTTGATAACTTCAGAATCCTAAGTTAATATTTCTGTCTGCGGGTCCCTTGGATTAATTGAGGTACTATATATCTTGACTCAATATCTCTCTGCGGGGTCAGTGGGGTGCAGCTCACTTAAATTAATCAGAAACTTTGTTTGTTTGTGGAATATCACGATCCTTCCTGCTCATTTGTTGATCTTGTTATTTTGTGCGAATTGTGTGTGTACCACTATTCAACTTGCATTATGGCTGATTCTAAAAGTTCTGATATGTTGTCTATGTCTGCGAAGATTACTGCTTCACAGTTAAATTGGACAAATTATAGTGATTGGAACAAAATCGTTAGAGTTTATATTTTGGGAATTGAGATGGAAACTCATTTAACTGAAGATCCTCCTTCTAGTGATGAAACCAAACTTTTGACTTGGCAAAAAGTAGATGCTCGACTTCTGTTTCAAGTTCAAAATTTTATTGAACCACGGATTCTATCTTCTGTTAGTCATTGTAACACTGTCAAAGAAATTATAAGTTATCTTAAATTTATGTTTTCTAGCAAAGGAAATATTACTCAGATTCATGAAGTCTGTAAAGGTTTTTATCGTTCCTAACAACAAGACCGATCATTGAAAAATTTCTTCTTGTACTTCAAGAGGATGTATGAAGAAATGAAGGTTGTCATGTCTCCACAGGCAGATCTCTCAACTTATATTAAGAACTTGGAACTTCAGGCTATCATAAGTTTCCTTGAAGCTCTCAATCCGTCTTATGAGACTATTCATTCTCAGATTCTATCTAGTCAAGAACTTCCTTCTCTTGAAGATGTTTTCTCCCGGGTTCTTCGTGCTGATAACCTGATTCACTCTTCTGTTGATCCAACTGCAAGTGCTCTAGCTGGGCGTGGTCCCTTTGAGAACAGGAATTACGGGTACAAACAAAACAACAATCCTCCTATAATGACTTATGGCAGTATTATTTGTAATTATTGCAAAGAACTTGGACATATTAAGAAAAATTGTCGAAAATTGCAAAATAAGCAGTTGCGTGATCAACAGCGTGGCCTTGCTCATATTGCCCAGACACCTAGTACCTCTGATTCTGGATCTGGATCTTCTTCTGCAGGGGCCCTAGCCACAGGTACTCTGTCCTCTGGTCTTACTACTGCTTCAACTAAGTGTGTCATTGATTCTGGTGCCACCGATCACATAACAGGTGATCATCACTTATTCTCTTCATATGCCCCCTATGCCAACCTGTCATCTATATTTGTCGCCAATGGTTCTTCCGTCCATGTTACTGGCTCCGGCACTGTTCAACCTACAGCATCCCTCTCATTATCTTCTGTTCTTAATGTTCCTGATCTCACCTTTAACCTTTTATCTCCAAGTAAACTCACTCGTCATTTAAACTGTTTTATCTCACTCTTCCCTAACTATTGTTTAATTCAGGATCTATCGACGAAGCAGATTATTGGTAGAGGCTATGAATCTGGTGGACATTACATCCTTGATGATCAGGTGCCACGTTTTGTTGCTTGTTCTGGTGGGTCTTCTCTCTTTGAAGTTCATTGTCGTTCAGGTCATATGTCGTTGTCCTCTCTCCGAAAATTGTATCCTCAGTTTTCCTGTGTCTACTTTAAATTGTGAGTTATGTCAGTTTGCCAAACACCATCATGTTCATTTGGCACCTCACATCAATAAACGGGTTGTGTCCCCCTTTGAGTTAGTACATTCTGATGTTTGGGGTCATTGTTCAGTTCTGTCTCAAATTGGTTATCATTATTTTGTCACTTTTGTTGATGATTTTTCCCGAACCACCTGGTTTTACTTAATGAAACAGTGTTCTGAATTGTTTACCCATTTTCGTCATTTCTGTGCTGAAATTCAAACCCAGTTTAACACTCCTATGAAAATCTTACGAAGCGATAATGTAAAAGAATATTTTTCCGCACTATTCACCGATTACATACAGAGTCATGGTATTCTTCACCAATCCTCGTGTGTTGATACCCCTGCTCAAAATGGTGTTGCTGAAAAAAAGAATCGACATCTCTTAGAAACTGCACGAGCTCTCATGTTTTATTCCTCTGCCCCTAAACGTTTTTGGGCTGATGTTGTATCTACTGCCTGTTTTCTCATCAATCACATGCCTTTAGCTATTCTTGGTAGGGCTATTCCGTATTCCGCTATCTTCCCCACGACTAAGTTGTTTCCTGTTGATCCTAAGATCTTCGGTTATGTCTGTTTTATTCTGGATGTCCGTCTTGGTGTTAGCAAACTTGATCCCAAATCCCTTATATGTGTTTTTCTTGGCTATTCTCGAGTTCAGAAAGGTTATAGGTGTTACTCTCCTGATCTTAATCATTACCTTGTGTCCATTGATGTGACCTTTCATGAGTATTTTCCTTTCTTCACATCTTCGACTTCCTCTACGTCTCCATCTGTCATTGTTGAGTCTAATAATGTTCTGGTTTATCATGCTCCTTTCTCACCAGTACAAACTGCTGTTCCAGAACCTGATATCATCAATGATGATGATGCTACCAATATTTTGCCATCACCAGTCACTGCTTCACCGACAGATTCTAGTCATAACTCCTATATTTCTGATTCCCCAGAACCTCCCATTGCTACCCCTGACCCAGTTGACTCTGATCTTGCTGTTGATCCGTCTTCTGACCTACCAATTGCACTTTGGAAAGGTACACGTCATCGTTGTCCTCCCAGAAGATATGCTGGTTGTACCTATTCTATTTCTTCTTTTGTGTCTTACCAGAATTTGTCCCCTACTTCTTCTTCGCTTGTTGCCAACCTTGGTTCCATCTCCACTCCTCCTACTCTTCATCAAGCCTTGACTCATCCTGGTTGGCGTATAGCGATAGAAGAAGAACTTATGGCCCTTGAAAACGCTGGTACCTGGACTCTTGTTGATCTACCTCTTGGGAAGAAGGCCATTTGATGTAAATGGGTGTTTGTTATTAAAACTAAGGCCGATGGTTCTTTGGAACGGTTAAAAGCTGGACTAGTTGCCAAAGGGTATACACAAACTAATGGTATTGATTACTCTGAGACTTTCTCTCCTATTGCTAAGCTCACCTCTGTTCGTCTTATTATCTTCTTAGCTGCCACATATCATTGGGATTTACATCAGTTAGATGTTAAGAATGCTTTTCTGAATGGAGATCTCCTTGAAGAAGTTTATATGGAGCAACCACCTGGATTCATTGCTCAGTGGGAGAATAGTAAAGTGTGTTATCTCCAAAAGTCATTGTATGGTCTAAAGCAAAGCCCCCGTGCCTGGTTTGATAGATTTTGTGAGGTAGTCAAGAAGTTTGGATTAAGTCAAAGCAAGTGTGATCACTCTGTGTTCTACCGGCAATCTGATGCAGGCATGATTCTTTTAGTAGTATACATTGATGATATTGTGATTATAGGGAGTAACATTTCTGGAATCTCAGAACTTAAAGTCTTCTTGAATTCTCATTTCCAGACAAAAGATTTGGGGTCATTAAAGTACTTTCTTGGTATTGAAGTTTTGAGAAGCAAGAAAGGTATTCTTTTAACTCAAAGGAAGTATGTTCTCGATCTCTTAAAAGAGACTGGAAAACTTGGAGCTGCACCAAGCAGCATCCCCATGATTCCGAATCCTTTCCTGGATCTTGATGCTAGTATGTTTGATGAACTTCCTGATGACTTGAAGAAAAAGATTGATCCAGAGAAACTGAAGCCGTTTGCATTTTCTGAAAGATATAGAAAACTCATTGGGAAGTTGAATTATCTGACAGTAACTCGTCCTAATATAACATTCTCAGTCAGCAGGCTCAGCTAATTCATGGCATCACTAACGGTGGCACAATGGGAAGCTTTAGAACATATCTTGCATTATTTGAAAGGTTCTCCAGGTCTTGGTATTCTTTATACAGATTATGGGCATACTAAAGTCGAGTGTTTCTGTGATGCGGATCATGCAGGATCTAAAGCCACAAGACGATCCACTACGGATTATTGTGTGTTTGTTGGTGGAAATTTGATATCTTGGAAAAGTAAGAAGCAATTAGTTGTGTCAAAATCAAGTGCAGAAGCGGAATACAGAGCCATGTCACAGTCAGTACAAGAAATTGTGTGGGTATTTCAACTCTTGAAGGAAATTGGCATTACCACGACATTGCCTGCAAAACTATGGTGTGACAATAAAGCAGCACTTCATATAATTTCAAATTCTGTGTTCCATGAACGAACAAAACATATTGAGATTAATTGTCATTTTATTCGTGATAAAATCAAAAAAAATATTGTATCTACATGGCACATACGATCCGACGACCAACTAACAGATCTTCTGACAAAAGCCTTACATGGGACACGGGTTAAATATCTTTGTAACAAGTTGGGCATGATCAATATATATGCTCCAACTTGATGGGGAGTGTTAGAAGAAGTCAAAGATAATCTCTTACCATTAGGAAGCGCATGTAGAAAAAGTCATACATGTAGAAAAAGTCATAGTGTTAGGAATGGTAGGAACGACATGTCGGATTCAAATTAAATCTTTCGAATGTAATTCCGTGTATATATATCCATATGTAACATTAAATGAATGAGAACTTGATTTTACCTTCGTACATTCTTAAATTATACTTTTCATGTTCAATTTTTAATTAACTTGGAACATATTTTAAACAAACATGCATTAAATAAATACCAAATTTCAATTTCAATGCACTGAATGGGGATTTTCCTATTTCCAATGTATTTTAGAGGGATTTTTCCTAAAATTAATTAGACTCCATTTATTTTAAAAATAAACGGGAGTTTATGGCTTTGTAAGAAATATGAATTATGATAGTATAATAAAATAATAGATGCTATATTTTATATTGATGATAATGATTTAATTGTATGATAAATGAGCTCGAACAATAAAATAAGAACCTCAACTTACACGCATGATGGATGATAGACACAGCGTGATTCTAATGGATCTCAAGGTCGTTCAGATAATCATTTTTGAAGTAAGCTTTGGAAAGGGGAAAAAGAGAGAAATTAAATAAATATTTTATATTCTGAAATCTATGTTTTAGAGGGACAAAAAATTAGTTTTTTTTATATCCATTGTCCAATTCTCCAATTATGGACAAAATTGCATCACAATATATTTTAAGTCATTGAACACACATTAAAAAATATTAAAAAAAATACTTTAGGTAACCCTTTTAGTTTGGGAAAATTCCAGAAAAATACATTCGAAATAGGGAAATCCCTAATCAGTACTGTGAATTTCAAAATTCCGTGTCAGTACACTGTCAGTACGGATGAATAATGCGGGGGTGCCAAAAAACGATTTTGCCCTTCAGTCCTCATTTTCACCACTTCAGAATAACAACACGCTACTCTTAATTAACAACTCCGGATTCTTAATTAACAACTCCCATTTCTTATTTCACAACTTCGTAATTTAAGTTTCGGGCCAATAACAACACCTCTTTCTTTATTAACAACACGCGGCTCTTAATTAACAACTTCGTATTCTTGATTAACAACTCCGTATTCTTGATTAACAACTCCAATTTCATCTTTTTACTTTCACAATAACAACACCGATCTTGTTATTAACAACATCATATTCTACATTAACAACTCTCATTTCTTGTTTCACAACTTCGTAATTTAAGTTTCAGAGCCAATAACAACACCTCTTTCTTTATTAACAACACCATATTTTACATTAACAACACTATATTTTTCAGATGTGAATATGTAGAAGAATAAAGCGGGGTTGTTAATCAAGAATTCGGAGTTGTTAATAATAAGACCGGTGTTGTTATTGTGAAAGTAAAAATATGAAACTGAAGTTGCTAATCAAGAATACGGAGTTGTTAATTAAAAGGAGCGTGTTGTTATTTTGAAGTGGCGAGAATGAGGACTAAAGGGCAAAATCGTCTTTTGGTGCCTCCTGTACTATTCATCCGTACTGACAGCGGATTGATCCGGAATTTTGGAATTCGCAGTATTGATTAGGGATTTTCCTATTTCGGATGTTTTTTTCTGGAATTTTCCCTTTTAGTTTTCTACTTTTTCATTTTTATTTAATATAGTAAAAAACGTTAAATATGGTTGATGAATTGATAGATAGTACTCGCATTGCAAAATTAATTGAATCCAGCGGTGCACATGGTAGTTATCTGGTAGCTAACCTCCCTATATATTTCAGTCCAAAAAAAAAAACCTATATTTGTATTGCCTGTCGAAAAAAAGAATATAAAGATAGAAGAAAGATGGAGAAGATTAACTATGTCACATGAAGACATGTGCGCTTATCAAATTTGATATAATACGATTCCAAGAAAATAGCAATTTTTAAAAGGTTAAGATATGCAACAAATTTTAGGTAAGGAAATATATAAAAAAATTTAAAACTAAGTTCAAATGAATAAAATTATAAATATATACTCCTTTCCTTTGATTCCTAGCATAAGACACATTTGAGAGTCAATGAGTGGTATTTATTATAAGTCAGTAAGCACTAACTCATGCAGGGTTTTAAGGACCGAACCGAATCGGACGGATAGACCAGTTAGACAATCGGTCGGTCTCAGCAACAGGCCGATTTTGTACAAGGAGCCGTTTTTTCTTCAAACGGTTTTGGATCGCTATTTAACCGCTTTTGGGCCGTCACCCGCTATTGGGTTGGAAACCGGACTTGGTTTTTAAAAACCAGCCGGGTCATTGATGTTTGTTTTTAAAAAAAAAAATTGTGTAAAAAATATTTTATTAATATTTTATTTAATTTAGGTTTTTTTTTAAATTAAGGCATATAAGAACGACAAAATCCCAAATCAATCCGGAGCAAGGTGGTAGAGAATATAATTGGATCAATCAAGAAACTTATTATGGTCAATCAAGAGCCACAAATATTTGACAAGTCATAAAATCATTATGATCCAATGCATTTTATGAGGTTGATTGTTGACTTAGTGTTCATCGTTCAACCATATTTTGTGACCTAATTAACTTCCTATCAAATTAAACCACTAAAGATTAATTGTATAACATATATATATATATATAATTATAAATACATATGCATATAATATTTTTAAATTTAATTATTATGTCACCGGTCCGACCGAACGACCCAACCGTTCCAACCGGTTGAACTATGACTCGCTGACCTTTCCGGCTTGACTTGCGATCCGGATTTTAAAACATTGAACTAATGTATTAATTATATTTTTCAGCTTTAACTCGGTTTATTTCATCCAAAAAAGAAAAAGCATTAGCCCTGTTTAAAGTTTAATTGAGTTGTGGTAATTTTTCCTCAAAATGTAATTCATTGGTTTAAATATGATTAAAGTTGTAATTTTTATTTTCAAAAAAATTTAATTATTGTAGCCCCTACCACATGTTCTTATGAGGATGATTGAAATTATCTCATAATAAAGATTGGAGGGAAAATGGCCAACGGTCAGTAGCAAACTTTAAGTCAAAAGAGTACAGGACATCTTTCCTCTTCTGCTTTAAAGACTGCAATAAACCTTTATGGTTGAAAGTTCCATCGGTAGGAATAGGGGTGTTCGGGATCGGGATCGGGATCGGGAAATGTCATTCCCGATCCCGATCCCGAGAAGGGTTCGGGAATGATTTTCATTCCCGATCCCGATCCCGAAAATCGGGAAATTTCGGGATCGGGATCGGGAAATTCCCGATCCCGAATTTGCTTTTTTTTTAAAAAAAAAATATTTATATTAAATTTTTTGTTATGTTTCCTTTAGTCTAGTATAAATATATAATTTGTTTAATATTATATTGTATCAAATAAGTCTAATATAAATATATAATTAGTCCAATACATGCTTAAAGTTGTCGATTCAGCTGCAAAAAGAATAAAAACAAGAACAAAAAATTAGAACTATTTAATAAATAATAAATGAAATTAACTAAATAAACTAAAAGAATAAATATTATCTTAAGGATGTTAGGGATTTTCACATTTTATTTTACATTTAGTCTTATTTTCTTAAATATTTTTAAAAAATATATATTTTTATAGATATATTTTCGGGATCGGGAAATCCCATTCCCGATCCCGAAATTACATTCCCGATCCCGAAATTTTCGGGACGGGAAAATCCCGTCCCGATTTGCTCGGGATCGGGACGGGAAGGTCGGGACGGGAAATTGATGAACACCCCTAGGTAGGAATACCTTTAAGAACCCTCATAGCCCAGTCGTGAACCAGACTCTACAATCTCTGTTGTATATAATTTTGCTCATCAGCTTTGATTAACCAGAATCCAAAGGAAACCACGGAAGCAAAGATTTCGAAAAGGACAATACGCGAATTAGGATGGAAACAAACAAATCGAATATAGGTCACAACTTTATTCTGCTTACTAATTCAACAATTTGGAGTTAGTTGGGTCCAACTTAGTCCAACTTGCTTTGCATTTTTGTCCTTTGTAAAATATTTTTAATCACCTAAAAGATCATTAGAGTTGAATTCCTACATTTTTTACTCCCATCAGGAAACAAGATGTCTAATAGGGGAGAATTAGAGGAAATAGGTTCACAGATCACGTACTTGCAATCGGAGAACCAAAAATCTTCATCTTTGTAGCTGTGCTTCATATTCTCAGCCTTGTTGTGTACTCTCCAACTATGCAATCTTCTTGTGAAATCATTGTCTTCTCCGGCAAATGTACGACGCAGCGACGGCTTCCACCCAAGCTTCCCGATTTGAGGACAACGACGAGCCTTCTACCAGCGCATGTCACCCTTTTAGGACAGAACCCTAATCCCAAATGCTTTCAGTTAGCCTTCATTGCTGAGTGATCGCTCGCTATCTGGCTGGAAAAGGTGGTCCGGATGAGTACGGCGCCTGGGTATGTTACAAAAAGGAAAGGCAGAGGTAGTACTTCGAATGGCGAAACAAAGGGCGCCTAAGGCTTGAGTGATTCTCTGAGTCGATGAGTAAATGAGTTGAAGGGTTTTTTTTGTCTTTTGGATATAACATCAATATCCTAGATTCCCCCCTCAACCCTTATCTGTCTTTTACAAGTCTTAGTAGACTTTTATGAGTTTTGACATTTTAAATGGTATTTAAATAAAATTTTCCCTAACTTAATTCTAGAATAGTTGGAGTAAATTTATTTTTAAAAGCGTTGACAAACTTTTACAGGCTGAAGTTGCTGGCATAGCCGTAATCCTTTTTTAAAAAAAATTATTATATAGAAATTAAAGCTAAGGTTGAACTTGAAATCATCATCTCAACATATCCCTATTAAAATTAAAATCTATATACTCATTATAAATTATATTATCACTATAATTTATTTTTTCTCCATGCACATGTACAAACATCTTCAGGTTTTGACTCCTTCGATTAGTTTAATCTATAAAAATGTATTTTTATAGCGAGATTTTTATATCATCTGTTGCGAGCCGAGGATTATATAAAAATGTGAGACATTCATAAAATTGTTCGCTTGTTTGTGGAATACAGGATAAGAAATATTTTAATTGTATTTCTAGAATATTTGAATTTTGGTGAATTATCGTTATCTTATTATTTCTTATTAGGATTTTATTATTATTATTATTATTATTATTATTATTATTTACAGTAGACTTTTAGTAAATTACATATTAGTCCCTCATTTCCTTAATATATATAAGAAATATTTACCTAATTTGATTAGATTAAGGAAGTTAGTTAAACTAGTTAATATGATATGCATTTTCTAAAACATTCGGGTCATTTTTTTTAATTTTCTCATTCCCTCTCGTCTTTGATTATTATAGAAGAAGCATGATAAATTAGGAAATTATTGATAAATATAACAAATATGTCTTACATTTAGAATTAAAATTAACTCCTCAAATATATCTTATTTTAATGATAAGAGGGAGTTTGATTATCCCCTCTCAATTTTTTCTTTTTATGCTTCCTCTCCTCTCCCGTCTCCTCTCTTCTTTTCTCCGTCTTTGTATTACATCACTTTTTATACAGGTCCCTGGTAAAGAGAATTATTTCTACACCCATGAAAACAATAATAAGTGTATATAGTTATTTAAACTATTTAATATATTTAAAAATTTATTCTCGATGCTTCAGTATAATAACATCATAGGCAAGTGCCACAAAGTGGTCCTCGTGCTATTAATTATTATTGAATGATTGAGAAATGGTTGGTATACAAGTGTTAGCCGACAAAAAATGAATATTTATTTGGTTGGTACAACAAGAAAATATCTTCTTTTATTTTATTTTTAAGATATGCACTCATTGACGTGATAGTTCAAGTTTTATATGCATGCTGAACACCGAAAGAAATGGGAGAAATAAATTTTATTGAGAATGCTTATTGGACAGATTTTATTTTGATCTCAGGATGTATTTGTAATTTTGAGAGGATTTATTTATAACTTTAAGAAGACCTTATTGCAACAACATTTTTTAAAACTAGCGTGGATAATATGCATTGAGACTAAAATATAATTCAGACAGCTTTGAAATATTATAATTTGTTACAATTTTTCCAATATATAATAAACAATAAAATTTGGCTAAGTAAGTTTGTGGATTAGAGTTTAATTGGTTCAGGAAATTCACAATTATAAAATAACCAATGAAAGTTGAATTTAGTAGAAGAAACTTGATTCCTTTTACATAGGGTCCATGGTTCAAATTTTACAAATGAGAAAAAATCATGTTAATTGACGGTATTCAAATTTTAAAAATATTTCTTAAATTATGATTTAATTTTCCAAACCAAAATTATTTTTCTAAAATCTTAATTAATGAGGTTCAATGAATAATTTAATAAATAAAGGCTAAATTATACAAAACCCTCTAAATTTTAAGTCAGTTGCATATAACGCTCTGACATTTCAAAGTTTAAATTTAATCCCCTGGCCTTTCTTTTTTTAACTATTAACCATCTGTCATTAAGTGACCGTTAGCTTTTTTAACAGAAAATGCAACTTTAGATTATGAGATGACACGTGATGTCCTACGTGGCATCATGTGTAACTTACTAATTTCATAAAACCTTCCGAACTTTGAACAATTGCAAAGAATCCTCTAACTTTGAACAATTAAAAATAACCCCCGACATTTCAAAAGTTAAATTTAACTCTCTTAAAATTTTGATTTATAATATTAAACCACATGCCATTATTTTTTATCATTTTAATAAATTTATTAAAATTTTTACTATCATTCAATTAAAATAGTTCTTTCATATAACAAAAACTAGAAAAATAATATTTAGAAAAATATAAAAATAAAGGTTGAACTTCTGATTAAAAAAAATGAATCATTAATAAAAAATAAATGAGGGAAAAATACAAATATAATATTTAAACTATCAATACTCAATCATCCCAAGAATATATTTAACACAAATGATGAGATTTTTATACTATCAATGCTCAATTATCCTAAGAAAATAAATAAATGTTATACAAACGATGACATTTTTATTTTTATATTTTTTAAATATTATTCTTCAAGTTTTTGCCATACAAGAAAACTATTTTAATTGAAAAATGATAGAGTGGTAAAAACCTTAATAAATTTATTAAAATGATAAAAGTAAAAATATGAGGTTTAATATCATAAATTAAAATTTTAAGGGAGTTAAATTTATATTTTGAAATGTCAAGGGGACTATTTGTAATTGAAATAAATTCAAGGGGTTATTTATGACTATTCAAAGTAGAGGTGAGCATTCGGTTTTTCAGTTCGATTTTCCATAAAAACTGAAATAACCGAAAAACTGAATAAAGTTAATGCTAATAACCGAACCGAAAACCGATTAATCGAATTAACCGAACCAAAGTAACCGAAATATTTAGATTCGGTTTGGTTAATAACTGAATTAATCGATTTTTTATTTATTATCTATAAAATAAAATATATATAATTAAATTTTTAAAACAGATTATTTTTTATCCTTAAGATTACATTTAGGGGTAAAATATATAAAATAAATTAACTAGATTTAAAATATCTATAAATTTTATCTAATATTATTGAAAATTTACACCTATTTAATTATAAGAACATGCATTTATCAAATAATATATATTAAATATAAATATATTATATATATTTCGGTTTTTCGGTTTTAGCTGAAATATTTTTCTAATAACCGAACCAGAAACCGAACTAACCGAATAATAAAAACCGAAATTTTATCGAAAACCAAATTAACCAAACCGTAAAATCCGAACTGAGTTCGGTTCGGTTCAGTTTTCGGTTTCGATTCTAATTTGCTTACCCCTAATTCAAAGTTTGGGGATCTTATAAAATTAGTAATTTACATATGATATCATATAAGATACCACGTGTCATAGGACGTGACAATTTTTGTTAAAAATAACGGTCATTTAATAGTATGGGGTTAGTAGTTAAAAAATAATAGGTCATGAGGTTAAATTTAAACTTTAAAATATATGAGGTTATAAGCAACTGACTCAAAATTCGAAAGTTTTATATAATTTAGACATAAATACACCAAGTACATTTGTTGCAAATAGTAAATACCACCTTATTCATTTAATTTTGTATTATTAGACATAAGTATTCTCCTATTAAGAGAAATCATATTTGAGGCACCCTTAAGCATTAAGCACTAACTATAAGTACTTCTTCCACCGAAAATTTGAAGTTTAGTGGCACGACACTGGTCATTCAGTTGGACTCAACTTTCATTTTATTCTTTTTGTTGGGGGCATTGAAGATCGTGGACCTATTAGAAGAAGGGCCAGATCACAAGGCCTGTAATCTCAGAAAATGTTATTTAGGCCCAACATCTTTCGAAGATGACCTTATTGCAATATTCATAGCTCTAATTTCAGAATATGTATATTTATAAAAAAAAAACTAATGTATATAAATATGCCTTGAAAAGAAAACATCATAAATTTAGATTGAGATATAACATAAAATTAATTAGACTCCATTTATTTTAAAAATAAACGGGAGTTTATGGCTTTGTACGAAATATGAATTATGATAGTATAATAAAATAATAGATGCTATATTTTATATTGATGATGATGATAATGATTTAATTGTATGATAAAATGAGCTCGAACAATAAAATAAGAACCTCAACTTACACGCATGATGGATGATAGACACAGCGTGATTCTAATGGATCTCAAGGTCGTTCAAATAATCATTTTTTAAGTAAGCATTGGAAAGAGGAAAAGGAGAGAAATAAAATAAATATTTTATATTCTGAAATCTATGTTTTAGAGGGACAAAAAATTATTATTTTTTATATCCATTGTCCAATTCTCCAATCATGGACAAAATTGCATCACAATATATTTTAAGATATTGAACACACATTAAAAAATATTAAAAAAAATACTTTAGGTAACCCTTTTAGTTTTCTACTTTTTCATTTTTATTTAATATAGTAAAAAAACGTTAAATATGGTTGATGAATTGATAACTAGTACTCGTGTTGCAAAATTAATTGAGTCTAGCGGTGCACATGTTAGTTATCTGGTAGCTAACCTACCTGTATATTTCAGTCCAAAAAAAAAATAATAATCTACATTTGTATTGCCTGTCGAAAAAAAAAAGGAAAAAAAAATATAAAGATAGAAGACAGATGGAGAAGATTAACTATGTCACATGGAGACATGTGCACTTATCAAATTTGATATAATATGATTCCAAGAAAATAGCAATTTTTAAAATTTTAAAATATTCAAAAAAATTTAGGTAAGGAAATATATTAAAAAAAATTAAAACTCAGTTTAAATGAATCAAATTATAAATATATACTCCTTTCCTTTGATTCCTAGCATGAGACACATTTGAGAATGAATGAGCAGTGCTATTTATTATAAGTCAGTAAGTCACTGACTGGTGTATTAATTATATTTTTCAGCATTAGCCCGGTTTAAAGTTTAATTGAGTTTTCCTAATTTTTCCTCAAAATGTAATTCATTGGTTTAAATATAAGTAAATTTATAATTTTTATTTTCAAACAAATTTAATTATTGTAGCCCCTACCACATGTTCTTATGGGGATGATTGAAAGTATCTCATAATAAAGATTGGAGGGAAAATTATTTTTATTAAAAAAATGGCTAGAAAGCTAGAACATGGCACGATTGGAGTGTTCTCAAATTAGTAAAACCCAATCATTATAAATTGCTTTTAGTTTTAAGTACTTAAAACAAAAGGCACTCTAAGTGATATAATATAATGATAAACAAATTATTTAGAGGACACGCCATGCTAATCACATGGGAGATGAGTTGAATTTGGATGACTAGCCATCACTATCATCATCCCCAATGTGATGTTTTTAATTAATTATAGTAATGAATCAATTCTTATCCATTATATTACCCATTCAACTTCCTTTTTAGGTTGCTTACTTTCAAAATGAGACAATAACTTTTTAAAAGCTACAATAATTAATATAGAATGTAATGTAATTTATTAGTTTTGGAACTCCTAGCGGCCGGGCCATGTGCTATTATAGGAGCATGATTGAATGATGGCACGCTAATAGTGTTGTTGTTTACGATATTGGGTTGTTCAAAATTATTTTTATTTTATATAAATATAGATTAATGTTGTGTTTCCATCAAAATTAAATGACTTAAATCATTTGATAGCGATAGGTCACTCAACTATTTTTTAAGCTCAAAAGTCTTTAAGTTTATAATATTTTTTTTTTCACTAATCAAATGACTATAATATCATATTTGTTATAAATATTTGTTCTGCAGCAATAATATCGTGAAAAAGGTTTCAAGAAGTATGTTGAGTTAATTTCTTGTCTCCTTGTGGCTGAACAGAATAATGAGCTTTTATTGAAAAACCATGAATCTTGTCCAACAAGCTCAACTCCATTCCCTGAAGTGAATATAGTAACAAATGAATTTTATTGTGGCCGTGGCTGTGGACGTGGGCGTGGGTGTGGCTACAACCGTGGGCGTGGTCGTGGTCGATATCATGGTGGTTCAAATTCCTACCAGAAGTGGGAAAAGACTGATAAGAACCAAAAAGGGGAAAGCAATAGGCATAATAAATATGCTGATAATCCATGTTATCGATGTGGTGGCAAGGGCCATTGGTCGCGTACCTGTCGTACACCAAGGCACCTAGTTGATATTTACCAAGAATCAATTAAAAACACTAGTAAAAGATCAAATGTTGAAGTTAATCATGTTGATCAGGGCTAGAATTCTGAGTATGGCGATATAGATAATAACTATTTGAATGTTGCAGATTTCTTAATATAATTTGAACTGTTATATTTTATTTAAAGTTGCTTCTATCATATGTATGAATTTTAATTATGTTTTTATGAAGAATGAATCCTATTTACATCAATCCTGAAAATTTATGTCTCGTTGATAGTGCAACAACCCACACCATACTCAGACAGGATAAATATTTTTCTTCCTTGGTAATACGAGAAGCCAATGTTCAGACTATATCTGGTAGTATAAATTTAACTGAAGGCTCCGGAAGAGCTAATATTTTGTTACCTGAAGGAACAAAATTATGCATTGATAATGCATTTTATTCTACCAATTCTAAAAGAAACTTATTGAGTTTCAAAGATATCCGTAAAAATGGATATCATTTAGAAACAACAACTAAAAATAATCAGGAATATCTTGTCATTACAAATATAGTTGCTGGTAAAAAAAATACATATTAGAAAGTTTTCCTATTTTTTCTTCTGGTTTGTATTACACATGTATAAGCACAATTGAAACGCATGCTATTGAGAACCAGAAGTTCACTAATGTAAACTAGAAGTTTGTCAATTCAAACCAGCAGTTTGATAATGTAAACTATAAGTTTACTAATGAATTTATTGTTTGGCATGACCGGTTAGGCCATCCCGGTTTAATCATGATGCGACAAATTTCTGCTTGGGGCCATGACATTTTGCATGTAGCAATGTTAATTCGCATTAGACCAATAAGTTATTTAAAGGTTTTCCCCTTACAAATGGTTTTTGGTCAGGAACCTAATATTTCTCATATAAGAATTTTTGGGTGTGCGGTATATGTGCCTGTAGCACCACCACAACGCATCAAAATGGGTCCAAAGAAGGATGGGAATATATGTTGGGTATGAATCTCCATCAATTATAAAATGTTTAGAACCATCTACAGGAGATTTATTTACGGCACGATTTGCAGATTGTCATTTTGATGAATCACTTTTTCTAACATTAGGGGGAGAAAACAAACAGCTGGGTAAAGAAATTAGTTGGAATAAATTATCATTGGCTCATTTTGATCCTCGTACAAAACAGTGTGAATTAGAAGTTCAAAAGATAATTCATTTACAGAATTTAGCTAATCAAATGCTAGAAGCATTTACTGACCCAAAGAAAGTGACAAAGTCACATGTCCCAGCTGCTAATGCTCCTATTAAAATTGATGTCCCTAAAGGACAACCTACTATGAATGAATTTAAAGCACGTATGAAGCGTGGTAGGCCCATCGGTTCCAAAGATAAAAATCCTAGAAAAAGAAAAGGAGCAAAGAATATAGATGGTCAAGTCGAGGATAATGAAGAAAAATTAGTAGCTCCAGAAGAGCCATCTCCTGAAGAGATATTATCTCCAGAAGAGAATGTTGTAGTCCCAAAAGAGACCCAAGTACCTGATATATGTGAAAATAATGAGATCTCAATAAATTATGTCATGAATGGAATCCGATGGGATCGAAATGAAGTCAACACTGATGATATTTTTGTTTACCATATAGTATATGATGTAATGAATGATAATGAGGATCATGAGCCAAAATCCATTAGTGAGAGCCAACATAGAAAAGATTGGCCCCTATGGAAAGATGCCATTAATGCATAATTAAAATCATTAGCAAAACAACAAGTATTTGGACATGTAGTCCTTACACCTGAAGATGTAAAATCAGTTGGATGCAAATGGATTTTTGTACGAAAAAGAAATGAAAAGGGCAAAATAACTAGATATAAGGCACGTCTTGTAGCCCAAGGTTTTACACAAAGACCTGTCATTGATTTTGAAGAAACGTATTCACCAGTAGTGGATGTGACTACTTTTCGTTATTTAATTAGTCTAGCAGTAGATGCAGGACTTGATTTACATCTAATGGATGTTGTGCCTGCTTATTTATATGGATCACTTGATAATGATATTTATATGAAAGTTCCTAAAGGACTTAAGATGCCAGAAGCATCCAATTCAAGTTCTCGAGAACAATACTCAGTTAAGTTAAATAAGTCCCTGTATGGGATGAAGCAATCAGGGCGCATGTGGTATAATCGTCTTAATGAATATTTGTTGAAAGAAGGATACAAAAATGATCCAATATGCCCATGCATATTTACGAAAAGATCTAATAGTGAGTTTGCTATAATTACTGTTTATGTTAATGATATCAACATCATTGGAACTCCTGAAGAGCTTCAAAAGGCAATTAATTGTTTGAAGAAAGAATTTGAAATGAAGAACTTGGAAAGAACAAAATTCTGTCTTGGATTACAAATCGAGTACTTCAAGAAAGGGATCTTTGTATATCAAGAAACTTATACAAAGAAGGTCCTAGAGCAATTTTATATGGATAAATCTCATTCATTATGTACCCCAATGGTTGTAAGGTCTTTGAAGGTGGATAAAGACTCATTCCGACCATGAGAAATTAGTGAAGAAGGTGATGAAGAATTACTTGGTCCAGAAGTACCATATATTAGTGCTATTGGAGCACTAATGTATCTTGCTAATCACGCACATTCTTTGTTATCTCAGAGGTACTATAGACATAGGGTTATACTACTCAAATATATCCAAGCATGAACTGGTTGGTTGTGCAGATGCTGGATTTTTGTCTGATCCACATGATGGTAAATCACAAACGGGCTATGTATTTACATGTGGAGAAGCAGCTATTTTATGGTGATCTATGAAACAGACTATATCAGCCACATCATCTAACCATGCTGAAATTTTAGCAATACATGAAGCAAGTCGAGAATGTGTGTGGTTGAGGTCAGTAATACATCATATACGTACAACTTGTCATTTATCTTTCGGCAAAATGATCCCAACAATCCTATATGAGGATAATGCTGCATGTATCGCTCAACTTAAAGAAAATTATATCAAGGGCGATAGAACGAAGCATATTTCACCAAAATTCTTCTTCACTCGTGACCTTCAAAAGGATGGTGAAATAGATATCCAGCAAATCAATTCAAGTGAAAATCTAGCAGATTTATTCATCAAGTCACTCCCATGTACAATCTTTGAAAAACTTGTTCATGATATTGGTCCTTGGAGATTCAAATATTTCAACTGATATTGTCAAGAGGGGGAGTCGATACACATTGTATTCTTTTTTTCCTTATCTAGGTTTTGTCCCACTGGGTTTTCCTAGAAAGGTTTTTAATGAGGCAGCACTTGATGGTGTATCAATGAATGATGTACTCTTTTCTTTGGCTAGGTTTTTATCCCACTGGGTTTTTCCTAGTTAAAGTTTTTAATAAGACACATTTATAATGGACATCCAAGGTGGAGTGTTATGAATATTAAATATGTGGATGTCCATTACTCTTCCAGTCAACTTGACATAAAGAAGAAAAGAAGACTTGACACAAAGTAAAAGCAAAAGAAGATAAGGACATAAAGAAGATATAAAGTAACTATGGTAATGTAACCAGGGTTAAATATAACCATGGTCATACAACCAGGGTTATATTTCTGACTCTATATAAAGGCCTGTAATCGATTGTTTCAGATGAACTGAATGAGAACTTCTCTCTAACTTCTCTCTCGAAATTTTATCAATTTTCTTTAAATCATATCAATCTTCTTTCTTATCAAATATACTTTTATAACAATATTAAATTTTTAGATATATGTATAGGTTGATGTTGTCTTTATATCAAATTGAAAATCAATTGATAGGGCCTACCTCAATTTTATATATCTTCAATATAATTCAATGTTAACGTAATTGATATTGAACTCTCTTAATATATTCGAATAACCCTAGTCTAATTATTGAATTGAGATGAGATGATCAATAATTTAAAAGTAGGACCAGGATATTCACATAAAGTTATTATAATTTATGACCAAAAAGAAGTTACAATAATAATTTTTTTATGTGTATATGCATCTATTTACGTGTGCACGATATCACCAATCAAAGCTAAAAATGTATTGATTTTTTATTTTTATTTTTTGCCTTTTTTTCACTAAGTATCATGCGTAATTAATCCTTAACCTCTTGAAGTTGCTAATTCCGTCATGAGACATTTCTTTCTGTCAACATCCCCCGACATCTTTTGTTAGTAGTAGGTCTTGATCTTTTTCTTTTTGAGAAATCTAGGTTTAAACTTTTTTTAGTAAAGTTACAATGGGCTAAAAAGAGATGTTACAGAATAAATAAAAACAAAGTGAGAGCATTTTCCTCATTAAAATAAATTTTATATATAATCCACCAGCATCAGTTTAGTTGGTAAGGAATTAGCTTATTACTCACAATGTTGTGTTTTATTATTGGGCAATACATAAATACTTTTATAAGCATTCCTTTAGTTTGGAGGTATGTTTAAGTTATGATGAGCCTCGGAGACTCAATTCATCTAGACTTTTTGAAATAAAAAAAAAACAAATTTAATAATCCAAAGTGAAGTGAATTTATATATGCTAAACTTTTACTAATAAGTAAAATACCTAATATAAGTGTGTTATCCAAATAAGAGGTCTAGTTATAATATTAATTACTTGGCAAAAACGTTACAATGTTAATTACTTGTTTTTGTTATTTCCATCATTTTTCCAACCTTATTTCAATCAATTTAAACACATATACATATATATATATATATATATTAATGTCAAACCCGAATTAGAGACAGTGAAGGAAATGATGGTCATACATGTGAACTTGATAAGGGTTTTTTCTCCTCTTTTTTAAGGTTTCTTTGATAGAGCTGTCGAGTTGCAGAGTGATGGATCTACTTGGGCTTTTGCCCTTCCCTCATCTTTAGAGGGTTTCTTCTTCCTTTGTGGTGGAGTGCTTTGGGTGTATACTTGTGGAGCGGCCTTTCGATGTACGGATCACAACTCGGTTCTTTAATGGTGCAAAGCGGGAAGGCAAAATGGACAAACGCATAGAGGCTTGCACTCATTGAAGTCATGTGATGGTCTCCAATTTTGATCTCCAATGGGTGCCTCCAGGACTCTCAGTTGTGCTGTATGGGTCGAGGAGGCAAGGGCACTATGAATTCTCAATTGAATTGAAGGCATTACAAGATAAATTGATGGGTGGGTTTTGGAGATTTTCAGTTTATGAAAGGAAATCAGAGGTTAATCCATTGAACCAGATAAAACCTATAGTACTTTGTTTCTGATCCACTTTTCTGGTCAAAAACTCAAGAAGCACAACCCCAAACGCATATGTATCCAACTGGGAAGTGCTATAAGCTTTACTGGGTTTTTCGCCAATTTTTTTGTTCTTCTGAGATCCATGGATCGTGAGATTAGTGGATTACTCAAGTTTCAAAGATTTTTTATTAATGATGTTTTGGGATTGAGCTTTGAGTATGGTAGGATGGCTCAATTTATTGCTCTGGATTGTAATGTATCGTTATTAGATACTCTTTTAAGAATCATCAATTTCAGTTTGCCTAGTAAGTCTTTGCTTGATGTTTTTCATTGGTTAGACATGTGCCTGTTCAATGTAATTATCAACACTATTCATTTTGGGGTTAGACATGTGCTTGTTCAGTGGTTATGGCAAAACTATTCACCATTGAGCTGGAGTTGTGATTCTCTACTTTACTGTCACATTGATTGTGCTTTCTTTGCTATTATTATGACTATTGCCCTCTTAGAGAATTATCTTGTCTCAAGTAATTTAATCAAGAACCATTCTTGCATGTGTATTCCCACAGAAACAGATTTGCTAATCGAATGGATTGTCAAAATTTCATTTGATGGTCTTGTTCTTTGGATTAAGTATCTCGACCTCTGTTATAACTATAGGCCTTCTTGGCATCTAGCGTTGGAATGTTTCTTTTGATGGAATTTTATCTTCACACTACATTGAAAACCTTTTATTCCCTTGTGTTTCTAGTTTTAATTTCCATGTCTGTAGTTTCCTTTGTATTTTCAGTTTGTTAGGTTGTTTTGTTTTTGCTTTCAAGATGTTGTAATTTTCATTTGATTAATATAATCGGTTTCCTTGTTGGGAAAAAAAAAAAGTCCTATCACTAAGATAGTTTGCCGTTGACATTAATAATCGCTTTGTCATAAATGTGAGTTTTGTGCCTTACCACCTAAGACTTGAAAAATGAGGTGCGTTGTTATTTGATGTGTATTGAAGGAACGAGGAATCATACAATTTGTCTTTGGACCATCTTCATTTATTTATATATTCGTACATTAAAAAAAAAAGTTAAGAAGAAGAATATGATAATGCCTAGAGTTGGCTTTTTTTTTTTTTGGTTACGTTAAGAGAGTTTATCTCTACACCATTCAACTTTCAACCTTAATTTATCACTTAACTTTTCTTTTTTAAATGAAAATGACAAGAGAAAGCGTACAGGGAGTAGCTAGTTAAAGGAAGCCCATGAATAAGATTTTTTAAGAGAGTCACTCTAAACTCTGCTAGAGAAATATTTATGATGATAGCTTCAATATTTATTTGATGATTTTGACGAGCCAAAGAATTGGCATATCAATTAACTTGACTTCATATGAAGACAACAAATTTGTCTAACATGACCATTAAGACGAATGTCCTTGAGAGAAATCGCTATACATATGACTTAATTTAAAGTGACCATAATTCACATCTTAATACCCATTTGGTATTCATTATTATTGGTTATATTTAAATATTGTGGGATATTTAATCCTTAATAGTTCTTCTAATACAAGTTTTTTCATTTACAAAACTGAATCCTTAATCTTATACTTTTTTTTAACCTAATTGACCCCACTGATTTTTTCTTCTTCTGTTTTTCCCATTTCTTTTCCTTATCATGCACATAACTTATGAGTTTGGCCCCTTATGCTACAAGGAACATATATGGATGAAAAAAGAAAATATCCATTTTTTCTTGACGTGGCATTTTTGGCAAGCAAAATTTGGATAAAGGGTGTCTTTATTTCCCTTCCTATCCACTTCCTCTCCTATTCTCATTTCAATCCTTAGATTGAACTTTGAATTATTATGATTAAATGTTTAATGAAATTATTAATAAAATGATAAATTATTAAAAATTAAATAAATAAATTCAAGCTACTAAATTTTATCCATGATTGTTTAAAATTATAATAAATAAGTATTTTTAAAAATTATTTTATAAAACACTAAATGTAAACTGCTTATACTTTAATCTAAGGGTTATTATAATTGAGATGAGATTAAAGAAGGCATTTCAAGAAACTAAACACATATTTATTACAAATAACTAACTTAACTAATTTTTTTAATATTTATAAATTAATTATTTAATTATTATATTAAACTGGGAAGGCCTCTTCTCTCAATATATGAAGGACAAAATGAATATATTTTCTTAGGTAGACAGTGTCCCATCTATCTTCCATATCTCACATTATTCCTCATATGTGAGGGATAATTATGAGATTTTATATTTTACTCCTTCCATCCCTATGTATAAGAACTTTTTCTTTTTAATGAACTTGTCCTTAAATATAAGATTCTTTTTGAGTTGGTCTTAACAATAAATGCTTTTTTTTTTTTTCATTTATCCTCAATTAATTATTATATAACACACATTCTCTTTCATCATTTTCTTATTATTACTCTCTCTCATCCATTAATAAATAGGGGCATTTTTTGTCAAAAAAATTAAATTTCCTACATTATTATTATATTTAATTATTTTAAATTATTTTTTTTAGAATTTTATGATTCAGTTGAAAGCTCTTATACATATGAGCGAAGGGAGTATTTTTTAATTTTTCATTTTCCTTTCCTTCCCTTAGAATCTCAAACGGGCACGATGCTAACTATTTTTCATTCCCTTCAAATACATTATGATCTCTGCCAATAATAAGATTGAAAGAATTTTTTTTTTTTTAATCAGAAAGATTGAAAGAAAATCAAACACACCACTTGTCCAAAAGTAGATCACATGCACAATCTCCGTGTTGACGTCATGCAGACGTTAGATTCTTTTTTTTTTTTTCCCAGAAATGATATACATGAATATTCACGATACCATTCAAATTCAACAATTTGCTTCTATAATTTCTCTTTTTCTATTCATTTTTGTTTGTTTGTGCGACATCATCACTTTCACACGCCCAAGCATCATTTGCTATCTGGACTTTGATAAATTCCATTAAACCTTTGGATAAACTTCATTCAACTCCACCTCATAAATTAAAAATATTAAAAACATACAGTTATTTTTATTTCTAAATTTAAAACTTTTTATCCCAGTCCACACCTAAGAGCAGTCTTATTTGTTTTACCATTCATTTACTGTTAATTTTATTTATCTTCTATATTGATGACATTTGCGTTACTCTGGGCACCTATCCCCACGAGTTTGAATTTTTATTATGCTTAATTAAGAAGATTACACGTTAAGTTGACAGCGTAACATGTTTATATCAAAGTTTTCCAATTGTTTATTACTCATTCTATTCTGTATTTTAATATTAATTTAACGAAAAGTTGATATTGAAATTTCTTTTGACCAAAGAGGCTGAGATATTGAAAGTTTTATTTTTTTTTAAAAAAATAATTTTGTGTTTTGAATTAAAATATTTTAATACAATTGTATTTGATTTATGTCTTAAAATTTATAATGAACCTCATTATTTATATGTGATTATTATTGCGAGACTCACGATATCGACAATAATAAAAATCAATTTTCCTTAAATATTGATAAGAGTAAAGAGTAGACTCCTCTTGAGTAAATTTAACTAAGTTTATTTGATATAAAAAAGTTATGAATTAAGTTATCAACAGCTTGAAAAATATAATCTTGAAAAATACATGTCATAATTTATGACTACGCTTGTCACTTTCTTCCCTGCAAAAACAGAGTTTTTATTTTACTTAACGCCCTAAATTGTACTGGGCAAAAAAAAAAAAAAAAACAGATTTCGAATAACAGATTAATTATTTTTTCTATCCCATTTACAAGTTAATTTTTTTGATTTATATGTCAAGTGCTTATATTTACAAATAACTTAATCCGTGATAATTAAATTTTTTTAATTTAATTTAATTTAAGACCTATGTAATTCGTCCACCATAATTTTCCTTCTGTTTACCTTATAACAATGTGGTCAAAAGTTAAAATGGAGTTGGCATGAAGGCTTCAGAAAGACCAAAAAGAACATTTTGGTGAACTCATTAAATAATACTAGTTAATAATATTTTTAAAGATTTAGTTATTAAATAGTACAATAATTTTTATATTATTTGTAATGGGATGAGGCCTGTTATTATTATAATACTTGTCTGAGTGTTTAGAAAGTCATGAAATTGTAATTTCAGAAGTTTTTTTCCACAAACTGAAATAAAATTTTTTTTACATATTTACTTTATAAACGATAAAAATTATTCAACAAAAACTAATCTAAACAAGCGCAGCCATCGTGGTCAAAAGTCAAAACCGTTAAAAACTACTAGTAAAACGAGTATTACCCTCAGGAGGTTGCGCCAACAAGTTAACTGTCTGAAGTAGAAGTTAGTTGGAAAACTTTCTTAGCTGCTTCCCCCTAAAACGTGTTAAAGGATTTTTTTTTTCTCTTTTTCAAATTTGTTCTAAATCCTTTTATTCTTTCATTTTTCTAGCACAGAAAACCAACACTATAAATCAAGCTAAGAAAAAGAATGATATTGCCCTGTGCCGGCTTCAACTAACCCAATTTCTAATTCTCTCAGCTTAGTTGTTAATGGAGCCTCTCTGTTCTGTCCTCTTGTGAAAACTATTACTTCCATTTGTTTTCATATTTTTATTTCCTCTCTTTTCTTCTTCTACTTCTCTTCCTCTCACTTTCACGCTGTTCAAAAAGCTATACTTTTCTTTCATCCTTTCTTCTTCAACCTTTTCTTACTCTCAGGATCAAACTTGGCTATTTCCTTCTTTATCTCTTGGCCCTCCTTCGCGTCATCTTCGTCTCTATCCATCCCCCTTGACTCATTCTTATTGTCTCTATTACTCAATTTTCTTCTCTGATTAATCACCGTTTTTGACTTTCACAACGATCCGCATCGGTATCCAGATTTCTTCTGATCTAAAATCGCCTTTGTAGTTCTCTGAATTCCCGCCTGTTCTTCACTGGATCAGCTTCAAGAACTTTCTTCTGAGGATTTCATCGGAAAATGGGTCTGTGTTTGGGTAAAAGCAAAGATTCAGAGCGAGATTATAATGGATACAGATCAGTTGGGGCAACCGGAGCTGCGCAGAATTACAAAACCCATGAACCCTATGTGAATCAATCGAAACCCACTTCTCATCAATTACCCGAAAAATCCGCTTCTAGGGTTCCCAATCCCAGTAAGCCCGGCCAGAATACGATTCTGGGGAAGCAATTCGAAGATGTGAAGCAATTTTACAGGATTGGGAAAGAATTGGGAAGGGGTCAATTTGGTGTGACCTATCTCTGCACTGAGATTTCAACTGGTAGACCATACGCTTGCAAGTCAATTTCGAAGAGGAAGCTTACAAGCAGAGCTGATAAGGAGGATATGAAGAGGGAGATTCAGATCATGCAGCATTTGAGTGGGCAGCCTAATATTGTGGAGTTCAAAGGTGCTTATGAAGATAGTCATTCGGTTCATCTTGTGATGGAGCTGTGTGCAGGTGGTGAGCTCTTCGATCGGATTATCGCCAAGGGACATTACAGTGAAAGAGCTGCTGCTTCTATTTGTAGACAGATTGTTAATGTTGTTCATATCTGTCACTTTATGGGTGTGATGCATAGAGATCTCAAGCCTGAGAATTTCTTGTTGTCCAGTAAGGATGAAAAGGGACTTCTCAAAGCCACAGATTTCGGTTTGTCCGTTTTCATTGAGGAAGGTAAAATTTTCTTCCCCATCTCTGGTCAATGGTCATTTGCTTGAATGAATCTACAATTTGGTTTTGAAAAATATGTTTCCTTGGGCTTTAGTCATTAGATTTGTTCTCTAGACAAATTAAGCCTTCAAATTTATCAGAATCTCTTGAGCTTTCTGCTTGAGTTACCATTTTTACCTCTTTATCTTTTCTCTGCTTGGAGAATATGTAATGCAACTTGTAAGCTTTCATAACCATATTCTGAAGTGGTGTATGTATTTAATAAGCAACATAATGTTTGATAGGCGAATATGTATTCAAATGCTCCTTCATGCTCATAATTAATCTTATAAAAAGCAGTGTTTGTTAACTACAGCAGTAGTCAAACTGAGATATTTGATCACCAGAACTAGAACCAAGTATTCTCATTCATTCCATGTGTCATACAAGTTAAGATCTCAGGTTTTATGAAATTCTTGGATCCTCAATGGGGTGTGTGTGTGTGTGAGAGAGAGAGAATTAAGGGCTCTACATAATTTTAAAGGTATCTCAGGTGTCATGGTCAAAATTTACAAAGAAAATGTGCATTTCTATTATGTTTGGCAGTTACTTTTTTGGGTTTTCTGACAAGAGGATTTATCTCCTCAAAAATTACTTCTCCTCAGGAAAGGTTTATCGGGATATAGTTGGGAGTGCATATTATGTTGCTCCTGAAGTCCTACGGCGCAGATATGGGAAGGAAATCGACATTTGGAGTGCAGGAGTGATATTGTATATCTTACTCAGTGGTGTACCTCCTTTTTGGGCTGGTAAATTGCGACATTCCTTGTCCATAGTGGGATTATCATGTTGTGTTAGAGCCTATTGCTCCTTGCTTTCCATTTTCTCCATTAATTCTATAGCTTGACTAATGACTTCTATTACATATGTGCTGCAGAGACTGAAAAGGGAATATTTGATGCCATTTTGGAAGGTTATATTGATTTTGAAAGTCAACCATGGCCAAGCATATCAGACAGTGCCAAGGATCTTGTTCGTAAGATGCTGACACCAGACCCGAAAAAGCGCATCACTTCTGCTCAGGTTCTTGGTATGTAACTTCTGCTGTTCTCTGTTTTTTTCCCCCACCCTTCACTCAACAGAAGGAAATCATGCACCCATCGTACCCTCTGAAGGTCAAACACACAACCTCATGTTTAAGCAAGGCTTAAGGAGGTGCTCAGTGTCAATTGAGCCAAACATCTACTTCACAACACTGTAACCTTCCACATACAGATGAATCTTTAGAATGTCTTCATTTTCTACTTCTGTGATTTGTCTGGAAAAGTTCTCATGGGTCCAGACAAGAGTTCTAAGAAAAAAAGTATTATGTAAACAAGGCAAAGGTAGGTTATGAACATATGTCATCAAGCATTTAACTTTTCATCTGTTATGAGTAAATCCTAGATGGTTTAACCTCTTACACTCTAATTTCACAAGTGTACTGTTTTTTCTATTGGCTAGATTTTTGACTCTGTCAATTACTTGTTTACAGTGTATTTTAGTTATAATTATAAAAAAAAGGGGGAAAAATTGAAGATGAAGATGGTGACAATGTATTCTTCAGTTACAAGACTCACTGAATTCCAATTATTGTCACTGTCATATGGACTAACATTCTTGAATATTTTCTTCTTTGATTCCTATTAATTTCTCAACTAACTGAATTAATTTACTATTTGGCTGAATAGAGCACCCATGGATTAGAGAAGATGGAAATGCATCTGACAAGCCGATAGATAGCGCGGTCCTTTCCAGAATGAAGCAATTCAGAGTAATGAATAAGCTAAAGAAACTTGCCCTGAAGGTGAGTCAATCCACAAGCCATGAAAAGATTAGTTACAGTGCTGTTTGCTGCATGCTGCTCCTCTGCTCCTATGTATAAGGCACTTGAACCAAGAAAAACCTTCAATCCCATTAACTCTGTTTTAACATTTAATAACTTTCCAACTTTACCCTTATTTCATATGAAGAAATGAGTCAGTATTGAGAAGTCCAAGAACAATAAATTAGGGGTAAAATTGCACATTCATATATAATAAATTTAATGAGGTGATTTATATTAAGGACAAAAACAATATTTTCTCTTTGCTCTATAAATAGGATCAAAAGAGTAAAGAAGCAAGGGATTGAACCAAATGAAAGTTTGACAGTAAAACACTGTCTGTAAAACAACATATAGTTTCATGTTTATAGTTGTACATTTAGAGAGAGGATATTCAAGTGTTGCCCTGATGTGTTTATGATGCTAAACTCTTTTTTAGGTCATTGCGGAAAATCTTTCTGAAGAAGAGATCCAAGGGTTGAAGGCGATGTTTACGAATATGGACACCGACAACAGCGGTTCGATCACCTATGAGGAACTAAAGGAGGGATTGCAGAGACTTGGCTCCAAGCTCACAGAGGCTGAAGTTCAGCAGCTTATGGAAGCTGTAAGATATTTTCTATTGGACAATTTCACACAAAATAATTTTCTCCGAGATCTTCCAAATTTATATATTTCATTGCCAAAATTTCAGGCTGATGTAGATGGAAATGGTACCATCGACTACATAGAGTTCATCACTGCGACAATGCATAGACATAGATTAGAAAGAGATGAGCATCTCAACAAAGCCTTCCAGTATTTTGATAAAGATCACAGCGGGTTGGTCCTTTTATTCATATTCATATTCCTATAAGGCTATAACCGATAACGTGTAGGGAAAATTGTTGAAAAGTCCTTGTTAGGAATTTTGTTTTGTCAGAAGGACTTGATATGTTTTTATGCATAAAAGGTGCCGGTACTCTATAGGATTATATACGCACAAAGTACTCATACTCCAATTCAAGTCCTTTTGGCTAATAAAATTTTTAAACAAGGATTTTTTACCAGTTTTTTCTGCACTGCCTAGTAAAGGAAGACATTGAATTCAAAATCATGCTAAATTAGTGTGGTTGGGTTTTTCTGAAGCATTAATCCATATCCTTTGTTTAATTTCATTACAGGTTCATAACAATGGATGAACTTGAAACGGCCATGAAAGAATATGGAATGGGCGATGAAGGCACAATCAAGGAAATCATATCAGAAGTTGACACAGATAATGTAATCATTTATTTTATCCATTAGATGGCTAGAATCAACCTTCTTATGTTATAGCTCATTAGTTAATGCTCAACCTTTTTATGTGTTTCCAGGATGGTAGAATCAATTATGATGAATTCTGTGCAATGATGAGGAGTGGAAACCCACAAGGCAAGTTATTCTGAATCACACTATACATTATATTTCTTGAGTATACTGTATTCGAGATCCTGAGCAAAAAAGAACTCTAGTTCCGCGAAGCGTTTCAGCCATTTCAATCGTAATTTTCAACCCGAATGTCACTCAGAATATTCCATTCCATTTCTTAGGCATGTAAAGGTTCAATTTTTATTTCGATCGGTTTTGTCTGTTTACTGTTGACTTGTTTGGAAGTAGAAACTCACCTGGGAGAAGGGTGAGTTTTTATTTCAGGGATAGGGTAAAGATCCAGTTTGTTAAGAGCTTGAAATGTAAACCTGAGCTAAATTATTGTTTATATTAAAGATTATTGTTCTTCTGTTATGAGATGAATGTTGGGCAGTTATATATGTAGTCCTTGTTTTCTTCTTGTGAAGAACCAGGTTAGATTCTTACGCAGTGAACATAGTTTTGATCCATATCTGATGGATTGATTGGTACGAAATTCCAATCAGATGTTGAAGCGTTTTGTTAAAGCTAAGTTTATCAAAATTTCAAATGTTATATAGGCAAAATTGAGCCATGTCAAGAGTGGATACACCGCCAGCCAAGAGAGAGAAGGACTATGTTTCAACTTTCAATATAAAGTATAAAATTGACAATACACTGTATTATTGCTAAGTCAAATATATATATACATATATATTATGTGCAATGTATTCAGAGTTTACCAAATTTACTTAGTTAAACTAATAATTAATAGACTTATTACTACCTCCAGTAAAACTTATATTACGCTTTTAAGTTCTTCTATCCAGCATTGTAACTTATCAAATTATTTTCAAAATTTCTTGCCTCTTGAGAGTTTTTCCTCTCTACAAGAACAAGATCAGCTGTAAGAAGCCTTTTTCTAGCTATCCTCCAACAAAACCACTCATCAAAGCCACAATTGACTCACTGGTGGTGGCTCATGCACTCATGAGTCTCGTGTAGCATGGTATTGTATATCAAATCAACATTGGAGATGCTCTTCTATAAGTTGGAAGGCTGCAAATTCACTTGGGGCTAAGTCAACAGCCTCATATGACAAAATTATAAATGATAAAAAAAAAAATCAAAGACCAGATTGCAAAATTATAATTTGGTTTCTAATTGAGTCACGAATATAATATATTTAATAAGAAGATTACCTACTATAATTTATTACAGAAGGTTGTTCATTTATACTGTTATCATCTACGGCAACTATATTTTCAGGCGGAGTGAAACAGTGCGATCCATTTTTAATTCTGATTTTAGTATTTTACTGAGATCTAAACGCTTGTTAATATTTCGATAAAAAAAAAAACGCTTGTTAATAATTCTTCTTTTAACGGAGTTAAATCAGTGGCTCACCTAACTGTGAAGGCCCTCCGTCTCTTCCTCTGGAGCCCTGTTTCCTCTGGATCCAATCTCTCTCCCTCCGCTTCTCTTCTCTGACGATCTTTGTCATAAACAGACTTGCTGTCTCTGTTTCGCCAATCCAACAAATCACAGGTAACCTTCCGGATATTTACCTTTTATGCTGTTGGTTTGATTGATGAAAGTGATGATGCTAGTTGATCTACTTTTAACGGATTCTTCTTCTTATTTATCTTTTTTTTCAGAAAGTCACGATTGATCGTTCCAACTCTCCAATATCTTTGAAGATTCCATGGATCCCGCGTATGATGAGCCTTTTAGCCGGCAGGGTAAGTATTAGTCTTTTTCACTTTCTTTTTCTTTTTTGTTTTTTGTTTTTTTTTTGGTTTTTGCCGATGATCCTTTCACTTTTAGGAGGAAGATAAATGTGTATTAACGGTCAAATGGGCTTTTATCTTAAGCTAAAAGCTCACCCTTCCAGCTTCATCTGATCGTGCGATTGAGGGTAAAATTCTGGTTGTGCAATCGGTGTGCCAAACATGTGAAAATTGAAGACAGGTGGTGAATGGTGCGATTGGGCCTACAATCGCACGATTGGGTCATGTAATCGCACCTCCAAACACTCGCGTCCCCTGGAGCCATTGATCGCCTTCGCCTGTCTGAAACGTGGAATCCGCCGCCGTCACTTATCTTCTCCGGTGAAACCCGTCGCCTCAGTACTATAATTTTGATAAGGTAACTAGTAGTTCGTTACTCTATTTCTTAATTCTTATTCTTGGAATTTTGTCCGATCCATAGTTTCCTTCTTTTTCTTACCCGCCATTTGTTCATACTGTTCAACCCTTCTACTTTCCGATGCCACGGACAACTTCTCTTTTTTGCATTTATTTTTCGTTGAAATTGCCACAAATAACTTCTCTTCTTGGATTTATTTGTTTTAAATAAGTAAACTGTAATCTCAACAATCCCTCGGTTTTCTCTTGCATATCTTTTTTTTTTTTGCCCAAGATTTCTCTTGCATATCACAGAATGAGTATTTACATATAGGTAGATAGGTAGTTAGATTTTTGCTTTTATGCTCTCTTACATTTTTTGGGCTTGCATTATGCTCCTTAAACTTCATTTTCACTTTCGTATACGCATAATTCCCTGAAATTTTAAGGTCTTAGGCTCTTTGCGAATAAACTCTTTAATCTTTAAGTCAAATATATAGATTTGTATTTGTACGATTGGAATTTCACATCCACCTTATAATGTACGTTCCAACTTTCTAGTTTTCCCTGTAATTATGTGTTTTCCAATGTCAGTTTTTTAATATTGACATTTTCTTAAATTATACTTTTCGTGTTCAATTTTTAATTAACTTGGAACATATTTTTAACAGAAATGCATTAAATAAATACCAAATTTTGATAAACATTGATTTTTGTATTGATGAAGTAATTTATTATGTTTGGAGGGTCTTGCTATATATCATTATGTTTGGTTTTTAAATCACACATTGTCATGTATGCTATTATTTTGGGTTAAGGTATAAATTTTTCCTGAAAGTTTTCGCTTAGGAGTGATTTTACTCTAGAAGTTTTTTTTAGGTTCAATATTACCTTGAAAATATTAAAATGGAGTAATGTTGCCTTTTAACGTAAAAAAGTTAATAATTAACGTTAGTTTTTTAATAGTATGGGGCAACATTGTTATGTTTTGAAACTTCTAAGGCAACATTGCTCCTCAGCGAAAACTTCCGAGGCAAATTTGCACCTTAAACCTATTACTCTTTATGTGGATTTATAGTTATAAATTGTCAGAGAACTTGACATAAGTATTTTTCTTTAATGAATTATAAGGATGATTAATTTTTTGTCCTTATAGTTTTGACTTAGTTATAAATTAGTCCATAAACTTCAATTCGGTATAGTTCTTATAGTTTTGATCCAACCGTGGTTCAATCCCTAAACTTTAACCCAATGCAACTCAGTGTTAGTTACTGATAACCTTTAAAATATTACTCCATATGTTTAAACTTGGAACATATTCATTAATCTTGTGTCGTCCTTGTATCTTAAAGATTATGTTATCTTTGAACACCCATCTTTTGTTGACTGAATCAGGTTGGAGCAGTTTTCAGGAGTAGAATCTCCTCGATCCGGCTGTAATTTCATCACACACACAAACGCAAGTTGGTATTCTCATCAAGACATGGGTGGATTTCGTCAGTGGATCAAAAAACTTTTCAAGTCCAAGCCTGATAGAATTCTTCGGAAGCCATTTGAGGATGTGAAGGAGTTCTACACAATCCATGAAGTACTGGGTAGTGGAACTTATGCGGTGACCTATCTTTGCACTGAGAAATCAACAGATAAATCATATGCATGCAAGACGATTTCAAAGATGAGGAATAACGAGATGATGAAGAAGATAAGTGATGCTGATCATAAAAAGAATATAAGGAGGGAGATTGAGATCATGCAGCTTCTTAGTGGGAGGCCCAATATTGTGGGGTTCAAAAGTGTTCATGAAGATGAAAAATTTGTTCATCTCGTCATGGATTTGTGTGCCGGTGGCGAACTCCCGGTGAACAGGCAATACGATGAACACGATGCTGCTAGAATTTGCAGGCAGATCGTTGAAGCTGTTCATGCTTGCCACTCTATCCATGTGATTCATAGGGATGTCAAACCTCAGAATTTATTGTTCTCCACTAGGGACCACAGAAATGCACTTCTCAAACTCTCGGATTTTGGTGTTTCGGTTTTTACAAAGGAAGGTACGTATAAATCCTTAGTCCAGTTTTTTTTTCCAGTTTTAAAAAAAAAACAAATTTTGCCCTTATTATAAATCCACTTAGACATTAATTTATGACAGTGTTTCTGTTAAACTCCTTATGAAAGAGCATTAATTATTAAAACATGTTAACCATCTTTTAAAAGTTTAAAACTTAATTTTCATAAGGACTATCATGGTTAAAAGAACAAAACCCGTAGAAAGTAATTCAAGCATATAGTTGGACCTTGAATTTCATGAAGCTCAAAATAAATATCCACCATTAAACGCTTTATATAAATAATACTTCATTACATTAAATGTACGGAAAAATAAATTAATTCATATGGGAAAGAGAAAAAGATGGAATAGAGGGTTGAGAATATCATTTATAAATAAGAGTAAAATTGAGAAAATACATCAATTTACGACATATTTAATGAGTTAACTAATTTTCATTAGTACGTGAGAATCAATAAGGGAACCTCTATACCTCTAAGTTACAAGACCATTGGCCAAAATCGAATATTCTATTAAGGGTTTAAACATGCGCGCACACTAAATTCTGCCTGCTGTTTTTCGTTTTGTTGTCAGGAAGGTATGAGGAGGATACGGTAGGGACTGCTCCTTACATAGCTCCAGAAGTTTTAGATCACAGATATGGGAAGGAAGCAGACATGTGGAGTGCTGGCGTTATATTGTATTCCTTGCTCAGTGGAAAACTTCCTTTTCAAGGCGGTAAATTAAATTTATTATGACATTTCCTTTGATATATTAAACTCTCCGTAACTAATTTACAATGATTGAGAAAGTTAGCCATGATAGACGTGAATGTGTTGTGTTTATTTCCTAAAATATTCTTTTTAATCATTTACAACTAATAGTCCATTACAAATAAAACTACTCTCAAAATCGTAATTACATATAAATTTTCGTCATAATATATTTTCCCACTGCTAATAATCCAAAGACACCCGAACGTAGATTAGAGTCTCAATTACACACACACACACAGAGGGATAAGGTCTAATTTTTTGTCCCAAAAATTTTTATGTAGAAGCTGTGGGTATCTTCATAAAGGTTTTTTTTGAATCAAGGTTATCCCAAAAGTATTTAAAAAATGAGCAATGAGTTAAAAATGTTAACGATTAACATTAGATATTTAGTTGTAGCCTTTGGTCCATGTTTAATACTTTCTATATTCGGGTATGAATTATAAGGTTAACGTCTAATCTTGTCCTAGAAGGCTTTGTAAAGGACATGTGGGTATCTAGAGCTAGAAGTTTTTTAAAATCAATATCACCCCAAAGTGTTAAGAAAAAAGGAGCAATGCCGGCCAGGTGGTTAAAAATATCAATGTTAGTTTACTAGCTAGGGTGACTTTTCTTCTTATTTAATATTTTCAAAGCAATATTGATTGAAAAAAACTTTGGGATGTCCACGGTTAGTCAAAAAATTTTAGGACAAAATTGAGTCTTAGCCCTGTTTTATCATAGTACCTGTTGTGGGCTGTGTGTGTGTATTATTTGTGTTGCGAGGCTTGACTAGTATCAAATAAACATGCGGTGATGTACCAGGACCAACGATGGATAAAGCCATAAAGGAAGGTGATATTAACTTGAAAACAGGTAGATGGCCAAGCATTTCACAAGATGCTAAGGACCTTCTCAGTAAGATGCTCACCCGCAACCCCAAGGACCGCATCACTGCTGCTCAGGCTCTAGGTATGATACTTTGATATATACGAGTATATATATCTAGGATATAATTAAGAGAAAATTTTAGATAAATATCCTTTGGACTTACAAAATTCCAAAAAAGATATGTTAAAATAGAGATGTGATCAGAGATGAATCGATTTCGAAGTTTGTGAGTTTTTACCAAAATGTCCCTTTTCTCTCTCTCATCATCTCCCCCACCTATATCACCTTCTCTTCCTCTCTCTCAAATCCGATCTCATTGCTTTCTCTCAGCGAGATCTGGCAGCTTAGGTGGTTGGGGAGGACGTGGTGACCGGGGTTGTGGAAGCGGGCGCTCATCGAGAACCACTGCTAATCTTGCTCTCATTGTCGGGAACCAAGGACCTTCACCTGGGAGATCGTTCTCGCTCTCATCGCTCTCTCCTTCTTCCCTGATTCTTTTCTCCTACCCTAACGCAATAACTTCCTCCAGTAGCCGCAACACCTCTCCCACCCGACGGCCACCACTCTCCTTCCCCACTACCCTCGTGTCATCGTCTTCCTCAACCCCAACTCGTCGTCGTTGCTTCACTTTCCCAGTGTGCCCTGCCTTTTCTCTCACCCCCTGGCAACAATCGAAGTGTGGAAATTTGATTTTTGGGCAACATCCTCTATAATACGAATTTGGTATTTCTATTGAACACTTGCTGTCTCGGTGGTTTTTAGGAAACTACAGTAAATAGAATTGATCAAAATCTCTTTTTTCTACTGGTAGTTTGGATTGATGTGTGAGCTAAGATTCATAGGAATTTTGTCAATGTGTAGTTGTGGCTAAAATCAAAATCTCTTATCATCTTCTTCATCGATCAGTCACAGCCATCGCTGGATTCACCTTCCATCACCTTCACCTCCAGAATCTGAAGGCTGTTTTTTTTTTTTGGGGTGTTTTGGGCCTTCGTTGTGTTTAGTAATTGCTATTATGAATTTTTCATTATGTATATTCAAGTTGTCAGCATCCCTATGAGATGTAATTGACAACTTAAGTATAAGTATAGATAATGACAATTTGAGTATAGCAGTTAACAACTACCCGATTTTAACTTGTTTGTGGCTAGGTTTTTGTTTGTGTTTTGCTAATTGCTGTTGTGAATTTTTTATTGCTAATACTAAAGTTGTCAACACCCCTATCTGGTGTCATTGACAACTTAAATATAAGTAATGACAACTTGAGTATTGCAATTAGCAATTACCTCATTTTGGCATCGTTGACAAGTTGAGTATAAGTAATGGCAACTTCAGGATATCAATTAATAATTTGGGTATATACATTAACAACTTGGGGCTCAAGTTGTCAATCTCGATATCAAAGTAGTTAATCATATTACTGAAGTTGAGATCAGAGCTCCGACGCCACTTGGGGCTTAAGTTGTCAATCTCTATAACAAAGTAGTTAATTGTATTACTGAAGTTGTCACCAGAGCTCCGGCGATAAGAAGGCCGGTGGGTGGGGCCGGCTAGTAGAGCTTCGATGGTCAGCGATTGGCGAGGGTTCTTGCTGATAAGTAAAATATTTGCATATTTATTTTTCTTTATCTAATGATGTTGTGAACGATATTTGAGCTTAATATAATAAATTTAGGTGTAGTTGATAAATATTTCCTTGCTCTTCTTTTGATAGTAATGAACAACACCATGTTAAGGAGAAAAGAGAAGAGAGGAGACCTAAAGAAGGTGAAAGTTACTGTAGTGGACGAAAATACTATAGCAACACGCTTTTCATTGTAGCAAACGCGTTTTTGGAGCCTATAAATAGAGATCTTGAGCCAAGCATTAAGGAATGAAGAGAGAGAAATAGAGGTTTCCTTCTCTGACATTTCTGAGTACATTGTATTATTTTTTAAAGTTAATTTCATGCATTGTTTTACTTTTTTGTATGTTTCTATCTTGGAAGGCTTAGGTAGACCTCCTTTATGGACGGTACAGGTAAACCTCCTTTATGGACGGAATAGGTAGGCCTCATATATTGACGATATAGGTAGTTCTCTTTTATGGATGGTATAGATTGCCGCTTACATGGAAGATTTTACCTCGTAAATGAACGGCAACATTTCTCCATTTTTCATGCGTTTTTTGGTTGTATATTTATATTTTAGAATTTAATATTCAAGTTTTATACAGTAAAATTTTTTTTAAAAAAAATTAGGAGAAATGTAGTCATCCATTTAGAAGGTAAAACCTTCCATGTAGGTGACAACCTATACTATCTATAAAGGAGGACTACATATACCCTCCATAAAGGAAGTCTACCTAAGCCTTCTAAAACAATGCATGGAATTAACTTTAAAAAATAATACAATGCATTCAGAAATGTCAAAGAAGGAAACCTTTACTTCTCTCTTTATTTCTTGATTCTTGATGCTTGGCCCAAAATCTCTATTTATAGGCTCAAAAACGTGTTTGCTACAGTGAAAAACATGTTTCTACAGTATTTCTGTCCGCTATAGTAACTTCTATCTACTACAGTGCTTCCTTTGCTATTCCATTGCTACAGTAACTTCCGCTTTTTTTTTTTTCCCAACTTCACGTTCTTGTCTTGTTTCAATCCTGTGGGTCTATTTTTAGGTCTCTTTTCTCCTTAAGTATGGTGTTGTTCATGTCTATCAAAAGAAGAGCAAGGAAATATTTATCAATTACACCCAAATTTATTATATTAAGCTTAAATATCGTCCACAAAATCATCATATAAGGGAAAATAAATATGTAAATATTTTACTTATCATTTGTCTTTTTAGAAAAAAATTGAGGGTCATTTTAGTCATTTGTTACAAACATGAAAAACCCAGATGCCCCCCTATCCCCTCTCTCTCATTTTCATGTTTTATTAGACTTTTTGGGGTTTTAGAAATTTAAATGGTATTTATATATCTTTTTCTCTATAATTATATGTTCTCTCTGATCCTAAATATAATGCATATTTATCTAATTTGATTAGATTGGGAATGTTAGTTAATATGACGTATATTTTCTATAGTCATTTTCTTTAATTCTCTCATTCTCTCTCCTCCTTGATTATTATTATGATTATTGAGAGAGCATCAATAGAGGTAAATTAGAAAAAGATTAATAAATATGAAATTTATGTCTTATATTTAGTATCAAGACTATCTCCTCAAATATGTCCTTTATCAAGGATTGGGGGGAGTGTATATATATATGTATAGCTTTAGAATGCCTATTTATATCTCCTAACATGCAATTGTTTCAATAATCTAATCTTAAGCTGATTGATTATAATGTGCTAAATGGCTTATTATTGATACTTTATGTATATAGCGCACCCATGGATAAGAAGCTATGGAGGCAGGCGAAAGAGCTTAAAGAAGAAATTACTGGAACTCATTACAATAAAGAAGCTGAAGGAACTTGCTCGTAAGGTAAATTCGGAATTTACAAATTGGATGAAAATAGATAGACTACTGTATATATATATGCTCTGTCTCGTTCAATTGTGACTGGTCAGTGAAAAACCAAATTAATGACTAGTGTTATCCAAACTGTTACCTTCTTCTTAATATTAATAGAAGAGTTAGTTGATTTTATTGGAAATATTAAGTAAGCTGAATAAGTTATTTAATTATAGTAAATGTTGTATATCATTAAATTATATATCAATTTATAAGTGAGACAACTTAATTTAAAAAACGACAAATATAAATACTTTAATGTAACTTATTTAGTTTCATTAATATTTTCAAATAAGAGTCAGCTATCTCTGATATTAAGGATTGGAGGTAGTAACTAATAATACTGACTATATGAATTTTGTAGGATATTGTTATATACTAGTATATTCTATCAATAATCAACTCTTTGGACCGTCCTCCTTAATAAATTTGGTTGGATTTTATGAGGTGCTACTATTATTTATTTAATAACAATCCTTTGATTTCATTACAGGTTCGTATTAAGATAAAAGTTAGAAAACGGCTTCATGATCAATCAAGGAGACGCAGATATAATTAAGTAAGCCTTTTATTGATTACATATATGGCTGCAATAATTTTTGCGTCATTGGTATTCCAAAACCAGTGATATAAACACCTTTTATGGCTTTTTGCAGGTTTGTCGATGGAACCAAAGTGTATGTATGAAGAATTATGTCATTTTCTTCCTTTTTATTTTTTTGTTACAAGAGGGCTATAGCCCATTAATGAACTCAACAAGGAAAACTAAAGGGGATTTAGTCCCATACACTCATTGTCTATTAGTGCCCTCAGATGAGGAGGGCATGAATGTCAAAAAATAGATCTAGACAAACAAGCTCATCAACAACCTGATTTTGGGATCTAGGCACATACCGTATCTTCACCTCCCATGAGCGATTCAATATCATTCTCTTCCTTTTTATTTTTCTTGTCTGTTTCTTCAAGTAGTTAGTCAAGGTTTTGGGATGGCTACGCTTTTCCTGGTTGCAAGGGATCATTATGATTGGTTTCTTTTTTATAAAAGTGAAAGTTTGAGTTAGTTTTATGGGGAGATGGATTGATTTATGCGTATGTTTGGGCGTGCGTTTTGTTGCCCCAATCGCGCGATTGGAGGTACAATCACACGATTGGCTGGACAGGGTAAAAATTTATGTTCGGTTCTGCGATTTGAGACCATCCTTTTATTTATCAATCGCACGATAAGTATAAGTCAATAATTGGAGCTTTTGGCCTATCAGAAAAGCCTTTATGTCAAATCGTGAATAAGGATTGCATTATTTTTCCCTAAAGGGGTCAACGTTTAGGAACTGTTGCTTGGACTCTATGTGCTGCGTTGTAATGAATCTTGAGAATCTAAGCCAAAAAAGGAAAAAAATCTTAAGAGTAGTGAGGATTTCAGTTTAGATGTCACTGTACGGATGATAATATTTTTTGAAGGTTTTGCTCACAGTCATAATTGGTAAAAAATTATTTTTCCAATTAGATGTCACAATCCCGTAAAATGTTTTTGAAATAGCATGTAGTATTAAAAAAATATTTTTTAATGTTTTTAACCCTTTAAAATATTTTTTTCAATTGTACCCAGTGTGTTATCAAACTTATTACAATTTTACTCTTAATACATTTTTTCAGTTCCAAAAAATACTTTAAAATATTTTTTAGTGTTTTTAACTCCTTAAAATATTTTTTCAGTTGTACCTAATATTTCAAAGTAATTTTTAAATATTTATTTAATTTTTTTAAATATTTTTCCACCAACTCTCTCTTACCATTATCACAAAAGTCATTTATATTTAAGATAATCCAAACACTCATTTACTTTTATAAAATTTATTTATACAATCATCAATCCAAATATAAATCATATTATAAAATTTGGTTTTTATCAAAAGTACGATTACAAAAAATCAAATAAAAAAAGTTATTTTTTCTATCGTTATTCCAAACACACTATATAATTAATACTAGTGTAGAGTTTGTGTTTGTTTATATGCGTCTGTGTGGTGATGTTTGAATTCAATCAAATTATAAGGCCGAAATAAGAATTAGATCAAATTAAAATTGTCACTAACAGGCGTTGGTCCCTATAGTGAAGGGGTTTTGGTTTGGCTATTTAACTAAGAGGTCTCAAATTCGAGTCTATTCGTGTGTGTAAATATAAAAAACACATTTGGTAGAGCTATCTTCAATTAGATTGAATAATTGTTAAGTTTGACTCAGTCAGATAATCACAAAGGGTATACAACCAGTACAAGATTACTTTCATAGGGCATTTAGTGGCAAATGATCCGTTAATTCTTGGGGGTAGCTAACCCACTTTCCATTTAAAATCAAAATACAAGCACAACTAACTGAAGAGGAGATGTCCTTAAAAACATTTTCCCTCGGAATCTCATTTAGACTGTTGGTTTCTTTTAATTGTAATCCATACACTTTTCAAAATGACTTGGAGTTTACATTTTCAAGTGGAAAATTAATTTATCACCCTTACATAATTTCGTTTGATTTTTAATTAATATTTGTTAATGATTTTCTTAATTATATACGTTAATTTGGTCCCCGTCACGTCAGTGGTGGTAGCTACATGAAAATGGACTCCCAGACTGTTTTGTTCATATGATCAAAGAGTTGACCCAATTTGAAAGGACCGAAGTTTTTTTTTGGTCAAAAAAGGACCAAAGTTTAATATTGGTGATTCCTGTGAAACGGGATATTGCTTAATAAATTTGGTTACATTTCCTCGAGCATTTATCAATCCTTTTGATTTAATCACCTTTTCGTATCAAGAGAAAAACTCAAAACAGCCACAAAAGAACAGCGCTTGGCCGATGAGATCATACAATTTGACACAAATAAAGCGATCCTGTTATCCCATACATGACTTCAGTTTTTTGTGTATTCCATATTCAGTGCTCGATTCTTTGTGATTGAATCAAGTATGAAGAATTCTGTGAGTCATTCTCTTCGTCTTTTAATCTCTCTCTGTTTCTTCAGGGAGTTCAAAAAAGGTGATTTTCAGCTATGACGAGTTGAATTTTGTTAAAGCTTGGAATGAAAACTGGAGCAGATGCAACAATGGGGACCAATTTCCCTGTTGAGCACTTTGCCTAATTGAAAGAGCTAGTCAATCTTGGCTGTTGATAAAGTTAGAGTGAAGGAGCTGAGAGAGAAGAAGGTGACCTACTAGGCACTTTGCTGAGAGGTAAACCGACTCCATGATTGGGGAAGTTGTGTATTCTTTGAGGGGTCAACCCTTACACTCTAATTTCACAAGTGTACTGTTTTTTCTATTGGCTAGATTTTTGACTCTGTCAATTACTTGTTTACAGTGTATTTTAGTTATAATTATAAAAAAGAAAAAAAAAATACTACTTCCGGTCCTAATTATAAGACAAAGTTGATTTTTTTTGGAGAAATTAAGGAAGTTAAATGAGTTATTTAATCATATGATATGTTATATATCCTTAGATTATATATTAATTTATTAGTCAAACTAATTAGTTTGAAAAGAAAAATATAAATATAAATATTCTAAAGTAATATATTTAGCTTTCTTAATTTCTCCAAAAAAGTCAACTTTGTCTTATAATTAGGACCGAAGGGAGTAATTGAAGATGAAGATAGTGACAATGTATTCTTCAGTTACAAGACTTGCTGAATTCTAATTATTGTCACTGTCATATGGACTAACAGTCTTGAATATTTTCTTCTTTGATTCCTATTCATTTCTCAGCTAACTGAATTAATTTACTATATGGCTGAATAGAGCACCCATGGATTAGAGAAGATGGAAATGCATCTGACAAGCCGATAGATAGCGCAGTCCTTTCCAGAATGAAGCAATTCAGAGTAATGAATAAGCTAAAGAAACTTGCCCTGAAGGTGAGTCAATCCACAAGCCATGAAAAGATTAGTTACTGTGCTGTTTGCTGCATGCTGCTCCTCTGCTCCTATTTATAAGGCAATTGAACCAAGAAAAACCTTCAATCCCATTAACTCTGTTTTAACATTTAATAACTTTCCAACTTTATCCTTATTTCATATGAAGAAATGAGTCAGAATTGAGAAGTCCAAGAACAATAAATTAGGGGTAAAATTGCACATTCACATATAATAAATTTAATGATGTGACTTACATTAAGGACAAAAACAATATTTTCTCTTTGCTCTATAAATAGGATCAAAAGAGTAAAGAAGCAAGGGATTGAACCAAATGAAAGTTTGACAGTAAAACACTGTCTGTAAAACAACATATAGTCTCATCTTTATAGTTGTACATTTAGAGAGAGGATATTCAAGTGTTGCACTGATGTGTTTATGATGCTAAATTCTCTTTTAGGTCATTGCGGAAAATCTTTCTGAAGAAGAGATCCAAGGGTTGAAGGCAATGTTTACGACTATGGACACCGACAACAGCGGTTCGATCACCTATGAGGAACTAAAGGAGGGATTGCAGAGACTTGGCTCCAAGCTCACAGAGGCTGAAGTTCAGCAGCTTATGGAAGCTGTAAGATATTTTCTATTGGACAATTTCACACAAAATAATTTTCTCCGAGATCTTCCAAATTTATATATTTCATTGCCAAAATTTCAGGCTGATGTAGATGGAAATGTTACCATCGACTACATAGAGTTCATCACTGCGACAATGCATAGACATAGATTAGAAAGAGATGAGCATCTCAACAAAGCCTTCCAGTATTTTGATAAAGATCACAGCGGGTTGGTCCTTCTATTCATATTCATATAACCGATAACGTGTGGGGAAAATTGTTGACAAGTCCTTGTTAGGAAATTTTTTTTGTCAGAAGGACTTGATATGTTTTTATCCAGGAATTGAAAACCGGACCGGACCGGCCGGTTCAGCCCGTGAACCGGCGAACCGGTGGTCCAACCGGTCCGGTCCGGGGGTGAACCGTACGGACCGGTTCACCCAATTTTTTTTTTTTTTTTTTTTTTGAAAAAATTCATTTTTTATTATTTTTACATAGAATTTCATATAAATAAGCCTAAAATATTTACTTCCTCACCGGTTTAGTCCCGGTTTAGCTCCGGTTTGACTACCTATCTGACCCACTGACCCTTAACCCAGTGTCTTGACCGGTTCAGTGACCGGTCCGGTTTTCAGTACCTTGGTTTTTATGCATAAAAGGTGCCGGTACTCTATAGGATTATATACGCACAAAGTACTCATACTCCAATTCAAGTCCTTTTGGCTAATAAAATTTTTAAACAAGGATTTTTTACCAGTTTTTTCTGCACTGGCTAGTAAAGGAAGACATTGAATTCAAAATCATGCTAAATTAGTGTGGTTGGGTTTTTCTGAAGCATTAATCCATATCCTTTGTTTAATTTCATTACAGGTTCATAACAATGAATGAACTTGAAACGGCCATGAAAGAATATGGAATGGGCGATGAAGGCACAATCAAGGAAATCATATCAGAAGTTGACACAGATAATGTAATAAGTTATTTTATCCATTAGATGGCTAGAATCAACCTTCTTATGTTATAGCTCACTAGTTAATGCTCAACCTTTTTATGTGTTTCCAGGATGGTAGAATCAATCACGATGAATTCTGTGCAATGATGAGGAGTGGAAACCCACAAGGCAAGTTATTCTGAATCACACTACACCTTATATTTCTCGAGCATGCTGTATTGGAGATCCTGAGCGAGAGGGAACTTTAGTTCCGCGAAGAGTTTCAGCCATTTCAATCGTAATTTTCAACCCGAATGTCACTCGAATATTCCATTTCATTTCTTAGGCATGTACTCTTTTCTTGGTCAACAAGCAAGATGCACTGATAAAATGAGTGGATGAGCTTTGGTCAAAACAAGGATTATAAATCACTCACGTCCCTGCTTGGTCTGGTTGGAGCCATTGATCGCCTTCTCCTGTCCGGAACGTGGGATCCGCCGCTGTCACTTATCTTCTCCGGTGAATCTCGTCGCCTCAGTACTATAATTTTGATAACTTAACTAGTAGTTTGTCTACGTATGTCTTTGATTGAAAATTTATTAGTTTAATTGGTTAAAGGTTGCGAGATCTGATCGTCTTCCTCCTAGCTCGGATCTTTCTTCTGCCGTTGCTCTCTTTTCCGATTCCTCCATTAATTGTGCTTTCCAAGTTGTCTCACACTTCATCGTTCGCTGTTTGTAATTTCAGTTATATATATATATATATATATATATCTCCCGTTGAGGTATATACTTATTTTACTGTTTGCATTAAGAGATGAGTTATGGGAACCGATCCGATCCAATCCAATCCTGCTCATCGCAATGATATTGCTGCTGAAGAATCTATCTTATTCTTGGAATTTTGTCCGATCCATATTTTCCTTCTTTTTCTTACAGGCCATTTATTTATACGGTTCAACCCTTCTAGTTTCCGATGCCACCGACAACTTCTCTTTGAAATGTTGTGTACAAGGAGGTTTTTATTAGGAATTTGTAGTTTTGATTGATCATAGCTGGAGTCATTATTAAAACTATTTATCATTGACTATACCATGTTCTTGAATTGTAGCTGTTGCTTGATTGTTAGTTTGCTTTGTTTGTGTATTTTGCGTTTTGCAATATAAACGTTGACTGACTTTTAAGAGCTCAAATTTGATATCCATTTATTAGATTGGTGGACTTAGTAGGTCATGACCACGTTGATGCATTTTTGGCCAAAAAAACTTGTCTGTTTATTATAAATGATTGTTATTCATCTGTGTAATTCCTGAATGAGACAACACGCGGGGAGTACATGCTCGTTTATTTTATGTTGAAATTGCCTCAAATAACTTCTCTTCTTGGATTTAATTATTTTGAATACATAAGCTGAAATCTCAACAATCATTCGGTTTTCTCTTGCATTTATGCTCTCTGACATTTTTTGGGCTTGCATTATGCTCCTTAAACTTCATTTTCACTTTCGTATACACATAATTCCCTGAAATTTTAAGTTCTTACCGAATAAACTCTTTTATCTTTAAGTCAAATATACAGATTTGTATTTGTATTTGTACGATTGGAATTTCACATCCACCTTATAATGTACGTTCCAACATTCTATTTTTCCCTATCATTATGTGTTTTTCAATGTCAGCATTTTTATATTGACAATTTTTAAAATTATATGTTTCATGTTCAATTTTTAATTAACTTGGAACATATTTTTAACTGAAATGCATTAAATAAATACCAAAATTTGATAAACATTGATTTTTGTGTTGATGAAGTAATTTATTAAGTTTGGAGGGTCTTGCTATATATCATTATGTTAAGATTTTCAATCACATATTGTCATGTACACTATTATTTTGGATTAAGGTTTAAATTTATCCTGAAAATTTTCACTGAAAAGCAATATTATCCTGGAATTTTTTTTAAGTTCAATATTGCACCGAAAGTGTTAAAATAGAGCAATGTTGCTCTTTAACGTCAAAAATTTAACGATCAACGTTAATATTTTTTAACAGTCAAATTTAGTTTTTTAACGATATAAGACAAAATTGTTATGTTTTGAAACTTCCGGGATGACATTGAACCTGAAAAAACTTTTAGGGCAACATTACTTCTTAGGGAAAACTTCTGGAGCAAATTTACACCTTAATCCTATCACTTTTTATGTGGGTTTATAATTATAAATGGTCAAGGAACTTGACCTAATAGATATAAGAAATTTGACCTAAGTATTTTCTTTTATAAATTATAGGGATGATTAATTTGTTATCCTTATAGTTTTGACTTAGCTATAATTTAGTCCATAAACTTCAATTTGGTACAGTTCTTATAGTTTTGATATAATTATAATTCAATCTCTAAACTTTGACTCGATACAACTCAGTATCATTTAACCTTTAAAATATTAGTCCATATGTTTTAAACTTGGAACATATTCATTAATCTTGTGTCGTCCTTGTATCTTAAACATTAATGTTATCTTTGAACACCCATCTTTTGTTGACTGAATCAGGTTGGAGCAGTTTTAGGAGTAGAATCTCCTCGATCCAGCTATAATTTCATCACACACACACAAACTCAAGTTGATATTCTCATCAAGACATGGGTAGGTTTCGTCGATTTCGTCGGTGGATCAAAAAACCTTTTAAGTCCAAGCCTGATAGAATTCTTCGGAAGCAATTTGAGGATGTGAACGAGTTCTACACAATCCATGATGAAGTACTGCGTAGTGGAACTTATGGGGTGACCTATCGTTGCACTGAGAAATCAACAGGTAAATCATATGCATGCAAGAAGATTTCAAAGATGAGGAATAAAGAGACGATGAAGAAGATAAGTGAAGCTGATCATAAAGAGAATATAAGGAGGGAGATTGAGATCATGCAGCTTCTTAGTGGGAGGCCCAATATTGTGGGATTCAAAAGTGTTCATGAAGATGAACAATTTGTTCATCTTGTCATGGATTTGTGTACCGGTGGCGAACTCCGCCCGGCGAAGAACCGCCCATACACAGAAAGCGAAGCTGCTAGAATTTGCAGGCAGATTGTTGAAGCTGTTCATGCTTGCCACTCTATCCCTGTGATTCATAGGGATGTGAAACCTCAGAATTTTTTGTTCTCCACTAGTGACAACGGAAAGGCAATACTCAAACTCTCGGATTTTGGTCTTTCGGTTTTTACAAAGGAAGGTACGTATAAAACCTTCTTCTTCTTCTTCGTCCTCGTCCTCCTCCTCTGTTGAATCCATCTACCAAGAACTGCAGGACTTGCTTTTAACATCGATTCATGACACTATTTTATAATAGTTACTAGTCAATAGATTCTGAAAAGAAAATCGAATTTTTCTTAAACTAGAGGGACATGTATTAGACATGAGGTTATAAACAAGATCGAACCAATAACCTTTCACTTGCCACTCTGATTCTTTCTAGAAGTCCAGTTTGAAAAAAGAAATATTTGATCCTTGTTGTAAATCCACTTGGACAGTAATTTATAACAGTGTTGCTGTTAAACTCTTTATGAAAGAGCATTGATTATTAAAATATGTTAACCATCTTATAAAAGTTTAAAACTTAATTTTCAAAGGAATTATCATGAGTAAAAGAGCAAAACCCCTACAAAGTAATTCAAGCATATAGTTGGGTCTTGAACTTCATGAAGCCCAAAATAAACATTCATCATCAAGATCGGACTCTTTTATCTAAATAAAACTTCATTACATTAAATATAAGAAAAAATGAATTAATTCATGCAGGAAAGAGAAAAAAATGGGATAAAGGATCAAGAACACCGTTTATAAATAATAATAAAATTGAGAAAATATATTAATTTAGGACATATTTAATGAGTTAACTAATTTTCTTTCGTATGTGAGAATTAATAAGGGAACCTTCAATTCATACCTCTAAGTTACAAAGCCACTGGTGAAAATCGAATGTTCTATTAAGGGTATAAACACATGCACACACTAAATTCTGGATTCTGTTTTTCGTTTTGTTTTCAGGAAGATATCAGAAGGATACAGTGGGGACTGCTCCTTACATAGCTCCAGAAGTTTTAGATCACAGATATGGGAAGGAAGCAGACATGTGGAGTGCTGGCGTTATATTGTATTCCTTGCTCAGTGGAAAACTTCCTTTTCAAGGTGGTAAATTAAATTTATTATGACATTTCCTTTCATATATTAAACTCTCCGTAGCTAATTTACAATGATTGAGAAAGTTAGCCATGATAGACGTGAATGTGTTGTGTTTATTTCCTAAAATATTCTTTTTAATGATTTACAACTAATAATCCATTACAAATAAAACTACTCTCAAAATCATGATTACATATAAATTTTCGTCATAATATATTTTCCCATTGCTAATAATCCAAAGACACCCGAACGTGGATTAGAGTCTCTATTACACACACACACACACAGAGGGATAAGGTCTAATTTTTTGTCCCGAAAATTTTTATGTAGAAGCTGTGGGTATCTTCAAAAAGTTTTTTCTGAATCAATGTTATCCCAAAAATGTTTAAAACATGAGCAATGAGTTAAAAATGTTAACGATTAACATTAGATTTTTAGTTGTAAACTTTGCTCCATATTTAATACTTTCTATATACATATGGGCATGAATTATAGGGTTAACGTCTAATCTTGTCCTAGAAGGCTTTGTAAAGGACATGTGAGTATCTAGAACTAGAAATTTTTTAAAATCAATATCACCCCAAAGTGTTAAGAAAAAAGGAGCAATGCTGTCCTAATGTCAGCCTAGTGGTTAAAAATATCAATGTTAGTTTAGTGGCTAGGGTGACTTTTCTTCTTATTTAATACTTTCAAGGTAATATTGATTGAAAAAAACTTTGGATGTCCACGGTTAGGCAAAAAATTTTAGGACAAACTTGAGTCTTAGCACTGTGTTTGTGTTTTATCATAGTACCTGTTGTGGGCTCTATGTGTGTGTATTATTATAGTACCTGTGTTGTGAGGCTTGACTATAGTATCAGTTAAACATGCGGTGAATTACCAGGACCAACGATGGATAAAGCCATAAAGGAAGGTCATATTAACTTGGAAACAGATCCATGGCCAAGCATTTCACAAGATGCTAAGGACCTTCTCAGTAAGATGCTCACCCGCAACCCCAAGGACCGCATCACTTCTGCTCAGGCTCTAGGTATGATTCTTTGATATGTACGAGTATATATATAGATGATATAATTTAGAGAAAATTTTAGATAAATACCCTTTAAACTTACAAAACCTTAAAAAATCAGTTAAGACAGACATGTGAATAGAGAGGAATCTTGGTTTTTAAAATTTCTGAGTTTTTACCAAAATTCCCCCTTTCTCTCTCATCATCTCCCCCCGCCCTACTTCGCCTTCTCCACCTCTCTCTCATCTCCGATCCCATCGCTAGCGAGATCTGTCGGCTGAGGGGCGCTCGTCGAGACCGGGGTTGTGGAAGCCGCCAACAGCTCTTCCACCCGACCGCCACCACTCTTCTTCCCCACTACCCTCGTGTCGTCGTCTTCCTCAACCCCAACTCATCGTCGTTGCTTCACTTTCCCAGTGTCCCCTTCCTTTTCTCTCACCCCCTGGCAACAATCGAAGTGTGGAAATTTGATTCGTGGGCAACATTCTCTGTAAAACGAATTTGGTATTTCTATTGAACACTAGTTGTCTCGGTGGTTTTTAGTAAACTACTGTAAATAAAATTGCGATCAAAATCTCTTTTTTCTACTGGTATTTTGGATTGATGTGTGAGCTAAGGTTCATCGGAATTTTGTCAATGTGTCGTTAAGGCAAAAATCAAAATCTCTTTCTTATCATCTTCTTCATCGATTCAGTCACAGCCATCGCCTGATTCACCTTCCATCACCTTCACCTCCAGAATCTGATGGCTGGTTTTTTTTTTTTCGGTGTTTTGGGTTTTTGTTTCTGTTTTGGTAATTCCATTTTAAATTGTTCGTTGTGTATATTTAAGTTGTCAACGTATCTATGAGACATAATTGACAACTTGAGTATAGTTGTTAGCAACTACTCATTTTGACTTGTTTGTGACTAGATTTTTTTTTGGTGTTTTGCTAATTGTTGTTATAAACTTGTCATTAGTTGTACTCAAGTTTTCAACACCTATGTCACATGTCATTGATAATTTGAGTATGAGTAATGACAATTTGAATATTGTAATTATCAATTACCCCATTTTGATATCGTTGACAAATTAAGTATAAGTAATGGCAATTTCAGAATAGCAAGAAACAACTTGGGAATAAATATTAACAACTTGGGGTTGAAGTTGTCAATCTTTATACCAAAATAGTTAATCACATTACTGAAGTTGTCATCGGAGCTCCGTCGCTACTTGAGGCTCAAGTTGGCAATCTCTATACTAAAGTAGTTGATCGTATTATTGAAGTTGTCATCGGAGCTCTGGCGCCAGGGATAGGTAGGTCGGTGGGTGGGGCCAGCTGGTAGAGCTCTGATGGTCGGTGGCCAATTAGGGTTCTTGCCTTTTTAAAAAAAAAAATTTAGGGGCATTTTAGTCATTTGTCACAAACATGAAAAAGTCAGATTCTCCCCGATCTCCTCTTTATCATTTTCATGTTTTATTAGACTTTTTGGGGTTTTGGAAATTTAAATGGTATTTATATATCTTTTTCTTTATAATTAAGCCTTATATATACTCTCTCTAGTTCTAAATATAAGACATATTTATCTAATTTAATCATATTGAGGAAGTTGGTTTATGTGACATGAATTTTCCATAGTAATTTTCTTTAATTCTCTCATTTTCTCTCATTCTTGATTATTGTTGAGAGAGCATCAATAGAGGTAAATTAGGAAAAGATTAATAAATATAAAAAATATATCTTATATTTAACACCAAAATTATCTCCTTAAATATGTCATTTATTAAGGATCCAAGAGAATATATACACACACATATATATGTATGTATATATCTTTAGAATGACTATTTATATCTCCTCACATACAATTGTTTCAATGATCTAATCTTAAGTTGATTGATTATAATGTACTAAATGGCTTATTATTGATACTTGATATATATAGCGCACCCATGGTTAAGTTCTGAACGCAAGCGAAAGAGCTTAAAGAAGAAATTACGGGAACTCATTACAGTAAAGAAGCTGAAGGGACTTGCTCGTAAGGTAAGTTGCATGACAATAGATAGCCTGGTACCGACTCTTGTCAATGTTACTTTTGGTAATATTATTTTTGGGTAAAAGTTAAATTGTGTAATATGATTTATGTTTGGATTGGTGGTTATATGAGTGATTTTTATAAAAATATAGCTTGTTTGGATTGATTTTAACAAAGTGACTTTTGTGATAATGATAAGAGATAATTAAAATAAAAATTATAAAAGTTAAAGTTGGGAAATTTGGTAATAAAAAAAAACATAATTTGATGAAATAATATTATATAACTAATTGAATCACATGTCTGGTATAAGTTGGTCTCTAATTGAGTCGCGAATATAATTCATTTGGGAAGAAGATCGCCTATCAAAATTTATCACGGAAGGTTGTTCATCTATACTATTATTATCTATATGACCTATATTCTCAGCTTCAGCTTCCTGGAAATTAAATGGAGTCCTAATTACTTATGATACTTATTGTTTGATATCTCAAAAATTATTTAAAATTTAAAATTAATACTAATACTCCCTCTGGCCCTATTTATAAGCAACTTTCTCTCTCATAAGGTTGGTCCCTTTTATAAGCAACTTTCACTTTTTTTCTAAAAATGTAAACTTCTTTTTCCTATTTTACCCATATTAAATATTCATTCTCTCTCATATCTTATACTTATTACTCCCTCTAGTTCTAAATATAGGGCATAATTTGTAGTGTAATTTGCACTACAAACTATATCCTATATTTAAAACCGGAGGTAGTATCTCTCATACTGTTTATCTATTCTATTTCCTATATTCTTTTCATAAATAGAAACATATATAGAAAAAACATGACATTTTTTACATACTTATTGTTTTTAACTACCAATTTATTTTACGCAATCAAAAGGAAAGTTGCTTGTAAATAGAATTGGAGGGAGTAATTAATAAGCAACGGGTTCACCTAAATACTAGAACTCTTATATTTAATCTTGACCGTTTAATCTCCACGAGGATCTATCTATTTCTCTATGAGTGTTTGGATGGGCGAAAATATGGTTTATAAGCTGCTTTTCAAGTAAATCAAGATAAAACTCATCTCACATACTTACCTCGTATACCGTAAATCATGATTGAAAAGCTGCTTTTAAACATTTCTATCGCTGTTCCAAACACACAATAACTAAATACTCCCCCGCTTTTCAATCTTGGCTCGTTTTCTTTACAAATACGTGTTGCAAGCGATTAACTCATCTTCAACTCGTTCTTGCTTCTCTTCTTCCTCCTCCTCCTTCGCCATTTGATTCTGTGTTCTGAATTGCTCATCCCTCTGTCCCTCTCGATGGCGGTGCGCCACGGCCGACTTTTGTGATGTTCGCTGGCGATCAAAGTTGTTTGAGAGGGCAGAATCAGATGATCGCGGCGGTGGCGGCCGCCTCATTGACTACCGTGCCAGCCATAGCATTGACGGGTCTTGAGAAGGATTATTTGAGTTTGCACATGGAAACTAGTGGTGATAGCGATCGGGTAGAAGAAAAAGATGCTGCCGACGTGAGCAATGGATTGGACAGGTGGATGAGGGATTCTATGGTGGAGATCGCGAAGAATTTTGGGGAAGACAGATTTGAGTGGCAGAGATGAGAGCAGAGATAGAGATTGCTGGAGGAGAGCGGAGAAAGAGATCGATGTAGGTGAGAGAGAGAGGGAGAAACGGTAACAATAAGCTCCCAATCGTAAAGGTGTGTTTGGAAGAGCTTAAATTTGAGAAATAAATTCTTATTACACAAGTCGAGAAAAAACTCCTCTCACATACTTATCTCGTATACCGTGAATCACGAATTATAAGCACTTATTGCCTAAAAATAAGCTCTTTCAAACGAGCACGTAATTAGCTCCAAATTTTTGTTTTTGGTAAAAGCTACTTAACATTTCAAAAGCTCTCAAGATAAACTACTGAACCAAACACTCAAAAAAAAGAAATTGCTTCTGCCTATCGGATTTATGGCCACAAATCACACGATTGATGGGCTCAATTGCAGCCCCAAACATATGTCATATATATATATATATATATATATATGCGCTTTGTCTCGTTCAATTGGGACTCGTGGTCAGTGAAACAAGGTTAATGACTAGTGTTATCCAAACTATTACCTTCTATTCTTAATAGAATAGAGGAGTAAATTGATTTTTATTAGAGATATTAAAAAAGATAAATAAATTATTTAATCATAATAAATATAACGTATTATTAAATTATATATTGTAATATCCTTATTTTTATTTTTAGGATATAATTATAATTTAGATATAGTTATGAATTCAGTAGTGATTTTTGGGATAAAAAGAAAAAAAGGATTTGGTTAAAATATGATTTTTTTTTAAATATTATTTAAAAAAATAATAATAAAATAAAATAAGGAAAAGGAACGGTTGAGAAGGAAGAAGAAGAGTAAAAAAGAAAAAAGAAAGAAAGAGAACCAAATTGAAAAAAGGGAAGGCATGCCTCACCCTTAAAATATATTTAAAAAATTAATTAATTAAGGAGAAGGGGTTATTATAAATAACCCCTCTCTCCACTCACTTCACGCAAATCGTGAAGAGTCGTGCATAAGGGCGTACAACGAAATATTGATAGGAGTATTTTTATATTTTTGAAAATTAATAAAATACTCAAAATTACTTCTAATTGTAAAACTTCTTTTATGAAAAATGTTTTAAATAATGTTTTCTTTTCTATGATAGTAATTTTCTCCTAGTTAGATAATATTTTGGGGATAAGATTTTAGATAAGTTTTTAGTTTTGTCAAAATATGACTATAGAAATATAGAGAATAATTAATATTTAATTTTAATCGATTTAGATTTATGATTTAGTTGTTTTATGATATTATAATCAATTTCTTTTATAAACAGGTCTTAAGTTAGTTTTAATAGAATTTTTTACTGATTAAAGTTGGTTTAAATAATTTATTTGGATTATTGGAGGTATTATTGAGACTTTAATCAATTTATTTTGTTAGATTTTGAGCCATGTGAAAATATGAGTCAGGACTAAATATGATTTTGATTATGTTGAGGTTTGAAGAGTTGTTTAATAATTAGATATACTCATATAAATTAGAAAAAAGAGATTTAATTGTTCTAGAAGGTTGATATTGATTATTGTTAAAGGTGAAACTTTAATTTATAAAATTAAGTGGGTGACGAAAGAGAATGGTATAGAGGATATTTAAAGATTTTAATGAGTGATTTGGATTATAATAGTTGTAGAGGAAATTGAGTTTTCGGGAGTTGAATTTGCATAAACTATTTATTTTATTATTGTTTATGGTTGATTGGTATCTACATTGATAATGTAGAGTAGAGTTTTCTTGTGATCGGTGATTGCTCGTGTTTTGCTATTCAAGTTAAGGTTGAGTTTGGAGTTGAGGTACCTTGGATTAATTTATTTTATATGTTAGTTTTAAACTGTAAGGTGTTTTTTAAACCTTAATTTTATTTATACTACTTGTATATCTTTTGAAAGATTATATGTATGTTTGAATATGAACTTAGTTCAGGGAAAAAGTGTATTTTTCAACTTGTATATATGAGTAGAAATTATTATTAAGATTGTTACTGTTGTGATGGTTATGATGTTTGTGATGGAATATTGTACAAGGCATGATAATCTTGTAAATATTTTTGAAAACTATATTAATATATTGTTTTTCTATTATGGTTATGTTGGGTTGTGTGGAAGAGATATGGTGAAATTGTGCCTATCAACTCTCTCATTCCTAACCCGGATTTTGAGTTGAATGTTTTGGGCAGACACCTCCCTGTTACAATATATTGGTAGTGGCATGGGATGAGGTAGTATTCTTGAGGTGATTAGCTAATATTTGACCGGGTATAGTAGCGCTGATAGGTTATACCATGTCCAGAAGCTATAAGGAGAAGCAAGATGGATGAGTGGGGATGATTCTAATTGTTGATCATATTATATGAAGTTTAATTATTGAGAATATTATTATTATTATGTTAGTTAAACCAGGTTCTCTGGCTTACAATTGTTTCCTGCATAAATTGTAAATTGATTTTGGTTACTCAGACTTTATGTCTCATCTCATCATTGTAAATAATTTTTCAGGTGAGACCTCTAATTTGGCTAGGCGAGACCTCTAATTGAGCTAGAGACCAAGGGAAGCAACCAAAGGCATAGACGTTGAGAATCTTGTAGGCCTCTTTTGATATTGGTGTTGTATTAATTTCTATATTACCATTATAAGGCCCTCATTTTGTCCCAAAAAAAAAATTATAAGGCCCTCTAGTTTTTAGAATATCATATCTACTGTTTGGATAACTGTTTTGAAATAACTTTTTAACCCTTGTTAGGCTTGATGCCTAATTTTGCGTACTCTGACATTTTTGTGGACTTACAACCATATCTGTGTTGAAAATTGTTTTGTGTGGATTCTTAATTATAGGATTTAGTGTTGTAAAACTCGTGGACTATGACTTTCTCCTGTTTGTTATATGTGGCCAGAATAATGAATTTTTTTTGTAGTGGGTTTGTGGGCGGGATTTGTGTCATGAACTCAGATATGTCTTGAATAAGAAATAGTTTCAATGATTACTCGTCAATCAAGTTTTGTAAAGTCATATTGGATAATTGTTGTTTGTGAGAAAGGGTCTTTTCAATTTGGTATCAGAGCACTGCGTTTAAGATTTCCTAATTCTGTCATGCATTTCATTTAGAGTATGAAAATATAGAATTTTTACATGCCTACTTCTCTTTTGTGTTGTGTTTTGTTTCGTGTTCTCACTATTCTCCATCTTTGGGTGGGTTTTACCCTTAAGTGGGGAGTGATGGTAAATATCAGGCATACAATATCGGTAACAACGGCCAACAGAGACCTAATAGGCCCTACAAGCATTTAACTGTGGCTGAAATGTTGTGACATCTGTATGGATGTACCTTTGCGACAGATAAATGGTTGAGAAGACTTAAGGAGGGCAAAGCCAATGAATAGCCAAGTGGGGGAAACAAGTGTCATACCCAAGAAGTCAATGTTGAAACGGAGGAAGAAAACAATGTCTATTTTGAGAAGCCAGTTCTACATCCACCATACTTTGAGACGGACGAGTCAGCAAAGCCAATGATTGCTCCATACATGTTTACAATATGGAAGTATTTAGATCATTTCCATCCTAAAACATTCTCAGGAGGATTGCCAATAGATGCTGAGAGTTTGATTGATAGGTTGGAAATGTTATTCGAGTCAATTAGGTGTAATAAATATCAAAAGGCGATAGCTGTAAAGACCCTACAAGCGGGTGGTGCATTGGATTGGTGTAACACTGTAAAACCTGTTGATGGGCATCAACTTGAGTAGGATGGATTTAAGAGAGTGTTCTTTGATTACTATTTTCCCATTGAGATGAGGCACCAAAAAGAAGCTGAGTTTTTCATTCTTCGGTAGGGGGAGATGGATGAAAACACATTTATAGCTCAATTTATTGCGTTGGCCAAGTATGTGTCACAGTTGGAACAAATAAGGCCTACAACAATTGGTTAACTAGACAGATGTTTGAGAAATGTAATGATAATGTCAAGGCAAGGATGGGCACCTATGATGTCACTACTATCAAGGAGTTGATAGCAAAAATGTAATGATAATTGTTGTTTGTGAGAAAGGGTCTTTTCATATATCAATTTATAAGTGAGACAGCTTAATTTGAAAAAACGCTAAATATAAATAATTTAATATAATTTATTTAGCTTCATTAATATTTTCAAAAAAAATCAACTATTTCTTATATTAAAGACCGGAGGTAATAACTAATAATGCTGACTATATGAATATTGTAACGCCTCATTTGAAACGACATATAAGCTTAACGTTCAATCCGTTAAAACATCACTTATGAACTTAAGGACCCTATCCAAACAAAACTTGAGCAACACTTACTTGATACTTTCAACTATTAGTTCAAATTTTTAGTTTCAAACAAATATTTATCAACCAAAATATTTTAAGAAGAAAAATAATCCTAGTATCATGGTAATTAAATATAAAGTGGCATAAAGGTGCACAAGGAGCCTAATAGAGCCTTCAAGGCTCACTCCACATGTGCCTTCCCTTGCTTCCTACTATAATATTCACCTAAATAATGTTAATATAATAGGATGAGATTCAACGTCTCAGTAACAACTGAAAGTTTCTACCGTACACAAGCAAATCACATATAATAAAAAGAAGGAACTGATTACATATATATTTGTATATACTATAATCCTCATACAAGACAAAACCAAGTTTAATCATCATCATGTAATATACGATTATGCAATATACAATATGTAAGATGCAACCTCCCTTATATCACCGTCTATCCTTATTCTGTTGACTGGAGTCATAGGCTAACACATAGTCCAACAGAAACTCATCCATTTAACTGGATTGTCCCAAGCTCACCAGTTCTCAAGATATACCTGGCCAAAGGTGTATAGCTTAAGTTTGGACTATGACTCCCCTCCTTAAAAGAACATAACTAAGGAGGTGTCACATGTCCCACAGCTTCAATGCAATCCCGGCCAAAGGAAAACATGGAAGAAGGAGCCTTGACAAGTACCACCCATGTGCACCGAGTGATGACATACCACGTGATAAAAGATCTCAACATATAAATTCCTCTTTACTCCAACCTATTACAAATGCAACCGTCATAACAGTTATATATGCAACCGTCATAACAGTTATATTCAACCGTCACAACCTATTACAAATGCAACCGTCATAACATATAAATTCCTCTTTACTCCAACCTATACAAATGCAACCTATTACAAATAACTATAATATCATTAAAAGACAATGTACAATAAATCGTGTTTCCATTCGTATTAAATATCATCACATATTCAAACACACCTAAAAGGAAACAATAATCTAACAATATATTAATTATAACCAATTTATTAACTATGTGAATAAAGTGAATTATAAAAGAATTTTACTTGTAACATTACTTACTTGAGAATTTATAATACATACACACATATATAATTCAGTCCATTTTTTTTATAAAGGATAGTCATTCACAATCATATATAATTCATAAGTATATGGAAGAATATTCAGAGTTACCTGTCATTCCTTAGCTCACAGATAATCACACAAGAGGTACTCCATAACTTTCAATGAGAGTCTACAAAATCACAAATATAAATATCTATTAATATAATAATTAAAACTACTTTAAAGTTGCTCTATGCTTACTACTCCTAAGCTACTTAAAAACCTTAAAAGTACCCTGTACATATATTACATACACATTAGTTCCATCCTGCTATTTTATTAAGGTTCAACATTGTTTGAGAATCAAATTTTCATACAAGATAAAAGATTTAAATATAACAATTTATTGTAGTATATATTTATATGTGTATAACTACGTAACTTTATGTGTGTAGCGCTTAATAGGGTAGTCCGAAGGAATAGAAGAGAGAGTCACAAATTAAGGTCCCTAATATATATATATATATATATAAGAGGATAAGGTCTCTTGATGGATGGGATATTGGTAACCAAAAGTACACGAAGCAATAAATGAGTAAAGAATAAGAACATAGGTTAAACTATTTGAATGCGTAGAAAGAAAAGAAAACATTTTGGTAGATTTCAATAGAAAGTGTATATATTATATTATATGGCCCAAATATGAAAGGGAAATAAAAAAAACTCTCCAAGGCATTGAAATGATACCCACCGGCAAGAAAGGACGAACAACCAAAGGAGAGGGAACAAGGTATACATTTGCATAAATTAACAGTCTCATTGTGGAGTATAGTGGGTTATGAAAAGATTATACATACATACATATATTTATACATACATATATATATATACATATATATATATATATGTGTGTGTGTGTGTGTGTGTGTTTATCTCTACGGAAATGGGAAAAGGTTGTCGAGTAGAAAGCTTGACACCCCCTATTTAAATAATATGTATACACAAGAAACTGATTTAAATATACATCCCCAGCCTGCATAAACAATAACAAAGAAAAAGGGGAAGTTGGGAATTAAAAATTTAATAATATAATATACCCTCAAAGGGAGGGACGTTTGGTCAAGAAGCAAAAATCTACTATGTGTGCGTGTGCGCACAAAAAGGAGGATTGGAGTTATAGAAAGAAGTGGGGTCATGAAAGAGTTTAAAATACACACAGCCACTTGCTGGAATAAAATGAGCGGCTATGAACAAGTGAAAAAATATATATACACACCTATCTCACGCATCATAGAAATCAAATGGAGAAGTTGTTGATTCAACTGACAAGACAAGACATACTTAATGAATAAAAGAGAAGGAAGGAAGAGAGATAAAAAGTGAAAAGTTGTGACAAGATTGGGGCAAAGGGAAGGAATGCCAAGAAAGAGAAAGAACGAGAAGAAGAGAGAGAGGTACCTACAACAGGTGGAGTGGCGGCTACGTACGAAAGGTGGAGAGGAGAGGAATTTGTATAAGTAGGGTTAGGGTTTGATTTTGTTTTTATTAAAATAATATTATTTTTAAATAAAATTAATAAAAATAATAATAGTGGTGATAACACTCGGACATCATTTTTTTCACTTATTCCAATAATAAGATTTATTTACACACATATACCCATATATTTAAAATAATTATTTTAAGGAAACATTTCATTTGTATTATTTTTCTTAGTATAGAACAATATTCAGAACTTGATGCTTCTTTTAAATTATTAATTTATTATATATTCTTGACTAATTAAAACTTAAACTACATCTAACTCTAAAGTGCTAGTAAAAATTAGGATATTACAAATATTGCAGGATATTGTCATATATATTCTATCAATAATCAACTCTTTAGATATATTATTTACCGTGCTACTTAATAAATGAGCCAGCACTTCCCGTGCGTAGCACGGAAAGATTTGATTAGTGTCAGGATTCCATAAACGCACTAACTATTGCCATATGATGATTATTTCCATCTAAGTGCATTGGCCATAACAACAAAGAAGAATTGAAAGGTGAAATGATGATTTCAATCAATATAAAAGAATGTCGGTTGTTCATTTATTCATGGTACTGGTGGATACCTATGTATTGATGTTTCTAAACAGTTCTTCATATACAACATTCTTAGTAGTGTTATTTGTCCCTGAACCATTAAATTATGTTGCTGTCATGCAGAATATATTAGATGTTGCTGTCAAACACAAAAACACACATTATATCAGGACAATACTATCACACCATAAGATCAATTGCAGGGCACATTAATGAGTACTGTTGTAATAAGATGAAGTGATATAAGTACAAACAAAGACAATGCTAGCCAAAACAACTTTGCTTGTCCAGAAGGTTTTGCCTTTTTAATTTTGAGCTACCTTACAAGTGCAACAATAGGCCATTGTATCAAGGCAATAGACTATAAAAAAATTAAGAACACTCCCTAATTATGCTTGCAGCGTCTGTCGATTCTCACATAGCATCGGCGTCTTATCCTCTCCACAGTTTAAAATGACTGAGAGAGCAACACAATCATCATTTATTCATATTGTTACTGAGTAAGTTAATTCATTTCTTCATGGATCGGGTCTGTTTGACTTTGTCTGCGAAGAGGTTGATGGATGAAGAAGGTACAGAAGAAGGGGAAAGTTTAAGTCATGATCTCCGCAACTGAAACGCAGGTGGGGGAAACATCTTTAATAGTTAGCTTTAGGGACCACCACCAAAATAAAATGTTCAACCTGAGTCATAATAGAAAAGGTGGTTAATCACAAAGTCCTAAACCCAAAGTCACAATAAAGGGTGCATATAGCAAACCCATATGAAAATGGAAATAAAGGGTGCATATTGCAAACCCATATGAACCTCAAACAGGTCTGTAAAATAATCTTGTGCATTAAAATATCAAATATCCTTTTTAACTTACCAGAAAATTTGATCTTCAGGATCAGTCAATTCTTGTTTAGCTCCCTGAGGTTCCGTTAGCTCTTCCTCACTGTCACTACATATTAACGCTTCAGTTACATTTTGATCACAATTTTAAGCATGGAGAAGAAGAGAAGAAAACAGAGGCCGATGTAAAATTTTTATGCTAAACCCATTATTTTTTTTCCCACGTGAAATGGAGGCCGAAAAAAACAATATCAGACAATCAACAAAAGTTTTACACTACATCCAACACGTTTTTGTCTAGGATATGTACAATAATGTTCAACTGTTATGTGATCATCCATAAAAAGATATCAGAGAATCAGTCAAAAAATTATAGGTATATATATTTTTGACCCCTGATATATTCTTTACCCTAGATAAAATGTCAGTCAGAAATGTTCATTGGTCAAAAATAAATGACAACTGATGTTAAAAAAGATATACTGTAACTGTTCATTTTTTCAAGAGGATTCTAGACCAGGATCCAACATAGGGTTTCATTGTATGAGATGCACAGAAGTTTATTACCTTTTTAGGCAGTAGGCGTTAGGCATTAGGCGTTTTAAAAAGTGTAACAGTGGTCTGAACTGTTTACTGGTCAAAAATAAATGACTACTGATGTAAAAAAAGATATAATGGTACTATTGATACCTACTACAGCATGGAGCATATGCATCACCTACTTCCATAGCCTTAATGCTGAGAAGGTACACCAAAATAGTAGATATTATAGCTTATGCTGCGTTGGACACAAATAAAGAAAAAAATCATGATCAATACACATAGAATGATAGGCATTAAAGATCTGCTCAGTTAAACCATAAAGAATTACCTACTTCCCTGAACTTTCAGTAAAAATAACTGCCCTTCATTCAATCCATTGTATCCTTGCTAATTGGTATTGGTGATGTTAATATGAATAAAAAGAACTGGCGCAGTTAAAATCTATAATAGCTGAGAGGAACTTAGGCTAATCACTTATCTTGATACTGTCCAAAAAGTGTCAACATTTTTTTAAATGTCACAGTCATAATAAAAATGAGGTTTTGAAAAGCTTCAAGAAAAAATTCATGATCAGTACACATAGAATGCCAGGCATTAAAGATCTGTTAAGTTGAACCATAAAGAATTACCTACTCCCCTGAACTTTCAGTAAAAATAACTGTCATTCGTTCAATCCACTGTATCCTTGCCAGTTGGTATTGGTGAAATAAATGAATGACTACTGATGTAAAAAAAGGTATACAGTAACTATTTATACCTACTACAACATGGATCTACTGCACCACCTACTTCCATAGCCATAATCTGAGAAGGTATGCAAAAGTGATAGATTTTAGTTACTGCGCCACCAACTTCCATAGCCATAATGCTGAGAAGGTGCACCAAAATGATAGATATTATAGCTTGTGCTGCATTGGTCACAAATCAAGGAAAAAAGTATTGATCAGTACAAATAGAATGACAGGCATTAAAGAGCTACTCAGTTAAAATATTAAAGCTTGTTCTGCATTAGTCAGCAATCAGCACAATGCTTCATTGCACAAATCCAAAAACATTTAACTTACTACCTTATATAATGTAGTTCAGTAGAAACTTGTATAATTACTATACAACTATAAAACATCATGAGATTGAGTTTGTCCCTTCATCTTCAGTGTCTTGGGTTCGCTTCTAGCAGGAAGCAACTGTATTGCACAAACCAAAATATTTTAGCTTAAATTTAAGCAAATCAATAAAGTGAGCATCATAATGAGCTTGAATGGTGTAAAAGCCAGATATTTCTTTAAAAAATCTTGTAGTCAGAGAATGATACTTAATTTCTATAGACTAAACTGATGGAACATGCATCTTCTTGAGAATCAAATCCTATATAACTCCTAAACTCCATTCGGTTCCAAAATAATGTTAACATAAATTTCCATACATCTTTCAAGAAAAAAGGGTTAATATCATCGAAGGTAGTAATAAATTTTACCATTAGAAACCAAATCTGTAATAGCTTTCTAGCTCCCCAAGATGAAATATCACTTCAATGGCCCACATGTGCCTTCTCTCTCAAATACTACAAGGGACTAAATCCTAAAATTTTTTGTGCATGTTTTTATATAATTCATGATCCTCCCCCCCCAACAAAAAAAATAAAGTAAAAATAAAATATCCTTTTGATCCAATAGATCAATTTCATGCATGTCCCAATTTAAAGTAACCAAAGAATTTCTATGTTAACTTACTTTGGCTGGACTTTGGTTGAATAACAAATCCCTCAACAATGACTTGTCTAAATCGATAGAAGAAGGAGGCTGATATTTCCTATTTGAGGACAAAAAGATCTGAGCTCTTTGAAAAAGATCATTTGAACCCTCCTGCAATTGATAGACACAATGAAAAACACACTGACAGGATAGAGGAACTCCGCATTATGGTTTATAAAACTTAACTTTTTAATAAGAGCAGGAAACCATAAATTAACTACAAATGCTCTTTCTAGTCATCTCTAACTGCCTTGAGGCTTAAAAAGATAAAAGAAACATTGAGAATGAGGTTTCAGAGTGTCAATATTTTCATTTGACAGAGATTATTAGTATAAAATTACATAATTTAATGAGAAAGATTGAGCTAGAAGCACAACAGTTAAGAAAATGTTAATGGACATTATGCAGCCATAGAGTAGGCGTAACTTAGGCAATAATAAGCATTTCAACTCTGAGATGGGCAAATTCTGAAGCAAGTTTGAAATGAAATTTTGTAACCTAGATAAAGACCACTAATTATGGAAATATCCCAAAAAAATCCATTGATTGGTATCAAGGAAAGATTGCCGTGCACATAATTTTGCATGTTACTCAATGGATGGCAGAGAAGAGATACAATAAACTGAAACATTTTAGATAGAGTCAATCACATCAGTAGCTGTAAGCTCATAAACATTATAATGAAGTATAAAACTATAAATGGCAACTACTTACTTTCTATAAATTTTATAAATCATAGATGTAGCAGTTGTAACGTTAACATGAGACATTCACCTGTTGAGAAAAGATATCAAGTAGGTGTGGAAGGTAAATGACACTATGTTGTAAGACAAAGAGTGGAGTGAAATGTCTTTCAATCACTGAAGTATGATCTTTTATTATTAGTTCACCTTTAAGTAAAAATGAGAGTAGGTTATAAGTAAACAAAAACTTGAGTGATTGAAAGAACTTACTGTATAGTGTTGATAGTAGGTTGGAAGTCAAGTAACTTGAGTGATTGAAAAAAATTACTGCAAAGTCATAAATGCTTGTGTAAATGAAATTGCAGTTGAGGAAACTATTTTGGAGGCTTGTGTCACTTGTATTGTGTTTTTTAGAGTCAAAGTTGAAATAGTAACTGCAAACGTGTTAGCCTAATAAATGTAGAGTTGTCACATACAACTAAATGGATGTATTCCTAATTTCTTATGGGGAATACTTCATTTGTTCCAAAACAGATTTGACAACTACAGGGGTTCCATACAGAAGATCTGACCCCAGAAATCATGAATACAAGGGATGCAAAATGAAGTGCTGACCACAAAATTATACTTGCTCAGTCAGTAAATGGTGCAATGTATTAGTTGTGCTTAATTTCAACAGTTCTCTTGGTCAAAGAAGTACTGATCAAGATAGATATTTCTCCTACATTGTTGCAGATAGCTATGACCATTGGGAATTAGACCAATGCTCCAATATCTAGACAATCATACCAATATTCTCATACATATGGCCGTATTTGATAATATTACCATTTTTGTTATTGATGTTCTCCTTTTTTCCTTCTTGTCCATTATCTTGTACTCTAACTTTGCTATAGGCATTGTTTTTTGCACTTCATTTATAAATTCCTTACATCCTAATTAGGCATGCAATTAGCCACAATCAAAAAGTAAAGTCTGGATTTACATAGAAAACAATTAAAAACACGTCCAAATGAATATAAAGTTGGCCATTTCAAGGTAAAACACAAAAATCAATCCAGCAATATACTTGAAAGCTAGAAATGTGGAATGGATATGATGAGTTAGGGTTACAGCAAATACAATGTTAGTGAAGGCCATACGTATGGTGAAACAGTAATTCCTTTAAGTGAAAACTCATCTCTATATTTCTAATAAAATCAGAAAATATTCATTTAAAGAATAAGTGCATCATCCATACCATTATTAATAAGCTCTAATATGTGCAGTGCCTTATTGGAAAATTGAAGTTTAATACAATGATATTTTCACAAAGGTAACATAACTATACTTTTTTAATGGGACTACCAATTCAACAAACATTCCAACATACGTAAAGGAAACAATAAAAACTGAAACTATACAATGTGAAGAAGAAACTTTCATGAACCACTGTGCGTTATATGTTGGAAGGATGATACAGTATAGTATACTGTGGTATTGGGTTAACTGCTAGATGTCACTCTCGGGTAGATTAAAGTGGAGTAAAATTACCTCTAAATTCATCAAAATTGCAGTATGGAGTGAAATTACCCCTAAATTCATCAAAATTACCTATTATTTAGTTTAATAGAATCACTCTCGGTTTTGCATGTTACTCAATGGATGGCAGAGAAGAGATACAATAAACTGAAACATTTTATACAGATCATAAATATTATAATGAAGTATAAAACTATAAATGGCAACTACTTACTTTCTATAAATCTGCTAAATCACAGATGTAGCAGTTGTAAAGTTAACAAGAGACATTCACCTGTTGAGAAAGATATCAAGAGTTCTTTGTCCACTGATCAGCATTGTTGCAGAAATAAAGACAGACTTGGAAATTTTAAGAGGAAACAACTCCATAGCATAAGATATACATGCCCCACCAAAATCATGTCCAACCAATATCACCTGCAAACAAAATCAGGGAGAATATAAGTAATACACAGGAAGTACATTATGCAGATAGCTTATTGTCATCGTTAACCCAAATTTTGCATCCCACCAAACAGTACCCAACAGATAGATGATAAATCATAAAGTGTACTCGATCCAAATTATTTTTCTTTGCTTTCAGTTTCAATTACCTTTTAAGCGTCTTTGTTTCTTATTGCTCTGTGACTATTCTTCAAACACAAATGATAACCCCATTCCAGCTTCCAAACAGTACCCAACCAATATTTCTTAATGTTTCTTATTGCTAGGAATTCATAATTGCAAGATTCTTGTCGTAAAAAATATAGAAAACCAAGTTCATTTAAAACACCTTTTCCAAGGTAGTCCGAACCTCCATCTCTCAATTCTAAAGCTTTATAGACACCTTCATCAAGAGGCAAACCGAGTTAGGACTCACTGCTCTTAAAACTACCAACTCATGACTATTAGACATTAAAATAATAGGCAAAAATAATGCAAAACGGTTATAGTTACTGATAAGCCAATCTCATCTCACATTGTGGAAATGTTATCGATGAAGTTGAAGCGAAATTCTAACCTTTACAAAGCCAAAACTACTAAGGAAAAATAAAATACTAAATAATTGCAAGAAAAAAACATTCACTACGAAAACCAAGCAACTGAGTAATATTAATGCATATGAAATCGACTGCGCAGCGAAGGAAAGATGACTATGAGAAGTAGAAAACAAAACATACAAACGTAGAATCAGGTTGGTAATTTTTTTCTCTCTTCTTCTGTTGATTCTTTTTCCACAAAACAGCAACTGCTCACCTGTTGAAGCACTGCTAGGCATAGTAGCTCTGGCGAAGGTTCCATCAGAAAGAGTGACATCAACCTGACAAGAAAAGCCATATTGAGATGTTACAACAGAGATTGATAAATGATGACATAATAACCGAATCCGAATGCAAGACCGAAGCAACGTAAAAAAAACCAGCCACAAAAGTTCGCATTTCTATTAAGCTACTCTCAATACTAGATCAACCGAACAGATAAATCATTCAAGGCTACGAACAAAGAAGGATCATCAACACTTTTTTAAAGAAATCATTCCACGCGATTTCTCAGAGCCCAAACAGAAACAAAACATGGCATTTTCTGGTGAAACACACCTCGAGGGTGGGATTACCACGGCTGTCGAATATTTGGCGAGCAAATGTATGTGATTGCTTATGATTTAAGGAATTAAGAAAATTAACATCCATAAGAATTTGAAGAGAGACAGATCGGATCAAGAAAAGGTTAAAAAAGGGGAACATACGAAGTTCCTTGGTTGTAGATGTCAATGGTGACGGAGACATGTTCAGCTCCAAACTTCAGCCTGTTAAGGGTGGCCTTCTTGTGAGCCAGAATGAAAGGGACATCAGAGCTAGCATCGGCAAGTGATGAGCACAGCAATAAGGAAGCAAAGAGCGCAAAGGCAACAAGAGATTTAAAGATTGGATCAGCCATCTGACAGATTGAAAAAATATATATAAGAAATGTATAAGCAGATTTAGCAGACATTGTGATATGATCAGTAAACAGCCTATGCTCTTATCAGAACCTTGAAAACCCCAGAAAAAAATCAAAACACAACCGGATACAGTCAAATAAGCTACAAGGCAGAAGAAACACCCGATCGGAAAAAAAATGCATACAAGTGAGAGCGACAGCCGAAAATCAGAAGCAAAGACATGGGCGATCGAGGAAAAGGGGAAATAGAGCCGATGACAAGTAAGAGAAGAAAGAGGGAGAGAAGCCAGAAGAAGAACACAAATTACATCCCATAAAAATGGTGAAGGAATTTCCGTGAGAGAACGTTGGTGAAACATAGTTAACCCACGCAAGGAAAATGAGTTCACCTTGAATAAATCTGCTGATAACTCACTGAGAGAGTACGCGGGGGAAGAAGAAAATCGATCCGGATGGAGAGAGGCCACTGAAAATATGAAACCCTAGAGTATGAGAGAAATAGAGAAAGAAGGGAAGGAGTGGATGAATGGGTGTCGGGAGATATTGAATTTCAAAGCGCGAGTGCCAAGCCCAGGACGGAGCCGACAACTATGCATCAGCTAATCGGCTTAGGAATAGTGCTTTCCGCTCTCTGAAAAAGGGAAGGGAAATATATTATATATTGATTTGGTTGGATTTTATGAGGTGCTACTATTATTTATTTAATAACAATCCTTTGATTTCATTACAGGTTCGTATTAAGAGAAAAATTAAAAAACGGCTTCATGATCAATCAAGGAGACGTAGATATAATTAAGCCAGCCTTTTATTCATTACATATATGGCTACAATAATTTTTGCGTCATTGTTATTCCAAAACCAGTGATATAAACACTTTTTATGGCTTTTTGCAGGTTGGTTGATAGAACCAAAGTGAATGTATGAAGAATTATGTCATTCTCTTCCTTATTATTTTCCTTGTCTGTTTCTTCAAGATGAAGTTAGTTAAGGTTTTGGGATGGCTACGCTTTTCCTGGTTGCAAGGGATCATTATGATTGGTTTCCTTTTTTATAAAAGTGAACGTTTGAGTTAGTTTTATGGGGAGATGGATTGATTATATAATTAATACCAGTGTACAGTTTGTGGTTGTTTATGTGTCTGTGTGGTGGTGTTTGAACTTTGAAGTAGATCAAATTATAAGGCCAGAGAAAGAATTAGATCAAATTAAAATTGTCACAGGTGTTGGTCCCTGACTCCCTAAGGGGTTTTAGTTTGACTTTTTAAGTATGAGGTCTCAAATTCGAATCTATTAATCCATGTAACTATAAAAAACGTATTTGGTAGAACTACTTTTAATTGAGTTCGACAAAACTCAAATCTGACTCGGTCGAATAGTCACAAAAGGCATACAACCAGCACAAGATTACTTTCAAAGGGTATTTAGTGGCAAATGATTCATAAATTCTTGGGCCGGGCAGCTAACGCACTTTCCATTTAAAATTAAAATACAAGCACAACTAACTGAAGAGATAATTCCCTCAAAAATGTTCTCCCTCAGAACCTCATCTTGACTGTTAGTTTCTTTTAATCGTGATCCATACACTTGTCAAAATGACTTGGAGTCTACATTTTTTAGTGGAAAATTAATTTATCACCCTTACATAATTTCATTTTTTAATTAATATTTTATCTTTTTACGATTTCCTTAATTATATACGTTAATTTGGTCCCCGTCAGTGGTGGTATAGCTACATGAAGATGAACTCAAACTGTTTTGATTCATGTGGTCAAAGATTTGACCCAATTTCAAAGGACCAAAGTTTAATATTGGTGATTCCTGTGAAACAGGATATTGCTTAATAAATTTGGTTACATTTCCTGGAGCATTTATCAATCCTTTTGATTTAATCACCTTTTTGCATCAATAGAAAAAAACAGCCACAAAAGAATAGCGCTTGGCCGATGAGATCATACAATTTGGCACAAATAAAGTGATCATTTTATTCCATACATGACGTCAGTGTTTTGTGTATTCCATATTCAGTGCTCGATTCTTTGTGATTGAATCAAGTATGAAGAATTCTGTGAGTCATTCTCTTCGTTTTTTAATCTTTCTCTGTTTCTTCAAGGAGTTCATAAAAGGTGATTTTCAGCTATGATGTGTTGAATTTTGTTAAAGCTTGGAATGAAAACTTGAGCAGATGCAACAATGGGGATCAATTTCCCTGTTAAACACTTTGCTTAGTCAATCCTGGCTGTTGATGAAGTTAGAGTGAGAGAGCAGAGAGAGAAGAAGGTGGCCATTGATTGGGTGATAAGCTCTTCCTACTCAGCACTTTGCTGAGTGGTAAACCGACTCAGCAAGTGTATTCTTTGAGGGGTCAACCCTCAACGAGTGTGTTGAAAAAAGTATACCAGTTTTTGAGTCGTTGTTTTTTTTATTCGTATGGGGGTTGTTGTCATTGACAACGATGTTGAAAACAAATTGAATCATCAAATTAAAAATTGTGGTATTCCACCATTCTAAGACAATATTACTCTTGAAATATATTTAGTTGTAAAGGATCCATCACAAATAAACTCAATGTGATTAATCTCATTGAACTTGATCAAAAACTAAATTTCAAAATAAATTATTGACTAGAAAATCTCACTCAATAACCCCAATTCAAAAAAGAAAAAAAGTTCCTAAATTGCAGTTACAAAGTTTAACACAAATTGAGAAAAATTGGTCCGTCAAAAAGATTTCATAACTTATTTATCTTTTTGAGGGCAACAATCAAAATAATGTCATTTCTCCTCCGGTCTCACCTGCTAGTGGGGCCGCAATCTTCATCCCGGGCTGCCTGAGTTCCAAATTCTAGAGGAGAGGGAGAGATTTTAAATTTCAAATTGTCACAGGCTTTTATTTTTTGTTTGGACAAATGTCAGAGGGTTTTATTAAAGCATGTATGATCTCAAATTTAAAAAAAAAAATGAAAAAGAACTAGACGTGCATAAATTGGATATAGACACGTTACTTATGAGATAAGGAAGTTATGTTTGTCGGCAGCCACCCAAAGGGAAAAAAACAACGTATGTTTGACGGCCTGTTCAAGTGGCAAAGAAAACCAAGTTGGGTTTTGGGTCTTTTGACTTGGGGCTTGTTTTGAACAAAACCTCTCCAATACATTTATTTTATAAATCGTCACTTTTAAAAAGTTGCACTTGAAAATTAAGGTATTAAAATTTGGATCGGGTATTGAACTGGTTGGGGTACTGGGTTAAGGGTCAGTAGGTTAAATCGGGACCAAACCGGTGAGAAATTAAAAATTTTAGACTTATAGTATGAAATTCTAAAAGAAAAATGTAAAAAAAAAAAAAAAATTTCTTTAAATGTCAACCCGAACCGATTTACCAGCCAGTTCGCTGGTTTTCGTGCCGGACCGACCGATCCGGATTCAACAACCATGTTGAAAATAAGGAAACAACGCACGTCAGGCCCCTCCTGTTTCTTTCGCTTTTCTTTTTTTTTTAAACTTCGTCTTTACCAGAAAGGCCAGCGCAAAATATATCTAAGCTACCCGTTTCACAGTTCCAGTGTTCTAATTCTAACCATTAAAAAATCAGAACGAAACAAGACAATTACACGAGAATCTTCTCCGAATCGTAATACCATCATGTATTATTATTGAACACAAGGTGGGCTTCGTACATGCATCCATATAACATCCAACTATAACTTGAAAATAAAAGAACAATCACTCATACCAAAGAGTACTTATTTCAAATTCACTCATCAAACTTCACACCCAGACTAGAAACACAAAAAAATTGAAAAGAACCCACCCGTAATTAAGCAGAACCTAGAATTTTAAAAACCATGAATTTTGATCTGGTCCTTCCTGACCAGACCGGCCTGAACCAGGAATTGAGAGACGTTCTTGCGCTGATCACCCTGAAGTTGAATGATCTTGCCCAGCTCTTTGTCCTGCACAACGTTGCCGTTGCAGCAGAACTCCTTCTTGAGGTCCTTGAGGATCTTCTCGTAACTGTAATCTTTCTTCAGTCCTTGAACTGTGGTCAGACTCTTTTTTCCATTCCTCTGTTGTATCCTGACATGCACATACCCTTTGGCTCCGGGAGCATCCGATTCTTTAGATTCAGCGAATGGATCGAAGGGGGTGGGAAGCTGAACTTCCAAATCAACCATGTACCTTGCTTGGTGAGCTCTTGAGGACCTAGAAAACGCAGAAAGCAACTGAAACAAACAAAAAATTCCATCGTGAGTTATTCACAGACCCGATCAATCAAAAAATATTGAAGAACTCTTCACTTAAGAAATTTCCGGGTTAAATTTGGTTTATAAAGAACAGACAGACGTAGCTAATCCTAAAAACAAAGACACTACAACATTCCGGAATCATAATTTCAACAATCTGGTGAGCTACGTGAAAGAAAATCTAAACAGTAATCAGAGCCTCAGATGAGGAATTTAACACACAAATCTTTCAACCACCGAAGGGAAAACAGAACTTGAGATAAAATTCCAAAGGACTCAGGAAAATTCCATGCTAAGAAAAAGAAAAAAACTCTCCCAAACTCCTATTCAGGAGGACAAAGAACGATCATTCGTCAGTCATATGCTCTAAAAAAAAGAAGCATACAGGCGAATAACAGATAGATCCAAGCCAAGAAGACATAAGATCAGAAAACAGAGGAAATAATGAGGAAGACCAGGGAGAGAGACGAACCTAAGAGAGCAGGAAAACTCCAAGAACAAACAAGCTAAATCGTATGAGAGAAAACGAAGGCCGAAGAGAGGTTATATATAGGCGCGAGAGGGCGGTGAAAGCGAGGAGTTGCCCTGGTTGCAACGGATCTTAGCGAGAAGGTTCCCAAGAAGAAACGCGTAATGATACACGTGGATGGTCCTGATTCCTTTGAATTTTCGTGGATATATATTAAAAATTAAAAAGGAAACAAAATTGAGAATACTGTTTTATCCTAACCTATCTACTGCTCACTTAGCTTCTTAATATAACATATATATTTATAAAATTGATCATGATTTTAAATATTAGATATAATTTTTATATTTATTAAATTTTTTATAATTTATTTTTATTAGTGTTCTCTTAAAAATATTAAGAATGAGAAAGAATATGGGAATTGAGAAAGATGATTAAAATATTTTAGAAAATACATGTCATATTAAATAACTAACTAATTTTTTTAATCTGATTAAATTATATAAATGTATTTTATATATTAAGAATGTGATGTATTTAGACGCCTTTTGAAAGATTGTAACGGTATTCAATGAATGTATTTAGATGACTTGGTTTAAAAATGGAATCTAGTAGTTGAGAGCGGTTTTTAATTAATATTGGTATATTTGTTAAGGGTGAAAATGAAAAATAATTTAATTAGTTTATTTCTGCGGGGGAGGAAAATGAAACAGAGTTAGAGTAAAAAAGGAGGAGAAGCGTAGGATGAACGCGGCCCACAATTTGTCCAAAAAAAAAAATGCGTCCCACAAAGGGGAACAAAGGCGTGAGAAACTGAGAATGGAGGACGGCATAAAGCGAGCTGACGGTTTCGGGGCCCCACAATGGTAGGTTTGTGTGGTGGAGAGAGAATGAAAGAAGAATCTAGAAAAGCCAAATTTTGGGATTTTTTTGGGCCAAAATATTCCGTCATTATCCAAATTCCAATCACCAAGGCCCTGCTCATTGTTATTAGGACTGAGTTCGACTTTCTCACGTACGCATTATCTTAAATTTCCCAATCTCTTCGACCAAAAACAAAAAAAATCCCCAATCACATGTATGTTGACGTGGGAATTGGTTTCCATCCTCGTGGGATTTGATGAGCATGAAGAGCTAAGAGATTTTGGGCCGTCTAATCTGATCTGAATGACCCAGATCTGTATTATTAAAAAAATCTATATTGTTTAATATTTTTTAATAAAATAAATCTGAGTCGTCCAGATCAAATCCCACGGCACAGAATTTCCTAGCTCTCCATGCTCATCAAATCTGCTGAGCATGGAAACTAGGTCCTATCCTAGTCTTAGCTTACAGTGAAATAGTAATATTTAAAGAAAAAGGCATACTACCTCATGCCGGAACTATAAGTTTTAGTTGATTTTTCTATGAAGACTTTAAAAAAAATTACTTAATTATATAATATGTTATGTATGATTAAATTATATATCATTTTATAAATTAGTTTAAACAAAGATAAATATAAATAATTTAATTAGCTTCTTTAATCTTCCTAAAAAGATTAATTAGGTTTTATATTTAAAACCAGAGGTGATATGATAATTAGAGAATTTGACATAATAGATATAAAAAACTTGATATAAGTATTATCCTTATTATTATAATTATTAGAATTAAATAACATCCAACACCCCTTAAATTAATTTTTGGTGCATTCATCACTACTGTAAAGTATTTTTCCAAAGTATCCGGTATGGGCAATTTTGCCTTTAAACTTTAAAAGTATCCTTTTCAGTAACAACAATTGCCCTATACTTAGGATACTGATTATTATTGAAAAACAATTTTCGATGTTAGATGCACCAAAAACTATTTTAAGATACTGACATCTTATTTGGATTAATGTTGGAAAAATGAATTTTATTTCAACTGACTTTTGTGAGCTAAAATTGAGATAAATATCAATTAGTATAATGTGATATTGAAAATTTAATTTTAGGAAGTTCAAATTTAAAGAAAGACAAAAAAAAAACAAAAAATTTAAAAAAAAAAAAGTTATTTCAGAATGAAGGTCATATGAGTTTTAATGGGTGAAGCTGCAAATTTAGCGATGAACAATTTGCTATGAGCATCAATAAGACTTAACTATTTTTAAGTGTAAAAATAGACATAAACTATTATTTTGCAGTAAAAGTATACATAAACTATTTATTTCAAAGTAAATATAACAACATCATTAAAAACATCTAACTTCAATTACCTTTTGAACTGTTGATTCTACCAGTCTTCTCTCTCTATTTTTATAATATTTTTTTAACCGAAAAATATCATTTAGACCCCATAGAAACAATTTTATTTCAGATAATCCTAAAAAATAAAGTAAGACCATTATTGTGTTTTAACTGAAAAACTTAATTTTATGTTGACCTAAGGGATGCAGTGAAATTTCAGAATCTTTTGAGCCTTAACAGAAATGAAATTGTTTCCATGTGGCTTAAGTAATATTTTTCCATTAAAAAATATTAAAATAATAGAAAGAGAGAAGATTAGAGGGAACCATGGTAAAAAAAAGTAACGAAGCTTAAATGTTTTTAAAATTGTTACTATATTTGCTCTCAAATAAATAGTTTATGTCTACTTTTACTTTGAAATAATAGTTTATGTTTATTTTTACACCCGAAAATAGTTAAATCTTATGAATATTCATGATAAAATTGTTCATTGCTACATTTACATCTTCACCTGGGCTTTAATTAAAGTGTTAAAATGCAGAAAGTGCCGTCTTTAAAAATAAAAAAACTTTAAGATATTAGATGTCTAGACCTATCAAAAATTAGTTTCTGACAGTAGTTGCTATATATTGGAAAAATAATTCATATTGCTGAATATACTAACTAACCCTATCATTATTATTTCCTTTTCTATTTTTTTTGTTAAATTCACGGCTGTCACGTAGAAGAAGGCAGTGCATAATCTTCTTGCATGACCGCCTTCTGATCTGCTTCCGTTTCAGTAAATTATTATAACGCGCACCAAATGGAACAAGTTTCTCAATTATAAATTGCTTTGTAAAATTTAGAAAGCAATTAATGTTTTACTTATAGCGGCTTAGGCATAGATGTTGTGGAGTAACTATTGTAAGGACGCTAGGGAGCTATTTGTTTAGGGATAGCAGAAACTCTCGAAGTATATTGTTTTAATTTTTGTTTGGCTCTTGTTCAGTTTTGTAATTAAAAAGAAAAAAGAAAAAAATTGAGTTAAAATTTATTATCCTTCCTCAATCCCTTTAATTTTTACTTATCATGATTTGAGGTTTCATCTTATTCCTAAGTATAAGTCATGTTTTAAATTTTAATGTATAATTGTTACTTGTTTTTGATAATGCCGTGTTTTTTTTTTTTAAAAACCAGCTTTGATATTACCTTGTTGAAAGTAGTTAAAATTTAATTAGAATGTTTATTTGTTCTTCCATATTTATATGTATGATTATTACTCATTAATTGAGTTAAGATTTTAATGTATAATCTCCTTCCTCTGCTTATTATCTATTTGTTTTTGTAATTATGGGAAAATAAAAATAACATCAGGGTCGGTGAACAATAAATTCAATTTTTTATTCAGTTTTTTCAATTTTTGACTTTTTTTTTAAAAAAAACACTTGTTCGACTTTCGGTGTTCGGTTTTTCGTTAGGCCAAAGAAGTTTCGGTTGTACTTGTAACCGAATTACCGAAATCAACTAATATATTTATATGTTGTCGTCTTAGGGTCACTCATGTCTCTGCCTCTTACACTCGGCAATCTCATACTCACATCGCAGTCGCCCTCAGCCTCTCACCCCTTCCGTCTCCGACTCCGCCTCAACACTCGCCGTCGCCGCCCTCGCTCTCCATTCTCCGGTCTCCATTGCCGTCACCGTCGCAGCTTCTCTCTGTCCTCACTCCCTCCAGGAATCGACCCACTGTACTCACTCTCTCTCTCTGTCTCTCTGGTGGCCTCTGCTCGCAGACTCTCTGCTCTCAGGTCTTCATAATCATCCCTGTTTTTCTTACTCTTTGCTATAATATTGCATTGTTCTCAGCCTCTCTGTTTTTTTTTTTTTTTTTTTTTTTTGCATTTTTCCAATTATCTTTTAGGGCATATCCATTTTGCTCTATCAATCTGAACATGACAATATGTAATCATAATGCTAATTGAGAGTTATCCTTATGTGTGTGTATATAATATGTTGTAACTTATACTATGTTTCCATTAGATGTCTTCTCAAGGTGAAACTATGGGTGACCAAACAACTGGAAGTGACGCTACTCAAATGGCTGGGGATAGTGCTGCTCAGACCAATCAGCCTTCAGCACTAGCAAATGTGACTGGAAAAAGATCAAGAGCTTGGGAAGATTTCACCGAATTTGCAAATGATTCGGATGAAGATGGAGATAAGTGCAATTACTGTGAAATATTTCACTTGAATTCTAATGGAGATGATGATGATGAAATGGATCTTGTTAATGGGGAATTTGATCAGGATGCTGTTAATAAAGCCTTGGCATGCATGATAATTATTGATGAGTTACCTTTCAAGTTTGTTGAGGACAATGGGTTTAGGCAATTTATGTTTTTGGCTCAACCCAAATTTGAAATCCCATCTAGATGGACTATAGCTTGTGAATGTTTTAAGATTTATATGGATGAAAAGCTTAAACTGAAAGACTGTTTATTGCATACAAAACAAAGGGTTGGTCTCACTATAGATACTTGGACTTCCATTCAAGGGATCAATTACATGTGTATAACCGCTCATTTCATTGATGATACGTGGACACTGAAAAAGAGGGTTTTGAATTTCATTCCAATTTCTAGTTATAAGGGGGTGGATATTGGAATGGAAATTGAGAAATGTCTACTTGAATGGGGAATTGAAAGGGTGTTCACAATTACATTGGATGACGCTATTTCTAAAGATGACACAGTTCTATATTTGCAAGAACATGTTATGAAATGGGGCCATACAATCATGAAATGTCAATTCTTTCATATAAGATGTGTTGCACACATAATCAATTTAATTGCTACTGATGGGTTGAAAGAGATAGAGAGTTCAGTGAGAAAAATTAGAGAGGTTGTTCGCTTTATTAGGCAGTCACCCCTAAAGATGAGAAAGTTTAAAGAGAGTTGTGAGGATGAAAAGATTCAAGATAAACAAATATTATGCTTAGATGTCTCTACTAGTTGGAAGTCTACATATTTGATGTTGAAGACTGCTCAAAAATTTGAGACAGCCTTTAAAAGATTTGAGCAAACAGATCCTCACTTTCGATTTGATCTTGAAGATGGAGAGGGGGTGCCTGAAACTAAAGACTGGAAGAATGTTAGGAAGATGATCATGATGTTAGATCATTTTTATGATCTTGCTTTGAGGATATCTGACTCTTTATCTGCAACATCCAATAGTTTTTTTCATGAAATTTATGAGATATGTCGTTTTTTGGATGAGTGGAAGAAAAGTGATGATAGGGAGTTAGCTTCCATGGCAAACAAAATGAAAGAGAAATATGATGATCATTGGGGAGATCCTATGAAGATGAACCAACTTCTTTATGTTGTTGTTGTTCTTGATCCTCGATATAAACTAGATTGGATGCAATTTGCTTTGTCTAAAATGTACTCACATGCAATTGGTGAACAACTGGGGATGCATATTAAAGAAGTTTTAATTTCTTTGTATAATGAATACAAAGAAGTTGTTTCTCCCCCAACCCCAATGCAACCTGTAAGGGAACCATTGTATAACATGAAAAAAGATTTTCATGATGATGACGACCCTATTGTAAAATTTAGAAAATTGCTTGCTACTGAGGAGCAGATGTTCAGGGATGAGTGTCTTGGTGGAAAAACCAACAAAACAGAGGTTGATAGATATCTGGACGAGGAAATTGAGGTAAGAAAAGATGATTTTGATGTTTTAAGTTGGTGGAAGCTAAATAATCCTAGATTCCCTATCCTTTCTCTACTGGCAAGAGATGTTTTAGCTATCCCAATTTCCACCAATGGAGGACGAGTTTTAGATTCATTTAAAAGCTCTTTAACTCCTAAAATTGTGCAATCTCTAATCTGTGCACAAGATTGGCTTAGAAACTCACTCCAATATCCAATAGAGGAACGAGATGATGACATTTGGAAGATAGAGCTGGGTAATATATTATTTCTACTACATTACTTTGGGATTAATTCTAGCTTTATTGTGATATATCAAGTTAAGTGTGATTTTATTTTTTCATTATGGTTAGATTTGCAGAAAGTTGCATTGGAAGAAGCTGTTGATATATTGTAAATGCAGCATGGAACAAATTGATAGGTTTGTAAGTAGTTTTTCAGCTTCTTTGTATCATTCTAGTATTTTATTTCTTTGTTTTTGTTTGATTTTTCTTGCTTTACTTGTAGGTTGTGCAAGGAACAAAGGAGGGAATTAAATGTTTGCACTCTAGTATCATTGTATTAAGTTGTCTTAAACTTTATTATGCATCTTTCGATCATGTAATGTTGATTGCTGATTTTGTTTGCTATCATTTTGTACGTTGTATTAAGAATTTTTCTTGCACAAACTTCATAAATCGTAATTAATTTTCGTTAGTTTTGGACATTAATGTTTAACTTGCCAAAGAAAAGGCTCAACAACCGATTTAACTGAATAGCAGAATCAAAATAATGTGATTATTAAGGTTTGATTATTTTCCATAGCTCAGCATGAGGTTAGAATTTTTTTAAATGGGTCAATTACTTTTTTTGAGTTGGTGGGCCCGGCACTATTTTTAAATGATTAAAAAATTCATGGGCAATTTTGCCCTTAAAAAAGTTTTTGGGACTAGATGACATTTGGTAAAAGTAGATAAGCATTTTTACCCCATAACCCTATATTATGACGTGTCTTGAATTATTACTATTCGGAAGTCTTACTCTGTTTGAATGATGATCAAAATGCAAATATAAAGCCAATAACAAGTACTTCAATACAATTCATAAGTTATGAATGTTGTCACTAACATTTTAAAGTTACCTTATTTTTTGAAAAAACATTGATCGATTAACATGCACACGAAATTGAGGCAAAGTAGATGCCCCGAAATTCTCATCATGATACATATACACTCAAGTCGCTGTATATTTTGTGGCCAGAAAAACCACTGTAAATTTTATAACAGCTCAATTTTCACTCTCCCTGGTTTACTTTTATCTCAAGTTTTTTTAATGCAGGACGTTCAATTACTTGTTTGGAAAATGACGCCAAATACATTTTAATAAGTTAACTTGGTTCTGCTTTGTTTTAATTAGTCAATTTATATCCCACCAACAGCTGAGTTTTATTCCTGTATTATTAATTTTTCTCAGTATATATAAGTTGAACCGTGTAAGGCTTGTTATGACTTAGGACAACAAACCATTTTATTTTATCAAACGATTTATTGAACACTATTTAATATGCATTGATACCTTTTTTTTTTTTTTCCATCCAATATTGGTAAATAAGCATTCGAGAAGACATTGGCGATTTTTTTTTTTTTTTTGAAAAAAAACTATAAACATTGAAATCTCATTAAAAGTCCCAACGCTAGGCCTTTAAATCAACATTTATCTAACCAAACCAGGATTAGATCAAATAAGGAAAAAGCAAGCAAAAAAAGAGAGACAAACCTCATGTTCATTTACATACCTTTTAACCAAGTGGGTGAAAATATTAATAATACAAAACTAAACAGTACCATATATTCCATTCTATGTGCTTGGGTTATCTGGTAAGCGATTCAGATCCATTTCCACTTCCTGAATTGTCCATTTCATATTCTCCAATTTCTGCAAAGAATCATAACCGTAAGATATCCCCACAACTCCATTCTCTATGAAAATCATTATATTAGTGACAGACATAATGTAAAGTGAGTGTGTGTGTTATGGGTTTGATGAGACAAAGCACATGCTACCTCATGTACTAAATATAAGACTTAGTTAATTTTGTTTTAGAGATTAAGAAAGTTAAATAAGTTATTTAATAATATTATATGTTGTGTATGATTAAATTACATATCAGTTTATAAGCTAGATAAATTAGTTTGAAGAAAAAACGATAAATATAAATGCTTTAAAGTAATTTAATTAACTTCTTTAATCTCCCCACAAAAATTAACTAGGTCTTGTATTTAGGACGGGGTAGTATATTAATATTATACTCCCACTAGTCTTGAATACAAGAGAATTAATTATGCCCATCATTATATTGAGAGTAATAATTAAGAATCATTAAATATAAGGCAGAAGTTCAAACATTAATTGGCGGCATTTGTGGGGGGAAAATTTTAATCTTAGTGGGGTAGTTATTAATTTCTTGTATTATTCAATACTGGAAGTAGTAGTTGTAAAGGGCTGATAGCTCATAAAGCACCAAATTCAGCTTTCAAATTTCAAGTATTTGTTCCCTATTCGTATTTTTCTCCCCCACTTCCTTGTTTAGGGACATTGAAATCTCCTTTGTAACAAAACAAAAAAGTATGTAAAACTTCTAAGCTAAATAAATATTTACCTTCACAATATCATGGTATTGCCTTGCAATGTTGTCGAAGTGAGGATCGACACCTTGGTACTCACGGAGACGAGTGACCTGGTAAAAAGGGGTTCACATATAACTATGAACAAAAGCTAGATGGGATGTAAAGGTAACATATTATCATAACATTGATAAACATAAAACTCCGCCACATAGATGATTAGCTGATGTTTCAAAATTTAATGTTGGTTGCTTTCAACCATAAAAACTGATACTAAGAACTCCCATTAAAAAAAAAATCAAACTTCCCGCAATATACAAAATAAACTTGGGGATTGGATAAGCAGATCATGTCATGGAATCCAATGATTCAAAGTATAACAGTGACATAATATTCTACACTAAGGAATTTGCACCTCCATGCCAAAAAAAACACACGCACACACGAGGAAATAGGAATTATACCGCTTTATTATATGCTAAAGAAGCTTCTTCTGTAGCCTCAACAAGATACTTCCTAGAATTAATAAGAAAAAGAATGATTAATATTAAACCAAGTACAGGCTATAAACTTGAAAAAATTATAACTATCTTTAATACCTTATCTTATGAAGGGCTGGTATAGAATCCTGAGTGTAAGTTTCAAGCAGAAGAACATGTTCAAGAACCCTGACATGAAATGGCAAATACGTATATCAGAAAGCAGAACTTGGCAAGAATTAAAATTGCTGCTAAATACAGACTAGAAAAATAAAAAGCTTGTGGCTATTAGAACTCTTTATTTCGAATGATATATCAAGGATTATGCCTAGAAGCTACCTATTTGTTCCCTTCCAGTTACTACCCGCAATATAATTCACACTTCTATTTCCAGATAATCTTCACCAAATTCTTGCCATTCAGCACAACGATAGTATTTCATAACCCTTGGTTTAATAGTGACACTTTGATTTCAATCATCAAACAGCATTCTTACCGGAAATGTTTTGCTGGGGATAAAATATGAAATCCATATTCTAACATGACCGCTGCATTTAACCAAGGTGATAAAATGTATGGGCAGAGTGATTATTAGAATCACAAGAAAAATTTTCAAAATGGTCAATGTTGGTTTAAGATTAATAATATTTAATTAATTAATGTTTGAAGTCCCATTTAACATAATATCTTCTCCGAACTAATTTGCCAAGCAATGAGATGTACTACTACTATACAATTCAACACGTTCCTTTGCACAAAATCATTCTGTGTTCTTTGTAATAAGGGTCAGTCTTACTTTTTCGAGATGCTAAATACTAAAGATTTCAATGTCTATTTTCTTTCATCCTGAACCCTTTAGGAGAAGCAATGTTTTCTATCCACCTTGGGTATTTCGCGTCCCTTTTTGGCGGTCTAAAAAGTAAAAACTAACCCTATGAAAAATAAAGAACAGAGAAATGATGAAAGTAGCATGCAGCAAACAAACCTCAATTTCGCACTCATGGTCTCACACCTCTTACAAAGCCAAGTCTTCTGCAGGTCATCCTACACATACATTGAAATTAGTCAAGATATCATTGGCTATCAAAGCAGATAATTAGTATTACACTAGAATGAGAACCATGTGCTTCACGTGGAGTCTGAGGTGAACATTATTTATTCATGGCTTATAAATAGTATGGTTTCTTATAAATTTTATGTTATCTATTAATGTATTGATAATACTCACGTATTTATGCTGATGCTGCAACTTCAAATCTTTAACTAGTTTAATAAGCACTCCAAGTATCTGCTCCAAGACCTAATTGAGAATAATGGCTTCAGTATCCACATACTGTTGTGAATGTGTAGCTCGAGAAAAGAAATGCAAATGGAACGCATGCCACAACACAACCACACACACAAACAAAGAGATTCAACATGCGATTTCAGAATGGTTCTTCAACAATATGACCAAGCATGTACATTATAATACTCAGCAAATTTTCTATCAGCCGAATAAAGGTCATCCCTTAGTGCTGCTTCTTCTCTTTCAATCTCCTCGATCAACAACTTCACCCTGATAAAAGAGCAGATATGAAGAGTGAGAAATTATAGTCTATAGATAGGCCTAGCACAGAATTTACAGCTACTGAGACATGGGCTCAATTAATGATGCACTGCTTGCTAGGAGACGTTTATTAACTATGTATTCATAGTTAGCATAAGTAATTAAAAATATGAACTAGGGTATCACCTTGAAGTCAAAGAAAAAGCAGGTTATATACAGATAAATCCTCCATCTTACGCAGCTAAAAAAGCCAGCAGAACTGAATCCAAATTATTCAGTTCATCCACATTAATAGCAAATCTGCCTATTATTATTGGTCAGGGCAGTTACTATGGTCAATTTTACATCATCGAACACTTTCAATATCTGTAAGAAAATAGGATTAACATTATCAAACAACTTTCCCCAAAGTATAAAAATGACTTTTGGTTCCATAAATTAGACCATTTGGTCAATTTTTCTGCACCTCAGAATGAAATGTGTACATTGTAACGCCTTTAATCATGCACTTCTCTAGTAGAGGTCCTATGTTGCATACTCCAACAAAAATACCATTCATTTGACTCATGAAAAGAATAGTCAAGGTTTCTATGTTGCTAGTAAAGGGGGAATATTTAAACAATCAAAAGGATGAGGCTCCAGGAATTTTCTCAAACCTTTCTGGAAGCCTTGTACTTTGACTTCCTGATGGTGAAGAATCTGGATCATGAAATCAGGAATCAAATTGAGGATCATTTAAAAAAATAAATGATATAAACAAAGTACATGTATCATCACATTAAGATCAGCAGTATCCAGTTAATGAAATATATCCTGGGCAATGGAACTTAAATAGGAGAGGTGAAGCATATAAAACTCTTACCAATGTCATCCAGTTCAAAGGCATCTGCTAACTTATCACATTTCACCTTTAATCGAGCCTCTATCTCACGGGAGAGAGACATGCGATATTCTGTCATGTCCTAAACATTCAAAATTGTCAACGCTTCAGGTATTTGAAGACATAACCAAGTTAGTCAATTCAAAGTAAACCTTGGAAAAAGTGTGATCAATCCTAATACATATTCTGAGTTACATAGCATACCACAGATAATGGTGTTTGTTGAAGCTGAGTTTGCCACAAATAAGCAGGCGCAATTCCAAGAAAACGGTTAGGAACACCACCAACTCCAAATTCTCCTGGATCAGTAGCAGCTAGAGTTGTATTGGCGCTGACAACAGAGCTATTTGGAGTGGTAAGATTAGGATTAATGCTTGAGGTGCTGGTACTAGTACTGTCAAGTGAGCTTCGAGATGTTACACTCAACTTTTCAATATCTTCCTTATGAATTTCACCATCTTTGGAGAGAAGAGGAAGCCTCAGTCTTTGAGCTGCTTCAGCCACAACCATTCGATGCTCTAAAGTCTCATAAACCTGAAAATCCATAGGTGTTTGCATATAAATGACCAGCGCCCAAAAATTGAATAAGCCTCATAGAAGTACTGCTAGCTATTGAACTTGAAACTAATACTTTGGTAAAAAACATCCTATAACTTTTGAAAGTATGAAAAAAAAACGGGCGGCCCAATGCACAAGCTCCCACCAGGTGAGGTCTAAGGAGGGATAGATGTACGCAGCCTTACCCTCACAATCAAAGAGGTTGTTTCTAGGATGTGAACCTATGCAGCAACCTTGCTGTGGCGCCAAGGCTCACCCTTTAACTTTTGAAAGTATGATGGAAAAGAGGGAAAAAAAACTCATGCAGTATGCAATTCCTACAAAGAGAAATTTTATAAAGAAGATAACCGTGATCCCTATGTAAAGAACCGTGATTTCTCTGGGGCTAAAAGAAAACTATGTTCATTTATGTCAAGTTTATAGTACAAGTATGCAAGACCTGAGGGGAGTTCTTCAATCCAAGCTGAGGATATAGACCTGCTGTATCTCTAATTCCCCCAAGATTAGCCACAGAAATGGCTTGCTGATATTCCTCCACCATTGCAATGGCCTCAGAGTAAATTGCCTGCAGCCAACTCATATAAATACGTATCAGTGAATTAATTATTACCCCATACTTAGATAACAACTGAGACTAGAAGCAAAAACAAAATATTTGTCCCAAATCATTGTTTCAACACCCAAATATAATAAAATTTTAAAAATAAAGATACAATTCAGGACTACAACAGTACAACCTTAATCTATGAATAATCATTTACCATGGCTTCCAGGTAACGTAGTCTTTCCCTGCACATTTCCTCTCTCGCCTGCAAGACAACTCAGAAAATCAATATCGAACAACATTCAACGCTACAATTTAATTCAGCAAACGTACTTCAAGATTTTAAACCAAAATGAAGCATCCATCTTGCCATTTTACCTGAGAACTTCAGAGATACCAAAGAAACAACAATTGGTCTGAAACAGAGTGAAAATTACCACTTGGAGATCGTTGTATAATGGCTTGGAGATGAGAGATCCATCGGGAGCCAAGCAGTGGCGTTCCAACTGATCAATGACCTGCGTGACATCGGCCGGGAGGTTTTGGCCGTGCAACCCCTTCACCATCGGACCCGGGTCGGGGAAGAAGAAGGCGTCGTCGTTTCTCTTTACAAGACCTCGCCGGACTTTCGTGGGATTTAGAGAAACTAAGAACTTTCACCGTCGACCGGCCACAAAAATCAAATAGATCCCTCCAATCTTCAACTTGAATATTTCACCTTTTCTTTTTGTTTTTTTTAAATATAATTCTTTATTCAAAAAAACCTTTTTCCCAGACTTGTTAATTACTTTGTTTTCTACGAACATTTTTACGGGAACAGACAATGAGGCAGGAAAATAAATACAAAAGAAAAACACTGTCAGTTAGGAAGAGGTAGATCTAAAAATTTGTGTTAACTCTGGGCTCCTTGTAATAATCCTTATTATCGTCTGATTAATCAGTGTTTAGTTTTACGTTTAAACTATAAAACCATAATTTTTTAGTGAAAGTTGATTTATTATTTTAGTAGTTTTTTATATAAAATCAAACACCCTTTGTTCAGCAAATCTTGTCATGCGCTGTTGTTTCCTTGCACTCTCCAGTCTCCATTGTAACATTAATTTTATTTAGTTCACTCGAATATATGATTAGGATTAAAAACTTCTGTCTAATCTTTGTCATTTTTATCAACTTTTTTAATTTAAACACAACAAAGATAGATCTTCTGTATTTCAAAAGCATAATTTGATTAGGAAATCATTTATCCATAAAAATTATATTTCTTTCATACTTTTATTAAAAAAATGGACTAAGAAAATAAATATAGGACTTGTAACATTACTCAGATGAAAACTAGTGTTTGGTAGACTTTGCCAACGAGTTGGCCCACAAAATAAAAAGACTTGGGTGTGTTTGTTTTGGTGATTGGATAAGTAACTTATTTTTACTTAAATTTATGGAATCTTAAGATTGGAAAAAAGTTAGATTGGGTAAAACGATGAGTGTTTCTATTAGCGATTGAATAAGTAACTTAAAGTAACTTATGTAAAAATGAATGATATTTGGTTTGACTTTTGCATAAGTGACTTTTGTATTAATTAAGAGAAAAAAATTGAAAAAGTTATGAAAAAAGAAAAAATAAAGGAATAATTGTGGAAAAAGAACTCATTGGTAAGACCTAGGAAGATATCTGCATTTGTTAAAGTAGCATTCTTGGTGATAAATTGATCCAAACCATCAAATGGCAATAATGTTACCACAAGACACATACTCAAAATTTTGATGTCGCTAACCCATCCAGATAACAGTTCTTTGCACACTCATCACTCACAAATCTTTCTTTTCTCCGGGGGCATAATTGAGTCCGATAATTGTAATCTTCAAACCAATAGAGACCTTATCAAAAAATACATGGCAAAAGGCATAAAACAGTTCTTTGCACACTCTTCACATAAAAATCTGCCTTAGTTTCATATATATTATGTAAAAGTGAATGATATTTGATTTAACTTTTGCATAAGTGGCTATTGTATTATTTAAGAGAAAAAATTGTAAAAATTATGAAAAATGAAAAAATGAAGGGATAATTGTGAACAAAGCCCTCATTGACAACTTAATTATCAAATGGGACCTGGGAAGATATCTACACACGAAGGGATTTTTTCACAATTTTCTCAAAAATTAAATTTAAAAATTTGGCAATGGTACAATTTTAAATAAAATTATATCAAACTCTAATTTAAATTGGTACACTCCAAAAGTCTTTTCTATTGTACACCTCAAGTTTAAATTTTATAAATTATATCAAACTCTAACTTAAATATTAAATCCTAACTTATATTTTCATATAACTCAAAATCTAACAAAATAAACCGATTAAAACCTCAATAATACCTCCAATAATCCAAATAAATTATTTAAACTAAATTTAATGGGTAAAAACACTATATAGAAATTAATTTATGACATGTTTATAAAAAAAATTGATTATAAAATCATAAAAAAAACTAAATAATAAATCTAAACTATTAAAATTAATTATTCTCTACATTTCTATAGTTATATATTAACAAAACTCAAAACTTGCATAAACTATTATCCCAAAGTATTCTCTAATTAGCAGAAGATTACTATCTAAAGAAAGAGAAAATTATTTAGAACATTTTTCATAAAAAAAAATGTTGTGATTAGAAGTGATTTTGAGTACCTCATTGATCCCCAAAAATATGAAAATACTCCTATCAATATTTTTTTTATACACATACAGGCACATAAGCTCCAATAAGTTTCATTTTGAGGCTATTGACTTTTTCTAATTTATAAATTTTTTCACCTTAAATCCAATTACTGAAACAAACACCTATTTTAATAGTTTCACTGTTCAAGTCCATTTGTTACACTGTTAAAACCCGTTTTCATCCTCAAACGTTGAAACAAACACGTTCTTTACCAATGCTTTCACTTGCAAGAATTATTGCGTGTAATTTGAATAGGTGCAAGAACCAGAACGAGTAATATTAATAAACTTTTACCATCTGAAATATTTAAGCTTACCTCTTTCTTTATCTTCCACTTGATTGCAGTTTATTTGATCTCACCTTATATAATTAAAAACTGTAGAGAACCATTGTCCCAAAAATTAAAAAACATTAGAGCACCATTTCAGTGCTGGTTTCTAATTTGTAAATAAATTTCCATGCACAGTCCACGTGATTTTGAAAATCTAAACACAAGTTGGATGAACACCATTGAAAGCACAACTTAAAAATTATGTTCCTTCTGATAATAATCTATCAGTGTCCATACAATTTATATGATTCAGAGAGAAATAATATTAGGAAGTGAATTAAAACTTCCATGATTCAACTTGTAAATCACAAATCAGGGACACCATCAAAAGAGGGGGGAAAGGAACAATTGACCAAGCAATGCTTGAGAAGATATTGATCGCCCATGTGGATCAAGAATAGGCAGACATACAGATATGTTAAAGGTGAAATACACTAGATAGCACCTACTCACCGGAATGGAGTGTGAGATTAACATGACGATCGCCGAGAAGAATGAAAGGATGCAAAATACAGTGGACAATCAGGATACTAAAAAAGTTAATATACGTAACGAACAAGGTACAGAAGAGGATATGGAAATGGAAGAAAGTGGCCTTCCTGGCAAGGACGAACAAGGGTGGACATCTATCTAGAAGCAACTCTTTCTGGATCAGGAGTCCAATGCCATTGTAGCTCTCGTTGCATGCCAAAACCCTAAAGCCATGGAAACCTTCCTTGGTCAACTAGCAACTCAGGAGGCCACCGCTCCCGGTTCTCTCTCCTTCAAAGAAATGTTGATGGGCAACTCTAAAGTGGTAAGAGAAACTTCCACCTAGTCCAATGAAGATATCAAAGTAGACAAGGAGGACTTCACGGTGATGATGGAAGGGTTGGTTCCAAGCATTACTTTCTCTTAGCGAGTGAAAGACCTCTGTCAAAATGTATGTAGTACGTTGTGGTGGTAAAAATATTGTGCCACTTCATCAAATAGGGTAGGTTGCAAGCCAAGATCATCAGCATATGGAAACCAACAGGGTACTTTAAACTGATGGAGCTTGAAGGAGGATGCTTTATGGTCAAGTTTGACAATGAGCAAGACTATCAAAATGCCATGCTTGGAGGCCCTTGGGTAAACATGGGACATTACATCACTATACATCCCAGGGAACCCATGATTTCACCTCAAAATCTTGAAATTAAGCAAGTATATGGTTGGGTTCGGCTACCTGGCCTTCCCTGCCATTATTATCACAAGAGTGTGCTTTGAGCAATAGGCGGGTGATCTGACCAATGCTGAAAATAGACTGCAACATAAAAGGGGTGGATAAATCTTGTTTTGCTCGACTTGCTGTGAAAATTGACCTCACAAAACCCTTGGTATCCAAGATTAAGATAGACGGTGTGACACAATTTGTAGAGTATGAAGGTCTCCTAACAATATGCTATCATTGTAGGCGTTATGGCTACTTGAGGCCTCATGTCCGATCAAGATGCAACAACAAAGATTGGTTGAAACATCCACAAACTCGTTAGATAACACCTTGGTGATTGGACAACATGCTCCAACAATAAAGGAGGTGAAGGCGCCTGAAGCAAAAGCTCAGGAGGACCAAATGTTTCAGGCAATCTTGTTGTTAACACCTTAGTGACTAGACAACACACTCCGACAATAGAAGAGATAAAAGTGTTTGAAGCAAAAGCTCAGGAGGACTAGATGTTTAGTGATTGATTAAAGTACCTTATCGGGGTTAGAGAGTCAATCAAAACAACAACAAAAATGCAGAAAGCAGGATCCCCTCTAGCACAAAGTGGCGGAAGCAGATTTGGTGTCCTTGCTACCTTGAAGGATGTTGATAAAGCATAAATGAAAGCCTCTGAGGTTGACGCTAACAAGGCAAGCATGCTTGTCTCATCTTTTGACACTACAAAGGAAAGCAAATTGAGGACACTTTTGCTAAGTCAACGACCACCAAAGGGAAAAAGGTTGCTGTAAATGTAAGCTCCAAGGGCCCCATATATCAACAGACCTCCAATGAATCAATTTTTGATTCCTTGGCATACCAACAAATGAGATTACCTATGACCCTCGATCCTGCTAAATACTCTATAGTATTGTTGACAGAGACACGCCAGCATCCTGGATCTACTAGCAACCATGCCACACCTCTAAGTGGGCCAGCCATCCAAAAGCCCAATACTCCAGCCAACATTGGTAAGGAAAATGTCCAACCTAAGCCCCCAAACATAGGCTCCTCTAAAATAGGCTACACGATCCACCTAGCAGTAAAAATTAAGAAATTAAAGTCTTGGTCCAAATAGGATGTTGGCATCCCCTTTGAGGAACTCACCAAGGCCCTTACAAAGGCCCTTGGAGCCAATATCACATCTAATAAAGATGGAGTGCTTGTTGAAGCTATGGAGAATGGCCTTGAGGATGATTCGGCCTCAGATCAGTCCGAGTTAGAACACTAAACCCTTGTTGTCATGATTAATTTCATATTAGTTTGGAACTGCTAAGGGCCAACCTCGAGTAAGTTTCATCATGCCTTGAAATCCTTTCTACAAAGTCTGTCTAGTGTTCTTGCATTAATGGAGCCCAAACTCTAGAGTAAGATAGCGGACTGAGTCATTCGAAAGCTTGGGTACCTAAACTCTCACTCGGTGGAAGCTATAGGGTTTTCTAGAGGCATCTGGCTGCTTTGGAAAGATCAAGTGACACTCAACATACTTCTCAATCATCGCCAATTTATACATGTTTCAATTTGTGTTGACTCTGGTGACAGACCATTTATGGTTGTATATGGCAGCCCTACACCTTCACTTCACACACAATTGTGGAAAGATTTTACTCTTCTTCCCATAAATTCTGATGATGCTTGCCTCATTGCAAGTGACTTTAATGCAACCATCTCTCCAGAAGAGTGTCTAGGAGGTGTCAGGCAAAACAAACCAAGTTGTGGAGCATTCATAAGCTTTATTCACAAAATGGGCTTAATTGACTTGGGTTTCTCAAGCCTAAGGTTCACCTGGCAGCGAGGAAATCTAATGGTGCGTTTGGATCAGGCTCTGGGCAATAATAAATGGGTTGAGACTCAACATGAACTCAAGTTATGCACCTTCCTAAGGTGCAGAGTGATCATAGGCCGCTTCTCATAAAACCCAATGAGCAAACATACTCCCCTCTGAGGCCTTTTCAATTTCTAGCCTCTTGGATTATGCACCACACCTTCAAAGACTTGGTGGCAAAAAGCTAAGCCAATGAAATGGGCCTTGTGGACAAGATATATCAATTCATAATAGAGGCTTAGGTGTGGAAAAAAGAGGTCTTCGGAATCATAGGCAACACAAAATGAACCCTCCGGAAACGACTCTTAAGGGTGCAACGAGCTCTAGAGAGCTATGCATTTTCACAACACTTACTCAAAGTGGAGCGTGAGCTATTCGCAAAGTATGAAAATGTTTGCTACAGGAAGAAATCTTATGGCTCCAAAAATCACAAAGCCAATGGATAAGCGATGGAAACCGAAACAGGCGATTCTACTGTATGAAGGCGTTGATCCAAAGAAGGTGAAATGGAATCCTAATGCTTAAAGATGAACATGGCAACTGGGAAGCTTATCAGCAATGATTGGGAGAAATGGCTTCTTGCTACTTTAACAACATGTATTAGAACAACAAATTGCACGCTATCAACCTACAAGCCTATTCCTTACCCTACCTCCCTCCTTACTTACTTTGATCAAGAGCTTGGTTACTAAGGAGGAAACTAAGCTTGCTCTATTTGACATGTCACCTCTCAAATCTCATGGAGTGGATGGGTTGCATGTATTGTTTTTCCGGTCACAATGGGATGTTGTCAATGATTCTCTCTTTAAGGAGATACAGTCAATTTTCAAAAGAGGCAGAATTAATCCAAGATTTAATGAAACTCTAATCTCTCTCATTCCGAAGGTGGCCTCAAAATCTTAAAGAATTTCGACCGATTAGCTTATGCTCAAAAGTATACAAAATTCTCACCAAGATAATAGCAAACAAGCTCAGAGATGTCATGCCCCTACTATCCCTTCCTCACCAAGCTAGCTTAATTAATAGAAGGGATATTATCGATAACATAATAATTGCACAAGAATCTATCCACTCAATGAGAAAGAAAACAGGCAAAGCGAGATGAATGGACATAAAAGTTGACTTGGAAAAAGATTTTGATAAGCTTCGATGGGAGCTCATAGAAGATACGCTAAGAGAAGCACGTCTACCATCAAATATAATTAGAATCATAATGGATTGTCTTACTATATCTTCCATGCAAGTCCTTTGGAATAGGTGCCCATCTTGTTCCTTCCACCCGCAGAAGGGCATTCGATAGGGAGACCCTCTTTCTCCGTATATATTTGTTCTATGCATGGAAAGGCTATCCCAAAACACTTGCAAATTGGTACATGATGACGATTGGAAACCAATCAAAATGGGAAGGCGAAGGCCTCCCCTCTCACACCTCTTCTTCACGAATGATCTTATAATGTTTAGGTTCACATCTCCCACCCAAATCAAGCTTATTAATTCTACAATGGCAAATTTTTGTGCAGCCTCAGGGCAGCAGGTAAGCGAAGCAAAAACCAAAGTTTTCTTCTCTAAGAATGTATTTAGTCAAGAAACAAGTGCAATAAGCTCTCAACTGGGTTTTAAGCATACAAACAATCTGGGTAAATACTTGGGGAGTCCCTCTACTACACAGTCAAGTAACCAAAGAGACTTATGGCTACATAGAGGAGAAAGTTCAGCAGAAGTTATCAGGTTGGAAAGCAAAATCCTTATCATTGGCAGGGCGCATCACCCTTGTCCAATCTATGCTATCAAGTGGTATATCCTACATTGGCTGGGGAGAGAAATGAAAGACACCTTATAATGGTTTGGATACCTCCCCCTCTAGATGTGTTTTAAAGCCATGGGGGGAGACGGAGACCCCAAGCAAACAATATAGAGAGCGAGGTGCTGGGATGTTATATCAACAATACCTTTTTAAGCTATACAAACAACCCAGCTACCCATCAATTCATGTGATAGGATTCAAGCAATGATACGGAACTTTATTTGGGGCTCCACAGATTCTCAAAGAAGTAGCCACCTACTGAAATGGAGCTTATTGTGCCAACCTAAGCGATGTGGAGGGCGTGGTGTCAAAGACATTGCAAGTCAAAATACCACCTTCATTATAAAGCTAGCTTTTACGATTATCTCAAGCCTAACCTATTCTGGGTGCAAATTCTGAGGGAGAAATATGGGTGGCATGTAGGCAAAAAAATGGCAGACAAACCCCACACAACCTTATACCTTTGGCGAAGCTTGAGTACCATTTTGGATTAAGTAGACATAAGACTGAAATGGGAGCTAGGTGATGGACGACAATTGCACTTCTGGGTAGACCACTGGGTGGGTGAACTAGGCCCGTTATGCCATCCCGCATACACAACAATTAATGATGATGAGCTAACTAAAACGATCCATCAATTTGTCAGCTTTAATGTTTAATGGCACTGGTTACTCTTTGATAAACTATTACCTGAGGACATCCTGCTCCAAATAACTAAGATCAAACCCCCCTAATCAAATGATGACCCACCTGCACAATGCCTCTAGCATCTAACAGAACAAGAGGAGTTCTCAATCCATTCTGCTTACCGTCTAATTAAAACGAATGAGTGGGATGAAGAGAGCCCGCAATGGGATCTTGTATGGAAGTAGCCAGGATCACAAAGAGTGCGTACATTCCTATGGTTGGTAATGCACAACAAACTTTTAACAAATACAGAAAGGGTGAGAAGAATGACACAAGATGACCTCTACGAAATCTGTGGTAAAGAGCCAGAACACCTAAATCATGTTTTAAGGTGGTGTACACTAGCTGCATCCTGTTGGAACCTGCCGCTACCTGATCACCTTAGCCAATCCTTGCTTGAATGGATGAGGTTCCACCTTAGACAAAAGAAGACCAATCCGGCATGGAGCATCACATTTGGACTACTCTACTGGAAGTTGTGGGAAGCACGGAATCGCAACCTTTTTTGCCAAGAAGAAACGCTTGCTTACTGCCTTGTCAATGAAGTCTTAACACGCAATGACTACACCATTCGTGCAAGAGTTTTTTGTAATGATATACGTGTAGCCTGACTCTTCTATCTTCCTTGTAACTATTTGTAACCTTCCCAATGTACTTTGTAAATAGTTATTGAATAAAATTCCACTTTTCACTCGAAAAAAAAGGGTGAAATACACTAAAGAATAAACATAAGATGTTTACATATCTATTCATAATTAACTATATCTATATCACCAAAACATAACTCTGTGTGTGTGTGTGTTCTTTCTTTTCCTTTTTTTTTTGGTCGATCCATTGTATTTGAGAATTTGTTCAAGACACTTGTCGTTTAGTCAAGTTGCGGATGACATAAGGAAGAATACCACCATGATCAAAATATGCCAACTCAACCTGCACATATAAATGTTCATAATTTCTAAGAATCAAGCCAGTTTCAACTTATTTATCACAGGCAGATAATCAAAGAGGTGATGAGACAAAAAGAAAACAAAAAGGGGGAGACGATTACCTCTGTATCGAACCGCAGCGTGCACGTAAAAGATTTGCCAATGTTTGTTGTAACAGGGACATCCTGGCCAGGCCTAATGTCACCAATATTACCTGGTAGATCAATTGTGTAACGCTCATGACCTGTCAATCCTAATGTTTCTGCATTCTCTCCAGGCTTGAAACAGAGAGGAATTATTCCCATTCCAACAAGATTACTCCGATGGATTCTCTCAAAGCTCTTGGCAATTGTTGCTTTTACTCCCTGATGTTGGAGGAAAGTTCATAATTGATGAGCACTTCAGACAGAAGCAAACACAGATTGATGAAATAGAAGATGCCATATTCAGCATAGTTAGGTTCCTTTTTTAAAAATGATTGCTATTTGCTATCAGGTTCTTTGCACTTTACCATTAAAATTTTTCATCATGTTATGTTTTTACTTCATTGATCCATGCTCATATTAATTCGACAGAGTGTTTACGTTGGCTGTCAAGGGTCTAACACAACGCTCCTCGTTCATCCTACTTTTAGAAAGGCGTTGGTGAGAAAGGTAAATCAAACAATATGGAGTCCTCTAAAATGAGGTAGAAGAAGACTGGAAAAAACGCTCAATAAAGTCATTGAACAAGACCTTTTGATTAACAATACATCTAAAGATTTGGTGGTAGATAAAGTACATTGGTGTCGTGTTATCCATATAGCCAACTCCACCTAGTAGGATAAGAATCAAAAGATCCTTTTCTAAAGTTTTGATCTAATGGAGGATTGTACATGAACTTACCAGAAGCATAGGACCCTTGGCAGCCCAATCCCGAGAGTTTCCACTTCCATACTCAGCCCTGGCTAAAACAATGGTATCATGACCAGCAGCTTTGTACCTCTGCAATATGTGACTGGTAGTTTAGAGACATCATGAATGACAGATAAACAAGACACCATACCCAAAATTATGTTCCGAGAGTTTATAGACATCATCAATGACAAAGATAGACAAGATGCCATACTCAAAATTATGTCCAAAAAGCAGGGAGTTGGTATGATATATCAAATCACAGGCAAAACTGACACAACAGCAAAATTTACGCTCAAAATACAGGGAAAGACCCTGTATATACAATCAACAGCCAGAAGGAAAACATCATGTCATGGGACTAACCATTGCCACATCATAAACATAGAGCTTTTCTCCGGTAGGAATGTGAATTGTCCTTGGTCCAACTTCCCCATTGAGAAGTTTATTCGCAAGGCGAATATTGGCAAAGGCGCCCCTTGCCATCACTTCATCATTACCTCTACGACTTCCATAGGAATTGAAGTCCTTGTGATCCACCCCACGCTCAAGGAGATACCTTGCCGCAGGGCTGTCCTTGTGGATGGTCCCGGCCGGAGAAATATGTTCCGTTCTAATGCTATCTCCAAAATTCAATAAGCAATAAGCATTTTTCACCCCATGAGGACCTGGTGGGTCCGTTGTCATGTTCTTGAAGTAAGGAGGCTCATGGATGTAGGTTGATGTTGGATCCCAAGAAAATAGAGTAGAAGCAGGCACTGTTAGCCGGTTCCACAAGGGATTTCCCTTTGTGATAGCCTCACAAGTTCTTTTGAACATGTCAGGTAACACATTAGATTGGACAACCTATATAAGTGAAAGAAGAAAGACTTGTTAAGATTTGTCCAATTAAGTACATTTAAACTCACAATTCAGACATCAAATCTCTGCTTCTCCACTACCTCTGCAATCTCTTCGTTGCTGGGCCAAACATCCTTCAAATATATGCTTCTACCATCCCTCCCAGTTAATATTGGCTCTTTATCAAAATCAATCTCAACCTAACACATAAAAGGAATGTTATGTTAAGACTGAGCACAACTCATTTACTGCTTTACTATAATCACGTTGATTTGAATGTGTTCAAAAGATAAAGAAACAATGCCACTGAAAAATAAAGGAGAAAAGATTCATATTATCAGATTTGCCACAAGTCACAATATATTTATTTAGCAACATATTGTTGCAGTTAGATTAAGACAAACGGGGAAAAAACAATTTTAACAAATGCATGATGATGATCATCTCATTACTAACCAAACGTGGTTTAGAGGATAATGCAAATTTCAATATGCTCAAAGCAGTAATTGAAGAAGTGATTTGAGGTTATGTAAGGCCTCCAGAGTAATATATACACTAGAGCATAAATAATCAAGGAAGAACGAATTTTGGAACCTCAGTACATTTGATCTGATGCAGTTTTACTTGTTGATCATATATAGATCAAATGTTAAAACATCAATATAAATTTTTTTTGGGCCAAAACATCAATATAAAATATAAATGTTAACTTTTCTGTTATGGAAGCACAGAAGCAACCACGCATGGGATAAAAATTCATTTTGCCTACCGTGCCAGCAAGGGCATAGGCGACCACTAATGGAGGAGATGCAAGATAGTTAGCTCTTGTTAATGGATGGATGCGGCCTTCAAAATTTCAGTTTCCAGAAAGAACAGCTGCAGCAATTATGTCTGCACGGATGGGAATGAGAATATGAATAAAGAGTTACCCAAACAACAGCAAAATTTTCAAAGAAAAAGAGTAAGATACTGAATAAAGTGAAGTTCCCCACTGATTTGGAGCATTTAATAGCAAAACCTCAGTATTTCCCCCAATTGCTACACTCTTGCATTCATTTTCTACTGTTGTATTTATGTTTAGAGCAGAGCTCTATCAGAGTCATATTCTTGTTCCATGCTAAATTAGTTTCTATATCATGAGTGACGAATATAACACGGGGATACCATTTTCAGAAATTGCAGAAGCAACCGATTCATCTAGTTCTCCAGAGTTCCCTATACATGTGGTGCATCCATAGCCCACAATATGAAACCCCTGCTGGTTTAAATACTTTTGAAGGCCACTGACACAAAAAGTTCATAAAAAATATCAATACAGATGTCAACGCTCATAAAACATTCTCATGATTGAAACAATGACGATAGGCATACCTTTTGAGCAGATATTCTTTGACAGCTCCAGAGCCCGGAGCAAGACTTGTTTTGATCCATGGCTTGACCTGTTTAGAATTAATTGTTCCCAGTTGATTTTCCTAATACTTGAATCGCTATATAAATTCTTCAAAATATAGTGAAAGTTACACTTCTTACAAAAATTACCTCCAAACCTAGTTCACAAGCTTTCTTTGCAACAAGACCAGCCCCAAGCATTACACTTGGGTTTGACGTGTTTGTACAACTTGTAATAGCTGCGATGACAACACTACCATGCTTTATTTCAGCAGGTTCTCCGTGAAAAGTAAACTTCGCCACCTTATTTTGTTCTTCTTTGGGCACTCCAAATCCCTGCAAGAAATTCCTATAGTTATATAACAAACGACAACACATGCTTACACACTTAAGCATATAAACCACTCTTTTCATTTGTTTAAAAAATTATGACTGACTGGAGATCCATCAATGAGTTGTATCAGTAACTCGATTACCACATTTTTATATACTCAATGGATCTTGCAGGACAACATGTCATGTACACAAAGAAAGAAAAACAGTTAGTGTAATCCACTCTAGTCATTGATACAGTGAGGTTCTTGGCAAGCCTGCGTTACCTTATATCCAAGTTTATTATCAAGGCATGCATGCTAGTCAGCCTTCATGTCTTTCAAAGGAACTCGATCATGAGGCCTTTAAGATTGAGCAAGTAAAATCTTCATTATAAAATTAAGTGAGGCATCAGAATAAGGTAAGATTCAGTACAAGAAATATCACAGATACCTCTTTGGTCCTGAAACACAAGGCTCAACATCTCCCAAGTCCAAATGCAAATAGGAAGTATATACTCGTTCTTGCTGTGGCTGGATAACCGAAGTTTTGTCAAACTTGAATCTGAATTCTCAAATCAAAATATAGTTTCAGTATGAGAAGATCTGGAGAAGGGAACATACCTCATTGTAGTGGACAAACATTTTGTTTGCACGCAAATATGATTCAATCATAGACACCTGGTACAGAAATAAAATGATTGTTAATAGCATACCATTGAGTTTCAGCATCAAAACGTGACATTTTTTACATAGATTGGAAGATTAGTAGTATTACTGTTTCTTCACTTCTTCCAGTTAGTTTCAGATACTCCAATGTGACATGATCAACAGGAAAGAACCCCATTGTTGCTCCATACTCTGGAGACATGTTGGCAATTGTAGCCCTATCAACAGCTGATAGTTCACGCATGCCCTCACCTACACATGCATAGATTAAATTAGAACCCTTCAAACATTTAGAATTTAATTACAGTCCCAGTAAATGCAGCCTCATGAGAATAAGCTTACCATAAAATTCAACAAACTTGCCAACAACTCTGTTTTCTTAGCATTTGGATCACAGTTAACACCAGGTCAGTAGCTGTAACACTGTCCCGCAATTTACCCGACAATTGAAACCCCACGACACCAGGAAGAACCATGTTCATTGGCTGAAACATTAAAAGGAGACAATTCAAGGGATAATACCCAAAATCAAGCATATACATCTGCAATGTGTTGCTATAATCTCGCTGCAAGATTGAGAAATGGTTGAAATAACCTAGATTTCAAGAGACAACATTACCAAATGGTAAATCAAAATTTTTTTCCAAGCTGGATTTCAGTAATACAATTTTTCAAAATCTAGAACGTTTTAAATAACTCAAAACAATGATGGTGGAAAAAATTTATAGCCTCATCGCATAAAGCAAGTCGAATAAACAACAAGGTTCACTTATGAATTAGCATAATTAACACCTAAGAGATACAAATCGGCAAGGAATATGCAATGCTTCAGCAGCCAACATATCCATCATAGATTCCATATAAAAACAAAATAACTTCTCTCAACAATGAAACTTTATATTCAGTACTCCTAGGCCAGATTTTAATTACACATGCTTCCAGAGAAAATTCATCATTTTGTGGCATGTGTTTTTCAAAATTTTATAAACAAACAGACACATTCTTAAATCATCAGTTAAAACCACATACCTGGCCAAGCATTGCGGCCTCTGCTTCAATTCCACCTACTCCCCATCCAGCAACCCCCAATCCATCAATCATTGTTGTGTGGGAATCTGTGCCAACAACACTATCAGGGTAGAGTAGGCCGTTGGTGTTAAAAACAACTCTCCCTAGGTATTCTAGATTGACCTACAAGTTCACCAGTCTCAGTCAAAATCTTCAAAGTTTGGTTAAAATCAAGTCTAAATTCAAACACCTCCACCATAAAGTTCGTTAGTTGTATATCAGACTAATCCAAAGCAAGCCTGCTCTAGAAAAATTCTTGAGAAAACACTAAAATATAAAAACTTTAAGAATTCTTATCCCTGAAAAGTGAAAACAATTAATAAATGAAAAGGTTTTAAAGCATGGATAAATATCAATAAAACCAGCTATAGGCTTAATTACTGATAACTGATATTGTACACGGATATAGATTACAGTTACACCATCTACTTCACATACCAAAATCCAAATATACACATATACCTGGTGAACAATTCCAGATCCAGGAGGAACAACAAGCATGTTATGGAAAGCAGATGATCCCCATCTAAGGAAGGCAAACCTCTTCCTCTCAAATTCAAATTTCATATTTTCCTGCAGTGCATTCTCTGATCTCGTCGCATCCACCTGAACTGAATGATCAATGACAAGATCCACTGGGACCTAGATGCAAGTAAATTAGTTTAGAACAATGATTATGTGATTCCCATGGATGATGACTTCAACAAGCAATGAGAGATGAAACAATAACACTAGGTGCAAAATATATGTGCAGTGCCTACTAATAAGAGACAATCAAGTACAAAAGGAGAAATGCTTCTTCCACGTCATTTGGCCATTGGCGTCACACCATTCAAACTTGGGTAGAGTAGCAGCTTTTGATTTCTTTGCAGATGATCCACAAACACATAAATAAATAAAAACATGGCATCTGTGCTTGATGCAAGAGCAAGTGTTCCATAGATTGCTACATACCAAATGATTATTCTTGTTGGGATCATTGCCCAGATTCTTCATAGCATCCCTCATTGAAGCAAGATCTACCACAGCAGGGACTCCAGTTAAGTCCTGATGAAGATAAAGACACAGAAGTCAGTTGAGGAGAGTATAGCTCCAAACCAACCAAGAGATAAAAGTAGCAATCTGAACCTGCAACAAGACACGAGCAGGCTTGAAAGGGATTTCAACTTGCTTAAGTGATGTATTCTCCCAATCACTAATCTTTTCAACATCATCCTTGGTAACTTCAAAGCTATCACAATTTCGTATTGCAGATTCTAAAAGTATTCTAATTGAATATGGAAACCTATCTGCAATGCCCAGAACACAGATGTTATCTGAACACATCAAGCATCAGAGAAGGCAAAAAATGTGGTAGTTGCATCATAAATAAAACTCGTTATGAGAAATTCATGAAACTTTCAAAATGTTTGGGACAAGTCTAAGTAGAGATGAGTCCTACATACCAATCCTAGGATCATTTAGAGCAGGCAAGCTATAAAACTTCCCAAACTCTCCACCTTCAGGCTTAGGAAGACTGGTCAATATTCCCTTGTAGGCATGCTCAGAAGCTGAATTCAAGAAAAGTTCATTAACATCTTTAGTATCCTACAATGATAAGCAATAAAATATTCAAAATTTACATGATACATTAACTCCTTGGTTTTTTTTTTTTGTTGTTCGGTTGGGAGGAACTACATGAGATCGAAGGAGTTTTATAGCAAACAACAATATATGGATGACAATATTTCAGTGACTGATCAAAATGCCACCCTCCGTCTTTCAAGCATAAGTAAACATTTCGTGCGCGCCCTCTTTCATCAAAATTTTATAAAATTTAAAATATACTTTTAATGATTTTTCATATATAAACATACACAGACAAAGTATAAAAGTTCATGATTCTTCATTATTTATAGTACTAATAAGCAGTATGATTACAATTTGTTCACTTCAAGAATTATTCAAATGAAGAAGCTCGAACATATAAAAACACGACCTGACTCCTGGCTTCAATACTGAAAAATGACAATAAAACCATGGAGCAAAACAAAATGATTCATATGAATCATTATAGCCATACCCATGGTAGAGAAACTTTGAGCAGGTGGAGACCTCGGAGCAGCAACTCTGGCCTGGAGCCGAAGACTGGTAGGGGAACGCCAATCGACGCCGTGGCTCCAAGGCGCAGTCGAGCGGCTAATGCAGGGAAGAGCCGAGGAGAAGCTCAAGCTCTGAAGATTTTGGTTGGAAAACGAAACAGATGATGGCCGAATCTTCGAAATGGAAGATGGTTTAGACGGAGACGAAAGAAAGTGAAACCTAGAAGCTCCTTTTAGCAGCGAGAAAGAAGGGGAAGAACAAGAAGAAGAGAAGTAGAATGTGCACATGTTGGGAGTTTAATGGTTGAAAGTTGCAGAAAGAAGTTGAGATTCTAGGGAAGAAGGTGGTGGTGATTATGGAGTGAAGGAGGTTCGTGGAAGCCAGGAAGGTGCTAGAGCAGAAGCGAAACGAAGGAGATGATGAGCTGGAAGGTTCTGCTGCCGTGGAGTGACCTTTTTGCGTATGCCTCGGGGGAGGTGCCGTATGGCCGCATGGGATAGCGACACGTGTTTTTTCGTTGTGTGAGAAGAGAAATTCTTACCCGGTCTCGGTGTTCCACGTCACTGCATGTCAGAGAAGTGAAATATGGCATATTGTTATTGGAGGATGAACAAATTGATGGAGACCAAATTACAAAATTATCTATGTATAGTGGTATTTTTAATTTTAAGAATTTTGATCTTTTATAGGGACAGAATATGCGTTGACTTGAACATTTATCAACATTGCTATCAAAACAAAATGGCAAAATCAGGTCCAAAGATAAGAAAAAATATTAAAATAAACAATCTTAATGTAGATTCTTTTATCAAAAAAGTCATAGTGTAAAATCATTTATCAAAAAATTTTTTAGGGATCTCAGTGAAATAGATTCCAAATATGAACTTACCTTATTGACAAGTGTATGTGAATATATTGATAAATCATAGAGTAACCATTAACAAATTCATTTATGTCACTAAAGTTTCTAGAGACTTTTTTTTATAGAGAATTCTATAATAAAACTTTTTTTTATTGAGGAAGCTACACTGAGATTTTTTTTAATATTTTTCTTATTATTAGGACTTGAGTGAGGATTTTCCAAAAAAAAATATTTATCAACATTTAATACCCATCCATGTTAAAGTTTCTCAATAATCATGCGGCCTAATAATGGCATAGGATCTCCCCTCTAAAGTAGGAGGTCGTGAATACGAGTTGTAAGCCTTGAGTAAGTTGTTACTGACATAGAGTATGCATGAAGGCACTTTTTCTCTTAGCACATTTACTCTATATGCACTTGGCCTCTCATGTTCTTTAATCAATGTGAAACTCTTCCTTTTGATGCACCCTTACACAAATTACTCCCTTCAATACAAAATATAAATCACTTCCAATCAAATTATTAGAATTAAATAACGGTTAATTTATTAAATTTATCTGAAATTGAAATTATATATGCTCTTCCCATGATCTTGAGCAATGTGAAACTCTTCCTTTTGACACACTCTCACAAAAATTACTTCACTACAGAATATAAATAACCTCCAACCACGTTATTAGAAATCTCAAACTTAAAAAATTGTTCAACGTTGTCCTTAATCAAATATGTCTCGCCTCTCTCGTTTTTCTCAATATTTGATGTGTACTATCAATGAATAAGAGTTAAACAGAAAAATGATAAATAAAAGGGTTAAAAAGCATATTTGTCAATAAGGTTTTAAGGAAAGAGCGTCTGATAGAATTATGTTTTAAAGAGAGTAAAAATACACATAAGGAATTAAAAGTAGAACATTCAATACAAAACCGTTAAACTTGAACTAACGTTTTTAGGGGGTTTTTTCTCTTATAATTTAACGTCATTAGGTCAAATTTAACAGTTTTGTGTCACTTTTAATTCCTTATGTGTATTTTTACCTCTTTTAAAATATGATTGTGTTAGGCGCTTATTCATTAAAACTATGTTGGTAAATCTGTTTCTTAACCCTAAATAAAAACTATTATGACTTAGCTTGTGTGCGTGTTTGGATTGGCGGCAGAGAAGGAGCTTTTTTTATAGATGAGCTTTTAGAAAAGTCAGATAAAAAAAATTCAAATCATAGATGTGATTTGTGTTTGGATTGGCGGTGGCAGAAGTGACTTTTTTTTTTAAACTTAAATCTGTTTGGATTAGTGTTTGAAAAACCCATTTAGATGGAAAATGACTGAAAAGGGCATGAATCTTATTGAATACTACACACACATATATTATTTGTATGTATTGTGGTAAGAATGAAATATGGTTGAAAATTGAACTGATCTGGATGAATGTAGCCAATATTCATTGATATTTAATTTGATTTAATGAAATTATTTTATCGTAATTCAAATTTACAGTGTAATTACTTGTGTAAGGAGAATTTAATGAAAATATAATTAATAAGTTTTAGAGAAAAATATTGATAAGGAGAAATGAATATATGTATGTAAGTAAATTTGTCACATAAAAAAGTTAACTAATTAAGTATTATAAAATTAATTTAAATTCTTTGGAGATTCAGATATGAAATTATAAAAAATATATATTGTTATTAGATTAAAAAAAAGAGAGAGGTAGATACAGATATCATTCCAAACGAAGGGGAAAAAGAGATATTGGTTTGCTTGCATAAAGCTGGTGGGACCCACGTCAATTTAATTGGCCAACGTTGACCCACACAGCAGAAGCTCCTTCTTCTTCCATGGAAGCTATTCGCATGAGCTTCTGTGAAAAGCTTTGTTTTTTGAAGAAGCACAGTGAAAAATAACGCACACACAAACAGAGCTAAACGCCTCAACTGAGCTTCTAGTAGGCAAATGAGCTTTTTTCCTCCTCCAACGTCTTTCCAAACAGAGCCTGTGTTTGGTATCACTTATTTTTTGACAATAAGTCCTTATTACGCAAGTCGAGATAAAACTCCTCTCACATACTTACCTCATATACCGTAAATCATGATTTATAAGTACTTATTACCTAAAAATAAGATATTCCAAACGAATAATTATCTTATAGATTAGGAATTTCTTACGGCAGACGCTCTATATTGTTAACGGGGAGGAAGTAAAACAAATGTTATATAATTAAAATTAAAATGTTAGATTTGTGTGGTTTACATTTACTTTGATCAACTTAAATAATAACAAAATACGCTCCTGTATAAGCTAAAAGAATCTTGCGATATAAATTATTTATTAACTGTTACGTGATCAATCAATTCACATATCATTTTGGTCCTATTTATAAGTCCGTTTTAACTAAATCTCACATACCAAAGAGAGATAGTTAACTTAATGATTATAGAGTAAATTTATAAGTATGTCATCATTTATGAATAGGTACTTTTCAACTCTTTCTTCTCTATCTATCTTTAAATTATTTTTTTATTTGTATAATCAATAGGAATAAAATTATCACAATCTCATTTATTATACTAAAACTAGATTTATAAATAGGACCAGAGTATTATATACTAATTTTTTATATTCAGTGTCCATATCATATATAAGTATATTTCTGTTTGGACAGTCACATTAATGTTTGTCGCCGAACCTCTTATATTCCTTCTGACGATATCCCACGTGTTTAACAATTACACTTTCAATTCTAAATATAAGATAAAGATGATTTTCTTTTAAGAAAAATTAAAGAAGCTAAATAAGTGAGTATTTAATCATATCATATGTTGTATATTCTTATATTATATATTAGTTTATTAGTCAAAATAATTAATTTAAAAAAAATAAAAATACTCTAAAGTAATTTAATTAATTTCTTTAATCTTTCTAAAAAAAATCAACTTTATCTTATATTTAAGACCGAAGGAAATACTCTTTTTTTTCAAGACATTACTGACTGATCCTTATAATAAGGGTCATAACAGTCAATTAAATTTATCTTAGTCCTCCATCTTAATTTTAAACTTTTATGGTCCAGTCTTAATCCTTCTCCCTAATTTTTCCTTCTCTCTTTCTCAGCAAGTTCATGTTCATTGTATAACTTTTAAAAAAATTTAATTATTTATTCGGTAACGTTGTCTGCCTTCACGTGATATGTTCTTTGATTACTATATGAACAAGCGAAAGAAAAATTGAAAACGAAATGTCGAGAGAAGAAGAAAAAAACAAAAATGGGTGGCAAACAGTACTTGAATTCAAGCCAGAAAATTTGAAGTAATTTATAAATAAAAATTATTACATAAATCAATAGTCCTGATTTTGAGATAAAAATATTAAAAATCTCACTCAATAATATTATATATAAGATATTATGTTCTATATTTATAATATAAAATTTTTCAAAAATATATATTATATTCACTTACGAATCATGAATATATATAATTTATTTGGGAGAATTGTTAAAAAAATCTCATTGACAACTTATTTGCTAAATGGGATCTGAGAAGATATCTTACACATGGAGGGAAGATATCTGCACACAAAGGGAAAATTTCTGCACACGTAGGGAAGATTTCTGTATATGTATAGGGAAGAATTTTACACACATGGAAGATCATCTGCACATCAGGGAAGATATTCTGCATACGTGAAAGATAATTTACACATGGAGGTCCTATTTGGCAAATAAATTACCAATGAGGGATTTTTTTCACAATTTTCCCGATTTATTTTGAGCTTTTATGCCAAGCATATGCCTACCATCTAATTATTTTTAATAAAAAAAAGGCAAAAGATGTCAGTGTGAGTGTGCATTGATTAATTAATACTCAGATAAATAAAACTTGCATTCTTTATTTGAAAACTTGGACATTTTGTCTGCCTTCTTTGATACTATCCAATCTTTATTTATTGGCCGTCCATTCTCATATTTAAATTTATATGATTATATGTGCAAGTGGCTCAAGCCAAAAGACACAATGGAGAAGAGAAGTGCATTCTTTTTTCTTTTCTTTTTTTTTTTTCCTGAAAAAGAGAAGTGCGTTCAAAATTGAAAAAGGTTAAAAAAGTAACTTTGTGCGGCTGTGATACAGAAACTTTATAATTTTTTTATAGAAATGGCTGAAAAAATATTGATTGTATTATATGTGTGTGTGTGTGCAGACATTTTAAAGAAAATTTTGTGCATATCAAGATGAGGAACCTTGCGTACGAAGTAAAATCAAATAGCAATCTTTTGATTGCCCGTTAATAATAATGGTAATTACAAATTTATAATGCCTAGGGTTAGGGGCATTAATATTGACTATTAATTGAAAATCTAAAACATTTATTGTCTTACCATGCCTTTTTATTTATTTATAAAATTTTTCATTTGCATCACAAAAAAAAATTTTTATTTTTATTTTTTTGGCCAAAAAAAAAATTCATTTGAATTTTGATTTGATATATTATGTGTTTGTTTGAATTAATTGTAGAAACTGTTTTTCCAAAACAATTTCGGTGTACAACGTAAGTATGTAAAATGATTTTTGTCCCGATTTACGTAAACGTGCATTTGAAATGTTAACTCAAACATGCACTGTATATAATATGAGACCTAAGGAGAAAATATGAGGAGAAAGATTTTTAACAAGCTCAATTTAAAAAATTGAAGAAATAAAGTTAAAAGCTTTTAATTAATTTTTTTTACTTTTTTATCTTACTTATTCGGAGTATGTTATAATTTTTTCTTCACGGCTTTCCTTTTTTAACTTTCCAGATATAAAATTACACTTCCTTTTATCCAAAATATAAGGCTTTATAGAAAAATAATTAATCCATAATACTATATAAGTCAGGAGAGTTATTAATATTACTATCATATTTTAATTTTATTCATATTTATTGGTAGTACACATTGGATAAGGAGAAAGATTAGAGGGTGAATCAAATTTGAATAAAGACAAAGTTAACATTTTTTTTAATTTAAAATAAATTTAATGAATTAACTATATTTTCTTATTTCTGATAAAATAGTTGAAAAGTACTCAACTTATATTCTGAATCAGACTGAATATTCTCAGGAAAAATGAACAAGATTAAAATAATTAAGATACTACCCGTGTCTCTACAAATCTCAGATGCATGCACTATTGCAATGAATATGTAAATAAATTAATATTAAAATTTATCAAATGTAATCCCACACTAATTGAGAATTTAATTGGATTCATTACCTTGTCATTAATAGATACCGAGCCCTGGATCTCTCTCTGAAAATACGGACGTGAGGTTCACTTCTTTTTTCTTTCTGAGAAAATAAATCCCCATATATATATATATATATATAAGTCAAATGGAGTCAGTAAAACCAAAACCAACATTACTGCGTATATTATTGGGAAACAGAGAGAGAGAGAGAGAGAGAGAGAGAGAGAGCGCAACCATTCAATTCAAGGGGATCTCTCTAAGCAAGAAGAAGCACACAAAGTTCAGGTCTGTTTCAATCTCTCTCTGATTCTCACTGCCTTGTCTTCTTCACAAGAAAATTCCAAATCTTGGGGTTTTCTGCAAAAATTTCTCTGTTTCTGAATCTTCAACAACAAGAACAAGAACAACAAGGTTAGATTCTTGGGGGTTTTTCTTATTCCTTTTCCTTTTTACCCACCTCTGAGTTTAGTTGTTCCCCCCTTTTTCCTCTCTCTCAAATTTCTGATTGAATTTGTGAGTTTGGTTTATTGTGTGTGTTTTTGTGATCTGGCTTTTTTTTTTTAAAAAAGGAAGCCATTGATGATGCAGCAGAACCATGAGCTTCTTCAGAGGCAACACAGTGGAATATGGAGATCTTTAAGAGACGGAGATTTCGAAGAAGAAGAAGTTTGGGATGTTGTGAATGAAAGAGAAAAGCCACAGTATAATAATAAAAAGACCACACAGTCCTTTTCTCCATCCCCCTCCCCCTCTGTTCCTCTGTCTGTTCCTAGGCCTCTCCCTTCTGCATCAAGAATGGTCCCAAGAGCTAACAGCAGCAACAATATTCACACCAGTACTTTCAATTCCGCCATTAATGAAGGCATGGTTCTTCAGCAATCAGCACCAGTGAACATCCCAGACTGGTCCAAGATCTATAATATCAATAACAACAACAACAACAAGAAGCAGAGCAAGAGGGTTTCTTCTTCAGGGTTTCGTCAAGATTATGACTTTGCAGAAGATGATGAAGAAGGGGACAAAAATGAACAAATCTTGATCAAGTATGATGATGATGAAGAAGATGATGAGGAGGAGGAGGAAGATGATGAGTTTGATGTGAAGTTACCACCACATGAGTTCATAGCAAGGAGGCTAGCAAGGACTCAGATTTCTTCATTCTCTGTGTTTGAAGGAGTTGGAAGAACTCTCAAAGGTAGAGATCTGAGCAAAGTGAGGAATGCTGTTCTCACCAAGACTGGTTTTCTTGAATCACTTTGAAGAATTTGTGTGATTTTGATGTATAGATTTGTGGTTTGATTTCTGTGTTTTTGCTTTTAGCTTAATTCGTATGGACATTTGTATATTCATGGTTGTAATAGTGAATAGCAATTCATGGTACTGATATTTGTCAAGCAAGACCCAGTGTTGTTTGAATCAACGTTCCCTATTTATTCAAAAGATGAGCAGGTACTGCTTATCCCCTAATTTTGGGAGGATTTTTAATTTTATTTTTTTTGAAAAAAAATATTTCATACACTAAAATTTAATTAGTTTAAAATACTGAGTTTTAAAAAATATATTTTAGATATTAAGAGTTACTGAAAAAAAAATTTAGGATATTGATATTGTAAGAAAAATATTTTTAAATGTAGAATTAAAAATTAATTAATTTAAAATACTAAGTGATAAAAATATTTTAAAATACAGCATACAATTTAATTCAATTAAATAAAAATATATTTAAAAAAATAAAAAATGGCTCCGCCCCAAAATAGGGGATGAGCACGGTATGAGGACAAGATGCAGCTTTTAATTTATGGCCTTTTTTTAATTTTTTTAGTGCATATTTGTTTTGCTTATTTTTTTTAGAAACTATTTTATGAAACATACGATGGATTCTTTCTTTGGTTTTTTTGGCCAATTACTCTTATGATTTCCGAAACAAGCACTTAATGTTTTGTCTCTCTCTCTCCTTTTGGTACTTTTGATATGTTGATTAGAACAACACAGTAGAGTATATGATTGAATTATGAGAGGCAAGAGTGAGGCAATACTTTTTTGATTAGATTGGATGGGTCCATGTGTGGAATCGAAATGTTTAGATTGGGTGAAATTAGATCAAAAGTTAAGTTCTCACCCACATTCTTACTTCGGATAATAATGGTGGATAATTTCGAAAGGTACTCATGATGTTTCAGATAAGATTCGCTTCTAATAAGAAATATTTGTGCCTATCAAGAAAATAATGGGAGTGAGTGACAAGGGTCATGACCCATCAAATTCTCGATTTTCTCTTATTATGATATATGTTTGTTTGGAATAGCTTATTTTTGGGTGATAAGTGCTTATAAATCGTGATTCACGGTATACGAGATAAGTATGTGAGAGGAGTTTTATCTCGGCTTGCGTAATAAGGACTTATTGTCCAAATATAAGCTCAACATATACTTGTCAAACATTTTCGCCTCCTAAATTTATGTAAATTTTGTAGAATATATTCTTTCCAATGTCACTCCTTGTATCTGAATTCCAATTCTCCTCTTGCAAGCTGCACAAAATATGGGGGTTATAATTAATTTTAACAGCTTCCAGATAAAATTGTAGCTAAATTCTAGAACAACGGAAAATTAATATTTTAAAATTCTTCAACTTTTAACTCACTTATTATTCAGTCACTCATTTATCACATATGCAATTTAACTCTTGAACTTTCAACTCGTTTATAATACATTGAGTGTTTGTTTCAAAAATTAGAAGGTCTAAAAATGATTGAAAGGTCCAACCGTGCGATTGGACCTCGAATCACACAATTGATTGCTTGTTTACAAAAATGGAGTGTTTGGCTCAACCATTGGAAAATTGAGCTTTTACCCATTGCAAGGGGTGAAAAATTCAACAGGTATAAACTAGAAGCCGGAGCTTTTAGCTTATGAAATAAGCCTATTTATCCGTTACTTGCATTTATTGGTTTACCAACCTCCTCACACGTCACTTCTCTCTCTCTCTTCTCCCTATCACTTCCTTCTCTTCTTGTCGAAGCACAGAGCCTTCTGTCCACTCTGAAGCTCGATCTGGCGGCGGCAACCCTAGCTGGTTTTGGCAGTGAAGGGTGGTTTCCGGCTTGGTTTTGAGCTCCATATTATGGCTTCTTGTAAGGTGTGGGTGTGCTTCTCTTCTCCGTCTCTGTCAGAGTGGCCATCGGTGTTGAAGTCCGGCGGGTTCCATAGAAGTCGGCCAGTGTGTTTATCTCCATCAAAGGCTGCTGTAGAAGGTTTAACTTTTTCCTTCTTTTCCTCAATCTCTTTGAAGATCTTTTTGTAATTATTGAATTTCTTTGTTTTTTCCTGTTTCGTTTCTGTAGTTGGGGGATCCATGCCATGGCCTCGAAAATGGAAATTGAGAATTCTACCCATGCTTCTCCATCTTCGTAAGCACGAGTTCCCTTTGTTTCTACTTCTTTTGGAATTTATTTTTATATAATCCTAGATGTATCCCCATTTTTTTTTGGGAAAATTCCAAAAAACGACACTCAAAATATCCAAAGGACAAATCAGTACAACGAAATTCAGAAATGACAAATCAGGCGGGTGTCAGAAAAATGTGCAATCTGTCCTTTTGAAATTTCGGCCAAATTACCAAAATGCCCTTCATCCCTCAGTCGTAATAACAACATCAGAGTTGTTAATGGCGAATCATGAGTTGTTAATGGCGAGGTGAGTGTTGTTATTAGCCCTGAAACTTGTTAAATGTTGAAAGAAGAAATTGGAGTTGTTAATATCGAATCCGAAGGTGTTAATGGCGAGATATGTGTTGTTATTGGTCCTGAAATTTGTTAATTGTAAAAGAAGAATTGCAGTTGTTAATACCGAATCTAAAGGTGTTAATTCCGATGATCATGTTGTTATTCTAAAGAGTGCATGAAGGGCATTTTGGTAATTTGGCCGAAATTTCAAAAGGACAGATTGCTCATTTTTCTGACACCCGCCTGATTTGTCATTTATGAATTTCGTTGTACTGATTTGTCCTTTGGATATTTTGAGTGTAGTTTTTTGGAATTTTCCCATTTTTTTTCCATTACAGAAAGGATAGTAAACGAATGGACAATCTGGACTGTTTTGGTTCAAAACATGAAAAATAATATATATTATATAATATTTGTTTATTCTAATTTGAGGTCTACTATAAAAAGGTTTTTTGAAGTGTGGAAAAATCGATTTGAATTGTTACAAAAAAAAATGTAAAAATACAGTTACCAAACACAAGTTCGCATTGTTTAGGCAACAATAGCACTATATAATATTCTGCCACTGACGTTAATTTTTGACAAGCTGAAGTTGGGAATATAGGTCATATAGATAATAATAGTGGAGATGAACCACTTACCGTGAAAAATTATAGTAGGCGATCTTTTTTCCAAATGAATCATATTCATGACTGAATTAGATATCAAATTGTACAGGGATATATAATCCAATTAATTATGTAATATTATTTAATCAAATCATGTATTTTTTTATTGTCAAAACTTTTATAATTTTTAATTTAATTTCTCTATTACTATTATCATAAAAATCACTTGTATTAAAGTCAATCCAAACAAGTTCTACTTTTATAAAACTCATTTATATAACCGTCATTCCAAATATCAATCACATCACACAATTTGAATTTTATCCAAAAAGTAAAATTATAAAAAATCAGATTAAAAAAAATCAGATCTATAATCGCTGTTCCAATAATCCACTCAATCTCTTATCTTTTCGGCTTTTATATTATTATCATGGTCGTCTTTTTATTGTGGGGCTGCAAATTTTTTTTTTTTGTTGGGATGGTGATTGTTCGACCATGGAGGTGTGGCGGTGGCGGTCAACTAGTTTAGCTGAGGACGATGTTGAAGACGGGGGAGGCGTCCCACGTGGAGCTGAGTTGGGAACAATTTTTTAACAATATTATTAAATATTTTTGCCACATTGGATACGAAGGATAATAATATAAATACTAAAAAGACAAGGGAATGATAAATAAGTGAGTTAAAAGTATAGGAATTAAATTGCATCTAGTCATAGTTGAGGAATTGATTATGAACGAGTTTAAAATTAAAAGACTAAAAGATTAGTTTTCCTAAAACAAATTATAGGTGGGGAAGATAAATATCTTTGTTTGGCCTCTTTGGATGGTTTCAATGATAACGTTTTAATTTAGTAATTAAGCACTCGATCTAATGGCTAGTATAAAAGTTAAGATCAATTGTTTAATTCAGTCTAAAAACTATTTTTGATTAAGTACAATTTATAATGTTTGGTTTGATGGAGATTGAAGCCTCTATGTAAAACAAGTAAAATACAATGATCCAATTTAAAAGTCATACTACTAGAGTTCTGAAAATCGGACCACCAGTTGGTAGGTCTGGTCCGGTAGGTAACCCTAGTTCAATCAATTTTTGAGCGATTTTTCTTTTTACAAATATATATATATATATATTATTCTAAATTTTATCTAAATAATATTGAAATCTTCATTTTTTAACTGATCTAGTTCTGATTTAATTTCAATTTAATATACTAACCCTTAATTCAATACCCCAATTAATTCAGTGACTGTCATATGAATACGGCTTATACTTATTTTGTAGTTAATTCCAACTTGAGTCCTTGTGTGTTAATTCCGATTTGAGTCCTTGTGTGTGGGACCCAACAACAGAACAAAATCTGAAGATCAGTTCAATAAATCATTTGATTCAACAATAATGAAAAGTATTGGTATTGCTATAATGCCACCCTTGGTCGACAAATAAAATACAATAAAATAAAAATGGAACAAAAATAATTTTTAATGATTTTTATATTTTCGTGTAATAATATATAGTTATTATTTTTTGTCTAAGTTAATAACTATTTTGTTATGCAATAATTGTAATCAATAAAAAAAAATATAACAAATGTTACATATAATGACTTAAAAAAATACTCCCTCCGTTCTTATTTATAAACAACTTTCCCCTTGATTATGTAAAATAAATTGGTAGTTAAAAATAATAAGTGTGTCAAAAATGTAATATTTTTTCCATATATGCCCCTGTTTATGAATAGAGTATAAGAGAGATAATATTAAAAAGTATGAGAAATAATGAGTATATGATATGAGAAATAATGAGTATTTAATAAAGGTAAAATAGGAAAAATAAGTATACATTTTCAGACAAAAAGTGAAAATTGTTTATAAAAAGGATTGACCTCATGAAAGAAAAAGTTATTTATAAATAGGATCAGAATGAATAATAAATATTCCATACCTCAGATTTAATTAATATCCAATTTTGGCAAACATTAGCCAACAATACAACTAAGCACTATCTACAAGAAGAGCCTAAATTATTGAGCCTCAAATAGAGCGAAATTGAAAGAGACATGGGGCCAACTTCATTGTCTTAAAAATTAAAATTACGAGTAGAAAATACATGTTTTATTTTATAGTCCACTAAAGTTTGGAATAAAATACAGTGATTTTATTGGCCCCAAAAAAAAAAAACACAGTGATTGTTTTGCCAGAAAATACAGTGATCATAACATATGAATGGTAACAATTTTCACATTACTGGACTAATATAATGTTTGCTCTTTATAATATGCCCTCATTTTAGTTTTAGTTCATATAATTTCAAATTATAGGTTTTAATCTCTAAGGGGTAAAATGGTACAAGTTGTTACTAAAATATAAGAACTAACATTTTAAACTGAAAGAAATTTAAGATACCAAAACAAATAATTTAAAATTATAGAGACTAAAATTAAAATATAAATAAATTATAAAGCTCAAATATTATATTAACGACACTTTTATAATTAACTTAGGAAAGAGGTTGCCACTAGGTAGTTTCTGGTCAAAAAAACAGTGTAGGTGATGTCAAATGGATCAAATGATCAATGATTGTTGTTTTTTTGTTAATACTACTACATTATTATATTATATAAAAATAGAAGACATCAGCACGTGTTGACATTGTTTTTTATTAATATTGTGGGCTTTTTAATTTGTTTAATCCCTGTATAATAGGGGAATTTCTCTAGTTGTCTTAGAAATTGCTTTCCCACTATATTCCTTTTTTTTTTTTTTAATTCTTAATCCTTTTAAATAACTATACAGTTTCAACTTTCAAGTTTCGTTTTCTATTTCCTCCTTAGAAATGGTCGAGAAAATTAACTGGATATTGTCATTCTTATAGATAATTAACTTTTGATATCAATATTATAAATTAAGAACTACTTATACCAAATTAATCAGTAGTGTATACACTTATCATAGAAAATTTAATTACTTGTTAGTTGTTATCTTAGAATTATTATCATAATAAGAACATATCACATAACTTTATTTATTTATTTTTATTCAGGTGAAATATTCTATTTGAATATCAGGCTAAAAAGAAATATTCTAATTGAATAATCCTCACTTGTTTAAAATGACTTTTACTTTTATGCCTAAAATATACACTTCAATATAGTTCAATTCAATTTTAAATTTTTAACCAATTTATCTTTTATCTAACTTTTTTAGTTAAATGAGGCCCAAAAATTTGTAAGTTTTGAGTGAATTATATTTACTCAAACTTTTAAAGTGGGACTAAAGCGTAAAATATTTTCAAAAAAAAAAATTTTGAGAGAAATTTATGGATATTTTAATAATAAAATATATAATATTTTAAGAATTTCAATGGTCAAATTATCCTATAAAATACAAAATTCCGAAGGATCTGCCATGTTTTATCATCTTAAAAATTTCTCAAACTAAAATCAATATTTGTTTGTGCATAAGTTTTTTTTTAAAAAAAAAAAGTTAAATAGAAAAGAAGAAGAGATTAAATTCATGATGTGAGGCTAGAAAGTAAAATTCAAGTAGTAATCAATTGATTTAGGAATATTGTTTCTACTTTTTTTTTTCCCGATTGAAACGAATAAAAGAAGCACAAAGTCCTTTCAATTTTATAGAAAAGCATACCCCATCACTTCTCCATGTGTTTACATCACTAAAACGTAAAACCTTATCCCTTTCATAATCAAAATGAAGCCCACGTCAGTTTACACTTCAATCACATTATCTGAATTTTAGTTAAATACTCAATAGACAAATGTTAGAGGCCTTTCATTTTCTTATCCAAAACCAAATAAAACGGAATAATTTAAAAGTGGTTAAAAAAGGAATGCCAATCTGCCCTTATATTAATGTCGATTAACCTGTTCATAAATATATTTATATAATTCAAAATTCCTATAAAAAAAATTCAAAACAAGAGGGCACAAAGTCATGTAAAGAAGCATAAAAAAAAAGTAATTGTTATAAAAGTATATGTGATAAGAGAGAAGATTGATAGGATTCAGAGAAAATTGATAGAATTTCTAGAGAGAAGTTCTCATTCAGTTCAATTGAAACAATCGATTACAGCCCTTTATATAGATGCAGAAATCTAACCCTGGTTGTATGACCATGGTTATATTTAACCTTGGTTATATGACCATGATTACTTTATATCTTCTTTATGTCCTTGTCTTCTTTTGCTTTTGCTTTGTGTCATGTCTTCTTTTCTTCTTTATGTCAAGTTGACTAGAATAGTAATATGAGTCAATGGACATCCACATATTTAATATTCATAACACTCCCCCTTGGATGTCCATTATGAATGTGCCTTATTAAAAACTTCAACTAGGAAAAACCCAGTGGGATAAAAACCTAGTCAAAGAAAAGAGTACATCATTCATTGATACACCGTCGAGTGCTGCCTCATTAAAAACCTTTCCAGGAAAACCCAGTGGGACAAAACCTATATAAGGGAAAAATGACAAGTTGTTGGGATCATTTTTAGGATCATTTTGCCGGAAGATAAAATGACAAGTTGTTGGTATCATTTTGCCGGAAAACCCAGTGCTGCCTCATTCATTGTTGGGATCATTTTGCCGGAAAATAAATGACAAGTTGTACGTATATGATGTATCACTGACCTCAACCACATACATTCTCGACTTGCTTCATGTATTGCTAGAATTTCTGCATGATTAGATGATATGGCTGATATAGTCTGTTTCATAGATCGCCATGAAATAGCTGTACCTCCACATGTAAGTAGATAGCCCGTTTGTGATTTACCATCATGTGGATTAGACAAAAATCCGGCATCTGCATAACCAACCAGTTCATGCTTGGATACATTTGAGTAGTATAACCCCATGTCTGTAGTACCTCTGAGATAACGAAGAATATGCTTTATTCCATTCCAATGCCTTCGTGTTGGTGAAGAACTATATCTTGCTAATAAATTAACAGCAAATGATATATCAGGACGTGTGTGATTAGCAAGATACATTAGTGCTCCAATAGCACTAAGATATGGTACTTCTGGACCAAGTAGTTCTTCATCACATTCTTCACTAATTTCTCGGGGTTGGAATGGGTCTTTATCCACCTTCAAAGATCTTACAACCATTTGGGTACATAATGGATGAGATTTATCCATGTAAAATCGCTCTAGAACCTTCTTTGTATAAGTTTCTTGATATACAAAGATCCCTTTCTTGAAATACTCGATTTGTAATCTAAGACAGAATTTTGTTCTTCCCAAGTCCTTCATTTCAAATTCTTTCTTCAAACAATTAATTGCCTTTTGAAGCTCTTCAGGAGTTCTAATGATGTTGATATCATCAACATAAACAGCAATTATAGCAAATTCACTATTAGATCTTTTCATAAAGATGCATGAGCATATCAGATCATTTTTATATCCTTCTTTCAACAAATATTCATTAAAGCGATTATACCACATGCGCCCTGATTGCTTTAGGCCATACAGGGACTTATTTAACTTAACTGAGTATTATTCTCGAAAACTTGAATTGGATGTTTCTGGCATCTTAAGTCCTTCAGGGACTTTCATATAAATATCACTATCAAGTGATCCATATAAATAGGCAGTCACAACATCCATTAGATGTAAATCAAGTCCTGCATCTACTGCTAGACTGATTAAATAACGAAAAGTAGTCTCATCCACTACTGGTGAATACGTTTCTTCAAAATCAATGCCAGGTCTTTGTGTAAAACCTTGGGCTACTAGACGTGCCTTATATCTAGTTATTTTGCCCTTTTCATTTCTTTTTCGTACAAAGATCCATTTGCACCCAACTGGTTTTACATCTTCAGGTGTAAGGACTACAGGTCCAAATACTTTTCGTTTTGCCAATGATTTTAATTCTGCATTAATGACATATTTTCATAGGGGCCAATCTTTTCTTTGTTGGCTCTCACTAATGGATTTTGGCTTATAATCCTCATTATCATTCATTACATCATATGCTATATGATAAGCAAAGATGTCATCAACGTTGACTTCGTTTCTATCCCATCGGATTCCATTCATAACATAATTTATTGGGATCTCATTATTTTCACATATATGAGGTACCTGGGTCTCTTCTGGGACTACAACATTCTCTTCTGGAGATAATTTCTCTTCAGGAGATGGCTCTTCTGGAGCTACTAATTTTTCATCATTATCCTCGACTTGACCATCTATATTCTTTGCTTCTTTTCTTTTTCGAGGATTTTTATCTTTGGAACCGATGGGCCTGCCACGCTTCAGGCGTGCTTTGGATTCATTCATAGCAGGTTGTCCTTCAGGGACATCAATTTTAATAGGAGCATTAGCAGCTGGGACATGTGACTTTGTCACTTTCTTTGGGTCAGTATATGCTTCTGGCATTTGATTAGCTAAATTTTATAAATGAATTATCTTTTGAACTTCTAGTTCACACTATTTTGTACGAGGATCAAAATGAGCCAATGATAATTCATTCCAACTAATTTCTTTTCCCAGGTTTTTGTTTTCTCCCCCTAATGTTGGGAAAAATGATTCATCAAAATGACAATCGGCAAATCGTGCCGTAAATAAATCTCCTATAGATAGTTCTAAACATTTTATAATTGATGGAGATTCATACCCAACATATATTCCCATCTTTCTTTGAGGGTCCATCTTGGTGCGTTGTGGCAGTGCTACAGGCACATATACCGCACACCCAAAAATTCTTATATGGGAAATATTAGGTTCCTGACCAAAAACCATTTGTAAGGGGGAAACTTTTAAATAACTTGTTGGCCTAATGCGAATTAACATTGCTGCATGCAAAATGGCATGGCCCCAAGCAGAAATTGGTAAATTAGATTTCATAAGTAAAGGTCTTGCAATAATTGCAACCTTTTAACCAATGATTCTGCAAGTCCATTTTACGTATGAACATAAGCTACAGGATGTTCAACATCAATTCCAAGGGACATACAATATTCATTAAAAGCTTGTGATGTAAATTCACCAGCATTATCAAGACGTATTTTCTTGATAGGATAATCAGGGTAATGTGCTCTTAATCTAATCAATTGAGCAAATAATCTCGCAAACGCCAGGTTGCGAGAAGATAATAAGCAAACATGCGACCATTTAGTTGATGCATCAATTAAAACCATATAGTACCTAAATGGTCTGCATGGTGGGTGTATTGGCCCACAAATATCTCCCTGTATCCGTTCTAGAAATGTGAGAGACTCACTTTCTACTTTGCTTGGTGAGGGGCGAATAATTAACTTTCCCTTGGAACATGCAGCACATGAGAAATCATGGGATTGTGGTATTTGTTTACACTCCAGGGTATGTCCACATGAATTCCCAATTATTTGTCGCATCATGATTGAACCGGGATGGCATAACCGGTCATGCCAAACATTAAATTCATTAGTAAACTGCTGGTTTACATTATCAAACTGCTGGTTTGAATTGGCAAACTTCTGATCTGCATTATTGAACTTCTGGTTCTCAATGGCATGTGTTTCAATTGTGCTTATACATGTGTAATACAAACCAGAAGAAAAAATAGAAAAACTTTCTAATATGCATTTTCTACCAGCAACTATATTTGTAATGACAAGATATTCCTTATCATTTTTAGTTGTTGTTTCTAAATGATATCCATTTCTGCGGATATCCTTGAAACTCAATAAGTTTCTTTTAGACTTGGTAGAATAAAATGCATTATCAATGCATAATTTTGTTCCTTCAGGTAACAAAATATTAGCTTTTCCGGAGCCTTCAATTAAATTTATACTACCAGATATAGTTTGAACATTGACTTCTCATATTACCAGGGAAGAAAAATATTTATCATGTCTGAGTATGGTGTAGGTTGTTGCACTATCAACGAGACATAAATCTTCAGGATTGATGCCAATATGATTCATTCTTCATAAAAACATAAATAAAATTAATACATATGATAGAAACAACTTTAAATAAAATATAACAGTTCAAATTATATTAAGAAATCTGTAACATCTAAATAGTTATTATCTATATCGCCATACTCAGAATTCTGGCCCTGATCAACATGATTAACTTCAACATTTGATCTTTTACCGGTATTTTTAATTGATTCTTGGTAAAGATCAACTAGGTGCCTTGGTGTACGACAGGTACGAGACCAATGACCCTTGCCACCACATCGATAACATGGATTATCAGCATATTTGTTATGCCTACTACTTTCCCCTTTTTAGTTCTTATCAGTCTTTTCCCACTTCTGGTAGGAATTTGAACCTCCATGATATCGACCACGACCACGCCCACGCCCACGTCTATGTCCACGTCCATGGCCACGACCACGACCACAATAAAATTCATTAGTTACTACATTCACTTTAGGGAATGGAGTTGAGCCTATTGGACGGGATTCATGATTTTTCAACAAAAACTCATTATTTTGTTCAGCCACAAGGAGACAAGAAATTAACTCAGAATATTTTTTGAAACCTTTTTCATGATATTGCTGCTGCAGAAGCAAATTGGGTGCATGAAATGTGGAGAATGTCTTTTCTAACATATCATCATTAGTAACATTTTCTCCACATAATTTCAATTTAGAAGTAATTCTGAACATAGCTGAGTTACATTCGCCTTTTAGATTTAAAATCTTGCAAGCGCAAATGCATCTATTCAAAATGAGCTTTTGGAAGAATGACCATCTTCTGATGATCATATCTTTCTTTTAAATTGTTCCAAAGAACAAGTGGGTCCATCACTGTCAAATATTCAGTTTTTAAATCCTCATGTAAATGGTGGCGAAGAAAAATCATGGATCTGGCTTTATCTTGGTTGGATGTCTTATTCCCTTCTTTAATCGTGTCTTCCAGACTTTTGGTATTCAGGTGAATTTTTGCATCTAATTTCCAAGATAAATAATTTTTCTCGGTAATATCAAGAGCCACAATTTCAAGTTTTGCCAGGTTTGCCATTGTTCAAACTAATTAAAGAAATAAATGAAAATAATTAAAATATGAAATGTAAATATGCAATATAATAACTATAAATTCATAAAGACAATAAATAATTCATAAGATAAGAAAATTAAAACATGTATGGCTTCGGGTCATTTAATCTAATGACTTCAGGCCATGTATGGCTTCAGGCCATTTAATCTCAAGATGAGGAATTAACTATTATCTTCAGGATAAAAGTTGTACATGACTTCTGACCGTACAATAAGATAAAAGATAAAAATATATATAGCTTCTAGCCATATAATAAGATAAAAAAATGTATATAGCTTCTGGCTATATAATAAGAATGGATATGGCTTCGGGCCATATTATAAGAAATTAAAACATTATAACTTCTGGTCATAATTTCAAGAATCAGATGTGTATGGCTTCTAGCCATAATAACAATAATAATAATATAAAAGAACTTGACAATATATATAAATGATATAAAAATAATGACGATCTCCAATCTTAGTCATGGAACCCGATGTTATATAACAATCGGTAAAAGCATCTCTCAAATTCCATATAGTTGCTCAGATTATCTCAGATTTATAAAATAAAACAAGATATATATAATCATTAAGGAAACTATAAGAAGATCATACATTCTTTTAGAGCTTCGTGCTGATAACGTATTATAAAAGTATATGTGATAAGAGAGAAGATTGATAGGGTTCAGAGAAAATTGATAGAATTTTTAGAGAGAAGTTAGAGAGAAGTTCTCATTCAATTCAACTGAAACAATCGATTACAACCCTTTATAAAGATGCAAAAATCTAACCCTGGTTGCATGACCATGGTTATATTTAACCCTGGTTATATGACCATGATTACTTTATATCTTCTTTATGTCCTTGTCTTCTTTTGCTTTTGCTTTGTGTCATGTCTTCTTTTCTTCTTTATGTCAAGTTGACTAGAAGAGTAATATGAGTCAATGGACATCCATATATTTAATATTCATAACAGTAATAACTTTTTTGAAGCTTATTATATTTTAAAATTAATTAAAATAGTTTTTTTCGATTTTTTTTAATTAAAGTCAAATCCAGTCTGCATAATCATCCAGATTCTAAGTAGCAGTGAAACAAGAAATTACCTCAACCTTTCTTCCTTTTAGAACCTTGCAATTCCTTGTGAGAAATTTCTCAATTCCTCTGTCTCTTTTTCATTAACCTTTTCTGTCTTTCACCAATCACCCCCAACCCAAAAAACAAAAAATCCTATTTCTTTCAACATTTAAAATATTGTACAGTTTTTTAAATAGATTATCCTCCTCTTACTTTATTAGTATAAACTGTAAAAGTATTCGCCTGATTTAAAAATAAACACTTATTTTTAACTTATTAAAATAGTACTTTTTTTAAATTGTTTGTAATGAATATATTTTAAGTTAGAAAATCAATTTAACATTTTAACCTACTTTTAACTTTATTAAATTTATGATAACGTCTAAAAATTATTATTGTTGAGATATAATTTGCTGTCTTCACATTATTTAATCTGAAAGTGTTACCCTTTGGTAGCTCCCCTTTTTTTGTTAATTTATTATTATTTACACAAAAGTAAAACAAGCGTAAGGCATGGGATTTTATAACCCTCAATAGAATTGATCAATCAGGAAAGCTCATTAGTATTCATAGCTTTCAAGATTTTCCATGGTACACAGCCAAAGAAAGATTCATTTCTCTGTGAGCCATTATCAGCAGAGTCCAGGTAACGTGTCCCATGAGAAGTAGCCAGGGTTTTCATTAGGGTTTGTTGTGGTGTTGACAGGAACCAATGAAGCAATAGGTTTGAAATCAAGCTCAAAATTATCATCAGCTATGGCGGTAGCACCGGAAGATTGAACATTGGATGCCTGTGCAGCAATGTCGTTGTTGTGCCATTCAGGAACCTGAATGGTTGAAGGCATTCCAGAAGAGATCAGTGAGGAAAGCTCAATCATGTCTGATGCTTCTGACTTTGGTTTCAGTCCTGCATATTCCATGTAAGTGTATGTAATTAATACAGTGATTATCAGACCCAAACATGTCCATCCATAAGAATCAACAAGGAGTAAACTCCTGATCATAAAGAACTCAGAGGTTCTCAACCATAAGACAACTTATAAATTAATTTAGAGTTGAGTCCAATTTCGCTCGAGAAGTTTTCACGTAGAAGCTATAGATATCTGAAAGTTTTTTTTTTTTGGATCAATATCGCCCAATAAGTCTTCAAAAAGCAGCAAAAGCACCCTAATCGTTTAAAAACTAATGTTGACCATTAGAAAATTAACTGTCAGGAGCAACATTACTCCTTTTTTAATACTTCTGGACAATATTGATCCATAAAAAACTTTTAGATATCTATAGATCCTACGTGAAAACTTCTAGAACAAAATTAGACCTTAACTTGTTAATTTATTTATACTACCTCTGGTCCTTAATATGATTAAACATCCAACAAGCCATACTCTTAATAAGTTATGAATGGTGTAACTAATTTCTCAAATTCCATACAACACGACACTACTAGTTTTCCGGAAAAATATAATGCTACAAAGCAATTGAGGAATCAAACCAAATGAATCTAAGATGCATATGTAAGTTACTATCTGCAAATTAATAGTGTTACCTGAAGACCAGTAAACAGAGCTATGAGGCATATCGTCCAAGCCAATATATCTATCTAAGAAGCCATTTCCTTCACTGAAACTCGAATAGGTTCGTTTCTTCAGATTCTGATCAGAAACCAATACTTGAGCTTCCAGAAGAATATCCCCCAGCGGGTCATTATTGGATTGGGCAAATTGGTTTGAAGGGAGCTCCATTTTGGTTAATAAAATGGAAGATGAGCTTGGAACCCCAGGAACTGAAGATGATATATCTAATGGGGTCTGAAAGATTTGACATGAACTTGAATTAAATTGGGTTGGAAAGTTGAGTCCATCAAGATCCAGCAATGGGGTAGTTAAAGAAGCATCAGGGAGGGAAAAATAGGTACGGCAATGCTTGGAATGGAGTGGGGTGAAGTGTAATGAAGAAGTAGGTTGTTGAGAGGGGAAGGTGAAAAGGGAAGAAGAAGAAAGATAATTGGGGTCCAAGAAAGGGGTATGAGTGGAATAAGAGGATCCTGTATGGAGTGAAGACAGAGGATAATGATTCTGATTATAATAATCCAATTTTGTAATAGAAGAATTAATTTTGGCCGGTGCTGCAGATATGGTTGGCTGATCAGAATCACTGGAATAAATTGGCAGGCCTTGTCTTTGCCGGCGCTTCATCCTAGTGTTCCAGTAGTTCTTGATTTCATTGTCTGTTCGCCCAGGTAACTTATACAGCAGAGAGAGAACACGAAGATTTAGAGATAAAACCCAGATTTCATGGACAACCAAAGATTGGAAAAAGTGAAGCTATGTGTATAAACTAAAGGGAAAATGACAGTTCATGACACCTGAATAAAAATATTAGTAACAATTAAAGGATCCTGATAGAAATCAAAATTTCTGAAGAGAACCATAGACGGAAGTTAACATTGATATTTTGATTATTTTCATAATTATCACTCATACTTCCTAAAGTCATAACCATGTCTTTGAGAACTTACACAATTGTTTGCACCCAAAAGTATTAAAATTAAAAACATCTATAATATCCTAGAAGTTTAGTTGTGTAAATAAACAAACTTTAAGAAAGATGAGAGGTGCTCTCTCTGATCCTTATTATAAGACACCAACTACCAATTCTCACAAGCATATGAAGGTAGTTAAAAGCATTAAAGTTGTCCTAAAATCAAAGTAGTTTCCAATATTACCCTTACCAACTACACTGAACTCAAATATCCATTAATTATTACTCTCTCCCATTACCCTTATTAAATATGGGCATACATGAAAAAATAAATTAAACGCTTCTTGGAAACTTGCAAGTGCCTTATAAAAAAAACCAAAAACACTTGTTAGTTGGTGTCTTATAATAAGGACCAGACGAAGTAACTTTTAACAAGCAAAAGCGCACTGTAACTACCATCTATGATATTTGAAAAAGAAAGCTAATTTTTTCAAGGTTCATGAACCCGGACAGGATACTGAACCAGTTAGGGTACTGGGTTAAGGATCGGTGGGTCAAATCGGGGCTAAACCAGAGCTAAACCGATGAGAAATTGAAGATTTTAGGTTTACTAATATGAAATTCTAAAGAAAATTAAAATAGGAACCCGGACCGGGAACTGGACCGGTCTACCGGCTGGATTCCGGGCCGGGCCGGGCCGCCGCGTCCAATTCGGGTTCCTAAACCCTGAATTTTTCCATATTTTCAATCCTCTCTCATTTAAAGTACATATCTTTTGCATTCAATTTTTTCTCCCAACTGTGCCATACATTGTATCTTCTGTTCATGCCAGTATTTGTCTGTACTTTCAAAGAGTAAAGTATGTACTACCTCAACCTAGAGGGAAAATCACATTGAGGTCTCAAAGACCATAAAAAGTTACAAAAAAGGGTCATAACAAATTCCCCTGTAAGGACTGCATTGTGATTAATTTTAGAAGTGAAGTTACTGAATTGCCTTTACTAATTGAAAACACACTGTCGAGCATTGACAACTTTGTCAGCTTATTTTGACAACTGCATGTGCTTATTTTGACACGTTCTAAAATGGCAAGTTAATGTGCTTATTTTCACAAGTTTTTGTGTCAATTTTAACAAGTTCTTCTGCCTATTTTAACAACTGCATCTGCCTGCTACTTTGAACTTGTCAAAATAGGCAAATACAATTGTCCAAGTGGGAAAACAAACTTGCCAAAGAAGGCAGACGAAGTTGTCAAAATAGGCTGACAAAGTTGTCAATGCCTCACTGTGTGTTTTCAATTAGTAAGGGCAATTCGATAACTTTACGTCCAGAATTAATCACAATGTTGTACCTAGAGACCTTTTTGATAGGGGAATTTATTATGGGACATTTTTGTAATTTTTTATGGTCCCTGAACCTCATTTTGATTTTCCCTATCATAAATGAATGACCTAGTTTGCAATTTATAGTGTAAACTAGGTCCTGCATTAATGAATACTTACAAGAACAATGTTGGATTTGGCAGAGCCATTCAACTTTCAAATCAGCATCAAACCAAGGTACACGCAGTAAGAACAATGTAGGAACATTTAGAGTTTGTAAGAATACTTACAAGAGTGGCCATTCGAGCCCATTTGTTGCCGAACTGAGCATGAAGCTTCAGAATGAGCTTCTCTTCCTCAGGAGAAAAAGCACCCTTCTTCAGATTTGGACGCAAATGGTTCGTCCATCTCAACCTACAGCTCTTACCACAACGAGCCAACCCCGTATTCCTCTGCACCGCATTCCAATTCCCTTCACCATACTTGGTCACATAATCAATAAGCACCGCGTCCTCCGCCGCCGTCCATGGACCCTTCTTGAGGACAACCTCCTCCGCTCCTGCCGCTGCCGCCACACCGGCACCCTCACCACCACCATCTCCTTCGGCAACGCCGTTAATCGAAGGTAACCCATGTTCATTATTCTCCTCATCATTATGGCTATTCGTGTTCACCATCTGCGGTTTCCTAACAATGTCACACCTCCAAGGCAATAATCACCTAAGAAATGGAATCAAATCCCTCCTGAATTTCTCGTAAAATATATTTCACCGAGAAAATGGAATCAAACCCATCCCGAATTTCTCGCAATATATATATATATATATATCACCGAGAAAATGGAATCAAATCCATCCTGAATTTCTCGCAATTATCGATCGATGATACAGATTCGAAAATTGCCTCGGAGGCAGAGGATAATTAGGAACAGAGAATGACCAACGACAGCTACAACGGCCGGGAGATCTGTTAATCATGGGTTAAGAGCCATTCTACTCGATTCACCGTTGAAGAAGAAAGAGTAAGAAGCAGAAATGGCGATGGATGGTGGTGGTGAAGGGTGTCTGCGGGGGCCACAGAACAACAACCCGATCCGAAAATCCTGAGTTTGGGGTTTCTTGTGGGAACATTGTGGGGGAAGGAGGAACGAAATTTCTAGGGCTCGGTTTACAGATTGCGCCTCGAAATTAACGGTGGTGAATGACAATGCGCTTTGGATTGAGCTGGTGCTTAGTCTGATTTCACTCACACTCTAAAATTTGCCATGGAGGTTGACGGATGGGATATTATTCTTCACAAATATAAAAAGTGCGGACTGAGGCTAAATCAAGCGACACCAGAGAACACCTTTCTCTCTAAATGTTACCATGTTGTGCTGTCCTCTTCTGGATTCGTAATACAGGCCTGATGAATCCTCGCACTTCGTCTTCTTTGACAACCCACTGTGTGTAGATAAATGTTTCATCAAGCTTCTTCATCAAATCTTAATATTACTTGGCAGGGCGCTCCTTTTTTATTTTTATATTGTTAATTTTAGTTGTTTCAAAGTACTAGTATATATTTTATAATTTCTTAAAGTCTAAATTCGGCATTTCATCAATATGTAACTTGTAAATGTGTCTGTTTGGTTGAGTGTTTAGGCCCCTAAAAACTTGATTGAGTGAACATAAACCCAATTGCAATTGAGATAAAAAACATGATTGTTTGAGTGGGTGATTTTCTAATATAGCTTATGATCTCATGAGCTCCTTTTGTGAAAAGCTTTTAGCTCGAGCTTTTTTCAATCTAACTTGTGACACAACTTGAGTTGTGATTGGGAAAGAGGGTGGAAAAAGGAAAAGAGGGAGACGAAAAGGAAAAGGATGATGTGGGAGAGATATTAAGAAATCTAATTAATTATTTTAAAAATATTTATATTCATCATTTTTTTTAAAATTATTTTGTCCAACTTATAAACTAACATATAATCCAAATATATTGACTCTGACGTTAATTTTTCACCATATTGTATGGCACATGTGATCCAATTAGTTATGTAATATTATTTCATCAAATTATGTATTTTTTAATTATCAAATTTCTCAACTTATTTTTAATTACCAGAGTGGATGAAGAAGAAGTTTCCGAATTTGGCAAACTCCAATCAGAGAGAATCATCGTCATGGGAATGACCAATGGGTCTGCCAGAGGCGACGTTCGAGCACAAACACTGATTTCTAGAATTTCTAAAGTTAGTTAATTCTTGTCATTTCCCTGAAATTTACAAAAACAATTTAGGGAAAACTACTTATGAAGGCCCATATTTTGAAAATATTTAAGATTACAGAGGGAAACGGATCAAGCTAGCTAATATTGAAATTTTCCAAATTGATATAAATCATTTTTTTTGAAAAAATACTACTATTAAAGTATGATCCAATACTCCCTTGGTCCCTATTTATAAGGTGCTATTTTTTGAATAAACTTGTCTCTTTTTATCAAGGTTATTAAATCTTTACCGAACATCGAACCAATCGGGGTATTTGGTCAAGGGTTAATGGGTCATATCAAAATCAAACAGAAGTTAACTTGAGGCCAAACTGGTGAGAAAGTGAAGATTCTAAAATTATTAATATGAAATTCTGAAGAAAATTTAAAAATATCAAATTAAATTATTTTTTAAAATAAAAAAGATTGAACCGATTAAATTGGTTATCGGGCCGGACTGGACCAGTTATGTGACCGGTTCTTGAACCGGCCTATCTGATCCGATTTTAATAACCTTGCTTTTTATAATGTCTTTTTGGGGTTTATCAAACTAATAAATGAATTTTTACCTATTTTTTCCTCAATTAATTTTATGCATAACAGCACCCAAGGGTGCTTGGTCCAATGATGGCTCAATTAGACTGCAAAGTGAGCAAACACATTGTTTAAAAAGACCCTTATAGAAGGACATCTTGATTGCAAAGCTCAATCAAAATTAGTCGGCTACTTAGATATCTTGTAATAGAATCCAAAAGTTCAATAGCATTTTAATTGCAAAGCTCCATCTAGATTAGTGGGTTGGGTTTTTTATATGAATTATGATTTTAATTGGACTAGACATTAAATAGAGGCAGGTAGCTTAATGAACAGTAGTCTAACTGTGGTTGAACTGAAGTCAACTCAATCCTAATTAAAATAATCTAATTTAAATAAAATATACAAAAATGTGTAACCAAAACAGCTATATGGTCATCGAATATATAACTTTATGATACTTTTAAAATAAAAGACATTAATTCATAAGTAAATGGGACGAATATAAATCAAACATAACAAAAATGAGTAACCAAAGTTCCTCTATTGTGAATAGCTTTTTTTCTTAACTCAAAATGACCTTAAGTTAAGGGGAGAAAAAAAAAATATAAAATTTAACCGATCAACCCATCCATCCAAAAGTCTTGATCAAATTGATCAGCAGTTTAGTAGTACGAACGACCAACCAAGTTGAGTTTTAATATTATGGTCTTTAGGCATATTTTCTCCATTGAATTCTACATCACGCCTAAATCAGATCAAATTCTAGAAAAAGATGGACAGTGTATTTTACTTTATCATATAATATAATAACGAAGTTTGGAAATTATTACGTCAGTGCATCCTCATTGTGATGCTGTTAAGGTTGTCTCATGTTGACTAATATCTATAGTTCTTTTGGACAATCCTATTTTTTCCTTTTGTGGCGGTCACAGAAGCGAAATGAATCTCTATTTTTTAATCAAAATATATATTATGGTTTCGGCAGTTATATGAAGTTTCATTTTTAATAAGTGAGTTGTATGAAGCTTTCTGGTTAATTATATTGTTAAATTAATTTGGAATATAATACATCATGATAGCCCAATAACACTAAAATTACCATAGAAGATACTTTTAACCTCCGTTTTTTAGACACATATTTGTGAGCGACGTAGTAAGTTTTGGAATTAAGATTTAAAAACAGACGTTGTACTTTGATCCTTCTGTTTTTATTTTAAAGAACAATGGCCATTTTTTTTATTTGTAGAATCTGTGATATAAAACACTTATTTCGCTGACTTGTTAGAATGAAGGACTTATTTTTATAAGCAATTCTATGAAGATCAACTGAGTCAAATCCAAATCGTTCATCTATTACAGTAATGTTATTGTTAACACACTTATATTTGAATATAGGAACTTTGAATGTGTTGTAGCTCATATTTATCCAAGTCGTGCCGTTAAAGAGCTCTGTCGTTTGCCTCACTGTCATGAACTGATATGAGGGAGAGTGTCATGAACGGATATAAGTGAGCTAGGTCATGGGAAGAAATTATATCTGGATCTTTTCACGTCTATTCTTGGAAACAAATTCCAAGAACAGACATGAGAAGCAAGGGCTTTTCACATTCCACGTCTGTTTTTGAAAAACAGACGTGGATCAACGATGTTGTGAGCTTCTTCCGTCACAGTGCAAATACCTTGTTTAGGACTTTCTTACATATGAAATTGTGAATTCAGTAGCTTAGGAGTATAGGAATCGATTTTTCTGCTAAGCGAGCGCTATCACCAATTAATGACGTTGTAAGCTTCCTCTATCGTAGTGTAAATACGGGATTTGGGTCTCTGCGGCTTCTTCTCATATGAGCTCTCTGTTGAGCCCTATTTTAGGGTCTTTCTAAATATATTTTTAATGGTTCTTTGGATCATTAGATTCTATATGAAATAAGTGACATTTTGATATATTACGAGAAAAAATGACATGTTTTCAATTTTTTATGATTTTTCAAAGATATTTCAGAAAAAAATTCTTAAAGTGAAAAATAAAACACCATTTTTCTGAAATATCTTTAAAAAATCATAAAAAATTGAAAATAAATATATTTTTTCCTATAATATATCAAAATGTCGCTTATTTCGTATAAAATCTAATGATCAAAAGAGCCAAAAAACACATTTGGGAAGGTCTCAAAATGGGGGCACAACAGAAAGCATATCTAGGGAGTGACAATAGAGACCCCCGTAAATACCTTTATTTAGAACTTGGTTCCATATGAAATTGTAAATTCAGTATTTGAAGAGTATAGGAATCGATTTTTTCCTGCCAAGTGAGCGCTATCACCAATCAACGGCTATCTTCTCCCCTTCCTCCTCTCACCTTAACTTCATCAATAGCCAGGAGGTGATTATTACTTAGCAGGAAAACTAGTTCCAAATATATTGGGTGTGTGGGTTAAAAAACCAAGAATAAATTGGGAATAATACAATTCTTTAATTAATTTTACATTTTATATATTTTTATGTTTTACTTTATATTGAAAAAATTAAATCATGAAATAACTTTCTTATATTTTAAATTATGTATAAATTACTGTTTAATTTGTTTCATTTATTTGGTTAAACAATACGTTTATTAAAAAAATATTCATATTATCAATGTAAATTGGCACAAATGGTCAATAAAATTTTTTTTCAGTATGTTATAATTTCTACCAATTACCTAACATGTTGACTTAAGGTAAAAAAAAAAACGTTCGTTATGAAATTTTAAATTGAAAGCTTCAATATTGTCAAATTATAATTATAAATATTATCAAGGTACATGTTTGACTTTTTTAAAAAAATTTCTCTATTATTGCTAATCGCAAATATTTATATAAATAAATTGATATTTATAAGTAAAAACCATGAGTTGATAAATTAAACTCTCTCAACACAACTACAGAATTGCAAATATATAATGGTTATTATCGACTATAAATCATAATTCCGAACCATTATATGTAGAGGTGCTATATATGCTTAGCACAATACATAATGGTTCCGAACCGTTATGTATTCAATACCTATTATAACGGTCACTCTAATATAACACTCCATTATGTATTAAGGTTTGGTAAGGTCATGATGTATGTAATACTGTAATAATAAATAACGGATACACATAAACAACCGTTAAGGTTAGAAGAGAAATCATCTTTAATTGTTACATGATGGTTGTTTTGTGAGAACCATTATTTTTGTGATTCAATAAATTACAGTTAATAATTACAACCATTATGTTTTTATTTTCACGAGTTCCGCCTCTCAAGACTTGACGATATGGATATTTAACCATTAGATTTTAACGTTATATATTCTAGTGTGACCTTCGCTTCGATATACATAACGTTTATTCGTTGTAGTTGTTATTTATTAATCGTTATATATGAGCGAATCTATAGTAATGCAAGAAGTTATTCAAAAATAAGTTACTTATGCTTCTTAGTTCTTATTCAACTGGTGACTTCAAAATGAAACACCCACATATACACACACTGAAACGTACGTTTTTTAACTATATATTGAAAATAAAAGACAAACATATAACAGGTTAAAACTTGGGGGGGAAACAATTTTTAGGTGCCAAAGTAACTTAGTCTAACACGTATTCCTTGATATTAACAAACGAACAAATTAAAATTAAACCATTTGACCAAAGAAAAAAAAAATTCGAGAAAAAGATCACCAAGTCGTGTGTGGCCTTCATTTAATTATATTTTCTCCTGCATAATTTTCAAAACCAACAATTAATTCCGTGCTCAAAAAAATAAACAAAGAAAGTTGTGCCTACCAACATTGACCAAAACGGTAAACACACGCCAAACGGCTCCAACAACCTCTAACAAACACAATAAAAGAATGGAAATGCATATATCTCATTTTTCTGTTTTCATCAATGGCTTTGTATCTATCAAACATGTTTAGTTGTTTCTCATCGTCTTCTTCGTCGCAATCCAAAAGCTCATATGTATGTGATGGAGAAGTCTGTGTTCTGAGAAACCAAAATGAAAATCCCCAGAAAATCTCCAGCAAGCCAAAGTATAGCCTTCGGGCTATTTCATTAATGGCTCGCTTTTCTGCAGCAAGAAAGTCTCACAGTTCTTCATAGATCAGATCTCCAGTTTGATGCCAAATAGTGATTCTGTAATGTAATTTCACTTTGTCATGTATATGTTCATAAATCTATATAGTGTGGTTGTTTGTGAGCTTTAATTCTGATTCTGTAGAGAGATTTTTTATCACTTGTCTTAGTCTTCATACATGTTTTAAGCTTTTTATCATTTCAGTAGTCATGAAGTGGAACAGTACATGAACAATAATATTACCTTTTTGAAACCTGATTTTGAGATAATAATATGATGTGATGACAGAAAACGAATCAAACTATATGATGAAAATCTGACTTATGGTTGGTTCATTCGTTCTTTACAGTATCTTGTAATATAATCATCATAAATATAAAACTTGTTTCTCTATATTTATTTGCTTAAAAATTTTGAGTTTGTTCATGTTGAATTACCTTTTTTTGGGGGCTACATTATATAAAACTTCTCTCAATTTTTAAGATCGGATCTGATTATTGTTGAGTGTGACTGAAAGTAGCTCTCCCAAAGGGTGTTTTTTTTTTCCAATTCACATACGTTTAAATTCAAGACCTCGTGTTTAAGCAGTTTAACATCTTAAGCCCCTTCCACCGGGGATAATAATAAATCTCTTTAAGCTTTCGGGTCTATGCAAATAAATCTCAACTAGTAATTATATGTATAACCTCTTAAACTTATTTTTGTGTGCATATAGCCCTCTCAAACTTTGATTTATATGCCGATAACCCTATGAAATTTAAGATAAGTATGTACCAAATTAATCTAATGGGAGTTATTAGAATAAATGCAAGAGTATCTTGTAATATAATCATCATACATACATAAAATTTGTTGCTCTGTATTATTTGCTTTGCTCAAAAATGTTGAGTTTGTTCTTGTTGAATTATTTTTTTTGGTATCTACGTTGTATAAAACTTCCCTCAATTTTTGGATTCAGTACAAATAACTTCTTTAATTTATTAATTATATATATATATCTATTTAACTGGGTCAGATTCGAATATTGATGAGCCTAATTGAAAAGAAATCCCGCAAAGGAGTTCTCAGTATTCACATAGATTGGAATTCGAGTTAAGCCCCTTTCACAGGGACCAAGCCCATTGATTAACCTTTAAAAGTTAATAATAAATCTCTTTAATCTTTCAAATCTATGCTAATAGCTCCCAACTATCAATTATATACCTTCTTAAACTTAATTTTGTGTAGATATAACCCTCTCAAACTTTGATTTATATGCCGATAACCCTATGAAGTTTAAGATAAGTGATGTATTAAATTAATCATATGGGAGTTATCTGAATAAATATAAGAGTTGAGGGAGTTCATTGTAAAATTTCAAAAGTTAGAAAGGTTATCTATACAAGTATATGTGGCCAAGGTTTATGGAAGTTATGTATAAAAATATCACTTCCATTAATGTTGACTAACACCATTATTTTTTATTGGGTGGGTCTCACATTATTATTTTTAAATAATTATTTTAATAAAAGCCACACCCTCTCCTTTACCCCATCCATCTCCAACCTCCATATGGAGCTGGAAAGGGAGTGTGTGTTGAGAATTTGAGAGAGAGAGAGAGACGGACAGAGGCTGGAAATGGATGGAGGTAAGAGGGAGGGTGTGGCTTTTAGTAAAATAATCACTTAAAGAATAATAATAAAAGCTCACCCAATAAAAAGTAATGGCGTTAGTGAACATTAACGGATGTGACATTTTTATTCATTTTTTAAAAGTTTATAGATATAATATCCAATCAAAACTTAAAGGTTATAATATTAAATGCATTTTTAAAAAATTGTTAAGGTGCTTAAATAATCTTAAATTTTTATAAAAAGTGCAAAAAATTAATCATAAATTATTTTTTAAAATAAAAATAACCATAAATTATTTTTTAAAATAAAAAATTAAAGTTATTGAAACAACTTAACCCTTTAAAAAGAAGTGCATGAACATTTTCACCCCTATACCCTCACATTGAGGTTGAAGGCGTTGCAGCGCATTGACATTCCACCCACCCCAAGCTTGTTGGCCACAAATTTAACTACTGGTACAATCAGAGAAATTGTCTCGTTTGTGAACAAGACAATCATTGATTTATTAATTCAATTTATTTCTTATCAATTTATTTACAAAAAATAATACTCGTACATCATTTTGTAAATTTGATTCTATATATTTATGATGGAAAAAAAAAAAGAATATGTATTTCATATCCTCATTCGTTTACAATATACTGGATGAAGTGATTGCTGTACAAATTAAAACAATACTTTCCGTAAAGCAATAAACTTCCATGCAAGCATAATTCCTAGAACCTCATCGATAAATTAATTACCCTCAATCATTTTTATAAGCAACAACTACTAAAATCACATAAAATGAATTAACAGTTAAAACTAGTTAAAAACGAATGTGTAAGAAACATTTTTTTTTTCTCAATATATCCTTATTTATGAAGATAATGAATGAGAGGGAGAATGAGTGGGAAAAAAAATGAGAGCATGAGTGAGAAAAAGTGACAAGAGAAACATGCACTAAATTAGGGTTACAAATAGAAAAGGTACATTTAGACAGTAAAAAGTTGTTACTTATACATCAAGACCAAGGGCATGTTTGTTTTAGCGATTCGATTGCTTATAAGTTGCTTTTTAATAGTGATTTACGGTATATGAAGTAAGTATGTGAGAGAAATTGTGTCTCGATTTACGTAAAAAGCAACTTATAAGCAATCGTAACGCCCAAACAAACATAATCCAAGTCTATAAGAAAGAATGTTGTTTATAAACAGCAGAACCATGCCCAAACAAGTCCCCGTTCCCAAGGCACCCAAAATCTAACCCTTGCAAATCCTTACCCATATCCCCAAAAAGAGTGAATGCAACAACCAAAACTCAAATGTAACGAGTAGAGGACCAGGTGAGTACTTCCAAATAAGAACATCCTAAAAACGCAAGTTCATAATATTGAAGCAACATTTTTTATTATTAACCTTTGTGTTCATTTATGATCATGAACAACCGATAAATGACGTGGTGACCTGTAAGGCTTTACCAGAAGCTATAAAAAGTCATGAAACACCTTTATCTTAAGGCAGAGCATTTAACCAAATGCCTTTGTCGGAACAACAGGATCGAGTGATAAGGAGAAAAGGAGAAGAAAAAAAAAAGGCGTCCAAACGTGAGAAGTGAATCTAATGTACAGAAACAATAGCAGCTTTATGACGTGATGATATACCCTAGCATCAATTCAAAGATACATAAAGTGGTCATAAAGTGAATCAAATATCTAGATGACAATTTTCATCTCAATTCGTGAACAATGTACAAGGCATCAAAGATTCTTTTACCTGCTGATCTGAATCAACAAAATCTAATCAAAGCCAATGACCATAATCAATTGACCTATTTGATCTTTTTTTTTGCCTACGGGTTTAAACCTCTAATGATATAACACGGACCGGCAGCATTAAGTCAGCAAACATCATCTGTGAAAAGATGGAAGCAAGTGATTGTGAAGTTATTTTCTGTGGAATCCGACCAAGTTCTTCATCTGAACATGAACCATCTCAATTTGACCATTTTGCCGAAACCCTTTTCACAAATTCATGAGGTCTTCAACTTGAGCAATTTAAGACCACTTGGATAACAACCTCTTCCCAAGCATATAATGGGTATTCATTTGATCTCTTCCATATGTAACATGGTAGCCTTTTCACATTTATGCAGCGACTCATTCAAGATCAAAATTCTTGTGGAAAACAGCCCCGGAAATTGTGGATGACATATCATAATTGTAGAGCTAGGTCTGGTTGCTGTGAGTCAACCATCACACCGGAAGATTGTTTTGCAGGTGACCCTGGAGGTTGGAAGCCGATATTCAAGTCGGGAGGAAGCGTTTCTGGCTTTTGCCTTGGTTGGCTATGTGGACTGAGACCTTGCCAAGCAGACTGCATTTGAAATCTGGATAGATCAGCAGCTGCTAATTGAGGGAAAACCATTGGTCGGTTTGGAAACTGCGAACCACTGCCTGGGTGAATCGATTGAGATACTAGTGCCTGAAATGGGAAGTTATTCTTCTCAGGCTGGAAAGGCATTCCACCAGAAGGGAACTCCCCCCTTGTTCGCGGAATATGCTGATGGAACTCTCGTGATGGGTTGTATAAAGAGTCTGCAGATATCTGGTTTTTGGGTGAACTAGAATTATCAGTTCCTTGCTTAAATCCTCCCGCTCCCACAGACATCCATGCGCGGGCGGCTGCTGCAGCAGCATTGCCGGAGTCGTCCCTCCGTCCTGATGAAACTGATGGTGTCATAGGAGGAGTATCAACGGGAGAAGGATTAGAAGAAGTTTGTTGCTTCTGAGCCTTCTCAGCTAACATTCTCATCAGCTGAACCGGGTCAGTAAGACTCTGATCTTGCCCATGTGGCACAAAAGGACCAGCTCTACCAGTTTGATTTGATGTATTTTCAGAGGGTGGCCCAGTTGCCCGTCTATTCATAATAGGATTTGTGACTTTTCCATTAGGTAAATCTCCGCTTGCAATTCCATTAGCATCAGGCTCCTTGAAAGATGCCGGTGGCAATATATTCATGTTCCTAGACACCATTTCTCTAGGCTTAGACACTCCAGGAGTTGCATTACTTAAAAACTTTGCGCCAAGATTGGCATTATTCTGATTACTAGAGGGCAAAGAGTTTAACTCCACCTGCTTCAAACCCTTATTCTCAGGCTTGCCAGAACTCCTGGGTAGAGCATTCTGTTGTTGATAGAGGACATTGACTGGAGTATTGGGTCTTATTCCAGGAGAGCCAAACAGAGATGGTTTCCCTTCTGAGGCGGGTCTATTAGCAGGATCAATCGAAGGCTGTTTCCCCTCTAACATGAGTCCATGAACATTGTTATCCATGGAGGATTCTGAGGTCTTGCCATTTTTGTCACCCTTTCCAGATTCAGTAGACTGAAACTTTGAAACAAAGCAAGGTTCTTTATGGATTCGATTATCAAGCATTATTACTGGTGTTGGAAGTGGTTCATACTCTCCCACCCAACCACGACCAAATTTACACCCACTTGGAAGTGCCTGCTGAATTCTCCGGGAAGCAATTTTCCAAGCTGCAGGCCCTAAAGTTGCAGCAAAACGAGCTAAACTCCTGGAATAGGAATATTCAGCATGAAGACCAACCTGCTTTGAAAAAATACAACATAAGTTGCAATACTACACATAAGACGGGCGTGAAAGTAAACTCTTCAGAACAAGATATCACTTATTGGTACGTACGGTAACCAGCTGCTTAATTTCACTCTCAAATGTCATAAGAACAGAATCTGATTTGGCAACTGGTTGAATAGAAGCACTATAAGTTCCCCGACGATTATCATCAAGAGCAAACGGCTTTCGTCCCAACTTAGAAAGTAGGCTCTTCCCTTAAATAGAAAAGAAATGAGGTTACAAGGGAATAAAGTGGATCTTGACATAGGCAGGCTACCAGGAGAATATGCATAAAAGTTGATAATGAAGACACATTGTAAGCAGATAAACAAAGAGAGAAATGACCTGCACAGTATACCTGATAAAAAATCTTCTGCTTTCTCTTGATTTGCATCAATAAAGAAACCATTAACATCAGGAAGGCCATCATTGTTGCAAGGCCTCTCACAGCTGCCACCTGGGATAGGGTGGGAAGTTGGCAGTACGTCTCCGATGTTAGCAAGAGTTGCACCTGCTGAGAAATCAGAGCCAACAGGTTCCTGTGAGGCAAGACCAACTGGCTTCTTTGTCTGCTTCTTTCCCAAGGAATTTGATCTTGCTTTTTGGTCTGATTTCAGCTCACTTTGTGAGTGTTCGAAGTCAACCCTTAACTTCTCAAACTTCTTCCGCGATAATTCTTGTATTGATCGTGCCTGTTACAAATATAATGGTCACAATGCAGACAACAGAAAGATTAGTGACACCCAACTATATTAAAAACGATCTTGCTAGTCAGTAAACAAGGGAAAACAGCTTATACCTGTTTGTGGTATATAGTTTCTGGCGAATTGTATTGCATTGCATTTGTGCATATTAAAAATACATCACTCTGCGTTTAAAAATGTCATTCATGAGTCAATGTGATGACAACAAAAATATTTGCTCTTTCAATACAGGTTTATGACAATGATAGTAATACTTGGCATCAAACTAGTTCAGATTATAAAACAGTTGGCAGTAAATTCATTCAAGAATTTTTCAAGAGTTGAGTACAATCAATCACAATTGAGTAAGAAACATTTGGGAATTATCTGTATAAAGTCCAGAATAGCCTTAAAACAAGTCTTCTGCAGTTAGTAAACAGCAACTGATTAAAGTCCAATAAGCATAATCCTCGGATGAGAATATACTGTGTTTTCAGGGGAAACTTCAACATAGGAATAAAACCCATTGAAGAAATGGAATGAAAGTCAGGACTCAGCACAGACAGAATATCAAGAATTCAACCACTATATCTAAGTCGTGAGCAATATGCTAAGGAAATAATTAGTAGAAAGAGGTGGTTCCATAGAAGGTATCAAACATCATGATTGTCGAATGCAAATATTTTTTTTAAAAAAAAAAATCAGGATGCATTGAGCAAAGGTTACTTCAGGTTCTCTTTCCCTGAGGCGCAACATGACCACCAAGTTCAAACTTCAAAACTTGCTTTATTAGAAGACAAACTAGCAAGTTGGTTACGGGGGGAGAAAGAAGAGAAAAGAAAAGACAATTCAAGCATATTTTTTCTTATAGTTATCATAATTTTCTTCTAAGTCAACAGATGTGTGCAGCTTGTACACAGCATTGCCAATATATATACCAGTGCACTTGTGATCCTGTATATTATTTTTACATGCAAATACCTCTTAGCTCAGCAAGCATATTTGCTACCATAACAACAGGTCCTAGCCAATATGACTAAAGGGAGAACTGAGTAAAAATGAACTTCAAGTCTCTTTAAGTATAGGTAATATATATCATAACACTGACCAGAAAAAGTGTACTTAGAACATCCAAATATAGTCAATAAGCCAGCAAGAAGCGAAATAACCAAAATCATTGAAGAGGAAAAAGAAAGAGTCAACTTATACCGCATAGATGCATTTACATACCTCAAATTGTTCCAAGGTAGGATATGATCCATTAGCTAGCTTCTTTCGCACTGTGGCGAAATCCATTGGATGCTCAATCACATCATGATAATCAGGAAGCTGCATTCAAACAAACTTTCAACCTTTAATTCAGAGAATATATTCCAACAATACAAATTAACTATTTTCACTATAAAATATCAGCATACCTCTTCAGGATCAACAGGTTCCGCATACACACCATATGTATCCTTCCTGTCATCACAAAGGCACGCGTCCATGATCACATTTGAAATTTGAAAATAATACCAATACCAATACCAATACATGTATCTAGCAATGGATGAGTGCTAAACACATCCCTTGCCATAATTTTAGTGTCTAAACAAAAAGAGAGAAGAAGAAATGGAAAACGAAACTATAACTCCATACTTTTGAAGTTTGTCGAGGATCAACTCTAATGTCCTCTTATCAGGTAACGGAATTCCAGATGAAGATTTTCTTGGAGTCCCTGATAAAACGGTAAAAGCATGAGTTCAAAAAACTCACAAATGACTATGCAAATAGAACCTGCACTGCTCAGCACCAAAATTAAAGAGACCTACGAATCACAACCGGAACACATTAAGTCACACATACCCGTAACAGAGTGGAGCCCTTTCGAATCCCCTTTTCTGCCTTTTACCTGTCATAACAACAGCCCCCAAGGAACATAATTAATAATGAAATACAGGTATAAAAGGCAAAGGTTGCGTTTACGAGCGCGTTCGATGGAGACAGAGACAGAGACAGAGACAAAACGTAAGAGTGAAAGAGAGAGAAAGACGATATAGAGAGTTAGATGTGGGTAGAGAGAGAGAGTATGTGAGCGTGTGTGGGAGCCTTATCAGATTCTGCGGGTGTTAGTTTTTGACAGTTGACCGGTTAGTTATCTCTCAAAAATCCCGACACAGACAGAGAGAAAGACCTAGAGAGAGAAACGGGTTGCGGAGAGATAGAAGAATCCTGAATTATGGACAAATTGAAGCACCAAAGTAAAAATACTCAGTGATTTTCGCTGAGCTGGACACTCTGCTAAATCTCTTTGGCTCCCACCGCTCTACTGGTGTCTACCTCCATGGATTCTTAGGTTTAGATCTGTATTTCATTTCGCAGCTGTTCTTTCCCTTTATACTTTAATTCCAACTTCAGTAACCGAATGCAGCTGCTTTGGCGATCACTGTCACAATTTTACAACCAAAACACTCACGGCAATGATTCAGAACTTACCCCATCATCATCGTCATCATTATGGTCTCGAACATTCTCATCTTCTTCATTTTCGTTTTCTTCATCATTATCCTCACCTCCTTCTTCTTCATCCTCCTCCTCGCCGTCTTCATTTCCGACCCTGCCGCCGCCGCCGATCCTTCTCTTCTTTAGGGGCTTCCTCTCGCCCTCGTCCTCATCGGGAGACTCCCGCGAGTGACTCCCACGCGCCACGCCGCGCGTGCGGCTGGGCGCCGACTCGTCTTCGTCCCTATCCCTATCCTGGTTCAGCTTCACAACTAGCTTGAGCTTCTTCTCCCTCCTCCTCTCATCCTCGTCCTCGTCGTCCTCATCGTCCTCGTCGAGGTAGTCGTCATACTCGATGTTGTACCTCACATTCCGTCGGCGGAGGCTGCGGCGGAGGTCGGGCTGAGGGGGAGCCGGAGATTCGCCAGAGCGGTGAGCGAGAAAGGCCTTAGAAGGCCGTCCCTTCTTCTTCCTCCTCACGATCTGACCCATGGGCGACGATCTGCGACTCAGCTCACTCGCTTTTTTGGTCTTTGATGGGTGGAACTACAGCCTCTTTTTTTTTTTCTTTAGCTTGCTCTGTCTTTCTCTCACTAGAAACTCCAAAGCGTTTACTGTTTCTCTCTCATGGGGTTTGGTTCCATTATTTTCGAGGGCAAGTTGGGGGTGGGCATTGATTAATCGTGGGACCCACCGGAATTGTACAATAGTGATGGCCACGTGGCAACGTGAGAGTGGGGGCAACAGCTAAGGTCGGCCACACAGCACAAATTTTTTTGAGATTCGGACCCCATTTCCTTACCAGCTTCCACTCACCCGAAACCCTCCTCAGGTAATAAATCCCTGCTTTCACATGAAAAATAGATGGGTTAAGTTACTTATATTTATTTTATTAAATTTTTTAATTTTTTGTGATTATGTGTTTTATTTTTAAATTATTATTATTTAATTATAAATTTATATAAAAAAATAAGACATATAATCATAAATGATAGAAAGGCTTGATATAATAGATAATTCATATCTCTTTTATTTGTAAAGACCAAATTTCTTAAAAATATAAAATGATGTCAAATATTAATACCGTGCGGCTGAAAGGAAAATGATTGCATGGCAGCAAGGATGATAAGCCTTGATATTATGCCCTCGTTTTGAATAATTTATATTTAAATAATAAGTGTTTATAAATCGTAATTTATGATATACGAGGTAAATATATGAGAAGAGTTTTATCTCAACTTACAAAATAAATGCTTGTTTGGATAAAACAAGCCCAACCAAACACTCACTATAACTATTTTTTAAAAATGGAATAAATCCAATAAATTTTCTATATCTTAAAAATTTATATTTGAATGTTGCTTCTAATTCTTCACTTTTTGAAATTGTTCCTTCCTACAACAAAAAAAAAATAGTAGCTCCTTTTCATCTAAGTTAAAAGGGGCATTTAACAATCAGAACAACGGTGCTCTTAATCATGTTATTGCCAAGTGACTTATCGACATTGCTTTCTTCCACGGCGTGCATTACACTGATTGACCTTGATAACAAATGAAAAAATTCAAAATCTGAGAAGCACCAAATCGTGAAAAGTCCATATCTCATGTGGCTAAAAAAAATAAAGTCATAAGATATTTTCTTAATAAAATTTAGTATTTTAAAACAACTTTGGATATAATTTTATCTTTAAGATATTTTGTATTAACACCTCATACCCTAAAGTGATTTATGATAATTATTGCTGTTGAGAGAGATAACACTTTAAGAACAAAATTAAACTAAAAGTTATTTTAAAATTCTTAATGCTACTAAAAAAATATTTTGACAACAAAATTGCTTCAAAATAATAAATGCGGAAAATAACTTTAGATGTTGAAGGTAACTTAACCCTATATATAAAAAGTTAGTATTGCTTTGGGTTAATAAGATTATACATACATAGTCTAAAAAATGTTATATTCACTTTGTTTTAACCCTGTTGAACTTATTTGTTCTCTTTTTTTTTTTTTGGAATGCCAGCTCTCGAACCCGCGCCTTGTGGTAACAAAGCATGGCTTTAGAACCATCAAGGCACAAGGCAGCTAGCGAACTTATTTGTTCTCTAATCTTATTTAAATTCACTTAGTTTATTTTCTCCCCAATTAGTATCAGAACATAGAAAGTTTTACTATCATTGATAAAGATTAAATGGGATGCCTTTTATTAAAAAAAAGGTTGGGTGTGCAATGTGTACTATATAAGGGCTGTGGTGGTATCAAAGCCTGAGAAATCTGTAATGCAAATATATTACTAGTAAGATTGTCATATACTCCCTCCCGTCTTAATTATAAGATAAAGTTAATTTTTTTGGAGAAATTAAAGAAGTCAATTAAATCACTTTAGAATATTTTTATTTTTATTTTTTTCTTCAAACTAATTAATTTGACTAATAAACTGATATATAATCTAAGGATACTAAAAATATAAGTACTCTAAAGTGATTTAATTGGCTTCCTTAATTTCTCCAAAAAAGTCAATTTTATCTTATAATTAGGACCAGAGGGAGTACATTTATAAAATAGGGTTTTTTTTTTTTTTTAAATTTCTCCTAACCCATTTCTCTCTTCATGATTATGTCCCGGTACATATTGAATCTCTGCTGCCTAAATATTACAATTAATGTTATCTAGAAATATGTTTGATATTAAAACGGGGAAATTAGAGAGTAGGAATAAGGAAAAGTCCGGTTAAAAAAAAAGGAAAATGAAATATTTATTAATAAGAACTTTAAAAATTGTAATTATTTTAAAGGATCAAAAATTAAAATATAAATATTTAATTATGAAATTAACCCTGATCAGACTCCTTACATTTTCTCTAACCATGTGTCAACTATTTGACGGTTAGTTATCAATTGATGTTCCCTCCTCAAGTGTGTCTTTAAATTGAATTAACTTTTATTTGAATATTGAGATTCCTGTGATATTGGCAGCTTATTTAGGGAATTATTGTTTAAGAATTTTAAACTTTAGTATTTTTTATTTTTATAACACTCCCATTTGTTTCCATTTCTTTTGCATGAAAAATTACATATTTTTAAAAGAAATATATTATAAGATTTTTTTTGTGAATTTTTTTTTGTTTTTTAAAAATAATCAAGATGAGGTGGATTTCTAATTATTTATAAATTTTAGAAGCTATTTTAATGTGGGTAACTTCTAAAATAACATGATATGTATGAGAAAAAATATCATAAAAATATTGAGTGACATAAGTTTTTTTTAAATCAAAATTTATATGAAGATATTATCAGATTTGATGACCAGCTGTAAAACAATAAGGAAGGTTAATTTCATGTTTTAAAATTTATATTTTATTTTTTGGTCCTTAAAAATAATTATAATTTTTAAGACTTTACTAATATTTTTTTTTTGGTCCTTCTACCTAATTCTCCCTATTAAAACTTATGAACTGTTTTGGTGGGCAGTAATACATATTGGGAACACAGGATAAATAAATAAATACTTAATTAATAAAGGTCAGAATAATTAATAAATATTTGGTTTATAATGTGTGAGATTGTGATGTTAAATACATTTATCAAATAAGAATTTTGTTGGTGGATGATTGTACGATTTATAAGTAATCTTTAAATCTAGGGTACATATGTCCTATCCTGAATACCTATTTAAACACAACTCATCCAAATTTTTATTTAAAAAATAAATATAAAATTATTAAAAAAATAAAAATATTGTGAAACAAACCAGTCTCGTTAATCTTGCTTGATAAAGTTATTTTTTTTTTATGTAAATAACAAAGAATAATAGATTGCTAGTGTCATTTTCATTTTCTGGGGTTTAAGAAAAAGATGTTTAATATAAAATAAAGAAAAGAAAGCTATGCTTAACAAACATATGAAAAGATGAAGAAATTTTAAATCAAAGGGGAGGCACCAGGTGGTGGGATGCTTCCTTCACACGTTTCATGTGAATTGTTTGTTGCTTTTCGGCATTAAGTCTTCACACGTCTCTCTCTATTTGTTTATTATATATTCTCTCTTTAATTGACAAAGAAAGTTATCAGAGAAAAAAGAAAAAGAAAGAGTGATTTGTGGAGAGGGCGATGGAGGAACGTGGGGCTTGATTATGGGTTCCCTTAGCTTCAACCTAAAGTTATTTTCAATTGGTGGCCACATTTATGAGGAAAATTTGAATCTGGCTAAGATTAATGTTGTAAAAGTCAGACCGCCTATCAAATTGGAAAGACTATTGATTCACGATTTTTATTGTCAAATTAGTGACATAATAATTAAATAAATAATTATATACATATAATATACTTTTTTTGATCTTATTTATAAATCATTTTTTTGAGTGCGTAAAACGAACTTACAGTTAAAAACATTAAATGTGTCAAAAATATCATGTTTTTTTTTTTCATATATATCCTTATTTATAAAAAGAGTATAGGAGAGAGAATAGATAAAAAGTATGAGAGGTAATGAGTATAATATATGAGAGATAATGAGTATCTAATAATTATAAATAATTAAATTAGTGACATAATAATTAAATAAATAATTATATACATATAATATATTCTTTCCGGTCTTATTTATAAATAACTTTCTTTTTTATTGCGCAAAACGAACTTACAGTTAAAAACAATAAGTGTGTCAAAAATACCATGTTTTTTCATATATGCCCTTATTTATAAAAAAAAAGTATAGGAGAGAGAATAGATAAAAAGTATGAGAGATAATGAGTATAATATATGAGAGATAATGAGTATCTAATAAGGGTAAAATAGGAAAAAGGGTATAATTAAAAAAAAAAAAAAAGAAGCTTACATTTTCAGACAAAAAGTGAAATTTTCTTATAAAATGGACCAATCCTATGAGAAAAAAAGTTGCTTATAAATAGGATCAAGGAAGTATATTCATGATAAGCATAGTTATCACTATAATAATAGCACAAAATAACGAATTTTTCAATAAAATAATAACGTATGGGTACAAGTTGAATGAAAATATAGTGAGGGGTCAATTTTCTTTTATTTTTAAAGATTTTTTAAACCCTCGAGGTTTCTAAAATTCATTCGGTTATTGGTTCAATTTCAGGTTTTGACTCAGTGCAGATCTAATCGGAATCAAACTCACCAATGAAAACGGTTTTTCAGTCCAAATTGAGCCATTGACAAGCTCAATCAACAGTTCAACCGGTGTGATCATATAGTTTGATTTGGCACTTTTGTTTAATCACTGATAAGGATAGATTAGGATATTTATAAATTATATTATAGAATTGGGTTAAGGTGTAAATCTAGCAACCAACTATTTTTTTATTGACACCCAATATAACTAATTATTTTCAGGTGCAAAAGTAGATATAATTAATTTATTTGGTAACACTTATAGCAACGCCGTTAATCTGAGTTAACTTCTATTACTTTTTACATTATGGGTTCCACCAGCCTTCTCACTCTCTATTATTTTAATATATTTTTAGAAGAGTTAAGGTGTAAATTTAATAATAAACTATTTTCCTATAGGCACCCAACAATTATTTTTCATATGAGTATTTACAAGTCAAATATGAGAATTTCTATAAGAGCATTTATATTAATGCCCTTACTTTATTTTTTCATAAGAGCATTTTTAAAATAAATAAAGGGATTTAAAAGAATCTAGGGAATAAAAATTTTTTAGTCATTCACATCTTTGTCTTTCCACTAACAAAACTTAATTTTATTTTGACCCAAGGGGGTGCGGTAAAGAAAATTTTACAAGACAAATAAGTAAATGACCAAATTGTTTAACTCCCTAGATTCTTTTTTATCTTTTTATTTGTTTTGTAAATGTTCATATTTGTCTTGTAAATGCTTTTATGAAAAAAAAATAAAGTAGAGGCATTAATGTAAATGCTCATATTAATCTTGTAAATGCTCTTATGAAAAATAACTATGTTGAGTGCCTATAGAGAAATAATTGATTACTAAATTTATACCTTAACTCTTATAAAAATATATTAAAATAATAGAAAGTAAGAAGATAAGTGAGACTCACAGTGTAAAAAGCAACAGAAGTTAATTCGGATTAATAGCATTGCTACAAGTGTAACCAAATAAATTTGATTATATCTATTTTTTACACCTAAAAATAGTTAGTTGTATTGGATACCCAAAGAAAAATAGTTGTTTGTTAAATTTGTACTTTAACCCCATAGAATTTGGTGTGAGGCATATTTGATACTCCACCGGATTCTAAACATAGGAACTAATTGAGATGTTTGTTTTAGTCATTAATGTAGCTGGGTTCTTAATATATTTTATTTCCTAAATTTATAAACTTTCTCCGAATTATCTCTATCTATTGCATGTATTAAAAGGAGTTTTTATCAACATGATAATGATTAAAAGGATATTTTTGAGGAAAAAACACATATTTATTTTAAATAATTAATTTAATTAATTTTCTTAATATTTATAAATTAGTTTCCTAACTCAAATCTTATCTAAATAGGATCTAAGGAAGTATTTATAAAAAATCATCGTGAAGTTGTTTGTATACATACGGTGTATGTTTTCTGACTTTTCTCTCATGGTAAATAAAATGTAACTTAACAAACAGATGATTTTTTATTTGGTTAGACAATAATGTTCTTTATAAAAAAATATATTAAGATATTTATTATTGATTTATTAATTATTAAAAAATATTTGTATCTCTTTAAGAGTTATTTTGAAATAACGATTTGAGCGTATTCAAACCTATGATATGTGACCGTGATAACTACTCAGAGATAGCAAAATGCCCCTATTATGAGCCCATAAACCAGATTAATCAATTGCTGGTAGTATTAGATACCAATGGATTAAGTCAAAAAAAAATAGAAATTTAAGTTTTCAAAAGTAACTTTTGAATTTGCGACATACAAAGGAGCAATTGTGTGTTCGCCTAACCCCAAAACCATAATTTCAGAAGCACTTTTCCGTAAATCGAGACAAACTTCTCTCACATACTTATCTCATAAACTATAAAAGCTATTCTCTAAAAGCTAATCTAAACACAGAAGAATCCGGATCGGACCCGCGACCTCTCCCTAATAGAAGGCCAATATAATGTTTGTTAGGAATAACTTATTTTTTGGCAATAAGTGTTTATAAGTGGTGATTCACGGTATACGAAGTAATTATATAAGAAGAATTTTTTCTCAACTTATATAATAAAGACTTATTATTTAAAATTAAGTGATCCCAAACACAGACATAATACCTCCGTATTTCTATCCATCATGTGCGCCTCCTCCTCCCGTCTTCCATCAGCCCGCGCTTGCCATCATTTCATTTCCCTGTGTTCCGCTTCACGGCCAGAGGTCCAAATCTTGTCCCTCTCTTTGCCCTCCATACGCAGATACGCTCTCCCTCTCCCTCTCTCTCTTTGTTTTTCTTTTGGTCATTCTAGCCCCCACATGTTCATATTGGTCGCTGTTTTAGCATTTTTTTATTATTTTATTTTTAAAAAACCTTTTAATTTATATAATTTTGGGCTTTTGGCTTGATTTTTGCACGAGTTGATAAACTTCAATCTTTATAGTTTTGAATTGGTTGTAATTTAGTTTATCAGCTTTGACTTACTGTAATTCAATTTTTATAATTTAAATTTTAGAAATTGGGTTATAACCAAATTAAAATTATAATGACTGAGTTATATCGAATCAAAATATAAAAACTCAATTACTACTGAATCAAAACTATAAGAATTAAAATATTAAATCTCCTTTCATTTATTGCTGCAAAATAAAGTGTGATAACAGGTATGGTTATTGGTTAGGAAAAAAGTTCATGGTTCTTATATGCCACTGCGTTAGAATTCACGTTCAGAAAAGTAACCTTCATTTCAATTGATTTTTAAAAATCAAGGTGAGAATAAAAGTTAATTGATGTAATGTGATTTATATTTAGATAAATTGTTATTTAAAAATCAATCTTATAAAAATATATTTAAATGATGTATTGAAAAGCCAATTTCTAAATGTTTAAATTTAAAGAAAAAAAAACAGTCAGAGTGAAAATTAGAAAACGTTGCTTTATATAATAATTTTCTTAGGTTTTTGTATCAATCCTAATCCAAACATAAAATGATTGAAAAGTGGGGTAATTTAGCCTTTTGACAAATTATTTTAATAATTGGGGATCATCCAATGCCCTTGGTTAAAACAATGCACATTCTTTCAATTCTTGAAATAGGGTATAGGGATTTGTGAGTTTGGCCAAAGCAAATAGGGATTAATGATGATAAATGCATGTCTTATGTAATAAGAGAAGTCTATATGAGTTAAATTCAAAAATAAATGGACTAAGCTAGCAGTTTAGCAAATGTTTCTTTTTAATGATCAAGTGAGCACTATGGTTATCTACCAACTGACCTGTATCCTTGTTAATTTATAAATAAAAAAATTAATTTGTGAAATAGATGATGATGATATGATTTGAAAATATATAGAATAGCTTATAATGAAGTTAATACATTGATATTTAATATTGATATGTTGGATCTTGAACTTTTGAAATTGTTAATATTTTTATTGAATAAATTGATAATGAAAAAAACACACATTCAATCGTTTTACCTTTTCTCTGGCAAAAAATCATTATACATTTTCCTTTATTTTATAAAAGGGTTAATTCTTTTTTACCAGATTTTGGGGGGGGGGGGGGGGTTGTTAATTTTGCTGTATGCTGGTACCTGTTGATACAATTGTCGGTTATTAATGTTTAAACAAATTTTAGTTTAGATACCTATAATTTTAAATCATGATTTTTCATCCCCTACAGTTTTTCTGTCCAAAAAATTCTTATGAATAAAATATATGGACTAAAATAAAAACTTAATCAAAAGTATAGCACTGAAACTAAGACTCTAGGGACTAAGAACAAAACGTAATAAAAGAATAGTCTAAAGTCCAAACCAAAGTTTGTTAAAAATTATAAATAAAAAAAAATCTTAGGGCCCGTTTGATTCGATCCCATTACACCCTGCAGTGCAGTGCGATGCGATGGTAATGCAATGCAATATTAATTATAGGAATAATGTTTGGTTTGATTTTTAAGTAAGGTGCAATGAGTTAATATTCTAACCATGATTTAAAATTAATAAATTGCACAAAGTCTATTTTACTCTTAATATAATCTTTGTAAAAAAAATAGTTAAGAGCTGACAGCGACGGGGATGGAGGAGGAGGAGGTAGTGGCAGTGGCAATAATGGAGGTGAAGGGGATGGCGGCAAAGGAGGAGGTGGTAGCGGCGGCGGTGGAAGTAGTGAAGTGATGGTGGCGATGGGTAGCTGCGGAGATGGTGGCGGTGGCGGCAAAGGTAGTGTCTAGTGGCGGTGGGCGGGGGCGGCGACGGAGGAGGAGGTAGTGACGGTGGCGGAGGAGGAAGTAGTGTTGGTGGCAAGAGCGTGTGGCGGGGGGTGGTGGCGACTGCAGTAGTAGAGGAGGAGAAGATAGTGGCAGTGGTAGGGGGTGGAGGTGACAACGGTAGAGGAGGTAGTGGTGGCGACAGTGAATGGAGGTGACGATGGTGGACGAGGAGGAGGAGGAGACGGTGGCAGTTGTGTCGTGATGTGGCAAGTGAAATAAAGACACAAGAACTAAAGAGTAAATTGGATTTTTTTAGTTATGCAATGAGATGATAATAAGAATTTATAGGGGAAAAGGTATGAATGAGGATTACTAAGTTTTTGGTAATTTTCATTATCATGATAAACCCTATTATCATGCTAAAGAGTAACAAAACACTCTTCTTTTGATAATATAATCATGATTATCATTACAGGCATGCAATGTAGTTGAACCAAACGACTCTCAATTTTACCTTATTTCAGGACAGGGAAAAATCCCCGTTTAGTTGTTTTTTTTTGGGTCAGAAGGACCCAATGCAACCATTCTTAGCGGGAGCTCCTCAGCTATATGCAGAAGCCTTTAAGCCAATGAGGTTTAACACAGTTGGTTAAGGTCTTGCTACCCCGATCACAAGGGAGTGTGTTCGAACCCTCTGACCGATGGGGAGACCTCATTGGTAGGCGATCTCGTAAGTCCCTTGTAAGCGCTCAAAGAGCCTTGGGGCCGTGCCCTGGCCTTGGTAAGGGACTGGTGTCGAATTTACCTAAACTTTTTTATATCAAAAAAAAAAAAATGCAGAAGCCTTTAACATGGAAGGCATTTGCATATAATTGAAAACAAGTTGTCCTGTTAAAAATAATTGTACCCTCTCAAATTAATGATACCATAAAATAAGAAAATAGGGTATTAATTCCAATGTTGGAAATTAGATTTTCTTGTTGAAAATAGTTTCCCCCCCCTCAAAATCAATTTCTTAAAAAAAGAAAAAAAAATCAATTTCTTTATCCACTCGGCATGAAAACTAAAATATTATTTTTTTGGATAAAGATAAAATATTTGATGTCAAGTTGCCAACAAGCATTTTGTTTGCTTTAGTTTTTTTCAGAAGTGTTTTTTATTAATTATAAAAAAATTATATGAAAAAAATTCTATCTTAATTTTTAAAAAAGACTTAAAAAACACAGTACGTCCCAGTTCTCTCAACCGAGCTAAAATATAAATATTTGATATATTTTCCCCATAAACGCGACTCTGGCGCTACAACGCACCCTCGTTCGGGAGATGGTGCCTCACACGCCTTAATGGAGAAATTGAGAAGACTTGTTAACGAGATCGCCTACTCTCACAGTCTCACTAAGCTGCCTCCTCTTCAACGATCTATTGTTCCTTTCCTTTCTCTGGCCTCTTCTCTCTACAAGCTCGTTCTTTCTCTTCGCTACTATCTCTACGAAGTTGGCTTCTTCCAAAGGCACCGGTAATTCCCTTTTCTCCGTCTCATTGTTTTCTGTCTTTCTTGTCCTATCCAATGCCTTTCTTGGTGGTTATAAGAAATTCAGTCGGAACATTGATGTTGAGTGTTGTTCTTATTCAATCTCGAAGGTTGCCCATACCTGTTATTAGTGTCGGGAATTTGACATGGGGAGGCAATGGGAAGACACCGATGGTTGAGTTCATCGCACTCTGGTTAGCTGATTGTGGAATTTCGCCTCTGATTCTTTCCAGGGTATTTTCATCTGTTTACGCTGTTTTTCCAATTTCTTAGATGTTACAGCCTTACTGATCAATTTTGTCTGGAATTTAGCTGGTCAGTTCAATACTTTTCTTGAGCTCACTTTCAGAGTGTTGTTTTCAAAATCTCTCCCCTTCAGTTTTCAAAGACATGCTTTCTTTTTCCTTTTTTTAATACTGAACCGTTTATGATTTTGACCATACAATGTGACTGGCTCATTGTTTCAACTTTCAGTTTGGATATAAACCCTGTTTTTCTATTTTCTATTATTATTTACTAGCATAAAAATGCAAGTTGCTTACAATTTTTCTCCCCGAACACACTCATTCCATTCAATAATCTGGCTTCATTTCTTGAAATTTCATTGTTAACTTGAAAAGTTTATATCACGTTAAGGGTTAACCATTGAGCTGGCTTGGTATGATTCTTGAAATAACCTGGTGCAACTGATGCGTAATATATTTTCTTTCTACTGGTAGGATCCCATCCCAGCACGTTCGGGCTGGCGAGATCACCATTAGAACTTAGTCACCATAATAGACACCTCATTTGGATTCTAAATGGAAGAATCTCAAATGGTTTCAGTCTGCAGTTGCTTCTCCTCAACTTCAAAAAATCTCAGTGATGGAGCGCTTCTTCAGCAACTTCAATTATGACTTCAAACTCATCATCCTCACCTGCTGCCTCTTCATCTCTAGTCGTCCCCTCTACCTATTCAAATTTCCGTTTCGATTAGAAGAGGCCATTGAAATGAGAATAGCAAGAATACTTAGTTTTGCACAACACATACAACCTTTTGCTAGATATTGTCAATCAAAAGTCCCTCTTCCACATCAAAACCTTCAAATTTTTTGGCTCCTACATGCCGCAAGTGTCAATCAGATATTTCAATTTTGCACAAGCAGAAGCTTCCCGAATGTACCTAATTGGTCCTCTCTAATTAGTAATTATATTTACCAAGGATCATGGGAAGAGGCTCTGGTTGTGTATAAACAAATTCGATATGAAGGTGTCTACCTTTTTAGTGTGATCCCTTTGTTACTTAAAGCTTGTGCTTCTCTTTTGTTCTTTGAGTATGGGAAGGCTTTGCATGCAGAGTCCATTAAGACTGGTTCAGATGGTGATGTAACAATTGGAACCACATTAATCAGTATTTATGCTAGGTGTGGTGCTGTTCTTGATTCCTATAAGGTGTTTGAATCTATGCCTGAGAAAAATGTTGTCACCTGGAATGCCATGATTAATGTATACCTAAAAAATGGGGACACAAATTCTGCTTTAATTCTATTTGACAAGATGCCAGGACGAACAGACGTAACTTGGAATCAGATGATTGATGGGTTTGCAAGGAGTGGGGATATTATCACTGCTCGGCAGTTGTTTGATAATGGTCCATCTGAGTTAAAAAGTGTGGGAACATGGACTGTGATGGTTGATGGGTATGCTAGAAGAGGAAATATGGAAGTTGCCAGAGAGATCTTTGAGCAGATGCCTGAGAGGAATTTCTTTGTCTGGTCTTGTATGATTTGTGGGTACTCAAGGATAGGCAATGTCAAAGAGGCAAAGGCCATTTTTGGGCAGGTTCCAGTCCGGAATTTGGAGATATGGAATTCCATGATTTCTGGGTATGTCCAGAATGGATTTGGTGAGGAAGCACTAAAAGCATTTGATGATATGCTAGCTGAAGGGTTTCATCCAGATGAGTTTACTGTTGTTAGTATTTTATCTGCTTGTGCTCAGCTAGGGCTTCTAAATGTTGGTAAGAAAATCCACCATATGATAAGAAAGAGAGAAATAAAGATGAATCAATTTGTTCTGAGTGGATTAATTGACATGTATGCCAAATGTGGGGATTTAATCGATGCTAGACTGGTCTTTGAAGAGTATACTGAAAGGAACATCTGCTGCTGGAATGCAATGATATCTGGTTATGCTATCAATGGAAAATGTCTTGAGGTTTTAGAGTTTTTGGGCAGAATGGAGAATTCAAAAGTAAGGCCTGATGGCATCACCTTTCTTACTGTACTTACAGCTTGTGCTCATGGGGGCTTTGTCAATGAAGCATTAGAAGTAATTTCCAGGATGCTGAAATGTGGATTAGAAATAAGCATCAAGCATTATGGATGCATAGTTGACCTCTTGGGGCGGGCAGGGAGATTGAAGGAGGCTTATGAGTTGATTAAAAAAATGCCAATGAAACCCAATGACACAGTTCTGGGGGCAATGCTTGGTGCTTGTCGGATTCATTCAGATTTGGGAATGGCCGAACAAATAATGAAGGATATTAGGGCACAAAGTTTGGACTCTGTTTTTGGCGATCATTCTTACAATGTGCTCATGTCCAATATCTATGCAGCTTCTGAAAAATGGGAGAAAGCTGAAAGGGTGAGGATTGTCAAGGTGAATGAGAGATCCCAAAAGACACCTGGTTGTAGCTCAGTCATATTCAGTGGCTCAGAGCGTCAATTTTGTGTTGTTGCCAAATAACAACTATTGTAAACTTGGGTATGGCTTACTGAGAAACATGCAAGGAGCTTATTCTAATAGTACTGTCTTGGAGCTCTGCATTAAGACTGAATCTGTTTTTACTGCTCCCACAATAGGTTGATGTTCCATTAGTTCAACTATACAAAGTACATGAAGCTTGTTAGTTTCCTTATCACTCTTATCAGAGTTGAAGACAAGATATACTAGGCATTGAAATCAAAAGCAGAGGGGGTTGTAAATTCATTGTAAATCCAGCCATACGCTTTCACAATCTAACCTGGAAGAATGACTTTGGTATGTGCTTCAAACAGCAACTTCTAGTAATGTGACTTTGATCTGTCATAGTGCTCCAAAAAGTTTTTGAAAATGAACTTGATGTCTGGGTAAGGTGGTTTGAACATGTATAGAGAAATCTGTTGAGACGCCGGTCAGGAGGGTAGAACAATAATTTGGAATCATCTTGAAACACACTCAATAGAGTTATTGAATGAGACATTTTGGTTAACAATATATCTAAAAATTTAATTGTTGATCGAGCACAATGACTGATTCGGGTGGAACAAATAGGCAATTGAACTAATTGAAATAGGCAATTTAAACAAATTGAAATAGTTATACTCGATCCACATTTGTCAGTCGTACAATGGCTGGATGGATATGTTCTGTGATACCTCTAATGCTTATTTTTTTGAGTTCACCGGAAAAACCTCTAATGCTTAGTACTGACAGTCTCAGACTGATTTTATTGAAATTAGCTGTCTCAGACTGATGGAGACTGCTGGTATCCTGTTAGAAACTAAGCTTCTTATCTGAGTTGAGCGCTTAGAAAGCTGTCCATGCTCCACATGCCCTAGAAAGTTACAACGAGTATCTTGAGTTGCTATATCCTAAAGTTGATTGAAATGCCAATCCTTGACGAGAAACTAAAACTATAATAGTAATGCATATTCAGTTCAACTTTTGACCAGCAAGATGTATAGCTGAATCCATCTATCCTTTTTGGTGGCAGGGTTATGGAGGTGGAGATGAAGTCAACATGCTTCAAAGACATTTATTAGGGACAGCAGTTCAATTTGGTGTTGGTGCAAATCGAGCTGCTGTTGCAAGTCATTTCATTAAAAAATATGGCTATATTAAAAGCCATCAAAGTTCATGGTGTGAGGAACTTTGCCTTACTAGGAAGAAGGAAAGTTATCCTGATTCCAAAAAAGTTGGAGTTGCCGTTCTTGATGATGCAATGCAGGTATTGCAATTCATTCACCTTGCCCTTCTCCCCTTTCGTTGATCTACGGTCACATGATTTTCTTCTATATTATTTGTTTAAACATCTGATGCGCCATCTAAGATATGCTCCTTAAGTTATGTTCATTCTCAGTTTTGTCTGCTGCATTTGATTGCTTGAGATTTAAATTTTTTGTGATAATTACCAAAAGGAATTTATGGTGATAAAATATTGTTACATTGGCTTGCTGTTAGCTCTAAATTGTATGATTTATATGCAAGGCAGCATTGGAGCTTGTGGCGAGATTTGGAGATTGTAATGGTTAATGGATTAACTCTTTGGGGTAACCTTCAACTAATGCCACTTGGGCCATTAAGGGAACCTTTGACTGCACTTCAACGGGCAGATGTTGTTGTTGTACATCATGCAGACTTAGTATGCTGATATTTTTCCCCAGCTGCTGATATAATTTTTAATTTCACGTGTTTTACAGATATACAAATATGATGTAATGAGGCTTTTACATTTGGAGATTTCCAGGTTTCTGAAGATAGTCTTGAGGATATCAAGTCAGTTGTTCAAAAAGTTAAAAAGTCTGTTCCTATGTTCTTCACAAGAATGGATCCATCTTACTTAATTGATATGAGAGGCATTAACTCTAAAGTACCTTTGAGGGTTCTACACAAAGCTCTTGTATTATGTGTTTCCGCCATCGGTTCTGCAGATTCTTTTGTGAAGCAGGTCCAAAAGGTACTCTTCCTTAATTTGCTTGTGATATGTAGAAAGGATGGGAAAGAAGACAGAATAGAAAATAGAAGATAGAAGAGTGAAAGATAGACAAATTTGTAGAAGAGAGAGCCTAGAGAGAACAGGACTCAATTTATTTATTCAAATTTCAAAGTCTAACTACAACTATCAATGACCATTAATTTATAGCCTACTTATTAACAAACTACCCCCTTTAACTCCTCTAACTAACTCCCTCGTTTATTTTGAATCACACAACAGTTTGCATGAAAGTTGCTTCTTGAGATGCTGGGAAACTGTGATCTGAAAATCCCCCAAACACGCACATAAACATATAGTGTGTGAAATATTTCATTGCCTACATTGAGACGCTGCAAAATACCAACTCGTAGACAAGACATGAAAGAGACGTGCATTACTATTAGCATAAAATAGTTTTAACTGGATAAGTTTTTTTGTTTTTTTAAAGTTTGGGCTCTCCTATTATGTTAATCTGTCTAATCCATTGAATTATTGTCTTCCTTAAAATAATGAAATTTGTGCTGCAAAACAACCTGATCCATACTGCTAAAGGCATGTTTAATCCCAAAAGACTGCAAGAAATGTAATGGACATTTTTCTTTTCCACTTGAATTGCCATTTTTTTTGTGATACTCAATCATGCTTCCACTAATTTGGGATGTTTATACAAATGCTAATCCTTTCTTGGTATCCCTTGCATGGCCAAAGCAACCAAAATTCTTTGCCATCATACAACTAGCCATCATGTTTGATATCTGTTATGTTCTAGCACTTTCACGTGAATGTTTGACTTGTGTTTGCTTTACCTTCGTGTGTATTTTTCACTCTGAACTGCGGATTACTTGAGGCAGATGGGAGCTGTTTATGTTGATCGAGTTGATTTTAGTGATCATCATATATTTGATGCTGAGGTATGATTTTCTGGTTTGGTGTTTGACAACTATTTTTTTAAACACATCTCTGCTTATCTGAACCAGGTGGGGAAAAAACCTAAGAAGAAGGGGGAAAATAGAAACACTAAAGAAGCTTGAGGCACTTATTAAGCTTGAGTCTCGCTTATTATGTTAGTTCTAGTTATCATTAAAGGACAAAATGTAGATTCAGTTTTTAAATTATTTGATAAAACTATGATATGTGAATAATTCTCCCCCTTTTCTAACACCTAGCAACGCATCATCTCTCTTAAAAAAGATGGTTCAAATGTCATAGTTTCATTAAAAACCTTGGAAACATCGAAACAGCTTGAAGGCTTTTCACTTGTTAATTCATGTCATACATTCCTGCTGCTTAACACAGCACTTAATAAATATGCGGAGAAAACTGCACTTGAAGCGTTAAGCTACCTACTTTGTGAATTTCATGTGTTTAATCCCCTTCACGTTTTTGCGTTTAAAACTAAGCCGTTAATCTCATATGTTGGTTTGATACAGGATATCGATATGATCAGAGCCAGACTTAGAGAACTAGAGATCAAGTTTGGTTTGAAGCCAATTGTTGTTGTAACAGAGAAGGTAACTATAAATATACTCATTTCCATGCACACACAAGTATGCAAACATATAAGTTAAGAACAGTAATCAGTCATTGTAAGATTACAAATATATATATATATATATATTTGATTAGTTACTCCTTTCACTTCTCCTCTAGAACGCACTTGAAGACATACTTGTGCTTATGCCTGAACTCATCGCCTTGTTTATAAATTTTCATCTTGTTCAGGATTATGATAGGGACCCAGAGATCCTTAAGCAATTGGATCCATTCAATGTTTTTGTGCTCTGTTCTAAACTGAAGGTGGTGCCCTACTGCAACAGCTCAGAGGAAAGCTTTAAAAAGTTTCTGAGGGATCAGCTGAAGTCAAAATTTCCCGCTGCCAACTAGCTAGTTTACGTTTTTTTTTAAGGCATAGGTATCTTCTATTAGAGGTAATTCTATTTGAGGCACTGTCGGGCACTAAATGTAAGCACATCTTTCAATGGGAATTCGAACTTTGGTTCGCCACATTATGGGACTAGCCCCTTCCACTAATTTACATTATTAATATTCCCTCACAAGCATGTGCTCAAAATATTCATATTTGTAAGGCCTCTCAGTATTGCAATCAAATAGGTTTGAATTGGAAAAAAAAAAACGTTTTTGATTTGGATAGTAATCCAATCACGCTCTTGTTAGATTTGAACGTACTTAAATCTAGATTATGCTTTTTAATTGTTTCTTTTTTGGGATAAGGGAAAAGACCCTCATTGGAAATTTTATCGATGAGAAGTGCTTGATAATTTTTTATGCATGATACTCTAACTTGCGTTTTTCTCACTAAGTAAACTTTTCTCCTGAATTCTTATGTACCAAAAAAAAATTTAATGGGTTTTCTCTCTCTCCCAATTTTCCCTTTTATGGGATAAAATTGTTTTTTTTTTAATGAATATCAAAATCTTAATAACCTTGCTTGATCTAATTTCATCTACTGGTAGTCACACATGTTATGGGCTTTGTGTTTTTATTTTCCTTGTCTGATCAGGGACAATTATAAATCCACATACACATCAATGTCCAAAACCTTCCTACATAAAGAAGAAAACTCACGTACACTCGTATATTTCTACAGTCAAATTTTCAACCTCCTTTTTCTTTTTGGGTTCAGAATTAAGAGTCTGTTGTGATATATTGATTGATAAGGAATATTCCAGAAAAATACCTTCATAATATCAAAATCCCAAAATAGTTTTGTTTTGTACAATAGTTTAGGTATTGATTTTACCTGATTAGTAATACACAACTCATTTTAGTTAGAAATCACTGATTTGAGATTTTCAAATTTTAAAGGTATTTTTCTGGAATTTTTCCATATTGATGTATTTATTTTTAAATCAAATTCATTGGTTAATGTTTGTTGTTCCCTGATGGAAAAAAAAAAAAACCAATGTTATATGGTTGGGTGATGATATAACCTAAAAGGCATAAAGGGGCACCAATTTGGGAGTCAGATGCTTTCTCACAGTAACTTGGGAAAAAAGTTTATAGAGTCACATCATGCTTAATGCTTATGACCTGAAGGAAAACTGCAGGTCTTCTGATCATAAAAGAAGAATCAAGAACAGAGAAACAAGATCATGACCAGTTGAGAGAAAAAGAAAATCATGAACCATGGCTTTTCTGTTACTATTTTGTTGTGATTGGATAAGTGGGATGAATGAGAGCAGACTTGAAAGAGGACATAAAGTTGCCTTTCACATTAATGTCAGTATCGTTCATTTTATAGTGGCATATGCTGTTAAAGTATTTTGATTTGATGGCACCTCATCATTTTGCACCATACACTAAACTTCCTTTTTCTTATTTGGGTGGGGTGAACTATTGTCTTTACATTAATGTGAAGGTCTTCTTTTCTATGAAAAAAATGAGGAACAAAAATTAGATTCGTGTTTGATATAGGGTAGGAATGAGGACAAAAATGGGTTTTGCCTAATAGATGAGCCCAAAAAGTCAGCCCAATTATAATAGAAGCCTAATAGATGAGCCCAGAACGGCAGACCAATTATTTTTTTTTTTTTGCCAACGGCAGACCAATTATGTAAAAGAAGGTTGTCATGACAAAATCCAATTATGTAAAAGGTAATGATGACAAAATAATGAGGGAAAAAAATAGGCTCGTAGAGTATAAAAATGGATTTTGCCTAATAGATGAGCCCAAAACGTCAGCCCAATTACTATAAAGGCCCAATAAATGAGCCCAGAATGTCAGTCCAATTATGTAAAAGAAGGTGATGATGACAACAAGTGCGGTGAGCGTGGATCGAACACGCGACCTTCAGATCTTCAGTCTGACGCTCTCCCAACTGAGCTATCCCCGCAAGTTGGAAAATGAACCATTATGCTTTAATTTAACTATTAGTATATCTTATTCTTCATTTGGTTTTATCAGTGGGCTTGACGGGCTGAGGCGATCCGCATGAGAGCTGTGTTTTGTGCTGCTGGAGATTAAGAATATACTAGTAGGAAACAAGGCGTATATTCTATGTGATTTATTTATTTGATTTGATTCTTGTTTTAGTTCTAGTAATTTCTCTCATTTTGATTACCTGAACAGAAGTTTTTTCATTTTGCTCACTGGAGACCAAAGATCATTTAGGTTGTGTTTGGTTCAACAAATGTTAGGTTAGGTAAAGGTTTTTTTAAGTTAGGTTAGAGGAGGTTATAATGTTATTTGGTTCAAAAAGAGGATAGAGAAGGTTTGATATCTTGTTTGGTTCAGGATGTTAGGTTAGGGGAGTTAATTATAAGTCGACAAAAATACTCTTCTACCTATTTTCATTCTTCTTTTACAATGTATATATTTTTTGTTATTTCTTTGTTATTTCCCTCATATTTTGTTTCATCATAGCATGATTGAAAACCAGAAATAAAAGATGTAATATCTGAAAAAGGGCCTTAGGATGAAGATCTAAGTTTAGTGTTTATGTTTCTGCGTCAATACATAATTTGTATACATAAAAAACACACAATAGCAATTCTCATTTTATTACCTTATATTGGACAAGAACATCATTGTCCTTCATTGTTTCATGAACAATATTCCCATCTTCATCTTCAACTATAAGAATTTCTTTAGGCTTTGCCATACGATAGATCATATTGCTTCCATGTGAAAAAGACACGATGAATTTGAATATACCAGTCACACAAAATAAATGTTGAATTTACTGCAAAAAAAAGTCATTAAACAAAACGATTGAGATTGGAATGACATTAAATGTGCTTAACTTTGAAGTAAAAACCAATATTCTATATACAGTTCAGTGTGTGGAGATAGAACAATATACTCGAGCATTGACTTGCGCTAGGACTAGGCCCATTAGTTCTAACTATACTTCGGGCAATAATTATACACTAGTAACAGGAAAAGACAAAACAAGATGCAAGAGATTGGAAACTAATTTCAGGAATCAATTTCGCACGGGAGAGGGAATGAAAAAAAAATGAAATGTAGAGGGACAGATTCTTTTTCCAAGAGAGGGCACTGTTGGAATTTTAAAAAATTGTCATGGACAATTTAGCCACAATTGTACACAAATATTTTCTCATATAGCAAAAACCCTAAATTTAAAGGTTTTGTAAAGTGGTGGAAGTTACTACTAGAGGACGAAAAACCTTCGACACCTAACCTCACCTCACCTCCTTCAAACCAAACACCTATTTTTAATCTTCAATCCTCCTCCAACCTAACCTAACCTAACCAAACCCATCCTTAGTACTTATCTGCGGTGGAGAAAAATGTAAGAACATTGACTAATTAGAAAACGTTACAAAATTGTCAGCAAAATTATTGCCAACCGCTTTAAGAGAGTCATGAACCATCTGGTTGCTGAAAACCAGTGTAGCTTTATTGCAGGAAGACAGGATGTGGCTAATATCATTATTGCTCAGGAGGCAATCCATTCCATGAGATACAAGAGAGGTAAGAAGGGGTATATTGCCGTGAAGGTTGATATAGAAAAGGCTTTTGACTGTCTTGATTGGCGATTTCTCGAATTCACTCTTAACAGCTTGGGTCTGGGTCCTGATTTTGTTAAGTTGATTATGTCTTGTGTTTCGTCCCCTTCCATGAGCATTATCTGGAATGGAATTGCCTCTGAGCGATTCCGGCCTTCTAGAGGGGTGAGACAGGGTGACCCTTTGAGTCCTTATCTGTTCGTCCTGTGTATGGAAATGCTTGGCCAACTTATCCATCATGAAGTTGATCTAGGAAATTGGCTTCCCCTTAAATTGAGCTCTAATGGGCCTAAGCTATCTCACCTATTCTTTGCGGATGATCTTATACTTTTCGGAGAGGCTTCAAACGAGCAGATGACTGAGATCTGCGATGTCATGACTCTTTTCTGCCGAATCTCTGGTCACAAAATTAATTTGAATAAATCTAAAATGTTCGTCTCTAGAAATGTTCATTTTAATAGGGCATATGAGTTGAGTCAGACTATTGGGATTGGACTGACTGCGGACCTTGGGAAATACTTGGGCGTTCCCCTCCTGCACAAACGGATGGTTAAGAGGATGTTTGCACCTCTTCTCCAAAAGGTGAAATTGAAATTGGCTAACTGGAAAGGTAAATACCTGAGTATGGCGGGTCGATCAACTCTCATCAAGTTTGTCCTATCAGCGATTCCTCAATACCAGATGCAATCAACCCTTATTTCGAAAGGGGTGTTAGCAATGATTGAAAAGCTCAGCCACGATTTCTTTTGGAATCAACATGATGAATCAAAGAAGCTGCACCTGCTTTCATGGGACGTTCTTAAAAGAAGAAAGTGTGAAGGTGGTTTGGGTATAAAAGACTTGCACTGTCAAAATAAAGCTTTTCTCATGAAATTATGCCGGGGTCTTATCAAAAAACCGGATGCCTTTTGGGTGAAATGTTTACGAGCGAAATACTCATGTGGATTTGCTGTTGTTCCACATGTTCAGAGGTGGCGTAACCAATCGGCGGTTTGGTGTGGGGTAGTGACGGTCTGGAATGATTTCATAAGAGGCCTTGGCAAATGCCTGAGAAGTGGCCGGAATATGCTTGCTTGGCAGGAATGCTGGACCTCAGTGGATAATCCCCTTAAATACTTTATTGACAAAAACAGCCACCTAGTTGATTTGAGTGCTAATGTTCGCTCCTTTAGGACTCAATCGGGGCATTGGGATAGAGCAAAATGGGAATCCTTCCTTCCAAATTGGGTAGTGGATAAAATATTGTTGATTCCCCCTCCTTCGGGCATTGATGAGGATACTATCTGTTGGCGAAATGCTCCTGATGGGAACTTTAGTGTAAAATTAGCATACGACGCAATCTTTCATCAGACATTCATAGCCACCAACGTCACTGGCAGACTCTATGGCGCTGGGGAATTCCTGAACGTGTCAAACTCTTTCTATGGCAAGTATTCCATGATAGGCTTCCCACTAATGAGATCAGAGCGAGACACAATCCGAGAGCCTTAAACACCTGTCCTTTTCAGTGTGATAGTGTGGAGAGCATTCTTCATATTTTGAGAGATTGTGAGCAAGCTCAGAGAGTGTGGTCAGCTTTAACTAACCCTCTATATTATAGTATGTTTTTCTCTGGTAATTTGCAGGATTGGCTCAATTGGAACTTACAGCACTCACCAGGAAACAACAAGATGGCTAGATGGCCTTGGCAAAATGTCTTCAGTACCGCATGTTGGATACTATGGAAAAACCGTTGTAGAAAAGCTTTTGAAGGGTCTTCAGACAGCCCGAAAGAGATTGTTCACAGATGTATTTATTATCTCTCAGAAGGTGTGCAGAACGGCAAGTTTCGGCATCAGATATTCCAAGTCCCAGAACGAGGAGTACTTCACTGGCAACCTCCTGATCCGGGCGTTCATCGTTTAGATGTTGATGGTTCAGTTCTCAGAGACTGTCAGGCTGCTTGTGGAGGTGTTATCCGTGATCATCAAGGTAATTGGATACGTGGATTTCAACAGAAGTTAGGACATACGTTCTCAACTGCTGCGGAAATCCATGCAATCCAATGTGGCCTCCTTCTATGTAAACAATTGGGGCTAAAGAAAATCAGGATATTCACTGACTCACTTCAGGCAGTCCATCTATTATCCACTTATTGTGTTTCGGATCATCTATCGTATGATGTGATCTTGGCAACCAGATCTCTTATTTATAGTGATTGGGAGGTAGAAATTTCCCACGCTCACAGGGAAAGCCTTCGTTGTGCGGATTATCTTGCAAGAATGGCACACATGATTCCGCGGGAGCACGAGGAACTTGGGATTTCACCAATTGAATGTTTTCATTTCTTTGCTTTAGATTGTGGCTTACTAGATCAAAAACATCCTATAGGACCTAGCCTATAGTGGGTGTCAATTTCAAGCTTTGCTTGCCTTTGTATAAAAAAAAAAAAAAGAAAACGTTACATAACGTTACGACTTACAATCGAACACATCGAAGTAAAAAAATGTTGAATGATACATCAAATTTTTTTTGGGAAATCAGGAAAATGTTTACTAGCGTGGCTTGAGATTGTTATGTTATGATACGTCCTTAATAAACAAACTTTAATTATATCCTTAAGATTTGAACAGTTTCTCAACTTCTGTCTATAAATCAGATTATCCTCTCGGTCTGTACAATAGTATAAATCACACTAGGAAAGCGTCTGGACTTTGTTACTTCTATTGAGCCAGAAGCCTAATTGGCTCGAACTCGTAATTTTGTAACCCTGTATATATTTGTTTATTACATTTCTTTTCACTCAAAAAACAAAAAAAAAAAATGCAAAGCAGCTGTTGTGTCGGTTACGGAGGAGATCCAATTAATTCAACACAGTAGTACAAGTCCAGTCCCTGCAGAAAATGAAAGTAAAAATGAATAAAAAAAACTAGATATGAAAGTAATTAGTTTCTTGGGAAAAAAAAGCATATCATGTTTAGTTTTTTCATTAAAAATATAATCATTTTGTGTAATATACTTGATTAAATTAAAAAATTCATACAATTATCGTATTATTATTTTAAGAAAAAACCTGCCACTTATCATTCTTTAGTTTTTTGTCTTGTTTTGTTTTTGTTTTTTTTTTTTTTTGCCAACACTTATCATTCTTTAGCTAAAGAATGAGACAACAATGACAAAAATTCACATAAGGGTTTCATAAAATGTAAACTCCTCAAAGGAAGGAAAAGCAATAATTTGCCTCGTTGAAGGAACTTACAGGCTAAGGAAATAAATCCTGGAAGAAAGAGGTCAAGTCCCCTTTGTTAATATCAAATTGCAACAACTTCTCCAAGGCATCCTGCATTTCAACCCATAACCAACACTCAAGTTAAAAAGTTAAAAATCATATCCATCCATGTCTGAAATTTAACTCTTACATTGACACACCTTATATTGACGATCTTGACCTGATATGTTGTCATTGCACAGCCTCTCAACACGCTTATCATTTACAACTGCATCCAACACCACTTCTGCTCTTTCTATAACTTCATCTGGAACACCTGCATGAACATGTGGTTTGTATTAAGGTTCATAGATCTGATCATGGACTGTGCAGGGCAAGGTTAATGTTATTATAAATAGGAGCATACAGATGCAATCATCAAATGAAACAAAATCACTTAGATAGTTCATTGTTACTACCTTTGTTCCTATTTATAAGTCATTTTCTAAGAATTTTTATTGTTCTTATTTATAAGTCATTTTGTAAAATCTATTAATCAATAATAATGTTTTCCAAATGGTGCCCTTAGTATGGATATTGTTGGGTAATCATGAGAAGAGAATGCCTTGAGAGGGATCAAGAATTTGCATTTAATCAAAGGTATCTAGAAAGATGGGGTAATTTTAAGACAATCCATTAATTTTAACTAGCTTTCTTTGTTTGTGTGAACTAGTTGATAGTGTCATAAATATTGGAAATGGGAATAATATCAAGACGCCGGTTGTCCTGTAGTAGACGTACCGGCAAGTAGTGCACAGTGCAGCCCTGCAGGATACCAAAAAGTACTGTCAATTTCATCAACGTTTCAGAAAATACCCAGATTTTTTTGGCATGCCCAAATTAAGAAAGCAAAAGAGTACCATAGCTATGTTGTGCATGACCAGGAACAAGCCTGCATTGGACGAGATGAAAACCAAGATAAAATCTCTTTTAAGCGGCTGGACTACATCAATCTAATGTCGAGTAATCACAATACACAGAGTGGAAGGAATCACTGCTCATTTGTTAATCCAAATTCTATGTAAACATACAAAGAACTAAAATCAGCGTATTGCAACAAATGCATGCTCAAATTAAACATTTTAGAAACACTGTTCTCCCTCTCCTTATTTTTTGATGGGAAGCATCTTGCAGAGGTTTCAATATATTAGATTCATATATCTGAAGTTAATGAATTTGATGAAACATTTTACAATTTCCGTCCAAACAAAATTTTCAAAAGAAAATGACCATCTTGTGGCTGATAGAATCCTTAGCCCAATGTCATTAAGAGGCAATATAAAGTTACCTATATAAAAATGTGATGTCCTCCATCTGTGAGGAATTGTCATCAGGCCTCAGGACACTCATTGTGTACAACTGAATCTTCCTGGACTGAAATTCACAAATAGATAGCCATGTTAATATGATAACTTAACAATGAGTGTTCAAAAACTTGAACCCCACAGAGACGCATTAGCATAACCTTGGTTAAGTAAGGCTCTTGCAATAACTCGGTGAGATGAGTGCACACAAAAACCTGCACATCACAAAATTTGCTCAACGAACTCCCAGATAGAGTCCCCTGTCATTCTCTTCTTGAGTTGGGGCTTGTAATTTCGAGAGATACATGAGGGTGAAAATACTCTTTTACTAGTTTTGCAATTTCTAAAAAGAGCACTGTTAAATCAGACTCTGCAGTAAAGACAAAATTTCCCCCACATTAAACATTTCCCAATTATAATACTGGGAGTCCCAGAAATTTGAATTAGATAAAACTTCACTATCTACATATCATTGCAGACAAAGGAATTTAGATTTCAACTTCTAACATCCTGGGTAGTGAGCATTAGTGGGCAAATGCAAGCCAGTGGAAGGAACTTTAGAAGTTAACTAGGAAGAAAAGGGGGATTCAGGAATCATAACCTGATCGTAAGTAATAGGCCCTACAAGGTTAACTATTACTCCCTCCTGTCCTAATTATAAGACAAAGTTGACTTTTTTAGAGAAATTAAGGAAACCAATTAAATTACTTTAGAGTGTTTATATTTTTAGTATCTTTAGATTATATATTAGTTTATTAGTCAAATTAATTAGTTTGGAGAAAAAAATAAAAATAAAAATACTCTAAAGTAATTTAATTGGCTTCCTTAATTTCTCCAAAAAAGTCAACTTTATCTTATAATTAGGACCGGAGGGAGTAGTTCAAAAGACACCCATGATTAGAAAATTCTATGGAGAAATTTGAAACCTGATGTCCCAAAAGGAGAACATGATAATTGAAAAGTTCGATGCTAAACTGAGGATGCAGGTGTATTAATAATGTGAATTGTGAAATACAGGTAGGTTATGATGTTCTTTGTTTTTTTTGGGGACAAATATGATGTTCTTTGTTTACTTTGACTTTAAAAATCATAGTAAAAACTGAAAGCATCACAAGACCTGATTATTAATTGTATGCTATAAAATGGTAAAAGCCTCTACTTTACGTGCTCCAGTATTGCAAAATTTTTTGCTTGATGATATTGACCATCTTGAGCTTCCATTATTTATATCTTATTTTGCATTTTCCCTATTATGGCAACTCCTTGTTGGTGTCATCATGAACAAACTAGATCTTCACCTTCCCCTAAGATGTAAAGATAGAATTTGCAGCTTAATATTGGAGAAATCACTCATTGAAGTGGATTCAAAACGAAGAATATAATGAAAGACATTCAGTTGATATGCTGCTATTAAAAAACAATGAGTACCTCGTTATTCATACGGTTGTTCCCCATTTAGACAAGCAATATTTTAAATCAAGAAGCTGAATATACTTTTACATTGAAATCATCAATCAATCCAATTAAATTTGGCTGCCACTTAGATGTAACAAGGCAGTAAACCAGGAGAGAGAAATGGAAGTTGAATTTAGAAATGGGAAAACTAACTAAATAGCAAGGTTTAAAATTAACCGACTAAAGTACATATAATTTTAGGAAAAGAAACGGCCATTAACCTTTGGGGCTAAAGTACACATAATTTAGGAAAAGAAACGGCCATTAACCTTTGGGGTTTCATTACAACTGGCAAAGTGGCTTACGGTCCCACCAAGCAAGCCAATGCCATCTGAAATGAGATAAAAATCAGTACATCAGAATATTCATATTCGATATTAATGACATATATAACACATTAACTTAGCGAGAACTAACCTTCTGTAAGAGTGCCTTTACCAAACTCATCCACCAGACAAAGAGATTGTGAAGTTGCATGCCTGCAAGGTTTGTAAAACCTTTGAGCTATTTAATCATTTAGATAAAAAGCATATAGAAGGAGAACTGAGATGTCATGGTCATTTTCCAAGGTATTATAGCTGCCCTAACCAGCTTTTTTCTTGCTATACCTTAGCATCATTCCCACTTGGTGAAGATCAATCATAAAAGTTGATTGTTCAGCAGTCATAAGCCTACTTCCCGTTGCACAAAAAATTCTGCAACATTGAGATTGGGATATATGTCGGAAATTACAAGAAACATAACTATTATCATGCAAAATACACTGGTTAAAAGATAATCACACCTATCAGTCAAACCCACGGTAGCTGCATCAGCCGGCACAAAACTACCAATGTGGGAGAGAAATACAATTAAAGCCACCTGAAAACCAATTTTGCGGTACTTATAATCATAGAGAAACAAGGAACAACGATGCACTTTGAAGTCATTCAAGTAGGTTTAAATGGGAGAGTACGTCATGGAAACAAGCATCCCAGAAGTTTAAGCCGTTGAAATGACCCCATAATAATTGTCACTGTCATGTTTAACACGCCTCAACAAGGAAGACCCTTCAATACCAAAGGGTCCTTCCTAAAAGGATGCATACTCTCCCATATAAAGCTATGGGTATGTGTTTTGTTTACTGTTTGCAAACAAAGATCACAAATCGCGGAAAGTAAAAAAAACAATAAATGGATATAAATTTTAACAGTATGCCCTAGAGACTACTATATCCTGGAAAGATGAAGAACTGATAACCAACCTGCTTTATATAGATGCTCTTCCCCGAAAAATTTGGACCGGTGATTATATTAATTCTTCCTGAAATAAGTATAGAAAAGATATATAAATCAATAGAACAGGGATGAATAAGTATTATCTAAGTAGGCAGGTTTCCATTGTGTTGTGATTTGCACAATATTCTTATGCATGTGAACATCTATTACCATCTTGAAGAATCTTTGTATCATTAGGTATAAATATGTCCACAATCATTTCCTGCAAAACATGCCTAGAAACGGTACAGATTCTGTCATTAACCATACTAATACTTCTAGTTTTCTAGAGATTGATTTTACTTTTTAGCTACAACGAGCAAGATGACTTGAAATAAGTATAGAAAAGATATATAAATCAATAGAACAGGGATGAATAATTATTATCTAAGTAGGCAGGTTTCCATTCTGTTATGATTTGCTCAATATTCTTATGCATGAGAACATCTATTACCATCTTGAAGAATCTTTGTATCATTGGGTATAAATGTGTCCACAATCATTTCCTGCAAAACATGCCTAGAAACGGTACAGATTCTGGTCATTAACCATACTAATACTTCTAGTTTTCTAGAGACTGATTTTACTTTTTTAGCTGCAACGAACAAGATGACTTGCACCTTCCATTTTTTATGTCAATCAAGCTTTCCTCAGTCAATGAAGGCTTCACATAATTGTTTTGGCGAGCAACCATTGTCAATGACAAAAAGCTGAAAGAGAATAATGAAATCATCAAGAACAAGTCATATAAAGTACTAGTTATAATAATGACATAGTTTCTCGTACCAGTCCAATTCAGCTGCAAAATTTGTTGCCCTTGTCAAATGGGATGAAAACAAAAGTATATGTGACAACAAGTCTCTCGTAATTGCCCTTTCCATATCTTAGATAACACAGGTCGCAAATAAATTATATTTCTATTGGAGACCAGTTGTGAACATAGTAGACATCATAAGTTTATAAAAATGGAGAATATGTTTGTACCAATACCTAAAATTTTATGATAGATGTCACCTAGAAGACTGTCTAATTCTCGTGTCTTTGGTGTTCGATAAAAGAATCTTTTGGTCTCTTCATCTGCATCAGAAAACTATATTTGAAATCAATCACTGAAACAGAATGTATTGATAGCATATATTCCCTCATGAAACACAAGTATGAACATACTGTAAACTCCCAATCTTCAAGTTTCTCCAGAGTGGTTTCTTCAAGGTTTTCTTCAAAAATGCACATTAAATAACCTATAATGAAAAAAGACAATATGAAATGATAAAATTTATGTACTGACAGGGGGGGAATGTATATCTCATATCTAAACTTAATCTAGCCTGGTGTTGATAAGATAATCATGTAATCACTAAAAATAATAGAATTAACATGTCTAAATTAAATCCAGTCTGTAATAGAGCAAAAGCACCTTCCAGATTGATATATTCTACAGCCAAACTTTGACATACGTTTTCTAAACTCAACATCTGAAGACCTACATGCATATCTAGGCATCACAAAAAAAAATGATACAAAACTATTGGACCTCTTTATAGAACAGGCATGATCTTCTGATGTTTAGTTTTACTCTAGAACTGCGATCACTGACCTAAAGGATTCTCACATTAACAAGTTTCGCTACATTCTAAAGTCTCCAACCTTAAAACTCTTCCATACAGCTCATTAGTTTTGCCAATTTCATGGACATGCTTTGGCATTTGATATAAAAATCCAACTGGAGTTTTAGTGCACTCTACGCATAGTACAACAATAACCTTCTGAACATGTTTTGTCTTAAAGAGGAAGGCTACACAGACTTAATATCTACCCCCCCTATAAACACTCAAGGGAGTTTGCAGATGAAGAACACTTTTTTTCATATTAGAAGGGCAATGGAAAATCGTCCATTATTACTTTCTCTTTGATGCAAATACACTTAAAAGTCAGAACTACCTATTTGTTGTATATACACAATACAAGGAACAAGCCTGTCCTTGCACAGATCAGGAAGTTCTGCAAGCTCCAGTGTTGATACCTGCAAAATATCTAACATGATAAAGATAAATTTAAATTGTTATCCACTGAATTAAATTTTGTATAGAAAAGTCACCTCTTGCAAGAATTCTGGCAGTTCCTCATATATTTGCCTGAGCTCATCCAACTACTCAATAACAAAATTGTCCACAGTTTACTATGAGAAAGATTACCCCATGAAGGAAGAAGATTTTATGAAATATAATGTTAAGGACGTGTAGAGAAAGAAGAAGAAAGAGATAGGAATAGAGAAGAATAGAAAGAGGGAAGAGAAGAGAAGAGAAAGAAACTGAAACTTCTCTGATTTATTCATTCATCATAAAGCATAGAGGAACAATGAGAAGGCTTATCTCCCTTATAAAGGCCCCAAACATTTATAACGGTCTGTTCTCTAATCATCTAACTAACTAACCGTTACATTCTACCTACCTAACTAAGCCTCCTTCTAATATTTTCCACGCTTTACATATCAATACCCCTCCCAAAAGATCCTTGCCCTCAAGGATCAAGAAAAATAGAGATACAACTCTGAAATCAACTAAAACAACAAGGGCCTTAAAATTTTGAAAAGCTTCTGCAAGATAAGAAATCTGTGCATAGAGGCCTGCTACCCACTTCACATCTTTCTCTTTCTGCCTTTTCCATGTTGCACCCAAATTATGCGTTTTTTATACGTTTCAGCCATTTTAAACCCAAGACAAGGTCATAAGTGCTAAGGTCTAAGATTCTGAAATCAAAGAGAAACTCTAACCCTTGCATTTTCCATCGAAAACCTCCCCAAAATCCGTAAACCTTGAGCCTCTTACCACCAGCAACCTCAACTGAAGAAAATTGGCCACCTTCATCACGCCACCCAAGTTTCTCGGCTAATTTGAGGTCCATAAAGTCATGCGTGCTCCCACTGTCTATCAATATCTGAAGTGGGTGCTTCCCGAAATGTCCTTGAACTCGCATGGCTTCTGAATTATCAACTCCTTGAATGGCATGAAGAGAAGTGCGTGGAACGTCTTCAATGTCCTCTGAATCTGGTTCAAGAACTGAAGCTTCAGTTTCATGTTCATCGTTGTCTTCAAACGCCAAGAAGTGCAGCTGCATTTTCTGACGTTGAGAGCATTTATGGCCACGTGTAAATTTATCGTGGCAGTAAAAGCACAGATTTCGTGCCCTGTGATCGGCTTCTTCTTCAGCTGAGAGGGCCTTTACTTGTTTCGGCACATTCTTGGAGCCAGACTCGATCAATTTCTGCGTGGAAGGACCGAACTGATCTTTAGTGTGGGCCCCAGCTATTGAGAGCCCATTCTTGGCTTGAGACGACGTGGCTGAAAAGCCATAAGACACCGAGGATGACCCTGAAGCGTGCTTATTGCCCCTGTCTGCCACGTGTTTGGAGTCTTGCTTCTCAAAGATTAACTCTTGCATTCGCGCAAGCCTTCTGGCTTCGATCATCCTCCTTGGGTCGAACATGCGCACGGGTCCTTCCAATTCGGGTTTTAGCGCTGATGCGTATGCATCAACTAAGTATTCCTCTGTAAGTTGAAGGTTGGCCGAAATACGGTCGAAGTCTCGATTGAAATCCGCGAGGGACCCAGTCTGCCGGAGATGTGTAAGTCGCCCATGGGAGTATCGAACGGTGGCCCAAAAGTCTTGAGAAGTAACTCAACGTATTGATTCCACGTTGGAGGGGCCTCTCCCCAGTGGCGCTCCATCGCAATATGCCACTGGTAGGATTCATCGTCGAGGTGTAAAGAAGCCGTCTTGACTTTATGTTCTGAAGGTGTTTCGTCGAGCTCAAAATATATTTCGCACCTGTGAATCCAGGTAAGCATATCTCGACCCAAGAATCTCGGAAACTCCATCTTGGTGAATTGGGTCGGGCTCTGGTATGGGCTTCTTTGATCGTTGTCACGGTTTCTATTTCTTGAATCACCGTTGCCATTTGGTTGGGCTCTCTGATCGTCATTGCCGTTTGCGCGAATCAGTGTGCCATCTTGGATGCCACGAACCAGATCTTGGAGTTGGATGTTCACTCCAAGCATCTGCTCTCGAAGCGCGTTGACAGAACCCCATAGCTCATCCACGATGCTCATCTTTTCTTCAACAGAGTGTAATCGGTCCATGTGGTGCGTGTTCTGCGCTCTGGCGAAGACCATTCAATCTTGAATCCTTTGTTGATATATGCCAAAGAAAAGCGTGCCTCTGGATACCACTGTTACGGAAGTGTGGAGAGAGAAAAAGAGATAGGAATAGAGAAGAATTGAAAGAGGGAAGAGAAAAGAAGAGAGAGAGACTAGAACTTCTCTGATTTATTCATTCATCATGAAGCAGAGAGGAACAATGAGAAGGCTTATCTCCCGCCTCAAACATTTAAAACGGTGTATTCTCTAATCATCTAAGTAACTAACCGTCACATTCTAGCTACCTAACTAAGCCTCCTAATATTTTCTACGTTTTACATATCAGAGACATAGCGGTCTATTCTCTAATCATCTAACTAGCTTTACATATCATACGCATAACGGTCTATTCTCTAATCATCTAACTAACTAACCGTCACATTCTAACTACCTAACTAAGCCTCCTCCTAATATTTTCTACGCTTTACATATCATATACATAGAATGAACCCTAACATCCATGGACTAAAATTATCTGTTACAATCTCATTCAAGAAGCCCCGTGTATGAAGAAACATACTGATGAGGGCATATTAAAGTGGAAATAAGAAACAAGGAACTTAGGTTTAACCTCATCACAGAAACCCTCTTTAACCACCGTGGCATACCCCTTTTCTTTTGTTCTGTTTACATCAATAACACCAATTACCTGCAAAACACATCACCAGTTAAGACTACGATCCAATCAAACCAGATTATACCTGACTTAATAAAATAAAGTCTGCCAACTACAACGACTATTAGCTGTGATGAAATCAGATGCCTTAAAGCATGCTTCTTTTTCACAAGAAGCAGATTATAGGATCAGCTGAAACTAATAACACATGACTTCTGTCTCAAATTTGATTTTCCTTTGCTCATGAATAAGTGTACAAAAGGAACAATATAATAATCAGTTTTCAGTCTTGTAAATGAATAGAAAAAGAAAACTCTTCTGGGGGAATTATTGTCAAGATTTGTTAAAACACACTTGAAAGGGCAACTAAATAGTTCAGTATTTTAAGCATGCAACTTCTCGATAAGATTGATGCAAGCAATGAAAGAATATAGGCTAAAGCGGAAAAGGATGACATATGACTTCCTCATAAAATGAATTGTCCTCTGTTCAAGACTTCTAACAAAGGAACGCTCCAATCATAAGTTTTCAGTATTCCATATGAATTGAAAAAACCACTATTCTGCGGGGAATTATTGCCAAGATTTGTTTATAAACACTTGCAAGAAAGGGAAAGTAAGTAGTCCAGTGTTTTAACTTTTATAAACTACATTATGCGACTAAAGCTGAAGGACAAGGAACTGTGATATGTTGGAAGTACAGATGAAGCAGTAGAAAGAAGAAAATGAATAAAAAAGTAATTATTGTACACTTAATCCTTCTTGCAATATTTTTATCTTACACCAGAAAATAAGGACCGAATACACTCTGAGAAGAATATACATTTTAAAATGAAGCTAATGGAAAAATTTTGTATGTAAAGATAATCAAGCCCGATAACTTATTTAGGCCTGTTAACATGCTTAAATAAGTCTTATGCTTTGGCATCTCCAATACGTTAAGATAGGAATTTGATAGCTACTCTAAATTTAAACTTTCGCTCACCCAATTTACAGGCGTGTCTTACACAAAGACGCAATATATTTCCATGCTATTAGTTTCCAAAAATAAGACAAACATCAGTCCCATTTTAGTGAAGTTGAATCCGGTAAACTAAATCGAGTTACCAGCTCATAGACATAAGCAAGCTCGGTCGTTATGCATGAAACTGCCTGCCACAGCGTTAACACCAAGAAATCATTTAGGCTAAGACATAATCGCAAACACATACACTTCAAGAAAAAAGATATGTACCTTCTCAATGATATTCAAGTTTAAACGCGTCAGTGCTTCTAGTAGACCTTCAGAAATCCCAACTTCAAATATCTTGTTTACGTGCAACAGTGCACAAATGCTCTAGAAGATGTAAAGAATATCAAAACAAAAATAGTTTTATTTTTTCAACAGGCAAAAATAGACATGGATTTAAACAGCAAAGGTGAACAAGAAAAAATTAGAAAACATTGTTCATGCCAGCATCCGAATAAAAACCTCAAAATTTGAAGTCATATTAGGAAAATTTACCTTCAGAAGAGCTGTCCAATCAGAGCTGGTGCATATCGAGCTTGGGGAATCAAATTTCTAAAAATGATTAAAATTAATCTAAAAATATGAGTATGCACGCAGTGCAAAACCGGGAAGCATCGAAAACAAAATTTAAAGGAACAATTGGCACATCATAATTTTTTCATTGTACCAAATCATATTGGCCTATCTTCGAATAATAGTAATTATCTTTCGTTTTTAGGAACCCCGCTTAGAGGAATAAACACCACTCTACTTCAACTATTAATACAAAATTTCATTCCATGCAATTAGCAAATGTATATAATTGTGTTGTGCACATCATGCCTTTTTTCAATTGCTCGAGTATCTTGAGTCTCTTGATCATAACAGAAACTAACGAACAGAACTTCACAAATAGTCCTATAAAATATTTGGTCTGACTAGTGAGAGAAAAGAAAAAAAGGGGTAGAATTAATTTGGTACCTTCATGGCAAAAAAAAAAAAATATATATATATATATATATTTGGTACCTTCAGCAAGTAAGGAATGTCCTTTACAGATTTCAGTGTTTCACGTAAAGAAGTAACCAGTTCTTCTGAGCAAAGAAAGAAAGATATCTATTTTCCATCAAAGAAAATTTGCATTTAATGGGTTAATTGAAAATACAGTGGATCTACAAAGGGACATTATATTAGGTAAATAATATTGAAGTTTAGCTTCATCTCATTAATCTGAAGCTTACAGAAGTATATGGCAAGAGCTTATATATGCGAAGCTATAAATGGATACAGCATTTAGTCGGTAGTTCAGAATTTCAAGGTCCAGTATCGGCCTCAAGAACCAGCTTCTGACATGGGGAAAAAATTGCTTAGAGTGATGTAGATGTTAGATTCGTTAGGTCTTAACACTCATTACCTCAAAATGCGTCTGCCAGGTGGCGTCACACACTGCATGAAGTGCAAATGGTTAGTCATGCGTTCTACGAAATTGGCATAATATAAATTGAATTTAAACAATGGCAGCAAACCTTATTCATCATCCCGAATACAGAAAACCTGCAGTTCAGTAATATGAACTTAGATATTTTCATACATCGAAACTAACAAATTCAAGGTTGAATCAGCATTATCAATTACCCTTCTTTTGCCCTCCCAATGCCCATATGGCTTGGATGCTTGTCTATTTGGAATATCTGCAATGCTTCATGAGCTGCCGCATCAAGTTTGAGAAACTTATTTCTGTATTGTCAGTGTGAAGTTTTAAAGATCGCTTTTAAAGAAGGACAATGTTTAATGCAGTGAAAGATGGATTGCCTGAAAACTTCACTATTTACTGGCTCATTTTGGGCTTACTATTTTTTAATAAAATTTACAGTAAGCCGTATTATTTATATAAGCCATGAATAGTAGTTGACTTGTATCTCAGAGTCTGTGTAAAGCGCACACAGACCTCACATCTAGTTAAGTACAATAAGTAAAAGGATACAGTGAAATTTCTGCTACAGAATCTACTGTGATTGATGCATTGCCAGACTCCATTTGTTCGAGAGTATCTACAAGCCTCTCATTCTCTAGTATTGCAAGAAGGCCACCACTGGCACGAACTTGGAGCTCACTTCTCATGTCCATCATGGAATTCAACTGCAATTATAATAAGAACATGGAAACACATGAGAAGTTTAGAATACTGAGATTGACAGAAGAAATTAAACAAAATCACTGGATAAGCAAACATACGAATATCACACATTTAGATCACATTACAAAATCAAAGGAAGCGAATTCAGCAAGAACACATTATTAAAGAAGACCGTATACAAATTCTTGTAGAGATTTCAAATATATAACTTTGGGCTAAAATGCTTAGTTAACTTAAAAATAAACTAGAAGAAATTTTTCAACAATAAAAGTACCTAAATTTTCATATTTTCCTAGTGATGAAAGATTACATATACATTATAGCCAGACGGTCCAGCTGTTGGGTCCTCATCTATTTTGGAACCATATCTAAATGCAAGTAACAAATAGTCCAAGAACAAAAACTTCGATCACTAACCGTGTGCATGAATTAATATTACTTATGGGATGGCAATCTTAGGTAATGGACCATCTATTATCATGATATTCTGAGACATAGATGATCAAGAACAATACTAGATATATCCTGACTCACGTAGCAAATCCTCTCCTTGACATTTAATCCATCATCCATTCCTGCTACCCGAAGATAGATTAATCTGTGGAATCAGCAAGCAGAAGCAGCAAGAGAATACTCAGATCACAACCCACTTTCATGCTTTTCTTTGATTCATTTTCCATTTGTGGGAAGTTCACCAAAAAGGTGTCATAATATCAACAAAAATTACTTGTTTTGATTAAATAAACTAGGATTCAAGATGAGAATTGATAAGTTTTGACGATGCTGCTATAAATTTATAGAATAGCATACAGATGAAGCTACTACTTCACCATTACACCTGATTTGGACGACTAAAAATAATATACATTAAACAGAGGAAACTCTCCAGTACATATGTGCACATGCAATCACAGAGGTGACGATGCCCAGTGCCTCTATACATGCTAAAAGGGATGGCCCAAAACATCCACTAATCACTAGAAGGTGTCTGCAAATCACGAAAGGTTAACCAAGAATACAACATAGGTCCTTTGTCACTTTGTGAGTGAAACCATTTTTATTTTAATGTGTTGCTCAGAGCAAACATATCATTGTGAATTATGAAGAACATACCTGTGCCATGCTTGTTCATAGCTAAATACTGAACTTTTCACAAGCTTTACTGTAGGAGCGTTGTCTACTTGACCATCTGCGTCAGTGAAACAGTCTAAGGGTCCTACAAATATTCTATAACTAGATCACATGACAAGCATCATACCATTTCGTTGCAGAGCAGACAAGAAGGCTTCTTCACATTTAGTGCTAGTGTAAATAATCAAAGGATTCGCCTGATATTTCACTGTGAAAAGATGTTATAGCCATGAGATAAATCAAATTGTAGAATGCCAAACTACTAAGGAAACAAACTCAACCTAAAATCAAGAACAGTAGACATTAATATTAAGAAATCAGTAACATAACGAAGTACCACTGTTATGGAATATGTAAGAGTTATTAATAGGGACTTGAGTGAATAGATTAGATTGGTATAAGTAAGGACTTAGGTGCAAAAAGCATAATTAAATGGTGATTAGTGAATAAGTGCCTAAGTTAGTCCTAGCCGTTGGGAAGGTCGGTTGTTATGCTATAAATAGCATGAACAGGACCTATTGTATCAGTTTTGCAAGTCTGAACATTCTCTAAGGGAAATACATTCGACTCTTCTCTGTTCTTCTCTTCTCTCTCTCTATACTCTCTGTTCTTCTCTTTCTCTTTCTCTTTTCTGTCTTTCTCTTTATTTTCTATCCAATACCATAACAGTGGTATCAGAACTCGCGATCTTCGGTTCTCCCACTGCAGCGTCTGGTTTATGGTTCAGACTCGATCAAGAACTGGCAAAAATATGGAAGAAAGAATTGCAGCCATTGAGGGGCAATTACAGAAACTGAATGTAGTAGATGAACTCCAAGATACTGTCTTGGGATTTCGGGAAGAAGTCTTGGGAGTCCGGAATGAATTGAGAACGTTGGTAATGACGGCCCAGAGGAATTACGGCGATCATCATCATAGGCATGGCGAGAACGGTAATGGTGGAAGACACCATCGCCCTACCCAATTCACGAAGATGGATTTCCCAAGATACCAAGGTCAGGATATAGATACCTGGATCTTGAAATGCGAAAGATTCTTTGAATTGGATGAAACTCCTGATAATTCGAAGGTCACCATGGCTTCGATGAATCTTGATGATCCAAGTTTCGCCTGGCATGTTGCGGCAGAGAAACGATGGCGACGACCACCGACGTGGGAAGAATATGTAATCTTGTTACGAGACACGTTCGGATTGCCGTTGGATAAACCCATGAGTGATTTGACGCGGTTGCGTCAGACGGGATCACTGGCAGAGTTTAACATGAAGTTCGATGCACTTTCAGCGAAACTGGAACTTAACGAAGAATATCTGGTCGACATCTACGTGGGGGCCCTGCGGGAAGAAATAGCAGACTCGGTGCTGCTGTTCAATCCCCGAACTTTGCGAGAAGCGCGACGACTGGCGCGAGTCCAAGAAATCGCAATTAATCGTAGAGAATCCAAGGCTGCGACTGAAAAGGTTGGCCGACAGGGGACAAGTGTGAAAGACATGTCAACCACGAGTCTTTCTTTAATGCCAGTGCATACGAATACTAAGGCCTATTATAATAAGAATGGGCCCCACCAGAAGGAACCCGTCTCTACCTTGTCGGTTAAAAACACAAATTGGAACGATAAAACAGGGCCGAAATCGTGGAAGACTGCAAAGGTTTTATCTGCGGAAGATGAAGCAGAGCATCGTGCCAAAAATCTCTGTTTCTACTGTCATGAGAGATTTAGCAGAGACCATCGCTGTCCCCAACGTCAAAGAATGCAGCTTCACTACCTCGAATTGGTTGATGGTTCTGAAGGCGCCGACTTTCTGGAACAAGACAGTGAGCCAGATGAAGATCATGCTCCCTTGATATCCCTGCATGCCATTAACGGTCTTGATACAGGGGAGTCGATGCGCATTCAGGGAAACGTTGGCAAACGGCCTATTCAGATTCTGATTGATAACGGTAGTACACACGATTTCCTTGATTATGATCTTGCTGTGAAACTGGGTTGGCGTGAAACAGAGCCCTCTCCCTCATGGGTTCAGGTGGCGGGAGGTCGAAAGTTGCAAGTGTATGGGGTGTGGCATGGATTCCGGTGGAAGATGCAGGGTATGGGGTTCCAGTGTGATTTTCGAATTTTAAAATTACACACTTTTGATATGGTATTGGGGCTTACATGGTTGAAATCGATCAAGAGTGCTTTCTGGGATTATGAGCATCTTTCCATGCAGTTTTGGTACCAAGGTCGGCTTTGTAAGTTGCAAGCAAAGCTTGCATCTTCTTGTAAGGTGGTCCCAGCGCTGAAAATTGGTCTAATTAAGCCATCTCAGCAACATATCTTCTTGGTTCAAATGCTGCAACCTGTGCAACCGGTGCAGCATTGTTGCACCGTCAGGGAATTGCCAGCAGAAGCAGATTTCAGTGGGTCAGTTAAGGGGGTTCCAGCAGAAATTCAGAGTACATTAGATGAGTTTGCAGAGATATTTGAGGATCCTAAAGGACTCCCTCCATTGAGACCTGGACATAATCACCCTATAGTGCTCCACGAAGGTACAAATCCCATTAGTCTTAAGCCATATCGTTATTCAGCTGCTCAGAAGGATATTATTGAAAAGCAGGTTTCTGAGTTACTGCAATCAGGGGTTATTCAAGAAAGTTCCTCTCCCTTTTCAGCACCTATTGTGTTGGTAAAAAAGAAGGATGGGACATGGCGTATGTGTATAGATTTTCGTGAGTTAAATAAGAAGACAGTCAAAAATCAGTACCCTATTCCGTTAGTAGAAGATCTATTGGATGAATTACATGATGCTAAGTGGTTCACTAAACTGGATTTGAGAGCTGGGTACCATCAGATCAGAATGGAGCCTAAAGATTGTTATAAGACAGCCTTCAAAACACATTCAGGCCATTTTGAGTGGTTGGTAATGCCTTTCGGCTTGACAAATGCACCAGCCACCTTTCAAGGGGCTATGAATGACATCTTTAGGCCATTGTTAAGGAAATTTGTACTTGTTTTCTTTGACGATATATTGATTTATAGCCCTTCTATTTCTGATCACGCTAAGCATCTAGAAGAAGTGCTAGGGATTTTGCAGAAAAATCATTATTTTGTTAAGAGAAGTAAGTGCACATTTGCAGCAAGGAAGGTTGAATACTTAGGTCATATTATCAGTGAAGGCAGAGTAGCTACTGATTCTCAGAAAATTGCAGCTGTGGCAAGTTGGCCAGAACCAAAAACAGCAAAACAATTGAGAGCTTTCCTTGGATTGGCTGGATATTATAGGCGGTTTATTCAAGGGTATGGATCATTAGCTAAGCCCCTTACTCTTTTATTGAGAAAGGATGCTTTTAAATGGTCAAGTGCTGCAAGTGAGGCTTTTTCTAACCTAAAGGAAGCATTGGTGTCCGCTCCTGTGTTGGCATTACCAGATTTTTCTAAAGAATTTGTCGTGGAAACAGATGCTTGTGGTGTTGGGATTGGGGCTGTCCTCATGCAACAAGGTCAGCCACTCGCATATTATAGTAAGGCCCTTGCTCCCAAACACTTAAATCTTTCCATCTATGAGAAAGAGTTGCTTGCTGTGGTACAAGCAATTGAGTATTGGCATCAGTATTTGGAGCGTAGTAAATTTGTGATTCGGACTGATCAGCAGAGCCTTAAGTATTTGTTGGGGCAGAAATTGAAAACTCCATTTCAGATGTATTGGATAGCTAAACTCATGGGGTATGATTATGAGATCCAATACAAGAAGGGAAATGATAACACAGTGGCTGATGCTTTATCAAGGTTACATGGTCCTCAATTGTTGCAGATCTCTTTAGATACTGCTTCTCCGGAGTTGATAGATGAAATAAAAAGAAGTTGGGAATCAGATGGTGAGGTTGCTACTGTCCTAGCTGAAGTTAAGGAGCAAGGTGGGGTTTATCATAAATATTCCTGGGATGGAACCTACTTGCGGAAGAATAATAAATTGGTGGTTGGGCATGATCCTGATTTGAAACAGAAATTGTTGGAATGGTTGCATGCCAGCCCGCAAGGTGGCCATTCAGGTATCCAAGGCACTTACTACAAGGTTAAAGGAATGTTTTGGTGGAAACATCTTCATAAGGATGTTGAGGATTTTGTTAAAGGATGTGACACATGTGCTAGGTGTAAGTATGAAACAGTCGCGCCACCTGGGCTTTTAAATCCTCTGCCAGTTCCGAATAAGGTATGGGAAAGTATCTCAATGGATTTTATTGAAGGCTTGCCTAAGTCTGGGGGAAAAGAGGTTATTTGGGTCATTGTGGATCGGATGACTAAATATGCTCATTTTATTCCTCTTGCACATCCTTATTCTGCTACTACTCTTGCCCAACTATTTTTAGATCAGATTTATAAATTGCATGGTGCTCCCATGGAAATCATAAGTGATAGAGATCCTTTGTTCCTTAGTAACTTTTGGAAAGAGTTTCTTAAGGTTTTAAAAGTGCAGCAAAATTTGTCCTCCGCTTACCATCCCCAAAGTGATGGCCAAACTGAAGTTCTTAATAGGTGTGTAGAGTCCTATTTGCGCTGCATGTGTTGGGAAACACCTAAGGAATGGTGTCAGTGGTTGCCTTTGGCTGAGTGGTGGTATAATACCAATTTTCACACTTCAACCAAAGCTACTCCTCATGAATTATTGTATGGACAAAAGCCTTCAGTCTATATGCCTTATGTACCTCGGTCTGCTATAGTTGAGGTTGTGGACAGGACTTTTCAGGCCAGGGAGAAAATGATTGCAGTACTGAAATACCATCTGCACAGGTCAGCTAATACTATGAAGCAAAGAGTTGATCTTAAGAGGACTGATAGGAACTTTGAGGTAGGACAGTGGGTGTTCCTAAAGCTCCAGCCCTATAGGCAAGTTTCTGCAGCAACTAGAAGTAACCAGAAGCTGGCTCCTAGATTCTATGGTCCCTATAAAGTCTTGGAGAAAATTGGTCCAGTTGCTTACAAACTGGAGTTACCATCTGAGACCAGAATTCATGGCACTTTTCATGTGTCTATGTTGAAATTGTGTCCAGATCCAAGTGTTAAGCAGCGGCACCCTCCGGTTGATTGGCCTGCTGTTCCTCCTTCACTTTATCCAGAGAAGGTTCTGTCTCAAAGGGTTGGTAGGAAGAAAAAACGAATAATTACTGAGGTATTGGTGCAGTGGCAAGGATATCCCGAGGAAGAGGCCACTTGGATCTCTTTGTTTAATCTCACGCATCAATTCCCTGATTTTCCACTGCCAAACCCTTGAGGACAAGGGTTGTTTTGAGGGGGGGGCAATGTTATGGAATATGTAAGAGTTATTAATAGGGACTTGAGTGAATAGATTAGATTGGTATAAGTAAGGACTTAGGTGCAAAAAGCATAATTAAATGGTGATTAGTGAATAAGTGCCTAAGTTAGTCCTAGCCGTTGGGAAGGTCGGTTGTTATGCTATAAATAGCATGAACAGGACCTATTGTATCAGTTTTGCAAGTCTGAACATTCTCTAAGGGAAATACATTCGACTCTTCTCTGTTCTTCTCTTCTCTCTCTCTATACTCTCTGTTCTTCTCTTTCTCTTTCTCTTTTCTGTCTTTCTCTTTATTTTCTATCCAATACCATAACAACCACCGAAACCAGAGATGCAGAACTAAATCAATCATGCTACATGACACCTGGGAGGAATATAGAAATCAACTCAAATATGATAGTGATACCTAGATCAATCAGTGGGTAACCTGTGTCACCATTATCCCAAACTTCAAGCACATAAAGTTGGCGAATGCTGGAATCATAATAAGAAACCCCTATTCTGCACAGATAGATTTGAGAATTCTTCAATTTCAAGGGATTTTGGAGTTGACGTAATCAAAGAAGTCTTACCTTTGACCATGTAAAATGCATGCCATGTAAACCTGCTTTAAAGTTCAAAAATTAGATTTAGGCTAAAAGGTTTCAATGACTATAATGTTAAAATTTATCATGGCTATTACTTATATCATGAGAAGGACAAATTAGTTTATTTCCCTATTAAATACTTATAAAGTTTTTATCATTTACTGACACATAATATGCTGTATACTATTAAATTTATTGGAGCACATCATTCAAATTTTGTTCACTGTAATTTACACAATAAAAAGATGTTAATCAGAAAATTAGTTAAATAATCCTAAAATTAAGCAACTCTGAGTTAATTTCTACCGTTAACATATTTTATACTTCTCATATAATAACCATGATCGTTGTACATAACCTTATGCAGCACCAGAATTTTAAACTTGATTGTTTTTACCCCTTTATCCGTTCTTCTTCTTTACTTTCCCTTTCTTTTATTTTCTTAATAGTTGTGTTGGTTTATTAAATCTCATCAGTTATGTCAATCAAAATTCTCAAAACTGTACAATTTGCATTATCATTAAGCACAATAGCTGCTCCTTGACATCAAGGCAACGGTAGCAAATGCTACAAAACAAATAACAAAAATTATTTGTCACTATTATACAATAAAAACACAATCATATCCCAAATCAACTAGCAATGAAGTACCATCAATGAACAAGCCACTGCTTGAAGTTCACTCTTTAAATTTCCATTTTATAACCATTTAAAAGTCGGAGGCTCAGCCATAACCTACAAAGACGAAGGCTATGCTTCCCGCCATAAATATTACCATCCATTCTCCGTGAAATCTTGAGTTCTAAGAATATTGTTACATAAAAATTTTAGTTACATCTAAACGTAAGGTTCAAAGTCCTCAGAAATTAAAGATTCGAGCGTTACATTTTCAGAGCTATAAATGCAAATATAAGATTATATTCATTCAGTTGAGTGACGCGAATAGTTCAACTCATTCGAGTTAACTGCAATTTTAGTTCACCAATTCCGATAAACGTAATCGATAATCTTGTCCGGTTTCTGTTCTTCAAGTTTTAATCACATCTCTAAAAAAGAAATGAAATAGCGTCGTTTGGAATTCTTATCCTCATGGAACCAAAATTGCAAATATCCTTTCCTATCCAGTATTCTCGGCAGCCAAACAGCAAGAGATTTAAAAGTAAGACGCGAAAAAGGTGCACCTGAGGAACGGCTTCGACCTCGTCCATTTCCTCCATTTTCGGCGATCTTGTTTCTGCGCTAGCGAGAGTGAAAGAGAAAACTAACGGCCGACCAGCCAGAAACGCGAGGGATTGATGAGGCTTCAAATGCGCGCGAATTGCGTTGCGGGCGCCATCCAATATGTTACAAATATCCGCCAAAACGTTAAAAATGTCACGAGTGACGTATTTTTTTAATTTCATTTTTATTGTATATAAATAATTTAAATTTTATTTTATGAAATCTAAGGGGATTTGGGGGGGGTTGTTTTGAAATCAATATCATCATCAATATATATATAAAATCTGTTCCCTCAAGCCGCCTCTTCAATGGCTTATACTCAGCTACATGCACATATTACTGTTCAAAAGCCGGATGGTAATTTAAATGAATAAAGAACATCATCTTGGGCTGCGTTTGACCCAAAAAAACCGGATGTTTCACTGTTTCTGCATCATATTGAATCTATATTTGAGTTTTGGAATATACAGTTTTCTGCTATAATCTAATTAAGAAATTTCAGAAAATTTTCCATATTCTAATAACAGTATTTACTCACTATCTGTATATTTCCTATGTTGTTTTTACTTTCTAATTTGACTTGCTGTCTTTTATAGTATTCTACTTCACTTTTTATTCCACAATTATTTTCAGATTGTTTTAGTTTGATGTCTTTCTTCTTATTGCCTTGCAAGTTCATCCAAGATTATACCTGTTCTTGAGCAATTTCCCAGTTTTCTTGATTCTACATTTTGAAAAGTTGCATATAGTCATAATGTGTTTGTCATTCTTTTGTTCCTTCTTCGAGTAGAATCTGCTGTGTTAAAATTTTTTGGTGCAAGTGGATGTTTTACTTCTTGATACTTGTGAGGATTCCAAGGCGGATGCAGTGCAAGATGTATGAAGGCAGAACTAAGTTTTATTTGATATTATTTGAACCACAGTGGCGTTTTAAGATTGCAAACTTCCAGCAAATTGTTCTATTGTGTTTTTGTAAATTCACTTTTTCTTTAGTATCCATGAAATCACCCCAACTTTTGATGAATTCCATGTGTAGAATAATTAAGATTCAAATGGCATTCTGATGAGCTTTGTGACCTGGCATAGGTATTTTTAGATGTTGAAAGAATAGAAATTTGGTACATTACAATGATGTCGTGATGAAAAGTTCAACAATGAATCTGTACCAACTTAGAGCCCTGGCTTTAATTTTCTCGTCAAAAGTTGTTTTGAAGTGTTGCTTAAGAGTTTGAATAGGTCGCTGGTAAAAAAAAAAAAAGAAAAGTGTTTGAATAGGTGGAAAATCATCCTTTATGGAATTTCCCTTTATACGTTTGTCATTCTTTGCATCAATATACTTTTTAGTCCAATATGAGAGAGTTTAACCATTTTCAAATTTCAATTTTAGGACCAACCCGGAATCAAGATAATTTATATTCCAAATTCAATGTCTAAAGAACCAAATAAAGATGGTAGGGTTTGGATATCCCTATATGTATTGCTTTATATTCAATTGTTTGCCCAAATGCAGAATTTTATCTGCTACCTAATATTCAAGCATCTGATGACGAGCTGCAATATTCTCGCACTAATAGAAATATATCATCCTCACCTTTGAAAAGATTCATTGCATGGCATATGTCAATGAAATTTCTTCCTCTATTCATGTAAGTACTACTTTTCGAGATTGAGCTGGTAAAAAAAATGAAAATTTGCAAATGAAAGTAACAAAGAATTCCCCCCAAGCTAATGGCATCCATATGTTGTTTATATTTCTTATTTGCAAGTGGTCCTTGTATGATATTGGATGCGTATGAAATGTCGTGAATGGAGGTGTTTCTATTTTAGTAGGTCAAATTAAAAGAAATTGGAGTTTTGTCTTTCATCTTCTTTGAATTTCTGTATGATTTTAGTAACGAAGATTTTAGATGAATTATTGTAGTGGTTAAAACCATATTTTTTTTGTCAGTTACACCAGTCAGACTGTCTATTGGAGTGATGCAAAGATATTAATTCTTTGTTGTGTTTATCATTGGTGCAGCATTAGGAAGCTTATAATTGATACATAGCCTTTGCTTATGTTTGAGAAGTACTTGCACTAAATTGGTGGTGGGCAGTATGATCCTGTTAGTGTATCAATTGGAGGTTATTGGGAGTGCATTATCTATTATCTAATTATGTATTATAAAATTGGGCTTCATTTTAAAGGATCTTAATTGTATTTACATGAGAATTATTTTTTTTAATGATAACAAAAATATAAAAACTCCAAATTTATAAACTTCATGTGCAATGCAGGGGAAGCACAAGCTAAGATAAGTGGCTTTATCACCATTTCTTTAGATATAATGCTTCACATTTTCAATTATTAGAGAGATGTTATCCCACTTCCATTATTTATCAATTTTTTATTCAGCAACCTTATGTTGCTTTTCATTGTATTTTTATTTTTGATGAACCTTATGTTACTTATTCAGAAAAAGTTAATTAGTTGTGGTAGGACTATTGATATCGTATTGTTGTTCCATGTTACTTATGTTATCATTGATATGGTATGTTTAAAATATAAAAAAAATGATTTAATTTTAGGAAAATCATATAATTAAGTATTGGACTATTCTCTAAGTACTAGCACCCGTGCAACGCACGGGGAAGCACAAGTTAGTTTAGTTAGTGGGGAGGTTATTAGTACTCCACGAATTTTGTATACAAGGTATTAAAACTCTAATTTCAATCTTTCTTACCGATTAATTTTTTAATGGGGAACTTTTGGTCCAATTTTTCCCAAATAAAATTTTCAATATTTTTTTTTATAAATTAGTATTTTTAATTAAATTAAAAGAAATTGTTGTTACCAATTTTTTACCAGATGTCAACAATTTAGTCTAATTAAATAATTAATTTTCTAAACAGATATTTATGGACATTTTTCTCTTTAATTTGTAAGACATTAAATTAAAACGTATGAAAAATTAAAATGAATGGAATAATTTTATGAAGAATTGAATTAAGAAATATATTGTTTATGAAAAAAATTGAATTGAATTGAAAATTTTCAAGAAAATTAACCTTGGGGATCTTACGTTGGCATTTGGATGATTGGAATTGGAATTAATTAAGGCCTTAAGGGTGATTTGGCTGTAATGATTTATATTTGCTTGTATTAAGCGATTCCGATCCATCTAAGTTACCAACGTGTACATATTTCTAAATGAAGATTCAAACTTATGTGGTGAGAAATTAGCTTTTGTCACTATACTCAATCCAATTATAAAAATACTACTACCTCCAATATTTAATATAAAATCTTATTTGTTGTGTAAATTACATTTGGAACGAGATTTTATATTAAGGGTTAGAAGTACTGTTTAGGTTCTTTGTAAAAAACTTATTAGCCTTTATAGATTTGATTTAGATGTTTTAAACTATTTGTTCAAATTTTTTGTTAATATTTTATGGATAAAAGTATATATACATAAAAATGAAATCTTTTTTTCTAAGAAAAAAGCTTTGTTATCGTTCATAATTGGAATTGTCACGAAGCTTCCCTTTTGGAGGATAATGAGGGATTTTCCGGTGCAGGCCATTTGGATTATCCAAGTATAAGACACACGAACGAGTTCCATTTGTATACCTATGGGGTACGACATATCTTAACTCCTAACCAAAACGTTTTGCATAATCTCAAGCTTACTTGTCCAATAAACTTGGGTTAAGGGGCAAATTTATCAATGATCTTTTAAGAAAAGAGCATCTGACACAATTATCTTTTAGTAAGGGCAAAAATACACATGAACAATTAAAAAGTGGCATCCACCACAAAAACCGTTAAATCCATACTAACGGCGTTAAATTATAAGAGAAGAAAACTCCTAACGATGTTAGTATGGATTAACGGTTTTTGTGGTGGATGCCCCTTTTTAATTGTTCATGTGTATTTTTGCCCCTTCTAAAAGATAATTGTGTCAGATGCTCTTTTCTTAAAAGATCATTGGTAGATTTACCCCTTAACCCAATAAACTTTTAATTCGGCTTGAAAGTGAAGTTTTTTTCATTGGTTGGGCTAGCGAACGTGAAGTGTTTTGGCTTTATTTATTTTGTTACATATTTGTGTTATTCCTTCAAGAAATGACATATCTTAATTCTTAAACAAACTTTTTGCTTATAGTTTGTTTGCCCCTGAAATTCTTAAAGTATAAGAAATGCCTTAAACCACGAGTAGGAGGTGGAGAACTATGTAAAGCCAAGCATCCAGCTTAAATACTGTACTTGTTGTTTCTGGAATGTGTATTTGAAAAACGCTTTTACAAAAAGTGATTTTTTTTAAAAAAAAAATGCTTTTCTACATCGTGCTTTTTTATAATGTATTGATTTGTTGTGCGCCATCAACTCCTCGGGCGTGGCTTCTCTCCAATGCTGATCCTTTTCTCCATATGACATCGTTTCCTACGTAATATCAATATCCCTTGCCTTTCTTTTCTGACTAGAAACTGAACCTCACACGGTACATTGTATTTACAAAAACTTCAAGCTAACATCAAATTAATTAAAACATTTATAATATAAATATAAATAAATAATTATAGTTATATGCTATCTCATGTTCTAAATATAAGAGTCACTTGACTAATTTTGGTATATTTAAGAAGTTAAATAAGTTATTCAATTATAACAAATGTAACATGATTTCTTTAAAATATCGTAAATAATTAACTTAATCAAGTTATTAATAGGGCTTGGGGTTTATAAGAGCTAGTTGAGGGTTGGATTTGATTCTAAATATAAGAACTTAAATCATTTTATCTCTTATATTTATCATTTTTGCCTAAACTAATTTATTTAACTTATAAGTTGAATACAATCTATTGTTATATAGGGGTATTTTTAAAAAATCATTCTACATTTGTTATAATTAAATAATTTATTTAGCTTCTTAAATCTATCAAAATTAGTTAAGTGACTCTTATATTTAGAACAGGAGATAGCATATAACTATAATTATATATTTATATTATAAAATTTTTAATTAATTTGATGTTAGCTTTTAAAGTGTTTGTAAATGCAATGTATCGTGAAGTTCAGTTCCTAGCCAGAAAAGAAAGGCAAAGGATATTGATATTATGTGGGAAACGATGTCGTATGGGGAACAGGATTGGCAGCGGAGAGAAGCCACCTCCTCTTCAGACTCTTCAAGCAGTGACTCAAATAGTGCTTTTTCAATACCCACCTTGTATGCTGCCTGTATAACCAGATAAGTGACTTCTATAGGCAAATTTTGTGTCCAAACAAGCGACCTTTAAAAATAGGTGATTCTAGATAACTAGATAAGTGATTTTTCAATAGTTGTGTTTGTGATAGCTTTTACAGCTCCGAACGCACGATTTAGGCCTCAAAAGTTAGATGAAGTGGTTTAGAAATTGTTTGGTTCGGCTTTTTGCCAATTGAGTTGTTAAGAAAAAAGCCAGTGTGTGTTTGGAACAACATTGCAAAGTGGCTTTTTTCAATATAACTTTTTGTAATCTTATTTTTGTATAAAAGTTAAATTGTGTGGTATGATTTATGTTTGTATTGACAGTTGTATAAGTGACTTTTATAAAAATAGAACTTATTTGGATTGGCTTTAGCAAAGTGGTTTTTGTGATAATAGTAAGAGAAAAATTAAATTAAAAATTATAAAAAATGTATAGAAGTTAAAGTTGGGAAATTTGGCAATGCTAAAATATATAATTTGATCAAATAATATCACATAACTAATTGGATCACATATCCCGTATAATTTTGGTCTCTAATTGTGTTACGAATATGATTTATTTGGGTTGAAGATAACGCAACATAATTTATCGAGGATGGCTCTTTATCTAGACTATTATTATCTACATGATCTATATTCTTATTTTTAGCTTGCCTGAAATTAACATCAGTTTGGGAAGTTACCTAAGCAATTTTGAAAGATTATTATGGGATTATAGGAGCAAATCCAATTGGTATATTATTTAGGAGATTTCAAATAAAATATTATAATTTTAAGTTTAATAGAAATATTTAGGATTAGATAGAACAATAATTAAATTTTCATAAATTAAAAGTAAAAAAAAAAAAAAAGAGTTTAGCTTTTATTATTATTGTTTTTATTGTTTCCTTTTCCTTTTCCTGATAGCATTAGGCGCCATGTTTTGGTACGGTTGACCCGATGAATAGAAAGAAAAGGAGAGCTACAGGAGTGGAAGCCGGGGAAGAGAACTTTAGATCATCTTACTCATCACAACAACAAGGTCAGAGAAAGGGAGAGTTTGATTTGAAGAAATAAGAAGAGAGCTCCATTGGCGATGACCGGAGTGAGGACGGAAGGAAATCCAGTGTGCCGTCTTTGTCCCTTGCTTCTTCTTCTTAGTTAAGGTCGAGTTTCTGATTGAGAGAGAGTGAGAGCTACAGGACTGGTCTTGAAGATCGCAAATCAAAGAGTCGAAAGAGGATTGGTTCTGAAGGTTGAGTTTCAGATAGAGAGAGAGTGAGAGTTTTTTACCCTGAGTGCAGAAACATTAGATAAGGGAGGAGAGAGGTGAAGATAACGGTAATAAGCTCACCAACCCCAATCATGATAGGCTTGGATATGTGGCTTATGACAAAGTTACTTAGGGTGTGGTTGTTTTGGTGATTGAATAAGTAACTTATTTTTATTTAAGTTTAGGGAATCTTAAGATTGGAAAAAAGTTAGATTGGGTAAAATGATGAGTGTTTGGATTAGCGATTGGATAAGTAACTTAAAGTAACTTATGTAAAAGTGAATGATGTTTGGTTTGACTTTTGCATAAGTGGCTTTTGTATTAATTAAGAGAAAAAATTGTAAAAATTATAAAAAATGAAAAAATGAAGGGATAATTGTGAAAAAAGTCCTCATTGGCAACTTAATTGTTAATGGGACTTGGGAAGATATCTACACACGGAGGGATTTTTTCACAATTTTCTCAAAAATTTACTTTGAAAATTTGGTAATGGTACAATTGTAATAAAATTATATCAAATTCTAATTTAAATTGGTACACTCTAAAAATCTTTTCTATTATGCACCTCAAGCTTAAATCTTTCAAATTATATCAAACTCTAATTTAAATATTAAATCCTAACTTATATTTTTACATAGCTCAAAATCTAACAAAATAAACCGATTAAAACCTCAACAATACCTCCAATAATTCAAATAAATTATTTAAACTAAATTTAATGGGTAAAAACACTATATAGAAACTAATTTATGACATGTTTATAAAAAAAATCGATTATAAAATCATAAAATAATTAAATAATAAATATAAAATGATTAAAATTAATTATTAATTATTCTCTACATTTCTACAGTCATATATTAACAAAACTCAAAACTTGCCTAAACTCTTATCCCAAAGTATTCTCTAATTAGCAGAAGATTACTATCTAAAGAAAGAGAAAATTATTTAGAATATTTTTCATAAAAGAAGTTTTGTGATTAGAAGTGATTTTGAGCACCTCATTGATCCCCAAAAATATGAAGATACTCCTATCAATATTATTTTATACACACACAAGTACATAAGCTCCAATAAGCTTTATTTTGAGACTTATGACTTTTTTCACCTTAAAGTCAATCGCCAAAACAAACACTCATTTTATACTTTTTACTATTTAAGTCCGTTTGCGCCACTGTTTAAGTCCGATTGGGTGTCCAATCGGTGAAACAAACAAGTACTTATTTTAATCATAAGCCAATTATACAATCGCCGAGCCAAACACTATCAAATTGCTGGATCAGTGCTAATCGGGTTTATTGCTACCCAATCGGATTTATGGGAGGCCCAATTGTCCAACCAAATGCTCACCTACTTTTTCCCTAAACTACAATTTCTAGCTTATTACAGTAGATAAGTTAGAAGCTTCCAATGATTGAGGGATAGAGAAAGAGAGAGATGATGTAAGACCCAGTCTTACATATCACTTACCATTAACCTTAATCAAGTAGCCTTTGCGTAGTTCGGTGAACAACACAATAATAGTGTAAATATACTGATATATTGATACAAGGTATTTGATTACATTATCGGTTTTTCCCTCGAGGTTTAATAATATATATACAATATGTCCAAAAATAACCAAAAGACTAATAGTATAACCAACAGCTCATCTCTCGTAGCCCGCACACCTCAATTGGCAGGTTCTGCTGCCTTGCCCTTAGAGCCATTGGTTCCCACTGGAATTTTTATTGATTGAAAAAGAGTGAGATTCAAATGAATCTTAGTAGTAACATACTATCAGTCATATAAAATACAAAAATTAAATATGCAATGCACTATACAGTGTAAAAAAATTCATACTATAACGTGTGTGTACATAATACTTAGGGCCAAATGACTATTTAGAACCCCCTACTTGTCCGTGCATCACAGCCGAGTCCCCGACTATAGATGGGTAATGTGCCCCAAGCACGTGTTCATTCACGAACTACAACAACATACAACATATCAATATTCATATAGTGTATGAGAGACAAAGTTACTACCTTTTGTCCCTTTGCTACTCGAAAATTGTTCTCGAACTATATGCAACCGCTCGGGCTATTAATCCAGTCCTAAAATTCTAAATGTACAAAAATTAGGTTAAAACCTATTGGTGTACCACTTTAGAGACTTCCAAAGTGTTTTTAGTGGTTATATTAGTCTATATTGAAAAATTACTAAAATGCCCATGGGGGCTCGGCTCGGCCCCCCTGTACTCTGTCCGACCGTACTTTTCCTGAAATTTCGACCTGAGTTATTCTTACATATTTTTTCCCAAGGAACGATTTTTCGCAAAATCACTGCCAAATAACAGTTTTGCCTTTGACAGCCCCTAATTAGGGTTTTAGGGGCATTTTGGTCATTTCGCTTTTAGGGCTTTTTCTGAAAAAGTGTTCAACAGCAACCCCACCTAATTTTCCCTCTTGAACACAATGAAATTATCAATTTCATGAAAATCCAGCTCCTAACCCCAATTTTAGCCTTGGCCGAAACTTAGAGAAATAAAAGGGAAAATTGAGGTTTTTGAATTCTAACACCACAAACTTGTTCATTTTCACTCCTAATCACTTAATTAATCATTTAAGCACTTAATTACACAAGATTTGAGGAAATTTAGGCAACATAACCCTTTAGAGTTATCCCTTTCCAAACCTATAAATTAGAGCAAATCAACCACAAATCCACTGATAACTTCAACAACAACAATCACAACAATAAGAATTTAAGGGTTTTGAAATTACCTTTATATTTCTTCTACCTCTCTCTCTTGGCCGAACCTCCTCCCCTCTCAAACCTTGAATTTTGTTTGCTAAACACACCAAATCATAGAGAAGAGGAGCTTAGGGAAGAGATTACACAGGTTAGAAGCTAATTCACAACAAAAATCACAACTTACCTTGATACTCTCTCCTCCCTCTCTCTAGAAACCCTTGAAGCGCACACAAACTCTCTCCTCTCTTGTGCTTGATCGTGGAAATGAAGGGAGAGGAAGGGAATCTGATTTTATAAAATATCCTATTTTCCTTTGCTTTCTTTAATTACCAAAAATCCACATTTTTGACTTTCGTGTACACAACTTTATCTACATGTAATTTGATATCATAAAACCTAATTGGATTGTAACTAATCTTTCTCTCTATTGTTAGCCCATATTCACGCCTAAGGGTTCCTTCCATCAGCCCAAAATGACTTTTTCCATTTATCTCATAATTTCAAAATTACCATCACATTTTTTTCTTTTATCTTTGGATTAGTGGCAAATTCTGGCAGATTTTCTGCCCAAACTTTGAAAAATTATAATTTAATTTGTAAACATTGAATTTAAGTGATTTCAAAGGCTATAAAACCCTTATTGAGTCTAGCTTCCTTTAGCCAATTAGAAGCTCACAATTCCTATAATTTAAGTTTTTGGACGTTGTTCTAGAAAATAAACAATTTTTCTGGACTAAATTTAACAATTCATAACTTTTAGCATACAACTCTAAAAATTACCCATTACCATCAAATTAAAGCTTATGGTGTATACTTTCATCCTGTAAAATTTCATTATTTTTTGTAATTATTTGATCATCCAAAATCATATGACAAACTTACTGTCTCACAGGAAATTTTCACAGATAGCATGATCACATTCTCCAAAATTCAACATTTTATTATATTACATATTTCAAATAATTATAATATATATTGGTAAATAAAATTTGAGGTGTTATGAATGGAAAAAGGGCCACATAACAACTAAGAGAAAGAGAGGGGGGAGAAAGGGAAGGGTGACATTTGAGAGGGAGAGAAAGAGAGAGGAAAAATATTTATATGTATTATAAATTTGAATAGAATGAGAAAACTAAATAAATCATTTAAAAGTATTTATATTTATCATTGCTTGATTTATATAAACTGATATATAATCTAATGATACACATAAATATTTTAGAGATATTATATAACATATGTTATTATTAAATAATTTATTTAGTTTCTTCAATCCCCCAAACTTAATCAATTGAGTCTTATATTAAGGGCATGATGTTGTATATAATAAAATTCATGTCCTTTTAAGTTATATTTCATTTAAACATGCTTTTCAAAAAAATCATCCAAACAAATTTCATTTTCAGAAAAGTTATTTATATTACCGTTAATTCAAACATAAATCACATTACATAATTCAACTTTTATTGAATTTTAAATTTACAAAAGCCAGATTATAAAAAAGTCAATTTTGCCTCCAAACACACCTTGAGGCGACATCAATAAGCAAGCTTTTTTTTTTTTTTAATAATAGAGTGACCAATTACAAATTGGGGATTACAAAAGCATTAAGCCGCTAGATGAAGATCTTGAGCTATATAAATATTACAATCAGGGTGTGGAACTGTTAGGACCACCAAATCCGCTTGCACCTACCGAGCATTATTGGTTAAGAAATCAGCACATTTAATAGCATCACGTGACACATAATGTAACTCAATGTCAGCAAGCTAAATAAGTGATTCTCGACGTTTTTACTGGTGTTTTTTCTATCTCAGTTTCGAGAACTCTGGATTTAAAGTCTGATTAGAGTAAAAAACTTTATAATCGAAGGATTCAATTTGAAATGTTCTTATTAAAAATAAATTTATCCAGAAAAAATCATAAAGTCAAAGCAGATATAAAATATAACAAATATTGGGAGTGGTCAATTAGTCATCCTGAATCCTCAGCAAACAAGACAGTTTCAAACTGTTGAGTGTTGAGTCCCGCTCCCACAGTTTATTGCTCTGTCAAAGATAACAAAACATCAATAGCCAATGAGTTACTAGTGAACACAATATTGTCTTAAGTTTTTAAAAATTAAAATAAATTTAATGTATTTAACATTTAATTTTATCCTTTTGTAGTTGTATTTTTTAAAAACAAAAAAAATATAACTGTCTACAATATTTACATAATTTGTACCCCAATCATCTTCTTGAAATATAAATGAAAATGTATTGGAAGGTCAGCCATAAAAATTCAAGGAGTAAGTAAAACTTAAAACACGACCTTCTCCAGTAAGCCTGGTCAATATCGTGTTGATATGGATAAGTAAAATAAGTCTCTTGCACTTATTTTTAGAATAATGAACATGACATTTTTTAAAATTTTTATAATAGGTAGAAATAGAAAAAAGTCTGTTTTTGAAGACAAAGTCCTTTCAGGCTACTAATTCTACTAGTTGGTTTGGTTTTGATTATTTCTAATTTATTTACTCATTCTATGAATATAAATTTCTCTAAATTTAACATTAAAGTTGGTTCGTAACATTAAATCCCTTGTCATTATTTTTACGATTAAGTTATTAATAGAAACTGTCATATTAGAGTCATGAGAATTATGTGATATCGACATGGATTAAAAATTTTAAGCTAAATAATACACAATACTCTCCTTAATTTTAGATCAGGTACATATAAACACGCTACTAATGGTAATTGATTTTCTAAACTTCATGTCAGGATGACGTTGTGCATGATCCGTGCAGCTAATATCTACCTAATAGGATAAAGCATTTTTTTTTTCCGGGTGAAAATGGTTATATGAGATTAATCTGGGCGTTTATTTAATATAGTAGTATATTAAATTAGAAATATCCTCCCCTACTAACACTGAATTGATAATTTTTTATTAATAAATTCGTCCCCCACCCAACACACACACAGAACTATGGGACGCGGTTTCAACTTTCAACTAATAGTACATGTGTGATGATCACATAATTATAAGAGGAGGAATAATCACATAATTAGCTCATTACACATAAAAAAATAGAAATAATTATATTTATACTTAGAACATGAAGTTCTTTGAATTAATTGTATACAATTATATTTAAATCAGTAACCTGAGTTACCTATTTTTAGACCATATATTTAATGATAAGGTTGACGAGTGTATATATTTGTTTTTGAGGATAATTAATTGTACTTCAATTTTTTTACCATATTCAAATCTCTTTCTGAAAATTAATACTGTTGAATTCACCGATTTATTTTTGGTCCAGATAAAATAGATTACTGTGAGAGTCAATTAATGATGCAAAAATTAAAAAAAAAAAGCATGTCTTTTATTCATTAATTTTGGAAAAGAAAATCAAATAAAGCTAAAAATAAAGAGATATGCAATATAGAAAATATAAAACAACTAAAAATATCTATGAAAATATATAAATTTTTGAATAAATAAGATTGATAAAATGAAACAAATAACAAGAAAAAATATATTTGACAATGTTTTTCCCTTGCAGTAAATTTATGTGTCAAGTTTAGATTATAAAAAGTTTTTGTCTCATTCAATAAATGGGCTACCCGAAATTTAAACCTGCATCTTTCTCTTTACATGATGAGGCCACTTATCGTCCCCATCAACAATATGTTGGTTGAATTTTATTTTATATTATGTATTGCTACTTTTGGCTCTTAATATAAAAAGTAGTCGGTGATTAGATTTTTTTTTAGAGAATTATATTTAGGTCTCGTTCAATAGAAAAAATAAAAAAAATATTCTAAGGGTATGAATTGACAACTTTAGGGGCATGACAACTCTGTAGAACCAATTTTTTATTTTGGATGGGACCTGAATGTAATTCTCTCTTTTTTGTATGAATAATGAGAGTTGGATTTAGTTCTAAATATATCAACATAATACATTTTTTAGCAAATAATTAATTTTTTAATCTAATCAAGTTATTAGTTAAGAAGATACTACTGTATTTATCAATAAGGGGAGGGGGTAATAGTAATATATATCCATTGACAACAATGTAAATACTAAATTAATGAATGATAAGATTAAAAATATATATATATATATATATATATATATATATATATATAGAAGAAAACGTAATCGCGTTCAAAATTTAATAACAGGTATCTCCGCCAAGTGCCTTTTCCGACAGATTTCTCCATTGGTGGCACCGTCAGCAAAACTTGGTCGTCGTCTTCCTCTGACGCGTTCTTTCTCCGTCACATTACAAATACAGCACAGCGCCGTCCATTGGCTATGGTCACTTGCTCCTTTTGTGCATTTCATTTCACACTAGCTAGTTTTCTGTACACTTGATTGAGAGAACATCTGAGTCAGCTTTTTTAGTTTTCCCTGCGCATCTCAAGCGTAGGAAAATGGTGGAGCTCTCCTTTGTCTCTAAAGCGAAGTCAGCTTTCCATTCAGCAGCTGCGAAAGCCGAGCGGGTTCTTGTGGACTTGAAATCGGAGCGAGGTTCTTACTGCAACAGACTCTTCTATTTCCACTATTTCTCTTGTTTTGTTCATGTGTTTCTTGTTGTATCGCTTTAATTTAGATAATGTTTTATTCTATTTTATTTTGTTTGGCGTGTACATGTGTAATGTTTTTGTTTTTGTTCTAATTGGAATTTGAATTTTTTATTGGAATGTGAATTAAGCATTAACGCAATTGTTCATTGCTGAAGGTCCTGACAAAGAATCGCCCGATAGATTGACTGCAAATCCAGAAGATGAGGCTCATCTGAAAAAGGGTGATTCAAAGGTAATGGCAATCGGAATGATTCTGGTTCTTCTGGTGTCAACTTGTTCACTTCTGATAACTCTGTTCAGATTACCAGCTAGAAGTATAATTCTGTTATGTTTTTGAAAGTTTTGTTAGGCATTGACGGAAGAAAAACTATAAGGAAATCGAAAACTAGACCGGCTCATTGTGCTTCAGGTGGCACAGTCCAATTTGAGAATATAATTACCTGTGTTTTATTTTACTCCTTCAATCACTGTCTTCTACTGTGGTTGGACTGGTTGCCCTCTAAAAATTAACTCGGTATCCGCACAAAGCATGAATAAAACTACTTGATTTTGTTTGTAATTATTTGCGATATTTATATATTTAAAATTTAAAATCTTTCCGTTTACTGTGTCTTTTAACTTTACAAGAGAAGAAAAGTATAGTCTGAACTCTGAAATGCCTCTTGTCTTCTAGATAATGATTACAAGTTTATTTGTTTATGTATTTTTTTTTGTTATCATTATGTATTCAAATTAGGCAGTACAAATCCATAAATGGAAGCTCATTACTTTCTAAATTTTTGTAATCCGATGCTGCAGCTTCACAGTGAATTGAGGCATATGAAGTGGAGGCCTGCATATAGAGGAATAAAGCAGGATTGGCAAGATAGGATTACGAACATTCGAATGAGGAGAAAAGAAGTTGAAGAGATGGATGAACTCAGGGTCAGGGATATAACCATGGATGTTCCATTTTATGAAGAAAATTTGTACGACAGTAAAAAATATGATCTTAAGACCAAGGTAAGAAGATTTGAAACATTGTAGTTCGAGTTTTTTAATCTTCCTACTGTGTGCATAAGATATATTAGGAGTATCTTATTAGATACTGAAGAGAATTGTAACACTGAATTATATTTTTCATACTGATAGGCTACATATTTATATAGAAGTGAGTTAGACAAAATACTGTACAATCAAGGAAAATAACACCGACAGAATACTGTATAATCAAAGAAAAAATTAACGCCTATAATCGTGGATCTGGTTTCTTCATTTTCGGTGCTTTCGGTGATTTCTACACTCCCCCTCAAGTTGGACTGTAGATATCAATTAAGTTCAACTTGCCCATCAGATACTCAAATCTGTCCTTTGGCAATCCTTTAGTGAGGATGTCTGAGGTCTGTTCTTTAGAGGGTATGTACCTTAGATCAATGATACCATCATCAACTTTTTCCCTTATAAAGTGTCTGTCTATTTCGACATGTTTGGTTCTATCATGTTGAACCGGATTATGAGCAATGTTGATTGCAGCCATGTTATCACAATAGACTTTGATCGGTAGATTTATGCATTCTTTTACATCTTCAAGAACACGTTTTATCCATATGCCTTCACAAATCCCAAGTGACACAGCTCGGTATTCAGCCTCAGCACTGCTTCTCGCAACTACACTTTGCTTTTTACTTCTCCATGTGACCAAGTTACCCCATATATACGTACAATATCCAGATGTAGATTTCCTATCATCTTGATCACCTGCCCAATCAGCATCTGTAAACACTTCTATATTTCGTTTATCAGTCTTTTTGAACAATAAGCCACGTCCTGGAGATCCCTTCAAATAACGAAGGATCCGGTACACTTCATTTAGATGCTTCTGTGTAGGATTATGGGAGTGCTGACTGACCATACTAACGGCAAATGCAATATCGGGTCTGGTATGGGACAAGTATATTAATTTACCTACCATTCGCTGGTAGTTTCCTATGTCCACGGCTTTACCAAGGTCTGCTTCTTCATTTATTTTATCAACACGAATAGGTGTGTTACTAGGTCTGCAGCCTGTCATCCTTGTTTCCTTCAAGAGATCCAGTATATACTTTCTTTGAGAAATATAAATACCACCTTTTGACCGAGCAACTTCCATTCCAAGAAAGTACTTCATCTCTCCAAGATCTTTGACTTGGAATTCCCGTGTAAGTGCTTTCTTGATCTGATTGATCTCTACCTCATCATCTCCAGTAAGGATTATATCATCAACATATACTGCTAGAACAGCCATCTTGCCTTTATGATGTTTAAAGAACAAGGTATGATCACTCTGAATTTGAAAAATGACAAATTAGTCCTCCGAATTTGAAAAATGACAAATTGATCCTCGACTCAATTAAATAATTGAGTTGAACTGGTCAGCCTCGTCTGCTTTCTCTATCCCTTGCTCTCCTCAGATCGCCGCTTTAGTCAGCACTGTCCTCCTAGTCTTCGAGTTGCGATTCAGTCGATAAAGCACAGTTCCGACAGTGATTGACGGCAAGCGGAGTAGCTGCGGTTGGAGAGGCGACGGTGATCTGGTGCGGCAAGGCTGAGTGCGATGGCGACACTTGCACAGCAACGGAGAGGCGCCGAAAGCTCCAAGTCGAAGAAGAAAGAGAGCGATAGGCCGTCAGTGACGCTGTGGTTTCTTACAACGCAAATGAATCAGAGGAAGATAGCGGTGGATGAAACTCCGATGGTCTGGGGTCAACCAGAGGCAGTGATGCTCTGCTTCTCCTTCAGCTATGTGTCGTGGCTCTCCTCTGGTCCGAGACGGTGAGGTCCAACGTAGAGGAAGAGGACGTTCGACGATGGCTCTTGAAGGTGAAAGAGCGAAGGACGATGTAGGCCGCTGGATGGAAGTAACAATATTGTCTCTTGTTTGGGAACGATCGTCGGAGATTACGATCGAGATTATAGAGACTGGAGACGGGGGCGCTGGGACACGCCGACAACGCCAGAGACAGAGACGGGGGCGCTGGGACTTGCACCGACAACGTCAGAGAAAGAGGTAACACTGGTTCTGATATTAATGATACAGAACGTGTGTGATTCAGTTTCAATTCTCCTCTAATGCTCTGATACCATGAAGAGAATTGTAACACTGAATTATATTTTTCATACTGATAGGCTACATATTTATATAGAAGTGAGTTAGACAAAATACTGTACAATCAAGGAAAATAACACCGACAGAATACTGTATAATCAAAGAAAAAATTAACGCCTATAATCGTGGATCTGGTTTCTTCATTTTCGGTGCTTTCGGTGATTTCTACAGATACACTGATTATGTACATCATGTATTCAACATGGTGTCTGAGATTACGCACTCAACTCTGACTAATAAAACCATAGGATAAAACTGCTGATTAATGCATGCTGATTTTTAGTAAACTAATTATTAACCTCTAGGTTAAATGTTTGAGAAGTCTTCCAGCAGAATGATTGATAAGTTATTGAAATTTCTTCATTCATTATTATACAAATGTATTTCTTTACTGATTTATGAGAAAACAATTACTCAAGGTTTCAGAAGCAGTTCCGACGGTTGAAATCTTAACTGCTGCAACTATAGATCCCGTTTGTCCATCATCTGTAATTAAAGATTCCATTCCCCCATCATCTGTACTGAAGCAATTGGCTCTGGCTGTTGAGTAAGTTACTTATACTTGTTTGCAATTGTTTTGCCTACCTTTCCTCATTTTTCTGCTACTTTCTCCACTAACCATTGGAAGTTTCTTTATTATTAAGTTCTATATCCAAGTGGGAGGACGATTTTGTTGGAACTTTTTTTATTCGACTGAATGGTCTTTGTGTTTGGCATTTTCAATAGCTGGGTGCATCTTTTTGGTATCCTGCAATAAATTGCATTCAATTGTTATTTATCATGTCATAAATGCTAAGCCAATTGTAGCATAAATTTCTAGGAGGTTTGTTTTAGTCATTCATGAGTGTTTTGAGATTATGATTAAACTGACTTATCCCTTAAATATTTGGATCTTTCGTCCAGGGCTGGAAGGAAAACAAAGTCAATGGAAGATTTTATAGCTTCAACAGGAGGTTCTTCACCTGTTCATGATAGGGCAGGCTTTAGGCTCTCTGCAGTGAAGGCATTAGTTTTGCGTGAAAAGGAGGACAAGCTTAATCTCAGTGATGATGAGAAAGTTTTGTATTTGATTAATTCTCTGTTTGATCCAGGCATGTGAATTACTGAATTTTATGGTTCCTTGCTTAGGAAAAAATTACACCAGTGATATATTCTCTGTTATTTATATTTATTTGATAAACAAATGGTAGTAAATATAGGTTACTCCTAGACCAAGAGTACTGGTAAGGGTGCTGATGGAATGATTAGGATCCCAAAGGGAAGGGCAAGGGGCCTAACCTAGAAAGATCCTTACAGAGGACAGCTAGGTACCAGGGATCTCCTTGGGAGGGTTGACCACTAAACAGGACTGCTGGCATATGTCATATTTTATTTTTAATGCATTGTCCTGTATGATCTTTCACTTATTTTATAATCCTTGCAAATTATTTGCAGAGGAGGAGTTTTTCAAAAGGAAGATTAACTATGGTTCAGAGGAAACTGACTTATCATCATTTTCAAGAGATATTCATGGAGCTCCTCTTGAAAGCCTTGTTGTCAAGCTTGCTGAAGTCATCGGAAACTTCAAGAACCTTCGAGAAATGGCTCTTTTTTGGTGTAGATTTGTTGTTGAAGTATGTATAACTAAAAAAGAATTTTTATTCCTATATTTGATGAAAAATTGCTATCAATCTAAAATTGTTATCAAGCTGTTGGATTCTGCCTTATTTTTTGATGTGCGTGTGTATTCATATTTGTTTTATAACAATATATATTCATATGTTTAATTTATGCAGCTAAGGAAACTTTGGTCTGAGGAGCAATATTTACCCAGAATTCCCTTGGATGAGATTCCAGATTTGAAATCATGCCTCCTATATCAACAACTACAAGTAATAAATTGTTGTATCTCCCGGAAAAGGCACCGTGTTGTTGCTACTGAATCTATGGACTCTATGTTGCTAAAAGCCGGTTCTAATATTGATGAGTTAGCTGATTATAGTGACAGCATTACTTCAAGCCCAGTCCAGTATGCTAGATTAAGTACTGGGGAGTTTGCTGTTCGACTTGGTGCTGATTGTCCTGCTGGAGATCTGATGTTGTTGGAAACTGGCGAGCCTGTTTATTCTCCTGTTACCCAGGTTTGATCAGTACATGTGCTGAACTGTACTACTTAAACTTGCTATTAGTACTGAGGTTCCTGAAACTTTTAAATGTAGGGAGGACCCCTGCTTACCAAAGACCTGATTGACGAAACAGAGGAGTTAGTGCTGCAGACAAGAAGGTCTGTCCTCTTTTTGAGATGCATTTGATAAGTGAACTTGGGATCTACGGATCATATTGATAAATTTCTGGCATAAGAATGTTATTTTATAGTTTATCAATGATAATGTGCTGTTTCTCAAAGAATGGACAGGACTTGTTTTGAGCTCATTTAATTAGTAAATAAATGCCAGCTTAGGCCTCATTGCAGTTATTATGCATTAAATTTTCTCCTTGCAATTGGAATCAATTTGGCATTGCTTGATAATTTTTCCAATTTTTTGTGATCAGTTTTGGTGCTGCATGCTCTCAACTCCTCTCTGATATTCAGGCTTTCAAGGTCAAGCTCTCCCTTGAGGAGAACTTTTTCTTACCATATTCTGAATTCTCATTATTTTGAATGTTTTGAACATTCTATCTGAGTAAGTTCTGTTCAATATCATTTTTAGGCTGCAAATCCAGGCTGTATTATGGAAGACTTTGTGAGATGGTATTCTCCTCCTGATTGGAATGAAAGCGAGCCAAGTACGGAGGCCCAAGAATCTTTAGATGGTAGTGATTCGTTGTCTAACAGAGGTTCTCTAAGTCTGCGGATGCAAAAAGAAGGTGCAGTATAAGTTTGACCCATCATTTATTATTACTTAAATTTTGCCGCAACACAATTTTTGTGGTCAATGTTTATTTCAATGGACCTTTAGCATCAGATAGGATAATGTGGTATGTTGACTTTATATGAAAATGTTTATTTACTGTATATTGTCACCAGTACCAAGAAACTTTTGACTGACATGTAGCATCTTTGCTTCATACAAAGCGTTTTTGCTTTTACTGCCAAAAAGGTTTTAGCTTTCTTATTTGTGAAGAACAGTATGCTTCGATTCCTTGGGGGGTTTGTATGCCTGAAATTGCTTAGTGTCATGCTTTGTTTCATTATTATATAAAATCTACATGGATTTTGTCAAAAGTATCTGTACTTTGAAATAATTTTTTTATCTCTTGTACTACTACTTTAAGCCTGCGTTAGTGCATTCCTGATCCTTGATCATTTAAAATGATTTCCCAAAGCTTAAATTCTCTGTTTGGTCAATGATATAATACAGAAGGCTGTAAACAAGATGTGTGAAGCTGAATACTATCTAGCTTGGGCTTCACTCATTTGATTAACAAATTTCACAAGCTGGCTGAACTCATCATCAACGAGTAGTTTGGCTCAGCTGATTAATTGAGTTTCATTCTCATCAATTAGTTGACTTTGGCACAGGCCTGGGTTTTGTATGCCTATTTGCTATGGACTAGCCATTGAATTGAAAATGTTGGCATTATATGTTGTAAAAAGCACTAGCAGTTACGGTTACTCCATAGTCTCCATTTTAGAAATCTTTTCTGATTTTTTCAATAAAAACTGAAATCTATCATTCACATGGAAAAATAATATAATTACGATCTGGACTGAGATTCATTAGATGTTTATGGCAGGTAATTTATGGCGTGAATTTTGGGAAGCAGCTAAACCAGTGCCAGCTGTTAAACAGGCACCTCTATTTGATGAGGATTTGGCAGTGTAAGTCTAAATAATAAATAACCAAATCTGGTATTACTAACAATTTTATTCTCCAACTCATCTGACTTTAATGGCCTTTGACATTCATTTGCAGGGAGGGCATCCTGAATGCTCTTGAAGACATCCAGCCTTCTGAGCTTTTTGAACAGCTGTTTATTTCTTTGGTAAGTAATTTGTTTTTGTTTTTCTCACAGACCTAATGCCAGATTGTACATCTGTGAGCATACCATGCTCTGATGAGGATACCGATTAAGAGTTAAATACTTTTACCCTACCCTTGGGTTGTAGCCATGTAGGAGAGAATATATGGTAATTTTTGGCATGCATGGTAGCCCATAAGAAACAGCAAGACTGGCACATGTGATCCTGGTTAACAAAATCCTTTCCTACATATATGATCCTGCAATCAGATACATCATCTGGGTTAAAGTTGTCCCAAATATTTTCCTTTGAAAAAGTGGACTGGATTTCAGTGAAGGGCTATAACAAAAACTCCTATTGATATACAGTTTACACCGTTGTATCTTTTATGGGTCTGACTAATTCTAATATTTTGTCTTAATTCTACAGCTTGGTTTAGGATTTGGCAACGCTGAACCTGTGCTATCTGGAAACAGTGACTTCTCAAAAGTGTTCTCTGACTGCAAGGAGTACATTGTAATCACCTGCCAAGGCAACAATTGGAGTGAGAAAATTGATGACCTTTTCCAGGTTTGCGCTAGCAGACTAGGTTTCTAATCTATGGAGCTTTAGTAGTTTCTTCCTTGATCGTTTTGTGCTGTTATTAAAATTTATTTGCTCCTACGTGAAGTAAAATTTTAATTTTGTATTAAATTTAAAGTCAATATTATATGTAGGTTAGTCTGGGAAAATAGGAACTCTGTTGGATCAATCAAAATTATTTTAGGGCTTTTACAGTTTACTCTAATCAACTCTACTTTCCAGTACTGTTTGATTAACTTAGCCTGAGATTCATTCTGATGAAGATATCTTCACCTGTAAGCACATGGGGATGGAAAAATAATTGACAAAACTAAGCCGTGTTTTTAAATTTTTTGCTATATATGAGTTTACCAACAAATACACATGGAAAGTTTTTACAAATCAGCATTGGAATATTGATTGATTCTTCTGAAAAACTTCTCTAGATGTCATGTTTTTATTAGATAACTTCATAACAAACATCTACATGGGGATGTAAAATGATTAGGCTGATATATGAACTGAGAAAGATACTGATCATATGAACATTTTCTTTTGGCCAAGGATATCTGAGGAACTATTTAATATTAATTCCTGTGGTTTTATCAGAAGAATATTTAATGATCCCTTGTACAGGTATATGAATCCGTGGAGGCAATGTTACTGAATCCTGAGGAAGCACTGAGGATGATGAAGCAGACCAAAGAACCAACCATCATAACTGGTGAACTCAAGGATCGGTTTAAGAGGCTTAGCCTTAAGTTTGGTGGAAAAGATAAATTCTTAAGAAGGGCCATCCCCAAAGACAAGATAAACAATGAAGAGAACACAATCCGACAATCATTTTCAAATTTCTTTGACAGCAAAGCATCTTTATTTTCAAAGAAGCCCAAGCCTGTATTAACATGCGCTGCTGAGAACCCTCCCTGTCTTGAAAGTGATTGGACGGTTCTCTAGACCAAGTTCCTCAATCCTCAAACATTCGTCCTTCAACCAACAAATTGTTAGTTGGGGTGGTAAACAGCTCCATCCCGTAAAGCGAAGAACACAAATTAGAATCCTAAAGCGTGCATTTATTGGGAGCTGGGGATTCCCTTTTGTGTTCTAAGTTTTCTCAAGTCCAAAGGGACTTGGGGATACTTAGATAAAAAAAAAGATTTTTTTTTTTGTTTCTTTTTGTAAGATAACTGTAGATATAGTTTTCTTTTTTAAAGAAAGAAATAGGTTAAAAAAGTTAGTGAACTTTGTAGCAAACTCCAAGGAATTCTTGTTTTATCACAAGAAGTTGAACATTTAATATCTTTTCTGGGATTGTAATGGATGCTCGTGAGCTGAACTAACTCTTTGGTGTTGTTAGGCAACTATCAACCCAGTTGCTTGTTAGTTGTCTTGTCAGCAAATACGGGTAAATTCTTTTGTAATGTGTAAGAATTAATTGTGTTGAAGGTGGTTTCAACATAAGAATTAACTTATGTTGAAGTTACTGCAATAGAATGGAAGAGGGATGAAATTTCATGATACGAAATTGTTTGGTTGGAGAATTTCGGTTTCTCTTTCCATTATCTTAGATTTCATCCCAGATTTAGTCATTATTTAAAATTTTCTACTATTTTTAATGCTAGTACTACTTTGTTAGCAAGCTTGAAAACATATGTACGAAGGGAAAAAGAGAATCATCTGGTGAACCTTTAATTTATTATTACTTTCTTTCGGCTTAATTTTGTTTCCTTAACAATGTATTTTGTATTACCAATCCATTCTATAACTCTATCTACAAATTAAGTTAGAAGCAAAGTGTGATTGTTAAAATTGGTGTTTTCTACGCATATAAGGAAGTTAGTATGGCAGGACAATATTGAACTCATATTCAGGCAAAATCCATGAACTTTAAGAATTAGATGCATAAATTTCAAAGGTGCACGGAGCTTTTAGTTTCATGAAATAATTAGGGTTTCCAATATGATAAAGGAGGATGAGAAAGTAATCTTGAATAACAATGGAAGAATTAAAGTAACAAATTCAAAGTGCATCTATATGGTACAGATGGAAACATAATTGATGTAATAATTATACGACTAATTATGGATAGATATAACGTTTTTGAGTCTTGACTTTCAAAAATATCACGTTAACCTAGTACATGTTATGACGCTACTCCTGTTTACATTTGAATTAAATTTTATAGGAATTTAAATGTTAAATTCTTCTTAAAATAATTTTAGTTAAAAAGGAAAAGAAAATCTTTTTTTTTTTTTTTTCATGTCACTAAATGGTTTATATAGCTTAATAAACATATTTTAGTGAAACAGAACAGAGAGAATGTGAACAGAGCAGCCAACGTTGACATTGCATATGATGTATGCACTGACGTTGTGAACAGGGAGGGGTTGGTGAATGGTTGTCATGTCTGACCTTTGCATTATTTTAAAGATTTTATAAGGTTGTGATTTTAGTATAAATAGGTGTGAGTTTTTCATTGTAATACATCTGAGATTTGAGTAAACATATTTGAGTTTGGTTTCTATACCATTTAGTTGTAATGAAAAGGATTAAGGCTGCTTAAATAACAAATTTTGAACTCAAGAATATTCATATCTAACTAATCCAACTCATTGGTGGAGTATATATTACAAGTCACTTATTGAGATATTAGTTAAGTTGAATATCACTCTTATTTAAAATTATTAATTATGAGATAGAATGTAATATAAATATAAATTTTTTTTATTCAAACATGAATAAAATTACAAATTTATTTTATTTTCAGTAAAATAAATTAGGAGTGACTACCAACATATGTTGGCCCTAATGAAAGAGGTTTAGCAATTGAGGCCGGAATTTTTGAGTTTGAAATCGTGTAAATGTAAAAAACAAAAAAAAAAAAAGGATTTTTTTTAGAAGAGTCGCCTAGTTGACCTGACAATAAATTATCTATATTAAAAAATGGTTGGAGTCTATTGAAGGAAGTAGTGAAGTCAACTGAAGTGGTTCTTACTTTACAATCTTTGGCCCCAATAACTGGACTGTACGAAACCTACACCTATTTTTCCCCACATTTTGTTGAATTGAATATATGAAAAGAAGGCTATTAAACGTGAGATTAATGAAGTGGGATATTTAACCACCCTATTCCACACCAAACATTTAACCACCCTATTCCAACGCACATTCTGGTCAAACTGAAATGTAGGCCAATTAATCCCCCCTTCTTTTGTTATAACTTATAAGGTATGTCTAGTCGTATGGATGATTAGTCCTTTCTTTATATATATAAATCAGGTATTGTTATATTTTTTAAAAAACATTAAAAATCCGGAAAGACCACCTACTGGGAGAGGTGAAAATTTTTTGTATTCTAAATCTCAAAAAAAAAAAAAAAAAAAAACTAAATAAAAAAAATGTGTTAGAAAGTACTAAAATGTTATACTCTCTTATGTTCTAAATGTAGGATCTAGTGACAACCAATCAGTAGCCTTGTTCAACTGACATGAAAATTGAAACCCAATTAATGTTGAAGGTGAAAGACGTCACTGAGTGTTTGGCAAATTGCCAAACCTAGGTTTCAAACTTAGGTTTGTGTAACCCGAGATAAAACATCTCTCACATACTTATTTTGTAAATCGTAAAAGTCATTCTTAAAAGCTAATCCAAACACACACCTCCCCCTATTCCTTTTACAGGGAACACTTACAAAAGAAACACTTAACCAAATCTCAAGGTTCAAAACGTTGATTAAGAATAATAAATATATCAGAATTGTGATTCTTTTTGACTAAAATACCCTTATTTATGAGGAGATAGGAAATAAGAGAGAGAATAAGGAAATTATTAAAATAAAGAGGATTGTTGAAGAGAGAGAATAAGAAAATACTTCTTCCGGCCCATAATATATGACACTTTAATTATATCACGAAAAATAAGTAATGATAGTTAAGTCATTTAATATGGCTCAAAATGCAACTTTTTTCCACTTTTACCCTTCTTGATAAATGTGTTTAATTGCATTGGGGGTGTTACTTTAGAGAGAGAAGGCGATATAATGAGTGGGCCAAAGTTGGAAAGTAGGTATTAATTATAGGGGCAAAACAGGAAAAAGAGTGTTAATTAAACAGGAAGTGACTTATATTCTGGAACATGTCTTTCTTATAAAAGTGCCTTATATTGTGGACCGAAGGGAGTAAATATAGTAGAGGTAATAGGCCTTTGGGGCCATGAAAAATTATTATATTCACATTAAATAGGGTAATTAGATAAGGGCAAAATAAAAAAATAACAAGTAAAAATAAGATATTCTGTAAGTATTTCTTATAAAAAAGGGGTATGTGTGGTAGTTGTTTCTTGTAAAATAGAATGGAGGGAGTAGTATCCTATATATGCAACAATAACTCAACATCGCCATTAATAATCAAGACCAAAGGAAGACAATCTGATTCCATGATAACTTAAGGAAGATTGTATATACTACTTATATGCTACACAATCTAAGTCACTTTAACTAATTCATTAGAACTAAGAAATAATACTCCTCTAGTCTTATTTACAAGGCAGAGGGAAAATAATTTTTTTTTGTCCTATTTATAAGACACCTTATTAAATTTTTCATATAAATGTATGTTTTTCCCTTTATTTGTTATTATATTGACTTATTTTCATGCGGTATAATGCATATTAGATAGAAAAAAAGTTGAAAAATTAATTGTTGAATTTTATGACAAAGTATATGAAGTTTAAGGTTCTTCTTATTTCTTAATTTGTATTAAACATGTTGGAAATGCTTTATAAATAAAACGAGGGGAGTAGTAGTTAACTCATTAAATATGTCTTAAATTAAAAAAATTTTCTAACTTTTATCCATATTGAATAAGGCTTTGAAGGAGAAAGAAAAATACAAAAAGCAATATTTAAGCACTATTTAATTATAAGGGTAGAGTAAACAAATAAGTATGAATTATTCTCTAAATGACTTATATTATTGTGTATAGGGATGAATTCTTCTAAAAGTAATATATATATATATATATATATATATAGACACATATATAGTGGACTTGAGGGAGTATGTTTTAGACTTTTAGCCATATATGTAGTCCATGCTTCATAGTTAAGGCGTTCAACCATATAATTTACTAAAATACTATCAAATTTTACTATAATCTGGGTTATAATTTAATGGCATTTTTGGTCTATATAAAAAACCCAAAACAACCCTTTTTACGAATCCAAAGGATTATGCTTATGTGTGTAATGAATTTGTAGGACATGGATCAATCTCATGAGAAATGGGATCATGTTTGTGTGCGTAAATGTTTCTTTGGTTTAGCTTTGAAAAAGAAAAAAACACTTGTACGCTTTGTGAAAAAAAACTGTTTTCATCACATGTTTATCTCCCACAACCTAAAATTATTTAAAAGAAGTTGGTTTTCAAACAAACTGAGATCTCATGCAATAAAATATCCACTTGATTGACTTGATGTCTTGACCAACGGCTATAGGGATTAGGGATATATAGAGATAATATAATAATTCATAGGATTAGTGTATAAAATGTAAAGGGCTGCATGCATGCATGAAAAATTATATGATACTTGATTTTAATTTATTTGTAAATAACTTTGTATCCTTATCATACCATATAGTCATCAATTAAGAAAAACCTCTCGTATAATTAAAAGAAACTCTCAATCATGAACCGAAAAGGTTTCTTTTTTATTAACATATAATAGATTTGGATATATATATATATATGATGCTGTTATTAAAGATGGATAATACTAATTGCTAGCTAGTTCATATTTATATGAGAATCAAATCGAGGACCACCCAGTATTAATTGTAGGTTACATTATACTATATTATTAATAAACATTCTTTTTACTTTGGGGGCAGTTGCCTAGACAACCATGAATAGCATGTTGTATATCTTATAGTACTAGTATTCTATGTTTGCTCCATTTTGGCGGGAATATATATCACGCCAAACTTTGTGTGTAGGAGCCCTGCAAAACAAAGTGGGCTATGTGTCTGTTAAGTGTTAACCACTCTAATATATATTCTTCAGAAACTGAATAATCACATGTGGGATAGTGAATAATTGGCGTTTAACTTGATATCTAGTGTTATGCTTATGATCATTAAATAAGGATATTTATTCATTAGATTATGATTTATTATATTTATGTTTTAATACTTTTAGTATATCAATAAAATAGGATATTTAGAGTAGATTATCGTATAATTATCTTCATTATCTGATTTCTCATTTGTATTCAACTTTGATGGTCGAATAAAATTTCCTATTATACGCCGACCCTTTCTCTACTCTTCCTCTCTCTTCCCCTTTCCCCCTCATTCTGTTTCACATCACACTCACACATTCCTTATATATGAGCCCCTCTTATAATAGAATTCAATGCAATTAGTATACATGTCACTACTATAGAAAGGGTTTTTAATGTTCAATTTTTGGCATTTTTAATATCTAAAAATAAGAAGACGTCTATGTGAGCGACGTAGTTTATTTTAGAAATAATGTCCTTAAAAAAGGGACGTCTAAAATGAGGACTTTAGACGTCTCAAATGGAGAAAAGAGACGTCTAAAGTCCCCTACCCAGGGACTTTACATCTCTTTTTTGAAATAGGGACGTCTAAAGTGTGGTGTAGCACCCTTTAGACGTCCATTTTTCTTTACGGACGTTAAAAGGTTATATTTTTTTTAAAAATGATTATTTATATTCTTCATTACTCAGCAAATTAAAATTGCAGAAACAGAATTGAAGATGGATTCATAAACCATAATATCCCTTACAAAATGGTAAGGACATCCAGCACTGCCATCTATACTATATATATATATGTATAATAACAACTCATACAACATAATACTATATATATACAATAACAACCAGAAAGTATCAAACTGTTGTCATCACACAACTACTAACAAATACAAATAAAAAGTTTACTGATCTATATGTTGAAGAAGATGTCCAGCCAAAAGGTTTTTGATCAAATTAATGTCTTTATGTAGATAGGCATCTTCATCATAAAAAATTTGCAAATTAGAAAATAAGCTTTGATGAAATGAATTAATTAGAAATTCAATTATAACACAAAAAATATTATCATTTGAGAATGAAGAAACGATTACCTGTTCAAAATCGCTAATAATTCCACTTTGAATTATGTTATACATATAAGTATAACATAATATCCGCAATTAATGTTATCAGGTTGTCGAGGGCACTTTAAATCAAAGCCAAGTGGTTGTTAAAATCAATAAAGGTATATCTAAAACGACCGTTAATGAAAGAATTAGAATCGAAACTACTTACTTTCGGAAAAAACTACTTTGGGTCTCTAAGAACTTTACCCTCGCATAACCCGCATAGGAGTCTATATGTCTGAGTCACACTATCATGAAAATCAAAAGCAACAAAAATTAGAACTATTCATTTTTTTAAGAATCAATAAAATACAAAATAAAATAATTTACGTGTTGAAGACGGATTTTGTTTCTTTGTCTAGCTTTTTACGCAAGGAATCAAACTAATAAATTACATTGCGGCGAGGACAAATAATACACAAACTCCAATGATAACTATAACAACATGTACAAATTAAAATGAAGTTAGATGACAAGACAATTATTTATTAAACATCTTAAATAGACAAAATTAAAATATGTACCCTTAAACAATTGGTGTTAAATAACAACGAAGTTTGGTCTATCCCATTGTGTAGCCTACATAGTGAGTCCTTGCCTCCAAAGTACTAGTATCCCTTGTTGTATTTGCAGGACATAAGAATCTATATAAATCACGTCTTTCCATGTCTATGCAGATGCGGTGGAAGCAGCTATAATAGAATTAAAATAAGGAATGAATTATTGAATGTATGAAACCAAAAAACCAATGCATGAATTGAAGGGAAAAATTGAAAAAAAAAACTTACCAAATTGCAAATTTCACCCATCCTACATCTATCTTCTCCAACTTGATGAACTCCTTGAGATCTTGTATGTCAATCGTGAAGGGATACTCCAATGTAAGGCCCACAATCCCTTGAGGCATGTGCAAGTCAATCTGGAGAATGCCTTTGTAGAGCTGTTGCAGCCTTGCTAAGAAGGGTCATTTTCTCCAACTCCTCTTTCATCATCTGCTGCTCAAGCTTCCGATAACCACCATGAAACATGTAATGCTGATACTTATTTTCTGCTTGCCTCTGTGCATTTGCTACACTTACTTCCTATGAATGAAAAACAATAAAAATCAAATCAATAATATCAAGTATATTAAAATCAAAAGCTCTATATCATGATGACAGAAATCTTACCAAAAATTGAGGATCTTCCCGTGATGCTACAAACAACCTTCAGTCCTCTGGAGACAAATACGAATACTGTTTACATGGATCATGACTCCTCAGTTCCCCTCGAATGTACCTTGCTGTAAGCTTGCTCTTGAAACCTTTCCATCGTAGATGAACCTCCCCCATCCAGTGCTTGTACATCTCCCTGGTGTTTGGGACATCGTATGTTTGTTGCAAGGTAAAACATAAGATAATTATATTTGAAGCAATAGGAATAAAGCTACAATTATCATAGATGTATCAAAACCTTTATACCAAAAGTTGTTGTCAAATCATGTCTTTCGTTTTTGGGGGAACCAATCTCCAATTATTGTAGATAATACGTACTTTGCTTCAACCCAAATACCTTAAGTAGCAATGAAATGGTCTTCCTCATGACCAATTGGATTTATATTGGCATCGAAGTCCACATGCAGCATCTCTTGTTGATGTTTATGACGTGCAACCAATGCTCCCATCTTTATGCAGTCTCTAACCCTTCTTGTAATGGGTTCATATCTAGGCATTTTGTCATCCCCAGTACTTTGTGATGAGTCACTAGAGTTGTCCATATTCCATTTAACACAAAAAGCATCGTTAGATAGGTAAATAAATTGTAGTAAAAATAAAATAAACTAAGCAGGAGTAAAACAAATTAAAGCACACATAGTTCTACTTTCATTGATATAATTAACTCTCATTAATTTAAACCAAATTGAGCTCCACACACAGAAGAAAAAAAAATTACTTTGTTTAATTGTTGTTCATTTTATCAAAATCAATAAAAAATATACATATGTATTTTCCTCGATTTCCAAGCTCCAAACTTATAAAACAAAAACATTAGTATCACATAACTACTAATAACGAGTTTATGATTCTGGCAAAAAAAACCAATCAAAAGGGAAAATCACTCCAGTAACTAGGATCATATAAAATAAATTAAAAAAGCATTATAATAATTTCATATTGCAAGTTTAAATTAGTTTTCTTCATGTAAATTTATAATTTAAAAAAAAACAAACATGATGAAAGGAGAGAGAGGGCTAGCCGACGGTGCCTATGTGCCCAACCAAGTGGAGAGAAGACGTTGGAGAGGTGTATGCACGGTGTAGGAGGTACGCCGGAGGGTGGAGGAAAGCAAGAAGGTGGAGGAGGTATGCCAGAGGGTGGAGGAAATTAAGCAAAAAGACGGTGTGGAGGGGGGGTCGACAATGGAAGAAGGTAGAGGAAAAAGCAAGACGGTGTGGAGGAGGAGGTGTGTGCCAACAACAATGGAAGGAGGAGGAAGAGTAAAGTGAGAAATGAAAATAATGAAGAAAGAAGAAGATGAAGTAATGAAGTGACTGAAGTTGTTGGTAGAAAAGGGGTGGGTATAGGCAGGGTTGGGCAGGGCGAGACCCCTGCCCGATGCCCTGCCAGAAGGATGAACGGGCTGCAAAATGCAGCTCGATGCCCAACCTTGCCCACTAAAAGCCCTAACTATTTTGGGCTGGGCAAGGGTGGGCTGGGCAGGGTGGGCTTCCCTGCCCAAGTGATAATGCCTTATCTTGTTCACATATGAAAAAAATAATTCCTTATGAATTTTTTAAACATTCATGTAGTTATTAATACCATATGTCTTAACTTCGTCCTAAGTAATATAAACTTCAAATGCATTCGATGATTTCACGTCTTGGGATATTTCAAAATAAGTCTACAACTTGAGTCTTGAAATTTAAAAAATACCATATTTCTTAATAGATATCCATACTTTAAAAATTAAACAACATCCATAATCCATTATAAATAAGAAAAAAATATGATTGTAATTAAAGCCATGAAGTCAAAGTAGTTTGCATCAATTCAATGTCCCAAAAGTTGATCAAATGATGAAGGATCTGGAAAGAAAATAAAAAGCAACTATAATTTAATACATCACAAAGTAAAGAAGAAAGAAATCTACTTGTAAATAGTGTTTAGTGGTTAGGGCAAAAAAGAGAGGATCAGAAGAGTATTATACAGTAGATAAAATATATTTTAAATAAAAATATATATATGAAATAATATTTAATTGATATGAAATTTTATATTTTAAATAAATGAAAATAATTTTCCAGGCAGGGCCAAATGGGCAGGGCAGCACCCCTTGCCCGATGCCCGGTTATTAGCCCACCCAAAGCTGCCCAAAATTTTTTCGGGCCACTTTTTTAGGGCTGGGCTAGGCAATTTTTTGCAGGGTCAGGGTGGGCGCACCGGACTACTGGGCACCATACTCACCCAAAAGAGTAAAGAAGGAAGAGGGGGGGGGGGGAGGACGTGTCTATAGCAGGGACACCTAAAGGTTGAGTTTAGGCGTCCTAAGGCCATTTGTGATATCTAAAGTAAGTCAAATTGTTTTAATTTTTAATTTTTGGTTTCAGGGGGAATCTTTAGAAGTTCCAATTAAAATTTGGAACATCTAAACTCTACTTTAGGTGTCTCAATTCAAATTTGGGACGCCTAATGTTTCAATTTCACTGCTTTATTTACAAAAATACCACCGCCTCTATGTTTTTACTTCCCTTTTGAAAAAAGGGACATCTATATGGATAGTAATATTTTCAACATGTAATAGTGTATCTTCAATTAAGCTTAATATATATATATATATATATATATATATATATATATATATATATATATATATATATATATATATATATATATATATATATATATATATATATATATATATATATATATATATGTATATATGTATATATGTATAAAGTACTCTACGTACTCTTTAATTTGGTAATTAATATAAGACATATTTACCTAATTTAATTAAATTAAAAAAATTATTTAATTTAATTAATATAACATGTATTTTTTAAAACACTATAACCATATTCTTTAATTCCTTCATTCTCTTACCTCGTTCGTTATTAAAAATACCAAAATTTCAAAGGTAGATTACAAAATCCATAATTTTCAAAGGTAGAGTACAAAATGGGTCCAGAGACAGTATAGTAGGTTGGGAAGTCTCAATCGCTTTTTCAAAACAGACAGTTGGAGGCATTTCATTGAACAACGCGTTGCATAGTTAAGAAGATGAATCCATTTATGCCTTTCATCAACCCTACTTGTCTTCTTCTTCTTCCCCACTTCTGTATAAATACCTTCCCACTTTCTCACCATCTTCATCATCACATGCTACTCATCACTTTCTTCTCAGAGTTTTCTTACATCAACATGGCTTCTTATAGGCTTTGTCTTCTTCTTCTGGTTCTTCTTGGTGCTCTCGTTTCCTCCAATGGCGCCAGGAACCTTGTTGGGACTAATGACAAGGGCTCCTTTGAGGATCAGAAGAACTTGGTTCACCATGGTGGTGGTGGTCTAGGTGGCGGAGGTGGTGGTGGTGTTGGTGGCGGCGGAGTTGGTGGTGGTGCAGGAGCTGGATTTGGGGGAGGTTCTGGTGTAGGTGGGGGAGCTGCTGGTGGTTTTGGTGGCGGTGCCGGTGGCGGAGTCGGACTTGGGGGCGGGTTTGGAGGTGGAGCCGGGTTTGGGGGTGGGCTTGGTGGGGGAGCTGGAGGAGGAGTTGGTGGTGGATTGCCTTGAAAACAAAACTAGAAAAAGAACAAGAGAATCGATCGATATAAAGCTCCATTTATCTCCACTTATAATTATTTACGTTTGTGTCCGTGTAATTTAATGTGCCCATGCATGTTTAATTTGTAAGCTTTTTCAAGGATTCTAATCCTAAATTTAACGCGTCCAAAATAATTAATATCATCAAAACGAAGATATACTTCTTTCAGGGCAAAATACGATTGTTTTTTTTGTTTTTGTTGTTCTTTGACTTCTTTCAGCATATTTAAAATATGATCTTAATTATTCTTGTTTATTTAATTTACTTAACTTGTAATGATTAGGGAAAATCATTTTAAAAGCCATATGAAACACTCAAATTCTAATTTAAGTCAGTAAAATTAACAAAGCATTAATCATCAGGTCATATAGAATACAATAGGATTCAGAAATCGGATCAAATTACCTGTCTATCCCTAGATTATATTAAAAGCGCAAAATACAGTTCTTCACTAGAACTAATTTAGCGCAACCAAACAGATATTAGATCTATCTTCTTTCTTTTTTAGAAATGAAAGCAAAAATAAATTGAAGACGCAGAATCAATTCTTTTTTCTCTTTCACCCGGAACATACTGCAGAATAGCCTACTGCAAAGCGGTTGGAGCCATAGCTTACCTGCGTAATTAACTACAAGCTTTTTTCGTTTTCAAGAAACTGGACGGTGGATATTGTGGAATCTTAACCACACATAATGGCGGTGGAGTTTCAAACTTTCGAAATTTCCTGAAGCGGACGATGATAAGCGGCAAAAGAAAGATAGAAGGAAAGTCAGAGGGGAGGTGGAAGGGAGAGAATAGGGCATATATGTAAAATCATTTAATTATGAAATCCTGAATTTGACTGTTAGGCTTAATTTAGAATTTATTAAATTTAAAGGCCTTATTCAAAATTAGAGCATTTTAAAAGGCTTTTAATAGAATTTTCTCTAGTGATTGATATTTACTGTTTTAAGTTGTAGAGAATCACTGCTTCCTCTTATCCTAAACAATTAATTTCTTCTTAATTTGGTTCTGAACTGCACATATATAATTGACTAATTAAATTAAATATCAAATTAATCACTGCACATTTTGAACAAAATTAAATAATCTAGTTCATTTCTTAAACTTAATTAGCTGAAGGATAGGAGTCGGAAAAACGATAATTGAATAGCGATTATTTAATGTAAAAATGTATTATATATATTAAGTAAAAACAAGGCCAAAAATGCTCAAAGTTGAGAAAAACTTATATATAACAGATATAATTAAAATTAATTGCAGGAATTTCTTCCATTATTTCAAAATATGACGTGTTATTAGGATATTAAATAGTTTTGTTAAAAACTTTAATTAGGATATTAAACTAGGCGTGACAGAAAATCCCATATGAAATTATACATGCATAGAATTAGGAATGTATAAAAGTAAAAGCACGTGCGCCAATAAACTCTCCTGATTCTGTATAATGTATCTCCAAATAAACATTATTATCATATTAAGTTCATAACGTGAGACTCATAAATGAAGGGATCATTGGAACTTCAAGAAATTATTATGATGAGAATGTGACCTTCATCAAAAAAAGGGTATAATCAGTAACTAAAAAACAACGAGCACAGGCTGTGTTCATGCCACCAATTATATAGAATTCCTACCACATAAATATATATCCTGTATGTGCTGTGACCCTAAGGCCAATAAATACCAAATAGCTCTACTTGCTCCAAATTCTATAAAAGCTTATCCACTGTAAGTAGGAGGAGTGTGTGGTTTCGGTCCGCTTATAACCTTTAGAGCCTTCTGCTTCCCGTCATCAATTCTTTTGTCACTGTCACTGCAAACACCGTCTGCATCAATCACAATTCCCCTTTCATCACAATTAACACCTCACAGATTCAAATTAATCAAGACTAGGCACAATCAGAATGGTTGTATTTGTCACTAAAACTTGAAATTCTTTACGTTTTCTAAGAATTAAACCTGTTTTTTTCCCTTTTTAATAGATTTGATGGGGGGTCCTACTTGTTCCTCTTTATCTGTTCACCCTATAATGAGCCCCGTGGCAACATCAGAGAACTAAGGAGTGAGTGAGTGAGTGGCCGACGGTGTAAGTGTGAGACGGAGAAAGGAGAAGGGCGAGAGGATGAAAGAGAGATGACGTGGGTAAGAGGGAGAAAATGTTTTCTGTCTCTGTGGGCCCCACAAATATGTAAAGCAACGGAAGTTTTACATAAATTACTGGTGCTGTTATTTTTAAGGGAAAATCGCTGGAAAATACCAAATAAGCAAATTAATTGCTCTTTGCCACCAACCCAACTGAGGTACCTATCTGTCATTAAAATTCAACTTGAAAAGACACAAAAGCCCCTGGTTTCACAACACGATTTTAGGCGGGACGGAGGAAGGAGCCCTTAGTTTCCAATATTCCTCACTCAAACAAGCCTTCCGTGGAGCGTCGAGCACAGTCCGCCGTCGAGCGTCGAGCACTGTCCGCCTAAGACCTTGTGTATGTTTTATTACCTCATTTGTGATTATTTGTTGAGAGTTTCAGGGATGATTGTCTTGAACCCTCTGCTAAACTACCCAATTTCCACTTATTTCGATGGTGCCCAAAAATTAACCTTAACTGATTCTGGCAACAATGGCGAACTTTGTATCGGCTGAACTTCTCAGTTTTATATTGTTTTCCCTTCTCTGTGAAAATCAGGCTTATATGAAAGATTTTCTTTCGGATTACTTAAATGCCCACCAGTGGTAAATAAGTCTTCTTATCCTGTTCAAACATTTCCATTTCAACGTTTGTGTGGAGGATGAATAGATAGGTGGGCTGAAAAATCTGAGGGCTCATTTATGTGAAATTTGGCAAGTTGCATGCGTGATAAATACAACAATGCATTGTCCAAATTAAAACGGTAAAGACAGAACAAATTTTATTCAATTTTAGTGTATGAATTAGCATAAATGTATGCATGCATCCGTTCCTAACATTCATAACGGCAAGTAGGTGTGTGTTGCAATGTGATCTAGTTTACGCACCTGTGACCATTCAAGCTGTGGAGCACTTTTCCTAGATCCACATCCCACAACATTATTGTAGAGTCGAAAGAGGCACTGCTTAAAAGAAAATAGTCCCAGCTATAAGATTCAGTTGGCTGTAAAACAGAGTATTCACAAGAAACTACTCACACACACACTCACCCTAATGCCAAGCTCATGTACTAGAATAGAAGCATATTTACCTTGCTAGAACTAATGGCTGATTGGGGTTGCTTGTACAAGGGCCAGTAGGACTCCATCGAATGGTATATATCTCCTAAAGGACCATAACTTTGTTGAGAATAGTTTTGAGAGGAAACATGAAAAAACTATATGCCTGCCAACATGTTTGCATACCTTAACATGTTCCTTCAAATCATGTAAATACTTGTCCTGCTTTAGACTCCAAATCTGCAGGGTAATTTCACTAGTCAATTACATCCATTAAAATCCTTGAAAGGACAATACCAGGTTTACACTTTCCCATGGACATTTTCATGATACCTAGTCATCACGACTTATGAAGGTACTCTCTCTCTCTCTCTCTCTCTCACACACACACACACACACAAAAACTAAAACAAGCCTTATCCCATTAGGATACTATCAACGTGCACCCGTGCAATGTGCTCCAAAAACCTAAACTAATGAGATTATAATGGGAGTATATTTAGATGTCATGGACTGTTTGAACTCTACTGTACTCTGTTTTCCTTTTATGCTTTGTTCATATGGTGCTTCTCTGTTGCAACTTAATATGGATTCTGAATAACCTATCTTTTCTGCAAAGCATGTCAATTCAAAACTTGTTGTTGGTATGTAACAGACATTTGGCAAGTATTTCTGTTCTCCTTCTTGTTTGAACTCATTTTGGTGTTTGCTCATATGTTTCTGGGATCTTTGTATAACTATGTTGCATGATAGTTTCACAATTTCAGAAATATCATCGTCCACTTTTGGCCACTTTTTCTGACAGCATTGTCTTTCACTGATGCTTACACTTTCAAAGTTTTTTATGCTGGTTTTTAGGAAATTCTGCTGTTTGGGAATTACTGCATATTGCACATTAAAATAGATTGATAAGCAGATTTTTTTATGTAGGCATTTGTTGAGTGCTTTTTCAAGTTCATGTGTTTTGAGTTACCCCTGTCAATTTAAAAATCTGTACACAAGCATGGTGAAAAGAATAGTGGGGAAAGGAAGGAAGGGAGGGAAAGACGTGAAGCCAAGGTTGAATGGAGCACAAGTGTTTAAGCGAGAGTATTGGTCGGATAAAACGAGGAAAGGAAAACACAAGACAATGCAAGATGCAGATCAAGAAGTAAGGGAGGCCTGGAAAAAATTGTCAACAGAGGAAAAGAGTAAGTATGCCCAAAAGGCAAAGGAGGATAGAGATCGTATAGGATGTGCTCCTACAATCAAAGAAGGGGAGGTGCGAACACGAGCGTCACTAAAACAATTTGTGCAATTGGCAAAGTTTGTGAGAAGTGATGCAAGGTTGAGGGCCAAGGCTAAAAAAATTGGTTTTGATAAATTATTACAAGTCACATGTACACAAATTCCTAATGCACTGTGCAGTCAATTGGTTAGAGCAATTGACCCCGCAACCTGTTCAATATGTATTAGAAACCGTAGGAGGCAAATAGTTGCAAAGGATGTACAAGATTTACTTGGCTTGCCTAATGAAGGGAGTGATATCATAGAGGTAGCTGATACAAGAAGTGAGCAATTTGTGAAGTTGAAGGAAAAATTTGCAAGAAAAAGGTTGTCAGACATAAAGGAATTGATAACTTCAAGGGAAGAAGAAGAAATGTTCGAGCCATTGTTGGTTTTGTACACATTAGGGACGTTAATATCTCCTCCAAAAAATGGAGGCATTAGCAATCGATTGTTGAAAATTATTTGTGCTGATATGACAAGTTTGGGTGGTTACAATTGGTGTAAGTTTGTGCTCACAGACTTGATGAATGAGGTCAAAGAGTACAAGAATGCATTAAAAGAAGGGGTGAGAAGCAAATATATTGGAGGTTGCATTTATCTTGTTATGGTAGGTATTATAATGTTTTGACATTGTTTAAAATTGAATGCTTATGATGTGGTTGTAAAATGACTTATGTTGCTGTAGATAATGTTTTTCCAAGTGTTTCCGTTGCTGGCCGAAGATGTGCCATTGCCTAACCATGCCATTCAGTTTTGGACCGATGCAAAGATCAAGGAAGTCGTGAAACGGGAGTATGAGAGTGAGCAAGGGATTTTATTCAAATGTGTGCCACTAGTCCCGTATGACATAGGATCCAACTCAAATCATGAGGGCGACGTACCAAAACATGACACTGACTACACACTCCACCTTCCAGAAGTGACAATATTTAAAGAATCGGTGAGCTAACAATTGATATTCTGGTAGCATATTTGGCAGTTTTATATTATACTTGCTGATATGTGTTGTTGTTGCAGATAACAAGACAAATGTATTGTAGAATTATGGGAAAGGTGGCTCAAACTGTTGCATCTGAGTTGTTACATATGGAAAAACAATTTGAGCAACATATTAGAAGGGATACCGACGAAGAGGTGAACATTGTTGGGGATGACAAAGAAAGTGACAACCATGTGGAAGTTGAAGAGGTTGATGTGCAAAGAAGGGACAATGAGGATAAAAGTCAAGGGACAAAAGACAATGCAAGTTGCAGCCATGGCCAAGTTCAAGTTGCTGGTCATGAAGTTCCCGATGTAGGCTTCGATGATAGGGTGCCTCTGAGAAGGTCTCAAAGAATAATCAAACCCGCAATACATTCACCATTCTTGTCAGAAATAGGAAAGGCAGGAAGGCCTAATGAAAAAGAGCGATTGTATGACTACTGTACTCGTAGGACAAACCCCGTGGTTGGTCAAGAAATCTATGTAGAAATTAAAGACTTCTATCTATGAAAAACTGAATTGTTATGCCTTAACCGTCGGGGATGGATAAGCGAATGTGTAAGTTCGGATACTTGCTTTCATGTAATTACTGTATTAGTATTTAATTCAAAGCAGCGTTAACCCTATAGGCAACCTGTAACGAAATGTCATTGCAGGTAGTAACACTTATTGCGAATGTTTTGGTCGAAGAGCAGAAAGATTGTGATGGGGGACGTGTTAGACGTCATATATTCCAGCCGATTTTCATGGTGAGAATGTGTTATGTTTTCATTTCCTATGTTATTTGGTGGATGGGTAACATGTGACAATGTAAGTTACTGAAATTGGTTGTGGTTTTTTCCATAGGATCGCATGTTGACAGATCTTGAAAGTTGGAAGATCGACAATAATACAAAATTCATTGACTCTGACAAAGTGGGATATAATATCTCAGAGTGTGATTTTGTGTTTGCACCTGTGGTTCGGGATAATCATTGGTTTTGTTATGTGTTTGTGAAGAAGGAATTAACGGTATATTTACTTGATTCATTGCTGCCCAACTACAACGCTCCAGGTGGCGCATCTGCACTACATGAGCTGCGCGATAAAGGACACAAAGTGGTATTGACACTTACATCTAATCAAAGTGTGCAATTGTTTTATTGTCATGCACAAACTTACTGTCTCTCAACTTTGCAATTTGTCAGAGCAAACATTTTTGTGATTTACTCGCACACCAGAATCATGATCTCTATGGACATAAGCCTGCATTTGATTTTAGATTTGGAGTTGTTCAACAGTAGAGTAATGTGTGAGTTACCAAAATTGTTGGATACTCTTTTATGTATATATGTATCCATTGTATGTTAATGTTTTGCTATTTATTTCTGTGTAGATGGGACTGTGGCATGTATGTGATATCGTGGCTGCAAATGTGGGAAAATATTAGAAGGCCTGAGTGGAACAATTTCACAATGCCTGATGTGAGTTCATTTTTACTTTACATGTTACAATATGATTGGATCTAACTTATAACTTTTATGTTCAGGAAGACATGGATCAAAAGAGGGTGGATGTGGTGTGGTGGCTAGTTACCCATGCGAAGAACAAACATCAGGACTGGATAATGCGAACCATTGAAGTTTGGAGATATAAGAAGACGGCAAAGCGTCATTAATGCTTTAAGTGCTTTAACTAGGGACGTTTGTATTTCGTTTTGCAACAAACCAAACTGTCTGTATATATATGACTTTCTTAAACATTAGATCATCCAAATGTCGATAAAGTTTGACATACATGCAAAACATGTTCCTTGTGCAATGATATTCCATGTTGTGCAATTACTCTTCCATTATGTGCATTTGAGTTTCCGTTTTGTGCAATTACTCTCCCATGATGTGCAAAGTATGATCCATTGTGCCAATGATCTTCCATTGTCATATACTCTTTCACGATGTGCCAATAATCAGACGTTTTATGCAATTGATCTTTCATTTTGTGCATCTAATCTTCCATGAAGTGCATTTGATCTTCCGTGCCTGCAATGGATCTGACTCGTGTGAAGGATGATCCATTGTGCCAATGATCTTCCATTAGATGCAATTACTCTTCCATGATGTGCAACTGATCTTCCATGATATGCAATTGAACTTCTGTTTTGTGCAATTAGTCTCCCATGTGCAAAGGATGATCCATTGTGCCAATGATCTTCCGTTTTGTGCAATTGATCTTCCATTTTGTGCAATTACTCTTCCGTAATGTGCAATTGATCTTCCGTTTTATGCAATTGATCTTCCATTAGATGCAATCACTCTTCCATGATGTGCAACTGATCTTCCATGATGTGCCATTGACCTTACGTTTTGTGCAAATACTCTCCCATGTGCAAAGGATGATCCATTGTGCCAATGATCTTCCGTTTTGTGCAATTGATCTTCCATTTTGATCAATTACTCTTCCATAATGTGCAATTGATCTTCCGTTTTATGCAATTGATCTTTTATTTTGATCAATTACTCTTCCATAATGTGCAATTGATCTTCCGTTTTGTGCAATTGATCTTCCATTTTGATCAATTACTCTTCCATAATGTGCAATTGATCTTCCGTTTTATGCAATTGATCTTTTATTTTGTGCAATCATTCTTCCATTATGTGCAATTGATCTTCCATTATGTGCCATTGAGCTTACGTTTTGTGCAAATACTCTCCCATGATGTGCAATGGATGATCCATTGTGCCAATGATATTGCAGTCATTTACTCTTCCATGATGTGCCAATGATCTTCCATTTTGTGCAATTGATCTTCCATTTTGTGCAATTAATCTTCCATGAAGTGCAATTGATCTTCCGTTTGTGCAATGCATGTGATTCATGTGTACAGGATGATCTATTGTGCCAATGATCTTCCATTATATGCAATTACTCTTCCATGATGTGCAATTCATCTCCCATTTTGTGGAAGGAATTTTGGCCATACGTGCCAAATGATCATATAATGCAAGTTAGCATAGTAATGGAACTGATGTTTACAACGTATGGTTGAAATATGAAGACATTCATATTATGTCATACAAAAAGTGAGCACAAGCTATGTTGCTACTATATATATATACAAGATCGTATAGGATGTGCTGAGTGATTATGCTTTTCCACAAATGTTACCACACGTAAGAAGCTACACTCTCCCTCCCCCACTTGATATGCAGTAATTTTCCATGGACACCTCTCCACTTTACACCTCACAATCATCTTACTTGCACAATTGCTCACATATTTGTATGCAAATTTGTGTGCCAAACTATACTTGTACAGTGCCTCTTTGAACTCAACAACATTTGTAAACCTTTTGGGAGGACCTGAAAGCAATTCCTTCCACTTCTCAGCACTATGCTCAGGGATAGGTGTAGGTGCACTTTGAATTACGTATGGAAGATCTTCTGATACCCTACTTGATGACGACCCAACAATACATAACCCATCTGATCCTTCTATGGTCTCTAACCTACATCAAAATTTATTGTCAATTAATAACTCATTCTTCCCTACCACTTGAAAACACTAGTAAATATTCATGTAATTTACCTTTCTGAAATTATCATTGGTTGTTCATCATCAATCAACTCACTAACGTCTTCAACTATATACAAATGTGCACATTTGTCATTAAATTTAACTATTTGTTCCACTCCTTCATCATCCTCAATGTCTATAACAGTGTTTTCATCTAATGTTGACAGTGTGCCCCTTAACTGTAATGTTTTGCCTTTAATACCAAGACATGAACATATTGTTCTTCTAAGCTCATTGAGCGACATTCCTTCTCTTACCATTCTTCCATTTTGCTCTCCCTCCCACATATTGAGTCCTCCCTTGATCAATGACAATCTTCCCACCTATGTGGAAGAAGCAATAAATTTCCTTTTGTACTCTATTCATCACATTAACTCTAGACCTGCAACAATATGGCTTTAATGTCAACTAATCTGAATTTTGCAATATGTTTGACCTATAATAAACTAGTCAATATGTAATTATACTTTCCCCTATAATAAACTAATATACACTCAAACATGCACAGTCAAACTACTTCAATGAAGATTTTTTACCAAAACATTCAACATTGCAAAGACAATACTGCACGATGCCTTTGAACTCAATTTCATCAAAACCAGCAAGCAATATAACCCAAACTAATAAATAACTTTTTGGCAAATTAATTGCTGAATGCTACCATGGAAGATATGTTGCACATAACGGAAGATATTTTGCACACAACGGAAGATGGTTTGCACATTTATATGGAACATTTTTGCACAAATGGAACATGGTTTGCACAAAATGGAAGATCGCTTGTACACTTGGTAGCAATCAACAATTAATTTGCCTCAAAGGTATTTTTCGGCATTTCTCCCAACAAAGAAAAGAATTATTACTTCCAGCAACAATACCCAATACGGAAGATAATTGCACATAATGGAAGATCATTGGCATATAATGGATCATCCTTTGCACATATCGTGGATGGCCATTGGACACGTATGGAAAAGATCCATTGCACAAAACGGGAGATCAGTTGCATATAATGGCTATCACATGTGAATCTCCATTGCAGAATCATTATTCCAGCAACATTCAGGTAAGAAAACCGATTACACGCAATACACGATACACAATACACAATATACAAACTCCCATCAACTAAGATCAAAAACTTCACAATAATGGCCAAACTCATAATATCTAAGCAACCCCCAATTATATTTACTATTTCCTTACTCACACACACAGCAATGCACAATACTAAGTTCCACTAGCAATATAGAAATCATCACCTCCATCAAAAACTGAAATATGAAGAAGGGCTTCACAGTGATCTATCGACTCCACAGTGATGGACCTCCGGCGGACGCCACAGTGATCGACGGCAACAACAGAACACTCGCATCACCGCACTCGGCAAACAAGATAACTGAACAAGCCACTGTTATAACCTTTAGTCGTTTGCTTCTGCCTCGTGTGATCTTTCCAAACTAAACGAGGGGCTTTTGTGTCTTTTCAAGTTGAATTTTAATGACAGATAGGTACCTCAGTTGTGTTGGTGGCAAAGAGCAATTGATTTGCTTATTTGGTATTTTCCAGCGATTTTCCCTATTTTTAATTCGTTTAAAAACTTTATGTGTATTTTGCACCCCTTAAAATTTATTTTTGTTGAGCGCTCTTATGAAAAAAATTATTGGTAAAATTACATTTTAATCCTTTGTTTTATAAGTTAGAGTTTCTTCTTGATAATAGCAAAAAAGAAGTTGGGAAAATTGTTCATAAATATCCCATTAGAAACTTATTTGTTAAATGAGACCTTTAGGTGTAAACAATCTTCTCCGTGTAGATCTTTCCTATGTGATATTTCCTTGTGTTCGAACAATCTTCCCTTCTGTGTAAAAGATCTTTCCTTAAATATTTTCAAGTCTCATTTAACAAGTAAATTTTTAATGAGGTATTTATGGGCAATTCTCTTAAAAAAGTTTTTGAAGCCATCTCTCCCATGCAACGCACAGCGAATACCAGCTCGTTTGAGGGGAAAAAGGTGTAAGAAATTTGTTGAAGGCTTTAGATTATAATATCGGTGCTTTCATTGAACCTCCTATGAACTCAAAGTTGTGATCAATTGGTTTCTTATACTGTTGGAATATACCTAGTCTACTTGGTGGATTAAGGCCCACGCCCAATGCAAGTGAGGCTATTACATAAATATGGAGAGGCATGTGTCTAAATGAGAAGTTTTTATCTTTATGACTTAAAATTTAAATTATAGTAACTACACATATATGAAACATGGGATTATTGGGTTCGTGGGGTCAGTTTTAGAGTAACTGATATACAACTCTGTAAAACTTCTCTTTCATGTTCTCTTCCCCTTTCGATGGTGAGTGTGACATGATCGAAATCTGAATCGATGCTTCAAACTCAGCGATTAATGGTTACTTTTGTGACTTTATTACTTTTAGCAAGCATTAATTTCTTTTGCAAGGTTCTTTAATTTCTTCACACCACTTTGGGTTGGCTTTCATGTGACCCACCATATAATTTTTTTTCCCTCATTCAAGATAACTTGGGACAACGTTTGCATGAGAAGATAGAAAATTCCACCAACCTTCAATTCGAATACTTTACTTTATGCCCATAAAAACATATGGATTATCTACTTATAAAATGCCACCACGTTATTATTTGATGTAGTCAACTTCCCAAACGGCGATTTCATTAACTTATTTTACAATGAAGTCCATTTTATAATTGGGCAAAGTTTTGTTTCTTTATATCCTTCTCAATTCACTTCTTATAGGCTTAGCACATTTTGGTCTATTGGAATGGTCTTGATCCGCCTCTTCGTATATATGCAGTAGTCTTGTTGGTTGCATTTCATGCTAATTTTCCCAAACTTGGACCTTGAGGACAAGGTCCATTTTAATGAGGGTAGAATTTATTGTATTGGATATGCTTAATATTTTTTTTTTGTTCGAAGAATGGGCTTAATTAGTATTAATGGTCAAGCTATTATATATGAATGCGCCCAAGAAAAAGTAGAGTGGGTTAAGGAAAGTGTGAGGATGAATTAAGATGAAACATGATTTTGGAATTCCCATTAAGAGAAGTATCCATATTTAGTACCTCACAGTGTTTGAACTGGTTTTTTTCAACGTGTGTGAAGAAATTTGTTGAAGTCTCGTTCTCTTTGGTCATTCTCTTCTCTTTCTGGCCATGGTCTTGATGATCATGGAGCTTCTCTTCTGTTCTGTTCTGATGTATTACTATAAAACTTCATTATTAATTTTTTTTGGGAGTTGCTTAAGTGCTATAACAGAACTTCCTTAATTATTACTTGATGATATCATATAATCACATTTCTATTATATATTTCTCACCACTTGGTTTGTTAATTTTTGGTACGTCTAAATAATTGTGAAGGGATTTTACTGTGTATAATTGCCCCTACTACTTTTTTTTTTTTTTTTTTTTTTTTTTTTTTTAAAATTTACTTTCCGTTGTAATGTTTTTAATGTTAATCTAATTACGCCTCCAACAGTTAACGATATTCTCCATAGTGTAGTGTGTGCTGGTTTAATGCATTTATGTTATGCCGCATGTATATATGTGTGTTTATATTTTATACAGGCAAAGGTATAACTTTGGCTTTATAACTGTACATGCGGTTTCACTTTGGTCCTTTAATTTATATGCATTCTCAATTCTTTGATCCTATGATATATTTACATTTTTTTTATATTCATACTTTCTTTTCTCTTATTAGCTATGTTCTTATATTTATCAATTTTCTCCTAATTAATTTCCGTGACTTATAAACTTATATATAATGTAATGATGTACATAAATATTTCAGAGATCAAAGATCATGTAACATATGCTATACTTAAGTAATTTATTTAGCTTCCTTAGTTTCATCAAATTAATCAATTAGTCCTTATACTGGAGGTAGCATTTTTACAAAATAAATCAATACATCTTATCCATTTACCGTCTGAACCATGCAAAAATGCCAAATTGTTGAGCTCTTCATGTGTCTGTTGATTAAACACTGACATATTCTTCAGCAACTGAATAATCACTCACACATTCCATATATGTGAGCTCCTCTTACAATAACTAAAAGAATACAATACAATATACATGTCTCTTCAATTAAACAATATATATATATATATATATAACAGCATATGCATAATTTCAAAGGTAGATGGGTCCAGAGACTGTATTTGCAGGTTGGCATGCCTAGCTCGATCGCTTTTACAAAAGAGACATAAAGTTGGAAGCATTTAATTATAAACCCTAATTGTCTTCTTTTTCTTTGCCATTGTTGTATATAAATAGCTTCCATTTTTTCACCATCTTCATCTTCATCATCATCATCATAATACACTCTTCTTTCGCAAAAGTTTTCGTTCACTGAGATGGGTTCTAGGCTTCTTCTTCTTCTGTTTCTTCTTGGTGCTCTTGTCGCCTCCAATGGCGCCAAGAAGCTCAATCCGACCAATGACAAGGGCTCGTTCGAGGATCAGAAGAACTCGTACCCCCTTGGTAATGGTTTATCTGTTCATGCAGTGCCTGTCGGTACCGGTGCTAGTGATTCCAAAGCCAGATTGGAATCGGGATTCAGATCCAATGAAGCAAGCTTTAGTGGTAGTATCGGAATTGGTAATGGTGGCGGCAAAGGCGGCAGCCACGGAGGTAAATTCTGATATGGATTCGGAGCCGGAGTTGATGGAGGATTGCCTTGTTGAAAACCAAGCTACATACAATAAGAACAAGACAATCGATGTAAAGCTCCATCTATCTTCATGTGTTACCCTACCTAGCTAATTAATAATGGACACCAAAAGTTATATAAAATGTTATTGTGCTTTATTATAACTATTAACGTTTGTGTGCGTGTAATGTATGTTATGTACTATGTGCCCATGTTTGTAAACTTCAAGGATTCCATAATCCTCCGAAATAAATGAAGATTATACTTCTTTCAAAGCAAAACAAGATCATTAGTATTATGTTGTTGTTCTTTGGGCATTCAAATATGTTCTTCTTTTGTTTACTTAATTTCTAATCATTAGTAATGTTTACGGTTTTAAGTTGTAACTGCTTCCTCTTATTCCAAATAATTAACTTGGTCCTGTACTATGCGCACATATGCTTGACAAAATCTCAAATTAATTATTGGACATTTTGGGCAAATAATCGACTTCATTTCTTAAATATAGCCTAAGGATGTACGGGAGTTAAAAAAATAAAGATATTTGATTGACGTACGATTGTTTATTATAAAAATGTACGTAGTATACTTTAAAAAAGTCAAAATAGAAGTTGGCCAAAAAAGTCAAAGTTTATAGAGAGAGAGAGAGAGCTAAAAATTAATTGCACAAATTGCATCCATTCAAAATAGTCTTCTGGCTTGATCCCCCTCGGTACTTCATTTTCGAAGCTACTTCAAGTGTAAATTAAAGCCTGCCTTTATAAATTAAAAAAAAAAAAAAACTAGAGCCTGCCTATGGGAAGCATTTAATACAATATTTGTACAATACGTTATGTGATAAATGTACATATACATTGAATTATTTGTTAAATATAGAGTAAGAAAATAGAAAGAGAAAAAAAAAAGGGAGATCAATATAGAGTCAATCTAACGATGTCCCGCTAGATTTCTTTGACCCTGTGTGGTACATAACTCTAAATTTTGATGGATTGGGATTGTGATTGAGGATTTAAAATTATGTTTGGTAGGAAGTAATATTTGAAGGAAATCATTATATTAATTTTACTATACAATCATATATAAATTGTGAAAATACCACAATATCCTTTAATTTTTTTTTTAAAAAAGTGAAAGCCCCCTTCTTCTTCATCAAACATTATCCCTCCCCTTTGGGCAGATTTGACCATCGCCCTCAACCTTCTCTGACTTGCCCTCTGCCGTGCAACCAGCACCCTCTCCCCTTTCTCCATCCCAAATTTGATGGCAACAACCACCTTCATCATCTCCATTTTTGTTTGGATTATCCTTGACTTCTTCCTCCAATATTCATCACCATTTTTGTTCACCAACACTTCACCATCTTCAGCTTCACCTTTCTCATTTGAAATTTTCTCTTGCTAAATCTTTGGTGCCATCTCCCTACTTTGGAAATGACGCAGTTGAAGGCAACGTAGTCGGTCTGTAAACCGCTGAGATTACGTCTTCTAAAAACTCACTACGTTGGCCATATTGTAGACGACATCCTTTGAACATATCTTGTTGGACATCTCGACCGATAGGATGGAAGAACGACCAGTGGGTCTGGTGAGTGATTTTGATTATCGACCTTGTGATTCTTGATTTTAGAAGAGGTGGTGATGCGGATGAGTATGCATTTGGGATCTAGGTTGTTGTTCTTCCATTGTTCTTGGATTTTCGCTTTGGTTTCAAATTGTGATTCATTGGTCTTTGAACTAAGATTTTAGGTGGAGAAGGACAACAATAGAGACGGTCGATGATGGAGGAGAAGGGGGAGACAGCGATGGAAGTTGGAGAGGAACAAGAGATAGTTTAATCACTATAACATCAATCCAGAGGGTGCTTTTGGCTATAAATTATTATAAATAGGGATAATTTTGTCTAAAAATTTTGCAATCCTAGGATAGCTTTTTCAATACCAGGGGACAGGTTGGTTTCGAGCAATCTTACTTTTATGATACTCTCAATCCCTAGTCATTCCTAATCTCTCATACCAAACGTGACAAAATGGGCAATACCAGTACCAAGCCCAATACCAACCCCTCCAATATATACCACGTACCAAATAGGGCCTTTGGTCTCGAATTCGAATCCCAGAGGAGATACTTGTGTTGGGAAGGGCAATCACACAAACTTCAAAGCAGATACCAGATGATAATATAAAAAAAAGGGAAAAAATGAGAGAATAAATTGAATATCAAACAGCCCCTAAAACTTTCTGAAACATCATTGCACACCCTCTAAGGCTAAACTGAAATTAAGTTTTTTAGTTGAAAAGACATTTATGCCCTTGTCTTTTACTTAGTTGAAATGATCTTGTAAATTTCCACATGTGTTGTGTAAATGGACATATTTGCCTTGTAAATAGCATGCGTTCTTGTGATTATGCCCCTTGTCTCATATATGATTGGAATGGTCTTGTAATTTCACTTATTGATCTTGATGTAAAATAAGCATATTTAACTTGTAAATTCCCATATGTATCTTGTAAATAGCATGTATTCTTGTGAATGCCTCTTGTTTTGTGTATGGCCGATATGGTCTTATAAATTTTTACACGTGTCTTGTAAACACGCATATTTGACTTGTAAATTCTCACATGTGTCTTGTAAAATGACACGTTTTCTTGTGAATATGCTCCTTGTTTTGTATATAGTCGAAATTGTGCTGTAATTTCACTTATTTGTTATGTAAATAAGCATATTTGACTTATAGATTCCCACATGTGTTACTGTAAATATTCCCCTTGTCTTGTACATAGCTGAGATAGTCCTATAAATTCCCACATATGTCTTGTAAATTGACATAATTGACTCTTAAACACTGTTTATTCTTTCTTGAGTTATTTGGTCTTTACAGTTTACTCTAATTTTGGTTTTAGTCTCTATTAGTCCCTAAAATTTCAAAGAGTGGGTTTTGTTCCTTTAAGTTTGGTCCGTTTGTAACATTAGTCCTTATAGTTTGAAAATGACTTGAAGATGGTGTTAACGGTGTTAAATCTGCATGTGTCACTAACACCGTTAAAATTGTTGTCATAGGCTGATGAGTTAGCAAGATGATTGGGTAATCTCTGTTGAAATGAACAAGTTAAAAAAAAAAAGAAAAGAAAAACTCAAACACTGTGCACCTTCTGCCTCCCCAGATCTAGCGTTCACCCCTTTCCTCTCCATTCAGCTCACAGCATCTCTTCTGGTTGATCGTTGAAGGTCTGAGAGAAAGTATTGAAGATTGTGACCATTACATAGCCTCACATGTTTCACCCTGCATATGGTGTTTTTATCCTTTCAGGCTATATTTGATCATTAAAAAGTACCAATTAATGTAAACCCATAACCCTTTTGTCCTATTGTCTTCATAAATACATCCTACAATATCTGGTTCAACTTTTTCCTTCTGGAAAAAAAAGGGCATATAGCTTACAGGAAAAAAAATTCAAATAGTCCCTTTTCTTTAAAAAAAAATCAAGTAGATAGAAGAACCGTGTGCGATATTTGAAGGCCATGTTGCACAGGGTTAGCAGACAATAATCTCCTGTAATTTGATTTGTTTATGAAATTATCTCGTTGCAAATAATAATCTCAAGTAAATAATTCTCAAATCAAAGCTTCAGATCTGAGCTCAAAGCTATCAAATATATAATGTTTTTAATGTACAATTCTTGATATGAGCTAATCTCTCAGATTGGAGAAGCTTGTCTCTCAGATCTTTAAGCGTGAACTAGAGGAGATGCGAGCTGAATGGAGTGGGAAAGGGTGAACTCATGTTCTAGGAAGGTGAATAGTGTCTGAGCTCGTCTCTCATATCTTTTGTTTTTTTTTTTTAATTTGTCCATTTCAGCAAAGCTTACCTAGTCACCATGCCAACTCATCAGCCCATGTCAGCAATTTTAACGATGTTATTGATGCATATGCAGATTTAACACCATTAATTCCATCTTCAAGTCATTTTCAAATTATAAAGACTAATGTTACAAACGGACCAAACTTAAAAAACCAAACCCCATGCTTTGAAACTTCAGGGACCAAAACCAAAATTAGGGTAAATTGTAAGGACCAAAAATTATATTAACCCTTATTTCTTTCTTCTTTCTTTTAGTGGGGTTGTTTTTGTCTATTCCCTCCACAAATTAATTTCATTTCCCCCCCCAAAAGTGTGAAGTGATGTTTTAGATTTTTATGGGGGCAATTGGGAATTATTTTGCTACAGTGGGGCACTATATGAAATTTGCCCATAATAAAATACTACTAAGATGATCGTGCAGTGTGGATGGGATTTGATTCCTCTCTTCTACTATTTTCACCTACCTTTTCTTTAATGCTCATCTTAATTGTTAGTTTGAAATATGAACGCTTCAAATTTTATGTTTTATAAAATTAATTTTTTAAATATTTTTATTAGAGTTTTAAACTATTATAAGTAAAGTTTAGTTATTTGAATTTATTTATTTTTAAAAATAATTTGACATTTTATTAGTAATTTTACAAACTAATAGATTTAAATCACTCAACTTTTAATCTAATGGTCAATGTGGCCAATAGAGAGGCAGTAGATGGAAATACAGAGGAGAGAAGCTAAATCCATAAGATTGCAATGAAAGTCATTCAAAATCGAAAGTGGGATGATAAAATCTATCTAATGTCTTACTATACGAGAGCAGAGGTACGAGCAGTTCTACTTGTGACACGTAAGCACTTCCACTCGTCAGAGGTTATTGGTAACTTCCTATCAAACTTCAAGTCCTTATCCTCACCGTATATATAGATGCACTTTTACTCTTCAACTGACATTTTAATTTATTTAGTTTATATATTTTTTATGTGAGAACTTCCCAACGTTAATACTTACACTAGTATAAAAAAACACGATATATATAATGGTTATTAACTATCATATAGTAGTTCTGAATCTCTATATTATAAAAGCTCTACTTATATACATTGTGGTTCCGAACCGTTATTTATTTTGGATATATTATAATAGTTAAAATATAACACTTGTTATATATTGAAATTCGGTGAGGTCATGATATGCTCATTGTTGTGATAATAATTAACAAACACACATAAAATACCATCATAATGTATGGTAATTCTTGCATAATACATAACGGTTCTAATTTAACAACCGTTATATATCTACTAACATGTATAACAATTCTTTCTAAACAACTGTTATATATAGTTGACATAAATAACGGTTGTTAGGTAGCAACTGTGATTTATAAAAGCTGATTTTTTTTTAAAAAAAAATGGGAGTTCTGCTTTCAAGATCCCCCTTGGATATACATTTATAGAATGAGTCACAATATGTATTTACATTTTCATTCATATACTCCCTCCGGTCCTAATTATAAGATAAAGTTGACTTTTTTGGAGAAATTAAGGAAGCCAATTAAATTATTTTAGAGTATTTATATTTTTAGTATCCTTAGATTATATATTAGTTTATTAGTTAAATTAATTAGTTTGGAGAACAAAATGAAAATAAAAATACTCTAAAGTAATTTAATCGGCTTCCTTAATTTCTCTAAAGAAGTCAACTTTATCTTATAATTAGGACCAGAGGGAGTATATTACAATACAACAAATCAGAACATATTTACAGTCATTCATGTATATGTATACACTATTAAAACCAAAATATTAAAACAAATTAAACAAATCATCAGTATCTATAAATTTACAATCAAACTATGTATTATTTACACCCCAACTAACATTGCACAGATGCCGCCAACTCTTCATCAACTTCTTCCATTTGTGAGTTAGCACATAATATACCTTATTTGTATCAATATTTTCAGAACCCTGCATGATTAAGTCCTTCATGGATTGCATCACACAATACCTACAATCACTGCTAATGTCCTGTTGCTTTAGCCATTATAAATAAATGAAAAGAAAAATTTTTCAGTCAGTCAAATATGTAAACTATATGTGTGCTTCAATTTAATATTATAGTTATTGGTGAATAATATATAGACCTCCAAACATTGCCATTAGAAGGTGTATCTGAAATGGCCATCAGTGAAGTTGCAATTGTTGCAATCGAGATCATTCTCCATGCGGTACTTGTACACTGCTATGAAAAGATACAATAAAAATTATATACATAAAAACATGAAAGCTGAACTGAATTATAAAAGGTGATGAATAGATAACTTACTAGTTGAATGTCTCCTACATGTATGGTTTCCTATCTGGATTTCCACCCATAGAGTCATAAACCAAATCTTTTTGCAAATTGGACTTACCACTATGAGCATTCAGTGCTCCCTAAGTATAATAATAAGCAGAGTACAAAAAACCGGACTAGCCGGTTCGACCGGTTGAACTGGGAACCGATCCCTGGTCCGGTCCAGTTTGATCAGTAAACCGGTCAGACCGGTCAGAACCGATAAAACCGGTGGTCTGACTGGTTGACCCGATTTCTTTCTTTCTTTCTTTATTTTTTTTTTAAATTTTTTAAATTTTTATTTTGTGTTTTTTGATGGCAAAATGGAAAGTTGAAGACTAAAATGAAGAGAAAAATAGATAAATAAAAAAAAATCTAAAAAAATGAAGAAAATAATGAAAAAAATTATTTAAAAAGATATAATAATTATAGGAAATGAGATATCTTTGCATAAGTATAGGTATTATAACTAATACTAAAAGATTTTAAACATTTTTTTTTTCTAAAAATCTTTATTTTTATCTATAGAAGTTTAAAAATATATTAATATATATTATCACTAATAAATTATAATATTTTAATTTGACCGGTTCAACTACCGGTTAGACCCCCGGTTGACCTATTAATCCTTGAACCTGTGCTGTGATCGGTTCATTGCCCGATCCGATTTTTCGTTCCTTGATAATAAGTCACTCCATCAACACAATTATAAAATAAATAAAAATTAATTTAAATAGAGTTAATGATATTCCCACCTTAAATATAAGCCGCATAGTGTGTTTGGTATCACTTATATGTGTGTTTGGGAGAGCTTATGGGAGTGTTTGTTACAGCGTTTTTGAGCCCAATAAGCCCATTTTCAGCACAAAAAGCCCAAATAAAACTGTAACCCGTTTTGTGAGTGTTTGGTACAGCGTTTTCGCAAAAAAAAAAAAAGCCCGATTTCGCTGATTTATTGATAAGCCCAAAGTTGAGGTTTTTTTTTTTTGAAAATAAGCTGTGTTTTTTGGCGAAATCTGAATCTCACATGGGGCTCAATAAACATAGTGTCAACTTTATCTCTTTTTATATAAAGAGATACGTGGGGCCCACGAATTTTCTTTAGCATACGAATTTTCTTATCATCAACGATTTCCATCTCTCTTCCAATATTTAAATATAATATATATTATTATATATATATATATATATAATAATATATATATTATTTTATATATATATATATATATATATATAATAATAATAATATATATTATATACGATGGCAAAAAAAAAAAAAAAAATATATATATATATATATATTATATACACACATATTGAATATCACATATATGATTTATCTAAAATTTGAAAAATATACAAATACCCTTCAAGTTTTTATTTTTAAAAACGCACTTATACAATCGCTAATCCAAACACGTTTTGACTTATGAAAAATCACTTATTCAACCGCTCATCCAAACATGTTTTGACTTATGAAAAATCACTTATTCAATCGCTCATCCAAACAAAAATCACGAATCAAAAATTGAATTTTTTTTAAGTCATTTTTAATAAGTCAGAATCACAATAAGTCATTTTTCCTACAGCTATCCCAAACACACACTATATTTGGGAAATAAGCCCTTATTACGCAAGCCGAGAAAAAACTCCTCTCACATACTTACCTCGTATACCGTGAATCACGAATTATAAGCACTTATTGCCCAAAAATAAGCTATTCCAAACGAACACATATTTGGACAATAAGTCCTTATTACGTAAGTCGAGATAAAACTCCTCTCACATACTTACCTCGTATACCATGAATCACAATTTATAAGTACTTATTATCTAAAAATAAGCTATTCCATACAAATACGTAAAAAAAAGGAAGTAATTGATTTTCTAAACTTCATGTCAGAATGACGTTGTGCACGATCCGTGCAGCTAATGTCTACCTAATAGGATAAAGCATTTTTTTTTCCGGGTGAAAATGGTGATCGATAATTTTATCCGTGCAGCTAATATCTACCGTACAGAAAATCTTCTAGTATCTACCTAATAGAATATTAAATTAGAAAAATCCTCCCCTACTAACACTGAATGATAATTTTTTATTAATAAATCCCCTCCCCCCCTAACCAGGCCTATGGTACGCGGTTTCAACTTTCAAGTAATAGAACATGTATAGTAATCACATAATTATAAGAGGAGGAATTATCACATAATTGGTTCATTGCACATAAAAAGTAGAAATAATTATATTTTTTTTTGCCAATGAAATAATTATATTTATACTTAGAACGTGAAGTTCTTTGAATTAATTGTATATAATTATATTTAAATCAGTAACCTGAGTTACCTATTTTTAGACCATATATTTAATGATAAGGTTGACGAGTGTATATATTTGTTTTTGAGGATAATTAATTGTACTTGAATTTTTTACCATATTCAAATCTCTTTCTGAAAATTAATACTATTGAATTCACCGATTTATTTTTGGTCCAGATAAAATAGATTCCTGTGAGAGTCAATTAATGATGTAAAAATTAAAAAAAAGCCTGTCTTTTATTCATTAATTTTGAAAAATAAAATCAAATAAAGCTAAAAATAAAGAGATATGCAATATAGAAAATATAAAACAAGTAAAAAAACCTATGAAAATATATAAATTTTTGAATAAATAAGATTGATAAAATGAAACAAATAACAAGAAAAAAATATATTTGACAATGTTTTTCCCTTACAGTAAATCTATGTGTCAAGTATAGATCATAAAAAGTTTTTGTCCCTTTCAATAAATGGGCTACCTGAAATTTAAAGTTGTATATTTCTTTTTACATGATGAGGTCATTTATCATCTCCATCAACAATATGTTGGTTGAATTTTATTTTATATTATATATTGCTACTTTTAGCTCTTAATATAAAAAGTAGTCAGTGATTAGATTTTTTTTTGAAAGAATTATATTTAGGTCTTGTTTAAGAAAAAAAAAATAAAAAAATGGTGGAGGAAAATGGTTTTATGAGTCCGCTTTTTTAGTTTTCCCTGCGCATCTCAAGCGTAGGAAAATGGTGGAGCTCTCCTTTGTCTCTAAAGCGAAGTCAGCTTTCCATTCAGCGGCTGCGAAAGCCGAGCGGGTTCTTGTGGACTTGAAATCGGAGCGAGGTTCTTACTGCAACAGACTCTTCTTTTTCTTCTTTTTTTTTTGAGTTCAAATCTGAAATACATTATTCCAATAAAGATTACTACAAATCACCCCGAAAAGGAGGGACCATAAAGATTTTTCATCAACCACCGCCTATCAACAAAAGAGGTGGTGGGTGATCAAAAATGGTAAAATTATCACTACTTGTATGAGCTATCTTAGTCAAAAAATCAGCCTGGTGATTCTCATCTCTAAGGATATGTCTAATAAAGACATGCTAATCTCTAGATAGCCATAGCCTAATCTCATCAATGATGTCTCTAAAAGGATGCATATAATTACACCCCCTAGTGAGTAAATTTACAGCTTCAATACAATCAGTACAAAGCAAAATGGTTTTAAAACCTCTATTCCAACAGATTTGTAATCCTTGAAGGATGGCGATAATTTCCGCAATAGCCGGTGGAACTCGAGTAAGCTTGTACGAATATCCACACACCCAGCCACCGTCTTCGCTTCTAAAAATACCTGCACTTGCACTCTGACCCGACTCACGAATGGACCTGTCTGTTTGAAGTGTATAATATCCCTGTCTTCTCATCATTTATTCTGTGTTTCCATTATTAGTCTGAGAATAGAATTTACAGTGATTACCCAGCTCCATATCCCAAATTGTCTGAAAGAGACTTGGAAGAGCACAGACTCTTCTATTTCCACTATTTCTCTTGTTTTGTTCTTGTGTTTCTTGTTTTATCGCTTTAATTTAGATAATGTTTTATTCTATTTTATTTTGTTTGGCGTGTACATGTGTAATGTTTTTGTTTTTGTTCTAATTGGAATTTGAATTTTTTATTGGAATGTGCGTTAAGCATTAACGCAATTGTTCATTGCTGAAGGTCCTGACAAAGAATCGCCCGATAGATTGACTGGAAATCCAGAAGATGAGGCTCATCAGAAAAAGGGTAATTCAAAGGTAATGGCAATCGGAATGATTCTGGTTCTTCTGGTGTCAACTTGTTCACTTCTGATAACTCTGTTCAGATTACCCGCTAGAAGTATAATCCGCACAAAGCATGAATAAAACTTCTTGATTTTGTTTGTAATTATTTGCGATATTTATATATTTAAAATTTAAAATCTTTCCGTTTACTGTGTCTTTTAACTTTACAAGAGAAGAAAAGTATAGTCTGAACTCTGAAATGCCTCTTGTCTTCTAGATAATGATTACAAGTTTATTTGTTTATGTATTTTTTTTTTTGTTATCATTATGTATTCAAATTAGGCAGTACAAATCCAAAAGTGGAAGCTCATTACTTTCTAAATTTTTGTAATCGGATGCTGCAGCTTCACAGTGAATTGAGGCATATGAAGTGGAGGCCTGCATATAGAGGAATAAAGCAGGATTGGCAAGATAGGATTACGAACATTCGAATGAGGAGAAAAGAAGTTGAGGAGATGGATGAACTCAGGGTCAGGGATATAACCATGGATGTTCCATTTTATGAAGAAAATTTGTACGACAGTAAAAAATATGATCTTAAGACCAAGGTAAGCAGATTTGAAACATTGTAGTTCGAGTTTTTTTAATCTTCCTACTGTGTGCATAAGATATATTAGGAGTATCTTATTAGATACACTGATTATGTACATCATGTATTCAACATGGTGTCTGAGATTATGCACTCAACTCTGACTAATAAAACCATAAGATAAAACTGCTGATTAATGCATGCTGATTTTTAGTAAACTAATTATTAACCTCTAGGTTAAATGCTTGAGAAGTCTTCCAGAAGAATGATTGATACGTTATTGAAATTTCTTCATTCATTATTATACAAATGTATTTCTTTACTGATTTATGAGAAAACAATTACTCAAGGTTTCAGAAGCAGTTCCGACGGTTGAAATCTTAACTGCTGCAACTATAGATCCCGTTTGTCCATCATCTGTAATTAAAGATTCTATTCCCCCATCATCTGTACTGAAGCAATTGGCTCTGGCTGTTGAGTAAGTTACTTATACTTGTTTGCAATTGTTTTGCCTACCTTTCCTCATTTTTCTGCTACTTTCTCCACTAACCATTGGAAGTTTCTTTATTATTAAGTTCTATATCCAAGTGGGAGGACGATTTTGTTGGAACTTTTTTTATTCGACTGAATGGTCTTTGTGTTTGGCATTTTCAATAGCTGGGTGCATCTTTTTGGTATCCTGCAATAAATTGTATTCAATTGTTATTTATCATGTCATAAATGCTAAGCCAATTGTAGCATAAATTTCTAGGAGGTTTGTTTTAGTCATTCATGAGTGTTTTGAGATTATGATTAAACTGACTTCTCCCCTTAAATATTTGGATCTTTTGTCCAGGGCTGGAAGGAAAACAAAGTCAATGGAAGATTTTATAGCTTCAACAGGAGGTTCTTCACCTCTTCATGATAGGGCAGGCTTTAGGCTCTCTGCAGTGAAGGCATTAGTTTTGCGTGAAAAGGAGGACGAGCTTAATCTCAGTGATGATGAGAAAGTTTTGTATTTGATCAATTCTCTGTTTGATCCAGGCATGTGAATTTTATGGTTCCTTGCTTAGGAAAAAATTACACCAGTGATATCGGTTATTTATATTTGTTTGATAAACAAATGGTAGTAAATATAGGTTACTCCTAGACCAAGAGCACTGGTAAGGGAGCTGATGGAATGATTAGGATTCCAAAGGGTAGGTGATTTGACCATATCTTTGCGTCTTGAGGTCAAATACAAAATTTTAAATCTATGAATTACAGTATAATGCAATACTCGAGTCGTTCTCTCTTTCCTCGACGAGCCTTTTATTGAATCCTAGGTAATACTAAATGTCATGCAAAAGCAAATTCAATAAAACAAAGGAAAATTGATTTTTGGGTTTTTTTCTTGTTTTAAAAAAAAATAAAAGAAAATGCAATTTAATTAAATATATAAACAAACACACCACTCAAATTAATTTAAATCATAGGCAAAGTATATATATAAATTCCACAAACACAAATTTAATCACACATTGTTTAAACAATAATCAAACAAAATATTTGAATAAGAAAAATAAAAAAACAATGACTCCCCTTGTTAAGCTTCCACGTGCATGCATGAATTCAAAGAGATGCCATTGTTGATGTCAGCATACGGGGATGATGATGTCAGCATGCATGAGAATATAGGTGCACAGTTTCACGTTTCTTCTTGCGCTCTCAGTTCTCTCTCTCGGCTGCAATTGAGTTGATGATGCTTGACAAGATAGAATAATGGCAGCAATGAGAAACAAGGGGTACAGACTGCCGGAAGTGGGTGCCGGAAAAAAGAAACTCGCCTGAAAATGCACAACTCCGCCGGAGAATTGCAAACACAGCTGGAACTCACAAAATACCTGCTAAAAATCACAGAGAATATGACGGTGTGATATTGAGGGATGGAGGAGCAATAATGGTGGAATGAAAATAAAGAAAGAGGTCGCCGGAAATTTCAGAGTTTTGCCGGAATGGGGGCCGGAAATTGCAGAAACACACTGGCTGTTCTGAGCTTGGTGTCTGACGTTGATAAGGGTGATGGTGTCGGAGATGAAGGTTGGTGTCAGCTGTGACAACTAAAATGACGGTGATATTATGAACAGAGGAAGAAGAAGTGTGACGATTCAATGAAGGTGGAAGAGATAGAGAGGAGTCGGTGGTTTGGAGGTGATGGTGATGATGAAAGTGATGACGATGAAGAACGTGGAGGTGTTATGAGGATGAAGACACTAATTGTGATGACAGTAAAATAATGAAGAAAAGAAGATGATAAAGGTGGTGAAATGAAGAAAAGGAATATGCCGAGTCTGGTAAAGGTGAATGGTGGTGATAGAGGGAAGAGGTCGGTGGTGATAGTAGTGACCTCGTTCTTACTTCAACTCCCCATTCTGTAGTACCTGGGCAAAAGAAAATGGAAGAGGAAAACTGAAGAAGAAAGAGCTGCAGGTTTTTTTGATGCTCTGATGGTGGTGAAGATGGGGATATATATAGTGAGGTTACCTACGTCCATTTTCCTTCACTAACAATAGCCACTTTGATTGTTGTGTTAGGTGCAACCGTCATCGTTGATTACAAGCCGAAAGCAATATGCCAATTGTTTGCCAGAAAGAAAGAAAATGTGTTCATTGTGTTTAACACAAATCTTTCTGTGATGTACGCGCATGTAGTTTTCTACATATTCCAGAACCTCACATGACAAAATCCCCCATATTTTGTTTTTCTGTTGTTCAAAGGTTTGAATGTTGAATTTGAGTCTTAGGTCTTTTCTGTGATTTTCCCTAGTAAATTTTCTACTAGAAAAAGCTGATGGGTACTTTTCTGTAAATTTCTCTAACCCTTTTTTACAATTTCCCTTGTCTTTAAAATATTAATTCGGCCTCCAAAAATTACCAATTGCGTCCTGAAGCACTTGTAATGCAAGATTAAGTGCAATGTAGTATTAAAAGTTCAAGAGATCATATGTATAAATATTTAATAATTATGGCCATTTTACCCTTTAATTATAATTAATCCAATACAAATGTCTCTAATTAAAATAAGTGCTTAATCATATAATAGTACCCTAAAAAATACATTAAGAATTCCTATTTAATTAAGAAAAAATATATAAAATTATAATTAAATCAGTAGGGCAAGGGGTCTAACCTAGAAAGATCCTTACAGAGGACAGCTAGGTACCAGGGATCTCCTTGGGAGGGTTGACCACTAAACAGGACTGCTGGCATATGTCATTTTATTTTTAATGCATTGTCCTGTATGATCTTTCACTTATTTTATAATCATTGCAAATTATTTGCAGAGGAGGTGTTTTTCAAAAGGAAGATTAACTATGGTTCAGAGGAAACTGACTTATCATCATTTTCAAGAGTTATTCATGGAGCTCCTCTTGAAAGCCTTGTTGTCAAGCTTGCTGAAGTCATCGGAAACATCAAGAACTTTCGAGAAATGGCTCTGTTTTGGTGTAGATTTGTTGTTGAAGTATGTATAACTAAAAAAGAATGTTTATTCCTATATTTGATGAAAAATTGCTATCAATCTAAAATTGTTATCAAGCTGTTGGATTCTGCCTTATTTTTTGATCTGTGTGTGTATTCATATTTGTTTTATAACAATATATATTCATATGTTTAATTTATGCAGCTAAGGAAACTTTGGTCTGAGGAGCAATATTTACCCAGAATTCCCTTGGATGAGATTCCAGATTTGAAATCATGCCTCCTATATCAACAACTACAAGTAATAAATTGTTGTATCTCCCGGAAAAGGCACCGTGTTGTTGCTACTGAATCTATGGACTCTATGTTGCTAAAAGCCAGTTCTACTATTGATGAGTTAGCTGATTATAGTGACAGCATTACTTCAAGCCCAGTCCAGTATGCTAGATTAAGTACCGGGGAGTTTGCTGTTCGACTTGGTGCTGATTGTCCTGCTGGAGATCTGATGTTGTTGGAAACTGGCGAGCCTGTTTATTCTCCTGTTACCCAGGTTTGATCAGTACATGTGCTGAACTGTACTACTTAAACTTGCTATTAGTACTGAGGTTCCTGGACTTTTAAATGTAGGGAGGACCCCTGCTTACCAAAGACCTGATTGACGAAACAGAGGAGTTAGTGCTGCAGACAAGAAGGTCTGTCCTCTTTTTGAGATGCATTTGATAAGTGAACTTGGGATCTACAGATCATATTGATAAATTTCTGGCATAAGAATGTTATTTTATAGTTTATCAATGATCATGTGCTGTTTCTCAAAAAATGGACAGGACTTGTTTTGAGCTCATTTAATTAGTAAATAAATGCTAGCTTAGGCCTCATTGCAGTTATTATGCATTAAATTTTCTCCTCGCAATTGGAATCAATTTGGCATTGCTTGATAATTTTTCCAATTTTTTGTGATCAGTTTTGGTGCTGCATGCTCTCAACTCCTCTCTGATATGCAGGCTTTCAAGGTCAAGCTCTCCCTTGAGGAGAACTTTTTCTTACCATATTCTGAATTCTCATTATTTTGAATGTTTTGAACATTCTATCTGAGTAAGTTCTGTTCAATATCATTTTTAGGCTGCAAATCCAGGCTGTATTATGGAAGACTTTGTGAGATGGTATTCTCCTCCTGATTGGAATGAAAGCGAGCCAAGTATGGAGGCCCAAGAATCTTTAGATGGCAGTGATTCATTGTCTAACAGAGGTTCTCTAAGTCTGCGGATGCAAAAAGAAGGTGCAGTATAAGTTTGTCCCATCATTTATTAGTACTTAAATTTTGCTGCAACACAATTTTTGTGGTCAATGTTTATTTCAATGGACCTTTTGCATCAGATAGGATAATGTGGTATCTTGGCTTTATATGAAAATGTTTATTTACTATATATTGTCACCAGTACCAAGAAACTTTTGACTGACATGTAGCATCTTTGCTTCATACAAAGCGTTTTTGCTTTTACTGCCAAAGAGGTTTTTTCTTATTTGTGAAGAACAGTATGCTTCGATTCCTTGGGGGTTTGTATGCGTGAAATTGCTTAGTGTCATGCTTTGTTTCATTATTATATAAAAGCTACATGGATTTTGTCAAAAGTATCTGTACTTTGAAATAATTTTTTTTCTCTCTTGTACTACTACTTTAAGCCTGCGTTAGTGCATGCCTGATCCTTGATCATTTAAAATGATTTCCCAAATCTTAAATTCTCTGTTTGGTCAATGATATAATACAGAAGGCTGTAAACAAGATGTGTGAAGCTGAATACTATCTAGCTTGGGCTTCACTCATTTGATTAACAAATTTCACAAGCTGGCTGAACTCATCATCGACGAGTAGTTTGGCTCAGCTGATTAATTGAGTTTCATTCTCATCAATTAGTTGACTTTGGCACAGGCATGGGTTTTGTATGCCTATTTGCTATGGACTAGCCATTGAATTGAAAATGTTGGCATTATATGTTGTAAAAAGCACTAGCAGTTACGGTTACTCATAGTCTCCATTTCAGAAATCTTTTCTGATTTTTTAATAAAAACTGAAATCTATCATTCACATGGAAAAATAATATAATTACGATCGGGACTGAGATTCATTAGATGTTTATGGCAGGTAATTTATGGCGTGAATTTTGGGAACGTTGGATTTTGGGTCCAAGTTCGCCCTTGATGGGCCAGACTATTTGATTAGAAAATAAGTAGCCTAATCAAATAAGAATAAAAATCAGCATTAATTGCAGATTGAGGAATAATTTAGCAATAATTATGGATTTGTTAAAAGAGGAACAAATCACCATAATTAGGGAATTAATTGAGAGACAATTAATTGCTGTCTTGGAGGGCAAGAAGGAGTGCACACGTTTCCTAATTAGTGGCCTCCATAAACCACTATAAATAGGGTGTGCCTCCTCAATTGCAATTCACCCCGCCATTGAGTTTTCTGGCAATTCCCTTCTCTCCTACCATCTTTCTGGTTCTGGTGATCTGCTATGCAAATCACAAGTAGGCTCTAGTAGTCTAATAATTGTGTGGGCATAAGTATGGAGTATTGGAGCTTTGACCCGGATCTGAACATGGATTCGTCCAAGTACGCCTAATCTCCTTTTAGTTATATTTTTCTTACATTGGCATCAGAGCCATTTGATCCTTGAGGCTGTGATTTATTCTATGTGAATAAAGTATATGATATAATTTGTTTATATCCCTATCTATTTCCGCTGTGCTAATTAAAATATGCTTATAGCATTTTTTTTTTTGCAATATGTGAATGTTGTATTCATCAATAAAGTTTGCATGTCAAAGTATTGTTAACATGCTTCTTCAATGTTTTTAATGCATTTGTGTTTTCGTTGCAATATTAGAATTCAATATTAACATGAATGTAAAGTCTGGCGTTTGGCTCTGTAAGAGTTCTTGAGTCTTGTTTTTTTTTCATCGAAACATGAATATGCATGATTCTTTCACTCATGTTCTATGTGTATGTATGAGCGTGGCTATAAAATACTGGGTTCATGAGTATTCACCTCTGGTCATTTTCAAATATACATATTCATGCTTCCTCTTCTTCCTCATATCTTCGATTTGATTAAAGGTGAGTCTTTTGGAACCTATGTGGATTCAAAAAATGAAAAGCCTTAACTCCTCAAATGTTAGAAGAGCCTTTGAAACCCAGAGGACACACATCCATGTCGGTTTATGTAGTGCCGTCAATGTCGAGAAAAAATTGGGTGTTTGAAATTGGTTGTTTATGCCCCAAATGAATCCATGGATGTGTAGATCTCGAAGAGACAATTCCAACGATGCTTAGAACGCGTCAAACGGAGTTCGGATGAGGGAGAAATAAAGGAAAGAAGTTCGCGGGTCGTTAGTCGCCGCCGCAACTTCACTCGTGATTTGATCAATGAAATAGAGGTTTTAAGATCAAATAAATGCCATGGATTTTGTAGTTCAGTGAACTACGATTTTAATGACACCAAGAACGCAAAAAACGGAGCTAAAACGAGGGAGATATGGCCTCCCGAAGTTGGCGGGTCATGATGACCGTCGGAGCTCCAACCGGGTTGGGTTGACCCGGATGGAGGTTGAAGATGATGATGTGGCAGTCAACGCCACGTCATTGGTCAACCAATGCCACATGGCACCCATGAGAGGTCGCCACATCAGCATCGGTCAACGAGGCCACGTCATCAGTTGACCAGCCACATCGACCGAGACACGTCAGCAGTGATGGGGTCAAGGTTTACCAGTCAACGCTGACCGGTCAACAGTCAACGTTGACCGTTCAACGGTCAACATTGGTCAAAGTCAACAATCATTCGTTGACTGTTGACCCAAAAAAAAAAACAAGAGGGAAATTAATAAGTGGCGCGTGGGCCCACTGGGACCTCCGTTTGACAAGTGGCAAGCACCGTCGGAGAGAGGACGGCGCGTGGAGTCGTTTGGGCTGGCGCGTGTCGTTGGCAGGTGGCCGCAAGGCGGCACGTGTACGTCATGCGCCACCACCGAGAGTGGCCAACGCTGGAATTTTCCAATTTTTCAAGATTTTTTGATCCAGAGACCTTCTAGGGGCGCGTGACGATGAGTAGGACCTCCGATTGAGACGCGGTTGGTTCCTAAAAATCTCTTAATTCTAGAGCTTCAATTTGATATATAATTTGCATATATTTAAAGCAAGTTTGGGTGTAATTTGAGTCAAAAAGGTGCTTTTGTGCATTTAGAGGGTCCAAAAAATGTTGGAATTGAATCAATGTTGGTTCTATTATTTTTGGGATAGGTTGGCTTATTTTTTTAAGAGTTTTTTCAGTTGCAACATAAGGTTAAATGCTGAAAAATTCTTTAAAAGTAAGGGATTATTCAAATGAGTTTTTGAATATAAAATCCTATCCAACCTTAACTCAAATTCTTAGAGATAAAAACCTGAAAAATTGCAGCAACTTAAAATTATTCAATAATTATTGAATAATAATAAGTCTTCCCATGCTTCTAACCATATTGATCCACTTGGATTGAAGCAATGACTTCTAAAAGTCAATCCTTTATCACAAATGTTATGACAAAGGATAAGATAGATAGAGATGTTAGAATCATCTCATCAAGTGGGAGGTATGCTGTAATTATATCCAAGTAAATGGATGTAAACATGGCAAAGAGGAGCTGGACATTGTAGCTAGACGCTACATCAGTTCATATGGTCAGAAGGGCCTATAAGAGGGAGAATCTGTTAAGAGACAACAATATGAGGCTTAAATTTTTGAATGTTCTTGTTTTTCCATTGAATTTAAGATTAAATTCTCTGTTAGTTTTTAGAATTGAATTCAGTATATTCTCTTCTTGTTTTCTTGAACATTCATGCTAGTTAGATGATATTGTGTTATTATCTTGTTAATATAACTACTCTTTTGATTGAGTGAGAGTTTTCTGGAATGCGTCTAGAAATCCAAAGGGGAAAGTGTTCAAATGAAGACTGTGGTTAAAAGGGTGATGAGCTAACTAGTATGATTGGGATGGAAGTCAACATAGTTGTCTCTTGAACATGAAACTAGTGAACTTATTATCTAATTATCCTTTGTCTTATTTGAACAAATAAGATTTGTATACCATAATCGTCTGAGTGACCAATTATGACCAAGTCTATTTGACTGAGCTTATGAAGACAAGCTCAATATAGATATTTGTGGAGTTAAAAACTCTCAAATCTCTTTCATTCAAGAAGAATGAGATGTCAGAGACATCCTACCAACTAGTCTTCAGTATTTAAAGGTTGAAAAACCCGAAGGATACAAAAGATTTATGCTATCAAGTATAGAAAGAACAACATTGCTTAAACTTATGTTGGTATGAGCAATGTAACCTTATCCAAGCCGTGTGGATAGTGTTGGAAGATAGTGAAATAGGTGATCTTCTTCTATAAAGTTAAAACTAAGTTAAGTTTTAATATAGTGTACTAAGTCCTAACATATTGTTTAGGCAACACTTGAGGCATATGTTAAACTAAGAAGTTGAGACAAACTAAATACTAAGTTCTTTCTAACAAACAAGTGTATGTTGTGATAAGACATCTCCCAGTGAGTGGGAGGAAGCTATGTCTCCCAGTGAGTGGGAGTGAGCCACGTCTTCCAGTGAGTAGGCGTATACGAAAGTAAAGATTGCCTTTGATATGTATATTGTAACCTTAAGCAATGTGATTCGCCACATTGAACTTGAGTGTGAAAGACTGAAGGATTCAAGATCCATCAGTCAGTCGAACTTAGCTAAAGAGTGGGAGGATTCATCTTCTAAGCCTGAGGGCAAGAAACCTATGAGGTAAACTTGATCTAGAGGAGGTCAAATGGTTTCTACAAAGATGAAAAGCTACATTCATAATCCTTAAGGGTTATAAAAGTAGCGATCCACATGAGTTGTGGATATTTCAGAGAAGCATATGGCTTCATGTCAAATGCAAAGCAACAAAGAGATAGAATCAAGGGATTAGAACTTGCACGTTAACTCTGCATAGATAAAACACCCTGATTCACTCCATGCAATTGCAACTAACAAAATCACATCTTTACTATCTCTTTAGTTAAGGATCGATGGGACTATGATTCTCAAATCCTTCGTTGGATTTTGATGTTTCTTTCTAGGGATAAAAGATTCCATTTTTTTTGCCATATGTACTCCTTGATCAAAGGGAATGATTAAACTAGCAAAAGAGTATTTGCTAGACAACGTGTGCTAAAGGGTTAATACCCTTATGAATAAGTTGAAAACTTATTCTACTTGGCAAGAAAGACAAAGAACCATTTTTGAGAAAATCCACTACAATTGGCAAAATATGATGTTAGTGAACCAGTGAACGTGAGGGCAAGACACAAAGCTTGGTATTTCGTTAACGTTGTGGACGTTTACTTGAAATACAGTAATGTTTACTTGATTTTTTGCAAGTGTGAAGCTGTTAGATAATGGCTGAACTAGTTAGGAATCAGTAGACTTAAAGAATAAGACCTTTCAAACTAACAAGGGTTTAAGGCACCTATGTGATTAGTTCAAACAGTTTTGTGTATAAGAAAGGCATTGTTAGGCAATTATCAATACATAGAGCCCTTCAACATAATAGAGTTGTTGAAATGGAGAGATAGACCTCTCCTTGATTTGGTTGTGAACATAATGACATCAATAAGGCTATTAGCCATATGTTGGTAGGTAGACTTGCAGCTATTATATTCACACTTAATCAAATGCCTTCTATGTCAGTCACGACCTTACCCTATGAATCGTGGATGAGCCTTAGACTAGGACCAAGCTCATTAAGACCATAAGGGTCATCAACTTTATATTCATAATTCTTCCTATGAGTAAGGAAGATTGGGGTTAAGGTATACAAGGTATCTCTTTGTGAGATGACATGAGAATTTGACATGACAAGTCTTCATTAGTGAAAATGATGGCGGTTCAGTGACTGAGAGAAAACCGTGGGACACAACGTTCATAAAAACCCAGATTTTCTAGCAGGAAATGAGCATTAATCACAATAAATCTCTTTAAGAGGTTCACAAGTGACAAGGAATAACCAAGTGTTCCTAAGTTCACTGATCCAAGTGGGAGGATTGAGACCATTTTCACGACGAAAGAGGTAAGAGGTAAGTTACGAGAGAATTACCTCACTCATACATAGGAAAAGAATCCTATGAAACCTACCTCGGAGCAAATTGTCATCTAACGAATGACTATAAGGGATAGATTCCCTAATGGATTGAATGCTCTCTTCATCATCTAGAAGGTGATGATAACTACCTATAAGTGTTTGAAAGACACTAGAAGGACCTGCTAAGATGAATTGCAAAGTGTCATGCAAGAGGATTTGGATTCTTTTTAAGTCAATACATGTTTGGGTAATTTGTCACCTAGCCAAGAGGCGATTGGGAACAAGTAGGTTCTCAAATCTGTTGGGGGCATATAGGGGTGGAAATAGGCCAGGCAGCCTGTGGCCTGGCCTGTGATAGGCCTGTTCAGGCCTGGCCTGTCAGGCTAAAAGGCTAGGCCAAGGCCGAATTTAAAGCCTTTTTTGTTTAATAGGCCAGGCCAAGGCTTATTGATAGGCCTGTTAGGCCTGTCAGGCCGGCCTGAGCCTGTTAACATATTTAAAAAAAAATCAAATCAGATTGGGTGATACTAATTACACTCAAGTCTTCAAATTTTTTTCTCACTTCGTCATCTTCAAATCTTCTTCATTTCTTCTGAAATCCCTAACCCTATTATTCTTCAATCTTCATCTTCATTCTCGACCTTTGCCTCGCCTCACAATCATTCACTCATTCCTCCCCCTCAAATCTCAATCCTCAGCTCCACTTTCCAGAATCGCAGATCTCGTCTCTGGCATCGCAGATCTCCTCTTTCCAGCATCGTAGCTTGAACAGTGGCACAGGCGCACGATAGTTTCTGGTTCGTTCTGGCACATATCACACATTCTGTTTCTGGTTCATTGTCCTGATTTTCGTCACTGTCATGTTGGCTGTTTTGGACTTCTGGTTCAATTTCTGTTTCTGGTTCTTCATTTTCGGATTCTAGTTCTGGTTTATTTTCGGGTTCTTCACTGTTCTGGTTGGCTTTTTGGTTCAGTTTCTGATTTTCTGCTTCTGGTTCATTGTCATGATTTTCGTCATTGTCCTGTTCTTGTTTAATTTCTGTTTCTGGTTCATAATTATCGGTCAGGAGGAAGGTCTTAAAGAAAGGTTTATTTTGTTTTTGGTTCATAATTGTCCTGGTCATGATTTTCTGTTTCTGGTTCATTTTTTCTGTTCTTGTTTACTTTCTGTTTCTGGTTCATTCTGTTTCTGGTTCTTGATTGTTTGGATATATGTCTGGGTATATTTCATATATGCACTAGTTTCTCGGCTTAGAATTAATATATCTAATAATGAAATAATTATTTGAACAATTTTTTAGAACTAATCAAAATGATAAAGATCTAAGTCCTTCCAATAATATCTAAGTCCTTCCAATTTTTTAGTGTTTGTGGGATAACAGACAGACAAGGCGTCGATGCTGGATGAGATCATCGACTATGTGAAGTTACTACAGCTTCAAGTTAAGGTGAAAACTAATTCTCTCTCTTCTCCATCATACTGGACTTAATATATACGAGTAATTCCTCCCATTAATCAATTGTCATTCTATAGGGTATATATATATCTTCAATTTAATAGAACTATTATTTTCCTGTCACTTTGGGATTTGGTTTGATGGGATTATGAATATTGTTAAACAGGTGTTGAGTATGAGTAGGTTGGGAGGTGCTGCTGCTGTGGCTCCCCTGGTTGCTTTAATGTGCATGCTTGAGATGTTTGATGATTAGTAGTCTGAGGACAAATATGGAGTAATATGCATGCTTCAGTTCTGTGGTCCACTTTAATTATATATATATATATATATATATATTTTTATATCATATAATAAATTATTTTATGTAGACCCTTTCATTAATCAGTTTCTTATATTATATAACCAAAAAATTAGTTTCTTATTATTATTATTATTATTATTTTAATAAAGAAGACTCGTTTTGTTGGGGGAAAAAAAGACTCCATCGTTTTATCAATTATATATAAATAAGCAATATGAATAATTTAATCAATGATATAAATGTTAGTGCAATTTATAAGAAGGTCCTAAAAATGTTAGTTGATAATTGAGTAAAGCTATAGGCAACAATTTTGTTCAAATATGGTTTGCTTAACTGATATTGATCTTGCAATTGTTACTGATTTTGCAAACAGTGAGGGGCAAGTGTTTTGAGAAGTGCATCACAAAACCAGGGTTGAGCTTAAGTGGAGGCGAAAGCAGTTGCATCTCTAGATGTGTGGAACGATATATTGAGGCCACTGACATCATTAGCAAAGCCTTATTTTCTGCATCTTGATAAAACTCTCATATGATTCAAAAAAAATGAGAGTTTTCTGAGTATGTGGTTTATAATGTTATCTCATTATAAATGTCTAATCCTTTTCATGATTTATCCCTTCACATTCCAGTTATTTGGTTAGATTGAAATTCTTGCGAGATTGTGCTAACAAGAATGTTAGTTTTGCTTTGATGTTGCAATGACCTTGTTTAATCGTTCCTTGATTTTATGATAGACTTTAATTTTCTTGTGTTTTGATGTATTTTGAATAATTGATGGTATTTTATGTAAATTTCGGCCTGTTTTTGGCCTGTTTTAAGTGTGGCCTGTAGGCCTGTTGGTTTGCTTAAAAAATTTCAAAAAATCAGGCCTCCTTAACAGGCTTCAGGCCAGGTCAGGCCTGTGTACAGGCTTGGCCTGTTCAGGCAAAAGCCTGGCCTGGCCTGGCCTGTTTCCACCCCTAGGGGCATATAGAACCTAAAACACTTAGTGGCTAAGGGGTAATACAATAGAAGGTTGCCCATTGTGCGTTTTAACTCTGAACTTTGGCTATGACAACAAGCTTAGTCTTGAAATTACATCAAGATGATGTAAAGACCACCTTCCAATTTGGAATTTTGGAAATTGGATGATGAACTGTACATGAAGCAGTTTAAGAGCTTCGTAGAAACATTCACCCAAATGGTAGTATATGAGGTTTTTTTTACAAGGTGAAAGTCTCACCAACTTCAAAATAATCGAAGAACACTATATAAGTCCCAAACGGTCTAGTGATGATTATTTGTGAAGTCATCCTTTGTCAAATGACATATGAAACAAGTGTCAAGGGAGTCAAATGAATAAAGGATCAGAGAATCCTTAAATTCTGAGTTGAGAAAGTCATCGGTTGAACAAATATCTTGAATGACAAGATAAACAGAGATTGCACAAGAAAGATACAATCTTTTCCATCTAAGACATGTACAAGTGTAATCCTTAGACATCTTAGGATGTCAAGCTGCAAACTCATAGACACCCCTGAAGTCAAGGGCATAAACCTAAAAAGGTTACATGTCCTATGAGGAACCCAACATAAGAAAGGTGGATAGAGTCCTATATGAAACTATGGTTGGTAATATGAATGTACATATTGGTGTACATAAGACCAAATGTTTTTTGTCAGACTTGGAAGTTGTTTTTAGTCCTGCTGTGAAATGGGTTATGAGAATAACCATGGATTAAGTTGTCAAGACAACAACGTTCCTTCTGAAAGGATACTCCAATACAAGACCTAGGCAAATGGTGATGGAGTAAGGAAATATACAAAGTATTTTTTCTTGTTATCCATGGAAATAGAACGCAAGACATGTTCTGTCATCATTCAAAGTGCCATATGGCTAAAGTAATTCCTATGAGAGATTGGGAATGAATGGTGGATAAAAGGATCCAAACGATAACATCTTATGATGAGGATCCTGAGTATTACAGCAAGGCGAAACATACTTTTTGATACATCTTTATGAGAGATATGCTTTCAAAGAGGGAAAGCGATAGTTCAATGACCTTTTACTGACAGAATGTTGGTAGATCCCGTTATTGAGCCCATAGCTTGATTTTCATTGAGTTAGTGAAAATCTAGGGGCGCAAATAAAATGTAAGGTTGTGAACTTCTTTTATATGAAGATAAAAGAAATAGTATGTTATGATTAAATACATATAAGGTATACAAGTTTGTATATCGTACAAGTCAGAAAAGGTTGGTTCACTCACACGAACAACCATCTTCCCATGTTTTGCGGGGGCATGGGAGGGTAAGACGAGCAAATGATCACCATGAGATGGTTAGGAAGAATCTTTGCGTTTGAGTCGCCTTGGTTAGACTGAGATGAGATCTACATGTGTGTGTATACACAGAAAATGGATCGAAGCATGAATATAGACCTGTAGCTAGGCAAAGAACTCTTTTTTACAAATGAGATTGTAAAAGAGATATTGTGAAAAAGAAAGTTCTAGGTTCGAATGTTGAGTACATTTTGGAACTAATGTCTGTATGGTGAAAGATAAAGAAATCGACGTATACCTCACCGTAGCATGCAATTCATACTGCATGTGCTTGTTAAACTGCAACACGGGATGTAGGTGAAAGATCCCTAGTTCACTACAGTGAGTCCCAGGAAGAAAAAAAACCTTCCGCGATGCCCTTAAGACTTAGACGGCATCATGAAAGCTTGGTTTGGTGACAGCTACTTTAGCTGAAGCTCCATGATCACACTCGATTTGGTCAGACGAGTGAAAACTAGGAAAGCGACAAAGTCAAGATGGACTGATGTTTAGTCAAAAAGAAAGATTTACTCCTAGATACATAAGATGTGCTAGTATCTGTAGTCGACCCCTTACTAGCTCTATGTGTAGTTAGTAAGTGCGGATACTATGTGCGTAGAAGGCAATCTAAGTTAATCAACATATTAGCTCGAGAGGGATTAGATATGCCATGAGTAATATGTATGGGAGAATCTAGGGCATATGAGGCAATGAACATATAGCTTACGGTTATATATAAAGGGTGTCCTTGGATGTTGATCCAATATGAGGGATTTCTAGTATCACAAGCACCAAATCTTAAAGACGTTTTTGCCCACGCAGTCACGGCAGACGCCAAGTATGAAACAAGAAAGAGTAACGCACGCACGATGGGAGGCCCATCAAGTGCGAGTGGGAGATGTTGGACTTTGGGTCCAAGTCCGCCCTTGATGGGCCGGACTATTTGATTAGGAAATAAGTAGCTTAATCAAATAAGAATAAAAATCAGCATTAATTACAGATTGGGGAATAATTTAGCAATAATTATGGATTTGTTAAAAGAGGAACAAATCACCATAATTAGGGAATTAATTGAGAGACAATTAATTGCTGTCTTGGAGGGCAAAAAGGAGTGCACACGTTTCCTAATTAGTGGCCTCCATAAACCACTATAAATAGGGTGTGCTTCCTCAATTGCAATTCACCCCGCCATTGAGTTTTCTGGCAATTCCCTTCTCTCCTACCATCTTTCTGGTTCTGGTGATCTGCTGTGCAAATCACAATTAGGCTCTAATAGTCTAATAATTGTGTGGGCACAAGTATGGAGTATTGGAGCTTTGACCCGGATCCGAACATGGATTCGTCCAGGTACGCCTAATCTCCTTTTAGTTATATTTTTCTTACAGGGAAGCAGCTAAACCAGTGCCAGCTGTTAAACAGGCACCTCTATTTGATGAGGATTTGGCAATGTAAGTCTAAATAATAAATAACCAAATCTGGTATTACTAACAATTTTATTCTCCAACTCATCTGACTTTAATGGCCTTTGACATTCATTTGCAGGGAGGGCATCCTGAATGCACTTGAAGACATCCAGCCTTCTGAGCTTTTTGAACAGCTGTTTTTTTCTTTGGTAAGTAGTTTGTTTTTGTTTTTCTCACAGACCTAATGCCAGATTGTACATCTGTGAGCATACCATGCTCTGATGAGGATACTGATTAAGAGTTAAATACTTTTACCCTACCGTTGGGTTGTAGCCATGTAGGAGAGAATATATGGTTATTTTTGGCATGCATGATAGCCCATAAGAAACAGCAAGACTGGCATATGTGATCCTGGTTAACAAAAGCCTTTCCTACATATATGATCCTGCAATCAGATATATCATCTGGGTTAAAGTTGTCCCAAATATTTTCCTTTGAAAAATTGGACTGGATTTCAGTGAAGGGCTATAACAAAAACTCCTATTGATATACAGTTTACACCGTTGTATCTTTTATGGGTCTGACTAATTCTAATATTTTGTCTTAATTCTACAGCTTGGTTTAGGATTTGGCAACGCTGAACCTGTGCTATCTGGAAACAGTGACTTCTCAAAAGTGTTCTCTGACTGCAAGGAGTACATTGTAATCACCTGCCAAGGCAATAATTGGAGTGAGAAAGTTGATGACCTTTTCCAGGTTTGCGCTGGCAGACTAAGTTTCTAATCTATGGAGTTTTAGTAGTTTCTTCCTCGATCTTTTTGTGCTGTTATTAAAATTTATTTGCTCCTACATGAAGTAAAATTTTAATTTTTCATTAAATTTAAAGTCAATATTATATGTAGGGTAGTCTGGGAAAATAGGAACTCTGTTGGATCAATCAAAATTATTTTAGGGCTTTTGCAGTTTACTCTAATCAACTCTACTTTCCAGTACTGTTTGATTAACTTAGCCTGAGATTCATTCTGATGAAGATATCTTCACCTATAAGCACATGGGGATGGAAAAATAATTGACAAAACTAACCGTGGTTTTAAATTTTTTGCTATATATGAGTTTACCAACAAATACACATGGAAAATTTTTACAAATCAGCATTGGAATATTGATTGATTCTTCTGAAAACTTCTCTAGATGTCATGTTTTTATTAGATAACTTCATAACAAACATCTACATGGGGATGTAAAATGATTAGGCTGATATATGAACTGAGAAAGATACTGATCATATGAACATTTTCTTTTGGCCAAAGGATATCTGAGGAACTATTTAATATTAATTCCTGTGGTTTTATCAGAAGAATATTTAATGATCCCTTGTACAGGTATATGAATCCGTGGAGGCAATGTTACTGAATCCTGAGGAAGCACTGAGGATGATGAAGCAGACCAAAGAACCAACCATCATAACTGGTGAACTCAAGGATCGGTTTAAGAGGCTTAGCCTTAAGTTTGGTGGAAAAGATAGATTCTTAAGATGGGCCATCCCCAAAGATAAGATAAACAATGAAAGTGATTGGACGGTTCTCTAGACCAAGTTCCTCAATTCTCAAACATTCGTCCTTTAACCAACAAATTGTTGGTTGAGGTGGTAAACAGCTCCATCCCGTAAAGTAAAGAACACAAATTAGAATCCTAAAGCGTGCATTTATTGGGAGCTGGGGATTCCCTTCTGTGTTCTAAGTTTTCTCAAGTCCAAAGGGACTTGGGGATGTTCAGATAAAAAAAAACGATTTTTTTTGTTTCTTTTCGTAAGATAATTGTAGATATAGTTTTCCTTTTTAAAGAAAGAAATAGGTTAAAAAAGTTAGTGAACTTTGTAGCAAACTCCAAGGAATTCTTGTTTTATCACAAGAAGTTGAACATTTAATATCTTTTCTGGGATTGTAATGGATGCTCGTGAGCTGAACTAACTATTTGGTGTTGTTACGCAACTATCAACCCAAGTGCTTGTTAGTTGTCTTGTCAGCAAATACGAGTAAATTCTTTTGTAATGTGTAAGAATTAATTGTGTTGAAGGTGGTTTCAACATAAGAGTTAACTTATGTTGAAGTTACTGCAATCGAATGGAAGAGGGATGAAATTTCATGATACGAAATTGTTTGGTTGGAAAATTTCGGTTTCTCTTTCCATTATCTTAGATTTCATCCCAAATTTAATCATTATTTAAAATTTTCTACTATCTTTAATGCTAGTACTACTTTGTTAGCAAGCTTGAAAACATATGTACGAAGGGAAAAAGAGAATCATCTATTGAACCTTTAATTTATTATTACTTTCTTTCGGCTTAATTTTGTTTCCTTAACAATGTATTTTGTATTACCAATCCATTCTATAACTATTATCTACAAATGAAGTTAGAAGCAAAGTGTGATTGTTAAAATTGGTGTTTTCTGCGCATATAATGAAGTTAGTATAGCAGGACGGTATTGAACTCATTCAGGCAAAATCCATGAACTTTAAGAATTAGGTGCATAAATTTCAAAGGTGTACGGAGCTTTTAGTTTCATGAAATAATTAGGGTTTCCAATATGATAAAGGTGGATGAGAAAGTAATCTTGAATAACAATGGAAGAATTAAAGTAACAAATTCAAAGTGCACCATAGGCTTTGTTTGGTTGGAGGTTAGGTTAGGTTGGGGTGGGGTTGGTTTTGTTTGGTTGGAGGTTAGGTTAGGTTGGGGTAGGTTGGGGGTAAAAAAGTGGTGTTTGGTTGGAAGGAGGTTAGGTTAGGTGTTGGATGTTTTTTTGTCTTCTAGTAGTAACCTAACCTAGGTTGTGAAACCTCCAAAATTGGGGTTTTTCCTAGGTGAGAGAATATTTGTCTTCAATTGTGACTAAATTGCCCATGACAATTTTTTAAAATTCCAACACTGCCATAACTTGACCTCCTGATTCAACGAACTTTCCAAATAATAATAATTTTATAAATAATTATTTATATGCTTACACAAATAATTATTTTATAAATAATAATTTTATATAAATAATAATTATTAATAAATACATTATAAAAGAAGAAGGAAAATACGTAGAAGGACATTTTAACCTCCTCTAACCTAACTTAACTTAAATAAACCTCACTTAACTTAACCTTCGTTGAACCAAACAATATTATAACCCCTTCTAACCTAACTTAAGTAAACCTCACTTAACTTAACCTTCGTTGAACCAAACAAAGCCTATATGGTACAGATGGAAACATAATTGATGTAATAATTATAAGACTAATTATGGATAGATATAACGTTCTTGAGTCTTGACTTTCAAAAATATCACGTTAACCTAGTACATGTTATGACGCTACTCCTATTGACATTTGAATTAAATTTTTTAGGAATTTAAATGTTAAATTCTTCTTAAAATAATTTTAGTTAAAAAGGAAAAGAAACTCTTTTTTTTTTCATGTCACTAAATAGTTTATATAGCTTAATAAACATATTTTGGTTGTAATGAAAAGGATTAAGGCTGCTTAAATAACAAATTTTGAACTCAAGAATATTCATATCTAACTAATCCAACTCATTGGTAGAGTATATATTACAAGTCACTTATTGAGATATTAGTTAAGTTGAATATCACTCTTATTTAAAATTATTAATTATGAGATAGAATGTAATATAAATATAATTTTTTTTTATTTAAACAAGAATAAAATTACAAATTTATTTTATTTTCAGTAAAATAAATTAGGAGTGACTACCAACATGTGTTGGCCCTAATGAAGGAGGTTTTAGCAATTGAGGCAGGAATTTTTGAGTTTGAACTCGTGTAAATGTAAAGAACGCAAAAAACAAAAAGTTTTTTTTTTTTTTTTGGAAGAGTCGCCTAGTTGAACTGACAATAAATTATCTATATAAAAAAAAATGGTTGGAGTCCATAGAAGGAAGAAGTGAAGTCTACTGAAGAGGTTGTTACGTTACAATCTTTGGCCCCAATAACTGGACTGTACGAAACCTACACCTATTTTTCCCCACATTTTGTTGAATTGAATATATGAAAAGAAGGCTATTAAACGGTGAGATTAATGAAATGGGACCATAAAAGCTTGAAAATCCATCAGGACATGCATGTTCAGACCCACCTGTCACTTATACTTTTCTTCCACACCACACATTTAACCACCCTATTCCAACGCACATTATGGTCAAACTGCAATGTAGGCCAATTAATTCAACCCCCCCCCCCCCCTTTGTTATAAGGCATATCTAGTCGGATGGATGATTGGTCCGTCCTTTCTTTATATATATAAATTAGGTATTATTATATTTTTTTAAAAAATATTAAAAATCCGATAAACCTACTTATTAAGAGAGGTAAAACCCTCTTACGTTTTAAATCTCAAAAAAAAAAAAAAAACCAGTGAACTAAATAAAAAAATGTGTTGAAAAATATTAGAATATTATACCTCCTAATGTAAAAAATGTGTTGAAAAATATTAGAATATTATACCTCCTCATGTTCTAAACGTAGGATCTAGTGACAACCAATCAGCAGCCTTGTTCAACTGACATGAAAAATGAAACCCAGTTAATGTTGAAGGTGAAAAACGTCTTACAAAACTCAATGTAATACCCCCTACCTCCCCCTGTTCCTTTTACAGGGAGCACTACACTTAACCGAATTTCAAGATTCAAAATATTGATCAAGAATAATAAATATGTTAGAATTGTGATCCTTTTTTACTACAATACCCTTATTTATGAGGAGATGGGGAATAAGAGAGAGAATAAAAAAATTATTAAAATAAAGAGGGTTGTAAAAGAGAGAGAATAAGAAAATACTCCTCAATCCATAATATATGATACTTTAACTATATCATAAAAAATAAGAAATAATAGTTAAGTCATTTAATATGTCTCAAATTGTAACTTTTTTTTCACTTGTACCCTTCTTGAGAAATGTGTTTAATTGCATTGGTAGTGTTATTTTAAAGAGAGAAGAAGGGGATATAATGAGTGGGGCAAAATTGAAAAGTAGGTATTAATTGTAGGGGCAAAATAGGAAAAAAAACTATTAATTAAACAGGAAGCGATTTATATTCTGGATCATGTCTTTCTTATAAAAGTGTCCTATATTGTGGACCGGAGGAAGTAAATATAGTAGAGGTAATAGGCCTTTGGGGCAATGAAAAATTATTATATTCATATTAAATAGGGTAATTAAATAAAGCCAAAATAAGAAAATAACAAGTAAAAAATAAGATATTCTGTAAATATTTCTTATAAAAAAAGGGGTATGTGTGGTGGTTGTTTCTTATAAAATAGAATAGAGGGAGTAGTGTCCTATATATGCAACAATAACTCAACACCGCCATTAATAACTCAACAATCTAATTCCAAAGGATTATGCTTATGTGTCTAATGAATTTGTAGGACATGGATCAATCTCATGAGAAATGGGATCATGTTTGTGTGCGTAAATGTTTCTTTGGTTTAGTTTTGGAAAAAAAAAAAAAAAAACACTTGTACGCTTTGTGAAACAAAACTGTTTTCATCACATATTTATCTCCCACAACCTAAAATTATTTAAAAGAAGTTGATTTTCAAACAAACAGAGATCTCTTGCAATAAAATATCCACTTGATTGACTTGATGTCTTGACCAACGGCTATAGGGATTAGGGATATGTAGAGATAATATAATAATTCCTAGGATTATTGTATAAAATGTAAAGGGTTGCATGCATGCATGAAAAATTATATGATGCTTGATTTTAATTTATTTGTAAATAATTTTGTATCTTTATCATACCACATAGTCATCAATTAAGAAAAACCTCTCGTATTATTAAAAGAAACTCTCAATCATGAACCGAAAAGGTTTCTTTTTTATTAACATATAATAGATTTGGATATATATATGATGCTGTTAATTAAAGATGGATAATACTAATTGCTAGCTGGTTCATATTTATATGAGAATCAAATCGAGGACCACCCAGTATTAATTGTAGGTTACATTATACTATATTATTAATAAACATTCATTTTACTTTGTGTCAATACCCATTTCCATTTCGATATTCGAAGAGTAATAAAGACGGAATTCCATGGGCATACAGAAAAGTACAATTATACTGATAAAAATATTTATTTACAATCCCAATGTTGTTCGTCAACGAAAAACAGAAAATACAGCGAAAACTTAATATTTACAGAATTCTCCAAAATATCTAAGCATAATCGAATTATAATCACGATCTTGTCCTCGTCTCAAGACGCGTGCCAATTATTTTCCGGTGTCTACGCCCTTGCCTTTCGATCCACTGGCACCCGTTGAGATGTTTATTTAAAAATAGGGTGAGATTCTGAAGAATCCCAGTAGAAACATGCTATCGTTCATAGAAAATGCGATAACTAAATATGCCAAATACCAGTTAATGCAATATCATACTAACACATAACTCAGTTCAGTCAGAAATGTGTTCAAAGGCAACCACAATTGCAACTCTTACAGATCCCGTACCTCAGTCCATGACTGGGTAAATCAATGTAATCGTAGGCACTGCTCGTAGGCACTATTCATCAGTGTGCACTGTGTATCATACATATTACAGAAGATGACATATATGAAGTATATAAACATCCACATAGTGTATGAAGGATAATGTCCCTACCTCAAAGCTTTATAGATCCCTTTTTAGATGTGTCTCGTAAAATATGTTGTTCCGGTTTTCGACTCGATCCTAAAATATTAAATGTACAAGAAATAGGTCATAACCTATCCAAGTATCATTTTAGACTCTTCCATAGTGTTTCATCATCTGCCGCTTAAGCTTCCAATAACCACCATGAAACATGTAATGCTGATACTTATTTTCTTCTTGCCTCTGTGCATTTGCTACACTTACTTCATATGAATGAAAAACAACAAAAATCAAATCAATAAAATCAAGTATATTAAAATCAAAAGCTCTAAATCATGATGACAGAAATCTTACCAAAAATTAAGGATCTTCTTGTTATGCTACAAACAACCTTCAGTTCTCTGGAGACAAATACGAATACTATTTACATGGATCCTAACCCCTCAGTTCCCCTCAAATGTACCTTGCTGTAAGCTTGTTCTTTGAAACCTTTCCATCATAGATGAACTTCCCCCATCCAGTGCTTGTACATCTCCCTGGTGTCTAGGACATCGTATGTTTGCTGTAAGGTAAAATATAAGATAATTATATTTGAAGCAATAGGAATACAGCTACAATTATTATAGATGTATCAAAACTTATATACGAAAAGTTGTTATCAAATCATGTCTTTCATTTTTGGGGGAACCAATCTCCAATTATCATAGATAATGCACATTTTGCTTTGACCTAAATACCCTAAGTAGCAATGAAATGGTCTTCCTCATGACCAACTGGATTTATATTGGCATCGAAGTCCACATGCAGCCTCTCTTGTTGATGTTTATGACATGCAACCAATACTCCAATCTTTATGCAGCCTCTAATCCTTCTTGCAACGGGTTCATATCTAGGCATTTCATCATCTCCAGCACTTTGTGATGAGTCATTAGAGTTGTCCACATTCTATTTAGCACAAAAAGCATCGTCAGATAGGTAAATAAATTACAATAAAAATAAATAAACTAAGCAGGAGTAAAACAAATTAAAGCGCACACAGTTCTACTTTTATTGATATAATTAATTCTCATTAATTTAAATCAAATTGAGCTCTACGCACAGAAGAAAAAAATTACTTTGTTTAATTGTTGTTCATTTCATCAAAATCAATAAAAAATATACATATGTATTTCCCTCGATTTTCAAGCTCCAAATATATAAAACAAAAACATTAGTATTGCATAACTATTAACTACGAGTTTATGATTTTGGCCAAAAGATAAAAGAAAAATCAATCAAAAGGGAAAATCACTCCAGTAACTAGAATCATATAAAATAAATTTAAAAAGTATTATAATAATTTCACATTGCAAGTTTAAATTAATTTTCTTCGTGTAAATTTATATATATATATTTTTTAAAAAAACAAACTTGATGAAAGGAGGGAGAGGGCTAGCCGACAGTGTCTATGTGCCCAACCAAGTGGAGAAAAGACATTGGAGAGGTGTATGCACGGTGGAAGAGGTACGCGCGGGGGGTGGAGGAAATTAAGCAAGAAGACGGTGTGGAGGGGGTGTGTGCATCAACAATGGAAGAAGGTGGAGGAAAAAGGAAGACAATGTGGAGGAGGGGGTGTGTGCCAACAACAATAGAAGGAAGAGGAAGAGTAAAGTGGGAAATGGGAATAATGAAGAGAGAAGAAGACGAAGTAATGAAGTGACTGGAGTTGTTGGTAGAAAAGAGTAAAGAAGAAGGGGGCGGAGGACGCATGTCAGACAAGTGGAAGGAGGGGAAGGACATGTCTGACAGCGGGGACGCCTAAAGGTTAAGTTTAGGCATCCTAAAATTCATTTGGGACGCTTAAACCCAACTTTAGGCGTCTCAAAACCATTTGAGATGCCTAAATTTAGTCAAATTTTTTAAATTTTTAATTTTTGGCGTTAGGGGGAATCTTTAGACGTTCTAATTGAAATTTTTGACATCTAAACTCTACTTTAGGCCTCCAAATTTAAATTTGGGACACCTAATATTTCAATTTCATTGCTTTATTTACAAAAATGCCACCGCCTCTATGTCACTACTGGAAAAATCACTTTTAAGACTAGTTAAAAAAGACATTTTAGACCGATTCTAGATCCGGTCTTGATACAGCCGGTCTAAAAAGTTTTCTGCTTTTTAGACCGATTAAAACTTTTTAAGACCGGTTATTATAAAACCGGTCTAAAAATAAATATTTTTAGACCGGTTATAATAGGAACCGGTCTAAAATAATAAAATTTTAGACCGGTTCTTATGAAGAATCGATCTAAAAATTTGACTTTTTAGACTAGTTTTATCCAAAACCGGTCTTAAATTTACTTTTCAGACCGGTTTTGGATAGAACTGGTCTTAAAAGTTGATTTTTTTTAAAAAAAATTCGTTTAAAAGATATACCTAGCAAGTCATTTCCCCTGTTAAAACATTTCACTTAGCAAGCAGCAACTAGTTCAATGACATTGAAATAAATAAATCTTCTCTTACAGATTATATAACTAACATCTTAATAACATGTGAGAGACTTAAAACTCATTGGAACATATTAAAACTCAACTCCCTTGTGCTTAAACAGTGCTGGCCGAAACAGAAGCAAAGGAAAAAAACCATGAATAATAAACTCACAACCATAGACAGAATCATAATGCAAGGAAATCATACAACCATAGTAATGCTGTTTTGACCAAGTTCCTTATCTTTTCACTTACATACATACATCAAAGATTAAATTACATTAATGACAATTCTGTTATTCATTAGGGCCAAAATACTTTATACATACATACTCTTCTCAGGTTGATGATCACTAGCTGGCCTGGCTTCGGAGAATCTACACTAAGATGTACACCTCATATCCTTCATTTTCCTATGACGACAACAAAAAAAGTAGTTATATATATATAACAATAACAATATACATAATTCAAATATAGTTCATGATAATTATTTTAGCTAACTCACCTTCAATGTAGTTTTATAAAGGGATATCCTCCTATATCCCTTCATGATGATCGTTTCTTGTGCCGTGTTCATTGTCTGCTTCATCTTCTTCGTTCAATTCTGATAAACCTCTAGAAAAAGAAGGAGTCTCAAGCAGATCATTCATTAAATGACTTTCCTGATTAATGTCAACAACCCTTTTTCCTTGGAGAGCTACAGACCACATTTTGTTTGCCTGATCAGTAACATAGAACACTTGTTTCGCTTGATATTCCATAATAAAAGGTTCATTTCTAAAACTTCTACTATTCAAATCAACTAATGTAAATCCCAACGATCAATCATCACACCATTATTGACATCAACCCAGTTGCATTTGAAAATAGGAAGTTTAACTTTAACATAATCAACCACCCAAATCTCTTCAATCACCCCATAATAAGGTATTGCTGCCAATCTAGGATTCTTATCTTTTGAACTAGAGAAGTGCATAGATTCAGCCATTAACATAACCCTACTGTTCTGGACGGTGCTCCTATCATCAAGGGACTTTGTGTAAAACGTATAACCATTGATCACAAATGAAGTCCAACTTATGACATCAGCCTCAGGACTACGTGCTAACCATTTAATTGTATCAAAAACACATTCTTCGCTGTCAATCTTTTGTTTGAACCAATGTGCAAAAGTTTTGTTATGCTCCCTAATTAACCTTTGTTCAGTCATTCGACTATTTCCTTTCCGTACAATTTCTTTATGAGCATTAATATAATCTTGAACTTCATTAACATTATTCAAGATGTACAAGTGGACTTGTTGCAATTCATCAGGATCCATGCTCTTTACTGAAGCCCCGCATCTACCGCCTTCTTTGTCATTAAGTTCAGGAAGTCCAATGTGTCCTACATTTGACAAGTAATCTTGACAAAACTCCATGGCTTCTTCAGAAACATATTTTTGAACAATATATGCTTCAAGCCGGTTAGGGTTCTTCACATACCCTTTTAGGATTTTCATAGTCTTTCAATTGGGTACATCCATCGTAAATAGATAGGGCCACACAACTTGATCTCCCTGACTAGATGAAGATGTACCATGATGTCAAAAAAAGAAGGAAGAAAAAGCTTCTCAAGCTGGCACAAGATCAGATATCCTTCATTTTCCAGTTCATCCAATTTTTCTGTCTCAATGACTTTACTACAAATAGTATTGAAGAAGAAACAAAGTCTAGTCAAAATATGTTGAAGATCATATTCGGCAATGCCTCGAATAGCTATTGGGAGCAGTTGTTGCATTAAGACATGACAATCATGAGACTTTAGCCCCACTAACTTCAAGTCTTTCATCGACACGAGCTTCCTAACATTTGAAGAATACCCTGAAGGAACTTTGATGCCATGTAAACACTGACAAAAGCTTCTTTTCTCATCCTTAGACAAAGTATGAGTAGCTGGAGGACAAAAAGTTCTCTTACCATATGGCTTTGGATGCAAGTCTTCTCGTATCCCCATTTCTTGCAAATCTAATCTTACCTTCACGCCATCCTTAGAACTATCTTGTATGTTAAGCAGTGTCCCAACAATACTATCACAAACATTTTTCTTCACATGCATGAAATCAATACAGTGTCTTATATCAAGCTTCGGCCAATATGGAAGATTGAAGAAGACAGACCTCTTTTTCCATTTACTTTTCTCATTACTTTTCTTTGTAGTCTTACCAAAGATAACATTCATATTTTTCACCTTTTCATAAACTTACTCCCCAGTCAATGCCTTCGGAGCATCTTCAAACTCTTGTCCACAAAAAAAAGCTTTCTTTAATCTGCAATACGGGTGGCCTCGTCTAAGAAATCTCCTATAGTCAAGATAAACTGTTTTTCTTCCATGTTGAAGTTGATGGTAGCATGTTCCTTCTTCACAAATCGAACATGCTTTATGGCCTTTAACACTTTAGCCTGACAAGTTTCCATATGCAGGGAAGTCATTTATAGTACAAAAGATCATGGCTCGCATTTTAAAAATCTCCTTCTTGTTCGCGTCAAAAACATCAACACCTTCGTCCCACAACTCTTTCAAGTCTTCGATCAAGGGCTCCAGGTAAACATCTATATCATTTCTGGGTTGTTTTGGTCCCCAAATCAACATAGATAACATGATGTACTTTCGTTTCATGCATAACAGAGGAGATAAGTTGTAAATTACCAACAAAACAGGCCATGAACTATGTATACTGCTCAGGCTACCAAAAGGATTCGTGCCATCCATGCTAAGCCCAAGCCTAAGGTTCCTAGGCTCTTCACCGAAGGCAGGAAATGATTGATCAATTTTCTTCCATTGAGAAGAATCAGCCGGATGTCGAAGCTTTCCATCGGATATCCTCTCATCCACATGCCATCTCAAATTTCTTGCATCGTGTTCATTAGCAAACAAGCGCTTGAACCTTGGTATGATTGGAAGGTACCACAATACTTTTCCAGGAGCGTTATTTGATTTGTACCTTGGGGTTTCATATATTAGACACTGTTGTTCCTCTTCATGCTATTTTCTATACAATATAAATCATTAGGGCATGCATGGATCTTTTTATATTTCATCCCTAGTGGACACAATATTTTTTTAGCATCATAGTATCGAGAAGGCAACACATTATCATATGGAAGCATGTCCTTAAAAGCCTCAAGCGTTTCTGAAAAACTCTTGTTGCTCCATCCATGTCGTGCTTTCAAGCTTACCAATTTCAATATTGCTTTCAACAATTGGTACTTTTTACACCCTGGGTACAACGGCGTCTCAGAATCACTACACATATCACCATATGCATGTAATTGCTCAAAACTCTCTTCTCCTATATCACGAATAATATCCTCTATTTGATCATCCGTATCCGTGTCATTATCATCAAAGTTCACTCCCCCCTGTTGAGATGAACTTGGCATTTCTAATTCTTCACCATGTCATACCCACACTGTATAACTCTTACAGAATCCTTTACAAATTAAATGTGTGTATATATATCTGCAGTACTTAATCGCTTCTCATTCAAACATACTACGCAAGGGCAATAAACATTTCCACTACCATCATCGGCATGTCTACTAGCGAAGTCTAAAAAACCCCTCACCCCCTTATCATATTTAACACTCGTTTGTTTAACGTTTATCCAACTATGATCCATATATATCTCAACACTTCTAGCACCCTATATCTAACAACAAAAGGATAGATAAAAAAAACAACAAAGTTTTAGATATTTCAACGAAATTAACAGGTACCATTTGAAACTAGTATTGTTTTAACAAACCAATAACACTGACAATAATCAAACAACCGCAGTAAACTAAAATAGAACATAAAGTGGTATTAATTCAAGCCAAATATCACAGGGATATAATTAAAAGTCAGAGCATATATCTAACAAGAATGTGCAGATTTAATTTTTTCCAGATTAAGTTTAAGTGCTCAAATTAAAGCAACAACAAGAATTTTTCATTGAACATTATTAATTATAAAACAACGTACAACTAAATAACAGATCGATCGAACACTAACCTGAATGAAGACCAAGGAGTGAGCTTCAACCCAAAGTCACGGTGGTGTCGACTGAGGTTAAAATGAAGTCCTCAAATTCACGGCACTGACAAAGGGAAGTCAAGTTAGAGGAGAATGGTCACTGCACTGCGGAGATTAGAGGTAGCGGCGGAGAAGACTGACGATAATCAAAGAACAGCGACGACGAACACAACAATGGAAGCGGTAATGATGAAGGAGAGTCGAGCAAATGAGGGACGGGACGTCATGGACGAGTTCAGAACAAGCACGGACAGAGGTCACAAAGAAATGGCAAAGAGAGAAGAAAGGGTTCACAGAGCTCGCGATTTGGGCGCAGGAGGAAAAATAAATGTGAAAAATCTTACCTTTAAGACCGGTTTTTATTAAAAACCGGTCTTAAAAGAGGGAAATTTCACATTTAAGTCCGGTTTGTATAAAAACCGGTCTTAAATGTAACACATTTAAGACCGGTTGTGGGAAGAACCGGTTTTAAATGTGTTTTACCACAACCGGTCTTAAAAAGTTATCGCATTTTGAATTTAAAATGTGTTAATATTTAAGACCGGTTTACATATAATCCGGTCTTAAATGTTAAAAATTTTAGACCGGTTTTAATACAAAACCGGTCTTAAATATTTAACATTTAAGACCGGTTTATATTTAAACCGGTCTTAAATGTTAAAAAATTTTAAATGAATAAAATTTTAAGACTTTAAGACCGATTTTATTTATAACCGGTCTAAATAAATTTATTAAGACCGGTTTTTTTAGGAACCGGTCTAAGAAGTTTAATATAATTACAAAACTGCCACCGCGCAAATTTTTAAGACCTTATCCGGCAAAACCGGTCTAAATGTGGCGGTCTAAAAAGGGTTTTTTCTAATAGTGTGTTTTACTTCCCTTTTTGAACATGAGACGTATATATGGATAGTAATATCTTCAACTTGTAATAGTGTATCTTCAATTAAGCTTAATATATATATATATATATATATATGTAAAAAATACTCTAAGTACTCTTTAATTTGGTTATTAATATAAGACATATTTACCTAATTTAATTAGATTAAAAAAATTATTTAATTTAATTAATAGAACATATATTTTTTAAAACACTCTAATCAGGTTACTTAATTCTCTCATTCTCTTATCTCCCGTTATTAAAAATCCCAAATTTTCAAAGGTAGAGTACAAAATGGGTCCAGAGACAATATAGCAGGTTGGGAAGTCTCAATCGCTTTTTCAAAAGAGACAGTTGGAGGCATTTAATTGAACAACGCGTTGCATAGTTAAGAAGATGAATCCATTTATGCCTTTCATCAACCCTACTTGTCTTCTTCTTCTTCCCCACTTCAGTATAAATACCTTCCCACTTTCTCACCATCTTCATCATCACATGCTACTCATATCTTTCTTCTCAGAGTTTTCTTACATCAACATGGCTTCTAATAGGCTTTGTCTTCTTCTTCTGGTTCTTCTTGGTGCTCTCGTTTCCTCCAATGGCGCCAGGAACCTTGTTGGGACTAATGACAAGGGCTCCTTTGAGGATCAGAAGAACTTGCACCATGGTGGTGGTGGTCTAGGTGGCGGAGGTGGTGGTGGTGTTGGTGGTGGCGGAGTTGGTGGTGGTGCAGGAGCTGGATTTGGGGGAGGTGCTGGTGTAGGTGGGGGAGCTGGTGGTGGAGGTGGTGGTGGTTTTGGTGGCGGTCTCGGAGGTGGGGCTGGGTTTGGAGGTGGAGCCGGGTTTGGGGGTGGGCTTGGTGGGGGAGCTGGAGGAGGTGGCGGCGGCGGATTTGGAGGTGGAGGTGGCGGTGGACTTGGAGGTGGAGCCGGAGGAGGATTTGGTGGAGGAGCCGGAGGAGGAGCTGGTGGTGGATTGCCTTGAAAACAAAACTAAAAGAATAACATGAGAATCGATCGATATAAAGCTCCATTTATCTCCATTTATAATGATTTACGTTTGTGTGCGTGTAATGTAATGTGCCCATGCATGTTTAATTTGTAAGCTTTTTCAAGGATTCTAATCCTAAATTTAGTGTGTCCAAAATAATTAATATCATCAAAACGAAGATATACTTCTTTCAGGGCAAAAAACGATTGTTTTTTTTGTTTTTGTTGTTCTTTGACTTCTTTCAGCATATTTAAAATATGATCTTAATTATTCTTGTTTATTTAATTTACTTAACTTGTAATGATTAGGGAAAATCCTTTTAAAAGCTATCTGAAGCACTCAAATTCTAATTTAAGTCAGTAAAATTAAAAAAGCATTAATCAGGTCATATAGAATACAATAGGATTTAGAAATCAGATCAAATTACCTGCCTATCCCTAGATTATATTAAAAGCGCAAAATATAGTTCTTCACTATCACTAGAACCAATTTAGCCCAACCAAACAGATATTAGATCCATCTTCTTTCTTTTTAAGAAATGAAAGCAAAAATAAATTGAAGACGCAGAATCAATTCTTTTTTCTCTTTCACCCGGAATATACTGCAGAATAGCCTACTGCAAAGCGGCCGTTGAATGTTGGAGCCATAGCTTAAACTACAAGCTTTTTTCGTTTTCAAGAGACAGTGGATTCTGTGGAATCTTAACCACGCATAATGGCATATATGTAAGAAAGATAGAAGGAAAGTCAGAGGGGAGGTGGAAGGGAGAGAATAGGGCATATATGTAAAATCATTTAATTATGAAATCCTGAATTGGATTATTTGGCTTGATTTAGAATTTGTTAAATTTAAATTCCTTATTTTCTCTAGTGATTAATGTTTACTGTTTTAAGTTGTAGAGAATCACTGCTTCCTCTTATCCTAAAGAATTAATTTATTCTTAATTTGGTTCTGAACTGCACATATATAATTGACTAATTAAATTAAATATCAAATTAATTACTGCACATTTTGAACAAAATTAAATAATCTACTTCATTTCTTAAATTTAATTAGCTGAAGGATAGGAGGCGGAAAAACGATAATTGAATGACGATTATTTAATGTAAAAATGTATTTTATATATTAAGTAAAAACAAGGCCAAAAATGCTCAAAGTTGAGAAAAACTTATATATAACAGATATAATTAAAATTAATTGCAGGAATTTCGTCCATTATTTCAAAATATGATGTGTTATTAGGATATTAAATAGTTTTGTTAAAAACTTTAAATAGGATATTAAACTAGGCGTGACAGAAAATCCCATATGAAATTATACATGCATAGAATTAGGAATGTATAAAAGTAAAAGCACGTGCGCCAATAAACTCTCCTGATTCTGTATAATGTATCTCCAAATAAACATTATTATCATATTAAGGTCATAACGTGAGACTCATAAATGAAGGGATCATTGGAACTTAAAGAAATTATTATGATGAGAATGTGACATTCATCAGAAAAAGGGTATAATCAGTAACTAAAAAAGAATGAGCACAGGCTGTTTTCATGCCACCAATTATATAGAATTCCTACCACATAAATATATATCCTGTATGTGCTGTGACCCTAAGGCCAATAAATACCAAATAGCTCTACTTGCTCCAAATTGTATAAAAGCTTATCTACTATAAGTAGGAGGAGTGTGTGGTTTCGGTCCGCTTATAACCTTTAGAGCCTTCTGCTTCCCGTCATCAATTCTTTTGTCACTGTCACTGCAAACACCGTCTGCATCAATCACAATTAACACCTCACAGATTCAAATCAAGACTAGGCACAATCAGAATGATTGTAGTTGTCACTAAAACTTGAAATTCTTTACGTTTTCTAAGAATTAAACCTGTTTTTTTCCCTTTTTAATAGATTTGATGGGGGGGGGGTCCTACTTGTTCCTCTTTATCTGTTCACCCTATAATGAGCCCCGTGGCAACATCAGCGAACTAAGGAGTGACTGAGTGAGTAGCCGACGGTGTGAGACGGAGAAAGGAGAAGGGCGAGAGGATGAAAGAGAGATGACGTGGGTAAGAGGGAGAAAATGTTTTCTGTCTCTGTGGGCCCCACAAATATGTAAAGTAACGGAAGTTTTACATAAATTACCGGTGTTGTTATTTTTAATCCGTTTAAAAATTTTATGTGTATTTTGCATCCAATAAAATTTATTTGTGTTGAGCGCTCTCAAGAAAAAAATTATCAGTAAAATTACATTTTAACCCTTTGTTTTATAAGTTGGAGTTTCTTCTTGATAATAGCAAAAAAGAAGTTGGGAAAATTGTTCATAAATATCCCATTAAAAATTTATTTGCTAAATGGAACTTTTATGTGCAAACAATTAATTTTTTCCGTGTATTAAAGATCTTCTTTTGTGTTCAACATATCTTCTCTATGTGACATTCCCTTGTTTTCGAACAATCTTCCCTTTTATGCAAAAGATTTTCCCTTAAATGCTTTCAGGTTTTATTTAATAAATAAATTTTCAATAAGATATTTATGGACAATTCTCCTAAAAAAGCTTTTGAAGCCATCTCTCCCATACAACGCACAAGGAGTACCAGCTCGTTTGAGGGGAAAAAGGTGTAAGAAATTTGTTGAAGGCTTTAGATTATAATATTGGTGCTTTCATTAAACCTTCTATGAACTCAAAGCTGTGATCAAATTGGATTCTTATATTGTTGGAATATACCTAATCTACTATTGGTGGATTAGGGTCTACGCTCAATGCAAGTGAGACTATTATGTAGATATAGAAAGACGTGTCTAAATGAGGAGTTTTTATCTTTATGATTTAAAATTTAAATCATAATAACCCATATATAAAACATGAGATTATATGGGTTTGTGGGGATCAGTTTTAGAGTAACTGATATATAACTCAGTAAAACTTCTCTTTCATGTTTTCTTCCCCTTCCGATGGTGAGTGTGACCTGATCGGAATCTGAATCGATGCTTCAAAGCCATTCATGGTTACTTTTGTGACTTTATTACTTTTAGCAAGCATTAATTTCTTTTGCAAGGTTCTTTCTTCACACCACTTTGGGTTGGCTTTCATGTGACCCACCATATAATTTGTCCCCCCTCATTCAAGATAACTAGGGACAACGTTTGCATGAGAAGATAGAAAATTCCACCAACCTTCAATTCGAATTCGTTACTTTATGCCTATAAAAACATATGGATTATCTATTTATAAAATGCCACCACGTTATTATTTGATGTAGTCAACTTCCCAAACGGCTACTTCATTAACTTATTTTACAATGAAGTCCATTTTATAATTGGGCAAAGTTTTGTTTGCTTATATCCTTCTCAATTCACTTTTTATAGGCTTAGCACATTTTGGTCTATTGGAATGGTCTTGATCCGCCTCTCCATATATATGCAGCAGTCTTGTTGGTTGCATTTCATGCTAATTTTCCCAAACTTGGACCTTGAGGACAAGGTCCATTTTAATGAGGGTAGAATTTATTGTATTAATATTGGATATGCTTAATTTTTTTTTTTTTGGTTCGAAGAATGGGCTTAATTAGTATTAACGGTCAAGCTATTATATATGAAATCGCCCAAGAAAAATTAGAGTGGGTTAAGGAAGGTATGAGGATGAATTAAGATGAAACATGATTTTGGAATCACCATTAAGAGAAGTATTTACATTTAGTAACTCACAGTGTTTGAACGGGTTTCTTTCAATGTGTGTGAAGAAATTTGTTGAAGTCTCGTTCTCTCGGGTGATTCTCTTCTCTTTCTGGCCATGGTCTTGATGATCATGGAGCTTCTCTTCTGTTCTGTTGTATTACTATAAAACTTCATTATTATTTTTTTTTGGGAGTTGCTTAAGTGCTATAACAGAACTTCCTTAATTATTACTTGATGATATCATATAATCACATTTCTATTTTATATTTCTCACCACTTGGTTTGTTAATTTTTGGTACGTCTAAATAGTTGTGAAGGGATTTTACTGTGTACAAGTCTTCAAGTTTAGATGTCTTAGTTATTACAGTGAGATTAATAAATTAAGAAAGCATTATGATTAATGTAATATTATATTCACGGTAAATATATTGAAAATATGTGATTAAAAACAGGTTACTCCCTTGCTCCTATTTATAAGACACTTAAGGTATATTTCATAGTTAATAAAAAATGGTATGAAAATATTTCACCATAGTTTTAAATAGGTTTGATAGATTTTCTTAAGCTACAATTTTTTTATCGTTAATAAATATTGAATTTAATTTGGTTTCCTAGTATATAAAAAGGAAAAGTTTCACTGTTATTTTTTGCTTCTGAACCTTGTAATCTAAACTTTTTCTCTTTGGAAGAGGGTTATATTTCAGAGGTACTCATTCTTGTCTCTACCTATAAAGCACTTCCTTAAAATATTCTTGATCACAAGAAATTTGACAGTTTAAAGAATATTAAATACTATTTTTATATATGTGTCCTTATTTAATTAGGGTAGTGAGGAGGATCGGAGCATAAAAATTTATAGGGTTAAAGGCCAATTTTGCTCCGGAAGTATTCACTAGGGGCCAATTTAGGGCCGGAAGTATTTCGAGGGCCATTTTTGCGCCTTAAGTTTCCAATTGGGACAATTTTGCCCCGGAAGTTTTAAATTTGGAGCAATTTTGCCCTAACGTTAGTTGACCGTTAGCCTAGGCAAATTTGCTCCAAATTTGATACTTCCGGGGCAAAATTGTCCCAAAACCCAATGACCGTTAGTTGGGCACATCGAACACCAGGCGACGTGTTGTGCTCTTCCAGCCGCTGGACCCTACCTCCGGCTGACCTAGGATGGGCAGACTGTTAAACAAAAAAGAGAACTCGAGGCCCATGCTGACGTCTCCAGACTCACTAACGTTCTTGTCAGCTGCCATGTCCTGATTCAGGAATTTTGACCTGATTCCCTTTCAAAGTACGCATGCTGAACGCTATCAGACGGGCTTCCCCCATCTCTTAGGGTCGACTAACTCATGTGCAAGTACCGTTCACATGGAACATTTCCTCTTTTTGGCCTTCAAAGTTCTTACTTGAATATTTGATACTACCACCAAGATCTGCATTGACGGCTACTCCACCCAGGTGCGCGCCTCAGGGTTTGCAGCGACTGCCACACCTTTCTACTCATCAAGGCCTAGCACTTATCCCGACGACGGGTATAGGTCACATACTTCAGAGCTCGGGCGGAGTGGCCGTCAATGCAGATCTTAGTGGTAGTAGCAAATATTCAAATAATTACTTTGAAGGTTGAAGAGGGGAAATGTTTGATGTGAACGATACTTGCCCACCCTGGCTCAGCTGTATGATAGCATGCAGCACATATAGTTTGAAAGGGAATCGGGTCAAAATTCCTGAACCGAGACGTGGCAGTTGACAGCAATGTTAGTGAGTCCGGAGAAGTCAGCATGGGCCTCGAGAAGAGTTCTCTTTTCTGCTTTACAGCCTGCCCCCTGTTTTAGTGAGTCTGGAGAAGTCAGTATGGGCCTCGAGAAGAGTTCTCTTTTCTGCTTTACAGCATGCCCCCCTATTTTAGTGAGTCTGGAGAAGTCAGTATGGGCCTCGGTGTGGGTTAAGGTGCTATTTTGCCCCGGAAGTATCAAATTTGGAGCAAATTTGCCCAGGCTGACGGTCAACTAACGGTCAACTAACGTTAGGGCAAAATTGCTCCAAATTTGAAACTTCCGGGGCAAAATTGTCCCAATTGGAAACTTGAAGCGCAAAAATGGCCCTCGAAATACTTCCGACCCCGAATTGGCCCCTAGTGAATACTTCCGGGGCAAAATTGGCCTTTAACCCAAATTTATATAATGTTAGATTTTAGTGTAATTAATAAGGGTAATATTAAAAATCATTTAAATTTTATGACAAATGTAATAATTTTAATTATTTTTATATATTTACATGTGTGAATTAGTTGAGAGTGGCTTATATTTTGAATTGAAGTGGTATGAAAGTTTATTTCCCCGGGCAAATTAGACGATTTATGATATTTAATATTTATGCATAGATAATTTGAGTCACTGTTTCCAATCCTTTTTTTATACACTAGAAAATTAAGAGTAAAAATAAAAACAACAAAACTAGGGGTACTAGCATAAGTTAAGAGCTCGCTCAATGAGTTTAAGTTAATGATTTGAAAATTGGTGGCTTTTTTAACCTCTTCAAAAAAAAAAACTGATTTTTATATTAAATACTGAAGAATAACTCACAAGTATTATACAAATAAAAATAGTTGAATAAAAATAAAAAATTATTAAATAAACAAGTAGGGTTGGGCTTGTTAATTAGCTTGCTCTATCTCACTACAAAAAAAAAAACACCCGATTTTCGACAAAATTTACTATGGAATCAGCTTTTCATATGGAATTTCCAACAGAATCCATTCCGTTGCTACTTGGAGCGTTTCAAACAAATTTACGACGGAAAGCAATTTCGTCAGAAATTTCAGACAGAATTTCTGACCGGATCTGTTTTCGTCTCAAATTTTTTTTAAAAAAAATTGAAAATTATTTTTTAAAAAAATTGGATTTTTTTAAAATCTACAAATGCCACTTGTTTGCGCCTCAGAGTGCCACGTGTCCCTCTCCCCTGGCTGTCACGTGTCAGCACCTCTTAATTCCTCCAAGTCGCCTTTGCTCCCATTCAAACCCGAGACCTCAGGGTTGAGGACGCCTTCGCACCCGAGTCTTTGACAGTTGCGTCGAAATGAACTTGTGTTATATTATTACATATTATTATATATATAATATTATGATATATATATACACACATACATATAATTAATTATTACTTAAATATAATATTATTAAAAATAATGAAAAATTTAATAAAAACGTAAAAAATTATTTATATATTTACATTTAAAATTTTTTTAATTAAAATTACTTAATAAATAATAATTTAATATTATAAATATTATTTTTAATATAAAATTATAAATATAATATTAATAACATATATATTATTTTTAAATAAAATAATATAATAACTAATATAATAATAATATCATAAATATTATTTTAGTAAAACATTTAAATATAATATTAATAAATAATAATATAATTTTAATAATTAAATTTAAATAGAATTATTTAATAATTAATATTTTAATTTTATAAATATTATTTTTTAAACAATTAAAACTTTTAAATTTTTCCTACAAAATTTTCCATAGAATTTCCGTCGGAATTTGTCTTCAGAAAATTTCTATTTGAAATTCATCGGAATTTGTTACGGAAAAAATTCCGTATGAAATTCCATGGCTAAGTTTGTCACCGAAAATTCCGTTGGAAAAATTTCTAACAGAATATCCGTCGGAATTTGTCACGGAAAAGGTTCTGTCAGAAATTGAGTGTTTTTTTGTAGTGTCTAACAGATTAGGCTTAATCAAAGCCATAGGTCTTTATAAGAACACCGTAAGAGGAAAAGCTAAATAAGCGACACTAATGAGGGTTTAGCATATGCTAATTAATAGTCTTCTGTCTATTATAGACTTTAATTTGGGGTTAATTGCCCCTACTACTTTTTTTTTAAATAAAAAATTACTTTCCGTTGTAATGTATTTAATGTTAATCTAATTACCCCTCCAACAGTTAACGATATTCTCGTGTAGTGTGTGCTGGATTAACGCATTTATGTTATGCCTCGTGTATATATGTGTGTGTATATTTTATACAGGCAAAGGTATAACTTTGGTTTTATAACTTATTTTACATGCGGTTTCACTTTCGTCCTTTAATTTATATGCATTCTCAATTCTTTGATCCTATGATATATTTACATTTTTTTATATTCATACTTTCTTTTCTCTTATTAGCTATGTTTCTTAATATAAGACTTAGTTAATGACTAATTTGAAAAAATTAAAAATCCAAATAAATTATTTTAAAATATTTATATTTATCAATTTTCTCCAAATTAATTTCCGTGACTTATAAGCTTATATATAATGTAATGATGTACATAAATATTTTAGATTACATAAATATTTCAGAGATCAAAGATCATGTAACATATGCTATAATTAAGTAATTTATTTAGTTTTTTTAGTTTCCCTAAATTAATCAACTGGTTCTTATACTGGAAGTAGCATTTTTACAAAATAAATCAATACATCTTATCCATTTACCGTATGAACCATGCAAAAATGCCAAATTGCATGTTGGGCTCTTCATGTGTCTGTTGATTAAACACTGACATATTCTTCAGCAACTGAATAATCACTCACACATTCCATATATGTGAGCTCCTCTTACAATAACTAAAAGAATACAATACAATATACATGTCTCTTCAATTAAAAAAAAAAAATATATATATAACAGCATATGCATAATTTTCAAAGGTAGATGGGTCCAGAGACTGTATTTGCAGGTTGGCATGCCTAGCTCGATCGCTTTTACAAAAGAGACATAAAGTTGGAGGCATTTAATTATAAACCCTAATTGTCTTCTTTTTCTTTGCCATTGTTGCATATAAATAGCTTCCACTTTTTCACCATCTTCATCATCATCATCATAATACACTCTTCTTTCTCAAAAGTTTTCGTTCACTGAGATGGGTTCTAGGCTTCTTCTTCTTCTGTTTCTTCTTGGTGCTCTTGTCGCCTCCAACGGCGCCAAGATCCGACAATGACAAGGGCTCGTTTGAGGATCTGAAGAACTCGCACCCCCTTGGTAATGGTTTATCTATTCATGCAGTGCCTGTCGGTACAGGTGCTAGTGATTCCAAAGCCAGATTGGAATCGGGATTCAGATCCAATGAAGCAACCTTTAGTGGTAGTATCAGAATTGGTAATGGTGGCGGGAAAGGCAGCAGCCGCGGAGGTAAATTCTGATTTGGATTCAGAGCCGGAGTTGATGGAGGATTGCCTTGTTGAAAACCAAGATACATACAATAAGAATAAGACAATCGAAGTAAAGCTCCATCTATCTTCATGTGTTACCCTACCTAGCTAATTAGTAATGGACACCAAAAGCTATATAAAATGTCATTGTGCTTTATTATAACTATTAACGTTTGTGTGCGTGTAATGTATGTTATGTACTATGTGCCCATGTTTGTAAACTTCAAGGATTCCACAATCCTCTAAAATAAATGAAGATTATACTTCTTTCAAAGCAAAACAGGATCATTAGTATTATGTTGTTGTTCTTTGGGCATTCAAATATGTTCTTCTTTTATTTACTGAATTATTAGTAATGTTTACGGTTTTAAGTTGTAACTGCTTCCTCTTATTCCAAATAATTAATTAATTTCCTTCCTTGGTCCTGTACTATGCACACATATGCTTGACAAAATCTCAAATTAATCATTGGACATTTTGGGCAAAATAATCGACTTCATTTCTTAAATATAGCCTAAGGATGTACGGGAGTTAAAAAAATAAAGATATTTGATTGACGTACAATTGCTTATTGGGAAAATCACTGTCAGGTCCCAAGGAAGCAAAATATTGTCAGAAAAGTCCCAAGAAAAACTGAAATATCTGAAACGTCCCTAGGGACTTTTCTGATATTATTTTCTAAAGTCAAATTACACACATGCCCCTCTTCTATTTTTCTCTCTCTCACGTTTTCAGCTCACTCTCTCTAACGTTTTCAGATCACAAATCTCTTCTTAATTTCTGCAGATTCAGTTTTTGCAATGGTGGAGGGTGAAGCTTTGAGGTGGTGAAAGATTTGTGGGATGAGAAGTAAGATAGAAGGAAGAAGAAGATGGAAGGAAGGTGGTGGGATTTTTTTGATCTCAAGCTTCTGTCATTTTTAAAGAAGGAAGGGATGAAGGTGATGATGATGATGAATAGTCCAACCTCATTGTGCTGTGAAAACGCTGAAATGGGAAAAAATTAAGTTGTTGTTAATTTCCGCAGTAGTAGTTGTTAATATAACTCTAGTAGTTGTTAATACGAAAAATGAGGTTTGGGCGCCATTTTGCTCTATTTTTGGGAAAGAAAACAGAGGAAGTGGTGTGTTTTAAGTGGTTAGGTGCTATGAAAAGGCTGATATGGAAGAAAAATAAGTTGTTGTTAATTCGCACAGTGGAGGTTGTTAATATAACAGTATTAGTTGTTAATACAGAAAACGACGTTGGACGCCATGGTGCTCTGCTTTTGGGAGAGGAAACAGAGGAAGTGGTGTGTTTGAGGTGGTGGCGTGCTATGAAAATGATGATATGGAAGAAAAATAAGTTGTTGTTAATTCGTACAGTGGAGGTTGTTAATATAACAGTAGTAGTTGTTAATACGGAAAACGACGTTGGACGCCATAGTGCTCTGTTTTTGGGAGAGGAAACAGAGGAAGTGGTGTATTTGAGGTGGTGGGGTGCTATGAAAATGATGATATGGAAGAAAAATAAGTTGTTGTTAATTCGCACAGTGGATGTTGTTAATATAACAGTAATAGTTGTTAATACGGAAAACGATGTTGGACGCCATGGTGCTCTGTTTTTGGGAGAGGAAATAGAGGAAGTGGTGTGTTTGAGGTGGTGGGGTGCTATGAAAATGATGATATGGAAGAAAAATAAGTTGTTGTTAATTCGCACAGTGGAGGTTGTTAATATAACAGTAGTAGTTGTTAATACAGAAAACGACGTTGGACGCCGTGGTGCTCTGTTTTTGGGAGAGGAAACAGAGGAAGTGGTGTGTTTGAGGTGGTGGGCTGCTATAAAAATGATGATATGGAAGAAAAATAAGTTGTTGTTAATTCGCACAGTGGATGTTGTTAATATAACAGTAATAGTTGTTAATACGAAAAACGATGTTGGACGCCATGGTGCTCTGTTTTTGGGAGAGGAAACAGAGGAAGTGGTGTGTTTGAGGTGGTGGGGTGCTATGAAAATGATGATATGGAAGAAAAATAAGTTGTTGTTAATTCGCACAGTGGAGGTTGTTAATATAACAGTAGTTGTTGTTAATAAGGAAAACGACGTTGGACGCCATGGTGCTCTATTTTTGGGAGAGGAAACAGAGGAAGTGGTGTGTTTGAGGTGGTGGGCTGCTATGAAAATGATGATATGGAAGAAAAATAAGTTGTTGTTAATTTGCACAGTGGAGGTTGTTAATATAACAGTAGTAGTTGTTAATACGGAAAACGGGGTTGGACGCCATGGTGCTCTGTTTTTGGGAGAGGAAACAAAGGAAGTGGTGTGTTTGAGGTAGTGGGGTGCTATGAAAATGATGATATGGAAAAAAAATAAATTGTTGTTAATTCGTGCAGCGGAGGTTGTTAATATAACAGTAGTAGGTTGTTAATCCACTGCACGAATTAACAACAATTTATTTTTTTTCCATATCATCATTTTCATAGCACCCCACCACCTCAAACACACCACTTCCTTTGTTTCCTCTCCCAAAAATAGAGCACCATGGCGTCCAACGTCGTTTTCCGTATTAACAACTATTACTGTTATATTAACAACCTCCACTGTACGAATTAACAACAACTTATTTTTCTTCCATATCATCATTTTCATAGCACCCCACCACCTTAAACACACCACTTCCTCTGTTTCCTCTCCCAAAAACAGAGCACCATGGCGTCCAACGTCGTTTTCCGTATTAACAACTATTACTGTTATATTAACAACCTCCACTGTACGAATTAACAACAACTTATTTTTCTTCCATATCATCCTTTTCATAGCACCCCACCACCTCAAACACACCACTTCCTCTGTTTCCTCTCCCAAAAACAGAGCACCATGGCGTCCAACGTCATTTTCCGTATTAACAACTACTATTGTTATATTAACAACCTCCACTGTGCGAATTAACAACAACTTATTTTTCTTCCATATCAGCATTTTCATAGCACCCAACCACTCAAAACACACTACTTCCTCTATTTTCTTTCCCAAAAACAGAGCAAAATGGCGCCCAAATCTCATTTTTCGTATTAAAAACTACTAGAGTTATATTAACAACTACTACTGCGGAAATTAACAACAACTTAATTTTTTCCCATTTCAGCGTTTTCACAGCACAATGAGGTTGGACTATTCATCATCATCATCACCTTCATCCCTTCCTTCTTTAAAAATGGCGGAAGCTTGAGATCAAAAAAATCCCACCACCTTCCTTCCATCTTCTTCCTCCTTCTATCTTACATCTCATCCCACAAATCTTTCACCACCTCAAAGCTTCACCCTCCACCATTGCAAAAACTGAATCTGCAAATTATAAGAAGAGATTTGCGATCTGAAAATGTTAGAGAGAGTGAGCTAAAAACGTGAGAGAGAGAAAAATAGAAGAGGGGCATGTGTGTAATTTGACTTTAGAAAATAATATCAGAAAAGTCCCTAGGGACTTTGCAGATATTTCAGTTTTTCTTGGGACTTTTCTGACAATATTTTGCTTCCTTGGGACCTGACAGTGATTTTCCCTTATTTATTTGCTTGTTTGGGATAGCTTATTTTTGGGCAATAAGTGCTTATAATTCATGATTCACGGTATACGAGATAAGTATGTGAGAGGAGTTTTATCTTGACTTATGTAATAAGTGCTTATTTTCTAAAATTAAGTTATTCCAAAGACTCACATAAAAATGTACGTAGTATACTTTTAAAAAAGTCAAAATAGAACTTGGCCAAAAAAGTCAAAGTTTATAGAGAGAGAAGGAGATGGAGAGAGAGAGAGAGCTAAAAATTAATTGCACATACTGCATCCATTCAAAATAGTCTTCTGGCTTGATCACCCTCGGTACTTCATGTTCGAAGCTACTTCAAGTGTAAATTAAAGCCTGCCTTTATAAATTAAAAAAAAAACTAGAGCCTGCCTATGGGAAGCATTTAATACAATATTTGTACAATACGTTATGTGATACATGTACATATACATAGAATTATTTGTTAAATATAGAGTAAGAAAATAGAAAGAGAAAAAAATGGGAGGTCAATATAGAGTCAATCTAGTGATGTAAGGTCCCACTAGATCTCTTTGGTCTTGTTTGGTACGAAGTTCTGAATTTTGATGAATTGGGATTGAAAGTGGTACTGGGAGTAGGATTGGGATTGGGGCTTTAAAATTATATTTAGTAGAAAGTAATATTTGAAGGCAATCATTATATTAATTTTACTATATAATCATATATAAATTGTGAAAATACCACAATATCCTTTAATTTTTTTTTTTTAAAAAGTGAAAGCCCCCCTCTTCCTCATCAAACATTATCCCTCCCCTTTGAGCAGATTTGACCATCGCCCTCAACCTTCTCCGACTTGCCCTCTGCCGTGCAACCACCACCCACCCCTTTCTCCATCCCAAATTTGACGGCAACAACCACCTTCATCATCTCCATTTTTGTTTGGATCATCCTTGGCTTCTTCCTCCAATATTAATCACCATTTTTGTTCACCAACACTTCACCATCTTCAGCTTCACCTTTCTCATTTGAAATTTTCTCTTGTTAAATCTTTGATGACATCTCCCTACTTTGGAAATGACGCAGTTGAAGGCAACGTAGTCGGTCTGTGAACCGCTGTGATTACGTCTTCTAAAAACTCACTACGTTGGCCATATTGTAAACGACGTCCTTTGAACATATCTCGTTGGACATCTCCACCGATAGGATGGAAGAATGACCAGTGGGTCTGGTGAGTGATTTTGATTATCAACCTTGTGATTCTTGATATTGAAAGAGGTGGTGATGCGGATGAGTATGCATTTGGGATCTAGGTTGTTGTTCTTCCATTGTTCATGGCTCTTCGCTTTGGTTTCAAATTGTTGATTCATTGGTCTTTGAACTAAGATTTTAGGTGTAGAAGGACAACAATAGAGATGGTTGATGATGGAGGAGAAGGGGGAGATAGCGATGGAGGTTGGAGAGGAACAAGAGATAGTTTAATCTATGACAAAAATTCAGAGGGTGATTTTGGCCATAAATTATTATAAACAGGGATAGTTTTGTCTAAAAATTTTGCAATCCTAGGATAGCTTTTTCAATACTAGGGGACAGGTCGAATTCGAGCAATCTTACTTTTATGATACTCTCAATCTCTGGTCATTCCTAATCCCTCATACCAAACGTGACAAATTGGGCAATACCAGTGCCAAGCCCAATACCAACCCCTCCAATAGCACGTACCAAACAGGGCTTTTGGTCTCGAATTCGAGTGCTAGAGGAGACGGTTGTGTTGGAAAAGGCAATCACAAATTCCAAACCAGATATTGGATGATAATATAGAGAGAGAGAGAGAGAGAGAATAAATTGACACACATTATACAATGAGTAAAGCTTTTAAATAGGCAAACTGAATCATAATAGAGAAAATTTCATTGCACCCACTATAAACATTTAATATATCAAACAACCCCTAAAATTTTCTGAAACTTCACTAAGGCTAAACTGAAATTAAGTTTTTTTGGTTGAAAAGACATTTATGCCCTTGTCTTGTACTTAGTTGAGATGATCTTGTAAATTCCCACATATGTTGTGTAAATGGGCATATTTGCCTTGTAAAGAGCATGTGTTCTTGTGATTATGCCCCTTGTCTCATATATGGTTGAGATAGTCTTGTAATTTCACATACTGATCTTGATGTAAATAATCATATTTAACTTGTAAATTCTCACATGTATCTTGTAAATAGCATGTGTTCTTGTGAATGCCTCTTGTCTTGTACATAGCCGATATGGTTTTATAAATTCTTACATGTGTCCTGTAAACACGCATATTTGACTTGTAATTTTTCACTTGTGTCTTGTAAAATGACATGTGTTCTTGTGAACACTACAAAAAAAAAAGACTTTTGTCGCCGCTGAAAGTTTTTCAGCTGTGACTTTTGCTACTATCGCTAAAAGTTTTAGTGGCAACAATTTTTGTCGCCGTTGAAAGTATAGTTTTAGCGGCGACAAATGTGACTTTCAGTGGCAACTTTTGTGTCGCCGTTGAAGGTGACTTTCAAAGGCGACTTTTTGTTGCCTCTGAATGTGGCGACTCAATACTAAAATTGCTGCTGAAAGTGTCAATTTTTTTAAAAAAAAATTTGAAAAATATTTTTTTAAAAAAATTTGAATTTAAAAAAAAATTAATTTATAGATGCCACGTATTTGCTCCTCAGAGCGCCATGTGTCCCCCTCCCTTGGCTACCACGTGTCGCCTCCTCGTGCTGCGACGTGTCCCCCTCCCCTGGCTGGCAAGCATCACCTCCTCATGCTGCCACATGTTCGTACCTCATAATTCCTCCAAGTGACTGTCCTCCCATTCAAACCCGTGACCTCAGGGAGCCGACACCTTCGCGTGCGAGTCTTTGCCAGTTGCGCCGAAATGAACCTGTGTCATATTATTACATATTATTATATGTATAATATTATCATATATATAAACATACATACATATAATTAATTAATTAAATACATATAATTAATGATTAATTAAATATAATATTATTAAAAATAATGAAAAATTTAATAAAAATGAAAAAAATATTTATATATTTCAATTAAACAATTTTTTAATTAAAATTACTTAATAAATAATAATTTAATATTATAAATATTATTTTTAATATAACATTATAAATATAATATTAATAACATATATATTATTTTTAAATAAAATAAAATAATAATATCATAAATATTATTTTAGTAGAAAATATTAAATATAATATTAATAAATAATAATATAATTTTAATAATTAAGGTTAAATATAATTATTTAATCATTAATATTTTAATTTTATAAATATTTTTTTAAAAAAATTAATAAAAGAAAAGCTGAAATTGACTTTCAGCGGTGACTTTAATTGTCGCAGCTGAAAGTGTTTTTAAAAAAATGATTTTGAAATTTCAAACAAGACTTTCAGAAGCGACACTAAAATCGCCACTGAAACACCCTTTCGGCGACGACAACACAATGTCACCGCTGAAGGTGTTTTTTAAAAAATTGAAAAATTTCAAACAAGTCTTTCAGCGGTGACATGAAAGTCGCCATTGAAACACCCTTTCGGCTGCGACAACACAATGCTGCCGCTGAAGGTGTTTAAAAAAAATTGAAAAATTTCAAACAAAACTTTCAGCGACGACACTAAAGTTGCTATTAAACACACTTATGGCGGCGACAATACAATATCACCACTGAAGGTGTTTTAAAAAAAAATTGAAAATTTTTAAACAAGACTTTTAGCGGCGACACTAAGGTCGCCCCTGAAACACCTTTTCGACGGCGACAACACTATGTCACTGCTGAAAGTTAGACTTAAAGTGTCGTCGCTGAAAGTTACACCTTCAACAGCACAAAGTCTAACTTTTAAAGTCGCCGCTGAAAGTTAGACTTTCAGCGGCGACATCGGCAACATTAAAAAAACCATGATATGCTCATTGTTGTGATGATAATTAACCAACACACATAAAAAACCATCATAATGTATGATAATTCTTGCATAATATATAACGGTTCTATTTTAACAATAATTATATATCTAATAACATGTATAACGGTTCTTTCTTTCTAAAGAACTTTATATATAGTTGACATAAATAATAGTTATTAGGTAGCCACTGTGATTTATAAAAGCTAATCTTTTTTTTTAAAAAATGGGAGTTCTACTTTCAAGATCCCCTTTGGATATACATTTATAGAATGAGTCACAATATTTATTTACATTTTCATTCATATACAGAACAACACAACAAATCAGAACATATTTACAGTCATTCATGCACATGTATACACCATTAAAACCAAAACATTAAAACAAATTAACCAAATCATCAGTATCTATAAATTTACAATCATACTATGTATTATTTACACTCCAACTAACATCGCATAGATGCCGCCAACTCTTCATCAACTTCTTCCATTTGTGAGTTAGCACATACTCCCTTCGGTCCTAAGGTTATTTTTCCCATTTTACCCTTAGTAAATAGATATATTTATAATTAATTATCATACACATCAATGAGTTGTATTCCTGAGGGAGGGAGGGAGGGAAAGAGAGGTAGGCATTAGGAAAACGTATTTTATGAAGCAACTGACTGTTGGTAAACCAATTTTTACTCCCTGGAATACCAAACGATATAATGCATGTTGTTTCTTACTCAGAATTCGCTATAAAGGACTCCATGGAAAATGACTGGAACTCAAATCTCATTGAGGAAGACTCGTTCGAAAACGGCGACCATTCGAATGATGATGAAGAAACAAGTTTTTTCCGCAAAAAGAAAACAGAGGGAGTTCAGAAGTCCAAACGAATGCCACTTTTGGATCTGAACAAGTTGCCAGAGGAAACCATCAACCAACTTGATTTAGAGGAACACATATTCCATGAATTTTCTGTTGTGGAGGATTCTTTAGAGAAGGATGCCCATTCGAACTGTAACAATGAATAAATATGCTCTGTGAGGAAGGAGGAGTTTATTGGAAATAAAGTCGATCAGCGTAATGATCATCCTCATGTGATATCAAGTGCTAGCAACAGTAAGGTGCTCATCGACCTTATTGAATACCCAAAGGAAGGACCCGATTTTGGATTTAAAAGTATACCATTGAACAAGGAGTTTCTAACTTTGCTGAGAATTTATTTTGGCAGTTATCCTTAAGTGCAGTTATATAGGAAGAACATGACAGTATTTAGTAGTTAATGCATCGTGAAGTTGATGCATTATTTTTATTTCTTTTACTTTTTTCCCTTGAAGTGTTTGATTTCTTTCTTTACCAACAGTAATGTTTGTCCTTATCTGATCTAAGGGGCCAAATTTAATGGCTTTGTTTGCTGTGTCTATTTCACTGCAATTCAAAATTCACCTTCTTTTTAAGAACAATAGATAACATAATAATAAGAACAGGAGTCATACATGCATAGACTACAATATCCATATTTCACAGTACAAAAGATAGATATCCATTAAAAATAAAAAAACCTTGCAATAGCTCTTACAGCGATTTTTTAGTACAATTTACTCAACATCTTATAAATAATTAAACACTTCTTCAACTAGCGAAACATCACATACAAGTTGATCTGGCAATCTATCTTTGTACACCACATCTTTTGCTTAAATACGGCAATTTGTGATTGTTTGATCCCTTTGACTTCATTACCGCAATCATATTTGCTTGGAGTGTTAGAAAAATCTTTTTTGAATTTTTGGTTGAAAAAGCTTCAAACGATTCCTCCACGGCCTCAATAAGACCACCTATTGAGTTTGCGGCTTCTTTTTCTTGCAAAGATTGAATAGCTCTAAAGAAGCCTATATCCAACACATTTAAATCAGGAGAATTTGGAGGTTGACAAGTCAAACATATGTTAAACCCACTTTCACTGGCTGCTCGACAAAATCTTTGTCATCTATACGAACATGACACCTAGCATTATCCTGCTAAATGAAAATTGTCTTGCCTAAATCTTCCACTGGCCATTTTTCTTTTATGGCCGATAAAACCTTGTCAATTAACCACTTCTTACATACCTCTTTGTTTACGGAAGTAATTGGTTTCTTTTCTAATGTACCTGCAACTCTGTTAGCACTTGTCCTTTTAGCTGCTTGTCCATAAACAAAAGGAAATACACTAATCTTTCCTAAGAATGTTTCTTTGCCTTCATCATCAAATCTGGGTCTAGCCACAGCAACCAAGAATATGAGCTTCTCAATGAATTTTTTACTTTTGCAAGTACGATGTGGCTCATCTTTGTCTGGTAGTAAGTAACAGTTCATACATCTTTTTGTAAGATAGAACCACTTCTCATCCATGTGAATGACATTATACATGGATTTAAATTTTGGCTCATAAGGGATGCTGCTCTCTTCAAGCATTGACAAGAAAAATTTTAGACGAGCTATCTTGTTCCCCTCTTTCAAATGTGGCTTAATTGCATTAGAACAACATCGAACAAATCCATCTTTAACCAACCTTATTAGTGATGTCTTGTTAATGTCAAGAGCAGAAGCTAGTGATTAAAGTGTTTACCGCTTCTTTATTGGAATTCCTCGCACTCTTTCAATGTCCAATTGAACTCTTCTTCGGCCATAATTTTTGGTCCTTTTGTTAGAAGCATCCTCATTCTCCTTAACCTGCTTCCAAATGCGATGAATGATGGCTTTATGAACATTATATAATGAAGCTACTCTAACTAATGTCCCACATTCTAGCTTCCCTTCATGAGTTGAGTGCAATAACATGTGAGAAATTGGCCTTCTTTGTTCATTTGTTAGAAAACCACGTCTTTTAAAACTATGTTTACTATCAAGTATTGCATCTTCATCTTCTTCACTTGGTGGGCCCTGTTCTTCGAAATCCTCACTATCTTCATCTTCTTCACATTGTGGTTCTTCTTCTACAAATGCTTCACCTTCTTCACATTCTACCTCATCTAATAAAGACAAAAGCAAACAGATTTATAGATTAATCAGTTACAAAAACAACAACAGACTAATGATTCAAGAGAATATAAAAAACAGAGCAACGTACAAAAACTTACCTTCATTCATATGAAGAGATGGAGCACTTTCATATGGTTCTTCTTCAACATCAACGCATAAGGGTTGATTTAAGTTGATTGAAGGCATGTTTTTTATGGCATCATCTGTGCAAGAATGGACCACATTTTCTACACTGCAATTGTTCTCCATAAATAGTTATTGGATGCCTTCCGACTCTAATCAAGTGATATCAATATTGAGGTCTATATCGATACCTATGGCATTTCACCGTTGCCTTGTTTTTTTTGTAGGATATACGGGAAGCGATATAGACTATTTAATTGTTTTGAGACTTATGAGAGGATGAAGGTAAGGTTTTAGGAGAAGAACAACCACCCACCATATTTTCACTTGAATTTTGGGGGGAATATTTCCCAATGCAAATTCAGGAGACATTGAGTAATTTTATTGGGTTAAGGCCAATTTTGCTCCGGAAGTATTCACTAGGGGCCAATTCGGGGCCAGAAGTATTTCGAGGGCCATTTTTGCGCCTCAAGTTTCCAATTGGGACAATTTTGCCCCGGAAGTTTCAAATTTGGAGCAATTTTTCCCTAACGTTAGTTGACCGTTAGCCTAGGCAAATGTGCTCCAAATTTGATACTTCCGAGGAAAAATTGTCCCAAAACCCAATGACCGTTAGTTGGGCACATCGAACACCAGGCGACGTGTTATGCTCTTCCAGCCGCTGGACCCTACCTCCGGCTGACCTAGGATGGGCAAACTGTTAAACAAAAAAGAGAACTCGAGGCCCATGCCGACGTCTCCAGACTCACTAACGTTCTTGTCAGCTGCCATGTCCTGATTCAGGAATTTTGACCTGATTCCCTTTCAAAGTACGCATGCTGAACGCTATCAGACGGGCTTCCCCCATCTCTTAGGGTCGACTAACTCATGTGCAAGTACCGTTCACATGGAATATTTCCTCTTTTTGGCCTTCAAAGTTCTTACTTGAATATTTACTACTACCACCAAGATCTGCATTAACGGCTACTCCACCCAGGTGCGCGCCTTAGGGTTTGCAGCGACTGGCACACCTTTCTACTCATCAAGGCCTAGCACTTATCCCGACGACGGGTATAGGTCACATACTTCAGAGCTCGGGCGGAGTGGCCGTCAATGCAGATCTTAGTGGTAGTAGCAAATATTCAAATAATGACTTTGAAGGTTGAAGAGGGGAAATATTCTATGTGAACGGTACTTGACCACCCTGGCTCAGCTGTATGATAGCATGCAGCACATATAGTTTGAAAGGGAATCGGGTCAAAATTCCTGAACCGAGACGTGGCAGTTGACAGCAATGTTAGTGAGTCCGGAGAAGTCAGCATGGGCCTCGAGAAGAGTTCTCTTTTCTGCTTTACAGTCTGCCCCCCTATTTTAGTGAGTCTGGAGAAGTCAGCATGGGCCTCGAGAAGAGTTCTCTTTTCTGCTTTACAGCCTGCCCCCTGTTTTAGTGAGTCTGGAGAAGTCAGTATGGGCCTCGGTGTGGGCTAAGGTGCTATTTTGCCCCGGAAGTATCAAATTTGGAGCAAATTTGCCTAGGCTGACGGTCAACTAACGTTAGGGCAAAATTGCTCCAAATTTGAAACTTCCAGGGCAAAATTGTCCCAATTGGAAACTTGAGGCGCAAAAATGGCCCTCGAAATACTTCCGACCCCGAATTAGCCCCTAGTGAATACTTCCGGGGCAAAATTGGCCTTTAACCCAATTTTATTTCCCAAAGCACGTACAGGAGGAACTTCAATTTTATTTGCCAAATGCACATCCATGAAAACTATGGAGTTTTTACCTTATTTTAAAAAAAAATAATGGCTTAAACGAGGAGGAAATTTCTCCACTAATTTATCATCTAATCATTTACTATTACTCATTCTTTTTCATATCATTATCTCTCATACTTTTTATCTATTTTCTCTCCTATACTTTTTTTATAAGTAAGGGCATATATGGAAAAATCATGACATTTTTGACACAATTATTACTTTTAAGATGCTGTTCGTTTTGTGCAATCAAGCAGAAAGTTGCTTATAAATAGGACTGGGGGAGTTAATATACATTATTTGTATCAATATTTTCAGAACCGTGCGCGATTATGTCCTTCATGTATTGCATCACGCAGTACCCACAATCACTGCTAATGTCCAGTTGCTTTAGCCATTATAAAGAATGAAAAGAAAAATTTGTCTGTCAGTCAAATATATAAATTATATGTGTGCTTCAATCTAATATTATAGTTATTGGTGAATAATATATATAACTCCAAATGCTACCATTATAAGGTATATATGAAATGGCCATCAGTGAAGTTGCAATTATTGCAATCGAGACCATTCTCCATGCGTTACTTGTACACTGCTCTGAAAAGATACAATAAAAATTATATATATAGAAATATGCAAGCTGAACTGAATTATAAAAGGTGATGAATAGATAACTGACTAGTTGAATGTCTCCTAATGTATGGTTTCCTATCTGGATCCCTACCCATAGAGTCATAAAACAAATCTTTTTTGCAAATTGGACTTACCACTATGAGCATCCAGTGCTCCCTAAGTAAAATTATAAGTCACTCCATCAGCACAATTACAAAATAAATAAAAACTAATTTAAGTAGAGTTAATGATATTTCCACCCTTGAATGTAAGCCGCAAAGAAGTAAGTGTCGCTTCTGTCTGGCACCCTCTTGATGGATTCATCCCCCATAAACCTCGCATGCTATTATTTGAGATCTTCCTTCATGTCGTCACCCTAGTTATTGATTTAGTCAGGGCAGATGAACTTGATCTTGTCTTGGAGTCCATGAGAATGAGGTAATTATGGTAAATGTGCCTGAAATGTCAAAAACAACATATCAAAATTTAATCAAAGTTTTAGCAGCCAACTATTCAATCATAATTAAAGAAATACATCATAAAGAAGTTGACAGAGCTTGAACTTGCCATGTCCTTATTCAGCACCTTAGAAACAAGCTCTTAACTTACTGCATCCTCTTGATCTTCTTGGTTGAAGACCTCTCTCTCAAAATTGATATGTGTAAATGGGTCTGAAGCCAAGATCTTTCCAATAAACTCATAGAGAGACTTCCTGGCAGATTGATCAATAGGCTTATTCTGTGAGGAAGACTTCTTTCTGGATTAATCATTGGGAGTGGGATGATTTCTTTTCTTAAATTGAGTGGGGGTCTTAGAAGTGGGAGGGTTAAATTAATTTGGGGTCTTGGAGATGGGAGGCTTGGATTGATTGGGCCGCTTGAACTTATTGGTGGGTGGCTTCTTTTGAGCGGCTAACTTCTTTTGAGTGGAGGTCTTCCATACTCTAAGTAGATGGCAAAGCCATGCAATGAAGCTGCCTATAGCCCTTCTTACTGTATCTGTGTCTTTGGTGGGTACAAGGAGAGGGAAGATGGGGTCGGTGTTAGTGTTGATTTGTACCTTCACATGCTCATGAGGGATAAGCTCGTTATGAAGCTTGTTATCCTCTGGGCGGTTGAACATGTGGCCCATTGTAACTGTATAATGTCTAGGCAATCGACAAAACACTCAACATTTGTCTCTCCCTTAAGCAGAACATGGGGGGAAATGTGTAGCTACCTCTAGTACTTGGTTGCTATTTCCCCTTAATGCTTCATAGTACAATCCTTCATCAATTCTTGTATGAGAAATTGTATTTGTTCTTGCATTTCATTATACTGTTTCTGGAGCTTTTCAAACTTTTCGTCCCCGTTATTTCTTTAAGGTAGCCAGTGACCATAATATTTTCTTTTGGTAAATCCAAAGTCGGCACCTCTAAAAAGACCAGAATCGTTAGGTTCTAATGTCTTTGCTAATTACGTCCACATCAGTAGAAAAGCTGCCCCTTATGTTGTAACTTTCTGGGACGTGGCTTGCTGTGTATTTAACAACAATGTTAATATTGATAGTTATTTGAATACATTACTTACATAATCAGGGACTAATATTAATACTTAACATTTTATCAACAACCTCCTTTACCTGATTGTCATAAAAGCCATCTTTATTTTTCCTTATCACTAACTAAAGTTCATGACGGGAAGGTCTACTAGCATTCCCACTCTCAACAGCCAACTTTTTCTCAATTTGAGCATACCCCTTTCACCTTCTCTTTTAAGGATATTTATTGTTCTTCGCCATCCTCTTATTCACCTGGCTTAATTCCAATGAAAGCATACATCACTCAAGTTAATATTAAATAGATACATATAGGTCTTATGAATTATGAATAACAATTACTTGGAATACCCGGTCCCGATGTGTGATGAAAAAATTTATCTAATCATCCGGTTTGATGATAGACCGAAGATCCACATGAACTTCTGTTTATTCAACCTCTTCAGGATTCTGCAAATACACCTTCATCAATGCATGACAAAATATGCGCAGTGCACTGCTAGACTTCTTGATGACAAATTCCCTGATGTAATCTCCTTCTACATGGTATATAGACTACAAAACACAATTCAAGTTAACATTTTTTACAAGTAGCAAGTAATTAGCAGGCACATATACCTTACCCTGATTTTGTCTCAAATAATACCTAAGTAATCTCTCAGTACCCTATGCCAGTTACCTGCCATGATAGGACTATTGGTCCTTATCATTAAGCCTATATAGTTGTTGAAGTGCGACGACTAAAACGGTTGATTGTCATTGGTCCATGTCACATGAAATTTTTTCCCTTAAGACTTTGCTTCATTCACAAATGTTAAGGCGCAATGGCCCTCTTAACAATATCCTGCACTCATTCTAACTCCTTTTCTAGGGTCTTGTTCCTAGGTTTCATACGGACAAAATTTGTATCAAAGGAAATATCAGTACTAGGACTATCGAAACTAGAGGCATTACCAAAACTAGGGGCATTATCAGTGCCACGGGAACTAAAATTAGCCATTTTAACTGGAAAGCAAAACTCATTCATTCAGCAATAGGGAATAGAGCAATGGGTTTTCTAGAAAAACATGATGCACAAATAAGATCAAAACTTATATAGGTAACGTGAAGTAAAAAATAAGGAGAATGCAGAATGAAAAATGCAAATGCAAAAGAGAAATTATACCTTAAAATAAGAAGAACAGAGCAAGCATAAGAATGCGACCTAGCTAAGGCTTCGAAACGAAAAAGCGAGTTAGGGAAATTGACGCGACTCGCACGACTGTTAGACTGAAGTTCAAAGAAAGTAGTAGAGGATGTGGTTAGCCTTGATGTGACTATCGATGGCCAAAAAAGTCAACCAGAGTTGTAGGGTTTTGAGGATAATGGCTAACGTTCTACCAAAGACTAGTATGTTAAGTATAATAACTAGGGAAAGTAAAGAGGCATAAGATAGCAGATACACATTTTATAAGACTTGATGAAACTTGCTCATGGTTCTAAGTTTAGAATTGTTATTATTGGTGGCCTTTTCTTATGATTCTTAATTTACAACCGTAATGAACCTTTAAATAAAAGTTCACAGTTTTAACATCACAGTCATTAGGTTTTGACATTTTGTAAATGGTGACGGTGATTTCTTAATAACCGTTAGGTATTTGACATGGTATTATGAAAAGTGACGGGTTTTACATAATAACTGTGAAGAGACAATTTTTTTCATATTTTTGGACTACACTGCCCTAACGATTAATTTTTTTTAATATTCAAAAAATTAAAAAGCAGTAGTGGTTTTCAATTATCACCGCTACTGCTATCCTCTGCCTCCTCTTGCCTTTCCCTCTCGGTTGGCACATCATTGGCAGCTGAGAAAGAGGAAGAAGGGTCTGACTGCAAGTGATGATAATATACAACCTGCTTGTGATGAAGGATAATGTCTAATTTCTTGTTCAGACTGTTGGTGTGTTGTCTAGCGAGACACCTTACAGAGCGTCAAGACTAGTCAACGTCTGCAGTAGAGCCTCCATTTGAGGAGGAGGCAGAGGAGGAAAAGGAGGAGGTGGTGGAGGAAGAGGGGGGAGGAGCTTGTAGAGGCAGTGGTGGTGGTGGTGGAGAAGGAGGAGAAAGTGAGGTAGTAGAGGAGGGGCTTGTAGATGAGGTAGGTGAGTATGATGATGAAGAGGAAGAGGGCGAGCATAGGGATGAGGAGGAGGGCAAATAGAAAGATCTCTCCGGCGTCTGACCATTATGAGGGAGAGAATGATGAGGTTATGAAAAGGTGCTTTTTAGAAAAGTACTATGAACAAAATGAATACTTTGTTCTAAAGTATTTAACTTTAGGAGAACTAGTACTTGGTGTTAGACCGAACAAGGTTTTGAAAATGTGCTTTTTAGATTTGTACTTTACATGATGGTTTTTTTATTATAAAATATCATTTTGCCATTCATACTGTATAGTCAATTGACATAACCATTTTGTATGTGTTTTCCCTGATGTAAGGTTGGAAGATGAATCGTTTGTAAGTATTACATGATGGTTATTTCAAAAGAACCGTCACTTTTGTCACTAAATAAATTAAGGTTATTAATTACAACCATTACTTTTGTGTTTTCGTGAATTCCGCTTCGCAATACATGAATGTGCGCATAATTAACTATTATTTTCAAGCGTTATGTATCCTTGCGCAACCTCCACCTCAACATCATGATGTTTTTTAGCTGTATCTTTTATGTATTAGGTATTATAAATGCTCAAATCTGTAGTAGTGCTGAATTTCTTAACAAACATTTGTTTATCTTAAAAAATCTCCTAATATTTCCCTTTGAAGACATCGGTCAAAATAAAACACATGTGTATGCATTTTTTCATCTGCGTGGGCCTTTTAGTTGACTCTATCTATTAGCCATCAGATAATGAAACTAGTACTGAAAATGATATGAGGGCATCAATATATGAGATTTGAATCTCGAGGACCAAGTTGAAGTAATGATGATTCTCAATCATATACGCATAGTGGATATTAAGATTTTATAAGGGCCCGTTTGGTACAGTAGAATTGATTTTTATGGAAATTGATATAGAAATGACATTTAAAAAGATGTTTAGTATGTCATGGAAATGAAAATGGAATCCATATATATTTTTTATTTGGAATATATATTAAAAATATGAAAATGCTAGAAAAAGACAATTTTGCCCCTAACAGTAAAATAATAAAATAAATTGAATTAATCCCCCATTTAGCCAAAACCATCAAACAAACTTTCACATCTTTTATTGTTGAGGTTTTGAGCAAATCAAATCAACCTGAATCTGAATTGAAGTCATTCACTTCTTCGTTGTCTAGTCTCTCGTTGAAGCTAAATGTCATATCATTCTTGAAGGTAATGTGAGTTAAGTGTTTGTTCTTCCGGTGTTAACTTCATCGCACTTTCCCCAACCCTAGAATTCTACAACTGCGGCGGGAACCTTCGTTCAGTGTCGCATAGTTTCTTCTTCTGGTAGGGTTCTTTCACCTTTACCACAACTTTCAATTTTTGCAACATCAGGTTTTTTTCCATTTGTTCTTTCGACTGAAACTTTATTCCATTTGTTCTTCCTCTGTAGTAGGTTTTTTCCCTCCTAATCAACTTTGTATAAGATGAAACCTGGTTGTTGGATTTAATAGGAATTGTAATGCTGATTGAATTTTCATGTTGCAGTAAATTATCTTTGGTTGTTTTTTTTTCAAAATATTTCCAAGATCACTCGGCCTGCTACAATAAACAAAACATAAAATCCAATATGCTTGTAAAAGCAGTTCAGAATAAAGCTTCTTCTTTATTGTTGTGTTTAAACTTTTCCTTCAACATTTGATGAAAGAAACGTAGCCCTTGATCAAACTAACCATTCTGCACACACCCAGCAATTATAGATTTCCATGAAATGGCATCTTGCTTAGGTAAGAGTTTAAAGACATGAAGTGAATACTCCACTTAAGTATATTTGGCGTACATAATTAAGCTACTTCTAATGAAAACATCCACATCAAACCCATATCTGATAGCATGTCTATGAATTTATTTTCCTTTAATAATATCAGCATGTTGTGTAAAAATTGGAAGAATGCTTGACAATGTGAAGGTATAGTAGTAAGTGGTAGAATTTATTTTGCACTAGCTGTTGATCACATAATTGATTTGGTGTTCTAAAATAATTTTTCTTGGTTATTAAATGCATGGATTATATTGCAAATAAAACAGTATAAGAATAATGCATTAACAACTGACACATGTTGGGGGCATAAATCTTGAAAACGAATCAAACCAAACTATTTTTCAACATTTCCAATTACTTTGCTTCAGAGTATGATATCTTTGTATATTTGAATCCATATTTTTTGTGAGCTACTTGCAGGTCTAAGAATAATATGAATATAAATTTTCACGTATGTAGATTTGTGAGTTCAATGACACTTTTTAAAAGAAAACATGTACTAGCAATTTCAATTAGTACGATCAGTTTCATGAGAATATTGAAGTTGATCTGTACTAACCATTTAATAAGTTAATCTGTATACTTGTCTTTAGAATATGGCTAGTAAGAAGTTGCACTTGTGGACTCTTGAAGAAGATGAGTTACTTATTAGGTGCTTGGTAGAGATTAATGAAGAAGGAGCTTTGATGGGACCATTGTGGTTGAAGCAAGTAAAGTTAAGAGTGAATGAAATGTTACCTGCACATAGGATAAAGGTGCTTGATATTAAGTCCCGTATGAAAACAATGAAGCAATATTGGCTCATGATATATGACACGGTGTATGGTGCCAACAACCATATTTTGGGTGGGATCCTAATCAAAAGTGTGTAACTATAGAAGTAGAGGTGTGGGATGAATACATCAAGGTAAGAAATCACAAATATAATAAGCATTATTGTTATTTTCATATTGTTTGTGATATTTTATTTTAGTATACTATAATGACCATTATTATTGTTTATAGACCAACAAGAAAGCTGCAATGATTCGTTCAAAATCTTTCCCTCATTTTGAGGCTTTTACCAAGATTTTTAAAACAAGTACGACCGAATTACAAGTTTACTGTGATGTTGTTGAAGAGTTTGAGGTTTTATATGATGAACTTTTGAAGGTGGATGTGATTAATAACAAGGAGTGAGATGATGCCTATCTAAAACTTGTTAAAGATAAAGTGTTGGTTACTGAGTTTATCAACCTTCAACAAGATGCTAAAGAATGAGTTGTTCGACAACTTATTTCATAGATCCTATGTTTTAGCAAGTTGGGGGCTATTAGAACTTGTTGTTTTCCATTTTAACTTATCAGTATTTCATGTTGTAAGTTGGAGGCTTTTATTTTACTGTGTAGCCCTCGGCAGCTTGAAAAGGTCTCATCAGGTTATAAATGAAGCCCCACGTTGTATTCACTGTATATTATTATTAATGAAAGATCTTATCAGCTTTAAGCCTCTTATGTTTATGCCATTTTTCTTGCTTTTCTTGCTCAAAAATGGCACATCTCTCAATCTTATTCTTACTTGATTTTATTGCATCTGATTTTGTTTTGATGAATATAATGCTTTGCTATTTCCTTTGTCGGGATTTTGGCAATATGTAATACAAAACCTGCTTGATTATTTGCTGGGTATTTTCTTTGTAATTAAGATTTTGGCAATATAATACAAAATCTGGCTGATGTCTGTTTCTTTTTTTTCCCCCGATTACATGTCTGTTTCTTTTTTAGTAATTGATTTTGATAATCTCAATCTTATAAGGGGTTTCTTATCTGCTTTTTTCTTACTTTTGAAGTTTGAATGCATCATGCTATCATGTTTTTTAACGTATTTGAATATTCCCCTCTTGAGTTGATTCATTTGGGGCATGCATGATTACTTCTTTAAGTTTGTTAGTAGCTTCAAAACAAAACTTTGTCCTCCTGTCAATTTCTGAATCATAGGGATGCTTCAAATTTAATTTCTACAAAGAATAGTGCTTCAAATGGCATAAGTCCATGTCTTCACCAGGCCTCTACTCCTTTTAATGAATTGAATAGCCTTGATAAGGGGTTCAAATTGCTACAGACTAATCAGAAGAACAAAGGGCACAAAATTAAGTATAGATAAGAAATAGTCACAGACTCGGTAATAATTTTGAGCATTTAAAGCATCTCTCATCTTCCTGCAACTTTGTATTCAATTAACAGCCCTAAAGTGCAGTGACAAACCCTACTACTATCCCACTTTCACACACTCTCATGGACAAGCGCTATATTGAGTTAAAAGGCTATTCTCATTCAATTTTCATCCTTTTATACCATGACAAATAGAACCTGAGACTTTTGATCCCAATTTTTCAATTTATAAGAAAAATCTGTTGTATGGTTCCTACCAGTAACTTTCCCAAAATCTGCACATAGTGAACGAATATATGTCCCTTTGAAACATATTGCCCTAAAAATCAAATTTTGTTTGTGAAAACATGAATTAGTAAGGTTAAATAATACAAATATGAACTTGTGAGCAACTAAATTATGTCCAACCTTGATATCTGTAGTAAAAAAGACCAAGTAACTTAAAAGAAATTCTAAGATATTAATTCTAAGATATATAAAATAATAATCATCCAACTGTGTTTATCATCCACTTCCCGATATCAAAATATACAAAAGTGGCCAACAAATTAACATATACAAAATTGGCCAACATATTAACCCCTACATATACCAAACATGTATGGCAGGGTATTATCCTAATATCAAAATATACAAAAGTGGACAACACATTAACCCTGGTATATACCAAAAAATTAATTTGTTGGCATTGTACTAATATCAAAATACACAATGTTAGATCCCAAGTCAATTATGTGCAAAACATGTTTTTTAGAAGGTTAAGAAAAGTTTCCAAGTTACCAAATGCATATTTGATGTTTTACTGATATCTGCTGTGAAATTGCACTTGAGTGCTCGAGCATGATGTTTGTGCTCGAGCAGAGATCTCCTCTGTGCTCGAGCAGGTGCAAGAGAAAGCCAGAAAGCATGTACCCGAGAGGCATTCTCCCTTTGTGATTACTAGATCACTCGAGCACACATGCGAGTGAGGGTCTGCGAGTGTTTGGCCGAGAGCAAGTGATGGGATGCTTCCTTCATTCACTCGAGCAGGGTACTGCGAGTACTTGGCCGAGAGTCATGAAGTTTAGAGAAGTGCAAGTGTGCTCGAGCACACCCATATATGCTCGAGTGACACATCAATGCTTGCGAGTGAAAATTCATTCCCTCTCCAATTCTGTTGCAAGTGCTTGTTCAAAAGGTATAATTCTTGAGAATATTCTTCTCACTCGAGCAGGAGTCTTTGTGCTCGAGTGAGGGCCCACATCACTCGCGAGTGAAAATTCTATCCCTCTGAAATCCTGATGCGAGTGATGATATTGAGAGCATATTCCTTGAGAATATGCGTCCCACTCGAGCAGAGGTATGTGTGCTCGAGTGAGGGTCCATTTCACCCGCGAGTACAAATTCTCACTCTTGTCAAAATGGTGTGCGAGTGATGACCCGAGAAGACATTCCCTATGAAAATTGCAAGATCACTCGAGCAGAGGTTTTTGTGCTCGAGTGAGACCCCTCTTCACCCGCGAGTGAAGATTCCGTCTCTCTGATATTCTTTGCAAGCACAACCCGATAACAGAGGTATATGAAGGAAAATAGGAGATCACTCGAAGTAAGCCTTTCATGCTCGAGTGATGCCCTGTTTGACCACCGAAAATGCTAAGTATCATAACGTTCATCCCGAATATAATTTATTGTTATTAATTCATATTATCATTACTTTTTATCATTGTTTTGATTGTTTTAAAAGTATGATACAGGAATATGAACGTTTGAATTGAACCACATGAGGAAAGTCAAACAACGGCAGACAATATGATTATATACACGCTGTCACCTACCGCACTCAGATTATTCAAAACATGCGCGTGTCTGCCATTGGTTTCAAATGTCCCGCTCCACAAATGAAGAATTTCCAAACGGGCAAAAACTGGAGCAACTATATATATATACAGAGATTCAAGGAGAACACTAACAACAACGTAGCACAAGAATTCACAAGCCTATACCAAGTCTCTGTTATTCATCAGTTTTTCTCTGTATACACATTGATCTTCAGTGTTTATTCATTTGCTCTGTAAGAGAGTCTTCATACAATTCAAAGTTTCATGTTTATGTGATCTCAAGGTATTGGGACCTTGAGAGGGTAGTTATTCCTTACGAGAGAAGCAGTTGAGAGAATTCCTTGTAGTGTCTTCCACTCATAAGTCTTATAAGATACAAGCAGTAGAGAACGTTGCTGCTCGTAAGACTTACAGTGGTGTAAGCAGGAGAGAACGTTGCTGCTCATAAGTCTTGTATACATAAGCAAGTGAGAAGAGTCATAGGTTATTTCTCTGCACATAAGACTTGTCGTAAGGGGGAGAGAAGTTTCTTGTTAAGAGAATATTTCTGCTCGTAGTCCGTTCAAGGACGATTGTTGTTTTGTGGCGTACTGAGAGCCCATTGAATCTTGGAGGTATAGTAAAAATCTCAGTAGGTCTTGATCTCTGAGGACTGGACGTAGGCCTTGTTGTTAGGCCGAACCAGTATAACTCTCTATGTTCAAATCTTCTCAACTCTACTCTATCTATTATATTTTTCATATCACCACATCAAGCGAAAAATTTATAGCATCACCCAATTCACCCCCCTCTTGGGTAAAGCTTGCCTCTTACACACAAAAGCAGCCAACATCTATGCAAGTAGCCTACGAACCATAGACAATTTTGACTTATATGGGAGGGTAGGGAACATAACAAGGAGCTCCTTATCTTTGCTAATTTTCAATAATGCATCTTCCAATTCATTGTTAGTCAGTTCTTTCAACTTGGACAGCTCCTCATAAAGGACCTCACATTTTGCATCCAACATAGATGCACGTTCCACCCTTTAAAGGCTTGATCCCAAATTTTCAACTGCAATGTGGAGCCCTTCACATGTTGTTTTCATCATCTTTTCCATAGCCTCTAAAAAGTAATCACCACTAGCATGATTATTCTTTCTCCTCTTCTTATTTCTACTTAAGGCAGCAAAAATATCCCCAGTAGTGGTAGCAAAAGATGGGACAAACTCAACATCCCCATCAATATTCAGACCATCTTCATTTTCATCAACTTCAACATGTGGGTTTTCTTCAGTGTTATCAACCTGGTCAGCTTGTAAACTAGCCAATATAATGTCTCTTGTCTAGTAGCTCTATCCTTCACAAATATAGCGCAAAGTTCATCAAAATGACGAACAGATTTCCCACGGAATTGAGCAACTTTCTTGTTGCTCTACAAAATAACCAAACCACAATGTCAACTCAATTTCAAAATCAAAACATTAATTAAAAGGTAAGTTTAATAACATTATCTTACCTTTACATACTTATCCCAGATGGCATTTTCAGCAGTGATGCATTTCATCTCGGGATCCCATCCAAATCTCGATGTGTTAATGCCATTGACCATATCGTTTACTACTTGCCAATTCAATTTCAAGGTCTTTAGATGTGACTGGATGTTGGGATAAATTTGTAAATCACATCCGAGTATCTTTTCATGCAACATTGTATGCAAGAGCTTAAGTACCCCTGGCTTGAAACCATTTTCAGCAAGCAAACGGCCTTCTTCATGAATCTGCAGCAGTGAAGTAACTAGCACATCATCTTCTTCTTGTTTCCAAACTTGGAATTTTTATTTTGCAGTTCCATCCTCTGTCATGATCTAAATCAACACACAATAAAACAAAAAAAAATATCCATATATCTGTTACAAACATTTGCAAATATAAAACCAAAGCCATTACATTGATAATATAACATAATAACTAACACAATAAAGAGAACTTATGTTTTAGATTCAAATATTGCAATTATAATAAATAACCTAAATGAAAATATTTTACTACAAATACTCGATTAAAGTCATCACACTTCTATTAAATTATCCCTATGCCTCCTAAAATCAACAAACATCTCATTTGCCTAGTTGTCACGAAAGTTACTCCAAGCATTTAATGGCTCAATTGTGGAAATAGGTGGAGCATCTATATTAGATCCATCCGTGTCTATTTCCTCAAACTCATTCTCAAGAGGATCTGACCCTTGTTGTCAAATCAAATTATGTAAGAGGCAACATGCCATCACAATTCGATTATGTGTTCGAATAGGATAGAATGAAGGACTTCTCAAGATAGCCCAACGTAGTTTTAACATTCCAAAGCAACACTCGATGATATTGCGGGCCAATGCATGCCTCATATTAAAGCATTCACGAGCATTTACAGGGCTTCTTCCATCTCTCCACTCACTTAAATGATAACGATGTCCTCAAAAGGGTGCAAGGAATCCCTCACAATTTGTGTATCCAGCATCAACCAAATAGTATTGTCCTACATTTAAGTTTAACACTTGTTAGCAATTGATATTAAAAATTAACACTTGTTACCAAGTGACATTGAAAATTAATACAACACAAATTATTGAAATTATCAAACCTAGAGGCACTTTTAAGCTTCTACTCCTCCTATGAATTGCATCTCTTAAAACTCTCCCATTAGCAGATGAGCCTTCCCAGCCAGTGAGGACATCTATGAATTGTGCATCGGATGAGCAAACACCTAGCACATTAGTAGTTATATCTCCCTTTCTATTTCTATATATTCCTTTCTCTGCAATACCCACTTTTACTTTAACATATGTGCCATCAAGGGCACCTAAACAATTCTGAAAAAAAAAACAGTTTGAATGTTATATAAGTGCACTCAAATGAGCTACAAAAAATCACAACTGTAAATATATAATAAATGAAAATATACCTTGAACCACCTCCATTTCGTGTCTGTCGTATCCTCTGGAATTGGTTGAGGTTTCTTAACAAGCTCATTCCTCAAGCGCATCATAGCAATCAAAACAGAATTAAAATGCCGACTTATGGTTTCACCCAACCTCCCAAAATAGAACTGTATATAACTCTATTTTTTTGATGATGTGCAAGGATGTGGAGAAACATTGCAACTTGTTCATCAACTAACATGCTTTTAGTAGGTTTCAACCCTCCTTTTATATCTATCAGAAAACATAGCTTGTCGAAAGTAATCCTATTTATTCTAATTTGATTAAAACAAGTTATATCACTATTATAAATCAGATTTTAAAGGTGAACCCTCCTAGCATGAAAATCCAAAGTGTATGGCTTACGACTAATTTGTCGTCTACGAAGAGAAATAGCAATACATATGCTTATAAAACATTGGTTCACAGCAGATAGAGCATGAAACCACCAAAGCAAGATATGCACAATCACTTGTCTTCTATCACGATCCACGACTGTGTATATATATAAGAAGTATATAAGACAAAATCCAAAAGAATTGAATAAGAAGTATACGCATGGGGGAGTTAACTTCATCTACTCAACAAAGTTGACGCCTCCAAAAAAAATTAATCATTTTCATGCAAAATTGAAAGCAAAATTTATGGCAAAAGAGATAGAGGAATCATAGATTCATAGTAATAAAATCGTTCAGCGGAAGACATTCATGGTGGGAAGTTGTCAATAATATAATACATGAATATGATATTGTACCAAAAGAATTGTAGTAGAGATGACCTTGAAGAGAAATCTTGCAGCGGACCACTTATAAATTAAGGGCAGGAAACAGAGATTTCTTGCTTGAATTTTTGGTTTGCCTCTTCTTTTACAGATACCAGAACCAGAAGATATATATATATATATATCAGAAAATGAAAGCAATGGTGCCAAAGAGGTGGGTCTTTATAAAAGTTAACAACGATCTTTCATCCATATATAATGCTTTTATTCATCACTTACTCTACACTCATCTGGCATCTCTCCCTCTCTCTCTCTCTCTCTATGTTATTTATTACTTTTTTAAATTTTCCTCAAATGAATAAAAAAGAAAACTAGAATTAAATTAATAACCTTTAAAGCATGAAAACTCCCTAGTAAATTAAATTTCTCAGAGAAATCATAGTCATAGGGGAACGATGAAGGACATTAGTGAAAATTGGAAAAAAGGGAAAACTCAGTACTCAAGGTACAGGTTCTTCTTAAATTCCTCCTAGTTAAGAACCGTAGCTAACCTTCATCAGTTCATATTTATTCCTTCCTTTTTTTTCCTTATAAAAATGAAAAAATACGTAATCTACTAACAAAATTTTGACGAGTGTGTGTGTGACAGAAAATTGACTAACAAAATCTGTGCATTTAATTGAATTACCCATATTTAAAATTTATAGCACCAGTAAAAATTTTGACGAGTGTGTGTGTGTGAGACAAAGCTTTGAAAAGCTACAAAATAAGGCAAAAATCAGTGAACCCATTTTATGCCTACTTACTCTGAATAACTAAATCTAATGTGGAGCCATATTACACGCAGTACACTAGAGGGAGACAGGAAGTTCTAAAAATGATTATTAATGGGGTGAAAAGGACGTTGGGCTAAGTTGCAAACTATGAATCATTTTGTTCTACCACAAAAATCAGACGAACCCTCTTTTTCTTCCTTGTTAATTTCAGCGCATATATATATACATGTATAACTCAAATTGTAAACTATTTTTGAAGCAAAGCAAGAAAGGGAAGCATTTGTAGCAAAGCAAATAGACACCCATCAGATAACAACTAGAAACTTTAAAATACACAACCAAATTCAAAGCCAAAATAAAGGGAAGCACTTGAAGTAAAACAAGAACAACCAGATAACACTTACGGTCGAACACTTGCGTTGTCAATTGCTTTGCTCTGTCATGTCGTCCACCACCCTCTTTCCCGCCCATTTGGTGCACAACTTCTCTCTTCTCCAACCAGATTTGGGTCGCGATCTCAATTTAGGGTTAAATTGAGCAAGGGGTAAAAATGTCGATATTTTCCATAATAGAGGACATTTTAGTCCGAAAATTATGCCCTCCATAGAACCCACTTCATTTCCATGGGTCTTGGCTTGGAATTCAAATCAGCCCATTTGATGGATTTTATTTTCACATGGAGGCCCAATTCATGCAAACCAAACAAACACTCACCATGGATTTAAATTCCAAATCCATTTCCACCACACCAATTCTACCATACCAAACATGCGCTAAGTGATACAAATTGAGGTTCTTCAAACTTACCCACGCGATGGACTAGTTAATCATGATGTGAACAAATTCTAGAGCGGACGGCAAGTTAAAACATGTGGTAGAGCACTAAAAAAATTTCCAACAATATTTACAATTTGCATTATATTATAATAATAAAAATTAGCTTATTGAAATGAAAAAAAAATATTGTTAAATATTGTAAATATTATACAACTAAATGAATAAAACAAACTATATGCATGAATAAAATATCCAGAAAAATACATAAATAATTTTTTTTATTTCTTCATAAATACAAAATTATTATTGAAACAATAATGCAAAACATTCCAAATATCTATGCGACTTTTTGCTGTCGTGCCATACAAATCAAAAGAATGTTATTTTAATTTGCTTTCAAAATTTGAAGGGGCACGAAGAAGCAATACCCAGCCCACATTATTAGTGCATCCACACACACACACATATATATAATATATATATATATATATATATGTATGTATAAGTATTGGGTTGGAACGAATCAATTCTCTGCCCAATTCTCCAACCTAAGTGATCGAGTCATATTATTGAGCCTAAATTTAAGACATTTTTTTCTTTTTATCTCTTATTTTTATCATTTTTTTAGACTAATTTCCATGACTTAAATAAATAGGTCTTATATTTAGGACCGATATATTCATATATGTGTGTATACACTAATGGTGTGTCTATGTTTGAAATATTGGTGCAATTACATTTTGTTGGTATGAACATTATTGCATTATGTAGAAAAACTATATCGTACGTTTGCAACTAATTTTTTGCTCGAAAAAATTTTCTGACGGGATTTTTTAAGAAAAACTAAAATAAAAACGAAGACATTATTGTCAGCACGAGGTCAAGTCATTAAAAAAAAATGATGGAAACTTAAACGAAAATGGTATTAAAACTCAGACCGGGTATTGAACCGGTCGGGGTATTGGGTTAAGGGTCAGTGGGTCAAATCGGGGCTAAATCGGAGCTAAACCGAAACCAAACCGGTGAGAAATTAAAGATTTTAGTCTTATAGGATAAAATTCTAAAGAAAAAATTAAAATTTTTTTTTAAAAAAAAAATTGGAACCCGGACCGGACCGATCTACCAACCGGTTCGCCGGTCTACGGTCCGGTCTGGGTTCCACAACCCTACGAAAATATGAAAGAAATGCGTAAGATTTTGGGGTCAAAAGCTACATATGTGAACCTTTTTTTTTATATACTCTATATATGTGAACCTAATTGCATGGCGACATCGTAGTACTTTGAATTGCAAGTATACGATATCGAGGTCTTAATTAATGCACACGTGGATGATGATTAAGGGGTTTAATTCTTGAGGCTTAGTTAACTTAATTAAAAGGGTTTAATTTTGGTAAATGAATAAAAAATAGAGCCAAGCTTTAAAGCCAAGGTTTCTGTTTTTGTGCTGCTTCTACACGCATAGCAGATGGTTTTTCGTTTAACTGTTTTAATTATATTTATTTATGGCTTCTTTTGCTTTGCTTCTCCTAACGACATGCATTATTTCTCTCAGGTCGGCCACTGCGTTTTCATCATTCGTCGACCAATTGGCGTCCCATGTGATTCTTATGCATGAAATGTCATTAATACCCTCGCCATATGTTTATATATATGAATTAAGTTTTTATATATTACCTTGCTTTTCCAATGGTACTGTTAGAGCATAATAATTAGTTTGGACATCTAAGTTTTTTTTTTTTTTTTTTTTTTTGCTAGAATACATGCAGTATCCCTAGCCAATAGCTATAAGATAATTTTCCTGAGACATAAATATCACCGAAGGGGATTTTGCCTCTTCCCATAAAGCCTTTTCCTTACATACCACTTGATTCAAATTCAAGACATCAAATTTAAGGGACACGGTTATCTATTAACTGTGTCAGGATTTTGTTAGTTTTGGACATCTAAGTTATAGTAACACATGGTGTGACTATATAAAGGTTGCATTACATCAAGATTCAACAATTTTGGATTTGAGCATTATTGTTAATATATAATTAATAGGAATATAATGTGATTTTTCCTATATATACATAATATGTTGTAACAGTCATTACTATTGATTAGTTTCTTTAGTCCTAAACATAAGACTAGTTTGGAAGTGAATTTTGGTATTAAATATAATACTACTTTTTTTATATTTTATCTCTTATATTTATCATTTTTCTCCAAATTAATTTATGTGACTTATAAACTGATATATAATCTAATATCGTACAGAAGTATTTAAAAGAGATTATATCACATATGTTATAATTAAGTAATTTATTTAGTTTTCTCAATCTTTCTAAATTAAATAAATAGATCCTATATTTATAATCAGAGGGAGTATTACATAAAGATATAAGAATAATCATGCTTTGAAAAAAAGATGAGTTTATATCCTTATGGGCTGTGCGATATGAGGATTTGGAGGGCACTACTACATGTTTTAGATATTATTATCCTTATAGACATCCCTTTTTTAAAAAAGACATGTTAAAAAATAGAGGCGATGGCATTTTCATAAATAAAGATGGGAAATGGGAATAGTAGGCGTCCCAAATTTAAATTGAGACACCAAAAGTAGAGTTTAGATGGCCCAAATTTAAATTGGGACGCCTAAAGATTCCTGCGAGTGGCAAAAATCTAAAACTAAAAAAATTTGACTTACTTTAAGTGTCCCAAAAATTATTTAGGACACCTAAAGTAATACTTTAGGACTCCCAAATGGATTTGGGAAGCCTAAAGTCTCATGTTTAGGCCTCCCAAATGGATTTTGGGACGCCTAAACCCACCTTTAGGCTTCCCAAATACCATTTAGGCGTCCCCTGCACATACACGCATGTCAAACAAGTGTCTGACATGCGTCCTCTCACCTCCCCCCCTTTTTACTCTTTTCTTTTGACTAACACCAACTCCCTCCTTCTTTCATTAAGACCGTCATGCGTTCTGCTTTTTTACTCTTCCTCCTCCCTTCTTGTCTTCTTCTTCAACTTTACTCTTCCTCCTCCCTTCTTCCATTGTAAGCCCGACGACCCACACCCCTCCTCCACACCTTCTTGCTTTTTCCTCCACCTCCTTCCATTTTTACTCTTCCTCGTCCCGTCTTCCATTGTAGGCCTAACGACCCACACTCCTCCTCCACACCTTCTTGCTTTTTTCCTCCACCTCCTTCCATTGACGCACACACCACCTCCTCCTCAACAGTGTCTTGGTTTTTTCTCCTGCACCTCCTTCCTTCCATTATCGTCGACGCAGGCTCCCCCCCTTCATCAAGTTAGTTTTTTTTTTTAGAAATATGAATTTACTTGAAGAATTAAATTTAAACTTGCAATGTGAAATTATTTCTCCTCCACAGTGTCTTGCTTTTTTCTCCTCCACCTCCTTCCTTCCATTGTCATCAACGCAAGCTCCCCCTTCATCATGTTAGTTTTTTTTTTTTTTTTTGAAATATAAATTTACTTGAAGAATTAAATTTAAACTTGCAATGTGAAATTATTTTATATGATTCTAGTTATTGGAGTGATTGTCCATTTTGATTGATTTTGTTTGTTTGTTTTTTGACCAAAATCATAGAATCATTGTTAGCTAGTAGTTATGCAATATATTGTTTGTTTGATATGTTTGAAGCTTGGAAATGTTTGTTTTATATGTTTGGAGCTTGGAAATTGAGAGGGAAAATACGTATGTATATTATTATAAATAAATGGAGCTATTGATTGATTTTGATGAAATGAACAACAATTAAACATAGTAATTTTTGTTTCTTTAATATGGTTGGTTTTTTTTTTTTTTTTTGTAGATTAGATTAGTATGATTATTAATGTAGTTTCCTTAAATGTTAGTAGTATGATTATTATTAGTGTAGTGGAGAAAATTTTATTTTAAGATAAAGAGATTAATAAGATAAAGATATTGATCATTAATAAACATATAATTGATTATTGAGAAACATAATATACTTAATAAATAGATTGAAATATATTCTATTAATCCTTCTCTTCAAATTGTTATATGTTCTTTATGTCCTAGAATAGAAAAAAAAATTGAATATTTATTTGAAATTCTATATTCTTTTCTATATTCATAGGAATTATGTTATCAATAGCTAAGAATAAAGAATTAATAACTAATATAGGGTTGCTTGAAATTTTAGGATATCTTACTTTTAAGGGGAAATGTTGCCGAATTTTTTGTTGAAAAAAGGCAATCCCATCATATGTCGTTGACAATTGTACTAAACGTGTGAGTGTTATTGGGAATGACTTAGGTGGTGACAAAATGGATCACAGTTGGATGAATGCTTTGAGAACTAGTGAAGAATATGAGAAAGGGGTGGAAGAGTTTATTGAATTGCTAGAAAGAATGCTCCAGCAAAAAATAGGAAGTATTTTTGTCCTTGTGTCAATTGTTTAAATGAGAGTCGACGGGATGTTGATGTCATAAAGGATCATCTACTTTGTGATAGAATAAATCTACGATACACAAGGTGGATATGGCATGGTGAGGAAGTAACGGATTGTCCGTCGCACAAGAAGGAAGATGTGGATGTCATAGATGAAGATAGAACGGAGAAAATGATTCACGACGTTGAGGTAGAATCCTTTGTGCAATCGCAGGAGTATGACAGCCTGCGGAGTGATGCAAAGACACCGTTGTACCCTGGGAGTAAGTACACGCGACTGACAGGAACATTGCTTTTGGTTAACTTAAAGGTAACTTGTGGGTAGACTGATAGTAGTTTTACATTACTGCTTGAATTATTGTGTGATATGTTTCCATATGATAATGTACTTCTAAATCGTATGTACGAGGCCAAAAAAATCCTGTCTATGATGGGTATGGAGTATAAAAAGATACATGCTTGCCCTAATGACTGCGTACTATACAGAAATGAGTATGGAGGTCTTAGTGAGTGTCCTAAGTGTAAAACTGCATGATACAAAGTGAAGAAAGATGGTGGTTGTGGCAATGAGACAACTAAAAGGCAACATTTAAAGGTTATGTGGTATCTTACAATAATACCACGTTTTAAACATTTGTTTGCGACTGCAACAAAAGCAAAGAAGTTTATATGGCACTCTTATGAGAGATTATCTGATGGGGAAATATCTTCAGCACCCAGCTAACTCTCTACAATGGCAAAAAATAGATGAAATATTGCCTCAATTTGCCAGGAGCTGAGAAACCTTCAGCTTGGGCTTTGTACAGACGGCATTAATCCGTATGGAACTTTATCTAGCACACATAGTGTGTGGCCGATTCTCCTTGTAATATACACCTTGCCTCCCTGGCTATGTATGAAACGCAAGTATATGATGCTTTTTATGATGATTTCTAGACCAAAACAACCAAGGAACGATATTTAATGTCTACTTGGTGCCTTTGATTGAGGACTTGAAGAAGTTGTGGGAGGAAGGCGTAGATGTGTTTGATGCTTATAAGAATGAGTCCTTCAAGATACGGTTAATGATTTTCACAATGATAAATGACTTCCCTGCGTACAGAAACTTGTCAGGGTACAGCGTAAAGGGTCATAAAGCTTGCCCGATATGTGAAGCAAACACACTTCCATCAAAGGAAGTTACAACCCTCTAGAGGAACCACTTGACGACCCTTCTCCTACTCCAACATCAGGAGACCCTTCCACCCTCTATTTGAATGCGCCACTGTTGCGTGTTATTGCCGATACTCTCATTCACACATGTGCTACCACCCACCATCATCAGCAAATTCTACAGGATTTAAGTTGGATGAATGTGATCTGTGTTAGAGGGGGAAGAAGGTACATACATCCTTGTTCCTGATCCAGAGGTTGGCATGTTAGGTCAGGCGATAAGATCTTTCATCCTTTGGCCTCACAATCTTATTGATTCAGCGGCAACACCTCCAATGGTAGACATTACCTTACTATTACTGAAGATCTATTAGCATCCTAATAACAATTTATTTTTTGATGTTCTAAAAGAATGAAAGAAGATGCGAGGAAATGGCCCTACTTAGCACGATTGCAACAGATCTACAAAGGCGTTAAATAGGTTGACTTGAAGATGCCTCAAGGGATTTTGAGTCTTTCATTGGAGTATCCCTACACGATTGACAATATAGATCTCAAGCAGTTTATCAGGTTGGAGGAGATAGATGCAGGATAGGTGAAATTTGCAATCCGGTAAGTTTTTTTTTTTCAATTTTCTCATACAATTCATGTAGTGGTTTTTTGATTCATACATTCAATAATTCATTCCTTATTTTAATTCTATTATAGCATCTTCCACCGCCTTTACACAGACATGGAAAGACATGATTTGTATGGATTCTTATGTCCTGCAAATACGACAAGGGATACCAATACCATGGCGGCAAGGACTCACTATGTGGGCTACGTAATGGGAGAGACCAAACTTCATTGTTATTTAGCACCCATTGTTCAACGGTGTGTATTTTCATTTTGTCTATTTAAGATGTTTAATAAATAATTGGCTTGTCATCTAACTTCATTTTAATATGTACATGTTATAGTTACCACTGGAGTTTGTGTGTTATATGTCCTCACCGCAACGTAGTCTATTGGTTTGATCCCTTGCATAAAAGGCCAGACAAAGATACAAAATCCGTCTTTGACACGTAAATTATTTTGTTTTGTATTTTATTGACTCTTAAAAATATGAATAGTTCTAATTTCTGTTGATTTTGATTTTCATGATAGTGCGACTCAAACATATAGAGTCCTAGGCGGGTCACGCGAGGATAAAGTTGTTAGATACCCAAAGTGGTATTTTCCGCAAGTAAGAAGTTTCTATTATAATTCTTTCATTGACAGTCATTTTAGATATACCTTTATTGATTTTAACAACCAATTGGCTTTGATTTAAAGTGTCCTCGACAACCTGGCAACACTAAATGCGGATATTATATTATACTTTATATGTATAACATCATTCAAAGTGGAATTATTAGTGATTTTGAAAAGGTAATCGCTTCTTCATTCTCAAATGATAATATTTTTGGTGTTGTAATTGAAATGCTAATTAATTCATTTGCTTGATTCATTTCATCAAAACTTATTTTCTAATTTTCAGATTTTTGATAATGAAGATGCCTACCTACATGAAGACATTAATTTGATCAGAGACCTTTTGACTGGACATCTTCTTCAACATATAGATCAGTAAACTTTTTATTTATATTAGTTAGTAGTTGTGTGATGACATCATTTTGGCACTTTCTGATTGTTATTGTACATATATAGTAGTAGATTGTATGAGTTGTTTATTGTACATATATATAGTAAAGATTGCAGTACTGGACATTGTGGTTTATGAATCCATCTTCTATTATGTTTCTGCAGTTTGAATTTGCTAGGTAATGTAAAATATAAATAATCATTTTTAAAAAAATAAAACCTTTAGAGTAAGATGATAGTGAGAAAATGTAGAGAGAGAAAGAAGGGGAGCAAGCATCCATTCAGTTTCTTGTTTCTTATTGTTACAATGCTTTATGCAATGCCTCTATTAATAGGCCTTCATTTTCACTTGGCCAGATTATTAGTGCTTCACCTTATGGCTATTTTTTCTTAGGGACCCACTCGTGCCCAATACATATTTGTGTTCCTGAAATATATGTTTTTTTGCATTATGATTCCTCATTCTGATAGTATCATGCACAAGGGCAAATAATGTATATATATGACTAGTTAGATTTTGAAGATTCAGCCTTCTATATTTGTGGTAAATGGAACCTGCCTTATCTTCCATCAAGCTGATATATGTGTAAAAATATCTATCCTCAATATCCGAACATGGTTCAAGAATTCAAGCTAGATCATCGTTGCATGTTTTGCAATTTTGAAATTAACTTTTGATAGTTTTGTTTCTGGTCCATTGTATGAGTATATCTTTCAATCCAAGGGCTAGATGGAAATAGGCTTATAAATTATATGTATGAATCTGTGCTTATTTTAGAGTTGCTTATCATAAGCACATTCACATAAACCAAAATACAACTCCTTGTATGAGTTGTTATTGTACATATATATGGTAAAAATTGCAGTGCTGGATGTCCTTACCATTTTGTAACGGACATTGTGGTTTATGAATCCATTTTCTATTATGTTTCTGCAGTTTGAATTTGCTGGGTAATGCAGAATATAAATAATCATTTTTAAAAAAAAATAAAACCTTTTAACGTCTCAAATTGAGAATTGGGACGCCTAAAGTCCTCGTGTGGAGGACTTTAGGTGTCCCAATTATCAATAAAGATGTCTAAAGTGAGGACTTTAGGACGTCTTTTCTAAAATATACTACGCCCCCCACATAGACGTCCCCCTGTTTTTGGACGTTAAAACCCCTATTTGTGGTAGTAGGGGAAGAAAAAAAATTTTGAGTTGGATTTTAACAAATTAGAAAAATGGGGTTAAAAACTTTAAATTAATTTTGCTTCCTCCTTTATCTTAGATATTTTCTTTGTTAAAAAATTATAACCCACTTCTCCAATTTTTAAATATCCAACTTATAAAAGTTTTCCTTCCTTCCCCTCCTCTCCAAATCCCTCATGCCAAACAGACCCCAAAAGACACCAAACCCTTCTCTATATGAGGTTATGAGTTCAAACCCTGTATGGAGAATATAATGTGGTGCGTGAGTTATGACAACAAAGATGAGTTTTTATACACGATGACTGTATAAACTATGTTAACTAAACAAAGAAGAATCTTATTAATCAAGAATCAATTAATACTCACCATTGAAGTAATCAACCATTCTGAAGGTGATTTAATTTAATTTACCATAAACTTTTGAGAACTCATGAGGCCAGGTGAGAACCGATGTTAACCTCTTTCTTTAGTGAGGACTCAACCATTCCACACATCAATACAATGATACAAGACCCTATATGTACATTTTATAGTATCATAACTAACTAGGTGGTTAACACTAATTAACAACAAACTAATCACCTTGACTAATTCAACCTTCTAACAAACTAAAAAAAATGAGTCTTTTTCACTAAACTTAATAATTATCATCAATCAATTCTAATTAAAATTATGATAAACTGCTGATGTGACAAACTAAATGTGTCCTGTAAAAAAAAAAAAAAAAAAAGTCCAATTGAGTGGAAATTTTGATGATTCTCATTCTCACGTAGAATATTCCAAATTCCAAAATATCAACGAGTGTACGTATGAAGGGTAGAATAGACTCAAAATGAAATGATGGAGTGCTCACATATAACTGATTTATTTTTTTCTTTTTTTTGGCCACAGCTCATAGAACTCAATGAAGTTTCTTAATTTGCAAAGAGTAAGTATATTATATATAACAATATTATTAATTCCCACGACCCTACTCTTCCTGATGCAATGCACCCACTCGTTTCACCTTTTTCCCATCTTTCTCGCGTCAACCCTTCCCTTCTTCTCCCTTATAAACCCTAACTCTTTCCCTCCATTTTCTCCCAACCCAAACACACTCACAACTCCCCTCCCCCCTCTCGATCTTCTTCTCCATTCTTCTCTTTCAAACCTGAAAAATCATCTCTCTTCTCTCTCTACCTCTCTGATTCGCTCTCGAATCATAACTCGAGAGCAAAGCCATGGGATTCTTAAAAGGAGTCATCGTGTTCATCGTGGCATTGACCATGGCTTTGTCTGTGTCCATAACTCTCACCATGAACGGCATCACCCAACAACAACAACAACCAAACCATCATGATGAAGAGGACAAAGAGGACATGGCCTTACCTTCCAAGAAGGTAAGCCGGTTCCTGGCAGCGTCCAACAACGGCAACGGCAACGGCAACGGTGGCTTCAGGCCGAAAAACCCTAACGCGGCCGACCACTGCAGGAAGGACAACGATGTTTGCTACTATTTAGAAGAAGGCAATTATTATAAGAACTCGACGTGCTGCAACAACAAGTGTGTGGATTTGGAATACGACGATAAGAACTGTGGAGCATGCAAGAACAAGTGCAAGTTCACTCAAACTTGTTGCAGAGGGCAATGTGTTGAATTGGCTTTCGATAAGAGGCATTGTGGAGCCTGCAACCACAGGTGTGAGAAAGGTGAATTCTGTGTGTATGGCATGTGCAATTATGCCTAAGTCATGGAGAGGGAGATTATTAATTCTTCATAAATAATTAATTGTAATTTTGTTGTTCAAAAAGGAATACATACAATAAAGGGAATAAGCCACATTTTGGTGGTTTATTATTTAAATTAATTAATCTCATATATGCAAACAAATATACACAATCTCATCAATTATATTGTTATTGCCTTACCTACGTAGTGCTTTAATTTTCTTCCTAAATAACAATAATATGATATTATTGGAATTTCTAATAAGTAATGTAGATGGGCCTGTGATTTTTTTTGGTTTAATTACCAGTTTGGTTTTGTTTGATGAAGGCTACATATATGTGTGTATGTATTTATGTTTCATTTTTCGTTTGTATTATTTGTAGAGAAGATTATTTGAACACTATAAACTTGCAATATTCTGATATTCAAGTTCGATTATCAGAAAGGCAATTGATGAAATATGAAGAAGCCAGATCAGTTTTCTGTTTAATATATATATGTTCCAATTTTATAGCTTTTTTTTTGGGTTTTAAAAAAGAACTCTATGAGTTAATTAACTTCTGAAAAGTCAATTAAGATTTTAAATATGTACAAAAATTGCGTTATCAACTTAAGTTGGTCGTAATTAAAAGAGTTTTGGCCATTTAAGCATATGCAAAAAATATTTCTGGGAGAGCTATCTCTAATTAGGTCTAACAAAACTCGAACATGACCCAGTCAGATAATCATATTAAAAAAAAAAAGGGAGGATTGCCTTAATTAATACTGATAGTTATACTTTTGAGGCTAAATAATATAAAATAAAATAAAATAATAGCATAGAATACTTGCAAAAGCAAAAGCAAAAGCCAGATTCGTGGCGGCTGCATTAAAATGTTACTGAACAATGAAGCTACCATCATGTGACTTATTTAAGCACAAAGGCAAAAGGGATTGGTCCAAAACAAACGGCTCTAAGGGATTTTCATGGGAATCTGCTAATTACAATCACATGCAGCTTATAGAAAAACTGTTCAATTTTCCTGCAAAATGGGGTCTCTCACATGCACCACTCATCCATATCAAGGAAGACTAAATAAATATATATATATATATATATATATATAGCTAGACCGATCTGATGATCATGTTTTAACTTGAAGAATATTATTTATCCCAATATATATATATATATATATTTGTTTCACAAATTTAACTGTAATTGTTCGATTATTTGTGAAATATAAAATGAGAATTTCTACAAAGTCTATATTTGATAAATAATAACTGAATTAAATATTAATTGATTTGACCAAATCATGCAGTTAGCTAGATTTACGATTATCCTCAGTGATGCAATAATAGAATTGAAAGTAAATTTCACACCCTTTGATTGAAAAAGTGACAATGGAAAAGAGACTTTCTTCTAGAATTGTAAAAAAAAAAAAAAAAAAAAACATGTTTAAGCTAAAACATATGAAGCTGTCCGTAGAATAATCTCTGAGCATGCCATCTCAATGCAAGCAAATTAAAAAAAGAAATACTCGTTCCAATCTTTATTATAAGCACCCAATAACAATTTTAATTTACATAAATTAACGAAGTTAGTTAAAACTAGTTATTTTTTTGTAAGAGATCAAAATTACCCTCATAAAATAAGGTTATTAATTAGTTAGATGAGTTTGATTAATTAGTTATGGCGTTTTATAATTAGTTAGGGTGACACATATTAATGTTTTAGACAAAAATAATATAACATAAACATGGAGGAGTACAATAGAAAAATTTGAACCCTTGACCTCTATTCATTTATCAACCTGATGTATGATGGATGCTAATCAATTGATAAATTAATAAGTAAAGGAAGGTATATCAAAGGCGGTTGAGCGTATCTATATATATATATATATTTTTTTTTTTTTTTTTTTTATAAAAGGACAAAAAATATCAACTAAAGCAAAGTTTTATAAAGAGTCAAAGCATAAAAAACAAACATAATTAGAAAATAGCCTACCAAAAAGATTATAGAGCTATAAACATTATGCAATAAAGATAAAATTTCTTACCAAAGTGATGGTAGATATATAAGATGCGTTTCTACAGGAAAATTGATGAACAGTTTCTTGGCACAAGTAATATATAGAGAAGGTTTGAGTTCTCGTTGTAGAAGATCAGAGTTATGTAAGAGAAGCTTGAAGGCAATTGGGGAGGAAATGAAGCCCTAGTGAAGAATGATTTTTCCATAAAAATGCAATAAAAGGAGTTCCTTTGTTGCAAATGCGTACCGTAACCTTGAAAGAAATGATGCCCCACATTTTTAAATTTGATGAAAAATATCCCATCCATCATTATTAGAAGTAACAGGAACTTCTGTAGAAGATGAGAGATATAGCTTTTTTGGATGATAAGGAGTTTTAATAAACGCCAAGGCTGAAAAAGAAAGAAGGTTGAAGATTTCCTTCATAATAGATCGAGGGATGTCACATATTTACCATGATATATATGTAGGGCTAGATTTTTTTTCCTTTCAGATTACATTGAGCAAGAAAATGATTTCACAAATTAAGTGTCTGTTTAAATTAACTGTAGAAGTTCATTTTCTAACATGATTTATAGTGTATGAGGTAAGTATGTAAAAGGAGTTTTATACCTTGGTTTATATGAACGTATTTCTCTAACACTAACTCAAACAAACACATAAGTGTTCCAATCCATCACAATGAAGTTGGAGTAAAGTTTCTTTTATCCATGATTTAAGACTCTGAAAGCACCTAAGAAGAACTTTAACCAGGAAGCAGCATCTACAATAAATTGATTGACTCTAAAGAGCTTCTTTTTTTTTTTTTTTACCTTAAACGAGGGCTCCCTCTCGTTGTTTTTTTATAAGATATATTTGGAGAAGAGATTTTTCATACTTTTTATAAAGGGCGATATAAAATATTTATTACATTTTTTATATTACCCTTATCTAATGCTGATCATGTTTTTCTAAAATTTTTTTTTGGAAGGACACGTTTAATTTAATGAAGGAATTGAAGAGTAGAAGACTTCTTAAATTTTTTGACAAAGTCGGAGTTTTAAGTATCTTTTTAAATTCGGTGGAAATGCTGGAAATAACTATAAAAAAGATTGAATGAAGTATATATATTTTCCTGGTCTAAATTTTGATACTCCTCCTCTCCTTAATTAAGACATATTTGGAAAATTAATCTTTATCCTAAAGATAAGCTCTATTTTTTACATTTGTCAATCTTTTCTAATTTATCCCTATTGATACTCCCTCAACAATAATTAAAGAGAACAAGGAATAAGGGAATTACGAAAAATATGACTTGATCAGTATTACATGTCATATTAATTACTTTAACTAACTTCCTTAATCTAATTAAACTAAGTAAATATATATTAGCAGAGGGAGCACTAATTAATCACGTATGAATTTGAAATAAATAATATGTAAATAATTAAAGTAATTAACATTGAGTATGAGCATTGATTAGAGCTTGAACTTTCTTGATATAACAAATAAAAATATGCGTAAATTATTGTTTAAAAAGGGGCAGTAGTGGCATAAGTGTAATGAAAGAAAATTCAAAGGATTGCTTCTATGCTAATGCTAGTATTCCTAATGTTAGAGCCATTTAACTAATTTAAATGTATTAAGGAAATTTGATAAATTAATTTTTTTATGCAATTGATAAATTAGTTAATGGTAAGAAAATATAACATGATCTTCTTAAAATACCTTATTATAACATATATATTGTAACTATTTAAATTTGATTGCTACTATTGTTGAGAAGAGTGTGTGTCTGAGGAATAGTTTGAGAAAAAAATAATAAGCATGAAAAATAAAGTGAATTAAAGTGTTATATTTGGAACAAAAACTAGCACAAATTAGCGCCGATATATAATATTAAAGGAGTATTTCATATCAAGTTAGTGTAGTAAGTTCTTAGTCTTCCTTTTTCCATATAAAAGGTGTTGGACTTTGAGTTTAGACGTCTAGCCCACCTTTCATGGCCCAAACTATTTAATTAAGAAATAAGACAGATTTCTAATCCAACGAAGAGAGATAAATCAGCATAAGCACGCAACCTCGTATTAAGAAATTAATCAACAATTAGGTTCCTAATTATCAGTTAGAGGGCAAGCAAAGAGTATCACACCATTCTAATTAGTAGACACCCTAACCCTATATGCAAGAGGTGCCTCCCTCAATTACTACTAGCCCCAAAATTTACCTTTTGGGGGTTGAAGGTAAGGGAGGGAGAGGGGGTTAAATTATCTTTTTAGGGTTAAAGGTATTTAAATTTTGTATGGGAATTCAAAATTTGGGGAGGCACTAAATTTACATGCCACTAAGGTTTTTTTTTTTTAACTTTTCTTTTTTTTTTTTTCGGCCCCCAAGCATAAACCCATCGTGAGGATAATATCAGAATTTCATTCAACCTAAATGCATGTTTGGTTAAGCGGTAGGAGTTTAGATAAGCCCGATTGAAACTAAGAAAGTGATTATAAATCCCAATTGTCTTGTTTGAATAATTTTTTAAGAATCTTGATCAACCCCGATGAATCGTTATTTCATCCTCCAACCGCACGTTGAGCATAAGTGATAAAGGGGTTGCTCATGCGATTGAAAAATCACGATTGAAACTTCCCTAACAATAATTTCTCCAATTTACTCTCTAACCCCTTAACCAAAATTCTCTCGAACTATTCTCTACTAGAGGTGGGCATGGGTTGGGCTTGGCAGGGCGAAACCCTTGCCCGATGCCTAACCCAAAGGATGAATGGGTTGCATTTTGCGGCCCGATGTCCAGCCATGCCCGGTAAAAACCCTAACCATTTCGGGTAAGGTAAGGGTGGGCTGAGCAGGGCAAAGTGGGCTTTCCTACCCAAGTGATAATTCCCTAACCAATATCATACGTACAAAAACTCCAATTATACCTAATAAATACTATTAAAAACTTCAAATACATCCTATAATTTCATATCTTGAGATATCTCAAAATAAATCTATAACTTCAGTCTTAAAATTAAAAAAAAAACTGTTATATATATCTTTGGGTTAATGTACAAAAAGACCCATAGACTTTTTTTAAAAGTACATCTAACATCATAAACTTTTTTTAGGTGCAAAAATACCCATAAACTTCTCAAAATTGAGCAAAAATGCCCAAACCGTTGAGTAGTACAAAATGTCTGTTTTGTGAGACCCACATTATTATTTTTGGAGGTACAAAAATACCCATGAATTTTTCTCAAAAGTGCATCTAACACCATAAACTTTTTCTGATACAAAAATGCCAATGAACTTCTCAAAATGGAGCAAAAATGCACACACCATTAACTAGTACATACTTTGTTTTGTATGACCCATATTATTTTTTTTTAATGATTATTTAATTTTTTTTAAAAAAAACTCTCCACCCCCTCTCTCTCTCTTCTCCACCCCTTTTCCTCTTATCTCTCGTGAGACCCTCTCCACTACGATGATTTACTCTTCGTCGCTCTCAACCTCTCCATGCATGGAGCGTAATCTCTCTTCACCTCATGCTTCTTTGCCAACTTATGCCTAGTCCTCTAGAGAATAACCCTGTTTATTCATTTAGTCAAGCTAATAGAGCATCAAAAGAAAAAAGCCCTAAAGTCACTGACCGCAAATCCCCCATCATTGTCCTGTCACCTATCCCCAATATCTTTAAGAGTTTGATTATTTGAATTCAAATGAAAAAAAAAATTGTTGCATAGAGTTATGAGTCCCATATTGAGAAATCTCACAAGTAGAGTAGAGTTTATAATTCAAGGGGTTCTCCTTTCTAATAGACTAGTTTTTTGAGATGGGCTCTCCTTTGGGCTTTTGATCATCACATTGGTGCTTTTATTGAATACACACTAGAAGCTTAAACTTGATGGAAAGTTTGAGAGCAACGAAGAGTAAATCGTCGAAGTGACAATGGTCTCACGGGAGATCAAATGAAGAGGGGTGGAGAAGAGAGTGAGGGAGTGGAGAGTTTTTTTGAAGATTAAATAATCATTAAAAAACAATAATGTGTGTCCCACAAAACATAAGCTTATACCAGTTAATGGTGTGTGCATTTTTGCCCCATTTTGAGAAGTTAATGAGCACTTTTGCACCAAAAAAGAGTTTGTGGTGTTGGGTGCATTTTTTAGAAAAGTTCATGAGTATTTTTGCACCTCAAAAAATAATAATATGGGTACCACAAAACAAACATTTGTACCAACTAACAGTGTGGGCATTTTTGCCCCATTTTGAAAAAGTGTATGGGTATTTTTTCACTTAAAAGAAGTTTATAGTGTTGGATGCACTTTTGAGAAAAGTTCATTGGTATTTTTGCACATTAACCCTATATTTTAATAATTACATGACAAATTATGAAGTAATATGTATTTGTATATGAATATTGATTGATATGAATAGGTGCAATTGCGATAAAGACTTCAAAAAAATAAAATTTGTTGTCTTTGATCTCAACTTTTTAATGCTTTGAATCATCTATCCAAATAAAAAAATCACATCCATCCAAAAAGCAATGAGTTATATGTAAATTGTGGTGGATGGATATTAAATAATAATATAAAATATTTCATAAAAATGAAATAATATATATGTGTGTGTGTGTGTGTGTGTGTGTGTAAAAAATAATACGTATAGAATACTATTTATTTTATAAAAAATAATATATATTTTAAATAAATTGTATATAATTTTCCGGGCAAGGGATACGATGCCTGGCCCTATCCGATAGTTAGCCCAGCCCAAAGATGCCCAAAATTTTTTCTAGCCATGTTTTGAGTTGGGTTGGGCAATTTTTTGATTGGGCTCGAGTGGACATACTGGGCTCTTGGACACCATGCTTACCCCTATTCTTTACATATATCTTGCCTAATTTTTCTCAACTAAAGTAGCCCAAATATTATTATTTTAAATATTTTTTTGCCCATTAATTAACTTGAATTTTTAAATTATTTTAAATCATAAAAATTATAAACTAAAAATAATATTTAAATATTCATGTCATTTATTAAATCATATTTAATAATTATTATTAAATATTTAATTATATTTATTGTTAAATATAATCATGAAAATATAAATAGCTTTATTGAAGAAAAAAACTAGATTTTATAATCGGATGCAATCCTAACAAAATAATTAGTTATCATATTTATCAATTTATTCTTCTATTTAAAAATTACATCACGTTGCGGGGAAAAAAATAAATCACGTGATAATGATAGGTTAAGTAATATGCACTCTTAAATATGCTTCAATATCCGATCCTATTTGAGACATTATCGGATACTAAATATAAACACATCTTTTAATTAGGAATCAACCTTGATTCGTCACAACAAGGGGCTAACCCCCTTCCGTTATACGCAGCCAATAGTTTCTTTAACCTCTAAACTCTAACTTAAATGGAAATAAGAAGGGCCCAAATCTAGCCTACATCAGGCCTAAACAAATCATCCTCAACTTTTTTTTGGTACAAAAATACCCATAAAATTCTCAAAATGAGGCAAAAATGTTCACACCGTTAATTCGTACAAGCATCTGTTTTGTGAGACCCACATTATTATTTTTTAAGGTGCAAAAATACCCATGAAATTTTTCTCAAAAGTGTATCCAACACCATAAACTTTTTTTGATTCAAAAGTGCCCATGAATTTCTCAAAATGAGGTAAAAATGCATACACCGTTTACTGGTACAAACTTTTGTTTTATAGGACCCACATTATTATTTTTTAATGATTATTTAATTTTTTTAAGAAACTCTCCACCCGCTATCTCTCTTCTCCACCCCTCTTCCTCTGATATCCCGTGCGACCCTCCCCACTCTGATGATTTACTCTTCGTCACTCTCAATCTCTCCACGGAGCGTAATCTCTCTTCACCTCATACTTCTTTGCCAACTTAGGCCTAGTCCTCTAAAGAATAACCATGTTTCTTCATTTAGTCAAGCTAATAGAGCATCAAAAGAAAGAAGCCCCAAAGTCATTGACCACAAATCACCCATTAGTATCTTGTCACCTATCCCCAGTATCTTTAAGAGTTTGATTATTTGAATTCAAATGGAAAAAAATTGTTGCATAATGTTATAAGTCTCACATTAAGAAATCTCACAAGTAGAGTGAGGTTTATAAGTTCAAGGGGTTCTGCCTTCTAATAGGTTAGTCTTTTGAAATAGGCTCTCCCTTGAATTTTTTATCATCACATTGGTGCTTGTATTGAATGCGCACTAGAAGCTTAAAACTTAATGGAGAGTTTGAGAGCGACGAAGAGTAAATCGTCGAAGTGACGAGGGTTTCACGGAAGATCTAATGAAGAGTGGTGGGGAAGAGAGTAAGGGGGTGGAGAGTATTTTTTAAAGATTAAATAATCATTAAAAAACAATAGTGTGTGTCCCACAAAACAGAAGTTTATACCAGTTAATGGTGTGTGCATTTTTGCCCCATTTTGAGAAGTTCATGGGTATTTTTGCACCAAAAAAAGTTTTATGGTGTTGAGTGCACTTTTGAAAAAAGTTCATGAGTATTTTTGCATCTCAAAAAATAATAATGTGGGTACCACAAAACAGACGTTTGTACCGATTAATAGTGTAGGCATTTTTGCCCCATTTTGAAAAGTTTATAGGTATTTTTGCACCTAAAAAAAGTTTATGATGTTGGATGCTCTTTTGAGAAAAGTTCATAGGTATTTTTGCACCTTAACCCTATATCTTAATAATTACATGACAAATTATGAAGTAATATGTATTTGTGTATGAATATTGATTGATATGAATAGGTGTAATTGCAATAAAGATTTCAAAGAAAAAACTTTTTTTTTGTCTTTGAATTCAACTTTTTAATGCTTTGTATCATCTATCCAAATAAAAAAAAAACCACATCCCTCGAAAAGGCAATGGGTTATATATAAATTGTGGTGGATGTATATTAAATAATAATAAAAAATGTTTCATGAAAATGAAATAATATATATATATATATGTATATGTATAAAATAATATGTATAGAACACTATTTATTTTATGAAAAATGATATATATTTTAAATAAATTGTATATAATTTTCCGGGCAAGGGGTACTGCCCAGTCCAAAGATACCCAAAATTTTTTTGGACCGCATTTTTTGGGCTAGGCAGGGCAATTTTTGATTGGACTCGAGTGGGCATACTGGGCTCCTGGACACCATGCTCACCCCTATTCTTTACATATATTTTGCCTAATTTTTCTCAACTAAAGTAACCCAAATACTATTGTTTTAAATATTGTTTTGTCCATTAATTAACATGAATTTTTAAATTATTTTAAATAATAAAAATTATAAAATAAAAATAATATTTACATATTCATGTCATTTATTAAATCATATTTAATAATAATTATTAAATATTCAATTATCTTTATTATTAAATATAATAATGAAAATGTAAATAGCTTTATTGAAGAAATAAACTTGATTTTATAATTTGGTGCAATCCTAACAAAATAATTAACTATCATATATATCATTTTATTCTTCTATTTTAAAAATTAAAACATGTTGTGGGAAAAAAATAAATCACATGATACTGATAGGTTAAGTAATATGCTCTCTTAAATATACTTCAACATCCAATCCTATTTGAGACATTGTCGGATACAAAATATGAACATATATAATTAGGATTCAAATCTTGATTCATTATTTTATGAAGTACTAACCCCTTTTTATTAGACCCAATCGCACATTCATCGATTGTTTCTTTAACCTCTAAACTCTAACTTAAATGTAAATAAGAAGTTGTACCCAAAAAAATGTAAATAAGAAGGGCCCAAATCTAGCCTACATCAAGCCTAATCATCATCCATTTCTTCGGCCCAACAGCAGACTCTCGCTCGTGTAATCACGCGCATGTCAAGCACGTGGCACCACGTCGTTTGAAACCGTCGAGCTCTGTGTATTTTACTATTTTTGATTCGTGCTTACCGGAAGTGCGATCGAAGTAATCGGGAAGGCAAGGAAATCTGCATATTCTCAATGGCAAATTTGCCCCAATCGCTTTCTATGAATGCGCCGTTCGGAGCCCCCGGTGCCCCAGCCCAGAACGCCGCCGCTACTCAGGTCAACAAGGAACGTAAGCTGGCTTCAGCAGAGCACCTTGTGCTTGAACTAAGCAACCCCGAGCTCCGAGAAAATGCGCTTCTGGAACTCTCTAAGGTAGCTACTCCTTCTTTCGTATGCCAAATTAACATTTGATTAGGGGTTGGGATTCTTGTCACGGAGACCGCGAGGCGTTATGATCGAATAAATAATGGGGATGGAGTGCAATTTTATACATTTCAGTTAATTGGGGGTGCTTAAATTTTGTTTTCTTATTTCTTTCACTGTGTCTTCTCTGGGCGAAGATGTTTCACTGGGATGAGACCTGTGTTATTTGAACATTGCACCCAGATTTTTACTTGTGATTAGGGTTCTCCAAGTAAGGGCTTTTGTGCGAACTGAGATTGAATCTTTTTTCTGATATTCAGTGCTTTTGCTGTTGATTAATCTTTTTATGAAAAGTAGTTTTCAGACGATCTAAAGCTGTTATATCAGTCTAAATCTCTATAACCTGTGTTTAAGTGCTGAAGCTCTATTTCCTGTATCCTAGTTTATCTTTATTCCCCTTGCGCTGGTAATGCAAGTAGTCCTCATAGTTGCTGACTGAAAAATAAAGGTTGTTTATTTTGGTTGTATATAGAGGCGAGAGCAATCTGCCATGAGATTTTGGGTTTGAGGTTGCTTGTAATCATTGGTTTCTGTTTGCTATACAGCTTCATTTAATTGTTTTATTTTTCCTTAGATGAATCCAGCAACGCTAGGGAGACATGACTGTGATGTGTTTAAATCATTATTAACTTTGGATTTACCCAGCATCTCCAGGAATAAGCAGAATCACTAACATGATGAAAAACTTTATGAATGTCATCAACTTTTGGTACTTGGCTTTGGCTGCCTAAAAATGTTCAGAACAGTGTGTTAGAAGACACAATAATGCACTACACAACCATTTAAATGGTGGTCATCACCTTCTGAGTAAGAGGGTATTTTGTCTTCCATACTTATGGTTGGATTGGGTAATGTGAGAAGTATTTACGTTACAAGCTAGAAGCACAATAATTATGTTCCTTAATTGGAGAAAGAAAGGACGACAGAATCTTATGATTTGTTTCATGTTATGTTTTTATGGCTGCTGCTTTCGTACAGTAATCTCATTAATGTTTTTCTCCACTATCTATTTTAGAAAAGAGAGCTGTTTCAAGATCTTGCTCCATTACTTTGGAATTCTTTTGGTACTATTGCAGCACTTTTACAGGTATGCTATTTTACTTGCATTAAATGTTCTTTTTCTATTAGCTTATGTGCATCAATCCTTCTCCTAAACCTCTACTTGCTTTGAACCTAAAGTTCTTTGAGCTTACCAAAAATTGTCTCCCACTGTGATGTTTGCTTTTTGGTCTTTTCTTTTATGCGCATCTTGTACTGCAGGGTTCCAACATTTTATTTCATAATTTGAGTAAGGTGATTGTGAATGATGAAATTATGATTGAATGAAAGTAAAAAGCATGATTTTGTGTTGAACTTAAAATAGTCTCTTCTACTCAAAATGAACAGAAATACTTGTTTTGCTGCTGCTAGCAATGTTTATGACAGCTTGTAACTTCATCCACGCCGCTGTTGGCATACTTTCTAAATTGAAGTCAGAAAATTTCCACATTTTGTTTGTACTCTATATGCTCAAATATTCTCAAAGATACTTTTATATTATTGCTTGATTTATCCAGCACTTCAATTTCTCCATTGTTTTTTAATGGTTCGGTGCTTATTGTGTTACCTTCACTTACCAGGATCTGAATATTTTCTTGCAGGAAATAGTTTCAATATACCCTGTTCTTTCACCACCAAATCTTACCCCAGCACAATCAAATCGAGTGTGCAATGCTCTTGCACTTCTTCAGGTCAGATGCTTTTGTCTTGTCAACTTTAGTATCCTGTTTTCTGTGTTTTACTGTAACATTCAGATAATGCCTTGAAAGTAGCAACTAGTTTCATTTTTCTATTTCTTGCTCTGATTTAGGAATAGACTGTGGCGCTAGAAATGTTTCAACTCATTCAATAACCATACCTTTTATTATTTTGGGATTCGAGACATTGCCTTTTAAAGTTAAAAAATAAATAAATAAAGGAAGGAAGGAAAAACTTGCTACTAAGGCTTTTGTGTTCCGATGTTTTTCTTACAGTGCGTGGCCTCTCATCCAGATACAAGGATGCTATTCCTCAATGGTGACGTCAATTTTCCTGGTCATGTGAAGCATTTTTAACTTGCTTTTGTTGTTGCACTTGGTCATCTTGGCATGATTTCTTCCCGGAAGATCCATTTGGTTGTGCCTAAACTATTATCAGTAAATAAAATGAATCTTGTAGACTGATCATAATTGCAACTGATGCACCATGCATTTGCTATTCCCCATTATGGAACCTCTTTACTTCCAGAACCATCTATTTCCATTTTCTTGCTTTCAAACAGAATTTCGTTGCCCAACAAATTTAAAGGTCATGATATCTGATTTCCTTTTCTGTCATACCTATTCCTCTTCGCCGTTGGGTCTTCAACTTACAATACTTGTACTCTTCCAAGCATCTGTAGCTAGAAGTTTTGGGTCAAACTGAAGGAATTACTTTGCTCTATATTGAATAAAATAGGGCGACCCAGAGCATCTAGCGCCCACCAGGTGGGGTTTGGGAAGGGATAGGTGTATACAACCTTATCCCGGCAAGCAAAGAGGTTATTTCCTGGATTTGAACCTGTGACCTCACCTGCAGGTCATATAGCAGCAGCCTTATTGCTACGCGGAGACTCACCTTCTTTTGCTATGTATATTGAATATTTGGGAGATTTTGGGATTACTGTGTATCTCTGTATGATTTTTTTCTCATTAAAAGATGAGATTTTTATAACTTAAAGAGTGTCTAACATTCGTGCACTTAACCTGTATAATTCTTTACACTTACCTTCTCTCTTGTACAGCTCATATACCTCTATATCTATATCCCTTCCTTAATACAACAAGCAAGTCAAGACCATTTGAGTATTTGAGGCTTACCAGTCTTGGTGTCATTGGTGCCTTGGTGAAGGTAATTCATCCTTGCTGAATATCATGTTGTATGCGCTTTGTCAAGCAGTAGGTTAATTTACATTTAAATATGCAAATTTACAATTATGCATAATAGTTTTTAATAGAATGGGGAATCCTACTCACAGATTTGACTTGTTTTGATGAGTATTCAAATTCTCAGCGATTGAACTGAAGTCCCCGACCATCAACTATTTTTTCACACTTGCTGTCAATATTGTCTTTGTGGAATTAAGATTTTTTTTCCTTTGGCCTGTTGTAATAACCTTTTGTTTTTTGTTCAATGTTCAGGTTGATGATACAGAAGTTATAAGCTTCCTTCTTTCAACAGAGATAATTCCTCTCTGCCTGCGAACCATGGAAATGGGCAGTGAATTGTCAAAAACAGTTTAGTGCACTGAATCTCACTGTTGGGCTCTAGGGCCATACCTGTTTCTTGAGCTGATCAATGACATAGATTCTCTGTTATCTGATTTATGAATGATAGGAAATTGTAACTTGTTATTGCACTTGGGATGTTTGATGTTTTGTAAATGACATTAATATGATTGTCTGATGATCTAATGAAATGCATACTATTGTCAGGTTGCGACATTTATAGTCCAGAAGATTCTATTGGATGATGTGGGATTGGATTATGTATGTACAACGGCTGAGCGGTTTTTTGCAGTAGGTAGAGTCTTGGGAAACATGGTGCAGGCTCTAGCTGAGCAACCGTCATCTCGTCTGTTAAAACATATCATTAGATGTTATCTCCGCCTGTCAGATAATCCAAGGTTGGTTTGATAGATTGAAACTCCCCTTTATATGCCACCCCCTTTCATTTCGTTCTAACCCCATTTCATTTCGTTCTAAGTTATTTTCTCTGATCTGGGAGCAGGGCCTGTGATGCATTACGAAGTTGTCTGCCAGACATGTTGAGAGATGCTACTTTCAATAGCTGCCTTCGGGTGAGTACTTCCTGAAATACTCATAAATTCTCTTCAATTCAGCCAAGCATTTTGATTAAACTTAACCTTTCACTCCTGAGTAGTTTCAGAGCTTAAGATTTCACATTTGTTCATATAAAGTGATTAATGTTTTTTAAGTTTGAATTAATTTGAAGCCCCTTTATCATGTGCAGGAAGACCCAACAACCAGGAGGTGGCTGCAACAATTGCTTATGAATGTTGGAGTGGGTCGGGTTCCTACTGCAATACAAGCTGGAGGTAGCTTCGAACATATGATTGTGCCATAATTATGAGGTTCTCTCTGGAGGTATCTTTGAATGATTTTGCCATAATCATAAGGTTCTCTCTTCATTCCGGGGATTTTTATATCCAGTCATGTATTTTATGGTCATGTGGTGAGGGTGTCTTTTTGGGTGTATTACCATTGTTTTGCACCAAAAGGTAAAAGAAAGAAACAAAAAGAAAGTTAAGGTTCTCTCTTCCATGCTGAGCTTTTTATCTCTACCAGGGCCAGTAACAAGTAGTCGTCTATTCTCTTTCAATCTCATGATTGTAGTTTCGGATAGATTGGTAGTTGTAATTACTGGTAACCTGTGCCAAGTGATGTAAGATACTGTTTTATGTATGTAATTATATTGATCTTTGATCCAATCCTTCTCGGAGAATGCTGTGTTATCAACTGGGAATAATTCGGTGGATGAGTTAATTATGAATTGAAATTGCGCGAATTAATTTTTGTTTATTACTTGAGATGCTTCTTGTTTTAGTTGCCGTGACAATTGGGTGCGATAGAGATCTGTAACGATTTTTTTTTATATTTTTGGTGGACAAATCGGTTCAATCCAACTTTAAAAATCACGATATTGAATTAATTAATTTCTTATTAAAATGAGATTAAGAATGGCCAAAAAAAAAACAAATCTGAAACGGTCCGAGCTTTCAGCTCGTAAACACCCCCCCCCCCCCCCCCCCCCCCCCCCCCCCCCCCGCGGGAAAAAGCAAAGAATGGTCCGATTATGTACTTCATTGGTGTGGTAATACTTATAGGACCAACCACGCGTGTTCGCTTGATGCAAGTGGAATATTATCTGCGATACTCGTTCAAATTCAGTACTTATCAACCTCTTATGCAACACTTATGTTCTTCAAAACCAAAACTGCGTTACATTCTATCCACAAACCAGTTAATATGTTTCATTGATATATATATATATATATAATGGTCGTTCTTACGACCTGAATCTCTCCAAATTGTCTATGAATCATGAACCATGCGACTTATTTTACAGAACATATGTCTCAACATGCTTTTGGAAGTTTCTATCACTCTTAGCGGTCTTAGTGGTTTTTCCCATTTCTGACACACACAGTGGAGGATGCTTCACTTATTTAGCCTATGGATCTCAATATATCCAAACTGGGACCAGAGAGCATGTTATCCTGTTAGATTATGACTCTGCCCCTCCTTAGGTTGCAACAGGAGGAATTACATGGGTCATATATATATTATTTGAATATCTTGTGTACAATTAATTAATAAATGAATGCGACATATTATTGACATGTGTACAATCAATACTAATAATAATCTCTGTCAAAACTTTCTCTATTCTCAATTGTAGATTACTCCATCAAGAAAGGAAATTATGACCACTAGATCGCTTGGATCAACTGATAGAAGTTGTTTTAATTTAACCAAAGGTCATAAGTTTGATCCTTTGGAAATGCAGCACCGTAGAAGGTAGGGTTGTTGCCCAAATAGGTCCTATCAAGACCTAATCCAAATTAATTTGGTTTATAATTCCATTAAGAGTTAGCTAAAAAACCGGGCGCTCAAAAAAAAAAAGGAGGAAGAAGAAGAAGAGGAGAATGAAAATTATGGACGGTTTCTTTTTGCCAGCAAAATGATCATTTCATATCATCTATGAAATTTTTCTAACATGCAACTTGAGTACTCCTTAGAAAAAGCAAGTGTTCCCTAATAATGACCCAATCTTAATTAATTAATGATTATTTATGATTACTAATAAGCTGATCTGACCTCCATGATATCAAACTAAATCTGTACAGACCCAATAAAAGGTAAAAAGAAGAGCAAAACATAAAATCATAAAACACAAAAGCCCTTATTTTGATATTCAAAAGATGACTTTATTATCAATTTGATACTCTGCAAATGTGTTCTATCACTTCAGCATCTGAGGATCGTTTTGTTCTGGATTTGTCATACTCATAGTGATCTTCTTCCAAACATTAATCTCTCTGCATCTTTAACTGCTTATAAAAGTTCCTAATGAAGGCATCAGCTTCTGCAAACAGCTCTTGCCCATTGATTCCTGCATTCTCATCATCATCTTCTTCTTCCTCCTCCATGACCATGGTTTCTGCTTCTGCCACCAACAAAAGGCTTGGCATTGAAGCACTCTTTTCCGCCTTCTCAAACTTTTGAAGAACAATCTTATTATTATTAGGCTTCCTTTTTGCGCTAACTTCTGAGAAAGAAACACTTCTACTTCCACTGGCTGAGGTGGTGGAATCTTCGATTTTCTCAGGAATGGACACAACAACAGAAGAAGCAGAGAATTTCTTGTCTTCTGATGACGAAGAAGGCCTCGGAAAAGCTTTGAGAAAACCGGCTTCAGCTCCGAGAGTAACGATGAGGAGGTTGACGATGAAGTAGAGGAAGGTAGGCTTTAGAGAGGAAGGCAAAAAGGGAGTGATAATGAGAAGAAGAACCAGCACAAGCAGCATCAAAACTTGGAACTTGTTAAACTTGGCCATGGCTTTTTTGGTGAATGACAAGTGAGTTGGCCTGGTACAATGAGAAATATCAGAAAGATCAACAAGATCTAGTGGTGGTAGTAGAAGCAAGTAATAGAAATAAGAGTGAGGTTCTGGGGACACATGCACATATTTATACACAAAAAGGGACCTTAAAATTTTAATGTAGGAATATAATGTTTGACCAAGTCAAACATTATAAACAAGATGATGACCTAACCATTAGGGAAAGGAAGGTGACAAGAGGAGGAGGCAAGAGGGAAAGTAATGGTTTGGGATCCCACTTATTGTGCTGTCATTTTATTTTTTGGGATAAAAATGTAAATAGATTGAGATAATTAATATAGAAAAGTGATAATAATAGATTGAGGATTAGTACAGAAATATGACATGATAATGACACTAAGGAAAGGAAAGTGGACAAGAGAACAAGGAAACAGGAGGGAATGTGGTAGAATGGGATACAGCTTCCTTGTACTATCAATTCTTTTTTTATTTTTAAATAAAAATATGATAGATCGAGAGAGATTTTCTGTAATAATTATACAGAGGAGTGATTAAAAAGTAAGGTATTAAAACTCGGACCGGGTATTGAACTGGTCGGGGTACTGGGTTAAGGGTCAGTGGGTCAGACCGGAGCCAAACCAGAGCTCAACCCGGGCCAAACCGGTGAGAAATTGAAAATTTTAGACTTGTTAGTATGAAATTCTAAAGGAAAAATTAAAAAAATTGATTTTTAAAAAAAAAAATAAAAAACCCAGACCGGACCGGGTCACCGAACCGAACCGGTCTAATGACCCGTTCGGCGGCCGGTCCGGCCCGGTTCTGGGAACAATGTTAAAATTTAAAAAGTAAAAACTATACACATATATGTATGTATGTATAATTTCTTTATTCTCATGGTATTATTCTTTATTATTCTTTTGTTTAGATTTAGATAGATATAATATATTTGTTGGCTAAAAATATATAATTCAGACATCTAATTTATTAAAAAAAATTTATTATAGTTTTAAAAACAAAAATAAAAGTGGATGTATCTTTTTTTTTTTTTTAATGAAGACGACGAAAAATTCTTGTGAATGTTATTGGACGCTGCTTGATAAGGTCGGTGAAAGCATATACCCAATTGCCACAAAAGACAAAAGTCCACCCACCTCTTATATTTATGGTTGTTCTTTTATATTTTGGGCTCATCAATTTTGCTTGGATGTGTGGTACCAGCTTTCGATTTCATAACCACCAATTAAAGTCTTGGAGGAGTCAGCAAATTGTTAATGTTGAGGGAAGAACATGGATTTAATTTTCACCTCCAACGCATTCAACGCCAGATTCGAACCCTAGACCTTTCAAAACATGACAGTTTACACTTAGATGGGGTCTTAAATTTGAATCCAACATTAACATATTTGTATGCGTATGTGTGTGTAAATTGTATTAAAGAAAAGAGGTTTCAGGTTTGATTTTTAAGATGAAACATCATATTTATATGCTTCCCATGATGATTAAATTTCTCCGTAGAAGCTTTGATTTCATCCTATGAGAATGAAGGAAGCCTCATGGGATGTTCGGCCTCCTTTCAATGTGTTTTTAGATGAAATTTTATATTTATACTTACAGTGAAAATGGTTTGACATTGATCATTATATGCATATTATCACATTGTCTTTGAGATTTTAGAAGATTATCTAATGACCTAACCTGACATTATGACATTATATTTGTTCGGAAAAAAAAAAGGTAAAAAAAAGTGAATTTTTTGAAGGCTCTCTTTTTCTGTTCACATGCAATTGCAAAAGGTCCTCTTTTCTTATTTCATTGAGTAGATGTCTTCCAAAAGGACAAAGTGGATTAAGAAAAAGGATATCCATATCAGCAGGGAAAAAAAAAAGTAGAAAACAAAGAATATCCCAACATATAATCCTACATTTTAAACTCTATAATGCACCCTCCATCCACAAACAATGAAAAGATGTGCCTACGGCTTCTTGTTTCCTTTTTTCTCTCCTTTTTACATAATAATGTTATGTTTATCTCTTTCAATTGCATTATCTAAAGTGATTTTTCTAAAAAAAAAGGCCATCATTCCACATCAGACAGTTCATGTAATGGAGACCATGAAAAACCAAAAACGGTTAAAGTTTAAAGCCAATAAACACCTGTTCCTCTAATAATCTCGTGTCTATCTTCTTTTTTTCTTTTTATCTTATCCTTTTGGTGCCACAACAGAGTAAAGAATCATTATCATTTATGAGCATGAGGTGGAACAAATATTCTCTACCCTTTTTCTTTACTGGTATAAAAAAGGAAAAATTCTCCTCTTGGCTTTTGAGGTGGATTTGACAGAGACTTACTATATGTGACCTACATTATAGCATCTTATAGCTGAAACCTCAGCATATCCTTCATTAGAAGAGGTCAGAGTTGATAGAATTGTCATGTTCTAAGATTAGGGCTGAAATGTTTTATGCAATACAAGCTCACCAAACTTGCCTCCACACCATAGAATAATTATTCGTATCTGCCAAATAAATTATGAATTGTCCATTCTGAATCACATTTGCTTCAGCAAATCAATCTTTTTAATTGTTTTTATGTCCAGCGTGATCAAGGGCAGGGAAAAGAATGACTGACTATTCTAGAGAGGCTATAAAACCACTTATATTATCCACCTGCAATTATTCTGTACTGGAAACTTAGGCATACGGCACTTCCATCCTGATCCATATGAGGGAAAATTGGAAAAAAAAGTTCCCTATTGAATTTTTTATTTGTGAGAATGACCTAAATCATAGTACTAGTATTCTGTGTAAAAAATTTGCAAAGTATCACTACTTTCTATATATAAAAATTTATTAGGTTCATCTCACCAATAAAATTTTTTATGGGTGACGTTTCCTCAATTTTCCCAATCGAAGAGTATGCTTAAAGGATACTTACATTGCAAAAGTGACATATTCATCAGACACAAATGTGTAACAAAGTAAAAATATTTTACATTACTGCAACATGCAATAATCCCACATTATATTAACAACAAACATTCTAGAAGCATATATACACTACAACCCATACCACTAGCCTCAGACCAGAACTTTCTGTACTAAAATACTAAACTGGATTTATCCCAGACAAAACTACTTGTAAGCTTAAACTGAAAGCCAAGTACCTGCAGGGATGTGATGTATCAGGTATGTTCTATAGACAATGCAGCACTTTGGCCCAAAATTAAACAACTTTCAGTCCACAAATGACAAGTAACTCATGAAGAGATAAGCAACCATGAAAAGCACACTTTTCAAAACAGCGTTGAGCTAAAGAACTACTATGTGTACTCCCTCAAATCCTTAATATAAGGCCAACTTTGTAGATCAATTTCTTCATTAAAGTGGGCCTTATATTAAGGATCAAAGGGAGTAATATTTAAGACAGAAAGCCTATGATGAGATCATCCAGATCTGGGCAGCCATTGATGATTAAACCATGTTCATTGGCCAAATGAAGAAGGCAGATGAAGCACATGTGAGGAGAGATGTCCTCTGCTTCTACAGCAGCAGCAGCATTGATTGGAAACGAGGCTAATATATGCTTGAAAGATATAGTACCATCGTGTACCTGAAAACGAGAAAAATAATTAATCGAGCTAATATCTTGGTAATTCCAAAATTTTAGTGAACCGACAAAATAAACTCATAGCTTGGTTATTTATCTCTGATAGGTTCAATCAGCGTATAGGATGCCAGGCATACTTCAAGGGTTTACTACCCCTTAATATCCATAACTTGCAAGTATAAATTTGTTCTTTACCAAGATATGAGTTGCAGCAACACTTCACGGAAAAGAATTATGTTGATGCCACAATTTAATCATTCTTAAACATTTCAATGAAAATACAAGGAAATCACGACACACGTGCAACTATATGTGTGTAACTAAACAACATAAAATATTTTCTTGAAAATACTAAAATATTTATCTATATTCACAAATGAATGTTAAAATGGAATTTGTAACAACTAACCATAACTTATGACAACATTTAGTCTCCGTCTTTGATGATACGATATGGGTTCCTAACCATAAATACAAACAGGCACACCAAAAGAAACATATATTTCAAAACCAGAGCATATCCCACCAAAAGCACCTTTTTGAAGGCATTATAAGATTTGGGAAGAACATAGCAAAAAATCTCGATGGAAACATGGCAGATATAAGCACAACAGAACTAGATAAGTGGGAACAGAAGTTAGGTTGTTGAAGGATATTACCAACTCAGTGGTTTCTCTAGAATCTTTCAAGTGATGCCAAAGAGATTTCTTCAAAGCATGTACATCAACTTCTTTAGCAGTTTTCTCATATTGAATCTCAATTTCTTTTACCTGAAGAATGCAATCCATGAACGTGAGTAACAAAAAGAAATGCATATTAAGGGGGGGGGGGGGGGGGAACAAAACTAGTCAAAATTTCAAACTCCGAAGACATTCCTCCAGTGAACCATGAATGACTTTCTCCACTAAAAAATTAGGGTAGACAAAAGAGTGGAAGAGGGGAAAAATCAGTTCATAACCATTCGCATTTGTGGCCTGAATCGCATGAGGCTAGTCTAAAAACTGGTGAAAATATATGGGACTAAAATCTTAAAAAAAGAACCTTGCAAGGCTGGGACATAAGTCCATCATTGACTTCACCATCACTATAAGCATGCATGTCATCATAATGATCATCAGAGACACTCGTTGGGTCCCACTGTGGCATTAGACCACTGTTCAGTTGCCAAAAGTTTGCATCTGGAACAAATAGTAATGGCCATATGATAAGTATGTTATGTTCTCTCTGCAGACAATCGGATAGGGAAAAAATTTGTGACTTGTATTAGTAAGATAACAAATCTTATAAAACCATAGGAACGTGAGGAACCACCACCCCATTTATTTTGCCCTTACTATATGAGAAACAGGAGAGTTGAAATTATAAATTAGCAAGCCAATATTTGGGCCTTTTTTTTATCTAGACTTCCTAAAAGAATTTGTTGGAGATCCATGATCAATTGTCAGGGCAAAAACTATAGAATCTGAAAGAAGGAAATGTATGTAAACCATGTGATCTTGACACATCATGTAATTTAAGACAATACTACCAAGGCATGGGAGAATTACTATCAAGGAAAGGTGGAAGGAAATTTGCCGGGGTCTTCTAAAGGATAGAGTGCCAGAATCTGAAAAACAAGACTCTTTAGCAGTAAGGTGGAGAATTTCCGAAAGAAACCAGTGCATATATTTATTCATAGTTCTTCTTACAGCCAGCATATCATAATTATATTAAGGACGTTAGACAGAGACTAGAATCATTACCTTAAACACGACATCCATGCACAAAGTACTATACTAAAGCAAACATGTAACCTAGTGGTTATAGCAAAGACATGAGTCAAACATAACTGTAAAACTTTAAGACATGCAATATACAAAGCACAAATCAGTTTATAACTTCCTGAGCCACTTTACGAATTCTGGCACGTTTTTTGTCTTCTAGAATAAGTTTTAGAGGCTACTGAGATGGCAGGCTCATATCAATAACATATGATTCAGACGTATCGTGGAAACAGAGATATTACTAAAAAGGTTTGTCCCATTATTGTTGATTAGAGCGCACCCCATAAGTTACATGATGGAAACTTATACCTGATGGTTGTATTCTTCTCTTCCCAGGGAACTAGAACAGAAAAACAAGAATTTGTCATTAACTGCATGAGACAACAATCCAACTTAATATAGCTTTCATATGATTGAAGTGCATGAAATAAAGCATAGCGAATCCTGCATGTATAGACTATACATAACTTTGTCCCTTTTGGATACAAACTTTTATTCAGAAAAAAACAATAAATATACAAGAGTAGAGATGAATATTCCTCCTAGAAGTACAAAACCGAAACATTTTACAACCATATAATTCTTGTCATCAAGATAACTACTCACCATGACATTGGGATGAAGGAACAGCCTGACAATATCCTGAGGATGATAATGGCAATCTTCTAGAATTTTGTTATTAGGAGGTTTTCGGTTTGAAGCCAGCAATGTAGACCTGGGATTTTGTGGTGGAGAAACAATATCAGGCACCTCTTTGTCCCAAAATCCCATAAATTCAATATCAATATCTAAAGTACTTCTGTTCCTTGATCTCTTAGTGGTGAGGTTTGGTCCACATTCTGAACCAGGATCATCCTCTGGAGCTACAATATAGAGGTCTAAGACAGCAAAATCTCTAACAACCAGTAATGCAAACAAAATGTTACTGTCAAAGCTGCATAACATACTCTTAAACCTCCGAATCCAATACTTCCAGTGATCACGACCTGCCCAAGGATTCTGTTTAGAAGTATTTCCCAATACCTGCAATAAAAACATAGGAATTGGCTCATGGATTCCATAGATATTTACCCTGTAAAATGTCTGTCATTATCCTACAAAAAAAGAAGACTGATTTAGAGACCTTGTCATTTTTTTAGCAAAACCTTGTGAGAGGAAAGAGAACAGTGAAGAATGCAATCATGAAAATTATAGGTGTTAATGTGAAGATCAACCATCCAGTAAAAGATCTGAACCAAAGAGAAAGATCCAATAAAAGATGTAATCATGCAAAACATACCCACAAGAATTCTTGAAAGTCAGAATCCAAATAACTAGACCTCTCATTTACAGAACTTGTCTCATCAAAATCATCAAAGTTTGCATGATGGTTTCCAAGTATACCACTATCAAACCCAGGTTCCTTGTTACCAAATGCATCAGCTCTTTGCTCTGGTGCTTGACTCAAAATTTCTGTTGACAGTGACCTATAATCGAGCTCATCTAATTGACCAAAAATATCCTTAAGAGTGGGAGAAATATTGGCCATTGTCGCCGCCTTCATCACCATCTGCTCAATTGACTCTATCACAGGACCATAATAGCAAGAAAGAAGTTATTGATTATGAAAGAAATTGGAAGAAAAACATAGATTTTACGATATACAAAGCAGGATATTCAAACCAGAGCCACAGCCATACATACACCTTTAGTGAAGGAAAGATCAATTCTATCTGAAGTATCAATATGATGTGAATATGACTTGTATGTCCCTGGAACTTCAAATGAATCAAAAAGCAAACAGCATCCTCCATATGTTCCAAGGTTGTTCATTAAGAGACCCTTGATTCCACCCTCATCAAATAACAAAGATGTTTGATGATATAGAGGATCCACTGTAATGGCCACTGGGAGGAAGGATATGAATTAGAAATTAGAAAATGTTACAATTAAAACTTAAAAGTCGAAGAAATAATAAATACATGAATAAAATTACCATCAAACTTCTTAACATTAAGAGGTTCAAAGGAAGATTCCAGTGTTGCCAGCGGTGATATCTGCACCAACCACTTTTATGAGTTTTATAGTGTAGTCTCAGTATGAGCAATAAAAATGTGAAGTGTGTTTACCAAAATCAAAAGAAAAAAAAACAAAGAAAGTAAAGTGTGCACCTTCTTGTCCGAATCTAACCCAGGTTTTGAGTGGCACTTTCCATTACTACCATTGACGTGATCAACATCAGCAATTTTTTCTGCCAGCGAAGAACTATGAAGCATTTCTAAAACCAAAGTTCTATTCGTCAATCAAGCCAACAGCTTCCCCAGCGACTAAAGAAGGAAAAAATTTACATTCTAATAAAATGTTAGAAAACTACTCTTCCTATCCTATTTACAAGCAATATTCCCCCTCCTAGAATTGGTTCTATATATAAGTTGCTTTGTTTAAAAATTTAATGCACTTTTTTTCTATTTTTACCTCAATTAATTATATGTCAGTTAATTTTCTCCATCCTTTTTTTCATTTATTTTCCCTCACTCATCATCTTCATAAGTAAAGGAATGTTTAGAAAAAAATTATACTCTCTAAACTAAAGTCCTAAATATAAGATAAAGTTGATTTTTTTTTAAGAGATTAAGGAAACTAATTAAATTATTTTAGAGTATTTATATTTCTATTTTTTCCTTCAAACTAATTAATTTGACTAATAGACTGATATATAATCTAAGGATATACAACCTATGATATAATAAAATGACTTATTTAATTTTTTTAATCTCTCAAAAAAAGCCGACTATATCTTATATTTAATATAGGAGGAGGAGTATCTCTTAAGTATTCTTTATTTTTGTTAACTAATTTTAAGCAATACTGCGTTTTGCATAATTTAAATAGTTATTGCTTACCGATGGGACCGAGCATGCACCTCATGCTTTCTGCCATTCGCCTGGAATGTTTTACTTTCAGCGCTCTCCGCAGCGATACGATAAGATCCACGCCGTCCAAATTTAAAATTAAAATTTATAGGAATTTTTTTTATTACAATCTTCCCGTCAAAGAGCGGGGATCTGAATGCATCGTCGCCAGAAGCAGCGAAGTTGGGAGGGCCTTGAGAAGCAGGTCAGAAACCGAAAACCTATCCGAGCACCGGAACTTGTCGGAGAACATGAACATACGTCGTCAACGGAAGGTATGAAGAATTGAAGAATTCGAAAATTTCAATCTACTTTCCAATCGGAACCTCAAAAATAGCTCCACCAGCAGGTAATTACCTCTTATCGTCATCCCTTGCGCAATCGATGATAAATTTTAGTGCTAAGTGAATGAAACGTCAAACCAAACAAGCGTGAAGGAGAGGAGCTGAATCCCGTTGCCTTATCCTTGGCCGATTTTCGTCGAACCAAACCCTAAATCATTACTTCTATTCGAGAGTATGGGAATTATGACTGCAACAACTACGGCTGCAATATGGAAAGAGATAGAACTTGCTGAGGGATACCTTGTTCGCTGCATGTTCGAAGAAGCGGCGTCATTAGCTTCATCTATCCTGAAGCGTCTACGTGAACATGGTAGATGCTTAGCAACTGAAGAAGAAGAAGCTTCTCAAGTGTACGATATGTTGGAATCAACTGGTATGGTGCTGGTTCAGTCATTAAAGGAACTCGGCAGGACATCAGAAATTCTGAATCAGCTCAGACTAAGTTTTGTGTCGGTAAAGTTCATTCCTGCTCGAGTTCTTCTTGCTGGGGCTTGTTTCCAAGTGGCAGACGGTTCTCCTTTGGCTGTTCGAGAATTTCTTGAAGAGTTTCTTAATGGATGGATTCTTGAGGGTGAACAATACTGCACCGTCGTAGCAGAAGCAAATTTAGAGCATGAAGTCGGAGATAGTATACAAATTGTTCTAGGAATTGATATGTATATGGAAATTGTTGAGGTCTATGCTGTCAATCTTCTTGCGACAGTTCTAAACAATGTAGACCTTGCTATTTCCTGGGTTGAGAAAGCTTCATTGCCTGAGAAAAAGCGACAGGGAATTTTGAGGAAGCTACACTCTATACATTCCTCTAAATCTACCAATAAGTCCCAGATTTCCCGAGCTCAATCGCCAGCTCCAGCAGAACTACAGTCATGTGAAGGCTTGCTCAGTGCCTTAAAAGTCAAACGCCCAGACAATAAGAAGTTCAGATCAAAAGAAGCGATTCTGAAATTGTCTGAACGAATGGAGCCATGTTTCTGGTGCTTCCGTTCTTTCAATTTGAAGTTTGGAAATACTCAGTTTGTCATATCTAAGGGGAAGATAGTGCTAGGTTGTGTGATCTTGCTCTTATGTTATATTTTGAGGAAGAAGCAAGCTATTGTAAGAGGGGCTCTAGGAAGGAAATTGATTGCCGTGAAGAGGGCATTGGTAGATATGTGGCAGCTTGCATTTTCGTACCAGGTTAACCCTCTGGCTGCTGTTCAACCTCTTCCTACTGCTACACGAGGAGGTCAGTGATGGAGTTAGTGGTCATTCATGATCTAGCATTTGTAATTACCTGGATTTGAGTTCTTGAATAACCTTGTGGTTCTTTGGAGGCCGCATTAGGGCCCGTTTGGTACGCTGGAATTGATTTTGATAGAAATGGATATGGATATAGATATGGAAATGGAAATGGAAATAAAAATGGGGACTAAAAGTATGTTTGGTATGTCATCGAAATGAGATCAAATTTTTGTATAAAAATACCAAAATGTCCTTCAATTTTTTTTTTTTTTTTTTTTGAAGGTAGTAGAGGGTAATAGATAGAAATGATCACATGGAATTGTAAATCTTAGGTATTTTGATGGAATTGATTGGGTGGAATTGAGCCTATTTGGCTTCCACATGGATTTGGAAAATTTTCTAATTCCATCATACCAAACAAGCATCATGATGGAATTGATCCTCAATTCCATTTCCATCACCCCTAATTCCATCATACCAAACATGAACTTATTTTTTGTCATGACTTTAGTTTTGCACTTTTCAGCTCAGTAGCGCCCCAGTAGGAGCAATATAGATCAAATTGTCTTCTGCTTTGTTTTTCTCATTTATCCTCTGGTTCTACTTATAAGGCAGAGTGGGGATTTTTTTTTGTCATATAAGTTATGTTATTCAATTTTTCATATGAATGTATAATTTTGTCTTTTATTTATTATTGTGTTGATTTTATTCTCATTGAGTATAATGTAGTCTATTAAATAAGAATAAAGTTGGAAAGTTGTTAAATTTTAAAGTAAAGTTAATGAATATTAAGGTTTTTCTTTTTTTCCAATGTAAAACATGTTGGAAGTGATATATAAGTTATAAATAGTATTAGATGGGTAGTAGTCTAAAACTATGAGTGCTCAAAATAGCTAACTGGAAGGATCATATGACTTGTGACTATAACAGGTACTAACCCCCCACATTTTGGGTTTACTTAAAAAACTAGTGGAAAAATTGTCAGATCAGGATCTTTAAGGCACAATTGCTATGGACCAAATAAGCAAGCAGGGGATTAACCTTGTTCATATTCTACACCAGCTTGCTTCATTCTAGTGAGGAATTTATATGCCTCTGAATGCACAGCGTCCACCCTTGCCGAGTAAATTTTCACCCCTGCTTCTAGTGTGCAGCTTGCCTGCCAATTCCATATCAAAAGCGAACATTTTATTACCACAAAAATAAAGTCAAATTTTCATTAATGATTTCTTCTATAAGACTGACCCCAGACCTTTTGGAAGTTAGGCTCTGCATCATTTTCTGCGTCAACTTTGATAATCTCGCTAAGATGATCTATGAGCTTCAGCTGCCAACTGTTCTTCTGAGTTATTTTCTATTCATGGCAAAAAGAACAATACTATTAGAAGAAAATATTTACAGTTTTAGCTGCAAATGTTCGGCTTATAGTTGTATGTCAATGGAGAATTTGTAATGTATGATGTGTATCCCACGGTCCGCAACTTGACCACGCCAACTCAATTCATTGACTTGTGCATACATGACAAAATAGAATAAGAATCTGAAAAACAGTAGGTTTCTACCATCAAGTGGAAATAGGTTCTGATGAAGATGGTTTTGCCAGAGATAATTTCCTACTTGATTCTTCATTATGATGACTTTTAGAACTCCTTTATAAGCCTCTCAAGTTTAAAGTAGAACAAGTCTAAAACCGATGGCCAATCAACTCACATTAACTTAAGGTAGAATATACCATGAATAGCCTCGCCATTATAATTTATGCCGTTTATATGACGTACAAAATCAAAGTCAATAATCTATATTCAATTTGCTGGTTCAGAGATCATACATTAAACTTCCATTACATGGTAAGTCATAAATTTTACGGCTAAATTCATCGAATCAATGCACACAAGTATGAATGAAGCTTTGCAGAGTTACTTCAAATAACGTAAGCGAAAATAAAGAAAATATGCAAGAGCTATGATTAATTGATCGTCCAATGTTATCTTCCAGTTTCCAGAGCACTGAATGCTTAATGCTTGCCAATTTCCATATAAGAAAAGAAGAAAAAACGAAAAACTTAGGAGAGGCATGATAGTGATTTTCCGAGAGGCCGATACCTTTGTTTGGAAGCCCAAAAAAAAGGCAGTGACATCGAAGGTTCACGTATTACATTTTAACATATAAGCAAACATAAAGCACTGAAGTGTGTATTCCAGCGAGGATTCACACAGAATTAGAGGAGGAAAATCTAACGCACATTTTCCTAATCGTGCAAGAAAAAGGGGGGAAATGGAAATGGAAATAGAAATCATCGCAGGTCAGGAAAGAGAGTACTGACATTTTCACTGGCAAGCTTTATGCAATTACGGAACAACTCAACGATCTGGTCGCTGCTGAGACCAGAATCGGCTGGAGGCGGAGGAGCGGCAACATTGCGACGGGTGGAAGCGGTACGTGCGGCGCGGGATTGAGCGCGTTCAAGTTGGTCGTCGTTGGAGGCCAAGAAGAACGGAGACGTCGGTGACTGAAGCCTATTGGCCATCAGAGTTCTTCGATTCCTTAGCGCCGTTGATGGTGAAGGAATCGGTGTTCCTCCGGTCATGGCGATCTCAAAAGACGAGGGAAATTTTGCAACGAGTAGGGTCATTAGACGTTCGAGCGTAGTAGCGTGCCGAGGAAGCATCAGGTATCATCTGTCCCTCACTACCTGTTTTTCCCTCCTTTTTGTCAATATTTCCGAATTTGAAAATATTACTATCTCCGATCCTAAATATAAGATAAAGTTGATTTTTTTTAGAAAAATTAAAAAAGTTAAATAAGTTACTTAATCATATTATAAGTTATGTATCCTTAGATTATATATTAATTTATTAGTTAAACTAATTAATTTAAAGAAAAAAATATAAATATAAATCCTCTAAAGTAATCTAATTGGTTTCCTTAATTTTTTTTTAAAAAAAATCAACATTATCTTATAATTAGAATAGGAGGGGGTATTACTATTGCCAATCTCAACAAGCCTTTTTGAAATATATTTGCACTTAATCTTTCTTAACCATCATAAATGTTCTTTTTATAACAAACATAATCGTTCTTTAAGACATCAAAAAGCCAATAGAAGAAATGTTACTAACTTTTAGTTTAGTGTCAAATGATTCAAATTTATAATGAATAAAATTCCGAAATTGAATTATCTCTTATTTGCACATATATACTCCTTTTGGTCACTTTTAACTAATTTATCAAAATCGAAAAATTTGATTAAATTTAGTTGATGTTCTTAAATTTATCCCATCTTTTCAATATTATTCTTAATTAATTAGTTACAATAAATTCTAACCAAACTTTTTTCATCTCTCTTGATTCCTTTCTCCACCATAAATTTGCTTATTAATACCAAGGGTATACAAGTGAATAGAAACAGAGAAAGTATATATATCGAATAAATTTTAACTAAAGATTATTACTAATAATTTCATGTTTCTTATTATATTGGTGATCAACTCTTTTTTCGCTCAAATATTCGTGATCAACTCTCGAAGTCACTTGTATATACAAATTGCAAACTCGACGTCTTATAAAGTGAGTGTTTGGATGGGCGTTCCAATGATGTTTAAGCTGTTTTTTTATATAAATCGAGATAAAATCTCTCTCACATATTTATCTCGTATACCGTAAATCATTATTAAAAAGTTACTTATAAGTATTTCAATCACTATTCTAAATACATTAATAGTTGGCAGGTGACAAAGCATTGAGCCACGATCCCACACGCAGATCAATACAATATTTGTATAGTGGTCCGTGGGCCCAAGGAAACTACCAAAGGTCTGGCCTTCGGCTTTGGTTGGTTTAAAAAAAAATCCAACCAAACAGATTGTAAGGGTATCCATGCCCTATGTGTCTTATATTTGGGTGTGTTTGGGTTAGGTTTTTTTTTTTTTTTAGAAAATAAATTTTAAAAAGAATAGATTTTGCCAAAAGTTTGACTAGTTTGATCTGAAACCTTGGTTTTGGGTTTTAAATTAGATTTTAAATTTTAATGGGTATTTGGCTAGTTTGCTCTTTAAAATTACGGTCTGAATTACCATCCAATCCAAACATACACTATATGCCAATAATACTACTTTTATGATGAACAAGATTGCTATGAAATAAAAAGGATCAACAAGATAAAATGAGCATCATGTGCAAATTCTAAGACGTGGATACACAACCATCCATGGAACGTTTTGAGGCCCTAAAAAATTGACAATGTTTAACAACTAAAAAGAGAATAAAGGAAAGAAGCTTCTCTCAATATGAGACAAGGGAAGAAATAAGAGAGCTTTTGGTGGGCCTAACACAACGTAACCCATCAAAACTATAATTGAAATAGTTTTTTTTTATTATTATAAGTGATTATTACATAAGTTGAGATAAAACTTATTTTACATACTTATCTTGTATGCCGTAAATCATGATTTATAAACACTTATAAATAAAAAAATAAACTATCCAAACGAGCATTAAATATTTTATCTTTCTATGTTCACCTTTACTAGTAGGTTGGGGGAGCATCCTTGGCACGTGATCTTGACGTATCATATATGAAGGGTGTCCTATCAATCTCAGTAACAATTATTAATTATTAAAGGGTTAAGGAGCAAAATTAATCTTAAATTTTTTTTTAAAAATGCACTCACCACCATAAACTTCTTTTGGTGTAAAAATAACCATGAACTTTTAAAAATGGTGCAAAAATAACCATGAACTTTCAAAAAATGGGCAAAAGTGACACTACCGTTAACGGCCGTTTACTCAAAAGTTTTTAAAGGGTAAAAATACCCATAAAATTTTTTTAAAAGTGCACTCACCACCATAAACTTTTTTTGGGTGCAAAAGTAACCATAAACTTTCAAAAATGGGGTAAAAGTGACGGTTCTCTTACTGTGTTCAAATGTCATCTTTTGGTTGTTCTAAGTCCAGGAAAACAGTACCTCGACTTGTTCATCATGATTTTTCCAAACCAAAAATTGAAAAACTGATCTTCAATGAAGATGACATCATCATCCTACTCTTATCAACATGTCGTAAATGGAATTGTTGATATTAATGGTGTCGTAAACTCAGTTGCCAAAATTATTGATGGGGAAGGATCTCAACAATTCCATTTACTGCACGTCGGTGAGAGCAGGATAGCGATGTCATCTTCATTGAAGACGGGTTTTTCAATTTTTTGCTTGAAAAAATCATGGTAGATAAGTCGATGTGTTTTTTTCCTGGATTTAGAACAATCAAAAGATTACATTTGAATCCAGTAAGATAACCGTCACTTTTACCCCATTTTTAAAAGTTTATGGCTATTTTTGCACTCAAAAAAAGTTTATGGTGGTGAGTGCACTCTTAAGAAAAGTTTATGGGTATTTTTGCCCCTTAAAAACTTTTGAATAAATGGTCGTTAACCGTAATGTCACTTTTGCACCATTTTTAAAAATTCACGGTTACTTTTACACAAAAAAAAAAATTATGGTGATAGGTGCACTTTTGAAGAAAAAAAATCTAAAGGTAATTTTACACCTTAACCCATTATTAAAGGTTATTGGTTTTTTCACCTTTCTACAAGGGTTGTAGATGTTTAGCGTTTTATCAACATGTGTATGTAAATTGAGATAAAACTTATCTCACATATTTACTTCGTAGATTACAAATTACGTTTGAAAATAAGTTTCTACATGGTTCACCTCTGAGTTTTTCTTTATTACCTTTCTGCATTGTTCAATCCTCCCCTACATGGAAGCTTCAAATCAACCACGTGGCAAGGGAACAAAATCAACTGGCGGATGCTCTTGCAAAGGAGGGAACAAACACCTTGGAGTTTTTGGATGTTTGTCCTTCGAAGCTGAGCACTTTGGATGCAAACGAGAAATTGGGAATTGTCTCCCCTTAATGTGTGATCTTTAATTTTTCCTTGTAAATTTCACAAGTATCCAAAAAAAAAAAATTGAAGTACAAAAGCATCTTAAAAAAAGCCTATTTTGCATTGATGACTTATTTAATACTATCTTCGTTCTAAATTATAAGACCACATCAACTTTTGAGGAAAATTAAGAAAATTAAATAAAATATTTTAAAGTATGTATATCTATCATTTTTTCTCTAAACTAATATATCTAACTTATAAATTGATATATAATTTAATCATACACAATATATGATATGATTAAATAATTTATTTAATTTCATTAATCTCTTAAAAAAATTAACTATATCTTATGATAAAAATAATATGTGATTATATATTGATAAGCATGTGATCATAGCCTCATACAATAGTAGATAAGTTGGATTGAGACTTTAGAGAGAGAGATAAGAAAGTTGAAATGGACAGGACCCTTTATTGGTTCTCTCTTTCCATTGCATGTGAAGTTCTTGTTGTGATAATTGGGAGATGCATGGCAGAGATAAGGTACGAACTGAATTAACCTGGCTCTCTCCTGGCTTTCGTGGGAAAGAAGAAGAAAGTGTGCGGCCATGATAAAAGCCTTGATGATGAAGGGAACTCTCACCACGTATATAGGTAGGCACTTGTTCCTCTTACACCCCACAAAAAAAGCGGAATCCCTTTCTAATACTGCCAAAAACCAGTGGCATAATAACATGTGCTAACTACTCAATAATTTAATATGCTTGAGTAGTGCAGGACCCGTTTGATGATGAAAGATGTTACTGCATCCATACTTTCTAAATATAAAATATATTTATTTAATTTAAGGAGATTAAATAAATTAAATAAATCAACTAATTATAATATATATCACACAATCTTTCTTAAATACTTTTATGCGGTATTGAATTATATATTAGTTTATATGGTAGATAAATTAGTCTACAAAAGATATAATTAAAAGCGATAAAATGAAAAATATGTCTTATTTTTAAAACCAAAATTCACTTTTAAATTAGATTTTACATTTAGCATTGGAAAGATATACTATATCCGGTCCCTAATATAGAAGCTAGTAGGATTTGATACTAAACATAAGACATCAATCCACTTTATCCCATGTTTATCATTTTCTCTCTCTAAATTATCCCTATTAATTGTACATATTGAGGAAGTTCATATTAAGAGTTAGTTTCAATAAAAATAGTTAAAAAAAAAAGGTATTTTAGAGAAACCAACTTATATTTTTGATAAATAATTAATTTAATTAGTTTCTTTAATTTACTTGAATTAGTTAAGTAGATCTTATATTAAAAAATCGATGTAGTAATATGTTATTTTAAATATAATTATCCTCATCATATGAAAATATATAAAATACATAATATTCATATAAAAAGACATGTTGGTGTGACATCTATTAATAAAAAAAATTGGTAATTAAAAAAATCGTGGGTCGATATAGTTTGATCATATGCTAAGAAAACTATTGGATCCGCAGGCAAATCAAAGAGAGGTAATTAAATAGATAATCTCTAGCCCGGCAGAGTACAACCACAAGAACTCCATAGCGATGATGATGATAACAGTGCCCATACTGGAAAATGTTAAGGTGTAAATCATGAGTCTACATGCTCGTTTAGAATAATTTATTTTTAGGTAATAAGTGTTTATAAATCATGATTCACGATATACGAGGTAAGTATATGAGAGGAGTTTTATCTCAGCTTACGTAACAAAAACTTATTATCCAAATATAAGGCCAACCAAACACACATGTAGTAATTGATTAAGTGAGTTTTTGGGAATTTCTCAAACTTAGGTTTGCGTAAATCGAGATAAAATTCCTTTCACATATTTATCTCATAAATCGTAAAAACTATTCTCAAAATCTAATCCGAACACACACTAAATTCCTTAAGCATCTAGTCAGGAGTTCGATTCGTAGTATTGTGTATGGAGATGGTTTTATGATAAGCACCAAAGCCTGTTCAGAATATCTATGGTACGAGGAGATCAGTCATCACTACAGGCAGTGAACACTCTCAGTTTACCAAGAAAAAAAATAGAAAAAGAAAAAACTGAATTGTGACCATGCCAACCTTAGCGTGGAAGAGGGTAGACCATCAAAATTGTTAATAAGAAGGGAATAAAAACGAGGCAAGAAGGTAAAAATAAAAAAGTTATTTGAATCTGAAAATTCGTTAAATATGAAACATAGAATTACTCCATATATAACAGCAGGATAGAAGTATTACTATTTTATTATTTATCGACATAAATATATATATATATATATCTGTTTTTCTTTGAATTCTTGTTTCTTATTTGATTGAAAATATTAACATGCGAGAGTTATATTCCAAGTCCAAAATTTACTTCTCAATTTGGGATAATGATAAATGCTGGGCATTTTTTGGGAATGATTCCTCCCTAGATTCGGAATCTTGGATTTCTTGAGGAAGGATCAATTTGGGATAATGATAAATGCTGGGCATTTTTTGGGAATGATTCCTCCCTAGATTCGGAATCTTGGATTTCTTGAGGAAGGATGAAGGAAAGCCACTCACACATTAAAGGGTCGTCCATTAGCCTCCAAAACGACACTGAGATATGAAAACGCAGCCTCCAAACTGTTGTCGTCCAGATGCTAAATGGAAAAAGAAAGAGCGATGATTCATGATTGAATTTGAATGGCAAGGAGGAACTTCACGCGCTTTAGTGGGGCCCCACGTGACAGATTCCACCACTTTACGTTTTTCTGGTACTACATCACGAGAAAACGACGACGAAGTGGACCACGGGACTGGGTTGTGGGCCACTATTCCGGTAGGGTATCGTCCGTTCCAGACATTTTGCCGGGTGTTCAGAAATTTCATGTGCCTAGGAAAACGTTCCCGAGTGTAATTCGAACGAAAAATTAATTAGAAAGATTAATATTTTATCTGGCGTTTTTTAATTGATAAAATTATCCAAAAATACCTTATTAAAAATTTATTTATTAAATGGGACATTCACGTGCAAATAATCTTCACAGTATATAAAAGATCTTCCCTTATATTCAAATAATCTTCTTGTATATGCAATATATATTTCCTATATGACCTTTCTTTATGTGCAAAAGATCTTCCTTCATATCTATTTGGTAAATAAGTTTTTAATGAGATTTTTATGAGTAATTCTCCTTTTTTTTATTTTAATTATTAAGGAGAAGCATGTCACGTTTATTTTAACGCACACGTTCCCCACTTGTTTTTCATTTTTTTTTTAATATGAAATCAAAACAATGATTAGAATTTTAGTTACATGAAATAAGCAAGAACATTCACATAAAAAAATAAAGGATTGGTATTGTAAGACTATTTAAATTTATGAATTTTTTTTTAAAAAAATGTCTTCACTCAATCAGCAGCATTTATCCCCCAAAAAAAAACGCAACATAAATCAATACAAATTTCGTTACCCTAAAAGCCTATTTATGAATTTTAAAAATTTAAAAATTAAAAGATTAGTCATAATAAAAAAAAAATTTCAATTACGCAAAAGATTTTAGGAAAAAGGGGAATCAAGAATGTAAACGTAAAAGCTTTTATTTAAAATGACTAAGAACCGATTTTAAGCACTTGAAAAGTTAAATGATTTTTATTTGTTACATCTAAGTTTTTTGGAATTTACAACTACTCTTTTAAGATTTATAGGACTTTCACAATTTCTAATTTATTTGTATTTGATCTTTTGATTTTTGCAAATTGGCAGTCGGGATTTACAATTAAGTTTGCAAGACTTACAAAACCTTCTACTACTATGTATAATTTATTTACAATTAATATATCAAATTTTACAAATAAGTCTCTGATTTATAATCAAGCTCTTAGAACGTTTTCGTTGTTTTGCTATTTTTACTTTTGACCTAGTTGTACAAGCCCTGTCATTTCACAAATGCTCGATATTTCAGCGTCGATTTGGGTCCGCTTGGTTGGATTACGAGAAAACATTTCCTTTAATCCTAATGCAACTGGTTGATTGGCATATTTAGCTGGGCTTATATGATATAAAAAGGATTATAAAAATATAATCCTCATTACATCATTTGATGTTTATAATAGATGAATAAAGATATAAATGTCAACACTCGTTTCCATTTCGATATTTGGAGAATAATAATGATGAAATTCAATGAGCATCAGAAAAGTACAATTATACTGATAAAAACATCCGTTTACAATTCCGTTATTGCTTGTTGATGGAAAATAGGAAATACAGCGGAAACTTAATATTTACAAATTCCTTCAAAATATCAAAACATAGACTAAATTATAACCATGTTCTTGACCTCGTCTCGAGACACGTGCCGCTCACTTTCCGACGTCAATGTCTTTACCCTTTTTCCCGACTGGTACTCGCTAAGATATTTGTTTAAAAATAGAGTGAGATTCCGAAGAATCTCCGTAGAAACATAATATCGTTCATAGAAAATGTGAAAAGTAAATATGTCATGCGCCAAGGTATGCACAAATTAATGAACAATATAAACACATCATCGTCATGTATACATGAGTAGGGTCCAGCCCCACAATCTACATCGGTTGGTCATCCGCCAACTCTTAGTGTAAGTGCACACTAGCACTAACAGCCTCTCTCTAGGCAATTCATGTTAATTAATGAAATGCATTTATAAAACAATGACATCCACACAATCACATAACTTATGGCATAGTGTATGAAGGATAATGTCCCTACCTCAACGCTTTACAATTTCATTTTTTGGTGTGTCTCATAACGCGTGTCGTTCCGGCTTTCGAATTGGTCCTAAAATATTAAATGTACCAGAAATATGTCATAACCTATCCAAGTATCATTTTAGACTCTTCCATAGTGTTTATTATGGTTATATTAGTTTATGTTGAAAATTTACCAAAATGCCCCTGGGACCCCCGCCCAGCCCCGCCGTACTCAGCCCGTTGGCACATTTTCCCAAAGCTTTGATTAAGGCTATTCTAATTTATTTTCGCCTAAGGAATCCATTTCCGTGCTCGAAATCACCAAATTCACTGTAAAATTATGAAAATACCCTTGACAACCCCTATTTAAGGATTTCAGTGGCGTTTTCGTAATTATGCTTTTTCGGCCTCTACCAAAAAAATGCCCAATTATAACCCCACCTATTTTTGCCCACTGAATCCAATGGAACCATTTATTTCATGAAAATCCAGCTCCAACCCCTGCAACAGTGCTGGCCGAAATATTCAAGAAAAATGGAAAATATATAGTTTTGTGTTCTAACTTCCAAAACTTATACTTTTCCACTTCTAATCCTTTATTAACTCAGTTAAACATTTCTTAATCATGATTTAAAGAAATCTGGGCATCATAACCCCTTAGGGTTAGGACTTTCCAAATTTACAAAATCAACCAACCAATACTAAATCAAGCCAAGAACAATAATAGCAACAATAATAAACTACAAGAGTTGATGTTCTTGAAGTTACCTTGGTTTTCTTCACTGTCTCTCTTTAAAGCCTACAACCCTCTTTCTCTCTCCCTTGAGATTGCTTGCTAAACATAGTGTTTCATGGAGAAGAAGAGATTAGAGAGGAGGTCATACAAAAGAGGAGGCTTGATCACATAAACATGCAAATTTACCTTTGATCTTTCTTAGTTGAGCTCTCCTCCTTCCCTCTATATTTCTTAAGGCCTCTCCCTCTCCCTCCTGTTTTTGATGTGAATGAGCAAGAAAGATGAAGCACGGGCTTCATAAAATATCTCTCATTTTCCTCTTAATTAATAAATTATAGGATAATAAAATATGACATAAGCCTTGTACTTGAGTTTATCCTCTTCCAACTTGTGTCATAAGCCTTCAATTACAATTGAACTAATTTTCCTCCATTTGGTTAACCCAAAATTGTCCTAAAGGCCCTTCATGCACACCATTTGGGCTTTCATTCCATTAATCAAACTATAAGTGCCAAGAAATCATATTTTAATCTAATTTCCACATGTGCTCATCTTTAACAATTTTAATTTAATCCTTTGCCTTAAGATGTTGACACTTGGCATAATTATGAGCCAAATAATTATTTCTCCCTCCTATTTCTCTCTTTTTTTTTTTCACAATTCACACAATTGCCAACACATTTTATTTTTCCAATTATGCATTTTATTTTATTTTCCTTGATTAATTGAAATTAAATCCAATTAATTGGAAAATAATTAATCTTGGACTATATTGGCAAAATCATGATTTTTCTATCACCTTTGCAATTTAATTCCTTTCTTGAATTAATTTGCCCATTTCCTAATGAATATGAATATTTCAAAATTCACAAGATCCAATTTTCATAAATATTCACCATTTTATTGAATTATTTAAATAATTACAATATATTTTTTGTGAATATAAAATTTGGGATGTTACAACAAATATCTTACAATCAAAAGAAAATGACAATATTACCATTATAACTATTTAAATTGACCAAAATTTTCACCTATGAACCTTAAATTTTAAAAAGTTACGGTCATTAAATATTTAAAAAAAATGGTATATAAATTTTAAAAATATTCCACCATTAAAAAATTGAAAAAAATAAAAGAAAAATATACCCAACATTAAAAATATAAAAATATCCCATTAAATATAATAGGAAGAATGATAGAAAAATAATTTTAACATTATAAAAATTTCAATTCAAGTATTTTAAGTAAAATTAGTTGTGAATTGCTTATTAAGTCTCGTCATTGCTTTATCAATTCTTGGTAATAAACATAATTTAAGATTTTTACAATTTCAAAGTTTTTATGCCATGTTCCCTAAATAATATTCCTACAATTAAACATTAAAAAATTATCATGAACCTAATATATACATTTTAATTTATTATTATATACGCAAAGAAGATCAAGTTTATATGGGTTGTTATGTGTGTGTGTGAACAGTATTATTATATATACTTGGTGAAAAACATATAATTTAATCCATTATACATATCTATGTAAACATGGACAATTTTATCTCTTACTATATTATTCTCACATATTTTCATGTTTAATGAAATCCAATCAAATATTTTTATGCATATATATCATTTTTTATTAATGAAGATTCGAACAAATTCATGTAATTATCATTACATTATATTGTATTTCATTATATTGCATCGCATTTCATTACATTAACTCGATTGTGTAAACTAAAGGGCCCATTTGTTTATTAAAAGTTATACTAAAGTATACTTTTAGTCATTTAAATTTACATGAGGTCTATTTTTAGTTTGATAATTCTAACACGGTTAATGTTGCTAACGAAAAATGTTGAGGCAACAAACTCAAGTGATAGCTGTATAATTAAATGCTATTAATCTTAAATTTAAAATGTGTAAATTAAAAAATATCTAAAAACTTAACGAAGCAATCAATATCAAAACCTTAATTGTATTAAAATATTTTAGTTTGATAATGTAAATATATTAGTTTAATAATCTAAATAGCAAAACCTCAATTTCATTTGCAGTGATTGGTTGGTTTATTTTATTTTAATAATCTAAATATATTATATTAAAAAAATTAAAACTTAAACCTGCTTTATCAGTTGTATAATCATCACTTGAATTTCGTGCATCAACATTTTCCGTTTTTAATATTAACGGTGTTAGAAATATAGGACCAAAATTATACTTTATAAAGTTAAGGTAGTGAAAATATACTCGTACAAAACTTAAAAGACTACAAATATATTTTACCCTAAAAGTGGAATGTTTGGCTTGTTTGGTATGAGGGGAGGGAAAGTGGGCAAAAGGAAAAAAATTTTGAGTTGAATTTAAAATAATTAGAGAAGTGGGGTTAAAATTTTTTAATTAATTTTTCTTACTTTTTTACCTTATATATTCTCTTTATTAAAATTTTGTTACCCCACTTCTTTAATCTTTTAAAATTCAACTCATAAAAATTTTTCCTCTACTCTCCTTCAAATCCCTGGTACCAAACATACCTTAAGCGTCATTTTTCCCCACAAGTATGCGACAAAAGCGGCATCTTCCTCAAATTTATTGAAAGAAATACGACTTTTTGCCTTTTTTTAAGCAAAAATTCCACGGATCTGTTATAAAACTTAAAAATTCAGGAATCGTTCAAAAGGAAATCTCTGAGAAAGAAGCCTGTAGAAAGACTCGAATCCTTTTGGTATCTTTACCTTTTTGTTTATGTCATAATGATATTGACCAATTTAATTCAGGGCTAAGAGATAAAAATATGGATGAGTTTTTATTAAAAATACGCATAACATTATATATTTTTTTGAAGGCATAAAAATATCTATGAATCTATAAGAGTAAAAATACCATCGCCATTAAAATGTCTTAATAGACATTATTTTCAATATAAAAATACCAAAATGTCCCTCAATCAGAAAAACATCCTCTCACTCCCAGACTCTCTGTTCATTCTCTGCTTCTACCCTCTCACTCTTTTTGTATAAAGAACAATTATATTACTACATACCAAAGCAAATAATGGAGTGAAAATACAAGGCTTTGAGGCCCAGTTAGAAACCTTAAAAAATACAGCAGAGGATGAATCAGGAAATAAAAAATATGATGTTGGGAAATTGTGGCGCATCATCCCTTCTTAAATGAGATTGAAGAATAGGGAAATTAAAAATGATTGTACACTATAAAAATAAAAACTAAAGATGATACCAACCCAATATTTTAAAATTTACAAGTTTATAATATTTCTCCTGCACACCTATCTCTCTCTCTCTTTCTTTTTCAATACGAATACCTTTTAAAAGGTAGATATGGATGAGATTCGTTACGGCCCTCTATTTTTACCTTTTTCTCCTCATCTTTTTTTTCTCTATTATTCATCTTAGTCTTTAAAAGTAAGATAAAAATTTGAATAGTTCATATTTAATGTTTTATAAAAATATTATTTTTAAATATTTTTATTACCTATTTAAATTATCATAATTAAAATTTAACAATTTTGAATTTAATTAATTATTTTTTTAATAATTTGATATTTTAAAAATATTTTTATAAATATTAAATCTGAACCGCTCAGATTTTAATCTAAAGGTTGATATGAGTGGGATGAATAGTGAGGGGAAGAGGATGAGAAAAAAATGATAACAGCAGGTAACCTTAACTAATCATGACATGAATGAAGCATAATTTAAAAATATGCTTTATATTCTTAATTCAACCGTTCAAACGATAGTTTTATCGGTTTTTTGTCCTGTTCAATTCCGTTACCAATTTTTCTTCAAGTAACGGATCAAATTCAGACCATACATCGATTTCTGATTGAACCAGCTAGATTGAATTTTTAATAACCATGTTAGATAGGGAACTTAATTTAATAATCTACATATAAAAATCTTGTTTTAACTCTCACTCCTTTCCTCGCCGTTTCTTTTTTTTTTTTTTGCCGGTCTTTCCTCGCCGTTTCACTCTCCCACAAATCTTTCATCCACTGATTGCTGTACGTTCGCCCTGTGGTCCACCTTTAGGCGACTGATTGGCCGTCCGGTCTCGAGGAATTTGGGTTTCTCCCATTGTTCTTTTTATTATTTTCTTCTCATCATCTCATATTCACTTTTAGATTAAAATAATATATGATTTATATTTAATCTTTTATAAAATTATTTATATAAATATAAATAAATAAATTTAAACCTTTAAAATATAGTATAAACTATTTATAATTATAATCTATAAAAAATAAATAAATTTTAATTTATAAAATATTAAATTTAAATAATTCATAATATAATTTAAGGGTGGAGATAAAATGATGAGAAGATAACGGGAAAAAAGATAATGAAAATACGGTATCCCCTGCACCCACCAAACCCCGGTGACCTCGAAAGTTGAATCTCGAGGCACAACCACAACCACATTTTACAATTCCGCCTTTCTCTTCTGTCTATAAAACCAACCTTCCTCTTCATCTTTGTCTCGCCGTCCAGCATCATCAAATCTTCAATCCCAACCCATTTCACTTGCCCTGCATCTTCCTACCTTCTCTCGCTTCGATTTCCCATCTGGGTTCTGCGTTCTCAGACCCGGATAGGGAGGATTTGCATCGCCAGAGATATTCGCACCCTGGCGTTCTTGTGTTTGGTTTCTCGGTGGTTTATCGGAGAAAAAGGAGAGAAATCGATAGGTATTATTATTATTCAGTGGGGGGGGATAAAACCCGGTGTTGACGCATTGTAGACATCACGGCTATTCACAGAGATTCTCGGCTTCTCATTCATGTCCGTTCTGTTCGACGGAAGGGTTGTGTAATCGTGACCAACCCTTCGCCGCACGGCGGGCGCGGTGCATTGCCTTCCGAAGGCGGCAGCCCTTCTGACCTCCTCTTCCTCGCTGGCGGTGGTGCTTTCTCCTTCTCTTCATCGGTTGTAGTATAACTAGTTTAGGCCTTAGTAGTACTTTAGATTCCTGAGGTAAGTTAGTGGAAGCAATAAGATCTCCCTGAACGCTTCTGGTTATCATCACGTTTGGTTTGGTTTTAATTTGACTGAAAAGACCAAAAATGTTGAGAATTAAGAGAGTTCCCACCGTAGTTTCAAATTATCAGAAAGATGAGGCAGGAGAGGCTGCTCGCCAAACCGGGGGTTGTGGTCGTAATTGCCTCAGAGAATGTTGCATTCAAGGTATATGTCAAAATTCTCTGTACTTCAATTTTGTGAGTTAAATTTGAGCTTATTGATGGGTTTTTGACTCGTCATTTGAGGGGTTTTTTTTTTTTTTTTTTTGAACAGAGGCCAGACTTCCTTTGTATGCATTCAAAAGGCTTCCCAATTTTAATGGGAAGGACTTGTCTGAACATGAATGCAGGGAGCCCCCAGTGGCTTTTCTTGACTCGCTCGTTCTAGGAGAGGTAATTGTAAATGTTGTTGAAGAGAATTGAAGATCAATTACCATGTTATGTTCCTTTTCACTACTTGTATTATCATGTTGTGTGAAGTTGTTTACCATTTCATCGTAGTGGGAAGATCGCTCACAGAGAGGACTATTTCGCTATGATGTTACTGCTTGTGAAACCAAGGTCTGATTCTATAGTCTCTACTTGTTTTTGCACAGATGAGAATGGAGGACTTGAATTTGTACTGATGTGATTATGTTTGAATAGGTGATTCCGGGTGAGTATGGTTTCATTGCCCAGCTGAATGAGGGTCGTCACCTCAAGAAGCGACCAACTGAGTTCCGAGTCGACAAGGTGCTTCAGCCTTTTGATGGAAATAAGTTCAATTTCGCTAAAGTTGGGCAAGAAGAGATTCTGTTTCAATTTGAAGCCAGTGATGACGGTGAAGTTCAGTTCTTTCCTAATGCACCAATTGACGTTGAGAATTCTCCTAGTCTTGTTGCCATCAACGTATGCTTCTTAGCTATTTTTTCATATTCTTGTTCTTGAGGGTTTGAGAGTAAACTTCTCATACGATTCTATTTGTTTATTCCTCTCTTAACAGGTCAGTCCTATTGAGTATGGGCATGTGCTGCTGATTCCTCGAATTTTCGAGTGTTTGCCTCAAAGGATTGATCGTGAAAGCTTCTTGCTTGCGCTTCACATGGCAGTAGAAGCAGGGAATCCATATTTCCGTTTGGGTTACAACAGCTTGGGTGCATTTGCAACTATCAACCACCTTCATTTCCAGGTACTGGCTGCTGAAGAACTTGGCATAACCACCTCAACATTCATTTAACTTACTGCATTCCTTATTGTTAATCAAGTTGCAATTTTTTGATGGTTTTGACATGCTCAGGCTTACTATTTGGCCATGCCCTTTCCCATTGAGAAGGCTCCCACTAAGAAAATAGCCACTTCAAATGGTGGTGTCAAGATATCTGGATTGCTAGATTATCCGGTCAGAGGCCTGGTCTTTGAGGGCGGTGATACTGTAGAAGATCTTTCAAATGCTGTTTCAGATGCATGCATCTGCCTTCAAGACAACAACATACCTTACAATGTCCTTATTTCTGATTGTGGAAGACTAATCTTTCTCCTACCACAGGTGAAACGGTTTTCTGTAATATGTTTGGCTTGGCATTGGAACTGAAATTCTTTTCTTTGAGAGGTTAATTATAGAAAAAGAAGAAATTAAAATTATGGTCCGACAAATGCGTATTTTTCTTGGAACCACATTTATCAGCTGCATCAGTGTTATTGTGATAAGCAATTGCTCACACAGTTTTGTCCTCTAAATGAACAGTGCTATGCAGAAAAGCAAGCTCTCGGAGAAGTTAGTTCAGAGCTGCTTGACACCCAAGTGAATCCAGCCGTGTGGGAAATTAGCGGTCACATGGTGTTGAAGAGGAAGACAGACTACGATGAGGCGTCAGAAGCAAAGGCCTGGAGGCTTCTTGCAGAGGTCTCCCTCTCAGAAGATAGGTTTCAAGAAGTCATGGCACTCATCTTTGAAGCCATTGACACCTCCGATGAGCCAGCCGCCAATCCTCAATCTGCCGAGGAGAAAGTCAAGGTCGCAAACTCAAGCCGCTACCCATCCTTGGCAGCTGGCTCACAAGAATGCCTTGTGCTTCAGTAAACAAGGCTCTGAATGAATGAACACATTCCTTGTGAGATTATGTCGTAAAAGTAGCTTACTTTATGCTTCAGTATGTTATTGTAAAAGCAGCTTACCTTCTCTTCCTGTATGTTAGTGTTGCTTATTAGTTGCAAACTGAGTTTGCACTGATGTATTATGTGTAGTCGACTTCATCTAGTGGGATAAGACTTTATTGTGGTATGTATGCATGAAGGACTTGAAAAAGCTGTCATGTATCTGTCTTGTGACCAGGGACATTGTTGTGTTGTGCTTGTGTGTTCTTCAATGTCTCTGAAGAATAATTGTGTAATAACCGGTGCCAGAAGCCCCTTGTAATGTTAATGATTATGTGTATGATCATGCTCTTAAATTAGGCTTCTTGTCTCTTGTTTCCTCTCACCCTTTGAGAAGTATAGTATAGTTTACTATCAAGCACTGTTGATGTATAGATGCTTATTTATGAACTATGATTGAATTAGTTATCTCGCCAGTTGAAGCTCTATATTTCAAAAGAAAGTGTAGTGCTAGTTTAGTATTCACAACTTCAAATTGGTGGTGTGCAGAAACTGAAAGTGTCCATTGAGTTTGATGTTTGGGAAGCAGAAAAAGAACCCGTTAAACTTGATAAAATTCACTTGCTAAACACCACTAATAAAGTGTAATACTTCCTCCAGTCCTAAATATAAGATATAGTTGACTTTTTTTGGGAGAGATCAATGAAGTTATATAAGTTAATTATATCATATGTTGTATGTTTTCAAATTATTTATTAATTTATTAGTCAAACTAATTAGTTTAGAGAAAAAAATAAAAATAAAAATACTCTAAAGTAATTTAATTAACTTCATTAATCCCCTTAAAAAAATCAACTCTTTCTTATTTTTAGGACCGGAGGGAGTAATAAATTGCTTGTTATACATGGATTGGGAGACAGTTCCAGAATGATCACATGGCACGACCCTATAATATTGGTAATTTGGTATTCATCTCTTTCAGCTAACAAACAACACACTCATTGATATCGGGATTCAGAAATAGCATCAGCAAGATTCCTTATTCTTGTTTCAAATAAGAGACTACATGTCGCTCCCTAAGAGTAAGTATTTAACTAATTTGTGTAGATTATGAAAGTGAAATAAAGTGGTTAATTTGAACAAATGTGACATCGTCTTCCTAAAATATTCAAGTGTACTGTTAAATTATGTATTGATTTATAAATTAAGTAAATTAGTTTATGAGAAAATGAATTGATATATTATATTTAAAACTAAATCTAACTCCCAACTAGCTTATCAGAGACAATATTTTCTTAAAACCCGCTAGTTTGAGTCAAACACTTTATATCATAACAGTAATCTGCTGATCAGCTGCTGCTGCTGATGTAAATTTAAAGCCTCACTTAAAAGAGGAGGTTGCGTTCATTGTACAACCTATTCAATTTTTCTGTTTCAAAAGGATAGTGGCATTTTCATGTGAACGAAGTAGCAGTCCTGCGTGTTTCTCTCATGGGTTGAAAATGGTAAAAAGGGTTGATAATGAACGTGATCAAATACTAGTTCTTTAAGAAGGCCAACCCACTTTATTTGATTATTAAGTTTTGAGATTAAAAAAAAAAATCTTTTAAAAAACAAAGGAGTAAACCAAGGATACACCCACAGGCACACTATTCCACTAACACTGTTCTATACACGTTGGTCCCTCCCAATGCCTCTCTAGTGAAATCCTAAGAGCAGTTTCAATTCAATTACACAAGTTTACTTTAATTGTAACTCTTTTTTTTTTAAGGTTAAAGATATCATCTGTCAACTTACGTAAGAAATGAAAACTCCTTATACTCTCGTCATCAATTTGAGTTGGTTGTTTTAACCGCCCTTGTTTGAAACGTTTCTCCTTCATTTTTTATTTTTTTAAAAATAACTCACCTACCCTATATAATTATGGAGGGTTCGAATCATAACCTTATACTAAAGAAAAACTTAAAAAGAAAGTTTGATATTACTAGGCGACAAGGCACTGACTTATTCCAAACAATTCATTGACTATGTCCAAGAAGATAGTTACCATCATTTTTCATTTTTTCTTAATCAACCGCAAAATTAAGTGCATTTGTTAATTACTCCCTCTGGTCCTAATTATAAGATAAAGTTGACTTTTTTGGAGAAATTAAGGAAGCCAATTAAATTACTTTAGAGTGTTTATATTTTTAGTATCTTTAGATTATATATTAGTTTATTAGTCAAATTAATTAGTTTGAAGAAAAAAATAAAAATAAAAATACTCTAAAGTAATTTAATTGACTTCCTTAATATCTCCAAAAAAATTAAATTTATCTTATAATTAGGATCGGATGGAGTATTAATCATTAGATTAGATGTATCCACTATCCAATGATTCGTGGAGTGTGATCCATGACAAATTTTTTTTTTTTTTTTTCAAATTTGCATTGCAAAATGAATCCAACCCCATTTTTCACTGGTGATCTGTCACTTACTCTCTTCAACCAAATGGTTTTAGTGTTTTACTTCAGTACAAAATAAAAATTACACATAAATTTTACAACTCGACTTGTAAATATTAAAGTTTAATTTGTAAATATAAATTATTAGATTTGAGTTGTAAATAACACAACTGAACTTGTAATATACAAATTTGAATTGTAAATAAAAATTTTTGAAATTTATGTATATTTAACTTTTTGCATGTAATTTATGGTAAATTTCTCTTTAAGTGGGAAGTTTTTGTCCCACTATAGATCATTGGATGAATCGTATGACACTATATTTAATCAATCTTATGACCGCCATTCAACAAGTGCGCCCTGTAGTGAAAAATATAACCCCAGGCTATCTTTTTCGGTTATGATTTTTTTTTTTTTTACTTTTTGTAATTGTTATGTATTACGACCCATATTTTACTTTTTAATTTTAAGTTTGATATTAAAATGTCTTTTATTTATTTTCTTATTGCATTATTGTATTCTAAACCTTTACTTACACCCTACTTTATATATCAGCCAGTCTTTTAATTCACATAATCACATCCCTCTCGCACCTAGTTGTTTTTTTTTTCCCCTTTTCCTTTTACACCAAACCACCGATTAACCTATTCCATACAAATCAAAGCTTATTGCTACTTTCAATCAAAATGGCTCTCCAAGAGTCGAAATTGTTAATTTTGTTCCTGCTTCTTTCGATCAAAATAGACACAACCTACGAGAATGCCACAAGTACTGTTTCATCGTCGTCATCCTCATCGCCGTCGTCGCCATGGTTGAAGAAAGTTGGGAACCGCCGGCCGAGACAAAGTGGGTGTTGGAACAGACCGTGGATGTGCAGCCGAGGAGAGTTCCCTCCGAGGAGTCTGTGTTGCCGGAATCGCTGTGTCGACGTGACATCGGACAGAAACAATTGTGGGTTCTGTGGTGTGACATGTCTCTTTAACATGCAGTGTTGTGCTCGTTTGTGCACCAACACAAACATTGATCCTTTTAACTGTGGTTCCTGTGGACATGTTTGCTCCTTCCCCAACTTGTGTGTGTTTGGTTTGTGTGGTTATGCTCAGTCGCTGCCATCGCGACCTCCAACATCACTGTCATGTCCTCCTCCGCCACCACCTCCCCCGTATCCTTCCCAAGGTCATGGGCCACATGAACTGTAACAAAGTTCGACTCAATCGGCAAATACAAGATCAAATTGACCATGACATGAGATTACGCACACATTTTACTCGCTAGAGTTCATTTTTTAGGTGTTTAATTAATTAATACATGATTATTTAGATATAGTTGTTTCCAGTAATTTATCTTTGATGAATTGAAAAGCTTAGTTAAAATGTGTGTGAAGCAAACAAGTCTTGTATGTGTTTAATATCTTTGTTCTAATTTTCCTTTCTTATCTTGCATTTTGTGATGGCTTCATTTTTGTATTGCAAGATAAACAGTGAAATTACTTGAGTTATTAATATATTTTGAGGGTTATGTAATATTCATCTTCATATACAGATACAGAAACTTATTCCGAATCCTCTTTAACTGCAAGTCCCAAATTTTTTTCCCATGATTTGTGTGATCATCATAGTTTAAATTTCTTTACGCAAGTGCTAGCTAGAGAAGATGAAAATGTATGGTTGGAGAGAGAGTGCAGAGTAATGAGTAAAAGAGATTAGAGAGAGGGAGGGAGGGAGGGAGAGAGGCCAATATGAATTAAGTTGCTTGAGCTTAATTATTAATATATTTAGAAACTGTCCACTGCATTCAACAAAATTTGTGGGAAAAAGGGTTCATGATATGTGTGATCCTAATTTGAAACTTGCTTAAGCAAAGCACCAGAGAAGGTCAGAAAAAGGTGAAAGTGGTCGGAAAGGAAGCTTTGGATGCAGTGTAAAGAGAAAAACATGGAGAGAAAATGAATCTACATGAAGTTACGAGTATAATTGAGTTTAATTAAGTACTCCTATTTAGGATTTTCATATATATATATATATGGACCTATTCAAATCCTCCCTAATCACGTCTTAATTTTTTTGGTCTAATACATGAAAAAGAGTCTCATGATGAGTGATCAAAATTTGAAACTTGCTCATGCAAGCACGACCAGATTGAATGTCTTTCTTTTGGGTCACCAACTGGATTTTGATAATTTTTTGAATACAAGGTTTTGTCAAGGGTCGTTGCCTAGAGGAATAGGCTTGTTTAGTAACTTATCTCTTCCGTCCCTCCTACGTGTTTTGTAACATCACATGTTTTGTCTAAAACATGAATTTCTTTTGAGCAAATATTTTTAACTAACTAAAAATTTTTTTAATTAATTAATAAAGTTATTCTCACTAATGACTTTTTATTAAGGGCAATTTTGATAAATAATTAAGGAAAAACTGCATTTAAATCCCAAATAAAAGAAAATACAACAAAAAGCTCCATTGAAATATCAAATTTACAGTAAAGCTCCGTGGGATATTTATGTAATATATTCTAAATGTGAAAAGTCCAAAATACCCTTAATGAATACACAATCATCCATTCCCTCTCTCTATTTAATTAATAGGGTCATTTTGGACTTTTCATATTTAGACTATATTGCAAAAATGTCCCACAAGACTTCACTGTAAATTTGCTGTTTCAAGGGACCTTTTTATCGTATTTTCTCTTGCTTGAGATTTAGGTGCAATTTTTTCAATAACTAATTTTAATTAACTCCATTAATTGATGTGAAGTTGTTATATGGTACTTATATTAACATAACATGTTTTGCCTAAAACATGAATTTCTTTTAAGAAAATATTTTTAACTAACTATAAATTTTTTTAATTAATTAATCAAGTTATTCTCATTAATGACTTTTATCGAGGGCAATTTTGATCTTTTATAAGAAATAACTAATTTTAATTAACTCCATTAATTGACGCCAATTTATATTAAAATTGTTTTATAATAATCCAACCAACAGGGTTGAGTCTAGCGAAAGGGGTTAGTCTCTTACAACGTGGCGAATCAATATTCAAATTTTGGTTGGAAGAGGTGTCAACATTTAGTACCTGATAGTGCCTTGAATATGATTGTTTCCAACAAGAAGATATATATACTCTGAAAAAAAAAATAGTAATCCCATATTGAAGGACCCTGACCCTTCACAAATAGCTATTCATTGGAATGAAATACATTGTCAAGAAATGACTTCCATCAAACACCATATAAAAGAAAGTTTCGATGGAAAGATGGAAAGAAAAGTGAGGGGAAAATATGGAAGGAAATACTAAGATTGAAAACTTCCAAAAATAGTAAAAAATTTACTTTTTTTTGCAAGTTTTCTCTTTTGATTTTCTCTTAATCCAAACATAGGTAAAACGCTTTCATTTCCCTGGTTAAGTCCAAAGTAAAACAAAACCACCCAAAAAAAAAAAAAAAGCCTTAGAAATTGATATATTTAAATAAGTTTAGTTTCCATAGCACTCTCCAACGGATGCCATCTCTTGCCCAAAATCTGCATAATAAATCATCAAGCCACACCCATCAGTTCAACAATATATAAAATGAATTAGACCAACTAGCTAAATTCTAACATCAAATAGAGAAATAAATTAAGGGTAATAACAAATTCAATTACCTCATCAAGTTCATAACAGCATTATTGCTTGTGAGTTGTTATTGCACACATGAAAATCTTTGTTGCACATAAGAAACCAACCACAATCTTCGATGCTAAACTCTTTTTCAACCTTAATTTTCAATTCGAGTTGGATGGATTCACCTCTTAGATGTCGCCAAAACTTGTGAGTATTGATCAAAGGGAAAAATGCTATGTAAAGATGAGGGATTGAATATGCTTTTCCAACATAAAATACATGTGGTGGTTCCTCAAAGCTTTCATCTTCATCAAGAGCTCTAAATCCCCCAGAAAATTTGGATCTTGAGCAGTAATATAATGCCTTCTTGCTTTTTACCACCATGCATACAGCAATTCCCCACAATTCACTCCCATAGCGAAAATTAGGGATGTCCACTGTTATAGATAAACTTCCCCCAAAGGGATCAATTTGAAATTTTTGCTCTTTAAACACTGCAGTTGGGATCTTATCTCCTGAAATATGCAGGAAAATGACTTCATGTAGGAGAAGACTACATCCCTGCAACAAAGAAAAAGTCAATTAAGTTTATTGATAAATTCAAAGACATATGCTAGGAGACATTACAAGAAACTAATGGTGAAAAATGAAGTACTAAGGGTGTTTTGAAGAGACAAGTCTTCTCTCCTAATCTTTTGGTCTCGTCGAATCCATATGCATACAAAGTGGATCTACTTTGTGTGCATCTGTAGAGGACAAAATCATTTGGTTTGAGATCACCGGAACCGCTTTGAAATATGTTTCATAGCGAAATTAGAGTGAGATGGAAATGAGAGGTGCAAGCCCTGCTCTTTTATCCCTCTCCTATCTTTCTCTAACTCTATTCTTCTAAAATAGTTCAAACTTCAAAGAAGTTAGATTCAAAGATGAAGAGAATGACAGAGAAGACAGAATTCTCCAATGTCCCTTCAAATCTCCAATCAATGAATGAGATTTAAATCTGATATATATATATATATATATATAAAGATGGTGACGAACCTTACAGACTAGCAGTGATTCAAAGAGATGTTGAATGTCCAACAAGGGTTCAATAGAAGGACAGCAACCTGCATATACTCTAATTAAATTAGGTGGAAGCTGAGGAATAGACTGAAGCTCAACAAAATTACTCAAGTCAAATTGTTCAAGTTTGAGAACATTGGAGATGCAGCCAACAGGTAGGGAAGTAAAATTGTTTCCCCTCAGATTAAAATCCATCAATGATGATAAGCCACTTAAATCATTAGGTATTGCTCCATCATACAGATTGCTGAAACTTAAATCCAGTTTTCTTAATGAAGAAAGGCCTGCAAAAGAATTTGGCAACTTCAATCCCTTGGATGCTACAGAATTCCCCAGAAAGCGACCTATTAAATGACCAAAGTAACCGAAGAAGCTCCATGAATTCCAAGCTTGCCAGTTGCATCCATGGAGATATAGCTCCTGAAGATTTGTCAAATGAACAATGGAAGAGGGTACTTCTCTTATATTAGTTCCACTCAGATCAAACATGTATAGACATTTCATGTTTTCTCCGAATTCAGGAATTGAGCATCCATAAAGAGAAAAGTCTTGCAGAGAGTTCAGTTCCAATTTCCTTGGAAGGGTCGTGAGATTTTGGCACCCTCTCAAATTCAACTTAACTAGCTTCTTGAGCTGCCCAAGAGAGCCATGAACCTTTACCAGATTTATGCAATGCTCAAGAAACAATCTTTCAAGGTTTGGAACTCCCTTGAAATCTGGAGTCTCAATTAGCTCCTTGGAGAAACTCAAGTCCATGAACTTCAACGTTCCTAAAAACTGATTAAAAAGAAAAAGCGAACATATATGTAGATATATATCAGCTTCATCCAAAATTTTGTGATAAAATAAAGTAACTCTCTTTGATCATAAAAGGAGTGTCCATGGAAATTACCGGTCTTCCATTCCAAAGTTTCCTGATTCTGCTACGATGTAAGGTAAGCTCCACAAGCTGATATAGTTGGTCAATATTGCGAGGCAGAGAAGCTTCCAAAGGATATTTCTCCCATATGAGGTGTAGTAGGAAGACAATTGAGACCATGCCAAAGATGCACATTACTTAAGTAGAGTAATCTAAGATTACTCATCCTTGAGAAGCAATCAGGGTGCCAATTCGCTTCATATGGTCGCCTTAGATTCAGAACTATACTTTGAACATTCTTGCTTCCCTGATAAACATGAAGAGATGTTATTAGAAAATCAAGACTGAATATAAGTATACATTTGGAAATAAGATAATCAGTTTATTATGAGTCAAAAATCCATAACTTACTGCATTTCCTCTAAACACTTGATCAATCTGTTCCCAAGACCACAATCTACTGCGTTTACCAGCATCACTAGGAGATTCCTGCAAGACAATGTTTTTCCCCATCTCCTGAAGCAAATCATGCATATGTACATATTCTTGGCCATTGAATGAAAGGTAAGTACTCAACAATGATTTTTCAATTAGAACTTGGATTCCAATTGTTGGCTGAAGGCCACGATTTTCCAATATTCTAGTCACTTCAACTTTCTTCTTCCAATTAAAAAAGCATGAAATATCTAAGAATATTGTCTTGTACTCTTCATCATCTAGCCCATCATAACTTATTCGAAGTATCTTGAAAATATCTTTATGTAAATTTTGCTGCTTTAACTTGCGCAATGTGTCTCTCCATTCAGATATACTTCTTTTACAAAGAAATGAGCCCAGCACTTGGAGTGCTAAAGGAAGACCACCTGCAAAATCAACCACCTTTTTGGACAAGTCCCAATAACCTTGTGGAGGATAATCCATTTTAAATGCATGCTTACACAAGAGATTGAGAGATTCACCTCTTCCTAGCATCTTCATTTCATACTTCTCAAATTGATCATAAGCTGTCAACAAGTGTATATCTCTTGTAGTCACAAGAATTCTGCTTCCATCTCCAAACCAATCTTTGTCCCCAACTAAATTCTGTAGTTGACTTATATGACTTACGTCATCAAGAACAATAAGAACTTTTTTATTGCATGAAAAGCTTCTTATTGCCTCAACTCCATCATAGGAGTCATTGATTTCACTGTGTCCAAGTTGAAGACCAGAAAGTAACTTCTTCTGCAAGTAAACCAAACTACTGCTTTCTGAATCCTCCCTTACATTGGCAAGAAAGCAACTGGTTTCAAATTTGTTTTGAATTGCCTCATAAACAACCCTAGCAAGAGTTGTTTTGCCTATTCCGCCCATACCCCATATTCCTATAAAACTTTTATGATTTAACTCTATCTTCAAAAGAGAGACCAATGCATCCACCTTTGATTCAAGTCCAACTAAATGAGCAAAATTAGATGGCAATTTAAAGCGCAATTTGGTCCATATTGCTTTAGCAATATTTTCTATGATTTCTGCTTCATGCCTACGAATTTACATAGATCAAATTAGAAATAATAGTCAAATCACAATTAATTAAGGGGGAATGACATTTAGGTCCCAAAAGCCTGAATTAATGATAGTTAGGTTCTGGACAAATTCTTCTAAAAAGAATTGCAAATATCGATTCAGACAGTTGCAGAAAGAGTTACATTTAAAACATAAATATCTAATTTGTAATTGAACTTCCTGAATTTCCAGTTGCTTGAGTCAATATTTACAACTCATTTAAAAAAAAAAAATTGTCCGGGACTTAACTATCATTAATTTGGTCTTTTGGGACCTAACAGCCATTCTTCCTTTAATTAATGCAGAGGATTGGTGGGCATGTATAGAATATGACTAGCATTAGCCGTGAAAAGGTACGTAAAATGGCGAAAACGAGGGAAATTTTTTGGAAGAATTACAGCTAGGTCTCAGACAAAAAAGAAAATGAAAAAATGGTCCTAAGAAATTATCAACGGAAGCTCCTGGAGTTGTCAATAACTTGCACCCGAGGTTGTTAACGGGACTATTTTTTCATTTTGAGATATTAAGGGACCATTTTTTATTTTTCCTCTTATTTGGAGCCTGGCTGTAATTCTCTCAAATTTTTTCTAGCGTGGCCCCACAGCCTTTTAAAGAATGAATTAGCACATTTAATCAACTCAAACAATATGAAGGAACATTTACCATTTCTAAATTTCGTCCAAGTAATGTTATTGATGATATAAAATTAATATTAAAGTTTCTTACATACAAAAAATACTCCATCCGTTTAAAAATATAAGTTTTAAATTTGTGAAGGGGTCTGGTATTTTTTTAATAAGCTACACCTTGAATCAATGCTATCAATTTAAGTGTTTTTTCCCAATTTTGCCACACGCCCTCTTATTACCTTTTCCTCATGTATAGTCTTTCATCCTTTTTCAGTTTTTCCCACCTTATCTTTTTATAAAGAAGGGTATATTAAAAAAAAAATAGGGAGATTTACACTTTGATCTCAACAAAAAAAAAATAAAAAAATGGTAATTGTAGATTACAAAATAAAAAAAATATTTCTATTAATAACTTCAGGAGTCTGTATTGACAATTCGTTAACAACTCCAAGAGTCTGTATTGACAACTCCATAGGACCATTTTTTTATTTTACAATCTATAGAAATTATTTATTCATTCCTCTTTTTTCTTGAGACCTGAGTGTAATTCTCTCAAAAAAATATAGTATATATCTTATTTATTATTTTTAATTAATTTTAACTGATGCTTTCGTACACAAGCCAGTTATTGGAAGCTTATGCTCATATTTTAAACAGCACGAAGTATAATTTTAAGTAAGCGAAACACAATATTAAGCTTGTAATGAACATGCCCTTAATTAAATTGCATTGTGGTGTGGAGTACCAGAGTAGAATGTAAGAACTTACTTGTTTGTAGCATCCCAACCAGCGAAGTTTGCAACTTGTGTTAAAGCTCTTCTCCAGTTTCTGACCTTACAATCTGGAAATTTTCCTTCAAGTTTCTCAAGAGCTTTCCGAATAATTCCCTTTTGATGCCGTACATCAGACGGATCTACGCTATAAAAAACTGGGAAAACCGTCAGGTTTTGTTTGGATTCAACAATTCGTTGCAGTTCATCCAAACACCAAGAGGAGGAAGCATAATCCTGGGAGAGAATGACGATTGCGAAGAGAGATTCGTCAATCGCCTTCATGAGTTTCTGCGAAATTACTTGACCTCGCTCGATTTGTTGATCGTCCCTGAAAATGACGATCCCTTTTCGCTGCAACGCAGCGTACAAGTGATCGGTGAAGTTTCTGCGAGTGTCTTCTCCTCTGAAACTCAAGAAAACGTGATAATTCCATGGAGCCATTAAAGGAGAAGAAGAGGATCGAGTAATGGTTATTATGGAAGAAGACAAGGAGCAGATTCATTTTGGGTTTTCTTTTTGTAAAAAAAAAAAAAAAAAAGATTCATTTTGGGTTTTCGTTTTCCCCTCTTTTATAATCCCAATCCCTAATAACTTACTTTTGGTTTTCTTTCTCATTTTTCTGCTGTGTGGTAACATTTCTTCTTTCTGCAGAAGAACACCCGCCGACGACACGGCATTAAAAATATATATGTCTTCATCTTTCGGTGTAGCTCTCAACTGTATGGGCCAATCATAAGGGTCAAGGCTTGGGAGTATGCTAAAGAAATAATAAAAAATATATAAATTCCACACTTTCGCTAGCATTTTTTGGGGAGAATTGTGAAAAAATACTCAAGTGGGAATTTAATTGTCAAGTGGGACCTTGATGTGTAAACGATCTTCTAGTTGTATAGAATATCTTTCTTTGTGTGCAGACGATCTTCCCTGTGTGCAATATTCTTTTCTATGTGTGTGTAAAATATCTTCCTTTATATGCAGAAGATCTTCTCTTATGTGTAAATGATCTTCCCAAATCCCATTTAACAATTAATGGGCCAGTAACATCTTTTTTCACAATTCTCCATCTTTTTTTAATAAAATGATGAAGGGAAAATTCCAAAAAACTACATGGAAAATTATAAAAGGATAATTCAATACATTGAAAATGGGAAAGGACAGATAACGCAGGTGTCAGACAGGCAGAGGAATCTGTCCTTTTGAAATCTCGGCCAAATAACGAAAATGCCCTTCAGCCCTCAGTAGAAATAACAACATAAGAGTTGTTAATGGCGAATTCGGAGTTGTTAATGGCGAGATAAGTGTTATTATTGACCCTAAAACTTGTTAATTGTGAAAGAAGAAATTGGAGTTGTTAATTAAGAGATAAGTGTTGTTATTGGCTTTGAAATTTATTAAGTGTGAAAAAAGAAATTGGAGTTGTTAATATCGAATCTGAAGTTATTAATTAAAAGATAGGTGTTGTTATTTTGAATTGGAGGAAGAAAGTAGAGTTGTTAATGTAGAATATGGTGTTGTTAATAAAGGGAAATGAGTTGTTATTAGCCTTGAAACTTGTTTAGTGTGAAAGAAAAAATTAGAGTTGTTAATGTCGAATCCAGAATTGTTAATTAAGAAATAGGTGTTATTATTGACCCTGAAACTTGTTTCGTGTGAACGAAGAAATTGAAGTTGTTAATGTCGAATCCGGAGTTGTTAATTAAGAGATGGATGTTGTTATTGGCCTTGAAACTTGTTAATTGTGAAAGAAGAAATTGGAGTTGTTAATGTTGAATCTGGAGTTGTTAATTAAGAGATAGGTGTTTTTATTGGCCTTAAAACTTGTTAATTGTAAAAGAAGAATTAAAGTTGTTAATGTTAAAATTCGGAGTTGTTAATTACAAGGATCATGTTATTCTGAATTGGGGGGTGGAATGCTGAAGGGCATTTTCGTCATTTGGCCGAGATTTCAAAAGGACAGATTCCTCTGCCCATTTGACACCCGCCTAATTTGTCTTTTTCCATTTTCAATATATTAAATTATCCTTTTATAATTTTCAATATAATTTTTTGAGATTTTCCCAATGATGAATTAGGTATGAAATGAACAAAAGTTATATAAAATAAAGCACCGACGGCACGGCATTAAAAATGGATCCGGCTCCCGTCCGCTGCCCCCCATCCGCTGCCTCAATCTGGGCCGTTGAAATAAGATTTCAACGGTCCAGATTTAATATATTATAAAAATAATATTTTTATTTTTATTATAATAATATTATTTTTATAATAAAGGAAAACTATGGACCGTTGAGATCTGATTTCAACGGCCCAGATTGAGGCAGCGGATGGGCAGTGGATGGGGTGCAGCGGACGGGAGCCGGTTCCATTAAAAATATATATGTCTTTTCATTCAAAAAATAAATACATACATATGTGTGTGTGTCTTCATCTTTCGGTGTATATGGCAAAAAATAAATCTTTCGGTGTAGCTCTTTAACTGTATGGGTCAATCATAAGGGTCAACGCTTGGGAGTATACTAAAGAAATAATAAAAAATATATACATTCCACACTTTCGGTAGCATTTTTTTTTAATAAAATGATGAATTAGGCATGAATGAACAAAAGTTATATTACGCACACATTTTACTTGCTAGAGTTCACTGTTTTACGTGTTTAATTACTTAATATATGATTATTTAGATATAGTTGCTTCCAATAATTTATCTTTGATGAATTGAAAAGCTTAGTTAACATGTGTGAAGCAAACAAATCTTGCATGTGTTTAATATCTTTGTTTTAATTTTCCTTTCTTATCTTGCATTTTGTGATGGCTTTGTTTTTGTATTGCAAGATAAACAATGAAATTTCTTGAGTTATTAATATATTTTGAGGGTTATGTTAATATTCATCTTCATATACAGATACAGACTTGTTCCGAATCCTCTTTAACTGCAAGTCCCAAGTTTTTTCCCCCATGATTTGTGTGATCATCATAGTTTTAAATTTCTTTACGCAAGTGCTAGCTAGAGAAGATGAAAATGTATGGTTGGAGAGAGAGTGAAGTGTAATGAGTAAAAGAGATTAGAGAGAGAGAGAGAGAGAGAGAGAGAGAGAGAGAGAGGGAAAAAGGCCAATATGAATTAAGTTGCTTGAGCTTAATTATTTATATATTTAGACACTATGCACTGTATTCAACAAAATTTGTGGGAAAAGGGGTTCATGATATGTGTGAACCTAATGTGAAACTTACTTCCGCAAAGCACTAGAGAAGGTCAGAAGAAGGTGAAAATGGTTGGAAAGGAAGCTTTGAACATATATATATATATATATATATAAATATATGCGCACTTTAGATGGGGTGTAAAGAGAAATACATGGAGAGAAAAATGAAGCGATTAAATATTTAGGATTTTCATAATACTATTCAAATCCTCCCTAATCACGTCTTAACATTTTTGTCTAATACGTGAAAGAGAGTAATTTCATGATATGTGTGATCATAAGTTGAAACTTGCTTATGCAAGCACTAGATTGAATCACTCCTTCTGTGTCATCAACTGGATTTTGATCCTTTTTTGAATACAAGGGTTTTGTGATTTGTCAATGATCGTTGCCTAGAGGCATAGCCTTGTTTATAAACCTATTGTTGCATAATACATACCTGTTTAATCATTATTATAAAAAAACCCCTACCTATTTATTTTAAACTGTAATCGTTTTCAAAGTTTAGAGGATGAAAAGTTTTCACGTCTATCAATAAATGCACTTCTTGAAATTCAGACTCGTATTCTCCTTCTTATAAGAATAAGACTAGTTATCACCTCAACCACCAACTTGTTGATCCTCTTACATGTTTTATAATATAATATGTTTTGTCTAAAATACAAATTTTTTTCTAAAAAAAATATTTCTAACTATAAAAATTATTAAATAATTAACTAAGTTCTTCGGATTACTAACTTTTCTTGAGGGTAATTTTAATATTTTACAAGAAATAACTGGTTTTAATGAACTTTATTAATTGACATAAAGTTGATATTAGGCACTTCTAATGAGATTAGACGGGAGTATATTTTTGAGCTTTTGGGCCCCTTAAAAGCGTCATAGGGAGAGCAAGAGTCCAACATTATTATTGGGTTTTTTTGTGGGCCTTGTAGCATCCGCTACATAATTTGAGTCCAAAATGATTGTTGTGCCATTTTCCATATAGGCCTGAGCACAATTCACGCCATGGTACTTTATAAAGTTTTTGGCGCCAATTCATATTAAAGTTGTTTTATAGGAGTAGTAATCCTAAATTGAAGGACCACGCCCCTCACAAACAGTTATTCACTGGAATGAAATAGTACTCGTAATACATCGTCAAGAAATGGCTTCCATCAAACCCCTTATAAAACAAAATTCACACTAAAAACACTTTCATTTCCACGGCTAAGTCTAAATTAAACCCAAAAAATAAGAAGAAACCTTAGAAATTGATATTTAATTAAGTTGAGTTTCCATGGGCACTATCCAACGGATGGCATCTCTTGCCCCAAATCTGCATAAGAAATCGTCAAGCCACATCGATCAATTCAACAATGTACAGAATGAATGGGACCAGCTAATTAAATTGTAATACATCAAATAGAGAAATAAATGAAGGGCGATAATAACAAAATCAATTACCTCATCAAGTTCATAACAGCATTATTGCTTGTGAATTGCTATCATGAAAAGCACGAGTGGCAGTGCTTGTATCGCACACATCAAAATCTTTGTTGCACATAAGACGCCAACCACAATCCTTGATGCTAAACTCTTTTTCAACGTTAATTTGCAATTCAAGTTGGTGGGATTCACCTCTTAGATGTCTACAAAACTTGTGAGTATTGATCAAAGGGAAAAATGCTATATAAAGATGAGGGATTGAATATGCTTTTCCAACACAAAATACATGCTGCGGTTCCTCGAGGCTTTCATCTTCACCAACAGCTGTGAATCTCCAAGAAAAATTGGATCTTGAGCAGTAATATAATGCCTTCTTGCTTTTTACCACCAGGCATACAGCAATTCCCCACAATTCACTCCCATACTGAAAATTTGGGATGCCCACTATTATAGATACACTTGTTCCAAAGGGATCAATTTGGAATTTTTGCTGCTTAAAAACTGCAGTTGGGATCTTTTCTCCTAAAATATGCAGGAAAATGACTTCATGTAGGAGAAGACTACATCGCTGTAACGGAGAAAAAGTCAACTATTAAATATATAGATAAATTCCAGACATATAATTAGGAGACATTGCAAGAAACTAGAGGCGAAAATGAAGTAAAAAGGATCTTTTAAGTGATCAGTCTTCTCTCCTAATATTTTAGTTTTGTCGAATCCATATGCATACGAAAAGGCTTCCTGAACCACTTTGAAACATGATCACTCTCCTATTTTTAATACCTTCATCGTCCCTCCCATCATTGAATGAGATTTAAATCTGATATATATGTATATGTGAAGAAAGAAAGATGGTGACAAAACCTTATAGACAAATAGTGATTCAAAGAGATGTTCCATGTCCAATAGGGGTTCAATAGACGGACAGCAACCTGCATATACTCTAATTAAATTAGGTGGAAGCTGAGGAATTGACTGAAGCTCGACACAATTACTCAAGTCAAATTGTTCAAGTTTGAGAAGGGTGGAGATGCAGCCAACAGGTAGGGAAGTAAAATTGTTTCCCCTCAGATTAAAATCCATCAATGATGATAAGCCACTTAAATCATTAGGGATTGCTCCATCATACAGATTGCTGAAACTTAAATCCAGTTTTCTTAATGAAGAAAGGCCTACAAAAGAATTTGGCAACTTCAAACCCTTGGATGCTACAGAATTCCCCAGAAAGCGACCTATTAAATGACCAAAGTAACCGAAGAAGCTCCATGAATTCCAAGCTTGCCAGTTGCATCCATGGAGATATAGCTCCTGAAGATTTGATAAATGAACGATGGAAGATGGTATTTTTTTTACATTAGTTCCACTCAGATCAAAGATGGATAGACATTTCATGTTTTCTCCAAATTCAGAAAGCTTTTCAAGTTTTGAGCATCCATAAAGAGAAAAGTCCTGCAGAGAATTCACTTCCAATTTCCTTGGAAGGGTCCTGAGATTTTGGCAGCCTCTCAAACTCAACTTAACTAGCTTCTTGAGCTGCCCAAGGGACTCATGAACCTTAACTAGATTTATGCAATGCTCAAGAAACAATCTTTCAAGGTTTGGAACTCCCTTGAAATCTGGAGTCTCAATTAGCTCCTTGGAGAAACTCAAGTCCATGAACTTCAACATTCCTAAAAACTGATCAACAAACAGAGAATATATATATTAGCTTCATCCAAAATTTACCCTTTAATTATAAAAAAGTGTGTGGATGGAAATTACCGGTCTTCCATTCCAAAGTTTCCTGATTCTGCTACGATGTAAGGTAAGCTCCACAAGCTGATATAGTTGGTCAATATTGCATGGTAGAGCTTCCAAAGGATATTTCTCCCATTTGACAACTTTCAAAGTAGTAGGAAGAGAATTGAGACCATGCAAGAGATTCACATTACTTAAGTAGAGTAATCTAAGATTACCCATCTTTGAGAAGCAATTCGGCTGCCAATTTGCTTCATATGCTTGCTTTAGATTCAAAACTATACTTTGAACATTTTTGCTTCCCTGGTAAACATGAAATCAAGATTGAATATAAGCATACATTCGGAAATAATGTAATTAGTTTAATTAGTAAGAGTTTGGCACATATAAAAATCCAAGAACTTACTGCATTTCCTCTAAACACTTGATCAATCTGCTCCCACGTCCACAACCTACTGCGTCTGCCAGCATCACTTGGAGATTCTTGCATAACAATGTTTTTTCCCATCTCTTGAAGCAAATCATGCATATATACATATTCTTGGCCATTGGATGAAATGTAAGTGCTCAACAATGATTTTTCAATTAGAACTTGGATTCCAATTGTTGCATGAAGACCACAATTTTCCAATATTTTAGTCACTTCAACTCTTTTCTCCCAATTAAAAAAGCATGCAATATCTAAGGATATAGTCATGTACTCTTCATCATCTAGCCCATCATAGCTTATTCGAAGTATCTTGAAAATATCTTTATGTAAATTTCGCTTTAACTTATTCAATGTGTCTCTCCATTCAGCTGTACTTCTTTTACAAAGAAATGAGCCCAACACTCGGAGAGCTAAAGGAAGACCACCTGCATAAACAACCACCTTTTTGGACAATTCCCAATAACCTTGTTGAGGATAATCCGTTTTAAAAGCATGCTTACACAAGAGATTGAGAGATGCACCTCTTCCTAGCATCTTCATTTCATACTTCTCAAATTGATCGTGAGCTGTCAACAAGTGTATGTCTCTTGTAGTTACTAAGATTCTACTTCCATCCCCAAACCAATCTTTATCTCCAACTAAACTCTCTAGTTGTCTTATATGACTCACGTCATCAAGAACAATAAGAACTTTTTTATTGCATGAAAAGCTTCTTATTGCCTCAACTCCATCATAGGAGTCATTGATTTTAATGCCTGTTCCTTGATGAAGAAGAGCAGAAAGAAACTTCTTTTGCAAGTAAACCAAACCCTTTCTTTCTGAATCCTCCCTTATGTTGGCAAGAAAGCAACTAGTTTCAAACTTGTCTCGAATTGCCTCATAAACAACTCTAGCAAGAGTTGTTTTGCCTATTCCGCCCATGCCCCATATTCCTATAAAACATTTATGATTCAGCTCTATCTTCATAAGAGAGACCAATGTGTCCACCTTTGATTCAAGTCCAACTAAATGAGCAAAATTAGGTGGCAATTTAACACGCAATTTGGTCCATATTGCTTTAGCAATATCTTCTGCAATTCCTGCTTCATGCCTACGAATTTACACATACCAAATTAGAAATGATAGTTGTTTAAGTGGAAATCTCAATTAATTAAGGGGAATGACAGTTGGTTTCCAAAAGATTGATTTAACGACAATTAGTTCCCCGGCAAAGTTTTTGAAAAAATGAATTGCAAATGTTGCAGACTAAAAACTATATTTTAAACTTACATGTCTCATATGCAACTGAGACTAAAAATTTGTTGTCATTCTCTCGTCACCTAATGTAGAGGATTGGTGAGCATATATAGAATACGACTAGCATTAGCCGTGAAAAGACATATAAAATGGAGAAAAACAAGGGGGGTTTTTTCTGACGTGGCTAAAGAATTGCAATGTTGCCAGAAATGTCAGGAATGTTCTCCGTTTCTAAATTTCGTCCAACTAGTATTATTGATGATATAAATAGTAAACACTACTAACTACGTGACTTTTTGCAATCTTAAAAAAAATATAATTTTAAGTGAACCATAACTTGTCATTGTGTGTGATGTACAAGAGAGTAGAATTAAAAAACTTACTTGTTTGTAGCATCCCAACCAGCTAAATTTGCAACTTGTGTTAAAGCTCTTCTCCATCTTCTGACCTTACAATCAGGGAATTTTCCTTCATGTTTCTCAAAAGCTTCCCTAATAATTCCCTTTTGTTGTCGAACATCAGACGGATCTACGCCATAAAAAACTGGAAAAATTGTCAAGTTTTGCTTGGATTCAACAATTTTTTGCAGTTCATCCAAACACCAAGAAGAGAAAGCATAACCCTGGGAGAGAATGACAATCGCAAACAGAGATTCGTCAATAGCTTTCATGAGTTTCTGGGAAATAACTCGTCCTCGCTCGAGTTCTAGGTCGTCCCTGAAAGTGACGATCCCTTTTCGCCGCAACGCAGCGTACAAGTGGTCGGTGAAGTTTGTGCGAGTGTCTTCCCCTCTGAAACTCAAGAAAGCGTGATAATTGATCAGCGCCATTACAGGAGAAGATGGAAGTAATTGTTATGGAAGACAAGGGGCAGATTCATTATGAGTTTGATTTTTTTTTTTCCCTCTTTTATAATCCACAAAAATACCCTAATTAATTACCTTTCGTCTTCTTCCTGAGTTATGACTGACTGAAGCTTCAACGAAGACGAAGGGAGCCATTTTTCTTCTTTCTGCCGACCACTCACCGGCCTCTGCTCTTGTCTTCATCTTTCGGTGGCCCTCTTAATTGTGCGGGCCAAGGGTCAATGTTTGGGGCGGTGCAAGTTCAATCGGAAGCCAAAGATATGATATAGAAATATATCAGGGTTAAAGTGTAAATCTACACTAAAACTTTCTGTAGGTGCAAAAACTGAAAAACATACAAAAGGTTTTCAAAATGGTGTAAAGATGACATGGTGGTTAAGTCAACGATAATAAACATATGAACCAAGAAAATGGTGTAAAATTAGATATGAAATTTTCAAATGATGCAAAAATACACATCAAGTTTTTAGTGGCTAAAGCATTTCTTGCACCATTTTAGAAATTTCATGTGAACTATTTTTGCACCATTTTCTTGACCTTACATGTTTGTCAAATAGTCAATGTTAGTTGGCATAACAGTCATGACATTTTTATATCATTTTGAAACCTTCATGTGTATTTCATGCCCAAGGAAAGTTTATGGTGTTGATGCCCCAGGTGGAATACTTCATGAGTAGGTTTGCTCCTTTTTCCAATATAAATTGAACACTTTTGGTTAAAGCATGGAAAAATAAAAGGTAAGATTTAATTTTGTCCCATAAATTATTATGTACCAGTAATGTTGCCCTAAAAGATTTTCCTGGATTTAATGTCACTCTAGTCGTTATCTAAATTAAGTTTAATCATTAGTTGACTAGATATATTGAGTTAATAAGTCCATGTGTCATTCACATTATTTTAGCTAAAGTGGCAAATTGCCTCAGAAGTTTTCATTCAAAGAGTAATGTTGCCTATAAAAGTTTGTTGGATTTAATATCTAGAAGTTTCCCAATTATTGCAATGTTGCCTTGATTATTATTTAAGTTAAATTTATTCGTTAGTTAACCCAATATGTTGAGTTGATCAGAGGTGAAAATAGACTAAGCTTTACATAAACACAATAGGCTTGGACCTATAATAGATATTCAAAGCTTGAGTCTAAGTTTGAACTTGTATATAGGTTTTTTTGTAGGCCTAAGTTTGGGCCTTCAAAAGGCTTGTTTAAAGGCCTTCTTAAATTGTAAGCTTTTAAATAATATTTAAAGCCCGAGTCTCCAAATTCATATATAACCCTTCAGGCTTATTCATAATTCTACAATATATCCTAAAAGCCTAATATCCATGCTTGTCATAATATTAGGGCTTAGTAAGGAAAAAATAATAATGTCTAGTGAAAATAATTGTCTGAGCAAATAGAAATAAAAAAAAATTAACCATCTGTTGACTAATGAGATATATTTTCTAAAATTGACCAAATATAACAAGCAACATGTAAAACTAGATTTTACTTCTTTTACTTTTTCCATATAAATTGAGACAAACTCCTCTCGCTAAGATTATCATTTGACATTAAAATAAACTCATAACAATTATTATATTTTAGTAGACGATACAAATCAGGGGAGAGGGAGTGAGTTTCTGTTGCTATCTCAAGTGATCAAAGAGAAGAGAAGTAGGTGTGAATGATTGATGCAAAAGCAAGGGTCGAGTGTAATAAAGATGTGATATAAAACTTAGAATTAAAGTTAAGTTGATAAATTTACAAATAATTTATAAAATTATTTAGATAATATTATATATACTTATATAATAGTATAAATTAGAAAAAATTAAATAGGTCAAGCCTTATAAAAATAGTTCTATCATGTTTATATAAATTAAATAGACCTGGTCTATTTATTAAATAGGCTAGGCTAGACTTTTTGTGAGCTAGCTAGGACGTAGGCTCCTATTAGGGGCCTAACCTATTTCCATTATTAGAGTTGACAAACACAACAACATTAAAGATTCCAAATTGTAGCATAATCTATTATCATTTCTTACATTGAAACTTATTATTACATTGCTACTCAATTGTTATAAAACTTTTAAATGATTAGTTTCTTGAGACCTTATACTAATTCTCCTAGAAATTTTAATAAGGCCTTGGGTTGCAATTGATTTGTTAAGCCCTTATTGTGGCACAATGGATCACACTTTGAAGAGAAGGACCACGTCATCATTTCTCTCTTTTATTTTTTTTTCCAGTAATATAATAATTTGAAAGTCTCGAAAGGAACATTGGAATTCTTACATGCATAAAAATGAAATGGATTCCTTACTATATAGATGGATGGCCATCATTCATTAGATCATATATTCAAATTAAAATTGAACGAGGATCTAGATTTTATTTTATTAAATTTAGATGATCGAGACACAACTTCTTTTTTTTTTTTGAAGAGGGTGGATTATTGTAAAGAACCTCGTATAGATAGGATCTTCTTGAAGAGAATAAATTTTCAAAACTATCACAATACTTAGTCTCACACCCACATGATGCATATAGTCAAATAAATCCCTAACGAACATAAACTAGAAACCAAGTGGAAACAACCAAGAAATCATGTCTCTATCTGTTACAGAATTATGTGTAACTTACATATATACAGGTAACATAGTAAAAACGCGTCCACAATTCCCGAAACCGTGTGCAACGACAAGGTAAGAGGATTACACTTTATTTGACTTGTGCAAACAACTCGCAAGCGAACGACTGTGTGTCAAACATATCTATGATTCATATGTAAATTGTTTATATTATATAGTATATGTATATGTATATATAACTCATGACCAGGTCCCGTCATGAGTTATATGCTGCATTGCAGCGAAAAGGGATCGTCACGTTCAAGGACGACCAAGAGCTCAAGAGTGGAGAGCTTATTTCGGAGAGACTCATGAAGGCTATTGAGGAATCTATGTTTGCCATCATTGTTCTCTCCGAACACTATGCTTCTTCGTCTTGGTGCCTGCTTGAGCTGCACAAGATCGTTGAATCTAGACATGATTTGGATCGAACAGTTTTCCCAGTTTTCTACGATGTTGATCCTTCTTATGTAAGACATCAAAAGGGAAGTATTGCATGCCATGGCTTTTGAGAAACATGAAGAAACATTTGCAGAAGAAAAGGTTCAGAGTTAGAGAAGCTCTCACCAAGGTGGCTAACTTAACTGGTTGGGAAACTAAAAATAGGTATGTTTTCAACTCCTTTGTGATTTATTAGAGTTTTTGTATTATATGTAGATTTTGTTATAATTTATTGTTTTTGACTCATAAGCCTAGCTAACATGTGAGCTATTGAGGTTAAATTTGGTTTTAAATATATCAGTCCACTTTTTCCCTTGTATTTATCATTTCTCATGAAATTACTTTTATCGATAATTTCCATACCATTAATGGGATAGTTCTAAGTAAATATGATATTTTAGAAAAACCAATACATATTTTTTTATCAATAATTAATTTAATTAATTTCTTAGTATCTATAAATTAGTTATTTGGTTTTTATATAAATGACCCGAGAAGTAATATTTTGCATATGTTCTTAATAACAAGTACTCAATATTTACTTCTATTTTTTTAAGAAAATTATAGCTAGAACAATACTTTTCTATTTTCAAAAATCATATCGTTTTGAGAAAAGTTAAGCAACGTATTAGTTAACGATGTTTGGTGTACGTACCTTCACCAAAACAAAGTTGTTGCTTAAAAATCCTTAATTCAAATATTATGTAGCCAGGTCAGACCTAAGCCAACTACTTTGAAATTCTCAGGACTTAATTTGTTTCAATCATAATAAAACCAAATATAAACTGAGATACTAATCTTTGGATCAATAATAAAAACCAAGAATCTCTTGTCGTATACATGTGCCCTCTGTTGGCATGAAGTGGATATAATTGAAGACATTACAGCAGCAGTATGGACTCAGTTAAGCGTTAAATTACCATCAAACATTGACCATTTACTTAGAATCCGACCGCAAGCAAACGAGTTGATCTCTCTTTTAAAAATAGAGTTAGATCATAAATGCTTCATACGAATATGGGGCATGGGAGGGACAGGTAAAACAACTCTCGCTCGGGTTGTTTATGAAGCAATCCAAAGCAAATTCGAGATCACTTGCTTTCTTCCTAATATCAGAGAGAATTTATTAATGGATACCACTCGTGGTTTGATTGACCTCCAAAAGAAACTCCTCTCTTGTCTTCACCTAAAAAACATTGAGATCATTGACTCATATGGAGGAATGAAAGCAATAAGACACTTTTTCCGCAACAAAAAAGTTCTTATTGTTCTTGATGATGTGAGCCATATAAGCCAGTTAGAGAACTTAGCTGGAAATAAAGACTGGTTTGGTGATGGAAGTAAGATCATTGTGACTACTAGAGATTCACACTTGTTGAAAACACATGGACAATTTGAGAAGTATGAGATTGAAATGTTAAATTACTATTTGGCCCTTTAGCTTTTGTGTCAGAAAGCATTTAAACAAGATTATCCTGAAGTGGGTTTTGTGGAGTTGTCTCAGAAAGTGGTACAATATGCTAGTGGCCTTCCTTGGGCACTTCAAGTTTTGGGTAAATTTCTATGTGCAATAAGTCAATGTGAATGGAGAGGCATGGTGGACAAGATGAAGAAGAAGAAAGATTTGCATAAAGATATTCTCAAGGAACTTAGGGTAAGTTTTGACGGGTTAGAAGACGAAGAGTACAAGACAATATTTGTAGATATTGCTTGTTTTTTCAACGGAAAGCCAGAAGTTTTTGCGATGAAAATATTGGAGAATTGTGGTCTTCATCCAACAATTGGTATCAGTGTTCTTATTGAAAAATCATTGCTGAGTTATATTTCTTTTAAAAAAGGTGATCGTCTTTTGTCTATGCATAATTTGCTTCAAGAAATGGGAAAGAACATTGTCTTACAAGAATCTCCAAATGATGCAAGCAGAAGAAGCAGGTTGTGGTTTCAAGAAGAAATAGATAAAGTATTAAAGGGAAATAATGTAAATATTTATAATTAATTAATTCAAGAGGAAGATCGGTCAAAAGTCCTGTATATTTAAAAATTTTATCAGTTATAACAACCTAATATATTTTTATGTATAAAAAATACCCTGAAAAATTTTATACACAGAAAGTATTAGTACTCGAATTCAGGTCCTTCTTACAAATAAAATTTTCAAACAAGGAATTTTCACCTATTTTCTCTAATTCAAGTATGCTAAAGCATTTAATTGATGCATCGTTCTTTCCACAACCATGTTATTTCTTGCTGTTTAATAGGGAACAGAAAAAATTCAAAGTATAGGTCTAAATTTAGAATAGCCACATGAAGAAAATTGTCACCCAGATTGCTTCTCAAAGATGAGAAATCTCAGATTACTCTACATCAGAAACGTGCATCTTGTTCAGAACAGCCTTAATTCTCTTCCTAGTTCACTCAAAGTTCTTATATGGGAGCATTATCCTCTGAAAGCTTTGCCACAAAACATTGGCCATGTTATATGAACTTGTAGAGATCACATTGTGCCACAGCAGAATTCAAAATCTCTGGAATGGAACTCCGGTAATTTCTAATTTGCTTCACTTTAATTTTTTCTCTTCATATCCATAGCCATTGGATGTTTAATTTGAATAATAAAAACTCACTTTTTTTTACCTTTTTCTGATCAGGTTTTAGACAAGCTTAAGTTCATTGATTTGAGCCACTGTAAAAATCTTATTGAAACTCCAGATTTCAGTGGGGTCCCAAACCTGGAGAGTTTGATTCTCGAAGGTTGTATCAACCTAGTTAAGATTCATGAATCTATGGGACATCTGAAGAAGCTAGTTAAGTTGAATCTGAAAGATTTCAGAAACCTTGTAAACTTTCCAAGTAATAAAGAAATGAATTCTCTTGAGGAATTCATTCATGTTGGATGCTCAAAACATGCAAATCTCCTTGATAATCTGGGGAAATCTTCAACAAAACAACATAGGACCTCTTGCTTGTGTTGTGTCTCCTTTAGGCATAATCAATTAAAGGTCACTCCAATGGCATTAAAGTTACCAGATTCTTTGTTAAGTCTCACATCACTGAGGGAATTGAATCTGAGTTTCTGCAATCAAAGTGATGGATCAATCCCAGAAGGTTTCAATGGATTATCATCTCTGGAAAAGTTGGATCTTAGAGGAAACAACTTCACTAACTTATCTGATCATGATAATGATGTCATCTCTAAACTTGTAAATCTTAAGTATCTTGATTTGAGTGATTGTGCTAAGCTTCAATCAATTCCACTGCTTCCACCAAACTTGATCACAGCATCTGCAAGTTTCTGTCCTTCCATGAAACCCTTACAAGATGTTCATCATCTCTTTGCTTCACCTCTCTGAAAGGTAATATATATATCACTTTCTTTATTCGATTTTTAGTGAAACGAGTATATATTAGGTTTGTCTTTCTAATCTAATCAATTAGGTATATAATAGGTGGTTTGTCTTTCTATTGAAATATAACCTAAACCAATTTGGTAGGACTTCCCTTAACAAGGACTCTTACATTCTAATATCCCTCCTACTACTTTTTAGTTCATCTTTCATTCATTTTTGTCCACAATCTCCATTTTTTTCTTTTTTCTTTTATTATGTGTGAGTCCTGTATTGAATGGATCTTGATATATACCATATTGGATTTTTGTCATAGATACATGTTAGGTTTGTCTTTCTATCAAAATAATTTAAAGCCAATTAATTTGATAGGATTGGTATAACTTCAATCCTTTCTCTAATTAGTTGACATGGGACTCTTATATCCTAACATTTTTCAACTCATATCTTAAAACTCATCAACTTCTCTAGTCATTATATTAAGGACTCGAAGTATTATATAATTACACATATTTAACTCAGTGATGATCTCTTTCTTTTGTTAATTACAGCATCGAAGCCTCTTGCTTCACGAAGGTGATATCACTTTGTTGCATGTTCAGGTCAATGAAATCCCAACCTGGTTTCAAAGACCAGATGATCACTTTTCTGCTGGTGGTGAAGAAGGATTCGGATCACGAGTATCTATACAAGTGGAGATTCCTTTCAACCGAGATCAGACCAGTGAATGGTTAAGAATCGGCGTGTGTCTCGTGGTAAACAGCAGAGAAATCAGCAAAGAAAAGAGAATTCATTGGAGCTTCAAAGCCATTAATAATGAAGAAGATGAAAGATTTTGTCAAAGATCAGAACGAGAGTTCTATATTGGGAATGGATTACATTCTCCTGATCCTCATCTCTATATTGCTTTTCTTCCCTTTAATACTCATAATTGTTGGTCGAATAATCTAAGAGGTGATGATCATCGTCGCCAACTTGTTTTAAATCTTAGATTTAATATGCAGTGTGATATTAAGGACTATGGTTGGCGTCTCATCTATAGCTGTTGGCACTTTATTATTAAAGCACGTAGGTTATACTGTGTGTGATGATACATACATCAGAGGATCAGAGGTATTTGGGAAGTTTGAGTGTTCTATTCTGTTATTTGTTCCTTTTTATTTTAGAGAAATTAGTTATTTAGTGTAATAATTATGATTCTGAAGTTTGATCTATTTAACAAGTACATCCTTGTCATGAGTTAGACTCTCAAAAGGTATTAACAAACTGAAACCTTGCCGTGGGATGCATGGGCTTCTTTGTTTATTTCTCTCTTTGTTTTTTGGGTTAATTAATGTGTCAATTTACCCTTGAAGTATTTGGCTATTTGTAAACTCTTAATGTTGTTTTGAAAGATTTTTTCAATTTCAGTGTCACTCCGAAAACTTCAAAACATAGCAATGTCACCTCTAAATTAACAGCTTGAACAGTCGAATGTTAGTTGGCCTTATTACGCTGGTATGACATGATCATGTGGGATCCACATCACATGTTGAGTTTGACAACAATAGTATTAGCAGCCCTCCTCTAAAATCATCTAAATCTCGTAATTAAATAATATTAATGTCTATAATTAAAATAACTCACGCTTGTATTAGTTTTTTTTCCTAAAAAAAATAAAAGCCAACAACAACGAAACTAAAACGGCATAAGAAAACAAATAAAACGGCATCGTAGAAAATGGTGTCCACAACAAATATTATATGATCTATGCAATATTTATAACGGTTAAAAATGGGTATTAGTAACGGTTTAAACCGCTACAAAAAATATTAGTAGCGGTTATACAAACCGTTACTAAATCGTATATTACAAGTCGTTTTGTAGCAGTTATCTAAAACCGCTTCTCAAGGAAAATAACCGCTACATAATTTGTAGCGGTTCAACCCAACCGCTACCAAATCTTCATGAATGAAATTTTTTTTAGAGATATTTGTAGCGGTTATATAACCGCTACAAAAATAAAAAAATGAAATTTTGAAGGTGGGAAAAGAGAAATGAAATTTTTTTTTTTCTATTTTGTAGCAGTTAATAAAACCGCTACTACTTTTGAATTTTTGATGAAATTTGTAGCGGTTATCTAACCAATACTAATTTCATGAAAATTCAAAATTCGCGCTAAAAAATTAATTTCAGTTTAAAAAAGGCGCATTAATTACTAGCGGTTGAAATATAAAAAAAAATTAAAAAAATAAGATCATTTGTTTTTGTTTTTTTAATATTAAATTAAATATTTTATTTTATTTATTAGTTTATCTAATTTAATTAGCTTATTATTCAATAGTTTAAATTATTTATAAATTAAAAGAAATAATTTAATTTAATTAGATTAGTATAAAAATTGTATTGATAATATTATTAACTATATGTAGGTAATAAGGAACTATTGTTGTTTACTACAATGTAATTGTGTATGAAAAATAGATGAAAATGAAATAAAGTTGTAAAATATCTAGAAAAAAAATGGTGAGAATAAATTTTATACAAAGGAAAGAGGTATTGAAAAAAAATTAAAAAACTTGTTACCATATTTGATCGTATTGTTCAGCTCCTCAACTCATACAAAAGAAGTTGTAAATGAGAGAAAATGAAAAAAAGGTAAGGTGAAAAGAAATGGAGGAGTGTTTGAAATGAGTTGTGGTAAAGGTATTTATAGGGATCTACGTACTATTTGCAGCGGTTAATGCATCCATTTTGTAGCGGTTTTTAATTAGTAGCGGTTATTTTTTCTGTAACGGTTATTAAACCGCTACAAATATTAATTTATTTATTTTTTAATTTTTTCCAGTGTTTTTAATGACAAAAGCTTAATTTGAATTTGATCACTCATCGTCGCCATCCATACAGAAATTATGTAGAAAAATTATTGTTAGGGATGTATTATTAAATTTTAAAAATTTAATTTAAATGATGTGGACTTAAAAAAACTCACCGCAATAGAGGTAAATTGTCATCGCCTTCAGGGAAGTAGTTTTCAAAATCGGCTGGCTGAAATGGCTCACTCTCGTAGGTGATGTTATCGCCTTCACCCATGTCATAAAGGTCTCGTAGCTTTAAATGAACGACCATATGCCAATCCTTGTGCCTCTCGTCCTCGACATAATAAACCTGATGTGCCTCTGAAGTAAGAATATACGGCTCATCATCTTGAGAAATACCGGTATGAATCGGCCATGAGAAATTGACTAATGTGATCCCTAAGTCGTCAGTTGTCAGTCCCTGATAAGTAATGGTATTTGCCCACAAACACTTGAACAGTGTCACGGTGAAACGGCCTTGATAATTCAGTTCGACCACATAAGAAGCTTTCCATAGTAAGGGACGCCTCCGAACTGCATGTTGGCGTCACTGCTGCTCGCATAACTCCTTGTCCCAAATGTGTCATAAACACCCGAATTTTGAGTTTGCAATCCTTGATCCCGTGAAACCGTGCAAAACTTAAAATCATTAACATTGTATGCTGTAAATCTTTTTGCATGATCAAGAGGGCCGATTGTGAGAGCTCTGAAATTTGGTGAGTGTGGGTTGTGGTCATTTAGTATTATGCGCGCAAACCAGCTCGGGAATTCTCTGTGGACCCTCCTATCAATTTCTGAGGATGTTTGTGTACGGATCTTGAGTTGACGCTTAACATAACTTCTGAATTCCCTGCAATTAATAATAGAAAGGCGATAGTGAAATGAAAGTGAGAAATGTTACGAAAGATATAGAATAACATGTAAGTGTACAATTCTTACTATATGAAAGGTTCAACTTGAGTGCAATTAATCAAGACATGTCTATGTGCTTGCAAATTCTCAGTTGCCGTTAGTTTGAAGTTTTCAATTGTTCCAATTGGTTTACCAACACGAGGGATAAATTCTCCTGATGTCAGCGCAGGTTCGGGACAATCGTCAACACGAGGTGGGCGGTTGAAAGCCATCTCAAGATCATCAAAATACCTTGAACAAAAATACAGCACCTCATCCCCTATATAGCCTTTTAGCTATAGAACCTTCTGGCCACGCCTTATTCTTTACGTAAGATTTTAATTTACCAAGGAACCTACGAAGTAAAGAAGAGAAAATTGATACTAAATGCTGAAAAAGACGACTAGCAAACATTGAATACGGAGAATAAAGCACATATTTAAAATAAGTACCTCTTAATCGGATACATCCATCGATATTGTACTGGTCCAGCAAGATTTGTTTCATGAACGAGGTGGACTGTAAGGTAAGCTATCACAGTAAAAAAGGACGGAGGAAAGATCATCTCCAAATAACAAAGTATAAGAATAATTTTGGACTGTAGCTAATCGAGCTCCTCAACGATCAAAACCTTAGAATTCAAATGTTGAGTGTTTGTAGCGGTTTTTATTATTAAACCGCTACAAATATGGAACGTTATTTATAAATATAAAAAAAATAAATTATATATATTTATAGCTAGGGGTGAGCAACGGGCGGGCGGGTCTGACTCGTGGGTCAACCCGTGACCCGCCCGTTTAAGTTTCACGGGTACGGGTTGCCCCGTACCCGTGCCTTAACCCGTTTAACCCGTATCCAAACGGGTACGGGTTAAACGGGTTCTGGTTAAACGGGTCCAGGGAACCCGTTTAACCAAAAAAACCTTTTTTTTTTTTGGGCCTCCAAAATGGGAGCCTATTCACACAGCCTAGTTCATTTTTTTTTTTGCCCTCTACAAAGGGAGCCCATTTGACAGCCCAGTTCAGGTTTTTTTCCTTTACAAAGGGAACCCATTTTGAAAGCCCAATTCGTTTTTTTTTTCCATAGCCTATTTGACAGCCCAATTATAGTTTTTTTGGCCCTCCAGAAGGCAGAAGGACAGAATTTATACCTGCTGAAATGCCATAAATACTAGTATAACATGCTAAATTGGTAATGATAAATTGATAATATGCTATGAAGTTTAAACTTCAATGATTACAAATTCACAAGCTACAAAACAATAGCAATATAACATGCTAAATTGCTAATGATAATATGTTATGGTGAGGACTGAAGACCCAGTTTACAAATCTTCATTTTTTTGTCAATTCACCTCCTCCCTCTGCTTTTGCATCTTCCTCTACAAAAGACCTTCATTGAACCCGTACTGGCTCAAAAGTTTTGGCTGTGACCATTTCCTGCACTTTTTGTTCTAATGTTTTTCAGGGGGAGAAAAATAGGCACGTGAAAAAGTTTATAATCGAAGCAAGACATCAGATTTTAACTAGAACTATGTATTAAAATAATGAAACTGATACATGTGGTCTAAAATAATAATACCATCAATAAAAGTCTGAAACTGAAACCTTCCACACCATAATATGTGCTGTCTGGTGTGTCACTGTTGCTTGTACAAAGGGCAGTATTGGGCACTTAAGACACGACTCCATACTTGTAGGTGATAATCTTATCACAGCTATTGTGCACTAATGTATGGGGTACAAATGTCATCCAAAGAAAACTCTGCAACATAAAAAGCAGAGGACTCTGAGACTCTCTATCATAATTTCTGCAGCTATACTGGCACATTTTTTACCCTGGAAATCAACTTGACTCAAACTAAAGACTTGAAACAAAAGGCATCACTCCAATTGAATCCCAGTACACAATGTGCAGCATTATATCAACTTCCATCTTTAGAAAAATAAGATGTCTCATTAATTCATCAAAATTAATCCAAGAGGGACTGGGAGGACTTACAAGGGTCAGGATTTATCAAAATTGATCTAACTGCAAGTAGCACCTTAGTGATGGTTACCTTAGTGATGGTTAGCGCAGGACTCCAAACATTTGTACAAGTCTTTCATCCTTCAAATTTGTTGTTTGATCCCACTGGTGGTCTTTTAATTAATTGTTTCAAGAGCGACGACGGCGAGACCTTGCAAGCGACGGCGAGACCAGAGCAGCTTGTTCAGATTCAGTGACGAGAAGAGCGATCTGGACGACAATTAGTGCTGGTTCAGATTCAGTGACGAGAGCAGATCCATTCTTCCATTGCGACGAGATCAGACGAGAATGAGTGCTGTGCTGGTTCATTGCGACGAGATTCAGTGACGAGAGCAGATTCATTCAGTGAGACGAGAATGAGTGCTATGCTGGTGCTGCCGACTACCGACTACCGACTACCGACTGCCGTGCTGGTTGCTGGACGCCTGGACGAGAGCAGCTTGCAGTTGCAGATCCATTCTCCCACTCCCATTTGGACGCCGCACGCCGAGAATGAGAGACGACTCAGACGAGAATGAGTCACGGACTCACAGTCACAGCCACAGGCACGCCGCACGGGAATGGGGAATTGGGGATCAGAGAATGCAAATGCAATTATGCAAAGTGAAGCATCCTAAGTCCTAACCTAAATAAAATTAACGGGTATTAAACGGGTAACGGGTAACCCGTTGGTTAACCCGTTACCCGCCCGTTGTATAATAAACGGGTACGGGCTACCCGTACCCGTTACGGGTCCAAAAGTGGGCGGGTTCAAACGGGTAAATTTAACCGGGTTGCGGGCGGGCGGGCGGGTCACGGGTAATTTGCTCAGCCCTATTTATAGCGATTCTTATTGTTAAATCACTATAAATATGGAATGTTATTTATAAATATATAAAAAATAAATTATATATATATATATATTTGTAGCGGTTTTTATTGTTAAACTGCTACAAATATGGAACGTTATTTATAAATATAAAAAAATAAATTATATATATTTGTAGCGGTTCTTATTATTAAACCGCTACAAATATGAAACGTTATTTATAAATATAAAACAAATAAATTATATGTTTGTAGCGGTTTTTCCATGTAAACCGCTACAAATATAAACAAAATTTCATTGGTAGCGGTTATTTATTGTAAAACCGCTACAATTAATGTCAAAATTTTTTTTTAAGGTTTAGTAATATAAATAATATTGTTGCAATTAATTCACAAATTCAACAATATAGTCTAATAATATAAATATAATTATGGTAAACACAATAAGAATTTAAGTTCTGAAATACAAAATTACATATATTTATTTACAAATGTTTCTACAATAAATAAATAAAAAGATGTCCTAAACAAAGTAGCTGGGGGCTGATCATCTGGTGCTCGCTCAGGTGGAGCTCCATCAGGTGCTGCTGGATCGGGCCGCTGGGCAGAGTGAACCGCACCATCATCATCAGCAGGAGGAGGAAGCTGCATGACGAATCGAGGGACAGGTGGGACCTGTGGATACTGCTCGTCCGGGAACAGGCGACTCCATCCGCAGTCGAGCATTCTGTTCGTGATATCACGCCACTGCGTCTACTGATTGTAGATCAAACAGCATGCTACCGCATCTGCTGCAGCTGCTGCATCTGCTGCTGCTGAGCCACTGCAGTCTGTGTCCGCTCCAAATCTGACCGCAGCTGCTCAACAGACTCATCCCTTAGACGTCTGACCCCTCTAGAGCTGCCAGCCTTAGAGGCGGCGCTCTTGCCGTAGACCGTGCTAGGTCTGGCGCCTATCCCCATCCCCTGAACGCGTCCAGGGTGCTCAACCTGAGCCAGACCCACCTTCAAAGGAGCCGTCAGGTCCACTGACCCCTGTGACTCCTCATCCTGGGTCTCTCGCAGCTCAGCCTGCGACTGCTGCATCCACTCCTGCCGTTTTATGAAACAATTACTAATTAACATTTTTCGTTATTATATTGGTTTTATAAAAATTATAATAATGAAATTACTTACAATGGTCGCCTCTGCCTACTGAAAGGTAGGAGTCCTGTCACGGTGTCTGTGTGTGATCGCGTACAACTCCCCATAGTCCGTCGACGGTTCTCCTACTGTGCCTTCCTCTCCTAAAACAATTACATAATTCAATTACTATTATGAAATAACCAGCTAAAAGTCAGTGATATTTTGAAAAGTTACCAGCTCGCTGTAGGTGACAACAAAGGTCTTCGATCCTGCTGTGTGGTGGATCGTCTGCTGCCCACGGATCCTTGTGTTCCTCTAAGAAATCTCCTGAAAAAGAACAATATTAAATGTATTAAAACAATATAAAACATTTAAAATTAATTACATTTAAATTATGATTTAATAATTAACAATTAAAAAATATATAAATAATCTAATAAATACATTACCTACCCCTCACCGCTCCTCCTGAACTGGACGAAACTCGCCCAGTCGTTTGGTGGCACGCCGTCCGGGACGCTCTAGATCAGCTGCTCCAGAGGCATCGTCCCGTCCTTATCCACCCTGTGGAAGAGACGGTTCCTCATGTTCCTCCAGCCGTCACCCATCTTCACGAGGGTGCACCTCTTCCGGTTGGCCCGGACGGCAAATCGCGGCTGCAAAAAAGTTATTTAAGTATCAATAATTATAAAAATCCTATTAAAAAATATTAATTAAATATAATTAATTACAAAAATATTAATTAAATACTATTAATTACCTGAACCACCTCCTCCCAAGTCTGGTCCTTCGGCCCCTTCAAAACGTGCCTCCACGTCCTGAAGTGCAGGGGGAACCACATCCGATTCGCGCCTAGGTCATTCAGGAAGCAGTTGAACAGGTGACCCCCATTGTCGATGGGCTGGTCCGTGCCCTCATTCCACGGCACTATAACTCGCAGTGTCCGGTCCATGCTGTTCAGACCGGCCACGTCCAGCCTCCTCGTCGACACGTGCCCCTGCTCATCTACACAATTTACCGCACGTTAGATAAATTGTAATTCAAATTTAACATTTCAAATTTAAATAAATAATTTATTAAATAAAAAAATTATTTATCTTGGACCTGTACCTCAAACCCAGTGGACCGTGAAGACGACCCTCATGGGTTGTTCTGCTCCCGAGCCTCCTCCTCATCGAGGAACTGCTTCATCTCCCTGAGCCCAATCGGGATCACGAAATCCTCCTTGTCGTAGTTCTCAACGCTGATATCTGCCCCCCAAACTCAAGCACCTTTGGTGCGGTCGTCTCTTGTGGGATCGTCTGCAATGCTTGTAGTAGGGGCGACTCCTATGGGGGGATGGGCTAAAATGCCGAGGTTGCCCTCCCTCCGCGCTGCCCCCTGCTCTGCTGCTGCCACCCCGCAAAATCGGTCTAGGAACCTCAAGTGCCTTCCCCCTATCTTCTCTCGAAGCCATATCAACTGTGAAAATTCAAAAAAAAAATATTTTAGTCACATTATTATGCAAAAATATAATAAAAATAAAGATATAAATAAAATACGTCTTATCTCCTTACCTCAAGTACAAATACCAAGAAATACTGCAATAAAAACTCTTTCACAGACGTCTAAATGCTCAAATCTAAAAAAAACACTCAGAGAAACTTCAAGAAACAAAATGAGCAAACGGAGAAATGAAGGAGGCAGGAGAGTTTATATAGGCGGAACGTTTGTAGCGGTTATTCAAAAAAACGCTACAAATAACTTAGGTGCGGCTAAACTTTGTAGCGGTTCTAATATAACCGCTACAAATCACAAAAACCTTTGAAGTTCTGTAGCGGTTATGGTATGTAACCGCTACAAATTTAGGACCTTTAAAATTTTGTAGCGGTTATAGCCTAGTAACCGCTACAAAATACGTGACGTTTGGAATTTTGTAGCGGTTTGATTGATCAAACCGCTGCAAATAACCGCTACACTGTTCGCGTGCCATGTGGTACGAAAATTGTAGCGGTTTTAATTTATTAACCGCTACAATGTCCCCGCTACAAAATACTTTTTTTTTTTTTATAGTGATGATATGGTTGTTTCCACGCAATTTCCAACGGTCAAAAATCAAAGCCGTGAATCATCACGCTTCAAATGATCAATTTCATTAAGGAGTCAAATAAATCGAATCTTCATACAATGGCACGACAAAACGGTAGAAACCCAATTCCACGGCAGAGCTACCACAGGTTCTAAGGATCGGTGAGTTTCTCAATCTAATCACTTTGGCTGTTGGACATGATCATATAAGAGCTAGCTAGTGTACTAGGAGAGTGTTTGCTTTGTTTTTTTTCCCTGGTGTTAAACATAGGAGTTAGAAAAATAATTTTCAGAGATTAAAGGAATTAATACAAAATTCCAGACAAATACTGTTAAAATAGGAAAAATACAAATAAAAGAGGCTAATATTTGAATCTCAAGTCAATACTACATATTGACTTCACTCTGATTTTCAAAACTTACTCAAGGGTAGATTGGTCATTTGAAAAGATTTGGAAATCTCATTCCTTCCTCAAGTCTGATATGGGTTTTCAAATATTGGCCTCCCTTATTTGTATTTTCCCCATTTTAACAGTATTTTTCTGGGATTTTTGTGAAATTAATTAATTTAGGTTTTTTTTAAGAAAATGTGTGTTGGTTTTTGTATAATACCCATTTAGTAATTTGTATTAAAAAATACTCCTTAAAAAAACTCCATTAGGGTATGTTTGGGATCACATTTGGAGGACTAAATGTGCATCTCAACCACCAAAAAGTACTTTTTGGCTTTTTGTGATGTTTGGATCAACGGTTTTTTAATTAGGCTTTTGAAGAAAAAAAACTGCTTTAAACCATAAGCTAAGATCTCATGTTTTTGGCTTCTCCACCTAGAGAAAAAGTAGATCATGGAGAGAAAAGAATATGAATACCACGTGAAGAAAAGATATTCAGTCCCACTTTTTTAATTAAAATAACATTCTAGTTCTTATTATGAGTTTACTTATAAATGAAAATTTTGGTCCTAATTATATGTCAACTTAAAGGTTAATAATGATTATTTTTCTAATTTTATCCTTATTTATGAAAGTATCCAAAGAAAAAAAGTAGTAAAATTTAAGAGAAATCGGTAAAAACTATCCCATTAGAAATTTAATTGACATGAATAACTTGATAAGTTTATATATAAGAAGAATGACAATACTCTAATTGAAGTTATTCTCATCAATTAAATTTTTAAAGGGAGACATTTCTCCAATTTTCTCTAAAATTTAAGTAATTTAGTATTTTCAAATTTTTCCCTAATAATACATTAACTATTTTTGTTTTTGTTAAATTTATATCATTTTTAGTCATTTTACATTCAAACTTACTTTTGCATTAATCATTTTAACAAGTTTCAATTCATCAAACTAATTTTTCTAAAAGTCAATCCAAATATAAATTACATTACACAATATAACTTTTACCTTATCTTACGCTTACAAAAATCATATTGAAACAAAATCACTTTTGTCACTGCTAATCCAAACACACCCTTAATTTATGTAATTATTTAGTAGAGAGAGTTTAGAAGATAAAGTGGACTAATCTCTAAAACAAATCCCTTTAATAGGAGTAATGTCTTCCTAAAGTCAGTAGAGAGGGTTTAGAAGATAAAGTGGCTCAGCTTACCAAGGAAATAATTTTAAACACAAATTATTAAAACGGTATTTTAGAAAAACAAATAGACATTTTTTTATGAGGGGGTAACTTAACTAATTTCTTTAATATCTCTAAACTAGTTATCTAACTCTTACATTTAGGATTGAAACAAGCACTTCATTTATTTAATCATATCTAATTCTTACATTTAGGATCGAAAGCAGATTTTTTATCAGGTTTTGTTGCAGATAACTCAACCATGAAGCATGTTATGTTGTGTTATGGTGTGTAGGGATGAAGGAGAACTGATAGAAAGCGTAGTAGAAGGGGTTTGGATGAATTTAGGTCCAAAATTACTAATAATCTCTGACACTTTGAATGCCGTTGATGCTAAGATAGAGGAGATGAATGGGATTGTGATGGAAGGCTTAACAAATTTCTATAGGCCCAAACAAAATGATTCAGATACACAGCCCAGAAATTTCCACATCTGATCATCTGACTATAAATTTAATTCTTATTTTCAATTATAGGTTTGTTTGATTTTAGGGGAAATAACAGAAAAACAACTTTAAAATTGTGAAATTTCAAATAAGATTTGTTATCAATAATTAATAAGATAATGACAAGATTATGAGAAATACTTAATTTAGAATTTTACAATTTTAAAGTTCCTTTTATATCATTTTCTCTTTATTTTATTGGTTTGAATGGATCAACTCAGTTTATTATACTAAACATATAGTATTGTTCAGTTCTGATAAATTTATATACATTTATCTTTGTGAATTGTTATATGCAAAACCAACGTTCTTGCATAAAATTTTAGGGTAACACGTGTTAGTTATGGACCTAGACTGTACAAAGTGGGTGTTTGGAAAACACATGAATCGATTAATAAGAGAGAAAGATCAATCTTTTAATATATTTTTAACTCACTTATAACTTAATTATTCAATTATTAATCGGTGTGACTTAGGTTCTTAATATTTTTAGTTTGCTTATGACTCACTCCCTTATATTTCATTTTTTATATTATTATCCTCGCCATCCATAACTCGGCATATGTGACAAAAATTTGCTTCCAACTTAGCTTTGCAAGGGTGTTCGGAAGATAAAACATGAATTAATTAAAAAAAGCTCTTTTACAATTTATGATATAAAACTCTTCTACTATATTCACTTTGTACAGCGTAAGGTGACTTAAATAAGCTAATCAAAACATGTCACTTAATTTTTTTCCGCCAACAAACACCCACTTAGTTATAGGGTATTCAAATTGAAACAATCTGCTAGAGTACTTTGTAGAAAATCCTCAATTTTCTTCTGTTAATATGACAGACTTTTTCAAACCTATCATAATAATAGGAGTGAAAACAGGTTAGATCAGGCTTTAGCTAAATAAATTTGAACCTGTAATATAAGACTAAAGCCTGAGTCTAGGCCTATATATAGATTTTTTTTAGATTTATGTATGAGTTTTCAAAAAGCCTGATCAAGGCTGAAGTCTTTTTACTAGGCTTAAAAAATTAAGCTTTAAAGACTTTAAATAGTCTTAAAGGCCTATAATTAAAAGTCTACAATGTTATTAAAATAAAATTTAATTCCTATAATTTAATAAGTCTAAATAAAAATTAATTTAAAAAGATATTATTTGAGTTTTAAATTATAGAGAATGAGTCACTATGATAATTTAATAATTATATTTTTTAAATTAAAATAAAAAATTATAAAAATACATAGATGAAATTATATTTTAAAATATGTACACAAGCCATGTCTGAAGGCTTATAAACCAAGCCTTCATAAAATAAGCCTAGCCTATCTAGATATTTAAGTCTCTGAATAAGTCTTAATCTAACCTTTTTGTTAAACAGGTCAGGTCTAATAAGAATCTAACTTATTTCCACCCTACATAATAGACACGCAAATATGGACATCACACGTATAATCAAATTCAATCCATTATATTTAAATAAGTAAACTAGTTTAATAACAATAATTAAAGTTGCTTTAATTCAAATGAAACAGAAAACTTACATGCATGAACTACTTCATGAAATACACCCACATTCATCTTAATTAGAACAAAAACGAATACATGCATGATTCATGAACTTCTTAAAAGGTGCATGCATGTGTTGGGGCAATTACATGTACATATAATAATGATAGTAGAAATTCCATGAAGTTAAAAGATACAAATATTAAAGGCCAGAACATAAATTAAATAATCCCTGATGAAAAGATTTAGGCCGTTCCTTCAATTCTTTTTAGACATGGTTTTAATTTTTTTTAATAAAAACATTTTGTAGAACACTACATGAATTTTTCACAATAAGACATTCTTTTGTGTAAATTAAAAGAGTTAGCAAATATCATTTTTTTAAAAAAAATACTGATATGAATTTAATTGTATCAAAATTGACCTGGATTCGTTACTTGTTAATTACTCCTCCGGTCTTTTTTTATAAACAACATTCTCTTTTTTGGGGTTAGTCCTTTTTATAAACAATTTTCTCCTTATGTCTCAAAATTTAAACTACTTTTTCTTTTTCTACCCTATTAAATACACATTTTTAAATTAATTATCCTCCACTCACCACTAATTCTCTTTCATTTACTCATTTATTACACATTCTCTCTCATATTTTATACTCATACTCTCTCATATTTGTTACTTATTATCTCTCCTAGAGCCGGGAAATCGAGCCGAGCCCGACGGACTAACCCGTTTAGACCCCAGCCCTTCAAGGGTAGGGCTTATGATTTAGAAGCTAAAAAGGGAAGTGGGTCTAACAGGGCCAGCCCTTTAGGGCAGCTACAAGGCCGGCCCTTTTAGGTCCGTTTAAAATTTTTTTAAAATAAATTAATAAACATAATATCATTATATCAAATTATCAATATGAGAAACACATAAGTACCTAATAGAATATTAATAACAGGCAAACACTTATTAATTGGTTTGATTTATTTTATTTTCTACAATGGTTTATTCATTTAAACTTTAAAAAAAGGCTAATTTGGACATTAGATAATTATTTTGACTAAAAATTTATGAGTTTTAAAAATAATGTATCTCAATTTAAAACAAAATAATAAATAAATTGTAAAACTTGAAAAAGAATTTTTTTTTTAATTATAATGAGTTCAAGCCCGAGCCCGTGAAGTGCCAGCCTTGTAGGACCACGAGCTTCAAACATGTGGTACTTTTTAGGAAACGGGCCAGCCTATTTAAGCCCGAGCCCGTGAAGGGCCGGCCCGTATTCCCGGCTCTACTCTCTCCTATGATCTTTTGATAAATAGGGGTTTATTTAGAAAAAACATAACATTTTTTACATAAATTGTTTTTAACTAATCTTAATTGTCAGTTCATTTTACGTGATAAAAATAAAAATCACTTATAAAAAGTACAGTAGGAAGCATCTCCTTATATGAAAGTAATTCTCCTTGCATGGTTATTTTATCCTCAAAATTTCAAACTAACTTTTTGAAAAAAAATCATTGCCACACGGAATATGATGTTGAATTGGACCACATCCCATAAAAAGGAAAAGGCAGAGTGAAATATTCATCCACAAGTTAGATTTTGTCACATTTATATTAAAAATAGTGATTATAAAGTTTAAAAGACAATTAAACTTATTTGAAATAGTAAATTTATCACAATTTAGATATTTCAAACCACTATGTGGCCCGTTTGGTTCAAATAATTAAAGAGAATGTAGTGATAAGGAATGTTAAGTTAAATAATCTTTTCAACTCTATCAAGTTTGAAATTTGTATATAAATATGTATAAATATTGATTCACGGGAAGTAGAAATGTCCAACATGAATTACATAGTCAAAGTTATGTAATGGATATTATCTGACTGTGGCACAAAACATCACTAGTCAACAAAATGCATCTGTATTGCTTATAATCCTAATACATGAAATTAAGCTAAATATACTGCAATATTTAATTATTAAAATTAACAGTTAAAAATGTATAAAAGTAAGTTTTTTTCTAGTGGTCTATAAACGTAAGTTTTTTGTTTTTTGTGGCAATATCCACAAAAGGAAAGACCAAGGCTATAAAGTAGCATAGTGGTTATAGTGGTTAGCCCAAAAGATTCGAAAAAGAACACTGAAATGGGGACGCCAAATGATGTGTGGATCACTACAGGGACCGCCACATAATGATTCTTTTTTTTATTTTATTTTCTTTTATATATATATATATATTTTTATATATTTGTCCAAATTTTCAAAATTATCACCAATTGTACATGGAAATAATGCAAATCATTTTCTAATACATGGAAGAGCGCTGATTTATTTCATACTAGTTAAAGAGACTTTTTTGCCTGTTTTGTTTGCTGCAAATGTTTTGACAGAAATAGAATTGGAAAGATAACCAGAGGTGTCGTATTTCAGCCTTATGTATGCATCTACGATAATTACTTTTTTTTTTTTTTTTGTGTGTGCTTACATTCTTGTGATTGGGACTAATTAATTGTTTGTAGTGTCAGAGACACCGATAGATTAATAAAAAAGAACTAGAAAATTAACTGAAAGTGGAAATAAGTCATCGGAAAAAGTGGGGATGGAAAACGTATGGAAAAATGACACCAATATCCCAGCTTAAAAAAATAAGGGTTAATATAATTTTTGGTCCCTGAAGTTTGAGACAATTTTGGTTTTGGTCCCTCAAGTTTGAAATCGGTGGTTTTGGTCCCTAAAGTTTCACCCAATTTTGATTTTGGTCCCTCAAGTTTGAAAAAGACTTGGTTTTTTTTCCGGGTCGGGTCGGGCTTCAAAAACGGGTCGCCAAGTTCTTTTCAAACTTGAAGGACTAAAACTAAAATCGAGTGAAACTTCAGGGATTAAAACCACCGATTTCAAACTTGATGGACTAAAACAAAAATTGGGTGAAACTTCAGGGACCTAAACCACTGATTTCAAACTTGAGGGACCAAAACCAAAATTGGATGAAACTTTAGGGACCAAAAATTATATTAACCAAAAAAATAATTTTAAAAAATCACATAACTTATTAATAATAAGTGAAAGTGCTTCCATTCACATGTGATTTTCTCTCTCTGTTTTTTTATCCTGGGACTCATTTCCAGCGAACCAAACAGGGCCTTAAATGAAGCGGTGGATGGGCGGGTCAGCACGTGCCAATCACCTGCTTCGTCAACAGACACGTCCCTACACCAATTACATATTAGCTGCTACCAACTTGTCTCGTTCAAGTCTCTACTCTTCCCCAAAAACCCAAACTTTTTGGTTTTTCATTTTGCAGGCACCAACCATGGCTGCTTCCAACTTCCTCACTCTTCGATCCTCCCTCACCAAACCCTCCTCCAGGCCCTTCTTCTTCAACCCCATCAAGGTCTCATCTTTCTTCTCTTTCTCCTTCTATTCATCATTCTCTGGGTTTTCTTCTTCTTCTGAATTTCTGCTCTTCTTTGCTGTATAATTTCTCACTTTCTGTCATCTTTTTGCCTTGTGAATTCTGCAATACTCACCTGGGTAGGAAAATTGTTTTTGGGAAAGGAAACCCAATGAGTGGGGTTTTCACTTTCTCTTTGCTCTGTTTGGTGATTACCACTTTTTGTTTTGTGAATCATCGTCTTCTATTATTTTCACCTTGGCAGTAAATTTTGATCGGGATTGTGCGGTCTGATTTTTTTTTAATTATATTTCCCCCCAAGCCCCAAGGTTCTGTTTGATATGACTTGTAACTGTTTTGTCGGTTGATTTGAAGCTGTTTCAGTAACAAGGTTTTTGTCCGATTACGGAGGCTATTTTCTGCATAATGTTTGATAGTGAAAGTTAGTAGTCTATACTCCAATGGATTCAGAGTGTTTGGGAATGGAAATTAAGGGGAATCAAGTAGACCAAAACCACAAGGCAAGTCAATTGGGTTTCCAATTTCCCTTTGCTGTTGTTAGGGTAATCTAAGCATCAAACCTAAGAAAGAAGACGACCCCACAATTTTCTTGTGAAATTTGTTTTTTTGAGTTTGAATTTTCAGTACCAAGAACATTGTTTAAAATTGTAATGATTAATTGAACAAAGTAATTTCTGTGTTCTGTATGTAAATGAATGGACTTTTTGGTATAACAGAACTTTGGGCAATCAAGCAGAGGAAGCCATAAATTGGAAGAGAGGGCACCATCAACAGCTGAGGAATTTGAGAGAGTTGCAGAGGAGAAAGCAAGGGAAGCAGCCAAACAAGGAATAGCAAGCCAAACAACAGATAAGACCTGTGATGCAGCAGAGGAGGCTGCCATGGCTGACTCCAATACTGGAACAGTGAGGAACAGGTACAAGGAACATGAACCCGGTACTGATCACCGCAGGACTGGAAATTAGGAAGCTGCATGTGAAGGAAGCGGCAACAATAAGAAACTGTGTTTGTTTCAATAGCCTGTTCTGTTCTGTTTTTTTTTTTTTTTTTTTTTTGGTTTTTTCTTGTGTTAGAAGGAATCGATCCCTTTTTATCACGTACTCCTATTAGTCTTCGTACTTTCTGATCTTAATGCTTCATATTGGATTATCATGTTAATTGGTGGTGAGTCTATTGATCATGCTTTTGCAGTCCGTTCCTGTACTGTTAAAATCTATGTGGAAGTAACCATATTATATAACCAACTCCGTCCTGTATAGACAAAGACACAATTCCATCCTGAATATAAGATAGAGTTAGTTTTTTTTTAGAAATTAAGGAAACTAAATAAATTATTTAATCATATCATGTATTATATATTATTAGATTATATATTAATTTATTAATCAAATTAATTAGTTTGAAAAAAAATATAAATATAAATACTCTAAAATAATTTAATTAACTTGCTTAATCTCTTTAAAAAAAGTTAATTTTATCTTATGTTTAGGATCGGAAGGAGTAGTATAATGGTGTAAGGTCCTGTTAGATTTTTTGGATATCGAGTTGGAATCCTAAAGAAGACACCTATACTATAAAGAGCGGCCATAAACTCTAAGGGTGTATTTGGTTTGATGAGAGGGGAGGGGTTAAATTATCTTTTTGGGTTAAAGGTATTTAAATTTTAGAAGAGAATCTAAAATTTAGAAGGAATGAAGGAGTAAATTTTGATTAGGAATCTAAAATTTAAAAGAATAAAAAAATAAATTTTAAATTTTTTCTATCTAAAATTATAATTTGTCACAGCCTCCTCGCCCCTTAAACCTAACACACCCAAAAATTGGAATACTCGCTTGGTATCCGAGACACCATTATTTTTTCTGACGTCAGCCATGATGTTTTGTGGGGGAAGATTATTAATATTTATTATATATATGGAAAGGCTTGAACCTTGACTTTAATCTAATCTCAACTTACGTGGACTCAAGCGGAGCTTGTATTATACTATAAGGAGGTAATTACAATAAAATCCTATACAAGAGAAAAAATGAAGAAATGGTTCTAGAAGTTGTCAATACAAGCTTCTCGACTTGTTAATGGACGCTCCTTGACTTGTCATTAACAACTTCAGAGACTATTTTTTCATTTTTTCTCTTGTGTGGGACTTCATTATAATTGTCCCTATTATAAATTATAGGAGTACGTTAATGGTGTATAAATTGCAGAGCTGAGATTCCGTACGATGTGGGGTTGAAGATGAAAGGTGGGAGGGAGTTTGTCTATTAAAGTTGTTCTTATCCCCTATCCATTATCCACTCAACGACACCTTGGCTGCAAAGATACTCTGTTGAAACTATGTTATTGGCTCCTGGCCTGTTGAGCATTTTTTGAAAAAATAAAATTTTTAATTTTTATTATGTTCTTGTAGTGACTCGAATATTAAAAAACAAAGACCTAATTAAAAGTCAGGTGGAATTTTTTATAAGGTTGTGTGGCATTATGGTGGGGGAGAACTAGTCATTGAGAAATAACCTGAAATTATAAGACCTAATAAAAAGTTGAAAAAATAGAATGATTAATCAGATGAAACTATACCCACCTAATGCAGAGACTTGGATTAAAAATCATGTCAGACTATATATTAAATGAAAAATAAATAGGGACATTTTGGAAAAAGTCCCAGATGAAAAGTTTTTTTTGGTGAAAAGAACCTAAATAAGAGTATTAATACTTTGTGTTACAAAAATTTATGAAATACCAATATTGTGCGAATAAAAATTTACTAGGTCATTGTCACCAATAAATTTACTAATGGGAGAATTTTTTATTATAGAAATGATTGGCGTATCATATCTCAAGTATTTTTTTAAAAAAAAATATCTCTTCCTCCTTTTGCAACCAAACTTATCCTTAAGAACTTGAAAGATGCTGCTAGATGAGGTATTAAGGATAAGACAAGAAGTTTGAAAAATGTAGCAAGATGTTATCATCTGTGTCAATAAATTGCAATTAGGATAATTGTGAGATTGTGATTGAGGAACAAGAAAGCAACCACGAAGATGAAAACCCCGTTCTGTTAGTCCACATACCACATGGGACCACGTGATTGACCGTGTCATAAGCCAATTTAATTGGGATGGAAATTATTGGGCTCCACACGTGTCTCAGCCCAACACCCATAAGCGTGATTAATAATTCCGAGCTCCAACGACACCGTTTCCGGCGCTGCATCTGCAGACTGGGCCCCGGGATTTTCCTGATTCCATTTAGAGATTAGTGATCCACTCACATCGACTTCGTGGTGAGAGATGCCACGCTTGTAGCTTCTACCAAAATAAGGCATTTTGAAACCTTTCTCCTAAACGATGTGGAGCTTAATGAGAGTCACATCAACTTAATGAATGTCCATATAATATTACTCAAAAGGATCATTTAGAGACAATCTCATTAAAAAAAAAAAAGTTCTTATTTATAGGGACGCAGTGAGCACTTATTAGTCAGACAAACTAATCACTCCTAAATATTATTTCTCCGATTTTTAATATAAGACATATGTACTTAATTTAATTATATTAAGAAAATTGGTTGAATTGCACATAAAAAAAAAAGTGAATTGAATTAGTTAACATAATATGTATTTTCGAAAACACTATAGTCACCTTTCTTAACTTTATCATTTCCTCCATTCCTTAATTATTGTTTAGAGAATATTAATGGGTAACTTAGAAAAAGATTTATAAATATAAAAATTATGTCTAATATTTAAGATCAATATCAAATCCTTAAAAATTTATCTCATATTTAGTGTTAGAGGGAGTATTAGGTCCTTAAGTGAATCTTGATCACAGACAAGTTTTTCCTACTCGCAGTAGCCCCACTTATGATGGCAAAGGGACATGATTTTCATCATCCATTGATTGAATATAATTGCAAAAACATTTGGAGGAATGTTTCATACTCAAAATACACAAATGTGCACAGCATCTTAGTAACAGGGCCTTGTCGTCATGAGTAGGGTGCAGAGTCATCAGTACAAAATTGTCATTAAAATTTCATGCTTTGCATGCTTGCTTCTTCAATTTTCCACAAAAGTCACTTTCTTTTACGCCCTCCTATTTATTTCAACTCATTCTCACTTTAAAAAACAGTATTAAATTGAACGCGCACCAACCATACTTGACAAACTCACGGGAATTTTATATATTTTAAGTTAATGATTCAAATTTTGGCGATGGAAAAACTGTATATGCTCTTGTTGAAAAACTATTCTATATTTGGGATTATTTCTACTCAAATATGAAGTATGAATCGGTCAATGATAAAAAAGAAGATAACTATCATAAAAAAAATAAAATTTAAACATGTTTTATGTGTATTGGTGCCCATATATCCATGGAGCCAATTTATTGAGAAAATTGGTGAAAAGTGTTTGTTTGAAAATTATATTAACCAAGAGAATTTAATATATTTTTAAATATAGATAGTACTGATATTCTAAAGAATTTCATACATAGAAATTACCGATACTCAAATTATAACCTTTTTTATCAATAAAATTTGTAAGCAGAGACTTCTCACAATTTTATCCAATCTTTCCTTACCTTAATATTTGGTTTCGGCCTAGGCTTAGTATAAAAAGTGTATAACCTTATCTAGCCCCTTTTTGGTACTTTTTTCATGTAAAAAATCTAAAATAACACTATATAAAAAATTTCATATGAATTTTTTGGCTAGTTCCGGGCATTACATACAACATACTTTCTGAACTGGGCCTCTGAAAATTTAGCCACTTTCACCCTCCAATGTTGCTCTAAATAACTGTTTTCAAGTAATTTTGGTATTTGCGATATCTGCACCTATAAACTGTTTTAATTGCATCCTCTATACCATAATTTAATCCTCATTAACCCCAATTAACCATCACTAATCAAAGCCAAATGAGCTTCTTCTTCATCACTAAAACCATCCTCTTCATGCAATCTGGCAAAAACCCCAACTAATGCGGCTGTATTGTAAGTGCATGCTTCCGTCTGCAAGTAATTCCCCCTCTCGTCTCTAAACCCATCCGTACTATTGGGCCCACCCACAAGGGCCCCAATCAGGATATTAGGGTTAGGATCATGGCGTCCATACCAGCTATCATATCCTTGCGTGCACCCAATAAAACCCTTGTTCTCTTTGTATGATTCTATGGATGCGCCCCTATGGTGCACCCTCAGGGGGAAGTGGGGCCCATAGCCGACCAAATAACTCATGCCCATTGGGTTAGAACCCAGGATGTAGTCCACCTGTGATTTTGCGAAGGCTAGGATCTCCTGCGGAGAGACCTCTCCTTTGTCGCAGTGGAGCCTCTGTCCTACGGCTTGGAGATGATCGGAGTAGACAGTGAGAAGGAACGACGCCGTTGAGACGTACTGCATGTTGTTCCACTGGCGGATGTAGAGTAAGCCTCCTGGGGTCAGACGCACGTTAGTGGAATTGTTTTGGCAGAGGCAGGCGCAGAGATAATGCTCTGCTTTTGAACGGTATTGTTGGAGCGTGGCTTGGTTTTTCTTGTGCTTTTCTTCCATGAGCAGCTGAAAAGGAAAATTAAAGAAAATTGAAAATTCTGATATTGACCACTGACAAAATAATACTAGTAGTAGAATTAATGGAAATTTAATGATTATTAAATATTAGTATCTTTTTTAATTAATTTGACCAATGTATAAACTATGAAGTCTTATGGGTAGTTATTGAATTTTCTGTTCAATTTTCGCATCTATAACCGAAACATGTTCTGGAAGATTTTGGAATTATACAATTTAGAAATCTGCGTTGGTTAAAAGGGGGGAAAAACAGAAAAGGAATTTATATATTTCTCAAGAGAAATGATATTTAAATTGTGTATAGTTTAACTGGCAAACTTTATAGATGCATAGAAAGTCAAGTTAAAACAAATAGCCATAATTTACTCTCTTTATTTTAAATATAGGAGTTACATAATTAATTTTCAGAATTAAAAAATTCATCTAAAGTGAATAGGGATACTCTAGATATAAAATTATAAATTTCAATGCTAGAGTGAATTAGAGTTTTATATTTACCCATATCTTTAAACTTTTAATGAGTTCTGATATTTGTCTCTATACTTGTTTTCATTGTTTTTTGCCCATATACTTTATATTGTCTAAAATACTAGTTTTTATATATAAGAAATTGGATATGAGCCTAACAATGTTAATTTCACTAATATGGTGTTAATACCATTAAGTAGGCTAACTTAAATATGGACTGCTAACTAGGATTGTAGGTGTCCTGAAGGCACCAAAATCAAAACTCCTTACAAGTTTAGAAATAAAAAACAAAACATTTTTAAAATATAAACAAATGGAAATTTCAACTAACTCATGGCTTTAGAATTGAAGTGAGTAATAGAGGAAATACCATGGAAGCGAGGCATTGAACGCCTGCGTACTTGATATCCCAACTGAATTCAACGATGGCCCAAGTGGTCCCACCAAAGTCAAAAGCATTCTCCAAAACATAGTTTAAATAGTCATCGTTTTGAGTGGCCTTGTACAACCATATGGCTGCCCACAGTAACTCGTCCCTGTAGCCGCTCACAGACGAATAATACCCTTTAGCCACTCCAATACTCTCGTCATACTTCCCCCTGTACTTGTCCCCAAACTCAAATAACTGCACCATATGTATCATCCCCAACAACAACAACAACAACTAATTAAACTTAACAACAATTCCTAAATTAAATTAAAATTAATTAAATAATTAAGTAATGTCGGTGAGTTAAAGTATAAAATTACCCTGTTAACAAGCTAATCAACTAACATACGTACCTGTCGTGCATGGTGCAATAGTAGGTGAGCATAATGTGGGTTTGTTCTCCTAAACACTATAGAAGCGGCGGCCATCGCTGCTGCCGTCTCTCCGGCGACCTCTGAGCCGGGATTGTCGGCGTCCACCTTGTATGCTCGTCGGGACGTCGTCATGTCCTCTGACCTTTGCCAACAGTAATGATCAGTCTCTCCATCACCCACCTGAAAAAACATCAACTTTTTCAGAGACGCCAGGAAAAAAATCAATTACAAGTCGAATTATTAGTGTATTTAAAAAAAAGAACTCATAATGGATTAGTCTCTCTTCACTTTTTTAGATTTTGACTCTCAAGTAATTCCAACTTCAGGGGACAATCCCATAATTCCATTCCCCCATGTGCCGCCGCGAGTGAGACACGCGCCAATCATGGTATGGACTACGGAGGTGGGTCCGCACTGAAAATCATGGTAGATCCGCTGATTGCTCTGACATATATCTGACTGAGTCCATATTTCTTCAGGGAACATGGAGGTCGGAAGAAGCATTTACCACCTGCCTTAACGGCGGCGCGTGATATACACTCGCTCCGGGTGATGTTACAGCACAGAATACTATAATACCCTATTGAAATTACAATGCAGAATACTGGCTAGTACATAGTAAACGAGAACACGAAATTACCTGCGCCCAGAGAACATGAGGTTGGGTATGTGCCTTGATGAAATAGTCAGTGCCCCACTTGATGGCCTCGAGAGCGTGAGAGTACTCGCCGGCGCCGGCGAAAAGGTTGGCGTATTCGATGACACCCCAAGAGAGCATGGTGATGGTGAATGCCATGGGAAGGCCGAACTTGACATTGTCTCCAGCATCATAATAGCCTCCTACCAATTCCACCTACCCCAAAAGATAACACATATAAATGACGAGCCAATGATAGAGAGAGAGAGAGAGAGAGAGAGAGAGGTGTTGTAGAGTTGTAGGGTAACGTACCCCTTGGTCGAGGCCGTCGGTGAGGCCGGAATGGTGGCGCCAGGTGACCCTCTGGTTGTGGGGTAAGTGGCCGGAACGTTGGGACTCGAAGTAGAGGAGGCTGTGAGAGAGAGCTTGCTTGTAGTTGAAGGAATAAGAGCATGAAACAGATGGGAATGAGGAGGAGGAGGAGAGAGAGAGAAGAGCGATGATAAGCAGCCATGTTCTTAGGTTCTGACTTGGGACTTGTTTCTTCTCATTCCTCTCCATTTTCATTCTGTCTCTCTTATGTCTGCATGTATGTATTTATCCGCGACGAGTTTCGTAAAGCTAAGGGAGGGATCAGATGCGGGCATATTCATGGGGAATTGGGATGCAGCCTCATTATTCATTGGTTTAATTTATGAAGCAATTATGCATGTTCTCAGTTTTTAATGCATGCATCCACTTATATAGTAATTCAAAATTAAAAAAATATCATTAAGTATACCTTACAAGTGACTTGTATATGGGTACAGGATGGTACTTCCTATCCATAATAGAATTGAAGATCTAGTTTGCAGCACAGGAGGTAGTAATTTTCATTAGTTTTTAAAATTGTATCAAGGTTATTTTCCATATATATTTTAGAGAGAAAGAGAGGAATAAAGAGAAGAGTGTAAATGTTACCAATAAGCATGTGTGATGCACATTTCTCTTTATTTCTCTTTACACCTGAGCTAATTATAAGCGCACGTACTTAGAGATCCAATCCATTCCTACAAGGAAGAAACTGAAATTACAGAAGATATGATGGCGGAGAAGGAAGAAAACACGCGAGGCATCATAAAAGAGCATTAATTGGTGAATTTAGTACGTAGAGCCTGGTACTTGTTTATAGTACATTACTAGAGCAGTTTTGAGCTGGTCAAAACACTATATATATATATATATATATAAGGTAGATACTTCCCCATATTAACCCCATTATATATGGAGCCTACCCACACGCACGCTGTGCAGTCAGCAGCGTATGACGTGGCGGCCAAATATTTTAGACGCTTATATATATATATATATAAATATATAAGTGTCCGCCTCATTATTTTATATATAGTCAAGTTTGCTCTACTAATCCTCTCAATTAATAATGATCGGAGACGAGCTACCAATACACAAGTTTGATTATCTAACAGATTTGTGTAAAATAATGAGGCGGAGGTAACTAATTATTGTGTGTGTATTCCTGGCCTGGCCGCTCATTATTGTCATTATAATCAATAATGAGTGGGCATACACAGAACAATATCTTTTTCAAATCAGATGATTAATAAGTATTACTTACCACTCATTAGTTTTCTAGAGGCCGTATTCTGATTTGTATCTACCTGTCAGAAATCAAAGTTTATGACTACTATCCCCACACTATATATATATTCCTTCCACTCTATAATACAAGTCACTTCAACTAATTCATCACAATCAAAACACCGCAACCAAAAAATGGTAGTAATTTCCAATTTTGACAATATTAAATAAGGTATTAAATGAGGAAAAAAAAATACAATGACTCACATTTAAATATTAATTATAGAGATAAAATTGATAAATAAGTATTAATTACTCTTTAAATGACTTATATTATGGATTAAGTCATTCTTCTTAAAATGACTTGTATTGTGGACAGGAGTAATAAGTATATATGTATTGTAGTTACACAATATATATATATATATATATATATATATATATATATGCTAGATCTCCCCTCCACTGCAATTTCAAGGTCACCATCCTCGCCGTTACTTCCCAAACCTCCGAAGCCGAATCCCACGTTCTAAAATCAGCCATCTCTTCCATCAACTTCTGTGTGACTTCCTCGAGATCCCACCACCAGATCGACCTCTCCGGCCTCCTTGAGAACGAAGCCGCCGTCGTGGTCATGCGTGAAACCAATGGCCGCTCACATTCTGTTCTCATCGTTGATATCTTCGGATCCCAATGTTTGTCCGTACACCACAAGAGTTCAGCATGCTCAAGTACATTTGCGTGGCTTCTCAAAACATGTCGTCTCCTTTGCCAACACATCAGCAAAATGGCAAAATGGTAGGTTAAAGATACTAAAATAATAATAAAGAAAGATAATAATCAGAGGCCGTCATGAAAGATTGATAATGGGAAAGGTATTAACACAATATTTTATAAAATATTGTTGATGTGTACTTTTATATAATTAACTTGTACCTGCCTCCCTTATTATTAATTTATAAAATATTGTATAACTATATAAATTAATAATGAGTGACATTTATAATACGAAAGGTAGTTACACAACATTTTTTAAATTAATGATGGGGGAGGTACGTACGAGTTATTAACTTCATAAAAGTAGAGCAATAAGTTTCTCCCTGGTAGGTACAAGTTAACTATATAAGAGTAAAGCAGTAAGTATCTCCTTGACTGATACATCAGTAAAATGACAGGTTCAAAACACTAAAATTAAAAAAAAAGATAATAGTGAGAGACAGTTATGATGGGGGAGGTGCATACAAGTTAACTTTATAAAAGTAGAGCAATAAATGTCTCCCTGGATGACACATCAGAAAAATGGTAGACTCAAAACACTAAAAAAAAAAAAAAAAGATAATAATGAGTGACGGTTATAAAAGATAAATAATGGGAAAGATATCTACACAATATTTTACAAAATATAGCTTATGTCTATAATAGATTTAATTAACTTGTATCTACCTCCCCCATTATTAATTTACAAAATATTTGATAACTATATAAATTAATAATGAGTGACATTTATAATGGGGAAGGTAGATGCACAATATTTTTTAAATTAATAATGTGGGAGGTATGTACAATTAACTATATAAAAATAGAGTAGTAAGTGTCTCCTTAACCAATAAATCAGTAAAATAGTAGGTTCAAAATACTAAAATAAATAAATATATGCATATATATAATATTGAGAGACGATTAGAAAATATAGATAATCAAAATATTAAACAACCCAGACCCACGCGATGCGTGGGTGAGAGGCCTGATAGCTATTAATGTGTTATTATATAAAAAATCACTTACATTTAGAACAATATTTTGTAGTATGCAACACGTTTTTCATACTTTCGCAGAAAGCTCACATGGAGAAGAAGCATTTAACCATTTAGCCTTTCATCATCATCATCATCAGGTTGTAAACAGGTGAGGATGGATCTGGTGCTTATCTTTCGTGCATATTTCCCAGATTCTTATTATGATTTGACCATAAAATATGACATGATTAACCATCACGTTAATTATAGTAAAATGAGTTTTGGCCATTTAAGTATGAGATCTCCATATGAAATCATACCACTATAAATTTAAAAACTTCAAGTCAAACTTTATACACAAACAGGGATGATAATGAATCCATTGAACATGGTTTAAAGTAAATTAAACTGCAATTAAATATCACATGCGTAGAGGGATGCTGACGAATCGACTGATATTGATATTGATATTTTATACATCCCAAATAACAACTATGAAAATTGCCAGGGAGGCCCAGTCAGGATACTACAGATTTAAAGAGTTAAAAGGTACAAATTTACTTATAAAGTATTTTGCCAATGACATCAGACACCATAAACTTTTTTAAGATGAAAATTACACAGCAAGTTTTTAAAAAGGTGCAAAACCGTCAAGGCCGCTAAGTTAACTAACGTTGACAGTTTTTTCCAAATCAAAATATCCGACAGAGCTAGAGTTGACCAGAGGATGATTGTTTAGCTAGCTAGGAAGAAAGTGTAGGAGCAGAACGGGATGGCACCGGCCCTTACTCTGACAGTATGCTAGTAGCTTACTTATTTCTCAAGTTGTGAAAGCACGTAACACACAAACATATATCATCAACACACACACAAGGCACGCAACACAGCTTATCACTCACAGTTATTCTTAATTAATATCCAGCCAACGCATCTGATTCCTCTCCATTTTCATTCTGTTTCTCTCTTATTATGTCTATATGTATTTATACGTGAGGCGTTTCGATAAGGGAGGTTATTATTAGCAATTTTCTTTCTCATGGTACTGACTATTAATATAAGTAATTTTTTTCTATCTCAAAATTTAAACTGTATTTTACCTTTATATTAGTTATCCCTTACTCGCCACTAATTCTTTTTCATTCAATAATTTATTAGTCATTCTCTTTTATATTTTCTACTCATTCTCTTTATTTTCATAAATAAGGGTATATTTGGAAAAAGCATAATATTTTTTACATATTTATTGTTTTTAACTAATCTTAACCACTAGTTCATTTTGAACAATCAAGAAAAAGGTTGCTTATAAAAAAGATTGGAGAAGTATTTTAAAAAAAAAGGAAAATAACAACGCTCAATCAAATAGGCTTAATTTTGTTTATCATCATGGAGCCTAACGGCATGAAAGCTTTCATATAACTAAGAGCCCACGAGTTCCATCTCGGTTATAACTTCATATTGTTAGCATATAGCCCTCTAATTTAGAAAAAGAAGGCTTAATTTTCTTCAAATAAGATAAAGTATTTAAATCCTATGGTATTTTGGGCCAAAAAAAAAAATTAAATCCTATGGAAGGGGAGAAAGAGGAAAAACAAGGTGCCAAATGATGAGATTATAACTTACTATCATTACGCCCCACATGCAAGCAACTTGTACAATTCATTCCTACATGATAATAAGAGAATGCATTAAATTGATAAAAAAATTTTACACTTGCACTTATTAACTTTTTTGTCTCTCCCTATATTTACAAATTATTTTCACATCTCTCCCTCTCTCCCTACTCTCTTTTTCCAATATAAATTAAATGAAGATAAAATTGAAAAAATGTCACTAAGTATATCTTAAAAATGACTTATATATATTTAGGACCAAATTTTTTTTGTTACAAGTGATTTATATATGGGTATAAAATGGCACTCCCGATCTATAATAGAAGATCTAGTTTGTAATACACGAGCTAGTAATTTTCATTAGTTTTTAAAATTGTATCAGGGTTATTTTCCATATTTTAGAGAGTAAGAGAGGAATAAAGAGAAGAGTGCGAATGTTACTAATAAGCATGTGTGATGCACATTTCTCTTTATTTCTCTTTACACCTGAGCTAAAAGCGCACTTAGGGAGATCCAACTCATTCATACAAGAGGCATCCATATTTTAATAATGTAACCTTTTTTTTTTTAACTTTCATAAAATGCATATAGTAAATAATATTAATGTACCATTTAATTGTTAGCAATGAGATGGCGTGAGAAAGAAGGGTGAAATTACAGATATGATGCCAGAGAAGGAAGAATACACCTGAGCCATCATAAAAGGGCATTAATTGATTAATCGGAATCCAAAATATTAATAGCACTGTGGCGAGTAAGAAAATTATTCTCGCCATGAGGTCATCAGTTATTGACAAATAAGGAAGGGTATTGATTGTGGAAGCCGCTTCTCTCCGGTGCCTTTACGGTCCCCTGCTGTCATTTTTCATTAAATGGCGCCGTTTTGGTTCAAAACACTCCAACACGTTTTTTTTTTTTTAAAAAAATACTATTTAACATTCTGGAGCATTTTTTAAGTACCGGTTCCTAAAATATATTTTCAATATTCTAAAATAATTTTCAGTATTATCTAATATCCTAAAATATTTTTTTATTGTCAATCAGTACTCTGAAATATTTTTGAAATACTAGATAATACTGAAAAATTATTTTAGGAAACTGACTACTATAAAAATATTTTAGGATTTTGAATCGTGTTTTTCAAAATACATCAGGATATTGGATAATACTGAAAAATTATTTTAGAATCTTGAAAAAATATTTTAAAAAAATAACTGGTACTAAAATAATATTTTAGAATGTTGAATAATGTTTTTTTATAAAAAAAACACCTGCTGTAGCGTTTTGCGCCAAAACCGCGCAATTTAATGGAAAAGGACCGCAGCGGACCAAAAAGTCACAGGAGAGAAGCCGCTTCCATTGATTGTGGCCCAAAAAAATTACTGTCAACAAAATATCCTGTGCATATAATGAGTTCGATATAGGGGTCACGTTAATCTTCTTCATATTCTTCATATTGTTCCAATTTTATCAGATGCCTTCTCTGGTAGGCTATTTGAAACATGAGGTTTTTTTTTTTTTTTTTTGGCCAATGAAACATGAGGTTTGAGAAAGTGTTACATTCATTGGAAATTGGCAAGTGATACACACACATATTTAAATAGGAAGCAAAGCAAAATTGAAAGAAGTAAATCGTCAAGACTCAAAAAAGAAGAAGAAAGACTTCTATTGAAATGGAGATGGGAAATGAAACAAAATATTTTGCCTAATAATGCTCGGTACAAATATAATAAGAGAGAAAAGTGACAACAATTCAAGGAAAAAGACTAATAAAATTATAGAGATTTTTTAATGAAAATATTAAATCTGTTTAGCTCTATAAGATAAAAGGCACGTTCAAATAAATTTATACAAAAAGCATGAGATGATGTATCTGTTAGAGTATATAGATCAGTTACACTGTTTGTTATTTGTTAGTGTACAGCTGTAACCGACTAAGTATGTGTAAGAGTGACACGTGTAGTTGTGAGCAGGCTATATGTATCTGAACTCACTCACTATTCATCAATCAATTCAGATTCATTTCATTTACTTTACTCTTCTCAGTTTCTCTCCTTCTCTCTTTCTGTTATTCTCACATGGTATCACGAGCTAGCGACTCATCCATGGCTTCACATTCTTCAATTCCGCCCATCTCTTCTACTGATTCGAATCGTGATGTGGTTTCGTTCAATCATTCCATCTCTGTTAAATTGGATGATTCGAACTTTCTTATCTGGCGACAACAAGTCTTGAGTGTCGTCAAAGGCTATGCGCTCGAATCTGAAACAGAAATGGAAAACAGAACAATGAAACAGAGAATGTGAACACATTGCAACCAACGTTGACATTGCATATGATGTAAGCACTGACGTTGTGAACAGGGAGGGGTTGGTGTGTGGTTGCCGGATCTGACTTTCTCATTATTTTAAGAATTTATAAGGTTTTGGTTTTAGTATAAATAGGGGGTTGTTTTTCATTGTAATGCATTAAGATTTGGCATAAACACATTTGAGTTTGGTTTCTATACCATTTTGGTACCAGAGCTGAGTTCTAGAGAGCCAGAGAGCGAAAGAGTGAGGAGTGGGTGAGAAAAAAAAAACGTGAGAAAAAGGGGGTGTCGGATTTTCACTCTCGGAGCGTTTTTTGAAGAAACCGACCACACCATCGTGTTCAGAAGGCCGAAAAACCTAGGAATAGCCTCGGTCACCGCCGAAAAACACCTCCACGCGCCTCCACGGACGTCGCCGGAATTTCAAACGGTCGCCGGAGTCCAGAGGTTGAAGACGACCCAGTCAGCTGACACGTCATCGCTGTCTGACCAGTCAGCGCCACGTCGTCTAATCACTGACTGCCACGTGTCATAACGGCCACGTCATCAATCTCAGTCAGCCCAACTTTCAGAAATTGCAATTTTACCCCTAAATTTGGTAAAATTTACAATTTCTGCCCCCAAACTTTCTGAAATTACATTTTGGCCCCAAATTTCTGCCAAAATTACATTTCGGACCCCAAAACTTTCTGAAATTACATTTTGACCCCAGATTTTTGCCAAAATTATATTTCCATCCCTGAAAGTTAAGAAATTACCTTTCTACCCTATTTGTCCATAAAATTTCAAGTTTTACCCCTTACTTGCCATAAAAACCGATCCTATCCTTATACTTTCCATCCTATACCTAACTTCACAAGAACAATTCCAAAATGCCTCCAAGACGCAGAAACACATGCGAAATTGAGATGGACGAGATGAGACGCCGGATACAGGAACTGGAAACCACTGTACAAACGCAGCAAGCCATGCTAGAATCTCGTAGTGAATATCCAGAGGATGATTCAGATAACAATAGTTCGTCGTCCACTGACTACCGCCATCGTCCTCAACAACAGTCATTCCGCCTTAATGACATTAAGGTAGACATTCCTGAATTCGAGGGAAGACTCCAACCGGATGAATTCATTGACTGGCTACAAACAGTTGAACGAGTCTTTGAGTACAAAGAGATTCCAGATGAGCAGAAAGTTAAAATTGTTGCCATCAAATTGAAGAAACATGCCTCTATATGGTGGGAGAATCTCAAAAGAAGGCGTGAAAGAGAAGGAAAAAGCAAGATACGAATGTGGGACAAGATGCGACGCGAGCTCTCACGTAAGTTTCTTTCAGAAAATTATTATCAAGATAATTTCCTTCAGTTACATCATCTTCGCCAAAAGGCTATGTCTGTAGAGGAATATACGAGGGAATTTGATAAGCTCATGATGAAGTGTGATATCCAAGAAAGGGAGGAGCAAACAATAGCCCGTTATCTCGGAGGGTTGAATACTAACATTGCCCATCCAGTGCAGCTCCAACAATACTGGACTCTAGATGACGTCATTCGTCTAGCCATCCGTATTGAGAAACAGTTCCCCAAAAGGTTTCCGTTTCAACCGTCTTCCTCCACTGAAATTCCTTTTGATCGACATGAAACACACATGCATCATCCTACACAAATGCATCAGCATAACTCTTCAAACAGGCATACACAAGAATATCAGTCTAACTCTTCAAGCAAGCCTCCACCAAAGGCTATCAAGGAATTTAGCTCCAAAGCACCTAAGTGCTTCAAATGCCAAGGGTTCGGTCATATCGCTTCAGAATGTCCTACCCGCAGAGTGGTTACTATTATTGAAGGGGAAACTTTTGCAGTTTTTGAAGAAGAAAAGGAGCTCATACCCAACAAAGAACCTATATTTGATGAAGAGTCAATTTTTGATGAAGAAGTCATTCCTCCTTATCAAGGTGAAACACTTGTGATTAGACGAAGCTTGCATACAGCCACAGTGAAAGAAGAGCCTTGGCTACGACACAACATTTTTCATACTCGTTGCACCGCTCAAGGTAAAGTTTGTGACGTCATTATTGACAACGGAAGCTGTGAAAATGTAGTCTCTAACTACATGATAGAAAAGTTACAACTACCAACTCACAACCATCCGTACCCATACAAGCTCCAATGGTTCAATAAAGGAAGCGCAGTCAAAGTGTCAAAACGATGCCTTGTTACTTTTTCTATTGGAGAAAGGTATCACGATGAAGTTTGGTGTGATGTTGTTCCGATGGATGCTTGTCATCTTCTTCTGGGAAGACCTTGGCAATATGATCGACGAACTCTATACGACGGTTATGCAAACACATATTCCTTTCAGAAGGATGATGTGAAGATTCAGCTCGAACCATTGCCACCAGATAAACACATCAAAATAAAAAATAAGTCCAAGTCATTTTTACTTAAGCATAAGGTTTTGGATTTATCTCCATTTATTGATGATGATGTTGTTTGTGACTCGAGGACGAGTCTTGTCCAACCCCGAGAGAATGAAACAGAAATTGAAAACAGAACAATGAAACAGAGAATGTGAACACATTGCAGCCAACGTTGACATTGCATATGATGTAAGCACTGACGTTGTGAACAGGGAGGGGGTTGGTGTGTGGTTGCCGGATCTGACTTTCTCATTATTTTAAGAATTTATAAGGTTTTGGTTTTAGTATAAATAGGGGGTTGTTTTTCATTGTAATGCATTAAGATTTGGAATAAACACATTTGAGTTTGGTTTCTATACCAGAATCCTTTCTCGATCTTGCCATCGATCCACCTGCACAATATGAAACCGTTGGTGATCAACGTGTTGCTCTTACTCCAGATTTCATCCGTTGGATGTGTCAGGATCAATTACTCATGTCCTGGCTCCTCTCTTCCATGTCCGATTCAGTGCTCACTCGTACGGTTGGTTGTGAGACGACGGCTCAAATCTGGGACCGTATCTCTGTGTTCTTCGCTTCCCAAACACGTGCTAAGGTGAAGCAACTGAAGACAGCTCTGAAAAACACAAAGAAGGAGAACTCATCCATGAGTGAGTTTCTTCTTAAGATCAAGGCAAATAGTGATGCCTTAGCTGCGATTGGCTCGCCAATTTCTATCTCAGATCAGATCGATTTTATTTTTGATGGTTTGTCTGAGGAATATGATCCGTTCATTACCTCGATCTCTACACGGCTTGAGCCTTACTCTGTAGCTGAAATCGAAGCTCTTCTAATGGCGCAAGAAGCTCGCATTGAGAAGAATCGTCGATCTCTTCCACCAATTTTTGCGGCTTCTCCGATTGCTACCAATTTTGCTCATACTCGAGCTCCTTCTTCCACTCGTGGCGACGGTCGACATCACGGTCGTGGTGGTGGTGGTCATTCCTCTGGCCGCCATTCTCGTACTTCTAATTCTTCAAATCGCAGCAAAATCAATTGTCAACTCTATGGTAAGGCTGGCCATGTCGCCTCTTCTTGTTGGTTCAGGTTTGATGATTCCTTTCAAGGCCTTTCTATTTCTGATTTGGCCTCTTCTTCGTCTTCTATTTCTGCTAATCAATCTGCTCTGCTTGCCACTTCTGACACTGTGGCTGATCCTTCGTGGTATTTTGATTCTGGTGCGACGAGTCACCTCACTAATGATGCGGATCATCTAGCTACTTCCAGTGCTTATGCTGGCACGGACCAAGTTCATGTTGGTGATGGTTCAGGTTTGCATATTTCTAATATTGGCACCTCTGTTATTCAAGCTTCTTCTCGACATTTTCGGCTCTCTAATGTCTTACATGTGCCTAATATTGTTAACAACTTGCTCTCTGTTTACAAATTCTGCTATGATAATGGTGTTGTGGTTGAATTTGATGCTCAACAGTGTCGCGTACGGGATCCAAGAACTAATCGCTTACTCTATCACTGTGCTGCAAAGAATGGCTTATATCCTGCTGTGGATCTAAAATTCAAGCATAAATCTGACTCTTGTTTTTCTGTTGTACTTTCTGATTCAAAGTGTAGTTCAGTCTTGACTGATTTTTGTGACTCTTTTCGTTTATGGCATACTCGGTTGGGTCATCCCTCCTCTGTTGTAGTATCTGCCATTTTGAAATCATGTAATATCTCATTCAATATCAAGGCTACTCTTGAATTTTGCAAAGCTTGTGCATTGAGTAAAGCCCACAAGCAACCATTTTCACGGTCTGTTACTTCCTTTTCTGCTCCTTTTGAGATGATTTACTCTGATATTTGGGGGCCAGCACCGATTAAGTCTCGTGATGGTTACACTTATTACATTCACTTTACTGATGCCTTCACACGATTCACGTGGATTTTTCCTCTGAAATTTAAGTCTGATGCCTTCTCTATTTTTGTTCAGTTTCATGCTTACATTACTACTCAGTTCAATAGTTCTACGAAGGTTTTTCAGTCTGACTGTGGTGGCGAATATGCCAAATTTACTAAGTTTCTTGTGGATCGTGGTGTTATCCATCGTCAGAGTTGTCCTCATGTCCATGAGCAAAATTTATTAGCTGAACGTAAGCACCATCACATTACTGAAGTTGGTCTTACCTTGCTTGCTCAAGCATCTCTCCCTCTCTCATACTGGTTTGATGCTTTCTCCATGGCAGTTTCCTTAATTAATGTGTTGCCCACTGCTGTTTTGAGTTGGAAAACTCCATTTGAGTCTCTTTTTCAAAAGCCTCCTGATTATAGTAAACTCCGGGTATTTGGTTGTTCATGTTTTCCCTTACTGCGGCCTTATAATACTCATAAGTTTGATTATAAATCTGCTGAGTGTATTTTCTTGGGGCCAAGTTCTGTGCATAAAGGTTACAAGTGCTTAGCTTCCTCTGGCAGAATTTTCATTGCTCGCGATGTTGTCTTTAATGAGCTAGCCTTTCCCTATACTTCCATGTTTCCAACCTCTACCAAATGTCATCCTTCTTTATCTCACTATCCTATATCTGCCCACCCACCTTTATTACCTACTCCCACTTCTCCCTTATCTGCCGCCCCACCTCTCCCTTCCTCACCCTCTGTTTCTTCTCATCCTACCTCTCCCTCCTCTTCCCTCCCTTTGGCCTCTCCCTCTTCCTCTTCTTTATCACCTCCCATTCCTCAACCTACTCACCCTATGGTTACTCGGTCTAAACTGGCCATCTTAAGCCTCGGGTGCTTCTGGCCACTGTGGATTCTGAACCCACTACAGTCAAAGAGGCCCTAACATCTCCTCACTGGTATTCTGCTATGACAGAAGAGTTTTCTGCCTTGCACAAAAATCACACTTGGTCTTTGGTTCCCTTACCCCTTGGGAGCCAAGCTATTGGGTGCAAATGGGTTTTTCGCACCAAAATTAATCCAGTCACCTCTACTCACAAGTATAAGGCTCGTTTGGTTGCTAAAGGATTTCACCAACAAGAAGGCTTTGACTTTCATGAAACCTTCAGTCCAGTTATTTGGCCTACTACTATTCGTCTTGTTTTGAGTATTGCTTTGTCTCAACATTGGCATATACATCAAGTTGATGTGAATAATGCCTTTTTAAATGGGTTTCTTCAGGAGGAGGTCTATATGGTTCAAGCTCCTGGTTTTGAGAGTCGTGATCCAACTTTGGTTTGTAAATTGCACAAAGCTCTTTATGGCCTTAAGCAGGCTCTAAGGGCTTGGTTTGAACGCCTTGGTGGTGCTCTCTTCAAGTATGGTTTTTGTGCTAGTAAGTGTGATCCCTCTTTGTTCATTCAAGCTTCATCTAGTGAGATTATGTTTATCCTAGTATATATGGATGATATCATCCTTACAGGTTCATCTCACTCTAATATTCTTAAACTCATTGCTGATTTAGATTCGGAGTTTTCTCTTAAAGATCTTGGTTCTCTTAGCTATTTGTATAGAGGTTAAGAGGTATTCTGATGGTTTTATGCACTTGCTTCAAACTAAATACCTTAAAGATATCTTGTCTCGAGCTAAGATGTTGAATGCAAAGGGCGTTACTACTCCTATGACCTCTGGTTTAAAACTGTATAAAGAAGGTCATGACTACATGGTTAATCCACAGTTGTATCGCTTTATTGTTGGTGCCCTGCAATATGCCACAATTACTCGTCCTGATATAAGCTTTGCTGTCAACAAAGTATGTCAATTCATGCATCAGCCCTTACTTTCTCATTGGAAAGCTGTTAAACGTATACTTCGTTATTTGGCTGGAACTTTACACCATGGTCTTGTACTTTATTCAAGTCCTAGCAGACAAATTTCTGCTTACTGTGATGCTGATTGGGCATCAGATTGTAATGATCGCCGAAGTACCACAGGGTTCTGCATCTATTTTGGCTCTAATCTGGTTGCTTGGTCATCTAAGAAACAAGTTACTGTTGCAACTTCCAGTACAGAGTCTGAATATCGTAGTATGGCCTCTGCTATGTCTGAGGTTCTGTGGTTGAAGTCTCTCTTGCAAGAACTGCATGTTGCTCTCTTAGGACCTGCCCGAGTGTTGTGTGACAACTTAAGCACTGTTATGCTTACTGCAAATCCTATTCTTCATGCTCGCACCAAGCATATTGAACTTGCTCTCCATTTTGTTCGGGAAAAGGTTATCAATAAAGAATTTCTTGTTCAACATATTCCTAGTCAAGATCAAGTTGCAGATGGCTTGACCAAGGCCTTGTCTTATAATCTATTTTCTGCATTTCGGAGACACCTAGGTGTCAAGGATAGACCAGACAGGTAGCTTGTTTTGAGGGCGAATGTTAGAGTATATAGATCAGTTACACTGTTTGTTATTTGTTAGTGTACAGCTGTAACCGACTAAGTTAGTGTAAGAGTGACACGTGTAGTTGTGAGCAGGCTATATGTATCTGAACTCACTCACTATTCATCAATCAATTCAGATTCATTTCATTTACTTTACTCTTCTCAGTTTCTCCCCTTCTCTCTTTCTGTTATTCTCACAGTATCAAATGCAACATGTCCTCACCAAGCAAGCACTTGGATGAGCAGACAGATATGAAGCAATATGGTGAGATTACCAACAAGTCCTCACTGACAGAGATGGATGACAGGGAAGGGTTAGCGACCTTAAGTAGCAAATTAGTCAAATTAAATTCATAATATAGGGAAAATTGCAACACGTTTTTCATATACTTTGGCAAAAAGCTCACTTGGAGAAGAAACAGGTGAGAATTGATCTGGTGCTTATCTTCTTGCATATTTCCCAGATTCTTATTATGATTTGGCAATAAAATATCACATGATTAACCATCACGATAATTTTAGTAGAATGAGTTTTGGCCGTTTAAGCAAGAAATCTCCAATTTAAGTTCATGTGAAATCATACCACTACAAATTAAAAGAACTTCAAGTCAAACTTCATACACAAGCAGGGATGATAATGAATCCATGGAACATGGTTTGAAGTAAAACTGAAATTAAATATCACCTGCGTAGACGGATGATACCGAATCAATTGATATTGATATTTTATACATCACAAATAACAACAACGAAAATTGCAGAATTGGATAGCACCAACAATAGGGACAGAGGCCCAGCCAGCATACTATAGATTTATTGAGTTAAATGTGCACTAGACACCGTAAACTTTTCTAAGGTGAAAACTTACAAAGGAAGTTTTTAAAATGGTGCAAAACCACCAAGGCGGTTAAGTTAACTAAAGTTGACAGTTTTTTCCAAATCAAATATTCGACAGAGAGAGTTGTTCAGAGAATGATTGTTGAGGAAGAAAGTGTAGGAGGGGAAGGGGATGCCACCGGTCCTTACTTTGACAGTATGTTAGCAACCTACTTCTTAGTGATATGATCCATAGGTCACGAGGAATTCATCAACCGCTCGCTCTTTCCCTCCAACCTACTTCTTAGTGATATGACTGATTTCAATTCAAATTTTAGACCAAACAGAACCAGTTAACGGTCAAATTCGGCATGTTCACATATACAATAAGGCAAAGCTTAAATCACCAATCGTCAATAAACTAGCATTTCATACATTGCTTGCTTCAATTATGCGATCCCAAAAGTTATCAGATTTTGACCAGTATGATAGTAGAAACCACTCAAATTATAATGACAAAGAAAGCATAAACCCTACGAACTCAAGCAGCAAGAGCAGTATCATAGCAGTAGGTTGAAGGAAGATGCATCTTAGCATTCATAAGCTTTTTCAGTTGAGTGTTTCTCTTAATCCTGAAGAAAACTTCATTCCCATCCTACAACATCAAAGTCCAAGGCATAACAACTCATGCTTATTTTACTTCTCTAATTTTAAAATGACATACATCACATAACAAACGCATTCAACCAAATCATCATATGATCACACAGATAGCAATACCAAGAATGGGGACATTTTGCCTATGACTACCACTTTTGGTCTTCCACACATAATAATGTTCTTTTGCATTCCTTTAAAAGCAATAGAAAATAAAAGAACAAAAAAAATAATGCTTCTTTTACATTCCTTAAAAAAGACAAAAGAAAATAACAGAGAAAATAATGTTACGCAGTTCATAAACAACTTAGAAAGACATCCTGACACAAATCTTCTGCCACATGGCGCTGACCAAATAGTCCGTATGGCACTGAGCTTAAGTTGGAGCTGAGCTTAGCTTGAGACATATGACTATTTCCCTACTCCCGAGAAAAATTACACTTTGAACTCAGACATAAACATAATTATCAATTAGCTTAACCCCAGAGCCATACTTCCTTGAAAACCAAGTTCACAAATGAATTTTTACCCTTCCCGTCCTACTAAGTTAAGACTAATCTCTGCACAGAACACTACTACAAAAAAATAAAGCTGTGACGTCTATAATTGCATTAACTGTGGTGTTAGAGAAGTGCCACATATCTGGACGCCACTAAAAAAAGTTGTGGCGCTTGGAAGCGCCACAACATTTTAAATTTTTTTTTTTTTTAAAAAATACCCTCCTGTGGCGCTTGTTTGAGGAAGTGTCACAGGAGGGGGGTCCTACTGTGGCGCTTACGTCAGCAAGCGCCACAGGAGACCCCCCTCCTGTGGCACTTCCTCAAACTAGCGCCATAGGAGGGTCCTTTTTTTTTCTTTTTTCTTCTTTTTTTTTTTTTTCCTGTGGTCCTTTTTTATACTTCCTGATTGTGAAGCTTTATATATTGAGTGGCTTTCATGTTTATCATCTCCACAAATTGTCAATCTTTCTATTTTATATTTCAACCTATTATATATATATATATATATATATATATATATATATATTTCACATTTAAAATTCAAGTTCCCCAACAATAATGTTCTTACATTAATACTCTCCAAAGCTTACATAAAAAATATCACAATACAAGAACTTGATATTGGAACACAGTACATCAACAACTAATTAAGTAAATTAAAATATTACTAAAAAATGCAAGCTTGTAGGCAAAAAAAATTTAAACAAAGCAAAAAGGCAAACGAAACAAGCTAGATTTTCACTCTTTTCTATTAAATTAGGAATAAAAAGGCAAATGTTATATTACGGTTTATCTTGACTAAAAAAAATTAAACAAAGCAAGCTAGAATGAAACAGTTTTCTTCTTACAAATCTATTAATTGACCAGCGCAGGGAGTAGGAGACCACGTTGGTGACGCTAGCTTGAGTGATGAGTGAGCGTGTGGGTTTGCTTTTTAGTGTGAAGATGATAGGAAATGGAGGGAGGGGGCCGACGGATCCACTAAGAAGATGAGAAAGGGAAAGTAATTTAATGGATGAGAGAGTAGTTGAATAATTAAAGTGGAGTAGTAGTCAAAAAGAGAAGGAATGGAGGACGGACACGGGACTACTACGCGGGAAATGAAATAATTAAGAGATATATACTATCCATTTAAAATTTAAAATTTTTCCTTCTTTTTTTATTTTTAGAAATGGGCACGCCACACATGATATATAATATATCATGGGTGGCGCCTAATGCACTAGGCGCCACAGCTGATCTTTGATGCAGCTGTGGCACCTAGTGGGTTAGGCGCCACAGCTGCTTGCGTGGCGCTACACGCAGGCGCCACACTAGGCCTTCCCAATTGTGGCGCCTAACCTATTAGGCGCCACAGCTGGTATTAAAAAAAATTATACAGATAAAAAATAAAAAAAGGGAAGTTGTGGCACTTCTTTAAAGAAATGTCACAAAATGTGCGCCACCTTTTATCCTTTTTGTAGTAGTGGAATTTGAAACTTCAATTCAAACATACTAGTAAGCCAGACATCCCAGAGAGGTAATTACATGACGATGCAAGGAAGGGGGGGATAGGGCATTGCATAGGTAAGAATAGAAGATAAAAAAATAACTTAAACATCCTCTAGAAGATTAATAGGCTAATTGCACTACTGCAAAAAACGTTTTTAACGTCTCTTATTTAAGCCTTTTAACGTCTGAAAACAAGGGGACGTCTATGTGAGAGACGTAGTAAAAAATGGCAATAACGTCCGTAAATTAAAGGATGTCTAAAGTCTAGACTTTAGACGTCCCCAGTTTAAAATGGGGACGTCTAAAGTGCTTTTTTTTTTAAAAAAAAATTATTTATATTACAGATCTGAACTAAACAATATTTAAAATCAGAAATTACATATTATCGTCAATAAAATTACAGATCTAGTATCTGAACTCCAAATCCAAAATCTACACAATAATAACTCTAGAGCTGAAATCTCATAAACAGAAGATGATAACAATAAGATGAATCAGTTGCCAAAAACTTATCTCCGTCTATTATTAAAATTCATTTTCTCGTAATAATGAATAGAGAAGAGCAACAGGGAGAGATGTACCTCATTTTCTCAGTGGGAACGTGGCCACGAAGCATGTTTTGGAGTCTCGATCTACAAACCATAACAACACGAGTTAGAAGATAAAATAGAAGGGAAATCCAAAGAAAAAAGAGAAAGAAGATAAAATAGTAAGAAACATAACAGATCTGGTGAAAAAGAGAGAGAGCAAAGAAGAAGCAAGTTTAAAAATAGTATATAAAGAAGAAGAAGCAAGAGTTAAATGCGTGGTGGTAAGCATTACAGATCTGGTGAAAAAAAAGAGAGAGAAAAGAAGAAACAAGTTTAAAAACAACATATAAAGAAGAAGAAGTAAAAGTTAAATGTGTGGTGGTAGTGGTTGCGTTGATGAGAAAGAAGAGTGTTGATCTATAAAACTGACAAATAAAGACTGTCAGTACAGATTTGAATTATTTTTGGTATCCCAAATTTAATTTAGGGACGCCTAAAGTTGTTTAGTTAATTTTTTTTTTTAAACTTTAGATGTCCCCAATTTAATTGGGAACGTCTAAAGTTTTTTTTTTTTTAATAATCAGGGATGCCTTTAACATTAGGGACGCCACTTTGATGTTTAAGGGACGCCATTGATTAAAAAAAATGTACTTTAGACGTCCCCACTTAAATTGGGGACGTCTAAAGTGACCAAAAGGCGTTCCTGATTTTAAAAAAAAAATTTAAATTTAGACTTCCTTTTTTGAATTGGGAACATCTAAAGTTATTCAAATCTCACTCAGAATTATGAAAATGCCACCGTCTTTATTTTTTACGTCTCTTTTTTAAAAAGGAACGTCCTTTAGAGTCGTAAAAGCAATATTTTGTAGTAATGTTGGTTTTCCTTCTGATGCACAAAACCATATACACATAAGAACATGATATTAACTGATCAAATATAATCATTATCACACCATAAAAGATAATAATCATGAACAACATTAACATCACTACATAAGCATAACAAATTAATGAACATTTAGTCTTGACTATAATAACATCAAATACGCCCACAAAGTCCTTATTTATGCTATATGTCAAAGTATCAAATTACGTACATAACTTTAGGGTTCAAACATTTCGTGTGGCAGTTGTCTTGCTTGACTTAGCTTTCTTTGGTCCATTAATAATGAAACAGAGAAAAAAAAAATAATAGCATGAAAATATTATAAAAAAGAATATCTATTTCAACATATACAAATCCCTAAACCTAGGCAAGTTAATTGAAGCAATAACATTGTCTTAAATGGAATGGCTTTGCATTTTACCCCTCACAAACACTATCATTAACTTTCATAGTACATTGTAATGTGGCAAGAGCGCATTTCTAGAATGACTTGAAAGATGCTGCTAGATGAAATATCAAGGATAAGATAAGAAGTTCAAAAAATGTAGCAGGGCATTTTGAAACCTTGCTCCTAAACGATGTGGAACTTAATGAGAGTCACATCAAACTTAATAAATGTCCATGTTATATTACTCAAAAAATCTTATATTTAGAGAAAATCTCATTAAAAAAAAATCTTTTTATAGAGACGGAGGGAGTACTTATTAGTCGGACAAATTAATCACTCTTAAATATTATTCCTCTTATCCTTAATATAAGACATAATTATCTAATTTGATTAAATTAAGAATATTAAATGAATTAGTTAACATAATATGTATTTTTCAAAACACCGTAATCACCTTCTTTGAATCCCTCATTTCCTCCCCTCCTTAATTATTGTTGAGAGAATATTAATGGGTAAATTAAAAAAAATTACAAATATAAAAATTATATCTAATATTTATGATTAAGATCAAATCTTTAAATATGTCTTATATTATGGCCATGGAGTACTAGGTCCTTCTTAAGTGAATTCTTTATTCTTTACAAAAGAGTTGTGAATTGAACTACTTGATCAAAGACAAAAGTTTTTCCTGCTCGCACTAGCCCCACTTATGAGGGCAAAGGGACATGATTTTCATCTTCAATTGATTGAATATAATTTCAAAAAGATTTGGAGGAATGATTCATACTCAAAATACACAAATTGTGGTGAAAGTTGTTCATATTGCTTCTCTCCTCTACTCTTCCAGTCCGCTGCCCTCCTTTTCCTTCAAATTGCGCCGTTTTGGCGCAAAACAGTGCACCAACTGTGTGTTTTTTTTTTTTGAAAAACATTATTTAATGTCCTGATGTATTTTTTTAGTACTAGTCAGTTTCCTAAAATATTTTTTCAAGATCCTAAAATAATTTTCAGTATTATCTAGCATTTTGAAAAATACTATTCATCCTGAAGTATTTTTTCAGTACCATTTAGTTCCCTAAAATAATTTTTCAGTATCATCCAGTATCTTGATGTATTTTTTTAGTATTACTCAGTTCCATAAAATATTTTTTCAAGATCCTAAAATAATTTTTCAGTATTATCCAGCATTTTGAAAAATACTATTTAACATCCTGAAGTATTCTTTCAGTACCAGTCAGTTCCCTAAAATATTTTTTCAAGATCCTAAAATAATTTTTCAATATTATAAGTATCATGGAGTATTTTTTTTAGTGTTATTCAGTACTTTGAAATATTTTTGGTGCACCTGAATTAATTTTTAGTGCATCCAACATCCTAAAATATTGCACCAAAAATATTTCAAAGTACTGATTGGCACTAAAAAAATACTTCAGGATACTGGATGATACTAAAAAATTCTTTTAGGAAACTGATTGATACTGAAAAAATACTTTATGATGAATAGTATTTTTCAAAAGGCTGGATAATACTGAAAATTATTTTAAGATCTTGAAAAAATATTTTAAGAAACTGACTAGTACTGAAAAAATACATCAGGACATTAAATAATGTTTTAAAAAAAAAACAAAAAAGTTGGTGCACTGTTTTGCGCCAAAACGGCGCAGTTTGAAGGAAAAGGAGGGCAGCGAACCGGAAGAGTAGAGGAGAGAAGCCGCGAGTATCTCCATTGATCTCCCCCTCTCCATTTAATGTTTCAACCATTAGATCAACTATTAATGGTTGAGATTTAATGATAGATGTAAAAATATTATTATAATTTTAAATTTAATAAAAATCTATCATTAAATTTCAACCATTAAAGATTAATCTAATGACTGAGATATTAAATGAAGAGTAAATAGAGAGAGAGGTCAATAGAGACACTTCTCCACCTATCAAATGTTCATGGCATCTGATTAATAGGGCCTCGTCGTCATGAGTAGGGTACAGTCTCATCAGGACAAAATTGCCATTAAAATTTCATGCTTTGCCGGCTTCCTTCTTCAATTTTCCACAAAAGTCACTTTCTTTGACACCCTCCTATGTATTTCAACTCATTCTCACTTTAAAAAGCAGGACTCAATTGAACGCGCACCAACCATACTTGACAAACTCACGGAAATTTCATATGTTTTAAGTCAATAATTCAATGGAAAAACTGTATATGCTCTTGTTGAAAAACTATTTTATATTTGGGATTATTTCTACTCAAATATGACATATGAATCAGTCAACGATAAAAAAGTAGATAACTATCATAAAAAAATAAAATTCAAACATGTTTTGCATACCCACATATCCATGGAGGCAATTTATTGAGAAAATTGGTGAAAACTTTTTCTTTCAAAATTTTATTAGCTAAGAGAATTTAATATATTTTTATATATAGATAGTGCTAATATTCTAAACAATTTCATATATAGAAAGTACCGATACTTAAATTCTAATCTGTTTTGCCAATAAAATTTGTAAATAGGAACTTTTCACAATTTTATCCAATCTTTCCTTACCTTAATATTTGGTTTTGCCCTAGGTTAGTGTAAGTGTATAACCTTATCTAGCCACTTTTTGGTAATTTTTTCATGTGAAAAATCTAAAATAATGATATACATAAAATTTCATATGAATTTTTTGGCTAATTCCGGGCATTGCATAGGACATACTTTATGAACTGTGCCTCTGAAAATTTAGCCACGTCCACCCTCCAAATGTTGCTCTATAACTATTTTCTAAGTAATTTTGGTATTTGCGATATCTGCACCTATAAACTGTTTTAATTGCATCCGCTATACCATAATTCAATCCTCATTAACCCCAATTAACCATCACTAATCAAAGCCAAATGAGCTTCTTCTTCATCACTAAAAGCTTCCTCTTCTTGTACTCCATTATTCAACCTGGCAAAAACCCCAACTAATGCGGCTGTATTGTAAGTGCATGCTTCCGTCTGCACGTAATTCCCCCTTTCGTCTCTAAACCAGTCTGTACTATTGGGCCCACCGACAAGGGCCCCAATCAGGACATTAGGATTAGGATCATGGCGTCCATACCAGTTATCATACCCCTGCGTGCACCCAATAAAACCGTTGTTCTCTTTGTATGATTCTATGGATGCGGCCCTATGGTGCACCCTCAGGGGGAAGTGGGGCCCATAGCCGACCAAATAACTCATGCCCATTGGATTAGAACCCAGGATATAGTCCACCTGTGATTTTGCGAAGGCTAGGATCTCCTGCGGAGAGACCTCTCGTTTGTCGCAGTGGAGCCTCTGTCCTACGGCTTGGAGATGATCGGAGTAGACAGTGAGAAGAAACGACGCCGTTGAGACGTACTGCATGTTGTTCCACTGGCGGACGTAGAGTAAGCCTCCTGGGGTGAGATGCACGTTAGTGGAGTTGTTTTGGCCGAGGCACGCGCAGAGATAATGCTCTGCTTTTGAACGGTACTGTCGGAGTGTGGCTTGGTTTTTCTCGTGCTTTTCTTCCATGAGCAGCTGAAAAGGAAAATTAAAAAAAAAATTGAAAATTATGATATTGACCATTGACAAAATAATACTAGTAGCGGCATTATTGGAAATTTAATGATTATTAAATATTAGTAGCCTTTGTAATTAATTTGACCAATGTATGAACTATGAAGTCTTATGGGTAGTTATTGAATTTTCTGTTCAATTTTCGCATCTATAACCGAAACATGTTCTGGAAGATTTTGGAATTATACAATTTAGAAATCTGCGTTGGTTGAAAAGGGGGAAAAAACAGAAAAGGAATTTATATTTTTCTCATGAGACATGATATTCAAATTGTGTATAGTTTACCTGGCAAACTTTATAGATGTATAGAAAGTCAAGTTAATACAAATAGCCATAATTTACTCCCTTTATTTTTAAATATAGGAGTAACATAATAAATTTTCAGAATTAAAGAACTAGACTAAAATAAATAGGGATAATCTAGAGACAAATTTATAAATTTGGACGCTAGAGTAAATTGGACTTTTATATCTATTCAGATCTCTAAATTTTTAATGAGTTATGATTCTCGTCCCTATACTTGTTTTTCGTTGTTTTTTTGCTCATATACTTTATGTTTTCTAAAAGATTAGTTTTTATATATAAGAAATTGGATATGAGTTTAACAATATTAATTTCAATGAATTGGTGTTAATACTATTAAGTAAGCTTATGTGGATATAGACTGCTAGCTAGGATTGTAGTTGTCGTGAAGGCACCAAAATCAAAACTCCTTACAAGTTTAAAAATCAAAATCAAAACATATTAAAAATATAAACACATTGATGGATATTTCAACTAACTCATGGCTTTGGAATTGAAGTGAGTAATAGAGGAAATACCATGGAAGCGAGGCATTGAACGCCTGCATACTTGACATCCCAACTGAATTCAGCGATGGCCCAAGTGATCCCACCAAAGTCAAAAGCATTCTCCAAAACATAGTTTAGATAGTCATCATTTTGAGTGGCCTTGTACAACCATATGGCTGCCCACAGTAACTCATCCCTGTAGCCGCTCACAGACGAATAATACCCTTTAGCCACTCCAATACTCTCGTCATACTTCCCCCTGTACTTGTCCCCAAACTCAAATAACTGCACCATATGTATCATCCCCAACAACAACAACAACAACTAATTAAACTTCACAACAATTCTTAAATTAAATTAAAATTAATTAAATAAGTAATTAATGTCTGTGAGTTAAAGTATAAAATTACCCTGTTAACCAGCTAATTAACTAACATAAATACGTACCTGTCGTGCATGGTGCAATAGTAGGTGAGCGTAATGTGGGTTTGTTCTCCTAAACACTATAGAAGCGGCGGCCATCGCTGCTGCCGTCTCTCCGGCGACCTCTGAGCCGGGATTGTCGGCGTCCACCTTGTATGCTCGCCGGGACGTCGTCATGTCCTCTGGCCTTTGCCAACAGTAATGATCAGTTTCTCCATCGCCAACCTGAGAGGCCAGAAGAAAAATTAATTACAAGTCGAATTATCGGTGTACTTAATAAAAAAGAACAAATAACTGATTAGTCTCTTTTCACTTTTTTAGATTTTGACGCCCAGGGAATTGAAATTCTCTGTGAACAGTGCCATTATTCCATCCCTCATTTGCCGCCGCGAGTGAGACACGCGCCAATCATGGTATGGACTATGGAGGTGGGTCAGCACTGAAAATGATGGTAGATCCGCTGACTGCTCTGACAAATATCTGATTTGAGTCCATATTTCTCCAGGGAACATGGAGTTCGGAAGAAGCACGTACCACCTACCTTAACGGCGCGTGGGCTGTATATTCCGTACACCCGCTCTCTTGGTAAAGTTACGTCACAGAATAACACACTATTGAAATAACAATGCAGAGTATTACTACATAGTAAACGAGAATACGAAATTACCTGTGCCCAGAGAACATGAGGATGAGTATGTGCCTTGATGAAATAATCAGTGCCCCACTTGATGGCCTCGAGAGCGTGAGAGTACTCGCCGGCGCCGGCGAAAAGGTCGGCGTATTCGATGACACCCCAAGAGAGCAAGGTGATGGAGAATGCCATGGGAAGGCCGAACTTGACATTGTCTCCTGCATCATAATAGCCTCCCACCAAGTCCACCTACCCCAAACACACAACAAAAATGACGACCCAATGATAGAGAGAGAGAGAGAATGAGAGAGAGGAGTCATAGAGTTGTAGGGTAAGGTACCCCTTGTTCGAGGCCGTCGGTGAGGCCGGAATGGTGGCGCCAGGTGGCCCTCTGGTTGTGGGGCAAGTGGCCGGAACGCTGGGACTCCAAGTAGAGGAAGCTTTGAGAGAGAGCTTGCTTGTAGTTGAAGGAATGGCATGAAACAGATGGGAAGAAGAAAGAGGAGGTTGATGAGAGAGAGAGGAGAGAGATAAGCCATGTTCTTAGGCTCTGACTTTTGCCTTGTTTCTTCTGATTCCTCTCCATTTTCATTCTGTTTCTCTCTTATGTCTTTGTGTATTTATGCGTGAGGCGTTTCGTAAAGGGAGGTTACTATTAGCAGGGAGAGATCAGACGGGGGCATGTTCATGGGGAATTGGTATGCAGCCTCATTATTCATTGGTTTAATTTATGAAGCCATTATGTGCTCAGTTTTTAATGCATGGATCCACTTATAATTCAAATTAACATACGGGTACACTTAAAAAAAAAATTAAGAAAATAACAACACCTCAATCAAATAGGCTTAGTTTTGTTTATAATAGTGTAACCTAATGGCATGAAAACTCTCATGTAATTAAAAGCTTTTAGGTTCCATCTTGATTATAACTTCATATTGTTAGCATATACCCTGTAATATACCCCTCTAATGTAGAAAAAGAAGGCTTAAGGGAAGAAAGAGGAAAGAAAAGGTGCCAGAGGATGAGATTATAATTTACTTACCAATATGCCCCACATGTAAGTCGCGTCTAAACTCATTCCCGCATACTAATCAAAGATTATATTAAATTGATAAAATTTTTCACATTTGTATTTATTAACTTTTTTGTCTCTCCCTAAATTTACAAATTATTTTCACATCCCCCCCCCCATTCCCTGTTTCCAATAGAAATTAAACGGAGGTAAAATTGGAAAAATGTCATTAAGTATACCTTGCAAGTTAAGTGATTTATAATTATGACCAAATTTTTTTTTGCTACAAGTGACTTAAATATAGCTACATAATGGTACTTCCTATCCATAATAGAAGATCTAATTTGTAGTACATGAGGTAGTAATTTTCATTAGTTTTTAAAATTGTATCAGGGTTATTTTTCTTGTTTTAGAGAGCAAGAGAGGAATAAAGAGATGTGAATGTTACTAATAAGCATGTGTGATGCACATTTCTCTTTATTTCTCTTTACACCTGAGCTAAAAGCGCACTTAGGGAGAGATCCAATCCATTCATACAAGAGGCATCCATATTTTAATGTACCATTTGATTTTTAGTAATGAGATGAAGTGAGAAACAGGGGTGAAATTACAGATATGATGCCAGAGAAGGAAGAAAACACTCCTAAAATCTCTTAATATATTGTGTCGACTTCAACTACAGTGAGTGTATCCCAAAATCTCTCTTCCATATTCTTTTGCAGTAACTCCCTCTTTCAAATTTTAAAAATATACGTTGCAACTTCTTCGCGTGGAGATCATGAAATCGGAATTCGAATTTACTTTGCAAGGATAATCAAATTCAAATTTGCTAAATAAAATCATATTCTAATTTTAAATGAAAATATTGCATAAAGTTTAACATACCTCAGCACCAAGAAGACCCATCCTGAAGACATTAAGTGGCTGTCTTTCCATGTCTTGTGCACCCATATAAATTATGCAATCTAACCCAAATCTAGCACAAACAGTAGCAGTGGCTACTCCATGCTGAGCAGCTCCAGTTTCAGCAATAATGCGTTTCTTGCCCAATCGCTTGGCAAGCAAAGCTTGGCCAACTGCATTGTTGATTTTGTGAGCTCCAGTGTGATTAAGATCTTCCCTTTTTAGATATATGTGAGGCCCTTCACCGTTAGGATGCCTGTAATGCTCCGTCAACCTCTCAGCAAAATAAAGAAACTGTTTCAGATTACCAAATCATATATCTGTAGGATTACGGATTCTATGGTTGAAATCAGGTAATAATTGAATCAAGAGGAAAGCCATGAGAAATGAGAGATTATAAAAGGAAAACAAGAACTTGAAGAGATCCAAATTAAGCTCATCAATTGACAACGAAAACGAAGTTCTAATCAAACTTAAAAACCTGAAATTCTTCATCAGCATCCAGGGAATGGAACGCAGCCTCGAGCTCGGTGATTGCATACGTAAGGGTTTCAGGGACATATTTGCCTCCAAATTGACCGAATCGACCAAACGAATCGGGTCGTTGAATCGGAACAGACTTATTATCGTCCTTAAGGTCATCCATGAGAAGAACAGAGGCAGGGTCTCTGGTCAACGCGAAGGAGGCAGAAGAGGAAGTTCGAGCTGTGGTCCTGGCAATGAAATCAGGTAATAATTGAATCAAGAGGAAAGCCATAAGAAATGAGAGATTATAAAAGGAAAACAAGAACTTGAAGAGATCCAAATTAAGCTCATCAATTGACAACGAAAACGAAGTTCTAATCAAACTTAAAAACCTGAAATTCTTCATCAGCAGCCAGGGAATGGAACGCAGCCTCAAGCTCGGTGATTGCATACGTAAGGGTTTCAGGGACATATTTGCCTCCAAATTGACCGAATCGACCAAACGAATCAGGTCGTTGAATCGGAACAGACTTATTATCGTCCTTAAGGTCATCCATGAGAAGAACAGAGGCAGGGTCTAATCAATTGATGAGCTTAAGGTCATCCATGAGAAGAACAGAGGCAGGGTCTAATCAATTGACAACGAAAACGAAGTTCTAATCAAACTTAAAAACCTGAAATTCTTCATCAGCAACCAGGGAATGGAACGCAGCCTCGAGCTCGGTGAGAGCATACATAAGGGTTTCAGGGACATATTTGCCTCCAAATTGACCGAATCGACCAAACAAATGAGAGACTATGTTGGTAGAGAGACTCCTCTTTATTTTGCTGAGAGGTTGACAGAGCATTACAAGCATCCTAACGGTGAAGGGCCTCACATATATCTAAAAAGGGAAGATCTTAATCACACTGGAGCTCACAAAATCAACAATGCAGTTGGCCAAGCTTTGCTTGCCAAGCGATTGGGCAAGAAACGCATTATTGCTGAAACTGGAGCTGCTCAGCATGGAGTAGCCACTGCTACTGTTTGTGCTAGATTTGGGTTAGATTGCATAAAGATTGCATAATTTATATGGGTGCACAAGACATGGAAAGACAGTCGCATCAAACTTAATAAATGTCCATGTTATATTACTCAAAAGATCTTATATTTAGAGAAAATCTCATTAAAAAAAAATCTTTTTATAGCGACGGAGGGAGTACTTATTAGTCGGACAAATTAATCACTCTTAAATATTGCTCCTCTTATCCTTAATATAAGATATAATTATCTAATTTGATCAAATTAAGAAATTTAAATAAATTAGTTAATATAATATGTATTTTTCAAAACACCATAGTCACCTTCTTTGAATCCCTCATTTCCTCCCCTCCTTAATTATTATTGAGAGAATATTAATGGATAAATTAAAAAAAATTACAAATATAAAAATTATATCTAATATTTATAACTAAGATCAAATCTTTAAATATGTCTTATATTATGGTCAGAAAGTACTAGGCCCTTCTTAAGTGAATTCTTTATTCTTTACAAAAGAGTTGTGAATTGAACTACTTGATCAAAGACATAAAAAGTTTTTCCTGCTCGCACTAGCCCCACTTATGATGGCAAAGGGACATTATTTTCATCTTCAATTGATTGAATATAATTTCAAAAAAATTTGGAGGAATGATTCATACTCAAAATACACAAATTGTGGTGAAAGTTGTTCTTATTAAATGGGGAAAGGAGTATCTCCATTGATCTCCCCCCCTCCATTTAATATTTCAACCATTAGATCAATTATTAATGGTTGAGATTTAATGATAGATGTAAAAATATTATTATTATTTTAAATTTAATAAAAATCTATCATTAAATCTCAACCATTAAAGATTGATCTAATTGTTGAGATATTAAATGAAGAGTAAATAGAGAGACAGGTCAATGGAGACACTCCTCCCCTTATTAAATATTCATGGCATCTGATTAATAGGGCCTCGTCGTCATGAGTAGGGTACAGTCTCATCAGGACAAAATTGCCATTAAAATTTCATGCTTTGCCTGCTTCTTCTTCAATTTTCCACAAAAGCCACTTTCTTTGACACCCTCCTATGTATTTCAACTCATTCTCACTTTAAAAAGCAGGACTCAATTGAACGCGCATCAACCATACTTGACAAACTCACGGGAATTTCATGTGTTTTAAGTCAATAATTCAATGGAAAAACTGTATATGCTCTTGTTGAAAAACTATTTTATATTTGGGATTATTTCTACTCAAATATGACATATGAATCAGTCAACGATAAAAAAGTAGATAACTATCATAAAAAAAATAAAATTCAAACATGTTATGCATACCCACATATCCATGGAGGCAATTTATTGAGAAAATTGGTGAAAAATTTTTCTTTCAAAATTTTATTAACTAAGAGAATTTAATATATTTTTATATATAGATAGTGCTGATATTCTAAACAATTTCATATATAGAAAGTACCAATACTCAAATTCTAACCTTTTTTACCAATAAAATTTGTAAGCAGAGACTTTTCACAATTTTATCCAATCTTTCCTTACCTTAATATTTGGTAATGGCCTAGGTTAGTATAAGTGTATAACCTTATCTAGCCACTTTTGCTAATTTTTTCATGTGAAAAATCTAAAATAAAGATATATATAAAATTTCATATGAGTTTTTTGGCTAATTCCCGGCATTACATATAGGAGATACTTTCTGAACCGTGCCTCTGAAAATTTAGCCACTTAGCTTCCACCCTCCAAATGTTGCTCTATAACTATTTTCTAAGTAATTTTGGTATTTGTGATATCTGCACCTATAAACTGTTTTAATTGCATCCTCTATACCATAATTTAATCCTCATTAAACCCAATTAACCATCACTAATCAAAGCCAAATGAGCTTCTTCTTCATCACTAAAACCATCCTCTTCATGCAATCTGGCAAAAACCCCAACTAATGCGGCTGTATTGTAAGTGCAGGCTTCCGTCTGCACGTAATTCCCCCTGTCGTCTCTAAACCAGTCTGTACTATTGGGCCCACCGACAAGGGCCCCAATCAGGATATTAGGATTAGGATCACCGCGTCCATACCAGTTATCATACCCCTGCGTGCACCCAATAAAACCCTTGTTCTCTTTGTATGATTCTATGGATGCGGCCCTATGGTGCACCCTCAGGGGGAAGTGGGGCCCATAGCCGACCAAATAACTCATGCCCATTGGATTAGAACCCAGGATATAGTCCACCTGTGATTTTGCGAAGCCTAGGATCTCCTGCGGAGAGACCTCTCCTTTGTCGCAGTGGAGCCTCTGACCTACGGCTTGGAGATGATCGGAGTAGACAGTGAGAAGAAACGACGCCGTTGAGACGTACTGCATGTTGTTCCACTGGCGGACGTAGAGTAAGCCTCCTGGGGTGAGATGCACGTTAGTGGAGTTGTTTTGGCCGAGGCACGCGCAGAGATAATGCTCTGCTTTTGAACGGTACTGTTGGAGTGTGGCTTGGTTTTTCTCGTGCTTTTCTTCCATGAGCAGCTGAAAAGGAAAATTAAAAAAAAAATTGAAAATTCTGATATTGACCATTGAGAAAATAATAGTAGTATTAATGGAAATTTAATGATTATTAAATATTAGTATCCTTTGTAATTAATTTGACCAATGTATGAACTATGAAGTCTTATGGGTAGTTATTGAATTTTCTGTTCAATTTGCGCATCTATAACCGAAACATGTTCTAGAAGATTTTGGAATGATACAATTTAGAAATCTGCGTTGGTTGAAAAGGGGGAAAAAACAGAAAAGGAATTTATATTTTTCTCAAGAGACATGATATTCAAATTGTGTATAGTTTCCCTGGCAAACTTTATAGATGCATAGAAAGTCAAGTTAATACAAATAGCCATAATTTACTCTCTTTATTTTAAATATAGGAGTTACATAATTAATTTTCAGAATTAAAAAATTCATCTAAAGTGAATAGGAATACTCTAGAAATAAAATTATAAATTTCAATACCAGAGTGAATTCGAGTTTTACATTTACCCATATCTCTAAACTTTTAATGAGTTCTGATTTTTGTCCCTATACTTGTTTTCATTGTTTTTTGCTCATATACTTTATATTGCCTAAAATATTAGTTTTTATATATAAGAAATTGGATATGAGCTTAACAATATTAATTTCACTGAATTGGTGTTAATACTATTAAGTAAGCTTATGTGGATATAGACTGCTAGCTAGGATTGTAGTTGTCGTGAAGGCACCAAAATCAAAACTCCTTACAAGTTTAAAAATCAAAATCAAAATCAAAACATATTGAAAATATAAACACATTGATTGATATTTCAACTAACTCATGGCTTTAGAATTGAAGGAAATACCATGGAAGCGAGGCATTGAACGCCTGCGTACTTGATATCCCAACTGAATTCAACGATGGCCCAAGTGGTCCCACCAAAGTCAAAAGCATTCTCCAAAACATAGTTTAAATAGTCATCGTTTTGAGTGGCCTTGTACAACCATATGGCTGCCCACAGTAACTCGTCCCTGTAGCCGCTTACAGACGAATAATACCCTTTAGCCACTCCAATACTCTCGTCATACTTCCCCCTGAACTTGTCCCCAAACTCAAATAACTGCACCATATGTATCATCCCCAACAACAACAACTAATTAAACTTCACAACAATTCTTAAATTAAATTAAAATTAATTAAATAATTAAGTAATGTCGGTGAGTTAAAGTATAAAATTACCCTGTTAACAAGCTAATCAACTAACATACGTACCTGTCGTGCATGGTGCAATAGTAGGTGAGCATAATGTGGGTTTGTTCTCCTAAACACTATAGAAGCGGCGGCCATCGCTGCTGCCGTCTCTCCGGCGACCTCTGAGCCGGGATTGTCGGCGTCCACCTTGTATGCTCGCCGGGACGTCGTCATGTCCTCTGGCCTTTGCCAACAGTAATGATCAGTTTCTCCATCGCCAACCTGAGAGGCCAGAAGAAAAATTAATTACAAGTCGAATTATCGGTGTACTTAATAAAAAAGAACAAATAACTGATTAGTCTCTTTTCACTTTTTTAGATTTTGACGCCCAGGGTATTGAAATTCTCGGTGAACAGTCCCATAATTCCATCCCCCCATGTGCCGCCGCGAGTGAGACACGCGCCAATCATGGTATGGACTATGGAGGTGGGTCAGCACTGAAAATGATGGTAGATCCGCTGACTGCTCTGACAAATATCTGATTTGAGTCCATATTTCTCCAGGGAACATGGAGTTCGGAAGAAGCATGTACCACCTACCTTAACGGCGCGTGGGCTGTATATTCCGTACACTCGCTCTCTTGGTAAAGTTACATCACAGAATAACACACTATTGAAATAACAATGCAGAATTTTACTACATAGGGTATGTTTGTTTGAGCGATTCGATTGCTTATAAGTTACTTTTTAATAGTGATTTACATTATACGAAGTAAGTATGTGAGAGGAGTTATGTCTCGATTTACGTAAAAAACAACTTATAAATTTTTTTAAGCTCAAACAAACATGCTTATAGTAAACGAGAACACGAAATTACCTGCGCCCAGAGAACATGAGGTTGGGTATGTGCCTTGATGAAATAGTCAGTGCCCCACTTGATGGCCTCGAGAGCGTGAGAGTACTCGCCGGCGCTGGTGAAAAGGTCGGCGTATTCGATGACACCCCAAGAGAGCAAAGTGATGGAGAATGCCATGGGAAGGCCGAACTTGACATTGTCTCCTGCATCATAATAGCCTCCCACCAAGTCCACCTACCCCAAAAGATAACACACAACAAAATGACGACCCAATGATAGAGAGAGAGAATGAGAGAGAGGAGTCATAGAGTTTTAGGGTAAGGTACCCCTTGTTCGAGGCCGTCGGTGAGGCCGGAATGGTGGCGCCAGGTGACCCTCTGGTTGTGCGGCAAGTGGCCGGAACGCTGGGACTCCAAGTAGAGGAAGCTGTGAGAGAGAGCTTGCTTGTAGTTGAAGGAATGGCATGAAACAGATGGGAAGAAGAAAGAGGAGGTTGATAAGAGATAGAGGAGAGAGATAAGCCATATTCTTAGGCTCTGACTTATGACTTGTTTCTTCTGATTCCTCTCCATTTTCATTCTGTTTCTCTCTTATGTCTTTGTGTATTTATGCGTGAGGCGTTTCGTAAAGGGAGGTTATTATTAGCAGGGAGAGATCAGACGGGGGCATGTTCATGGGGAATTGGTATGCAGCCTCATTATTCATTGGTTTAATTTATGAAGCCATTATGTGCTCAGTTTTTAATGCCTCGATCCAATTATAATTCAAATTAACATACGGGTACACTTAAAAAAAATTAAGAAAATAACAACATCTCAATCAAATAGGCTTAGTTTTGTTTATAATAGTGTAGCCTACTGGCATAAAAACTCTCATGTAATTAAGAGCTTTTAGCTTCCATCTTGAATATAACTTCATATTGTTAGCATATACCCTGTAATATACCCCTCTAATGTAGAAAAAGAAGGCTTAAAGGGAAAAAAGAGGAAAAAAAGGTGCCAGAGGATGAGATTATAATTTACTCACCAATATGCCCCACATGTAAGTCGCGTCTAAACTCATTCCCGCATACTAATCAAAGATTATATTAAATTGATAAAATTTTTCAGATTTGCATTTATTAACTTTTTTGTCTCTCCCTACATTTACAAATTATTTTCACATCTCTCTTCCCCCATTCCCAGTTTCCAATAGAAATTAAACGGAGGTAAAATTGGAAAAATGTCATTAAGTATACCTTGCAAGTTAAGTGATTTATAATTAGGACCAAATTTTTTTTTGCTACAAGTGACTTAAATATAGCTACATAATGGTACTTCCTATCCATAATAGAAGATCTAATTTGTAGTACATGAGGTAGTAATTTTCATTAGTTTTTAAAATTGTATCAGGGTTATTTTTCTTGTTTTAGAGAGCAAGAGAGGAATAAAGAGAAGAGCGTGAATGTTACTAATAAGCATGTGTGATGCACATTTCTCTTTATTTCTCTTTACACCTGAGCTAAAAGCGCACTTAGGGAGAGATCCAATCCATTCATACAAGAGTCATCCATATTTTAATGTACCATTTGATTTTTAGTAATGAGATGAAGTGAGAAAGAAGGGTGAAATTACAGATATGATGCCAGAGAAGGAAGAAAACACCTGAGCCATCATCATAAAGGGCATTAATTGATGAATTAATACATTGGATTAATCAAAATCCAAAATATTAACAGCACTGTGGCCAGCAAGAAAATTACTGTCAACAAAATATCTTATGTATATAATGTTTCGATATAGGGGCCACGTTAATCTTCTTCGTATCGTTCCAATTTTATCAGATGTCAACGAAGGTAAGCTATTTGAAACATGAGGTTTGAGAAATGCGACACTCATTGGAAATTGGTAAGTGAAACACGCTCATATATAAATAGGAAGCTAGAAAAATTGAAAGAAGTAAATCACAAAGTGAAAAAAAAAAGACTTCTATTGAAATGGAGATGGAAAATGAAACAAAATATTTTGCCTAATAATGCTCGGTACAAATAGAATAAGAGAGAAAAGTGACGACAATTCAAGGAAAAAGACTAATAAAATTATAGAGATTTTTTAATGAAAATATTAAATATGTTTAACTCTAGAAGATAAAAGGCACGTTCAAATAAATTTATACAAAAGCATGAGATGATGTATCAAATGTAAAATGTCCTCACCAAGCAAGCACTTGGTTGCGCAGACGGATATGAAGCAATATGGTGAGATTACCAACAAGTCGTCACTGACAGCAATGAATGACAAGGAAGGGCTAGCGACCTTAAGTAGCAAGTTAGTCACACTCTTCTAGACCCACGCATGGGCGGGCGAGAGGTGAGCATTTATTAATATGTTTTTATGTAAAAAATCATTTAGATTTAAAATAATACTTTTGTCTTTTATATGGTTAATATTTATATCCACCTCCCCAATTATTAATTTAAAAAATAATCTTCTTTTTTTAGCATTTTAAGCCTGTCATTTTGTTAATGTATCGATTAGGGAAACACTTACTTCCCTACTTTTATATAGTTAGTTAATTAATAAGTTGCACCTACCTCCCCCATCATTAATTTACAAAATATTATGGAACTCCCTTCCCCAAATATTGTGGAACTCTCTTCCCCATTATTTATCTTTAGTAACTACCTCTCATTGTTATATACCACTTTGGTCCTATTTATAAATTCCTTTTAACCAATTATCATATACTAAGGAGAGTTAGTTAACTCATTAACTATGAGTTAAATTTCCAATTTCGCCCTTATCTATTATTGGTTTCAAAAGTCAACATGAATAAATTCTTTTTGTTTATTACAATTAATAGAGGTAAAAAAGTATAAAAGGTTTATAAATAGAACTAGAGTGAGATATATATATATATATATATATATATTATTTTAGTGTTTTGAGCCTCTCATTTTTTTGATATATCGGTCAGGTAAATGCTTACTACTCTCCTTTTATATAGTTAACTTACACCTACCTCCCCCATTATTAATTTACAAAATATTGTAGAAATCCCTTCCCCATTATCTATCTTTGGTAACCACCTCTCATTATATATATATATATATATATATATATATATATATATATATATATATATATATATATATATATATATATATATATATATATATATATATATATATATATATATATATATTTGTTTTAGTGTTTGAACCTATCATTTTTTCTAATATGTCGGTCAGATAGACGCTTACTACTTTACTTTTATATAATTAATTAACTTGCACCTACCTCCCCCATTATTGATTTACAAAATATCGTGGAACTCCCTTCCCCATTATCTATCTTTTGTAATCACCTCTCGTTATTATAAATATTTTTTTATTTTAATATTTTGAGCCTACCATTTTTCTGAAGTGTCAGCCAGGTAGACGCTTGCCGCTTGACATTTATATAGTTAATAACTTGCACCCACCTCCCCCATTATTAATCTACAAAATATTGCAGAACTCTCTTTCCCATTATCTATCTTTAATAACTGCCTCTCATTATTATATGTATATATATTTTGTTTTAGTGTTGAGCCTCCCATTTTTCTGGTAGACGCTTACTTCTCTACTTTTATTTAGTTAACTTGCACCTACCTCCCCCATTATTAATTTACAAAATATTGTGGAACTCTCTTCCCCCAAATATTGTGGAACTCCTTTCCCCATTATCTATCTATCTTTGGTAACTGCTTCTCATTATTATATATACTTTTTGTTTGTGTTTTCAACCTCCCATTATTATAAACAGGTGAAAATGGATCCAGTGCTTATCTTCGTGCATATTTCCCAAATTCTTTATGATTTGGCCATAAAATATCACATGATTGACCATCAGTTTTGGCCGTTCAAGTATGATATCTCCAAGTTAATTTCATGTGAAATCATACCACTATAAATTAGAAAACTTCAGTTAAACTTTATACACAAACAGGGATGATAATGAATCCATTGAACATGCTTTAATGTAAAACAGCAATTAAATATCACAAGCGTAGAGGGATGGTGACGAATCGATTGATATTGATATTTTATACATCCCAAATAACAACTATGATAATTGCAGAATCGGATGGCACCAATAATAGGGACATAGGCCCAGTCAGCATAGTACAGATTTCAAGAGTTGAAAGAATAAATTTGCTTATGAAGTATATTGCCAGACACCCGACACCATAAACTTTGCTAAGATGAAAAATTGCAGAGTTTTCAAAATGGTGCAAAACCGCCAAAACCGTTTTTCCAAATCAAAATATTCGGCAGGGAGTTGACCAGAGGATGATTGTTTAGGAAGAAAGTGTAGGAGGGGAAGGGGATGGCACCGGTCCTTACTCTGACAGTATGCTAGCAGCTTACTTATTTCTCAAGCAATCCAGCTCGGCACCCAATTCAGTTAAAAGTTGTGAAAGCATGTAACACACAAACATATATCATCAACACACACACAAGACACACAACACAGCTTACCATTCAGAGTTATTCGTAATATCCATCCAACACATCTGGTGATTGGTTGAATAAAAGTAAGATCCATAGGTCACGATGAATTCATCAACCGCTCTCTCTTTCCCCCCAACTTACTTCTTAGCGATATGACTGATTTTCAATTCAAATTTCCCACCGACCAGAACCAGTTAACAGTCAAATTCGGTATGGCATGTTCACATATCCAATAAGGCCAAGCTTAAATCACCAATCGTCAATAAACTAGCATTTCATACATTGTTTGCTTAATTATGCAATCCCAAAAGTTACCAGATTTTGACCAGTATGATAGTAGAAACCACTCAGAAATTATATTGACAAAGAAAGTATAAACCGTACGAACTCAAGCAGCAAGAGCAGTATCATAGCAGTAGGTTGAAGGAAGATGCATCTTAGGCCTCAACCTCAATTAAAACTAAAGTCTATTATATTCATAATAAGGCAAGAAGTGGAAAGTTCTCCACTCCTATTTCGCGACAGCACCTCCTGTTTGATGAAGCATGGCATCTATTTCGTCCCCATCCTCCATTTCCAGCTGCAACCAACAAAAATGTACCGAGGAAAACCAATAATATAGTAAACAGTTATCGGAATGTGAGCAATGTTTCAATGAAAATGGGATGACAGAGAGATGCACACACAGACCTCATCTGGAGTCTGCTCTGCTCGAAGGCGACGCCCATCAAAAAGAAAAGCAATGGAATTAAAGTCCACTGACTGTCGGTCACAGTAAGCATTCATAAGCTTTTTCAGTTGAGTGCTTCTCTTAATCCTAAAGAAAACTTCATTCCCATCCTACAACATCAACGTCCAAGCCATAACAACTCATGCTTATTTTAAATGTCTAATTTTAAAACGAAATACATCACATAAAAAAAGCATTCAACCAAATTATATGATCACACAGATAGCAATACCAAGAATGTGGACATTCTGCCTATGACTACCACTATTGGTCTTCTACACATAATGATGTTCTTTTACATTCCTTAAAAAGCAATAGAAAATAAAAGAACAAAAAAAAAAATAATGCTTCTCTTTTACATTCCTTAAAAAAACAAAAGAAAAGAAAAGAACAGAGAAAAAAATGTCAGGCAGTTCATAAACAACTGAGAAAGACATCCCAACACAAATCTTCTGCACATGGCGCTGACCAAATAGGCCATATGGCACTGAACTTAAGTTGGAGCTTAGCTTAGCTTACGACATATGGCTATTTCCCTACTCACGAGAAAAATTATCCTTTGAACTCGAACATAAACATAATTATCAATTAGCTTAACCCCTGAGCTATACTTGCTTAAAAGCCAGGTTCACAAATTGAATTTTTACCCTTCCCAGCTAAATTAAGACTAATCTCTGCACAGCATTTGAAACTTCAATTCAAAAATAATCGCAAGACAGACATCCCCCTCTCCCAAAGATAATTACATGACTATGCGGGGAAAGGGGGGGGGGGGGGAGACAGGGCATTGCATATGTAAGATTAAAAGATAAAAAAAATAACTTAAAACATCCTCTAGAAGATTAATAGGCTAATTGGTTTTCCTTCTGATGCACAAAACCAAACCATAGTCAAAGGCAAGGGGTACCTTAAGGCCATAAGCTTCTAAAAAACATTTGGAAAGACTAAGAATGAGCCCCATTCAAGTCAAAAAATGCACTAAAGTGCGAAAACAAACACCATATACACATAAGAACATGATATTAACTGATCAAACATAATCATTATCACGCCATAAAAGATAATAATCATGAACAACATTAACATCACTACATAAGCATAACAAATTAATGACCATTTAGTCTCGACTATAATAACATCAAATACGCCCACAAAGTCCTTATTAATGCTATATGTCAAAGTATCAAATTGCGCAAATAACTTTAGGGTTCAAACATTTCGTGTGGCAGCTGTCTTGCTTGACTTACCTTTTTTTGGTCCATTAATAATGAAACAGAGAAAAAAAATAATAGCATAAAAATATTATAAAAAAGAATATCTGTTTCAACATATACAAATCCCTAAAGCTGAGGCCAACATATAAGATTCTAGTTTCCAATTTTATCCTACTACTATTGTTTAACATAAGGTTACACTTGTAAACTAGCTCTTACCTTTTTTGTTTCCAAAAGGCAAACACACAAAAGCACCTAAGGCGATAACCGAAGATGGACAAAAAATAACATCGCAAAAGCACTTGCCTAGGAGGCATGTGGTATGAATTATGTCTTTATTATCATTAATAAACGGTATCATCTGTCAAAACAAACTCCAGAAATCTAGGAACTATGAGAATCTTAGATCTCATTCTAACTCAATTCATTTATCACAGAGGATTACAATGTATATATAGGGAAAGCTATAGAAACTGAATACATAAAAGTCAAAGACAAACTTAGAGGATAGGTGAGTGATAGATGGAGGTGTGTGTGAGTGTCAACTATTGCATGCTATTCGGTGCTGATATTGTTGACATTTAACACTCCCCCTCAAGCTGGAGAGTATATGTCAATCATACCCAGCTTGCACAAAAACTTTTCAAACATAGCTCTGTTTAGTCGTTTTGTCAGTACATCTGCAATTTGGTCTTCAGATCTGATGTAGGACAAATTCATGATGCTTGCTTCAATTTTCTCTTTAACAAAGTGTCTGTCTATCTCAACATGTTTTGTTCTATCATAATAGACTGGGTTCTTGACCATTTCAATGCTGACTTTGTTGTCACACCAAATTTGCATTGGTCCCTCATATGGAATTCCCAACTCCTTCAGCAATTTGATAACCCAAAGTCCTTCACATACTCCATGATTAACAGCTCTCAGTTCGGCTTCCATACTACTTGGTGACACCACAGTCAGTTTCTTGCTTCTCCATGTAACAAGATTTCCCCACACATATGTGCAATATACTGAGACTGATCTTCTAGTCTCTCTATCCCTCGCATTGTCTGCATTAGTGTATATTTTGATATCTTTGGTAGTGAATTTCTTAAAGAAGATTCCTCTTCCAGGATTAAGCTTTAAATAGCTTAGGATTCTGTATACAGCTGCCATGTGTTCTTCTTGTGGCTAGTGCATGAATTGACTTGCTATTCCAAGTGCATAGCTAATGTCTGGACGTGTGTGGGTATAGTATATGAGTTTCCCTACAAGTCTCCTGTACTGTTTTGTGTTGACTGGGACACCATTTGGTGTGATTTCTAAATAACAACCTTCTTCTATTAGTGTTCCTTCAAGTTGTGCCCCTAGCATTCCAATTTCATGCAACAGATCTAAGGTACACTTCCGCTGGGATACATTGATACCCTTTTTAGTTCTTGCCACTTACATGCCTAGGAAATACCTCATTTGTCCAAGATCTTTCATCTGGAATTCAGTGGACAAGTCCTGCTTTAAATGAGCAATGGATTCTTCATTGTTTCCTGTAATGACCATGTTATCAACATAGACGATCAAAATGGTAACTTTTCCGTTTAAACATTTGATGAACAATGTGTCATTTGCTTGTCCTTGAGTATACGCGAGTCTTTTCAATTTTTTGGCGAATCTACCAAACCATGCCCGAGGAGATTGCTTAAGTCCGTACACTGATTTGTTGAGTTTATACACACAGTTGTTAGGAGCTAAAATTCCATCTTCCAATTGAGCTTGAATCTGATCTTTCAATTGCGCTTGAGCTGCCTTGATTCAAGAGTTTTTTTGCTTTCTTCGAATTGCACATGATTGATTACTTCAAACAGACGTGGCATGGGTTTGAGTCCCATGATTTGGCCTCTTATCTCTTCAAATGAATCGGTGAGTCCTAGGAGGAAGTCATACACTTGTTCTTCTTCTACAATCTTCTTATGTAACTGAGCATCTTTGCCACTATCCCATGGATGTTAATCGAAGAGATCTTGTTGTTGCCATAGTTTATGTAAGGTATTATAATAATTAGTAACTGTCAAGTTACCTTGTCTCAGATCTCGAAGTTGTCACTTCAGGTGGATTAAAGTAGCGGTGTTATCAAGGGAAGAGTAAGTTTGCTTTACTTCATCCTAGATTTCTTTTGCAATGGTTGCTAGGAGATAACCTTCACTGATTTCATCAATCATGGAGTTGCACAACCAAGTCATAACTTGATTGTTTTCGGCAAACCATGTATCAAATTGGGATAATTAGGAGGAGGCTGAGGAGCTGCTCTATTGATATATTTCTCCATTCGCTTACCACGAATATATCTTAGCACGGTTTGATACCACTGGAAATAGTTTCTTCCATTGAACATGTGGTTAATAGCCATAATCTGACTGCCTGGAAGTCCTGGTGTAGTTATTGTGCTACTAGTAGTGGAGGAATGAGAGGAGGAAGATGAGTCTTGAGTTTCAGGATTTGTATCGGACATGAGCGCCATTGGTGTGGCTCCGATTATGGTTGGATTTCTAGGAAGAGAGCCAATAAAAGGAGGAAATTTGGAAGAATCCATATGTTTTTTTTGGAAGAAATGGTGGTTGGAAACAATACAACTTAGTTCCTGGGAGAAAAAACGGTGGTCGAAAGCAACGTGTACGGCGGCGCATGGGTTATGTGTGGTGTATAGGCGATGGCGCATGAAGTTCATGCGCCGGTGCACTGGTGGCGCATGAATGACATGCACTGCTCAGATCTACTCCGCACTTCTGGGTTTAGCCGATCGGCAGTCTGCAGACATCCCTGGCCTAGCGGTGTATGCTCACTCTCCAGTGTGGTTGAGATCTCAGATCACAGTCGCTCCCTCTGTTTTTTTTGTTTCTCTTTCTCTCACCTCAACATTTCTGGTTGCCATGCATTTTAGGACCAACTCTGATACCATATGAGAATCTTAGATCTCATTATAACTCAATTCATTTATCACAGAGGATTACAATGTATATATAGGGAAAGTTATAGAAAATGAATACATAAAAGTCAAAGACAAACTTAGGGTCTGTTTGGCAAAGCGGTGCAAATGCCTCACCGCACGTTTGGTTTAAAAAAGCGCATTAGCCCATCGCAACACTATTTGGAAAAGCATGAAATTTCATTGTGCTTTTCTCACTATCTTGACTTTTTTTTAAAGCTCATTTGTGTAGCTTTTCTCACTACCGTAGGAATAAAGCAGGAAAAGGGACAGTGAGAGTCTGAGAGAGGCGTGAGAAGAAACGAAAAGGAAAGTGGGGACCACCATAAAAATGAAAATTCAAAGATGGGAAACGTTTATTATATTTTTTATTTTGTTATGCATATTCGCCACTCCTCATTATATGTTGCTTTCTTTCATTTTTTTCCTGGTTCCTTCTTGCCCCTCTCCCCCCATCTCTCTCTCTCAATATATATATATATAATATTTATATTTTCTTTCTAAATATATAATTGATCTAGTGGTATAAAGTTTTATTGGCTTTCTTTCTAAAAAATACATAAAATTTGTTTAATAACTCGAGTGCAATCGATCTCAACCGGTGCAATTCTTTAAATGTATGCCTCTTATTTTTAACAATATGAAAATTGGAAAACAATTATACTTGCCTGAAGATATGTTGCTAGCAATTGAATATGAGTTGAAAACATTTTCAACATTTTTTTATTTTTTAAATAAATTGAATCGTATGTATGTAATATTCAATAGCATCCATGCCCTTTTCAGTCATTTTGCATCTAAACGGGCTTTTCAAATTCTAATCCAAACAAGTTCAAAGTTAGAAAAAAAAAGTCACTTCTGCCACCGCTAATCCAAACACAAATCACATTTACATTTTTACTTTTAATCCTACCTTACTTTTTCAAAAGTCAAATGGAAAAAAAAAAACTACTTCTCCATCGCTAATCCAAACGGGCACTTAGAGGATAGGTGAGTGATAGATGGAGATGTGTGTGAGTGTCAACTATTGCATGCTATTCGGTGCTGATATTGCTGACATTTAACAGGAACAAACCCTTGTATATCAGACAATGACATTCAATACCCTATTTTAAAATCTACTTCATGTGGTCCTATGTATTAAGTTTCTTCTAACCAACTAACCAAAACCTAGGCAAGTTAATTGAAGCAATAACATTGTCTTAAATGGAATTTGCTTTGCATTTTGCCCCTCAAAAACACTATCATTAACTTTCATACTACATTGTAATGTTGCAAGAGGGCATTTCTAGAATGAATTATTAAATGCAGTACAAAAACTGAAAAATGGCTTGTACGAAAGACCATAACTTTTTCCCAGAACGTGACCAATAATTCTTATAAGAACTTCTCAATTCTAGGAAGAATTAGAAGTTGCGTGCCAAGCGAACAACTAATACATCACTAATAAATATATCACTTATATTAATGCTGTTCCATATGCAAAAACGTCCATGGATAGCCGGAAGCTCACAACTCGTAGTCAAATACCAACCAGTTAAATTCTACACGTAATTCAAAAACAACTAAAAGAATCTGCCTCGTAATTCATTGAAGCAAACTCCACTACGCATTCTCGTCAAGAAGTAATTGACAGTAAAATCGAACATACACAATGATCAAACAGTTAAAAAATAGTCTCTTTTGTGAATTATCGAGCATACAAACGTAAGTCAGGAGTACAGGGAGGGAAGTGTATGGTACACATGCTGGAAAACACTCAATCCACGATAAGTACGAACTAAAATCCAACAACCATGGATCCGCAGTTCCAAACATCGGTAGGGTGACTAAAATAGTAGCAAAACCCTAGATTCCACTGTCGCCTCCAAAACCCTCAGTTCGCATGCAAAGGGAAAAAGGGAAATCAAGCTCAGATAAAAAGAATCAACCACAAACCTGTCCCTTGACCTTAAGGTTGATATGCGCCGCCTGATCGGTGGGCTTCTTGTCCTCCTCGTTAGTGACGCCAGCCATCTTCTACTTTCCTGGACTTTGGAAAACCTCGGAAATCTTGTTCAAACAAATCTGATCGCCTCCGATTAAAGTCACAGCCACGCCAACGTTCGGTATGAAGGGAGCTCGCTCGCTGATGGTTGCCTCTGCAAATTCTCTCCGCCGATGAAGTTTAAATAGAGGAATGGATGATCGAGGATTCGAGGGGACTGACTAGTAAGTGACCTTAGCGTGGGAAGAACGAAGCAATTTGACGGTTCCGATTCTGTGAAAGGGATAAGATCGGACGGGCGACAGAAGTCCACTATGATTCTTTTTTCCTCATGGAAAACCTAAAATAAAACGTTTAAGATTACTGTAATTTTTTTTTTTTTTTTGGGTAACTCAAGATAATGAGATAGTACTGTATTTTTTTTTTTATACCCTAGAAAACCGGACACTTTTTTTCTGCCTAATAGAAAATGGTTCGGTGGAAAAATTTATGTTTGGTAGGTTGAAAATATGGTAAAATAAGTAGGAAAAATATTCAAATGACCATATTGCCCGCAATAAATAACTATTATTCATCAAATTCATATTTGAATTCAAAAAACCAATAATTAATCCAATATAATAATTCAATAAATAAATAAATAGTAAATTATAATTAAAATAAATAAGTAAATATAAATATTCAATGTATATAATAAAATCACTATAAATTTTTAAAAAGATCACTTTAGATATTATATAATTAAAAAAGTAAATAAAAATAATCAATAAATAATATATGAAGATTGCCTTTTTTTGTTAAGACATTGAATCAAATCTATTTTATTTTGAAACGGTTTATATAACAATAACAGTGATAATTAACAATAATAAAATGAAATAAACAACTAAATTGAATAATAACACTCCTAAAATCTCTTAATATATTCTGTCGACTTCAACTACAGTGAGTGTTTCCCAAAACCTCTGAGGGGAAAAAAAAAAAAAAAAGTATCCCAAAATTTCTCTTCCATATTCTTTTGCAGTAACTCCCTCTTTCAAATTTTAAAAATATACGTTGCAACTACTTCGCGTGGAGATCATGAAATCGGAATTCGAATTTACTCTGCAAGGATAATCAAATTCAAATTTGCTAAATAAAATCATATTCTAATTTTAAATGAAAATATTTAAAAATTCAATTATTCATACAATAATTCGTAAAAAATGAATAAAAAATTATAATTTAAATAATTATAAATATCAAATATAAATATAAAAATCAACTAGAGAGGTAGATATGATAGTTGGGATAACGAATGATAGGGAAGTTAGAGAAATATTAGGAAAACATATTCATCTAAATTATTATTTTAAATATTTTCTTTTTTATTTAGGTTATTTTTATAATTTTTTAGTGATTCACAAGTTTAAGAGCTTGCAAATTTTAATTATATATTTTTAAGTAGTTATTCTTAAAGCTAAAATGTTCTTTTGCAGTAACTCCCTCTTTCAAATTTTAAAAATATACGTTGCAACTACTTCGCGTGGAGATCATGAAATCGGAATTCGAATTTACTCTGCAAGGATAATCAAATTCAAATTTGCTAAATAAAATCATATTCTAATTTTAAATGAAAATATTTAAAAATTCAATTATTCATACAATAATTCGTAAAAAATGAATAAAAAATTATAATTTAAATAATTATAAATATCAAATATAAATATAAAAATCAACTAGAGAGGTAGATATGATAGTTGGGATAACGAATGATAGGGAAGTTAGAGAAATATTAGGAAAACATATTCATCTAAATTATTATTTTAAATATTTTCTTTTTTATTTAGGTTATTTTTATAATTTTTTAGTGATTCACAAGTTTAAGAGCTTGCAAATTTTAATTATATATTTTTAAGTAGTTATTCTTAAAGCTAAAATGTTTGTGACATTTGTTTGCTATTTTGATGCTGGCTTTAAAACTATAAATATTCTATTTCATATGTATCGAAAAAAAAAAAAACTATAAATATTTTTTTAATGGGTATCATTTCATTAGAAACTGTTGGCAAAAAAAATCATTTCATTAGAAACTAGACGTGCTTCCAATAATAGGTAATTTGCCCAATTTAGATTTAAATTGAAAAAGTTGTGCCCAATGGAATTTAAACTTCAAAATGACAAGGAAAGGAGTAAGGAAATTTGAATTTGATGCAGAAGGTAAAGATGCTATAAACTTAATGTCAAAGCTGAGAATCTTTTCACATGTCACGTATTTGAATTTGACATATTCCAAAAGGACTGAATTAATGAAAGCAAAATGCAGAAAGTAACAATCCTTGTTGAAGAATCTTTGTCAAAGTTGGTGCATTTGAAGCAAAACTTGTTTTACAATCCGTAAATAAAGCTACACAGAAAAAGACGTAAAAAATTATGACAATGACGAAGATTTTCCTTATGACAAACCACCACTAATATGCTACTTCAGCATTGTACCGAAGGAGTTTGTGCCCATCAGTATACTCAAACCCGGACCGAACCGGAAATCAGCTGGTAGACCGGTCCTGTCCGGTTATCAACCCTATTCTATACTTTTTTTTAAAAAAAATTGACTTTTTAATTTTTTTTTTAATTTTATATTAATAAACCTAAAATCTTCAATTTCTCACCGATTTAATATCGGGTTAGCTACAGTTTGACTCCCTTAAACTCAATACTCCAACTAGTTCAGTGGCCGGTCCGGATTTAATTAACTTGATGCGCATAATGTGGGTGCACAAGCATATGATGGACCTAGATATCTACTGGGACTGAAAATGCAGCATTAATGGAAGTTGTCGTCGGACGGTCTGAGTTCATGAGGATTCTCGGAGGATCAGTTCCACGAGAAGATTCCTGCCACTAATGACTTTGCATTTACTTTTTTCGGAGACAAATTTGTCTTTGGCACTCTTCCGCTTGCCATTGAAAGTTATTTCCCACCAATTTTGGTGGGAACCGATTTTCGTGGACGAGAGAAAATCTCATCTTATTGAAAAATGCTTTCCTACCAAAATGGCCTACCAAACATGTCCTGCCGATGGAAAATTATGATTTTCTTTTTCCTTCTCTAGATTTTCAGGGTAACAAACCGGCCCTAATTATTCAGATTAGAAGTGGAATCGAACCTACAACCAAAATACAAGGAAACTTTCATGTCACAACAAAATAAAGCTATATAATGTCGCTAAAAATTAATATCAGGGAATAAAAGTATATGGCCTTATCCTATTGGCAAAGAAAATACATTATCAGAAATTTTGAAAAGAAAATGACTGGGGGCAATAACGATGTTTCAAAATTGAATTCACATGTTTCAAAATTTTGTAAAGTGAAATGACGTTTCATAAATTCATTGGTGGAAAAGGAGGAAAGCTTTTCAACGATGTATTTCATCACCATCTCTTTCTCTGGACTCTCTTTTATTTCTTTAGTCATATTATTATCCAATTCAGAAATTTCATACCAAACATAACCAGTTAACAGACACCAAATTCAGCATATTCAGATATCCAACAAAAGATTAAGCATCAGTACTATCCTTCATCACATCAATAAGATGGCAACCTTTAAATCACCAATCATCAATAAACTAGCATTTCATACACTGCACGTTGAGACACAAAAGATAGTAAATTATGAAATCCCACAAGTCATCAAATTTCACCAGTATGATAGTAGAAACCACAAAGTGATTATATTGACAACGAAAGCATAAACCCTACAAACTCAAGTAGCAAAGCAGGATTAAAGCAGCAGGTTGATAGAAGATACATTTTAGGTATCAACCTCAAGTTAAAGTAAGTCTAAATTTATAACAAGGTAAGAGGAAAGATCTCCACTTCCATTACGCAACAGAACCTCCTGTTTGATGAAGCATGGCATCTATTTCATCTCCATCCTCCATTTCCAGCTGCACCCAATCGAATTTGAACGAGGAAAAGAACAGTAATATGGTCAATAGTTATCAAAATATGAGCAATTTTAACATAAAAACTGGGAAGACAAGGACATCCACACAGACCTCATCTGGAGTCTGCTCTGCTCGAAGGCGACGACCATCAAAAAGAAAAGCAATGGAATTAAAATCCACTGATTGTCGGTCACAGTAAGCATTCATAAGCTTTTTCAGTTGAGTGCTTCTCTTAATCCTGAAGAAAACTTCATTCCCATCCTATAACGTCAAAGGGGGGAAAGATTATGCTAATTTTATATGTAGTAAAAAAATCCTGAGATCACATGATAACAATATCAAAAACGTTAACATTTTGGCTGACAACCACTGCGGTTCTTTTACGATCTAGTGCCAGACCTTCCATTTTTCTTCTTGTGGGGTAGCAAGTATAGACCAATGACAAATCAAATAAAATACACCATAAACCAAATAATCCATATGGCACCGAGCTGAATTTTAGCTTGATGGGCTTTAAATTCAGACACACTACCATCTCCCCACTCCCAAAAACACTTGGAACTCTGATAAACATAATTACCCATTAGCTTAAACCCATAGCTTTGCTTCTTCCAAAGCCAAATTCACATATTGAGCTTTTACCCATCTCAATTAAAATTATGACTAATCCATGCACAGCATTTGTCATTTAATTTCAAACACAACAGTAGGACACACATCCCTCCCAAAAAATTTCACGACAATGCTTTTTTATTTTTTTGGGCAGGCATTGCAAAATTAGATTACAAAGAAAAAAAAAATCAATCTAAACATCCTCAAGAAGACTAAAGTCCTAATTTGGTTTTCCTTCTGATACACGAAAACCACAGGCAAATAACCAACAAATAGATAAATGAAAACTTAAAACAAACATTATCATATATAACTATACCAACATAACCATTATCATGCCATAAAAGATAATAATAATCATCAATAACACTAACATCATTACATAAGCATAATAATAATTTAGTCATGACCATAATAACATTAAATACACTCATATATAGTCATTAGTTATGCTATACGTCAAAGTATAAGTTACCTAGTTAACTTATAGTCCGAAAAACACAAGTGGCAGCTGTGTTGCGTGTGTGCCTTAGTTTTAGTACTCATTATTAAAACACGAAAAATATACTAGCATGCCAATGGCTTGTTGCCACAATGGCACCAAAATCCTCCCTCAAGTCCCTGCATGGGAGGGGGTGTGTGCATTGTGTAAATGTTTAATTGTAAGGAGCGGAAAAAAAAAACACAAACAATATTTAAATATAAGAATAACTATGTTTCCCTATACAAATCCCTAAAGCTGAGGTGGACTACAAAGATTGGTATAGTTTCCCATTTTATGCAGTTACTATTGTTAAACTTGAGGATTGGGCTTATAATCTGACTTTTAACTATTTGTTTCCAAACACAAAAAAGCGCCCAAGGTGAATCGCCAACGTTGTCCAAAAATCGAAATTATGTGGAATAACAGAACGGTTCCATTCTTTGGAAGTTTTATGGGAGGAATAAAATGGTCTTGACCATTGATTGAAAGTTATCATAAAATAGATAAAATTAAATGTATTATATCCTTTTCTTTTCACTTCGCTTTGACCTTGTCAGAGATGTCAATCACAGAATTCAAGCTGGATGATATAAATGAAAAAAAGCCACTAGGGTTATTTGTGATTGGAAAGTACCTAATAAGGCCAAAAAGAAGTTCTACCGCACTGCTATAAAACCAGCAATGCTATATGATAGATTGATAGTAAGTGTTGGGCTTTAAAGGGACAAAATTGACATAAAATGGGAGTGACTGAGATGAGGATGTTGAGATGGATGTGTGGTCATTCAAAAAAAGATAAAATTCGTAAGAATCATATACGTGAACGAGTTGGAGTGACATCTATTGAAAAAAAATAGTAGAAAATCGTTTGAGGTGGTTTGGACATGTTTAACGAAGACCATTGAATGCACTAGTGAGGAGGATTGATCAAGCAGTATGGAGTCCTGTAAAACGAGGTCGCGGAAGGCCGAAGCGAACACTCAATGAGGTTATAGAGAGAGACTTTTTGATTAATAATATACCTAAAGATATGATTTTCGACAGAACATAATGACGTCGCGATCCATGTAGCCGACCCCACCCCCACCTAATGAAATAAAGGCTTTGTTGTTGTTGTATATCCTTTTATTTTCAACATTATCCCCATGAGCTAATTTAGATAGAAGAGCGTGCATAAATTCTCATTGTCTTTAGCCTTCTCATTAGTAAAACATTCAAAAACAAAGCAACAATTGTTTTATCATTTATCAAATATATACATGCTTGTTATCAAATATGCGTCTAGTCTTTTTAAAAATAAATTTTTGGAATATTTTCATCTCATCAAACCTTCATAAGAAAAATCAATATATATGCGTGTGGAGACCTTGATGGCTGATGCAACAAAGAAAATGGGAGGACAACTTGGTGTGGTGGAGAGAATGGGAATAGTGTTCAACACAGGAAAAAACAAGAGGAGGAATGCATAATAACAACTGTGGAACATGATCAAGCACAGTTTCATTAATATAATATTATTTCCGGACCATTCCATGTTGACCCCACTTTGGAGGGACAGAAAGAATTTACAATGACTAGAGATAGCTTGGGAGACCATCTCTTGCCTTCACTTACTCTCCTATTCTCCTTTTTCCGGAAAAACAAAAAATCCAAATAATGGTTTATCCCCTATAGGCATCCTATCTCATTCCATTACATCCCAAAGAAACCCCAAATTGAAAACCCCTCTGAACACCAGACGCTCACAACTCATACCAAACAGTTAAATGCAATCCGTAAATACGGACGACTTCCTGCCACATAATTCAGTACAGGTTCCACAATTCATTCTCACGAAGAGGTAATTGACATAAAAGCAGGCAGACACGTTGATTAAACAGTAAACAAATTGTCTCTTTGTGAATTACTGACCCCTATAAACGCAAGTCAGAGTACAGAGTAGGGAATGGTATATAGCACACCCCACTGGAAAACACTTGTACCAATCTTGGATCTCCAATTCCAAAGAGACAGGACGGATACAGGATGGATATCAAAAATAGTAGCATCAAAAGATTCCACTTGAAACGACCCTAACTAGAAACAAAACCCTAGATTCCACTATGGCTCCTCAAAAAACCCTCAGTTATCATGAAAGGGAGAAACGCAAATCAAACTAGCAAAAAAAGGATGAACCACAAACCTGTCCCTTGACCTTAAGGTTGATATGCGCGCCCTGATCGGTGGGCTTCTTGTCCTCCTCGTTCGTGACGCCTGACATCTTCAACTCACTTTGACTTCGAAAAACCTCGGAACTCTCCAACGGAAAACCAGATCGCCTCCGATCACAGTCACAGCACCGCTGACGAACAGACGCAGCTCACGGGTTGCTTCTTCAGTGAATTCACTCCGCCGACAACTTAAATAGAGGGATGGATGGGGGAGGGTAGTGACGTTAGCGTGGAAAGAAAATATAATTATAAATTCATCATTGTTATGAATATTAAATATGTGGATGTCCATTAACTCATATTACTCTTCCAGTCAACTTGACATAAAGAAGAAAAGATGACTTGATACAAAGCAAAAGCAAAAGAAGACAAGGACATAAAGAAAAGCAAAAGAAGACAAGGACATAAAGACGATATAAAGTAACTATGGTCATTTAAATATAACCATGGTAATACAACCAGGGTTAGATTTCTGCCTCTATATAAAGGGCTGTAATCGATTGTTTCAATTGAACTGAATGAGAACTTCTCTCTAACTTCTCTCTAGAAATTCTATAATCTTTTCTTTGAATTCTATCAATCTTCTCTCTTACCACATATACTTTTATAACACGTTATCAGCACGAAGCTCTAAAAGAAGGTATGATCTTCTTATGGTTTCTTTAATGATTATATATATCCTGTTTTATTTATAGATCTGGGATAATCTGAGCCACTATATGAAATTAGAGAGATACTTTTACCGATTGTTATATAACATCGGGTTCCATGGTTAAGATTGGAGATCGTTATTGTTTTATATACAAGTTCTTTTATATTATTATTATTATTATTATTATTATTATTATTGTTATTATTATGGCCAGAAGCCATATACACATATGATTCTTGAAATTATGACCAGAAGTCATAATGTTTTAATTTCTTATAATATGGCCAGAAGCCATATCCATTCTTATTATATAGCCAGAAGCTATATACATTTTTCATCTTATTATATAGCCAGAAGCTATATATATTTTATCTTATTATATGGCCAGAAGCTATATATATTTTATCTTTTATCTTATTGTATGACCAGAAGTCATGTACAACTTTTATCCTGAAGATAATAGTTAATTCCTCATCTTGAGATTAAATGGCCCGAAGCCATACATGGCCTGAAGTCATGAAATTAAATGGCCCGAAGCCATACATGTTTTAATTTTCTTATCTTGCCTTATGAATTATTTATTGTCTTTATGAATTTACAGTTATTATATTGCATATTTACATTTTATATTATTTTCATTTATTTCTTTAATTAGTTTGAACAAATGGCAAACCTTGCAAAACTTGAAATTGTGGCTCTTGATATTACTGGGAAAAAAAAATTATTTATCTTGGTTGTCACTCAAATATTTGACAGTAATGGACCCACTTGTCCTTTGGAACAATTTGAAAGAGAGGTATGATCACCAGAAGATGATCATTCTTCCAAAAGCTCATTTTGAGTGGATGCATTTGCGCTTGCAATATTTTAAATCTATAAGCGAATATAACTCAGCTATGTTTAGAATTACTTCAAAATTGAAATTATGTGGAGAAAATGTTACTGATGATGATATGTTAGAAAAGACATTCTCCACATTTTATGCATCCAATTTGCTCCTGCAGCAGCAATATTGTGAAAAAGGTTTCAAGAAATATGCTGAGTTAATTTCTTGTCTCCTTATGGCTGAGCAAAATAATGAGCTTTTATTGAAAAATCATGAATCCCGTCCAACAGGCTCAACTCCATTCCCTGAAGTGAATGTAGTAACTAATGAATTTTATTGTGGCCGTGGACGTGGACATGGACGTGGACGTGGGCGTGGCTACAGCCGTGGGCGTAGTCGTGGTCGATATCATGGAGGCTCAAATTTCCTACCAGAAGTGGGAAAAGACTTATAAGAACCAAAAAGGGCGAGAATTCTGAGTATGGTGATATAGATAATAACTATTTGGATGTTACAGATTTCTTAATATAATTTTAACTGTTATATTTTATTTAAAGTTGTTTCTATCATATATATTAATTTTAATTATGTTTTTATGAAGAATGAATCCTATTGGCATCAATCCTGAAGATTTATGTCTCGTTGATAGTGCAACAACCCACACCATACTCAGACATGATAAATATTTTTCTTCCTTGGTAATACGAGAAGCCAATGTTCAGACTATATCTGGTAGTATAAATTTAATTGAAGGCTCCGGAAGAGCTAATATTTTGTTACCTGAAGGAACAAAATTATGCATTGATAATGCATTTTATTCTACCAAGTCTAAAAGAAACTTACTGAGTTTCAAAGATATCCGCAGAAATGGATATCATTTAGAAACAACAACCAAAGATAATAAGGAATATCTTGTCATTACAAATATTATTGCTGGTAGAAAATGCATATTAGAAAGTTTTCCTATTTTTTCTTCTGGTTTGTATTACACATGTATAAACACAATTGAAACACATACTATTGTGAACCAGAAGTTCAATAATGCAGACCAGAAGTTTGCCAATACAAACCAGCAGTTTGATAATGTAAACCAGAAGTTTACTAATGAATTTAATGTTTGGCATGACCGGTTAGGCCATCCCGGTTCAATAATGATGCGACAAATAATTGGGAATTCATGTGGACATACCCTGAAGTGTAAACAAATCCCACAATCCCATGATTTCTCATGTGCTGCATGTTCCAAGGGAAAATTAATTATTCGCCCCTCACCAAGCAAAGTAGAAAGTGAGTCTCTCACATTTCTAGAACGGATACAGGGAGATATTTGTGGGCCAATACACCCACCATGTGGACCATTTAGGTACTATATGGTTTTAATTGATGCATCAACTAAATGGTCACATGTTTGCTTATTATCTTCTCGCAACCTGGCGTTTGCGAGATTACTTGCTCAATTGATTAGATTAAGAGCACATTACCCTGATTATCCTATCAAGAAAATACGTCTTGATAATGCTGGTGAATTTACATCACAAGCTTTTAATGAATATTGTATGTCCCTTGGAATTGATGTTGAACATCCTGTAGCTTATGTTCACACGCAAAATGGACTTGCAGAATCATTGGTTAAAAGGTTGCAACTAATTGCAAGACCTTTACTTATGAAATCCAATCTACCAATTTCTGCTTGGGGCCATGCCATTTTGCATGCAGCAATGTTAATTCGCATTAGGCCAACAAGTTATTTAAAGGTTTCCCCCTTACAAATGGTTTTTGGTCAGGAACCTAATATTTCCCATATAAGAATTTTTGGGTGTGCGGTATATGTGCCTGTAGCACTACCACAACGCACTAAGATGGGCCCACAAAGAAAGATGGGAATATATGTTGGGTATGAATCTCCATCAATTATAAAATATTTAGAACCATCTACAGGAGATTTATTTACGGCACGATTTGCCGATTGTCATTTTGATGAATCATTTTTCCCAACATTAGGGGGAGAAAACAAACAGCTGGGTAAAGAAATTAGTTGGAATGAATTATCATTGGCTCATTTTGATCCTCGTACAAAACAATGTGAACTTGAAGTTCAAAAGATAATTCATTTACAGAATTTAGCTAATCAAATGCCAGAAGCATTCACTGACCCAAAGAAAGTGACAAAGTCACATATCCCAGCTGCTAATGCTCCTATTAAAATTGATGTCCCTGAAGGACAACCTGCTATGAATGAATCCAAAGCACGCCTGAAGCGTGGCAGGCCTATCGGTTCCAAAGATAAAAATCCTCGAAAAAGAAAAGGAGCAAAGAATATAGATGGTCAAGTCGAGGATAATGAAGAAACATTAGTAGCTCCAGAAGAGCCATCTCCTGAAGAGATATTATCTCCAGAAGAGAATGTTGTAGTCCCAGAAGAGACCCAGGTACCTGATATATGTGAAAATAATGAGATCTCAATAAATTATGTTATGAATGGAATCCGATGGGATAGAAATGAAGTCAACGTTAATGACATCTTTGCTTATCATATAGCATATGATGTAATGAATGATAATGAGGATCATGAGCCAAAATCCATTAGTGAGAGCCAACAAAGAAAAGACTGGCCCCTATGGAAAGATGCCATTAATGCAGAATTAAAATCATTGGCAAAACGAAAAGTATTTGGACCTGTAGTCCTTACACCTGAAGATGTAAAACCAGTTGGATGTAAATGGGTCTTTGTACGAAAAAGAAATGAAAAGGGCAAAATAACTAGATATAAGGCACGTCTAGTAGCCCAAGGTTTTACGCAAAGACCTGGCATTGATTTTGAAGAAACGTATTCACCAGTAGTGGATGCGACTACTTTTCGTTATTTAATCAGTCTAGCAGTAGATGCAGGACTTGATTTACATCTCATGGATGTTGTGACTGCCTATTTATATGGATCACTTGATAGTGATATTTATATGAAAGTCCCTGAAGGACTTAAGATGCCAGAAGCATCCAATTCAAGTTCTCGAGAACAATACTCAGTTAAGTTAAATAAGTCCCTGTATGGCCTGAAGCAATCAGGGCGCATGTGGTATAATCGCCTTAATGAATATTTGTTGAAAGAAGGATACAAAAATGATCCGATATGCCCATGCATTTTTATGAAAAGATCTAATAATGAGTTTGCTATAATTGCTGTTTATGTTGATGATATCAACATCATTGGAACTCCTGAAGAGCTTCAAAAGGCAATTAATTGTTTGAAGAAAGAATTTGAAATGAAGGACTTGGGAAGAACAAAATTTTGTCTTGGATTACAGATCGAGTACTTCAAGAAAGGGATCTTTGTATATCAAGAAACTTATACAAAGAAGGTCCTAGAGCGATTTTACATGGATAAATCTCATCCATTATGTACCCCAATGATTGTAAGATCTTTGAAGGTGGATAAAGACCCATTCCGACCTCGAGAAATTAGTGAAGAAGGTGATGAAGAACTACTTGGTCCAGAAGTACTATATCTTAGTGCTATTGGAGCACTAATGTATCTTGCTAATCACACACGTCCTGATATATCATTTGCTGTTAATTTACTAGCAAGATATAGTTCTTCACCAACACGAAGGCATTGGAATGGAATAAAGCATATTTTTCGTTATCTCAGAGGTACAACAGACATGGGGTTATACTACTCAAATGTATCCAAACATGAACTGGTTGGGTATGCAGATGCCGGATTTTTGTCTGATCCACATAATGGTAAATCACAAACAGGCTATCTATTTACATGTGGAGGTGCAGCTATTTCATGGCGATCTATGAAACAGACTATATCAGCCACATCATCTAATCATGCAGAAATTCTAGCAATACATGAAGCAAGTCGAGAATGTATGTGGTTGAGGTCAGTAATACATCATATACGTACAACTTGTCATTTATCTTCTGGCAAAATGATCCCAACAATCCTCTATGAGGATAATGCTGCATGTATCGCTCAACTTAAAGAAGGCTATATCAAGGGCGATAGAACGAAGCATATTTCACCAAAATTCTTCTTCACTCGCGACCTTCAAAAGGATGGTGAAATAGATATCCAGCAAATCAGTTCAAGTGAAAATCTAGCAGATTTATTCACCAAGTCACTCCCAGGTACAATCTTTGAAAAACTTGTTCATGATATTGGTCTTCGGAGATTCAAAGATTTCAACTGATATTATCAAGAGGGGGAGTCGATACACGCTGTACTCTTTTTCCCTTATCTAGGTTTTGTCCCACTGGGTTTTCCTAGAAAGGTTTTTAATGAGGCAGCACTCGACGGTGTATCAATGAATGATGTACTCTTTTCTTTGGCTAGGTTTTTATCCCACTGGGTTTTTCCTAGTTAAAGTTTTTAATGAGGCACATTCATAATGGACATCCAAGGGGGAGTGTTATGAATATTAAATATGTGGATGTCCATTGACTCATATTACTCTTCCAGTCAACTTGACATAAAGAAGAAAAGATGACTTGATACAAAGCAAAAGCAAAAGAAGACAAGGACATAAAGAAAAGCAAAAGAAGACAAGGACATAAAGACGATATAAAGTAACTATGGTCATTTAAATATAACCATGGTAATACAACCAGGGTTAGATTTCTGCCTCTATATAAAGGGCTGTAATCGATTGTTTCAATTGAACTGAATGAGAACTTCTCTCTAACTTCTCTCTAGAAATTCTATAATCTTTTCTTTGAATTCTATCAATCTTCTCTCTTACCACATATACTTTTATAACAATCATTCTTTTTTTTTATTAATTTTTGTTTTCACAATTTTTAGCGAAAATTCCAAAAAAAAACTACATTGAAAAATGGAAAAGGACAATTCAGTATATTAAAAATGGGAAAGGACAATTCAGGCAGGGTGTCAGACAGCAGAGGAATCTGTCCTTTTAAAATCTCAGCTAAATTATAAAAATGCCCTTCAGCCCTCAGTCAAAATAACAATATAGGAGTTGTTAATGATGAATTCAGAATTGTTAATGGCGAGATAGATGTTGTTATTAGCCCTGAAACTTGTTAATTGTGAAAGAAAAAATTGGAGTTGTTAATTTTGAATCCCAAGTTGTTAATTAAGAGATGAGTGTTATTATTGGCCTGGAAACTTGTTAAGTGTGAAAGAAGAAATTATAGTTGTTAATATTGAATCTGGAGTTGTTAATTAAGAGATACGTGTTATTATTGGCCCTGAAACTTATAAAGTGTGAAAGAAGAAATTGAAATTGTTAATATCGGATCAGGAGTTATTAATGAAGAGATAGGTGTTGTTATTCCGAAGTGGAGGAAGAAAGCGAAGTTGTTAATGTAGAATACGGTGTTATTACTGCCCCTGAAACTTGTTTAATGTCAAAGAAGAAATTGGAGTTGTTAATGTCGAATCTGAAGTCGTTAATGGCGAGATAGGTGTTGTTATTAATCCTGAAACTTGTTTAGTGTGAAAGAAGAAATTGGAGTTGTTAATATCGAATTCGGAGTTGTTAATTAAGAGATAGGTGTTGTTATTGGCCCTGAAACTTGTTAATTGTTAAAGAAGAATTGAAGTTGTTAATGTCGAATTCGGAGTTGTTAATTACGAGGATCATGTTGTTATTCTGAAGTGGGGGGTGAAGGGCTGAAGGGCATTTTCGTAATTTGGCCGAGATTTCAAAAGGATAGATTCCTCTGCAGTATGACACCCCGCCTGAATTATCCTTGCTTATTTTTAATGCATTGAATTGTCCTTTTCCATTTTCCAATGTAGTTTTTTGGAATTTTCCCCAATTTTTATTTTGATAAACTAAATTGAAAAATTTGATATGTTTTGTTTTTCAAAAAATATTTACAATTATGTGTGGCATGAATTAATTTTTTTAATCACATATATTATATAATTTATTTAAAAATTTGTATGTATTGTATTTTTAACTAAAAACAATATCCGGAATACTAAAAGTTTAATCATGAGCGAAACTTGTCGGCAAAAAATAATACAGGGACAAAATTTTGAAAATATCATAATTAAGAGGCCGAAAATGCCCGTTGAAGCTAAATTTTGAATTTCGGTCCAAGCCCAATACGGTGTAGCTTGGACCGTGAGCTTTTGTTTTTATTTTATGTTTTTTTGTTGATCAAAGAATTCCCCGATTGGAGTTTTGCCACTCCTTTTTTTTCGATACATCAGAAATCAAATTAAGCAAACAAGCCACTGACAAAAAAACAAAATAGAAACTAGGAAAAAGCCCCATATGGGATCCGGTAACTCCTCATACATCCCAACCAACATCTTGCAAAGAGAAAACCAGGTAAAAACCGGGTACCATATTCAGAGTTCTCTTCGCTACGTGGTTTGACTCTAGACTCAAGTCTCTTGAAATATGCTTCACGGCAACAGTCCAGCTTCGTCGCAACATGGTTTGGATCTCCCTTAACTCATGATTGTAGTGATATTCCTCGTTCCAACCCTCCATGATGAGCTTATGCACCTCCATACAGTCAGTTATGAGTAGCAAGTGTCGAAAACCAAGGTCCCAGGCTCGCTTCAGACCCATGAGGCAAGCCTATGTTTCAGCTAAGAGCGTATCACCATGCTCTAATCTCATCATGAAGCCCTCACGGAAAACACCTGCCTCATCGTAGAACACACCCCCAGACCCTGATCTGTCATCTCCTCTTCCGTATGCACCATCCACAAATAGTCGTGGCCTCCTGACTCCACCTATGATCGGGGGTTCCTCTACTGTTCAAGACCAGATTCAACCCTCATGCCGTTGTAGACGATCACGAACAACTGGACGAACAGACGAACAACGAAAATCACGAGCAACCTGGAAGGATTGAAACAGATGATCTGAGTCGCGTCCGAGGACACTGTCCTATAGAGTTATTCCTCGACCATCGGCAGAGAGGAAGCGGCACTCCCCAGGATTAAACAAACCCTTCTTGATATAATCAAGGCAACAGAATTAGTGGAAGGTAATGGTAACGATAGTCAGAAAATATTGAATAGAGGAGAGGAGGCGAGAATGTGATGTACTGAGCACCCCGCCTGTGTCTCTTTTATAGGCGTTTTCATGAAGAGTCATCGGTCACAATGCAACCCGGACAATACGTCCCTTGAGACCGGATAGTCACCACTGAACAGACACGCTTGGACGTTGACAGCGGAAAGGTCGCCTAGTGAATCGTCTAACTATCAGTAATTTTTAGTCATAAAGGGTCACGGATTTTAAACCCCAAAATATAATGACTTTTCGACAAGCCCAAATAAATATTATTTACAGATAACAAAAATAATATTTTCGATAAGTAAAAATATTTTACAAAAAGTACCGGTACTACGTATTTATTCACGCGCAGGGGGCAAATTGCCAGATTTCAACTACGTTTGCCTTCCGGTGGCCTGTTGTTGTGCGCGCTAGCCCACCACTCCTCTAGGCCTCTTTACAAGCCCAAGATAGTATAGTGATATATATAGGCTAGTGACCTTTTATTCCCAAACAACGTGGGACCAGCTTCTTTGACACACCCACTCAAATATTTATATTTTACAACAATCCCCCACGTGTCAAAGAAATCCGTTGTGTTACCTACAAGATATAACAATTGTATCTAGTAGTCTGATAGACTATGAACTAGACCTAGACCAATAACACATGATACACAGAGATGTCAGTGGTCCTATGGACTATGAACTAACATTTCTTTGGTGCATATAAGAGGGATTAAGAGTCAGATTATATCCTAACATTTCTGCTATTAACAACGGTATTACGCGTTATGTCGTCCATGCGCGTGCCTGGTGTGTAATGAATGCTCTAGAGATTTTACCATGATCTTATAGGAGCAGCCACACTCCACATTCATAAAGGTAATTTCATATAAGTGTACCTGCACTATGCACACTGTCTTGTTAGACTATGAAATCATTAAGAGCTTTGCTCAACCTACAATAATGCAGTCTAGTAAATTCAAAATGTCATAGGAAGGGATGTAAAATATTTGTGCTAGTCAGAACTGACAAACAACTTGTTCTTACCTAGTAGACCTTCTTCATGGGATCACCAATCACAAAGGATGGGTTGGCATCACTATCAATTAGTAGTCAGCTTTAGTTTCATTCCTTTTGACGTTTCAAGAATCATTTTCCTCCCAAGAGGTTTTGTTAACATGTCCACCAAATTCATTTCTGACTTTACATAATCGATTGAGATAACACCATCCTTTAGCAGCTGTCTTATAATATTATATCTCAATCGTGTGTCTACTCTTACCATTATTCTTAGCTGTGGCTATTGCTGCTTTATTATCACAATGTAACGACACTGATGGTGTTAGTTTGTCACCTAGTGGGATATTCGCTAAGAAGTTTTTCAACCACTCAACCTCAATACCATCTAATTCCATAGCAACAAACTCAAAATTCATAGAAGACGATGTTATTATGTTTTGCTTGGATGACTTCCATGTGACTGCACTGCCACCAAGAATAAAGACATAGCCACTAGTGGATTTTGTCTCATCTGAATCTGAGATCCAGTTAGCATCACTATACCCTTCTAATACAACGGGAAATCCACTCTATTATATACCATAATTCATGGTACCTCTGAAATATCGCAATAATCTTATGAGAGCCTCCCAATGCTTATTGCCTGGGCAGTGAGTATACCTGCTCAATCTACACACAACATATGCTATGTCTGACCTAGTATAATTCATTAAATGCAACAAACTCTCAATGATTTGTGCATATTTAGATTGAGCTATTAGATCTCCTTCATGTTTTTTCAAATGTATACTACTGTCATAAGGAGTACTCAAAGGCTCTTCATCAAACTGTTCAAACCTTATCAACATAATGTTCTTGAGAAAGTTGAATACCATGCTCATTCCTTATGATTTTTACACCCAAGATTACCTTTGCTTCTCCAAGATCTTTCATATCAAAGTTTGAAGTAAGGAAACTTTTTGTTTCGAGCACTACCTTTAAACTAGTACCAAAGATAAGCATATTATCCACATATAAGCAAATGATCACACAATCATTATTCAAAGCTTTTATATAAACGTATCTTTCTACTTCAATAGTAGAGAAACCACCACTTATTAAAACTTGATCTAATTTCTCATGCCACTGTTTGGGTGCTTGCTTTAAACCATATAATGGCTTATTTAATTTGCAAACTTTGTTTTCTTTCCCAGGAACAATGCATCCTTCAAGTTGAACCATATAAATTTCATCTTCTAAATCACCATTTAAAAATGTCGTTTTGACATCCATTTGATCATTAACAAGATTATGAATTGATGCCAATGCAATTAAAACTCTAACAGAGGAAATCCTTGTTACAGGCGTGAAAGTGTCAAAATAATCAATATTTTCTTTCTGGGTAAAGCCTTTGGCAACTAATCTAGCATTACATTTATCTATAGACCCATCAGGAAAGTATTTTTTCCTAAACACCCACTTACAACCAATAGACTTTGCTCCTATAGGTAAATCTACTAAAACCCAAGTTTTGTTTTGATTCAAAGAATCTATCTAAGCTTTAATAGCTTCCTTCCAAGAATTTGCATACAAGAGAAAACAGCTTAATAATAATTCCTAGGTGTTTTTTCTACTAGATATGTGTAAAAATCATCTCCAAAATATGTTTCTTTTCTTTGTCTTCTACTTCTCCATAAATTTTCAACTAAATCATTATTTGAATTTTGTTCGGACAAATTTTCAACTCTTCCAAAACTTTGCTCAATTTTTAAAGGAAAAATATTCTCAAAGAATTTTGCATCTTTTGTTTCAATAATTGTATTACGCTCTAAAATATCACTTTTCAAAACTAGAAAATGATAAGCAGCATTTTGTAAAGCATAACCAATAAACATGCAATCATCAGTTTTTGAACCAATCCTTTTCTGTTTGGGATTGGGTAAAAGAACTTTTGCAAGACACCCCCATACTTTTAAATATTTCAAGTTAGGTGTATATCTTTTCCATAACTCATAAGGTGTTTTCTTGGTTTTCTTATGAGGTATTCTGTTTTGTAGAAAATAGGCAGTTAATAAGGCTTCTCCCTATAAATTATCAGGTGCACCAGAACTTACAAGTAAGGCATTCATCATTTTTTTCAAAGTTCTATTTTCCCTTTTTGCTATCCCATTAGACTCAGGTGAATATGAAGGAGTTATTTCATGAATTATGCCTTCTTTCTCACAAAAGTCATTTAATGGTAAATATTCTCCTCTTCTATCAGACCTAATTCTTTTGATTTTTCTATCTAACTGATTTTCTACCTCTGCCTTGTACAAAATAAATGTTCCAAAAGCTTCATACATGTTCCTTAATAGGTATACTTTAGTATATCTAGAAGATTCATCAATAAACATTATATAATATCTTTTTCCACCTCTAGTTTTAGTTTGTTTTAAATCTCCTAAATCAGTATAAATTAGTGATAATAACTCAATATCTCTTTGTATGGGGAAATGAGTTCTTTTAGACAATTTAGTTTCTGCACAAATTTCACATTTATTAACATTATTTATATTAATTCTAGAAACTATCCCAAGATTTTGCAATCGCTTTATATAAGATCTATGTATATGTCCTAGTCTATCATGCCATAAATCAAAGGAATCAATCATATAAGCAGAAGAGGATGCATTATTATTATTTTCATCAACACTAAGTACAAAAAGACCCTGATTACAGTAACCCTTCCCTATCAGAACATTGTTGTTTGTCATAATGATCTTATCAGATTCAAATGACACCTTAACCCCAAATTTTCCTAATAGAGCCACATATATTAAATGTGCTCTAAGTTCAGGCACATACAAAACATCATTCAGTGCTAATGTCTTCCCAGATGTGAGTTTCAGCATTACTTTTCCTTTCCCTTGAACTTTTGCAGTTTATGAATTAGCCAAATAAATGTGGTCTTCTCCTTCTTCAAAGGAGGCAAACATATCCCTATTTGTACATATGTGCTTAGTGGCACTAAAGTCTACCACCCACTTCTTCACATCAGAAACCAATAAGGCTTGAGAGACTACCGGAACAATAACTTTATCATCATTGTTTTCTTCTCCTTCAACCAAATTTACTTTTGGCTTTGGAGAATTTTCGTCTCTTTTACGATTTTTAACTTTTGTCTTTTTCCTACACTGAGCAGCAAAGTGACCTGGCTTTCCAAAGAAATAACAATTTCCTTTCTTCTTGAAATTGGGGTTAGGCTTAGAATCATTAGGCTTGTAATTAGACTTCTTTTTGTGCTGATATTTAGAGCCACACCTCTTGTCATGCGCCTTTCCTTCCACTAAGTTTGTTTTTGCAGTCATTTGCCTCCCCTTTGCTGCTTGGATCCCTTTTCTGTTGGCATCTTCAATGATAATATTGTAATCAGATCCGACAGCAACAACTACTTCTGCTTGTGCTTTAATTGTTGCTTGTAATCATTCCACGTCTCTGGCAACTTTTCAATTAAAACTCCCACTACAAACTTATCTGGCAGATTGAACTTTTCAGCTCAGAGTTCTTCAAGCAATTTATGATACTCATTGATTTGTAGTTTGATGTCCTTATCCTCGACCATTTCCCATTTGTAGAAATTCCCCATAACGAACTTTTGTTCCTGGCGTCCTCGGCAATGTATAAGGGTGTGCCTTCAAACATCGAACAATTATTAGAGAGAGTACTTATAAGGGTGTGCCTGCAAACCTTATTCGCGTACGTCCAAGAATCCTTCACGGCTTGGTCAGAATCTGATGAAGGTTCTGGTTGATTGAGAGCAGCAGCCACACCATGCATATCGAGAATAGAATAAACACGTTCTTACTAGCGCCTGAAATTTTTCCCTTCAAAAACATCAATCTAGGAGGTGTCAGGAAAAGGCCTCAGGTGCGACATAGCAAAAGGCACCGCTGTTGCAGTGGAATGAGTCTCGAGAACTATTGAACCGGGATGAGTCTCAAGAACGTTGTTATTTGCGTTGTTCTCCATATCAATAATAACTCTATAGATTGTAGACGATCACGAACAACTGGACGAACAGACGAACAAACGAACAGCGAAAATCACGAGCAACCTGGAAGGACTGAAACAGATGATCTAAGTCGCATCCGAGGACACTGTCTTATAGAGTTATTCCGTGACCACCGACAGAGAGGAAGCGGCACTCCCCAGGATTAAACAGACCCTTCTTGATATAATCAAGGCAACAGAACTAGCGGAAGGTAATGGTAACGACAATCAGAAAATATTGAATAAAGGAGAGGAGTCAAGAATATGATGTATTGAGCACCCCACCTATGTCTCTTTTATAGGTGTTTTTATGAAGAGTCATCAATCACAATACAACCCAGACAATACGTCCCTTGAGACCGGATAGTCACCACCCAACAGATAGGCCTAGATGTTGACAGCGAAAAGGTCGCCTGGTGAAGCGTTTGACCGTTAGCAATTTTTAGTCACGAAAGGTCACGAATTTTAAGCCCCAAAATATAGTGACTTTTTGGCAAGCTTAAATAAATATTATTTACAGATAACAAAAATAATATTTCTGGTGAGTAAAAATATTTGACAAGCAAGCCTAAATAAATATTATTTACAGATAACAAAAATAATATTTCCGGTGAGTAAAAATATTTTACAAAAAGTGCCGGTACCACGTATTTATTCACGCGCAGGGGGAAATCGTTGGATTTCAACTACGTTTACCTTCTGGTGACCCGTTATTGTACGCGCGAGCCCACCACTCCTCTAGGCCTCTTTACAAGCCCAAGATAGTATAGTGATATATATAGGCTAGTGACCTCTTATTCTCAAGCAATGTGGGACTAGCTTCTTTGACACACCCACTCAAATACTTATATTTTACAACAGCGGTTCAACGAGCCATTACATCTCTCAATAGAGTGTAGCATAGCTCCAGCCCTGATATAGAGAGACTGCATGTAGGGAGCAGCATTCTCGAAAACCCTCTCATTCCTACCCTTCCATAGTAACCAACAAGCCACAGCGGAAAACTCCTTCCATGCCCTTATATTGATCTTCCCTATAGTCTTGCATAGATTAAAATTGCACCACTCCCACAAATCCTGATTAAAAAACTGAGTTTTGTACCTTATGTGAACTAGAGAAGCCCAAAATTGAGCCACACGATGACAATCACGCAAGACGTGTAATATATCTTCATACTCATAACCATACTTAGGGGTGTTCCAAATCGGGACCGGGACCGGGATTCACCACTCCCGGTCCCGGTCCCGGTTTTTGGCCGGGATGCAAATTGCATCCCGGTCCCGATCCCGGTCCCGGTAATCCCGGGCGGGACCGGGATCAAACCGGGAAATCCCGGTTTTTTTCTAAAAAAAATTAAATTTAAAAAATATTATTATTTTAGTTAAATTTTCTATAATATAGTGTTTAAAGTAATTATTTAACATCTAATAAGACCATAATAATCACACAAATTGATCTAGAATTGAAGAATAACATTTTATTATTATTATTATTATCACCTTCATCATTTTTATTATTATTTTTATACATTATATAGTAGGATTAGTATCACAATATATATAGTTTAACTCCAACTAAATATGTGATACACATTTTATCAAATGATAACTTAAATTATGGGATAAAAAATACAAAAATAAAACAATAACTTAGTTTTTAAGAAAAAAATTTAAAAAAAAATAAAAAAACCGGGACCGGGATCACAAGGCATGTGACCGGTCCCGGTCCCGGGTCCCTTAGATCCCGGTCCCGGTTTTCCCGGTCCTGGTCCCGGCCGGGACGGGAAATTCCCGGGATCAAAATTCTGGGACCGGGACCGGACAACCGGGACCGGGATACTTTGGACACCCCTAACCATACTCCCCACAGTTGGCATCAGAACTCAACCCCTTGTGCAGTCTAGATGTATTCGTAAGAAGAAGATTATATAACACCATCCACAGACATGTCTTACACCTTTGCCGGACTTTCAGTTTCCACAATATACTCTAGACTTGGTCAGCAGGGGTATCCTCCGGACAAAGCAAACTGTAAGCCGATTTAACCGTATACAATCAGTGAGATTCTAGCCTCCACCTAACCATGTCCCTACTATCTGTTGTGCAGCTCCATTCCATACCTCGCTCAATCGTTTCCCAGTTTCTTTTGATCTCATTCCATAACAGTGAACTAGGGCTCTTTGCCAATCTCCGGGATAATATCATCACCACACTTATATTTTCTTATAACAACACGAGCCCATAGATCATCCTTCCTTTTGATGAGTCCTCATCCAGCCTTCATAAGTAGAGCTTGGTTCTAAACCCTCATATGGGTTAGCCTAAGTCTACCACGCTTCTTCTCCTTACACACCTCCTCCCATGCAACAAGATGAATCTTTCGCTTCTCATCCGTGGACCCCCATAAGAAACTCCGAGTCCTTCTCCCTAAATCCTCACAAGTTACCGCTGCTAAGAGAGCAGTTTGAATTGGATAAGTAGGGATGGCTGTCACCACGGAAGAGACAAGGGTGTGTCTTCTAGTAAAGGAAATACTATTGGCCTTCCAATTACTCAAGTGGCGCTTTACCTTATCAACTATGTACTGATAGGTAGCATTGCTAACTCTTTGGTGGTGAAGGGGAACTACCAAGTACTTCCCTAAGTCCCCCGTTGGAACAAACCCCAACAGCTCACTTAACTGTTGTGAGTGATTGTGATTGATATTAGCAGATAAGAAAATAAGTGTTTTGGGTTCACTTACTTTTTGTCCTGAAACATCACAAAATCTGGTAAGATAACTCCTTATTACTTCCACTTCGTCCACCGATGCTTCCGATGGGAGAATGAGATCATCAGCAAAAAATAAATAAGACAATTTCGGTCCATCTTTATTAAGCCGAATTGGTCTCCAATTACCATTATCCACTTCTTCTTGAATTAAGTGAGCCAATTTTTCCATACAGATCACAGATAAATAGGGTGAGAAGGGGTCTCCCTATCTAATTCCTCTCGATGGAATAAATTATGATGTCTTACTTCCTTCCCATAAAATTTGCATCTTGGAAGAGGAAATGCATAACCTAATAAGCTCAATGCTATATGGAGGGAAATGCAGTTCCTAGAGGCAAGATACCATAAAGTCCCACCTGATGCGATCGTAAGCTTTCTCCAAGTCAACTTTGATTGCCATAAACCCTTTCTTCCCTTTCATAGTCTTCATGGTATGAATAAACCTCTAGGGCAATAATGATATTATTAGAGCTAACTCTTTCGGGGACAAAACTACATTGATTAGGAGATATTACATCCGGGAGGAAAGTTTTGATTTGAGTAGAAAGTACTTTTGTTAGGATTTTATATACCACATTACATAAACAAATCGGACAAAAATCCTTCAAAGTCTCTGGATGGTCCACTTTATGGATTAACACAATCAACATCCCATTAACCTCCTTCAACTTGTGTTCTATTCCTTATGAAGATGAGATCATTTACCACCTCAACTAACATCTTCCAATTCTTAATATAAGAGTCAGTTGATTTTTTTTAAAAAAAGTAAAGAAGCTAAATAAATTAATTACAAGTAGGGGTGAGCAAATTAGAATCAAAACCAGACCGAACTCAATTTGATTTTTTCGATTTGGTTAATTTAGTTTTCAGGAAAGATTTGATTTTTATTTTTTAAGAATTTTGGTTTTGATTTTCAGTTCGGTTATTAAAAAAATAGTTCGGTTAAAACCGAAATATATATATAATATATTCATATTTAATAAATACTATTTGATAATTGCATTTTTTTAATAATTAAATTGGTTTAGATTTTGAATTATATTAAATAAAATCGATAGATATTTTAAATCTGTTCGGTTTATTTTATATATTCCCCCCTAAATTTAATCTTAAGAATAAAAAGTAATCTTTTTATAAAATTTATTCATATATCATTTATTTTATAAATAATAAATAATAAATCAGTTAATTCGGCTATTAAATATTTTGATTAATTCAGTTAATATTTCCGTTTCAATTAGTTTAGTTATTCGGTTTTGGTTCAGTGTTCACAATTAGCTCTATTCGATTATTTTAGTTTTTACCAAAAAACCGAATGATCTCCCCTACTTACAGGAAAATTAGTTTGAAGAAAAATGATAAATTAAATGCTTTAATATAATTTATTTAGTTTTCTTAATTTCTCTAAAAAAAATCAATACATTAAGCACAACACTTTTTATAATTTTGTCAAAAACAATATATTAAGCTTTTTCGTTGAGGAGGTGGGCGTAATTATTGTATAAAGTTTAAAATTTAAGCCTTTTTATTGTCAAAATATTAAAAGTCAGTAAAGTTATAATTACTTAGTCCAAAATATAGAGGGTTGATTATAATTTAGTATTTAAACAAGGGAAAAAACATATAAATACCATTTAAATTAGAAAAACCCCAAAAAATCTGTTAACACATGGAAAGGTTAAATTGGTCCTAAGGGATTAATATGAGATTTTTAAATATTGTGTTTTTACAAAAATACCCCTCAAGTTAACAAAAGAAACAAAAAACCCCCGCTGGCACCGGAGCTTCGTTGTCACTGTCGCCCTACACCACCTAGCTGATGGGCCTCTGGCCGCCAGAGCTCCGGTGACAACTTGAGTATAGAGATTGATTACTTGAACTCCCCAAGCTATATTCGGTGTCGTGGACAAATTGAATAAAGGTAATGACAACTTAAGTATAGCTATTTACAATCTCGGAAACGCAAGTTGTCAATTGCTATACTCAATTTGTCATTACCTTTATTCAACATGTCAACGACGCTGAATAGAATTTATAGAGCTCAAGTAGTCAATCCCATTACTCAAGCTGTCACAAGAGCTCTGATCGCTAGCTACAAAATATTAACAGTCGACCGCTGGCGGAGCTCTAGCCCCAGCAAGGGTTCTTTCTTTTTAAAAAAAAAACTTGAGTTTTTTGGTAAAAACACAACATTTCAAAATCTTAAATTAATCCCTTGAGACCTATTTGTCCTTCTATATGTTAACAGACTCTTTGGGGTTTTCTATGTTTAAATGATATTTATTTTGAATTTTCTCTTTTTTACAAAGGCTAAAACTTCATTATATGTTCCCTTTTAAGTACTTGTTTAAATTAGCGATGGAAGCTACTTTTCCAATGTAATTTACGATATACGAAATAAATATATGAAATGAGTTGTCTGAACTTGCGTGAACGAGCTTTTTAAACACCAATTCAAACAGACCCTAAATTGAACATTCACTTTGATCCAAAAGAAATTGAACATTATTTTATTTACTTCATTTCAAATTTCTATCTTAATTTAATTCCAAAAATAAAATTTTATAACATCTTTTTGTGAAAATACAAATGATAAAATAATTTTATGAACAACATGCAAAGTAGGAAGATTCACAATTTTGTGGTGGTGGTGGTTGTGGGATTTAAGGTGTCAAATGTATTAGAAATGACTTAGAGTTATTCTACTCTTCTCATTTTTGTGATGGCTTTTCACAGTTATTATAATATTCGTTTGGAATAATTTATTTTTAGACAATAAGTGCTTATAAATCGTGATTTACGGTATACGGAGTAAATATGTAAGAGGAGTTTTATCTCAGCTTGCGTAATAAAAACTTATTCTCTAAAATTAAGTGATCCTAAACACAAGCATAGTTGTAATATTTTAAAACTGTTAGTACTGTCCGTGCTTATGGTCTTGAAATTAAATTATTTTTGAACTCTACTACATTTTTGTGATGGTTTTCCCTTTCATTATTTAGACCTTCCATTTTTTCCCTCCTTTGATTAGCAACAAGACAGGATGGAAGTTGCAACAGTAGTAATCATTTCATTGAGGTATATGCCATTGATACCCATGGCTACAAGGCCCTTAGAACAAGACATTATGGAGAAATGAAGGCAAATATTACATATCTCCGCATGGAAACAAATTACCCGTTACGGAGGACAACAATGCACTTCAGAGCTTCACATAATGGCTGCTGCACTAAAGTGATATCTTGGACCTCTTCTCGCTTTAGCATAAATGGTCAACAAAGTCATCAATTTCAACCAACAAAGCTCAAAAAGAACATGTTCGACCTTCCCCTTTTAACAGTTGTCATCCAGTATTCTTTGCCAGTTTTTTCTAATAACCCTTTGGGTGATCCAGTGTCCAACATTTTTTCTACATCATATTATCAGGTATCCAAGTCTCTCCCCAGGGGTCTTTTTGAAGAAGGTGGGATTTGAACTTGGTTCGTTTGCCCACTTTGTGATCTATCTAGTCCACCGCAAAACCAAGTACCCTTAAGTAGTATTCTCTGCAAGTTAAACCTATCATAAAACCCAACAGCAAACCTACCATGTGAGCGGGAAACATGGAAGGAAATTTTGCCACGTTAAAATGTTCAGGGTGTAAACAACATTGTCTCACTAACTTCAGTGCTTATCATCCTTCTGCAGATTTCCGCGCTCAACGTTTCTGCAAAGATTAGGTCATAGGAAATCAGAACTACTCGATGAGTAGCTATTCCTCTAATCACAAAGGAACACAGACAAATTTGAGACCTAATAGAGACATATCAATGAATTAATATTTGGTGACAATGATTGCCATAGCATGACATATCTGACGAGCTAAATGCAATCTTCAAAGAACAATTTACAATGACAAGGTTATAATGCATAACAACTTTTGAGGAATTTTTTTTCCATGCATGCATGCACATCAGTCTAAAATCTACAACATGGGTCAATGGGAAGTCTTAAGAAAAATAGACCCAAGGCATAATGGTGGTCCAGTCATGAAAACTCACACGGACAAGTTAGTTGCTTGGCTCTATAACACTCCTTGCCAAACTGTCGCTGTCTCTTAGCATAACGAGCTTCTTAAAATTTTTAGTTGATCAAATGAGCGATGTATTTTATCCCTTTCTTCAATTCCCACACTGGTATTTTCTAATAACTGCACCAAAACAAAGAAACATGTAACGAAAATATTACAAATATCATATTTATGAAAAGTTAGAAACTTTAGTGTAAATTTTATTAAAAAAAAGCATACAGAAAGTAAGTAGAAAAGCACAACTTTTGAAATCAACTATTCATAAGGCCCTATTGCACCATTATCTTCATCCAAGCATCTGGGATACTAGCGTATCAAAGGTACCCCGGTTGGATGTATTTATACACACACATTCAAGATGCTTCATACCTTTCCAAAGGCATGAAAATCTAACATCAAAGAAATTTTAGCTTTTGTCAACCAGCATAAAATACCAACCGTATCCATTATTTATAAGGTATCACCACGAAATTAATATTCAAGAATGACATGTTCAAAGTAGCAATCAACAATATTGAACATCTTGGGCCAAAGGGGGGGAAATTATTGAACATCATGCACAAACCAACCTGCCAATAAACTTGTAGGATGTTATCAATATCTGCCTTGAATAAAGACAATATCCGCTGCAATTTAGCATCTTTGTGCATCAACGAAAGTAGAAAAGAAACAGCATTTACTCTATTGTAGAAGGCCTTTCTAGACTGGATACATGAATCAGAAATTGCTGAAAAGCTTCCTCCTAGAGCGGATCTCATGCTCTTCAACACAAGATTCATAAGCTTGTGGCACCGGTCAAACAAGAAAAAACAAGGAAGTAGGTAATAATGCAGAGTACTTAATTGATTGGACAGGGTGTGCTTGTCATCATCTTCTGGAATGCACTGTAAGATATAGTTAAATCTATAATCAATCAAGGAATTAAGAGGATAACTGAGGATGAAACTTGAGGGAAGAATACCAAAAGCATTGAAAACAAGTACAGAAGATCAAAAATATGTAAATGCCATTTTCTAAGATGGAATTGTCTCCTTGGTTTTAAGAGAGATCTATAATTCAGTAGTTATAATTCCAAATAAACATGACTAAAAAGGTGAAGTAACCCAAAAAAAAAAAAGAAATGCAAGATCAGATAGAAAATACTTCATCCAACTCCGCAAGTCTTGATTGACTTTCTGCTGATTTTAAGGACACTCTTATTTTTTTAAAAAAATGAATCACATCTTTTCATTTTAATTATTTAATATATTATCTTACACATCAAATTTGTCAAAGATGTCACGTTTTTTAATGTTCAAAATAAACAAGGCAAAAGACAAAAACAAAAAGTAAATCATTTTAACTTTCAATGAGAGGGCATGATTTTGAAAATCTAAATGAAGTGATATGAATGGCCAAATCCCCACTTAGCCGTGGCATATATGGTTGACTAGCTGTTGAATTTTAAATAATATACTCACTTGTACAACATCCATCAAATATTGTGAAAGATAACCTCCCAGAGTGTCAATACTTTTCTCAGAAAGCATTGTAGGCTTAACATCCACTGTTACAAGCATTCTTAGCAGAGAACAACTGTTATGCAGTGGAGGCTTTAGCAGCTGCGGCACAAAATAAAAGTGTGAGAACTCATCATCTGGGAACGTCTCTGAATGGATTGAATCACCATAAAAGTTAAAAAAAAAAAAGGGAAACAATTAGTTCAGTTAACGAAGAAAACTCCATGCAAATACACATATGAGGAGACCCCGTAATCCAAAAATGTATTCGAATGGACCAAAGCATCAGAAAAGTAAAAAATGGGAGATAAGTACTTCAGTCAATAAAGAAGAGAACTTCATATAAAAGAAAGCTTAACGAATTGGTTGGTTAAGGAAAAAATTGAATAGACTTACTATCTGATCAAGAATTACTTCCTCTAGCATTTCTAGAACAAGAGAGTTATTGCCCATCATAGCCAGATGTGAACAAATAAGACTTGTAATTGACTTGAAAGTTTTGAAGATTGGATCATTGGCCATACCAGGAGGAACAACTTCTGCAAAATTCAATCAATAACAGCTCCAAATAAAATTTGACATTGGATGACTACAGAAGATATGTTTAATAAAAATGGAAAAGTTGATATTCTCCAATTCAATCATCCTAGATCACTACACTAAAACACCAGTGGGGCAGGATCACCTGCCTAGCAAGTCATACACATGACCAGTGACTAAGAACATTTTCTTCATCCTCATGATTTCACAAGCTCAAGAACATATGAAGCATGCCATGTCAAAGTTGTTATTAGCTATTAATTATCCAGAAGCCAAATTTTATGTCAATATATCCCCCAAAACAATCTCCCGCAAACATAAGCCCAAAAAAGTTGACCATGTAACCCCACTTGGGTGCTAATCACCATAGAAATCTCTGGCCTACCATGAGAAACTTTAAAGCTTGAGAGCAAGGTAATGGAGAAACTCAAGTGATCAGCAATATCAATATGTCCAGCCCTGTACGCTGAATGAAGAACTTCAATTGCCCGAAATAACACATGGGGATCTAGATTAGGACCTAAAAAAAGAGAGACAAAGAAGTGCACAGGTGTTGAGTAATAAAAAGCTTTTAAAGTGTTTGTTTATAAAACATCATATTTGAATCACATTGGACATATTGTAAAAACACCAATAGCAAGTGTAATTATTGTACAAAGGTATAACTAATTGTTATGACTTATCAATGCAAGAATAATTCTTGTCGGCACATCAACTTGCTAATTATTCAATGCTTTGCAAGCTGTCTATGTTTTCAGAATCTCTGTACCAAATAATTCAGGGCTTTTCCTGAAATTAAATCTTATATCGCAAATATTGTATATAGCTCGCACATTTCATGTTAAAATAGTACATTTCTATGAATTGAAACCGCATCCTTAATGCGAAGGTTGAAAAGCCTAAATATTTTATTTGATGCCGCCTATAAACAATTTTGTCAGACAATTATATTCATTTTTCTCATGAGACAGTAGCTACAGATTCTGAATTTATTGTCTATGAACAATAACATTCAACTTTCGTATGTTCATTGGATTTTTCTTATCAATCAAGTTGTACATGACAGGTCAGTCAACAAATAAGTGAAAATTCACAAATACACAAAGTATCAAGCAGAAATGGTCACGAGCATAGATAACACTAGCTGTTAATTTTGACACACTAACAATGCAGCATCAAGAGAACAGTATTGTGAAAATTTTGAAATTCTAATCTACAAATGAATAGCACAAGAAACTAATCATCATGCACGTGATAAGAGATCAAACAGTGAAGAAAATGCTAAAAAAAAATGAAAGCCAGTTACAATTTCACCAAGGACACAAATACATACATAGGCAGCAACGAGATATTGTCTTTAAGAAGTGTGAATCTAAATGAGAGAAATAGTAAAGGCAACACAAAGAGAGCTCTTGAGCTTCTCTAGGAAGCCTGATGAAGGGACCATAACACATATTTCCTGAAACAAGAAAAGGTAATGTGATGAGAGGCAAGGAAGAGTATAGGTAATAAACTACAAAAACCAAGTTAACAGTGTTTTTGTTTACCTTCTTGACATGTACAATAGAACTCCTGCAATGAGTATTGCATGTTTTCATATATGCAAACAAGTGATGAGTTCAACAAAGCATGCTGTCCAATGTGAAGTTGAAGACGTAACACAGCCTGAATGAACATTTAAAGGACAAGAAAATAGTAGATCGGTGATTTAAGACCACAAGTTACATTTAAAAACCTCACTTATTTAGTGATTACCTGTGAGAAGGCCGGGTGTTTATCACCAACCTGGATCAGCAACAAAGGGAGCTCTCTTATCCATGTAATCAAAGCATCTTGAAATTCAAAAATTTCCGGATCACTTGCATCTGGACGAAGCTTACTTTGGATCTATAATTTGTACCAAAATATAAGCACATTCAATTAAAGTATAGTATAAATTGCTTTCATTTGGGTATCCATAAGTCTCCAACTTGAAGTAATTATTAATGAAGCCAAACTCACAGAAGTTAGCATATCCTCAATTGCAGAAAGACAGGCCATTTTCAATAAAGAAGCTGGCTTGCTTTCCCTGAATGTCTGTGTAAACGCCTGCATTCAAGAAGTGCTGATCATCAAAACAAATAAGTTACAGAATTTAAAAAGAATAAGAAAATCCATTCATTGGCTTTTAAGAAGAAACAATTAATATCCTGAGTCTTTAAAATCATATGTCAAACCTGAAGAAGACGAGGTGTCCAATAGTTTGCCTCATATGTAAAAATTTTAGGAATAAAAGGAAGGAGTTGGATTAAATGCTTTTCCCAGACAGCGTGAGCTGACTGTGAAGCTTGACAAACCTGCATACAACAAGTCCAACCACTTTCAAATTGCATAGCTTAAGAGCTCAAACTTCAAAAAAGTTGTTGGTGCATTTATCAAACCTTCCCAAGCAGTGCATTTTCCAGAAATTCTAGAAACTTCTCCAACAAATCAAGAGGAAGGCAGATCCATTCATTGAGTTGAAAAAATATTTTTGTAACGACCATATTAAGTTCAAGGTATCTACCATATTCCTGCAAAGCATAAGAAAAGGGAATTAGATCCATTAAGAGTGCAAACCAGAACACCATTTTAGTCTGACCACAATTTTCACAGAGGGGGAACTGCCAAAAATAAAGGGTATTTCACCATAGAAAAATTTATATAGGGAATTATACGCTTATTTTCACATAAAAATTGGCTGTAACATTGAAATATACGCCACTGTCAACTTTCAAGTATCCAGTACAAATGCCTAAACCAAGAGTCATACTCCCAGAAACGCTTCATCAAATCAAATATCCCAAGTAACTGTCAAGCTACAAGACTGTCAACTGCTACTTCTCCAACTTTGAACACCTTCATTGGAAACCAATATATATATATATATATATATAACGATAGAAATCAATAATTGTCAAGTTGGGACGCAAGGCATGCCTTATCAAAGGCTAACATTCCATCTTGAGGTGCATGAGAATGAGCTATGCTATTAGCAATCTAAATATTCCTTCCAATCAAATGTGACTCCTCCCATTAATCCACCGACTAACAAGATTAACACTACATGAGATTAATTTTAATTCAAAATGGTTACTGTCCATTAAATCCGAAGGATAAGGTAGGCAACACACTTTAGTAAATGTTTCAATACAACATTGGATATGGGAAGAATCAGTATCTATTGAAAAACACTTTATTCATCCTCAATGAAGGCTTGAATCATGTCAGTGTATGAAAAAAAAATAAATGGATAAAAGCCTGAATCATGTCGTGAGTTGTGTATCATTTTCTTACTCTGCTCGGAAAAATACAATACAATTGAGTTAACCACTCATGAGGTTACCAGATAGGTAGATAACATCTACTTTAAAACTCTAGCCTCAGTTGAGAAGACCTAGGAAAAAGAGACGCATTATATAACAAACGTCTCCAAACAAAGACATAATATAACATGAATGTATATCTCATAGAAAAGAAATTCAATTTCTTCATAACTAAATAACTAGCTCTTGGGAGGCCAATTAGAAATCTAAACGAAACACAAAATGCCTACAGCAGAGACCTTGTAGTAGAGCAACATGTAATCGTCATTCATTAAATACCTAGCTGAGCAAAATGCTACAATTGATTGAAAAAGTCAAATTAACAGATGTATTAAAGAAGAATAACAAGTCATTCTGGATCATTCTATTTCATCTTCCACACCCTATACTACATCAACAGTTCTACCCTCCCTAAGAATAGGTTTAAAAAACAAACCCACAGAACAAGTACCTTTTCTGAATGATCATGCACAGGATTGAGAGGAAACAAAGAAAATAATTTCCTCAACATTAAGGAAGAGATAGCTTCATCCCATATCATCATACCAAGGTCACCAAGAGAACTATGGGACTCCGACAGCTTGCCATTACCACCATAAATAAAGGAACTGATTATCATATCTATGCAATTAAGTATAGACAGCATACAAGAAGAGGATGTCCCATCAAGTTTTGGGGAAGCACGAGCTTGAGGAATAAACTCCTGGAAACTATTTAGTAATATGAGCACAAGATCCTTCAGTTTCTTTATGATAAGAGGAAATCCTATGAACAGAGAAAGCATAAAGCAGGACAGTCAGACCATTAGTGTCTCAAATGAACAAAAAGAATGCAGAATCTAGAAATTGAATAAACAATTCCACTTAAAAATAATTCAAACTCATCAACATCAAAATGTTAATTATTTGTTTTAAAATTTATTATGCCTTACCAGTGGACCTTGCAGGCATATCATCCTCAAGAGCATGCAATACCCTTTGCCCACCATCATTCTATTGAAATTAAAGAAAACATCAGAGACAAGTTGGTGAAGCCAAAAGCATCTTATAAATATGCAAAAATATTATAAAAATCTTTGTGGGAAAGAAGCAAGCCAATTGTAGATGTGGTCAAAAACAGACCAAATGTAATCTCAGAAGCAGAGTGCCACAAAAATATCATATGCACCATTTGAGTACGCAACAACAACAATAACTCCACCTAAGTTTATAACTGGTCTTGAGCCCGGATAAAGGAGGAGGGTTGTGTTAGGCCCCTCAACATCCAACGTAAAATTTTGTCGAATCTTTATAAACTGGATCAATAAGAATACGCATTCTGTAAAATTACATTTTATTTAAAGGGATTCTGACCAAGTACTCCATTCTCTATATGCCAAAGTTACAAATCTGCATAATATAAGCAAATATATATATATATATCCATACAGTGGTCTAACTCATATTTACGATGACAAACGAATTAAACATTTCATATTCACACTAGAGCTTTCAAAGGTACAAATTGACAAAATCTAGTATATTGTTAGAATGCCAGCAGCAATTAGCATTAAAAATCGAATTAGAAAAACAGAGTTCATTATTTTAATTGAAAACAAGATACCTTATCATGCAAATCAGTTTCTTGTTTATTCCATGGCAAGAGTGACAAGCAGCGAACCAACCCAAGAAACACCTTCAGTTTCCCTTTGTCCTGTAAATAGCACTGGTTGTTCCTAAGAATATCATCATAGTTTTGGAAAATCTGTTCATCATGCAACCAACAAAACGGTAAATACAAAGTCCCAACACAACTATTTCAATTAAGCCACACAATTACACCAAAGAAAAAAATATCAATATTGGCATAGATGGATGCAGAAATCAATATCTCATTGCAGGATCATCGGCAAAACTAAAGGAGCCCACTGCCAATGCAGCTAACATTCCCTTCGCCAACAAATAATAAATGCAGATGCATCTCAGGCAGCATTTTCCCATATATCTTTTAGAGAAAAATGGTGTCACCTTCTCCGCATATAAAGGTAAGGAAGGTGGATAAAACTCAAGAACAAGATCCAAGAATTCAAAAGCTTTGAGCCGTATGTCAATTGATAAATGCGTCATTGCTTTAAAACTGTAAGCCATCAGCAAGGAAACAACCAGCTCTTGGTTATCCTACAAGACATAGGGAGAAAAAACATAAAAAATAAAGTAAATCAGTTGTGAAAAAGGATAAATGTACAGTGGCATTAAATATAATGACTGCAAGATGCATCAAGGTAAAACAAATTAGATCTCCAGAACGAAGATTGAAGAGAGCATTTAAATCAACTGTTCCAAACAAATATAGGATATGCAACTATGCTATGCAAGTTTTTTGAATCCCAAAATGAAATGTTTTGACTGTCAAAAAGAAAACCAACTGTTCCACAGTTTTTCGATAAATCCTATACCAGATTAGAATATTTTGTATTGATTAGCTTCCATTTCAGCAATAAAGAAAAGATAGTGAGGAGAATTAAATTATAAATACCTCTTCACAGCCAGGCAAAATCACTAACTTAAATAGATCATACAATGAATCTCGAACCACTTTAGCATCATCAACAATGCGCTCACGAAGTTTTTCTACAACAGCATACTTGTGCAACTTCAGTTCTGTTGGATGCTTGATGAGCAGTTCCTTGATACCCGCCAATGCATCTTTGAATTTTGGGGGGGGGGGGGATTAGCATATATTAGTATTGATTACCATGTAAATAAATGAAAGCTGAATGCTTCAATAAGTTGATTAAAAAGAGAAAAGATAATTTATGTACATGCAACAACAATATCTGTTTTTTTAGGTTTACTGACACTCCTATGCTACACTAACTTGGCTTCGAACATAATATTTGGTTTTAGGTTTAATGACACTCCTAGCATGATGAAAAAACATTCAACAAGAATATACCTCTTCGAACTTTTGGGTTGTGATGCGATGTTTGTTGAAGAAGCTCTTTTAATGTCAAACCTTTCTTGTTTACTGCCAAGCCCGCCTTCTCTGATGCCACACTCTGCTCAGGCAAAATAATTGCTGCCAGAAACGTGTATGAGCATAGAACTAGTTCATGTGAAGTAATTTAGATCTTAAAGTATCAACCAATGACAATTTTCGCAAAGTTAAAGAAACCTATTTTTAAAGAGCATATTTAGAATTGACTTAATTATTAGACCAGTGAAGAGCCATATGAATAATGAAAACTAGAAAGAAATTGCAGCTGAAACAATGTAATACCTTTGGATTTAATTTCAGTATTTGTAGAATTCTTAGGTGGGGGCAGTTTCCTCCCTATCTTTCGCTTTATTTTCTGAAATTGTGCAGTCAATGAGTACTCAAAGAATTTTCATACTAATACGTTCAAGTAAATATAATGAAAGAACTTTAGTATAGTAATGCATTTTAGTAACCTGGAAGTCCACACCATGCTTTTTCTTTGAAGGAGCTTTCGAACGAGTCATATTTTCCGGCCAAACTATGCACTGAAAATACCCAAACGGACCAATTAAACTTTTAACGGTTTGGACAGGGTAAATAGATGCTCGCCTCACAACTGAATAATGAGATTATTCTTGCCCTCACCAGTCCCAGTCACACGTGATACGAGCAAGAGGAAATACCTGTGAGAGTGATTTGTGGTAGATGGGTGGAAGACACTTACGTTACCAAGGTGCCGGAGACGATGAAACGGCGAAGGTATAGGACCAATAGACCATGTACGTCTAAAAGGGTTAGTTTGAGGCGGCGGGACGAAAGGACTCGGCGCAGCGGGAAGCCGGGAACTTGTGGTCTAGTACGAATATGAGATACGCTCCGACTGCTTTCCCCCTAATTTTTTTTTGGGACAATTACAATAAAGTCCCATATAAGAAAAAAAATGAAAAAATGGTCCCTGAAGTTGTTAATGACAAGTCGAGGAGCGTCTATTAACAAGTTGATGAGCTCACACTGACAATTTTAGGGACCATTTCTTCATTTTTTCTCTTGTATGGGATTTCATTGTAATTGCCCCTTTTTTTTTCCGGATGCTTTTCCCCTAATACCTGAATAATTAAATTACAGGGAAGATGACATCAAGATCAAAACAAAAAAATAATACTCCCTCCGGTCATAATTATAAGATAAAGTTGATTTTTTTTGAGAAATTAAGAAAACCAATTAAATTATTTTAGAATATTTTTATTTTTATTTTTTTCTCTAATCTAATTAATTTGACTAATAAACTAATATATAATCTAAGGATACTAAAAATATAAACACTCTAAAATAATTTAATTACCTTCCTTAATTTCTTCAAAAAAATCAAATTTATCCTATAATTAGGACCGGAGGAAGTAACATTTGAAAAGTCTCGGGTAACGATAAGTGAGAGAGTAATCAATTGACAAGTGAAAAAGCTCTTGTGCCGGTATGGGTTTGGGTTCGGGTTCGCCTGCTTATTTGATGTGATTTAAAGTGTACGAGATAAATATGTGAAAAAAATTTTACCTTGACTTACATAAACATACTTTTCCCACACTAACTGAAACCGGCTTTTTATTGATAAGTTATGAAACTTTTTTAGTACTATTGTTTTTCTTTATTGGTACCTTATAATTAAGTGTTATGCATAAAAAATAATGTTATTTTTGGGGCACGGAAGAAATTTAACATTTTTTATTGGTAAAGTGAATTTGTTTCAGGGGAAAAATGGTAGAAATTATTATACAAATATATTATAATTGTTCACTTCTTTTTCCCAGATCATTTTTTTTTTAATAATACGGAGTCCATTGGCTCAATAATAGAGCATACAACATAGCAATCAAAAGGCTAGGATCCTTCATCAATGACCACCTCCTGAGTAGAAGGTGGTTGTTGATCAAAGATGCAAAAATTCTCTATCAGGCTATGAGACATCCTAGCAAGATAATCAGCTAAACCATTGTTTTCCCTATAGAGATGACTATATACAATATGTCAATCTCTGCAAAAGAGTAATCTAACTTCATCGACAATATCTTTAAAATGATGGTTGTTATCACAACCTCGAGTAGCCAAATTAATAGCCTCCACACAATCAAAAAATAGGCAAATTTTCCTATAACCCCTGGCCCAACATAGGTAGAGTCCATGTATTATCCCTATAAGCTTAGCCATAGCTATTGGTACAGAAGTCAGCTTGCTACTAAATCCACAGATCCAGTTTCCCTCCTAGTGTTGGATGACGCCTCCACACCCGCTTCAGCCATCCAGCATGACTGAGCCATCTACTTCAAGTCTCACATAATCAGCCCTTAAATTCTGCTCCTCGGCCGACGCACCCAAACCTGATTTGTAAAAATTACAATGTTGTAGCAAATCCTGGTCTAAACAAGCACGGAAAAAACTATTGTTAGCATTACAAGGAACAAGCTCCAATTCCCCCCAAATAATCTATTACATCTTGATACCCAAATGTCCCAACAGATGTATCCAAACAGGATTGCCCAAGGGATTTTCTTGGTATGCGCCATGCCCGCTCCATGAATGAGATTCCATTTGATCCAATCAACTCCCTGTAAAGCCGTAAAAGTACTCCATTTTGTTTGGGATACTATAGATTTTCACTGTTCCATTGCATGATTGCAATCTCTCAAGAGATGCATCGAGTCTTCCTCTGCTTCACAACCAAATGAACAATGCGCCGCCATAGATATGCCCCTCCTCTATCTAGGTTGGGCAGTATGTGCTCGACCATGAGAAAACAACCAAATAGATTATTTGATCTTCTCAGGAACATTCCATCTCCATATGAGCTTCCAAATGTTATCTCCCCTGTGGTATGTACCTGTACAAAGAAAATGATATGCACTACTAGCAGAAAAAGATCCCTCACTAGAAGGCTTCTAATAGAATTTATCCTCTCATCTTTCCTCTGGGGGTGGGTATGCACAAGTAATCTTATCAACAATGTGTCTAGGTAGCCAAAGAGACACCTTATTGCAGTCCTATTCACCAAAATTGTCCACAAAATCTGACACTTTTTCGTCTCTATTAACTCGATCTTGTCCCTCTTGTATGAAATCAATCGAAGGAGTATTCATTTCCGACCAATTTTCAAACTAGAATTCTGTTGAGAGTCCATTCCCAATCTTCTTTCCAAGACCATCCCTAAACAAAGGCCACATTTTACATATGCCCCTCCAGGTTCGGGAATCATCCTGTCTCTTTACCACTTTTGGAATAGCAATGTTTCCACATTTGTATTTCCCTCGGAGCACTTTAACCCATAATGCTTCATTATTACAAGTAAGGTTCCAACACAACTTTAAAATAAAGGTTTCATTTTGTTTAGCTAAGTTTCTGATTCCCAGGCCCCCATCTACCTGTCTCTTATTATCTGGTCCCAAGAAACCAGGTGAAGTTTCCTTCCTAATTCTTCTTCTCCCCAAAGAAAGGTTCTACTTTGTTTTTTCAGATCGTCCAGAAGTCCCTTTAGGAGAAGAACAGTTTGCATATAATATACGGGAAGGGCCGATAACACAGACTTAATCAGAGTAGTACGCCCAGCTAAATTGAGGTACTTTTTCTTCCATCCTGCTAATCGAGCTTTAGTCTTCACAATAATAGGAGCAAAGGTCACATAAGATGCCCTCTTATTTAAGAGAGGAATCCTAAGATATTTACCAAGATCTCTTGTTAAGCTTACTCCCATTTGATGACTCATCGCCAAAGATCTAGAAAAATGAACATTCTTTGAAAAACATATCTTGGTTTTTGCCCGATTCATCTTCTGCCCAGAAGCTTCACAAAATAGATTCATACACTCAAGCATAGTATCAATCTGGCTCAAGGAAGCCTCCCCAGATAGGAATAAATCATCTGCAAAGAAAAGATGGGAAATAGGAGGACCCCCGGTATTCAGTTGAATCAGAATCCAATCCCCATCATCAATACTATCTTGTATGATATGATTTAATCTTTCCATACACAAAGTAAAGATGTATGGAGAGATCGGGTCCCCTTGTCTTATCCCTCTTGTTGGTTGGAACTTTTCAGAAGGTTCACCATTCTATTATACCTGAAAGGAAGCACTAGTAATGTATGCCATGATTACATCAATTAACCATTCACCAATACCCAAAACATGTAAAGTATCTTTGATAAAAGACCATTCTAATGGATCATAGGCATTTTCCAAATCCACTTTTATTTCTAGCCACCCTTCATTTCCCTTATTAGATCTCATCGAGTGAATAACTTCCCAGGCAATAATAATGTTGTCACTGCTTTATCGACATGCAATAAAACTATATTGGTGGAAACCAACTACTCTACTCAAGATGTGTTTCAATCGACTGGTGATGATTTTGGTTACCACTTTATAGCTAACATTGCACAAGGAGATTGTTCTAAAGTCTTTTATTTGTTCAGGCTTGTCGGCTTTTGGGATAAGCACCAAATTTGTGTCATTGAGACCTTCAATCTTGGTAGGATCACGGAAAATATCATGCACTAAGTCACATATAGAATTATCCACTATAAGCTAATACTCTTTGTAGAAAAAGGCTTGTATTCCATCAGGGCCTGGGGTTTTAAATGCACCAAGATAAAATGAAACCTTTAATTTCTTCATTTGTAATAGGAGCCATCAACCAATTCCTTTTCGTTGTTCTCAACTCAGGAAAACTATTTGTAGTTTTCCTGAGACGAGCTTCCGTATTGTCACTCTTGAACAAAGTTTTATAGAAATTCAAAGCCATCCTTTTAAGTTCCTACTGATCAAACACCCATTCATCGTCATTATTTTTGAGACCATCAACCCTGTTCCTTCTCTTTCGAATGATCGCACTCGTATGGAACAATTTGCTACTTTTGCCACCCCATTTAAGCCAATTGCATCTGGATTTTTGAAACCACATGAGCTCTTCTTGCGCAAGAATTTTATTATAATCTTTCTAGAGCTCCTTCTCAATTTGGGCTAGGTATTGGTTGTCTCTTGTAGCTCTAGCCCTCTCAACCCCTTCAATTCTTTTAAATAGAGACCTCTTCTTGCTACTAATATTCCCTATTTTGAATGTATTCCACTTTAAGGCTTCAGATGTAAATTTAGCAATTTTATTTTCCTGATTCCCGTCTTGCCAACATCTAGAGACAATATCAGCAAATTCTGTCTCTAACAACCAAGCCGCTTGACAATAGAATGGTGCTTGGAAGTTACTTGAGAGGTCCACCGGCTTTATCCTCACATAAAGAGGCCTATGATCAGACCCATATTTAGATAAATGGTGAACTTTTGATAAAGGAAAGCAATTGTTCCATTGATTATTGAAGAAAGCCCAATCGATCCGTTCCATAAGCATATTCCTTTCCCATGTAAATCTTTTCCCCCACATACTCCATTTCAATCAAATTTGAGAAGTGAATACAGTTTCTAAATTATTTTAAAGAATTAACATTTAAAGACGAGCCCCCTTTTTTATCATCACAAGATAAATATGCATTAGAATCTCCCAACACTAACCATGGCCCACTGGTCTTTTGACTAATAAACTGAATATCATCCCATAAAGCTCTACGCAACCTATAGCAAGGTTCAACATAAACAACAGTAATCCAACAAACCTGTTGGTTATTCAATGAAGAAACTTGGAGATGAATTAGTTGGGTAGTGGATGAAACATACCTGACCATTAAATCACTATTATTCCATAGGACCCAGATCCCACCAGCATATCCTATAGCTTCCAAGCGGATATAGTTATCAAAACCCAACTTCCTCATAATTATATCCGCTTTAGATCTACTGACTCTCGTCTCAAGCAAAATAAGCAAGTGAACATCTCTACCCTTAATAACATCTTTGAGTCTTCCAGGAAAGGATTTCGAAGCAGCCCCACGGTAATTCCAACAAATGGTGTTCAGAATCATAAATAATTAGAAGATATAGGATTGACATACCACTACATGAGCTACTGTCTTATATCCGCTTTAGATCTACTGACTCTCGTCTCAAGCAAAATAAGTAAGTGAACATCTCTACCCTTAATAACATCTTTGAGTCTTCCAGGAAAGGATTTCGAAGCAGCCCCACGGTAATTCCAACAAATGGTGTTCAGAATCATAAATAATTAGAAGATATAGGATTGACATACCACTACATGAGCTACTGTCTTAGCTCTAAGTATTCGGCATCCTTCATCTGGTCATCAACGGCTTTTGCAGTGTCATTGCTCACCCCTTGTGCGTCCATGCTCACTTCAATTGGTTTGCTTTTGTCTTTGTCCAATAAATGAGAGTTAGGAAAAGTAGTGGGGTCAGGAGGTTCCTTTGAAAAGTCAACATCTTTTTCCTCAACTTTTCTTTGCGTTAGGCATGCCTCAAGTTGAATATGTGATTGTTCTTCATCCATAATAATTTGCTTGTGGGACCTTCTTTGTGGGTTGAGCTTGGTATTTTGGGAGATAGTTTCATTGATTTGGTCCTTGTCAAGTTTGGATCCAATAACTATCTTATGCCTTTTAGTAGTAGGAAGCTTGGTTTTTTTTAATTGATGAAGAAATAATTCTGGGCTTGCTAGATTGGCCTTTCTTCTTCCCATTAAAATGCATCCTAACCGACCCAGATTGACTTATCATTGGGCTTGAGCCCATTTCACCACCATTAAGTGTTCCTTGGTCCACCTCTTGCATACTAGAGCCTTCTTGTTCCATTCCCTTTCCTATCTTTAACACATCATTTTCCTTCTTTAGTTCAGTCATTGTACCGTTCCCCTGCATCATATTCACACTTTGCTTTCTATCCTCTCTGACTTCTGCTTTTTCCGCCTTTTGGCACCCCACTTCATCTTCCCTAGGACTAGTTGAAGAAATTCCCAAATCTTCTTTCTTCCGCCACTGTCTCGTTAGGGCCTTGGTTATGACAGAAGCTGACTGTGTGTCACTCTTCTCTGCAGATTTGACTTGCTCATCTAAGTCCCTAAGCACTCTATACCTTGAACCATGCTTCTGCGTCTGTTCCTTTCTATTATTTTTATTTTCCTTATGTAGTTTTTGCTTATTCTTCGTCTCTGATTCAGATTTTGTGGCCTTCGGATGGGACGTATGCTTTACCATCATCCAGGCACCGTACGGTTCAACAGAAGAAACTCCAGGCACATTAATTAAAGGCCGATTTTTCGGTTGGGTTATGATCGGCGACAGCGGCAAATTCTCCGACGTAAGCTCCAGGTTCGTCTTTGCAAATATATTAGCATTTTGAGCACAGATACCCTGTTTATGGCCATATAACCCACATTTAAAAGCATATATTTTTCAGACCTTCGTACTCCACAGGGTATATGGTTTGTCGGATTACAAATCTCATTTTCAATTGCTTATTTAAGTCAACTTCTGCACTGACCCTTACAAATTTCCCACGTTCCACTGCTATGTTGTTACTACATTGAGCAAGCATGTTTAAATCCACTTTTAAAGCTTTTACAATCATGTTACCCAACTCCAACATACACTCTTCTAAGTAGCAATGCATTGGAAGATTATGGACTCTGATCCAAATTGCAACCTTCTTGACTTTATTATTATATGGGTTGAAGTTCGAACTCCACTTTTGTACAGCAAGATAATGCCCCTGAATTAGCCAAGGCCCATCAAATAACAACCTCCGGCAGAGCTCCTTGTTACTCATTCGGAACACATAATAATGATTAGCCAAATCAATGAGCTCAAAATTGCTTGATTTAATTAACAATTGAATCCTATCCTTTATCATTCTCAAGTTGGTGGGTTTGCCTAGTAAGGTTACGATGAGGGCATCTTTCAATGGCTTGCACAGTTCCTTCAGTCGGTCATTAGACATATTCAGTCTCGGCAAGCTCTCCAACAACTTCCTATCTTCCTCCGTTAGAACTGGTGCTTCAGTCGCCTCCTCACTTAGCCATTCACACATTAGTGCATCCAAATCGTGAGACATAGTTTTTTCCTCATATCCCACTAATTTTTCCTTATAAGAAATCTGACTTTTGCCTGGGTAAGGTGGTATTTTTGGCATCTGACCACCGTTCCCTAGTTCCGTTCTTGCATCTGTCATAACCACATCAATTAGACTGCCATTTCCTCCTCCCGCCGATGGTTTTTCATGATCCATCTTCTTAATGTTCCTTCTTCTGATGTCATCTTCCTCTTGTAACGTTGAACTATTTTCCTCTGGTGAAGACCCATTGTTGCTTGAAGAAGCCCTATGGACACCCTTTCTCTCTACGCTCTCGCTTATCTCTCTCTTTAGTCGTCGTCCTTTCGATTTACCTATTTTTCAAATCATTTTTGCATTGTTGAATTTTTAGTTTTTAATTTTATTATATAATAATTTTAAACTATTTATTATTCACTAACAGGTGGCAAAAGAAAGATTTAGTGATAACAAGTATTTACTCTTGGCGCACGAGATGAGTATAATTCAATTATGGTAAAATTAGAAAAATATTTTGTAACCCTGCCCTACCCTACTTACTAAAAAAAATCAAGAAAGTAATGAAGTCAGAAATAGAAATAAATTACATCTCTTTAAATTGAGGAATATGGTACTGAAGGGAAATAAGATTAATTAATTAGTGAATTATAATAAATTATATTTATTAATTAATAGATCCAAACCGACCTATTTTCTTATGAATAGGGTATTGCACGTTTTTAAGAATAAAGTTTGATTATATGGCTAAAGTATACTTTTTAATTCTTTTAAGTTTTACATGAGGTATGCTTTTGATCCATTAACGTTATAAAGTTTACTTGTGGTCATATATTTCTAACACTATTAATGTTGCTAATCGAAAATGCTGACGCAACAAACTCAAGTGATAACTATGCAACTGACAAAATATATTTAAGTTTTAATAATTAAATATAATATATTTATATTATTAAACCGAAATAAACCGACAAATCGCTACAAATGAAATGAGGGTTTTGGTATTTAGATTATTAAATTAAAATTTTTAATACAATAAGAAGTTTTAATATTCACGGCTTCTTTAGGTTTTGCAATTTAAAATTAATAGCATTTAATTACACAGCAATCATTTAAGTTTACACAGTCAACACTTAAATATGTTGTGTCAACATTTTTTATTAGTAATATTAATAGTGTTAGAATTATAAAATCAAAAATACACTTTATAAAGTTAAGAGATAAAAAATATGTCTCATATGAACCTAAAGGACTAATAAAAATATACTTTAGGCTAATTATATTATAAATACAAATTAATTAATATAATTATTCCAGTACCATACATATAATCATATATGGGTCACATAATTTTTTTTTTTCCTTTTGAACACTGATTAGTGATATATTTATATTGATATCGATGACAGAGATTTTTTTTCCCCTTATGAACTCAATGATTTATTGATGATGATGATACCGATTTATCCTCAACGAATAGTGATTATTTTCCCCATATAGTCTATCGAATATGTGCTAATAATTTTAAATATTAATAAATTCCCCTTGTAAAATATTTTTTGAATATTTGTTTTTTCTTTTGCCTTCATTTTTTGAATATTTGATGGAGAGAGAAAATTAAAGTGTTTTATAATATTTTAAAAGGATGGGGCAGTATTGTAACTTTTCCATCAACAAAGTAATTAACATTAAACTTAATTAAATATTAATTATAACTTATTACTAGGAAATTAGAATAGTCTTAAATATAAATATCTTGGTATAAGTAAAATTAAATATAACGTTATTTTGAAAGAGAAAGAACGTTATTTTGAAAGAGAAAGGAGAGAACACTGATCAACTGGAACATGTATCTATTGGTGAGGAGATAACAGAAGAATTTAGATTTATACAATTAAAATGATATCGGCATCCAAGTTACCCTCCCCCTTTTACTTTGGTACGGGGATCAATATCTCTTCACACACTAAATTATATAACTAGGATTTCTTTATATAGAATCCTAAAGTGGCTAACTCATTGTGATTAACCAACTAATTAGATCTCATATATCTAACGCCCATTCAAGATGACGCTACTTCAGCAAATTAGAGTGTCAACTAGTCACACAAAATATAAGGAAAAGTTGAACTGAACAGAACAAGTAAACCTTAACACTGTGGTCATGTTCTTCACGGAATTGGCTTCATGAAGTGATTGCTTGAACTCTTCGCCTTTGTGTCTGTCCTTGTAACTTTAACTGTCTTTGTCGCCTCAACTTTAACTTTCCTTTTTTGAATGTTTACAAACCTTGGATAAAGCCTTCTCAGCTTTGTCCAAAAAAAAAAAGATAAAGCCTTCTCAGCCAATGCAACCCTCAATTCTATTTCCTGAGCTCAACAGTTCCAATTTCTCTATTAATGGCCACCATCAATCGTGTGCGGGTGTTCAAATCCCGGAATAGGATCGGGATCATCCATTCTCGATTCCCGTCCTAGGTGGTAGTCAGGATTGGGAATTCATTTCTGGTCCCGGGAAATTCCCGCTATAATCGGGATCGGGAATTCCCAGTTTCAATAATATAATTATATTAGTTAAATTTTTTATAATTTAGTATTTGAAGTGATTATTTAACACCTAATAAGGTTATAAAAATCACAAAAATTGAGCTAGAATTGAAGAATAATATATTGTTATTATTATTATTATTATCACATTCATCATTTTTATTATTATCTTTATATATTATATAGTTAAGATTAGTATTACGATATATACGATTTAACTTTAACTAAATATGTGATATACATTTTATCAAATGATAACTTAATTTATGGGATAAAAAATACAAATATAAAAAAGTAACTTATTTTTTAAGGAAAAAAATAAAAAAAAACTGGGACCGGGAATTCCTGTGATCACAAGGTGTGATCCGGGACCGGGACGAGAAATTCCCGGGATAAAATGTCTGTGACTGGGCTGAGATAACCAGAACCGAGATACTTTAAACACCCCCTACGCGTGCTTGACAAGAGAAGCTTCAAAATGCTCTTCAGTAAACAAAATCAACCGAGTGCTAGGTTTCAAGCGAGCCTTGTTAGCTTCCCTAATCACCGAAGCCAACCAATTCATCAACCAGGCAATTAGCACCATCTCACTTTCCCACACTCATGGCGCTGCTTAATTTCAAAAGAAATTTGAAATCATTCAATATCATATCAAATCCATTAGAATCATTCATTGATATAAACAAGGTAGCTACTGAAGCTAGATCCGAGTATAAAGGAAATGGCAAAAACTTTCTTGTGTCCAAAGTAGCCGGAAGACGGAACAAAAAAAAAAAGTAAACGGCGGTTGTCACGGGAAGTTTTAATTCTGTCCCACAAAAGCTTCGACACCATTATTCTTCCTCCTCCTCACGTTACTCTTTCTTTATATATTAAATATTCATTTTCCTATTGCCCACTTTCTTTCCTTTTTAATATTATACACACACACACAACACTCTTTTTGTTGATGGAGAATAACAAATGCGTGCGAGGGGTAGTTGGAGAAACAGCTGGATAATGTTAGTTGAAAATTTATTTGTATCACTCTACTTTCTTATGCCTCTCCAAATCAATGTGACTAAATCTAGAAATAAATTGGGAGTTTAAATACCCAAAAAAAAATTCATTAACCGTGAAATTTTCAATTAATTTATATGTACATCAAACAAGCTTCGTTAACTAAAAATATGTTCGTTAAATTTGATAATTCCACACAATGTTGCTTTTTATTCACCACAAAATTTTCAGAGGATACGCAACAATTACATACCATTTTAGTTCTATTTATAAGTTTTTTTTAACTAATTCTCATATACCAAATAGAGTTAGTTAACTCATTAACTATGGGTTAAATTTTTAATTTCGCCCTTATTTATGACTGATTTCAAAAGTCAATATGAATATTTTTTTTTGTTATTGTAATTAATAGGGGTAAAAAATTACAAAATGTATTTATTACTCTAAAATTGGACTTATAAATATGATCACATTTTTTTGTCAAAAAAGACTTATAAATAAGATCAGAGAGGTATATCTGGCTGGCTATCCACATGGCAATTTGCCAATTTACCAATATGTTGCTTCACACACACACATATAAACTCCTTGTGGTTGATAATATAAAACATATTTACTTAATTAAATTAAATTAAAGAAGTATGTTAAGTTAGTTAATATGATATATATTTTCTAAAATATCCTATCATCTTCTTTAATTTTTTTGTTCTCTTTCTTTCTTTATTATTGTTGAAAGAGCATCAATAATAATAAATTAGAAAAATAATGATAAATATAAAAACTATGTCTTATATTTAATATCGATATCAACTTCCCTTATATGTCTTATATTAAATTAAGTACAGGAGGGAGTATAACAGATGATTAATTGCCAAAAAAAAGAAAGGAACAATAAATACTTTAAATCCAACTTCTAAACAATAATTTACTTTCCACTTCAAATTTCAGATGAACAAAAAGGGTAAATGAACCCCAGACAAAAACAGAAGACAAAAACTACCTGCAACTTCTAAACTCTAAATACAACTGCATCATTCCAAATCTTCTTCAGATCCACAAACTACAATTAAATTTATCCAATCAAAAAAACAGAGAGAAGAAAAAAAAAATCTTTCAATAATTATGAACAGATACGTGGTAGTGAATCTCTAGCCCCAAAAATATTTAACAAAAAAAAATGGGGCAATTACAATAAAGTCCCATACAAAAGAAAAAATGAAGAAAGTTGTCTGTGTAAGCTCCTCGACTTATCATTAACAACTTCAGAAACAATTTTTTCATTTTTTTTTTTTGGGACTTCATTATAATTGTCACAAGAAAAAATCATTGTTTCTTACGAAAAACGACCTCTGTGTCTAACCCAAAAGCGTCAACTTCACGTAGGTGAACCAGCTCCGACCTTCTGAACAAATCCTTCAACGGCGTCACGCTGTACAGATCATTCGCCGAGTACTTATCCGGCCGCCTGCTCAAAGTCACGTGCAACACACACACCCCTCCTCTCTTCAACGTCCTCTCAATCTCTCCCACAAATTTCTCCGGATACAGCGCGTGATCGAACACGTTCGAGAACTCGAAGTCGAACGTCTCGTTCTTGAATGGCTGATCGTGAAAATCTCCCTTCAACACCAATGGCGGATACGGCACCAAGTCTATCCCCACTGACTCCGCCACCCCGACCCGTCTCAGAGCCTCCACCTCCTGCCCGACCCGAGCCCCGATGCAGAGAGATTTCGACGAGTTCTTGAGGAGGTTCTCGGCCTGAAGTTTCTGAAAATGCTTTAAGAAAACGGATATTTTCCGGTCCCAGTCTCGGGTGGTCCAGATTTTCCGAAGCTTTGGGTTGAGCGTTTTGTCGAGCTGGCGACGGATGTAGGCGTCGTAGGAGGAATAACCCGGTCGGATCCTGAGATCTTGGGTGGATCCGAGATAATCCTCCTGGCCGACGCCTTGCGCTGGTGGAGGACGGCGGTGACATCGGATGTAAGTGAGAAGGAAGAGAGAGAGGAAGAGGAAGAGAGAAAGAAGAAAGAATCTGGGAATGGCCGTTGTTTTCATGCCGATTCTCTCTCTTCGCTCTCGCGATCACGTCTCCGTCGTGGGTTCATGGGACACGAAGAGGAGAAAGAAGGAAGAAGAAAGAAGAAAGAACAATTACCAAAATAAAAATTTAACAAGAAAGAAGAAAGCCGTTCTCCACCTATCGAAAATTAAAGGATGCGGTGGGACTTAGGAGAGAATGCAGGGGCTATGTTAGGGTAATTTAGCATTTTTTTTAAAAAAATATTATAAAAAATAGTTAGATCAAATCCCTTATATTTATTTTATAAAATTCTTCAATATTATGTACCTTTTTTTAAATTATCATCGTTTAACTTTAAACACATATAACTGAAAAGAACCTAATGTGATGAGGTATATATACCCTAATTTTCTCAGGAATGGAAGGTGTATATATATAGGAGTGTATATATATGGATCAGAGTCTTAGATACCCCACGACCCACGTCTAGACCAATATATAAATTTAATTTCATGTTGTAACCAAAAGAAATTTCACAATTCTAGTTTAGGGACTATATGATCATCCTTAATAATTATATAAATAAAATTACAAAATCACCTCAATTTACTGTACTTTTATAAAAGAATTTTAATTTGATAAGTTTTAATTAGTCGGGAACTTGTTGTCTAGAATATTTAGTAAAATTTTAATTTTTCCATCATTGATGAGAGTAGTGTAAAAAAGAACAAAGTATTTATTAATAACCAACAACATAGATAACCGTATTTTTTCAAAAAAAATATTTACATTTCGAAAATATTTATTCATTCTAACTACTTTTAATTGAATTAATTATTTTTCAATCATAAAAAAAATCTAATGGAGTAGTAGTTATAATAATTTATAACTTTTATTTTAAAATTTAGTTGGAATAAAGGGTTAAAATAGACTACTTCCTATTATTCTGAAAAGGTTAAAATAGAATTTTCAAAATTTTTCATCCCAGACTGCAATTAAGCTAAAGAATTGGGAAAAAAATTATTTCATCGCAAATTTTATTGGTGATAAATTTTCATATATAGAGAGCATCGATTCTTTTCAAATTTTATACGGTATTCTGATTTAGATCCTTTCAACTAATAAAATTTTGAAAGGGACTTTTTCCAATTTTCCTAACGAATACATGTAAGTTGATCCCTAACATAAAGGATAAAGGTGTATTATATAATTATTTAAATTAAATTATGTAAGTAGATGCCGCATATATAAATAAACATACATGTGTGTGTGTAAGCCTTAGATTATGGAGGGCCAATGAGGGAAGAACGCGTGGTTACAAGTGCGCGCGGGCCGAGTGATGTTGCATTCATGGTTGAAATTGAAATCATCATCAATCAACACAGTCCACCACGTACCCTCCTGCCATTATGAAGGCACAAATATATGATTTTATATATTTATATATATATGGTTAAGTAACAAATTTGTTTCGGTAGTATGAGTCCAAGAATAATTTGGTTCTCAAAGGTTTTTGGGATCAATTTCGCTCCGAAAATTTTAAAACGTAGCAATGTTACCCTTTTCCATTAAATAACAAACGTTGACTGTTAAAAAATTGATATTGATTGTTAATTTTTTAACTGAAAAGGATAATATTGCTACGTTTTGAAACTTTCGGAGCGAAATTGATCCTCAAAAAACTTTCAGGATAAAATTACTTTTAAACCCATACTTCCAAAACAAATTTATTACTTAACCCAATATACATTCCACTTTGATTTAATTTTATTGCTCCAACGGCTAATGTAAATATGTAATCATGAATTAATACAGTGAATTCCAACTCTGTATCCAACTAGCTATAGTGCGGACATGTGTGTTTAATTAACTTTATATGTTTTTTGACGCGACATGCATATAGAATATTCCTTCGATTCTATTTATAAGAAATTTTTTTTCTCATAAGACTAATCTTTTTTATAAGTAATTTTGATTTTTTGTCTGAAAATGTAAGTTTTTTTTTATTTAATCTTTACTAGATACTCATTATCTCTCATATTTTTTATATATTCTCACTCCTATATTCTTTTCATAAATAGGGGTATATATGAAAAAAAAAATATGATATTTTTGATACACTCATTATTTTTAACTACCAATATACAATCAAAGGAAAGTTATTTATAAATAAAATCAGAGAGAGTATATTATTAATAAAGAATTTTTATTTTCACAGCGTTTTCATCCTCTCTTTCTCTTTCTTCTCTATCTCTTCCACTCTCCCGTTCTGTTTCACATTATTTTTCTTCTTCAAAATATCACACTTGACTTTATCCTTGCAAGTAACTTTTTGTTTTTTGGGACCTGAATCCTTGTAAGTAACCTCAACCTTTGGACTCGTGAAAAGAAATTTAGTGTTACACACATCGTCCTTTGGAAAACAGATAGGCACGAAGAATATATATTATATGTGTGTGTGTATTTCACCAACCTCGTTTGTTTGCATTTGAAACAAATATAAAAACATTAGGTCAGAGGAATGAGATTAATTAAAAAAGTTGGTCCAATCAGGCATCAAAAGAAGGGTTACTTTGGATAAAGCCATGATTGTAGGGCCAGATAGAGTGGAAACAAAAGTGATATTATAATAGACTATCATTTCAACCATTTATTTTAGGAAGAATTACATTCAGGTTTTAAGAAAAAGAAAAAAATAAAGAAATGATCCTTATAGATTGTAAAATGAAAAAATAGTTCTATGGAGTTGTCAATACAAGCTCCTAGAGTTGTTAATGAGTTGTCAATACAGGTTTATGGAGTTGTTAATGGGACCATTTTTTTATTTTACAATTTACAAAGATCATTTCTTCATTTTTTCTTCTTCTATGAGACCTAAGTGTAATTCTCCCTTTATTTATTTAAATAATTATTATCGTGGTGACGAGAATATAGCGTGATCGACGCCAAAATGTATACATTTGTAGGGGAAGAAAATATTCCAATTGCACGTCATTTTAGTGTGTGTTTGGGATAGCGGTAGAAAAAAATGACTTATTGTGATTCTGACTTATTAAAAATGACTTAAAAGAAAAGTGAATTTTTGATTCGTGATTTATATTTGGATAAGCGATTGAAAACTTGCTTTTTCATAAGTCAAAACATATTTGGATTAGCTATAAGTGCGTTTTTAAAAATAAAAAGTTGAAGGGCATTTGTATATTCTTCAAATTTTAGATAGATCATATATGCGATATCCAACAGTAACATATCATCTGGGCCTGGAAGATATCTAAAATGCAAACTTGTAAATCGTAAAAAGAAGTCCAAACTAGGAATGAAATTTCAGAAATTATAACAGCATAAACACATTGTGATTCACTCTATTATGCCACTAGAGCAAATAATTCCCAATCTAGAATTTCAATGGCCACAATTGTAGTACGAAGTCCAAACGTAGGTAACGTTGAGCTCAAAAAACCAAATAACTTAGGAAATTACATAATTTCACAAAAAACTATTACATAACTAATTGGGATCATAAATTCCGTACAAGTTGCTGTGTAATCATGTCACGAATGCGATTCATTCTGGTTGAAGACGTCGCAGCAACATTGGACGAGGAAGCCGCATCGTCTACAGTATTATCATCTTCCTGAGCTACATTGGCACTTTCTGCTTCGCCAAAATCAACATCACTCTGAGAATTTCTCCTAATAAAGTTATGAATGGCCATAGTTGCCACAACTAAGCGGACTTGCGTTGGGTAGGAGTATTTGCGCATTTTTTGCAATAATTCGAATCTATTCTTCCACACGCCAAAAGTCCGTTCAATAGTTGACCGCAAACTTGAATGATAGTAATTGAAGGTCTCTTTATCATTTGCCAAACCAGGACGACGCTGAAATTCTGCCAGGTGATAGCGGTTACATCTGTAGGGACCAAGATACCCAACTGGTGTGGGATATCCAGCGTCGACTAAGTAATATTTGCCTAATGAATGTCTCAAATCATTTTGAAGGTGTTAGATTAAGCAAAGTGCGCACAGAAAGTAATTACACTGAATGGGCTTAAAATATACCTGCAGGTGGATGAGGGAAATTCTGAACAATTAAGAAGTTCAACATTTCAAACCCGTTATATATTTTGTATTTGAGATACCCCTTCCTCTGCGTCAAAAATCATATGTTTAGTAAACATAAATATGCTTTAGTAGATTGTATTTAGTAATAATTAGAGTCTATGTTTTGGTTGCTTCTTGTATATTTTCATACATTAAGCAACCAACTATTGTTTTCATACATTTCAACACAATGAATGGGGGCAAAAACAGAATGCTATCCAAATTTGGTTGTTCTCAAAGTATCACTTTCAGTTAAACGCTTCACTGCAATAATTAATACGAAAGAGGAAAATAAATAACAAATCGTCCCAGTACAAGTACAACATTGAGATACCAAATATGTGATTCAAACAAATGATTTTCCTGAGCAATAATGAAATGGAAAAACCAAATTGCAGTGCACAATTATCCACTAAGTTCAAATGCATATTTCATAGAGGCAGAAACACGTTCAGACCGAGGAGATTCAACCAGAACAAAGAACCAAAATTTCACATACATGTCAGACTATTATATGTTCAGTTCCTATGCGAACCAACAGTTGAAAACACCATAAACTGGCAGCCAAGGTAAGAAACACAAGAGATTAAGATAAAACAAACGATATCCAGCACCAGGAACTACACCCCTAAGCGTGTCAAGATGTGCATTAATCCTCGCTCTCCTCCTCCTCTCTGCCTCGCCGTCAAAACAGAGCAACACAAGAACAAAAAAGACAACAAAATCTTACACAGTCCACCGACAAGCAAAACAGAGCAATGGCAAAAAAAAAAAAACCAGACAGAGACGGAGTAACGAACGAAAGCCACGATTCGAAGCTCAAAACTCAAAACTCATCTAAAATGCAACTTGTGAAGCTTACCTTGCAAATGGAGGGAGGACCGACAAGCAAAACAGAGCAATGGCAAAAAAAAAAAACCAGATAGAGACGGAGTAACAAACGAAAGCCACGATTCAAAGCTCAAAACTCAAAACTCATCTAAAATGCAACTTGTGAAGCTTACCTTGCAAATGGAGGGAGGACCGACACCAGTGCGCACACAGACTCGCCGACGGACAACCGGAGGAGAACTTCGCAACACTAGACTCTTCACTGGCCGAAAATGCCAAAATATACAACAGATCCACCACCGTGTGTGTTAAAAATGGCTGAAATAACACCTCAACACACCGTCGAAGCTCACCTCCACCAACGGTCCGGCAGACTGCAGATCGGAAGATTCTCGGAACTCGAACGACCAACCACACTCGGAACTCGGCTTCAACTGCTCGAACACCATGCCTTCACCATTTTCCGGCCGCCGAGCGAGAGAGGGACGAGCTTTGTAGATCTACTCTTCGAAAATGGGGGACGAGCTTTGAGTAATGGTGATGTTTAAGTGAAGACGATGGAACTGATGCAATTCGTACAGATACAGTCACAGGGCATTAAATGCCCATAATAACGGTTATACCCAAAACGCATTTGAAAAAGCTTCACTCCCGAGCTTATTAAAACGGGGTTCCTTTCGGGCTTTTTTTTTTTTGTTAAAACGCTGAACCAAACTCCATTAAAACGTATTGCATTTACATTTGGGCTTTTTGGTGTTTAAACGGGCTTATTGGATCAAATAAGTGATCCCAAACTCTCACTTACTTTTTATTAAAATAAGAGGTGATATATATATAATACAAGAGTCTATTAGAGCTCTCTATTTGTTGGGGGAAAAAATCTCAGCTCTCTATTTCCAACTCACAAGAGTTAATAAAACAATATGCATTGAATCGTGCAATCAAGAATATTTATTATTTAGTCAATTTACTTTCCATTGTGCTGTTTTTTTTTTTTTTTTTTTGCCAGTGCTATTTTGAAGATATATATATATATATATATTCTAGAATTTTATCAACGCCCTTTTAACAACCAAATATGCTCGTTTAATAATTTTATTTAAGGGTTAAGGGAAAAATACCCCCAAAGTTTTTATCAATAACCATTAGGTGTCTGAAAATTTTGAAAGGACAAAAATACCCCAATAATTTATAAAATGAGGTAATGTATTGATTTTGACGGTTAAAGTTGATTCATTTGTTCCCATGGCACCTCATTCTTCCTTTCTTCTCTCCCTCTCTCTTCCGATGAACACCCTCTTCCTCTGTCACTTTCATCTTCTCCTCCGGCGAGCACCCCTCCATTGTTCATCACTGTTGTCTTCTTCTCGGAAAAACTTGCCTCATCAATTGACTTCTAGTTTTTTAATTCACAAATTCCAAATCTCAAAAAATTGCAAGAGAACAGCAAGCATGGTTTTGAATCAACAAAACAACAAACACACTTCTTCCACCATTGTTACAAAATCAACCAAAGCATCAACAAAGATTTTGAAATCCAAATTCAAACCGAACAGCAAACATGAACATAAACTCAGAAATATTTTTAAAAAACAAAATAAAACTGGAGCATAAATGGTGAAGGATGAATAAGAACCCAAAAATATTTAGATCTGCAATTTTTTTACCCGATTTCTTGAGCAAATCTTCGAGTGGCTAAGGAAAGTAGACATCTTATATATTCAGTTACGCCTCCATGTTAATATATATATATATTGCTTATGCATATGTATTAAGTCTACTACGTACCACATAAAATTTAGAGAGAAAAATCAGTTATGATTCATGAGAGGGAGAGAGATCCGACATATGAAGACCTCTAATATCGAAAAAAATCAGTTATGATTCATGAGAGGGAGAGAGATCCGACATATGAAGACCTCTAATATCTCACCAAAACTATTCTTCAGTATTCCCTTTCTCCTCTCGTGCATCAATTGGCATCAGAGCAGGTTGCCACTATTCTCTTGTGCTCGCATAAGCCTTCTAAATCAGCCCCCAGAATTCTCAAAGCCTTCTAAAGCGTCAAGATCCGAGTTTCTTCATTTCTTATTATTGCCATACTGCAATGTGTTCACCTATATATGTTCTTCTTATCATTATGGTGTATTTTATTTTTTTTTTCATTTCTCCTCTTCCAAAGTACCCAACATATGATCCCAAAAAGGCACACTAACGCCCGCTACCTTCATTACCTGTGTTTTGCATATTGAGGCTAACCCAATCCACTAACCACTACTACAGAATTGAGATTTAACCACCCCCAAGGACGTCCCAAATTGAAAATTGGGTGGTTAAAAAGGGAGGCGGTGGCATTTTCGTAATTATATACATGCAGGGGAACCTTTAGGCGTCCCAAATTTGAATTTGAGACGTCTAAAGTGCTTATAGGCGCGAATTATAAATTTAGTAAATTTTTTTTGGCGCCTGGAGATGGGATTAGGCGTCCCAAAATAATTTTGGGACGCCTAAAGTTGGGACTTTAGGCTTCCCAAATGGATTTGGGACGCCTAAAGTCCCAACTTTAGGCGTCCCAAATGCCATTTGGGACGCCTAAAGGTGGCGTCCCTGCATGTCAGACAATTGTCTGACATGCGTCTTCTCATCCTCTCCTCACATGTCTTCTCATTTTTACTTTACTCTTCTTCAACCTGACCCACCGTCGGCTCACTCTCTCTTTGTTTTCTTCTTCACTTCAACTCCTCCCTCCTCCCTTCTTCAACCTCCCCCACCCACCGTCGGCACTTGCTCTCTTTGTTTATTCACCTCAACTTCTCCCTCCTCCTCCCTCCTCCCTTCTTCAACCTCCCCCACCCACCGTCGGCACTAATTGCTCTCTTTGTTTCTTCACTGCAACTCCTCCCTCCTCCTCCCTCCTCCCTCCTCCTCCGTCCAATGGGAAGATCTCCAAAGCATGAAAGGTCACTTGAAGACAAGAGTTGATGCAGTTGAGAACACAGAAGGGATGCAAACATTCAAAAGGTATTGTGCATCTAAGCTATTCTTTCTTTAAATTTTCGTATTAGTTAAATTTTGAAGTGTTTTTTACATGAATTTAATTTGATATGGTAATAGGTTATTAACTCACTGCAATGCAATAATGCTCTTTTACGATTGTAGATTGACTATCATTTTACTTCTTTAATGAAAATTGTTACTTATCAATAAAAATAAAAGAAAAACTAACTTTTGGTTGGATAGATGAAAATTGAACATCAAATATATGAGGAAGGTTTGCTTAACATATATATTTTAATTTCAATTAAGATTTATATAGTACATTTTTAAAATAGAGGGAAGGTTATTATAATTTATGTAAAACGGAAGGTGGTAATTAACGTATTTTATTCAATTTTTTAATGTTTAAACTCATATACAAAGAAACTAATGAGTTAGGAATTTAATAAAAAAAGGGATAAATTGAACAATATAATTTGTTAATTTTTATTCTATATTTTTATTTTGTTTTAAAGTTAAGGTGTACGTAATTTTAGCAAGAAAGTTTTCACTATGACATCTGATATAACTAAGTTTTGAATGGTGTAAAAGTAAAAACAATCTTTTAAAAATAAAGAAATTTTAGCAATTCCATTAAAATGATTCAAACGTCCGTTATAAAGTTTAAGGGAGAACAAGTGGGTCCCACATAAAAAAAGAGACATAATTGCTAAAATTGCTCCTTTTTTAAAATATTGTGTCTACTTTCACACCTTCAAAACTTAATTGTACCATAAGCTCATAGCAAAAAACTTTATTACTAAAATTGCACCTTAACCCTATATTTTTAATATGATACTTGTAAACATATTTTTTAAATATTTTTATATCTATTTTTAAACAGTGTGTAGATTTTTGCTCTCCTCCACCTCCTTCCTTCCATTGTCGTGCACACCACCGTGGTTGATTGCTTTCTCCACCTCCCCACAGTGCATACACCTCTGATCTCCAACGTCTTCTGTACCTCTCCAACATACTAGTGGGCGCCCCCTGATAAGGTTAGTTTATTTTCTTCTTATATATTGTTTATATATTGCTTATATTGAGATGGTTGAGATTATAGCCTGGTGTGTTTGGTGTGTTTATATTGCTTAAATTGCATGTATTCGGGAACTCCAGTGCAATGGTCTATTTTCTTGTTTAAATATAAATTTACTTGTGTATATTACCATTAATTAGTATATATAATAAAATAAAATATGATTTGTTTAAAGTAAAGAAATTCTTGTATTCCAAACGAATTATGAATGTTATTGGGTTGATAACTTAATTAGGCAATCCCATCATATGTCGTTGACAATTGTACTAAACGTGTGAATGTTATTGGGAATGCCTTAGGTGGTAACAAAATGGATCATAGTTGGATGAATACTTTGAGAACTAGTGAAGAATATGAGAAAGGGGTGGAAGAATTTATTGAATTCGCTAAAAAAAATGCTCCTGCAAAAAATGGGAAGTATTTTTGTCCTTGTGTCAATTGTTTGAATGAGAGTCGACGGGATTTTAATGTCATAAAGGATCACCTACTTTGTGATGGAATAAATCTGCGATACACAAGGTGGATATGGCATGGTGAGGAAGTAACGGATTGTCCATCGCACAAGAAGGAAGATGTGGATATCGTAGGTGAAGATAGAATGGAGAAAATGATTAACGATGTTGAGGCAGAATCCTTTGTGCAGTCATAGGAGTATGACAGCCTGCGGAGTGATGCGGAGACACCATTGTACAGTGGGAGTACGTACACGCGGCTGACGGGAACATTACATTTGGTTAACTTAAAGGCAACTTGTGGGTGGACCGATAGTAGTTTCACATTGCTGCTTGAACTATTGTGTGATATGTTTCCAGAGGATAATGTACTTCCAAATCGTATGTATGAGGCCAAGAAAATCCTGTCTACGATGGGTATGGAGTATAAAAAGATACATGCTTGCCCTAATGACTGCGTACTGTACAGAAATGAGTACGGAGGTCTTAGTGAGTGTCCTAAGTGTAAAACTGCACGATACAAAGTGAAAAAGGATGGTGGTTGTGGTGATGCAACAACTATTACCAGTAGCTATTAGAGGCATAATGAAAGATGAAGTACGAAACACAGTGACAAGATTGTGCGTTTTCTTCAATGCTGTCTGTAACAAAGTCATTGACACTGAAAAGTTGGATGAACTAGAAAATGAGGGTTACATTATTTTGTCACAACTAGAGATGCACTTTCCACCTTCATTTTTTGATATAATGGTGCATTTGGTAGTTCATTTGGTGAGGGAGGTAAGGCTATGCGGTCCAGTTTACCTGAGGTGGATGTACCCTTTCGAGCGATACATGAAGATCTTAAAAGGGTATTCTAAAAATCCTTATCGACCAGAAGCCTCAATAGTAGAAAGATATGTAGTTGAGGAGGCTATGGAGTTTTGCAAAGATTATATGTCAGGGAAGAAGGAACAATCTCGACATGAAGAAGGGAGAAGCAAGGGAACACGAGGACTGAAAGTGAAGAATGTTCCTCGTGAAGAGGTGTTGCAAGCCCACTTGTATATCCTGAATAATACGGAAGAAGTTCAACCTTACATAAATAAACACAGAAACACTTTGAAGAACAAGAATCCAAGGAAGAATGACATGCAGATTGCTATTGAGCAAAACAAGACATTCATGCAGTGGTTCGAGGAAAAGGTTTTGCACGAGATCGGTGTGTCTGAGACAATCGAGTGGCTAGCTTGGGGGCCTTCGTTTCAGGTCATTACTTGGACCGGTTATGATATAAATGGCTATTCTTTCTATACCAAAGAGCAAGATGACAAAAGTACCATGCAAAATAGTGGGGTCATGGTAGAAGCTGAATCTATGCACTTTTCCAGTTCGAGAGACAAAAACCCCATATTAGCGTCTATGACCTATTATGGAGTTATAGAAGAAATATGGGAGATGACGTACAACAAGTTCAAAGTTGCTTTATTTAAATGTAAGTGGGTTAGCAACAATGCCGTGGTAATAGATAAACAATTTGGATTTGTCTCAGTCGATCTTCGAAGAGTTGACTATAGAGACGAGCCCTTCATTTTAGCAAGCCAGGCGAAACAAGTGTTTTATGTCACCGATCCTGCCAGCAAAAACATGTCCATTGTCCTTAAAAGTAAAAAACAGAAGTATGGTGATCCGACCTTCAACCTTGATGACACACCACCTTTCACAACAACTACACCTCGAACAAATGAAGTAGAATTGGTAGATGATGACGAGTATGCTGTAAGAAATGACCATGGTGAAGGACTATGGGAAACAATATAGAGTAAGACATTAATTTATAAACGAGAACTGTGTTTTTTCTGTTTTACTTCCCGCTTAGTATATTTCGTTTTCATTGCAATTTATTTACGTTTCTGATGTCGCTTTTTGTGTGTTAACAGGAATATGGACAACTCTAGTGATGACGAGAGGACTAGAGATGACGAAAGCCCTAGCAATGACGAAGGGCCTAGAGTTGAACCCCCTGCAAGAAGGAGGGTTAGAGGTTGTACAAAGATGGGAGCATTGGTTGCACGTCATGAACACCAACAGGAGAGGCTGCATATAGACTTTGATGACAATCTGAATCCAGTTGGTCCTGAGGAAGACCACTTCATTAGCTACATAGGACTTTTGGCTCGAAGCAAAGTGCGCATTACCTACGATAATTGGAGATTGGTTCCCCCAAAAACGAAAAACATGATTTGGCAGCAACTTTTGGTATGTAAGCTAAGTTTTGATGCATTGTAGCTTTGTTCTTATTGTTTGAAATATAATAATCTTATGTTTTACCTTGCAGCAAACATACGATGTCCCAGACACCACGGAGATGCATAGGCACTGGATAGATGAGGTTCATGTACGATGGAAAGGTTTCAAGAACAAGCTAACAAAACATTACATTCGAGGGGTCCATAGGGGTAAGGATCCATGTGCGGAGTATACATATTTATCTCTAGAGGACTGGAGGTTGTTTACGGCATCACGAGCAGATCCTGAGTTTTTGGTAAGATTTCTGTCATCATGATATAGAACTTGTAATTTTCATATACTTTATATCGTTGATTCATTTTTTGTTGTTTTTCATTCATAGAAATTAAGTGCAGCAAATGCCCAGAGGCAAGCAGAAAATAAATATCAACATTTCATGTCTCGCGGTGGATATCGGAAGCTTGAGCGGCAAATGATGGCAGAAGAGTTACAGAAAATGAAGGAAGCAGCGGAATCTGATCCTAGCGTTGTTGTCCAGCCACCAGCACCTCCTCCACGTCACAAAAAATGGAAAGCAGGGAGGATTAAGGCTGGGAAGTACATAAATCCGACTGTTGCTGAGGTTGCTGCGAGGATTGTAAGTAGTTATACCACAAGTACCTAATTTTTTACATGTTGCGAGTGGTTTCAATACATTTACAATAAATTGCATGCTACAAGATGACCAAGACGAGCAGAGTAGCCAAGGTTCATTCAATCCAAGTAGACGGATGGACATCTTGTCAACGGCTATTGGGAAGGCAGATGACCTTGGTCGTGTTCGAGGAGAGACACGGGGAATTAGTGCCGCGAGGTATTTTGGACGAGAGCCACGTTATTCGTCACAAGCTGGACCTAGTAAGGACGTTGTGGCCAAGATTAGAGAGGAGCTCGAACGAGAGATCGAGGCCAACCTTCGCGACAAGCTCCGACAAGAGCTGTTGCCAGAGCTTCAACTTGAAATGACAAAGATGTTTGAAGCACAAAGGGCAAGGGACGAGCATAGAACTCAGGAATCCCCGGCCTTCAATAGCACCAGAGGAAGTTACAACCCTCTGGAGCAACCACTTGGCGCCCCTTCTCCCACTCCAGTGTCGGGACCACTTGGCGACCCTTCTCCCACTCCAGTGTTGGGAGACCCTTGCACCCTCTATTTGGATGATCCACTGTTGCGTGTTGTTGCTGATGCTCTCGTTCACACATATGCTACCACCCACCATAATCAGCAAATTCCGGAGGATTTTCGTAGGGTGAATGTGACGAGTGTTAGAAATGGGGAAGAAGGTACAGCCATCCCTGTTCCTGATCCAGAGGTTGGCACGTTAGGTCAAGCGATAGGATCTTTCATCCTTTGGCCTCACAATCTTATTGGTTCAAACGCAACACCTCCAATGGTAGGAATTACCTTACTGTTACTGAAAATCTGTTGGCATTCTAATAACAATTTGTTTTTTGATGTTCTAAAAGGATGACGAAGCTGCGAGCAAATGGCCCTTTTTAGCACGGCTGCAACAGATCTACAAGCACATTAAACAGATTGACTTGAAGATGCCTCCAGGGATTGTGGGCCAAGAGGAGTATCCCTACACGATTGACAATAAAGATCTCAAGCAGTTTATCAGGTTGGAGGAGATAGATGCAGGCTGGGTCAAATTTGCAGTCCGGTAAGTTTTTTTTTTTCAATTTTCCCACAGAATTCATTTAGTGGTTTTTTGTTTTCATACATTCAAGAATTGATTCCTTATTTTAATTCTATTATAGCACCTTCCACGATCTCTGCACAAACATGGAAAGAAGTAATTGGTATGGATTCTTATGTCCTGCGAATACGACAGGGGATACTTGTACTGTGGCGCATAGGACTCACTATGTCGGCTACCAAATGGCAAATACCAAACTTCGTTGTTATCTAGCACCCATTGTCCAACGGTTCGTATTTACATTTTGTCAATTTAAGAAGTTTAATAAATAATTGTCTTCTCACTCACTAACTTCATTTTAATGTGTACATGTTGTTAAAGTTTCCACTGGACTTTGTGTGTTATATGTCCCCGCCGCAACGTAGTCTATTGGTTTGATCCCTTGGGTGAAAAGCCAGACAGAGATACAAAATCCGTCTTCGACACGTAAGTTATTCTGTTTGTATTTCATTGACAACAAAAATAAATGAATGGTTCTAATTTCTGTTCATTTTGCTTTTCATGATAGTGCTTGTCAAACATATAGAATCCTAGGTGGGTCACGCGAGGGTGCAGTTGTTAAAAAGCCAAAGTGGTTTTATCCCATAGTAAGTACATTCGATCCTACATAATTGTTTCATTGACGGTCCTTTTAGACATACCTTTATTGATTTTAACAACCAATTGCATCCCTTTGATTAAAAGTGCCCTCGGCAACCTGGCAACACTGAATGCGGATATTATGTTATACTTTATATGTATAACATAATTCAAAGTGGAATTACTAGCGATTTTGAAAAGGTAATCGCTTTTTTCATTCTCAAATGATAATATTTTTGGTGTTCTAATCGAAATGCTAATTAATTCATTTGCTTGAGATTCATTTCATCAAAGCTTATTACTTTCTAATTTTCAGATTTTTGATAATGAAGATGCCTACCTACGTGAAGACCTTGATTTGATCAGAGATCTTTTGGCTGGACATCTTCTTCAACATATAGAGCAGTAAACTTGTTATTTTATATCAGTTTGTACTTCTGTGATGACAGCGTTTTGACACTTTCTGATTGTTTTTTGTTGATATATATAGTAGTAGGTTGCATGAAAGGTTATTGTATGTATATATAGTAAAGATTGTAGTGCTGGATATCCTTACCAGTTTGTAATGGACAGTGTGGTTTATGAATCCATCTTCTATTCTGTTTCTGCAGTTTCAATTCGTTGGGTAATATAGAATGTAAATTATGGTATAAAAAAAACCTAACTTTTAGACGTCCCAAATTAAGAATTGGGAGGTCTAAAGTCCCACCCTGTCGGGACTTTAGGCTTCCCAATTCTTAATTTGGGACGCCTAAAGTCCCATCCTGGGGGGACTTTAGGCGTCCCAAATTTTAATTTGGGACGCCTAAAGTCAGCCTTTGGGCGTCCCTATCATTTGGGACGTCTTTTGTTTCAACTTACTACGCCCCCAGCATATACGTCCCCCCGTTTTGGGACGTTAAAAGTGCCAAATTTGGGAGGTTAAAACCCCTTTTTGTAGTAGTGAACTCAGAGGACCCAAAAAGTTGGTCTGAAGGGTTAGTTCCTAGACTCACCCAAATGTTTCTGATACTACATGCATGACATTTTCAAGTGAAGTCACAGTCAAGTTGCTCAACAACAATGAGAATAAACTAATTTTATTTACAAAGATTACCCATGTATAATCCTTCATTCTTGGAAGTAATAACTAAAACTCCAAAAAAATTTTGTGGCTTATGAGGTAGAGATTTATGTTAACCCTCTTCTTTTGAGTCAGGATTTGAATCTCCTTTACACTTCTAAATCTCATAATAATATCTAAATCTCATAATAATAAAATCTTAACCAACCAATACATTCTAACTCTCCAACAGTCATGTTTCGAACTAAAACAAAATTATACATGTTAAGGAAGTTTGCATCTGGATGATTTCAACGCAAACGATTTTTGGAAAACCAACCCACATTTCTAATTAATTACTGATCGGATGTAGTACATATTTTAAATACGATGTTTTAATTATTTTTAATTTTTTTAGTTTTATCTTATCATTTATTTTACTGTAACCTTATTCAAAGAATTTCCTCATGAAACGCCCTGTGGCCAGCACTAGTGCAAAAAGTTAATTTGGCATCAGTTAAAATTACATTTTCGCCACAGTATTTAGGGTGTAGCGGAATTAGCCGTAACTAAACCGACGCCATAATAGATGTGTGACAAATGAATTTTCAAATCTAATGGATATTTTTTTATTTTAAAATTTTCAAATACCACATGTCACGTCCGTAGGAGGCCACCTCATCGTTGGTTCATCTTGAAAATGCCTCCCTTCCTGTTTGAACGTGCGACCTCATGCTCCTGGTGCCTTCATGCTCGAGCCTTTGCCAGTTGCGCCAAGATGAACCTGCGTTATTTTATTACATAATGTTATATATATAATATTATCATAATATAAAATTAATAATATATATAATATTATTAAAAATAAATTAAAATAAATAAAAATTTCAAAAAAATATTTATATATTTATGATTAATTAATTTCAAATTCAATAAATTTAAAATATTTAATAAATATTTTTATAACTATATTTTAATCAATTTTTTAAATTTAAATATATTTTTAATTTTAATTAATTAATAACAAATAATTTAATATTATAAATATTATTTTTAATATAAAATGATAAATATAATATTAATAACTAATAATTTATTTTTAAATAAAATTAAATAATAACTAATATAATAATATTAAAAATATTATTTTAGTAAAAAAATTTTAAATACAGTATCAATAAATTATAATAAAATATTCATTAATAATAATATTTTATTTTTAATTAAAATTATTTAATAATTAATTTTATAATATTATTTTTAATATAAAATTTTATACATTTTAAAATTTTGCACCGGAATGTGCCACAGAAAAGTTCAATGGCACTGCGGCAAAAATATTTTTCGCAAAATTTGCGACGTAATTCCGTGCCTAATTTAGCCATATTTATAATATTATTTTTAATATAAAATTGTATACATTTTAAAATTTTGCGATGGAATGTGCCACAGAAAAGTTCCATGGCACCTGGCAAAAAAAATTTTCGCATAATTTGCGACGTAATTCCATGGCTAATTTAGCCATAGAACTTTTTTGTGGTTAATTTCGTGACAAATTTAGCTACAGAAAAATTCCATCGAAAAAATTTCCAATGAAATTTTTGACGGATTTTCCAAAGAATTTGCCACGGAAAAAATTCCGTCGTAAATTCTGTCGAAAATTGAGTGTTTTTTTATAGTGCTCTATCTGGAAGCTGCTACGTCAACAGTGATGAAGGGAAGTTGCGAAGTTAGCAGAGCTAGAGCGAAATTCATAAAGAAGTCGTGAAGTTAGCAGAGTAGTGGAGGTTTTTGTTGAAGGCATTAAGGCGTCAGGTGAAGTGGGAATCGATGCAATATTTCCTTTTCTTTAGAAAAAAAATAGTTAATATATTTTTAAGACTTCCTTAGAGCCATATGGGTTATAATTAAGGTCTTGGTTTCCTATAGGACCCGATGCTATAAGTAAGCTCGATAAATAAATTATAAATTATGGGTCAAGTTCCACCCATAAATTGATCATCCATTTTTTTAATAATTAACTAGGTATAGTTACGTAGTTAAAAGAAGTTCACTAATCTCTATTAGATGGTCCTGAGCTATAAATAACCCACTTAAAAAAATTTATTTAAAATATAATATAATATAATTATATTTTGGGAAAAAATATTTTTTAAAATTTATTTACAATATTTAATTATGGTTATGACATGTTATATTTCAAATTTATCTATTTCACAATTAAATTCCAAAACTTTATATGAATTATGGCTTCTGGTGCTTACTAAACTGATTCCATAATTATTATTGTTATAGCATCTTAATTATGGCATCAGTTGAATATACAACCGATGCCATATTGTACATTACTGCGTCAGTTACACTTCAAACATAAGCAAACTTATGTCGCATGAATTATCACTTCCGTTCTTTAAGTAACTGATGTCATATTGTACCTTATAGCGTCAGTCACATGTAAAACAGAAGCGAAATTATGTTATATGAATTATCATTTCTATTCTTCAAGTAACTAATACAATATCGTGTAGTTAAATTAGTATTTTGTATTAGTGAATATAATTATATTTTGGAAAAAATTATTTATAGTATTTAATTACAATTATGACATGTTATATTTTAAATTTATTTATTTCACAAGTAAATTTCAAAACTTTATATTAATTATGGCTTATGGTGCTCAATAAACTGATCCCATAATAATTATTATTATAGCATCTTAATTACGACATCAGTTGACTATACAACTGATGTCATATTGTATATTACGACGTCAGTTACACTTAAAACAGAAGCGAATGTATGTCACATGAATTATCACTTCTGTTCTTCAAGTAACTGATGCCATATTGTACATTACAGCATCATTTACACGTAAAACAGAAGCAAAATTATGTCACATGAATTATCACTTCGGTTCTTTAAGTAACTTATGTAAAATCATGTAGCTAAATTAGTATTTTGCATTAGTGCAGGCCTTCAAATTGTTAGGTTAAAAATGTAGAAAGTGGTTCAACCTAGATCGTTTTCACTTAAGGAGCCTGCATGTTCCTCAACTTCCTAAAGAACCAGGTGTTATTAGTCCCTTATTAACTCAAATAACTGAACCAAGTGGAGTGAGTGTAGAGCTATGCATTCTCCTAAATTGGAATAGGGGCAGGGTACACTGCCTGTGTACTTCCAATTGAAGAACACGACTGAAAAAAGAAGACGACTAATGGGTCTCCTTCAAATGCCAGATTTCCCTACAATTTCCAACCCTTCCCTACAATAAAAATGAATAGAATATTTGGTAATAGCTTCCATCTCTGTGTAGCGATGATGTTATAGAAAAATACCTAAGTCAAATTTCTTATATCGATTATGTCATGTTTTCTAATCACATGCAGTCATCATGTATCCTATTTTTGAAATATCATCATTTAAGTATAAATCCACATGAAAAATGATAGAAGATATGATCATGTATGATTGAAGAACTTGACATAATGGATATAAAGAACTTTATGTAAATATGAACCTGACATTAATCCGAAATGCCTCTATACTAGGTTGAAGTTCTAATCACCTCAAAATCACGGAATCCACTTGGTTCGCAGGTTATGAAGATCCAACAAAACTTTGATTATGAAGACTCAGATTTATCTTATTCAAAACGACGATAACTTGGTCCAAATAGAAATGCTACGAAAGGTTCTTCACTCTTCTCCATGCTCGGTAACGTACTTCTCTTCTTCTTAGCCAGAGTTTTAGATTTCTCTGTCGTTAGCTATAAGTTTATAAACCCCTGAGTATATGTAATGAGAGACGTCAAAGATTTTTAATGGAGACCCTTAGGTTGAGATTCTTATCTGATTTTCTTCTCTTTTACTGAAATTTATGTGTTTAATGTATGTATGATTGTTCAGATTTGAGCATAATTCATGTATGTTGTCTTTGTTGAGCATTTGTGCTGGAAACTCATGTTTATAGATTTATATGACTTGAATTAATTAGTAATTAATAGGCTTATGGAATTTCAGATTGGACAGTTTCATCAATTCGTCAGATCTCTATTATATTGGTGCTTTGATCTCTGAAAATTTATATTTTTCGGATTTGGAATATATTTATTTTGCTAATTTGTTTTTGGGATATTGAGATATGTCATACGCTTCTAGTCGATTGATTAGAGGTTTGAGAGGGGAATTGGAGAAGAAAACTAAAATATAATTCCTCTGTTTGTTCAAGTAGTGAGATATCATTAGAATTGGATTTAAACAATAGCATAAAACTTGAATGATAATTTAAGGATTTGAGTTAGAATTTTCCTATAAGGAATCTCACCCAAAGGAATTAAATCTCAATTTGGACCAGGACATCCTAGGGGAAGAACTTGTAGCTAATTGCAGTTTGATTATAATTAAATTTTAGTTCATTGTTAATTTCCTGTTTTGTTATTTAATTTTCTTGGTTAATTGAACAAACCCCTTCATGTCCTTTATGTTTGTATCATTATTTGTTTTAGTCCTTTAAATTTAAAAAGTGCACTTATAGTCCTTTAAATTTAACGTTGTTAGTTTCACTTAATCGAAATTGATAACTTATCAAACTTAAGTGATAACTATGTAAATAAACACCGACATATACTTACTTTTTTTTTAATTTTTAATATGTTTAAATTTGAAAATGAAAATAAAAAAGTAAAAAAGGCAAAACATGTGTATTATTGTCTTCCTCGACAACGCATCTGTTTCTCCAAACACATCCGTAACATCAACACATCCTTCCATTTCTTTTACCCACAACATATGGATCTTACTTCTACCTGCAAGATCAAAAACCAATCGCTACTTTCTCTCTGAACTCCGTCTCCAATGTAGAAGACTCGGTATCGATTAATCAAGACTATGTATAAGAGGGATATGATCTAAAACCAAATTGCTGGCTTATCTGTTAACACCTTTATTTTTCTTCTAGAGTGGCAACAAAACATACTTTCTCTAATTTCATATGGCAAGCCAATACTTAAAAGCCAGGTTCTCTAACCCGGATCTGACCGGCCGAACCGGCCCGGAAACTGGCGATCCGGGCATTAAACCGGTCCGGGTCAACTTTTTTTTTTTTTTTTTTTTAAATTTTAGTTTTTTTAAAAAAATTTTCTTTAGAATTTCATATTATAAACCTAAAATATTCTATTTCTTACCGGTTTGGTCCTGGTTTAGCTCCGGTTTAACTCCGGTCTGACTCACTGACCCTTGACCCAGTACCCCAACCGATTCACTGACCGGTCCGGGTTTAATTACCTTGCTTAAAAGGTTCAAAGTGGTACTACTAAAACAACTAAGTATCAGGGATTAGATCCGTCCTCTATTGAATGTTGATCCAAATAGACTTGTTCTTTGCAACTCGGTGGCACATCACGTAGAAGAATGATTCGGTCCATCTCCAAATGGGAGTCTCTAGCCAAAATATATCTACACATTCAAAGCAACAAAAAATATATTGATGCTTGCGATTTGCAAGGATGAAAACAGGTAGCAAATCAGTATCAATAGTATGTACAAAAGAAGAAAGACTTACAGAATGAGATGCTACCTGTAGAAATTCGTCACTCATTACAGGGATGAGTCTCACGGATTAAACCTAAAAGATATAGTTTTCATTCTGAATTTTTTTAATTTACATGATTTAAAATATAAAAATATTACATCAAAGAAAGATTAATAAGTAAGCCTACTTCTTTAGCCTTGTTTTATATGCATAATCATCATTTAAATTTAATGAGTCAGCAATTCCCGTTAAGTGAAACTAACAACGTTAAGTTTTAAGGACTAAAAATACACTTTTTAAACATAAAAAACTAAAATAAACCCTTATATAAATATAAAAGACCAAAAAAATACTTTAGCCTATTTGTTTTTAAGTGATCTTTCTAGTTTAGGTGGTTAACTTATTGCCTCTTTGGGAAACGATCCGAATTACTCTATATTATTGCAAATCTTAACAATTATTATTTTTTATTCCATTCAACAATGGGATAAAAAAGCCAATTTTATATTAAAAAATATAATTGTAGAAATGATCTAGGGGAGTTTAAAATCCGAGACGGGACTAAGATACCCCAACCCTGATTCCCTGTCTCAATTCTTGATGAGGATGTAATTTGCATCGGTTTATTTTCTTAAAAACATAATAAACTTAAAAAATATCATTATATTAATTAACAAGCGTAGACTCTCCGCGCAATGTGCAGTATGATTTCACTTACATGCAATAAGTAGTTTCATTTCATTTCCATAATAATAACAAATCAACTCAAAATACTAAATGCCTAAACTATGAAATGCTGCTGCAACATATATCCCTTGAACAATAGTGCCATGCACCCTCTACCATCAAATAACATTTTAAATACACGTCTTCAAAACTCATTAAATGGTGTTAGCTATATCAAAAAACGATATAAACAAAACCTGATGGTGGGTGTCTCACTTCTTATACTTAATAGGTCCAGCCATGATGGTAAGGAATAAGATTAGTGGAATCCCTACAAACACACTGAAAAAAAAAAGGTGACCGAAGTGGGTGTCTCACTCAAACGCCCTTATGGTACATGGGAAATAGTAAACCACACAATAAATGCTCCAAGTAAACCGGTTATTCCCATTTTGTGAGTTATTAAGATATTCAGTTATTCTTTAAACCTCTAACTCTATTTCTTAAATTCCTTAGAGTAATAGAATAATTCTTCATATATATGATGGTTCACAGCTCACTAATTCCACTTACACGCATACTCCAACACACTAAGTATTTCGTCGAATGCCAACAATTATGAAAGAAAGTCGTAACTTGCTTTCACCTCTATTTCTTCGCATTGTTTGTTTTGCAACAGCCACCTCCACTATCCATCATATGACAAACGCACGCAATGAATGGGCCGCCTCTAATAAATCTTCCCATACCTCAACCTCAACATTTGCCTTTGACAGCTATCTACTTTTAGACTGGTCCGTTCATTTCTTAACGCATTAACTGGACCAATGAATTAAGGTCTACATCCACAAGCAACACTTAAACCATTGGATTAGTATCTCATAAAATCCATTTCGATCATAAGATCTGCATAATACCATACACAGTGAACACTCAGTAACCTATTCTTTTCCTCTCCTAGAGCAGGCATATCCTCTTATTTTTATATATATAACAAGTTCACAACCTCTTCCATTTACTTCATGCTCACTCAAGGTTGATTATTTGGCTGCACATGGCATGCTCGTTTCTTAGATTCAAGCCATGCGTCGAACATTCCGGTAAGATGACTCGCAACTTTCCAGATGATAATAGTCGAAGACTAATCAGGAGGTGAAGAAGAATATTGCTGCGATGGCTGTTAATGATCCAAATGCAAGAAAAAATATTGCTCATACACAGCAAGAGGCCTCTCAAACTGATGATTCCCCATTTTTTTATTAGATTTAAGATATATTTTGGTATATTTGGGGAGTCATTAAGAATTTCTATTGAGATTTTATAAAAAAAAAAATTTGTGCGCATTATTCGGGGATATTATTATTAGTATTTTATTTTTTTTAACTAAAATAGAAATACACAAATAGATTTTAAAAATAAAATAAAAATCTTAATAGTAATTTAAAGTTTCGAAATTAAATTTTGAAAAACAAAAAACAAAAGGTTTCAGTTTATTAGTTTATTTATTATTCTCTCATTTTGTCAACAGAATGACGTGGTTGGATCCGGAGTAAGAAGTGAGATGACTTTTTCAAATCGGAAAAAGAAGCTCCCCTCGGCCAAGAAGAAGACGACACCGTTTTGTGGAATTGGAAGGATTGGAGACCTAGGAGCTGGGAGCTACAGGTTTGAAAAAAAAAAAAAAGAACAGAGGAGAGAGCGGCTGGACAGAGGAGAGATCGGGAGCTCGGAGAGGCTAGAGAGATAGAGTTCGACGGCGGCTGCGGCGCCGTCCATTCAATCTGAACCAGAGTGAGCGACAGGAGCTAGCTGACCGAAAGAGAGAGAGAGACGACATTTTTGGCGGTGGAAGCTTCATCTTTGGCAGCCACCATTGCTCACGGTTCCAGCTCCTTCTTCGAATCGCTGAGCAAGAGCTGAACCAAAAAGGGGCCGACGTTGCTAGAGGTCATCGTTTCCATTGGGCGATTGAAGAAGCAGGCGACAGTTGGAAGAGAGGCATATGCACTATAGATCATCTTCAAAATCTTTAGTTTGATTCTCAGCATGGGTTTGACTTGAACTTTGCTGTAGCTGTTTTGTGAACTGTGAAGAGTGATTTAAATTGCAATTCTTCTTTTATTCCACTATGCTGTTTGCCTCTGATTGTGGCTCTAAATTTGCTGTTGCTGAATTGTTGATTAAAGCCATGTGTGCTAGTAATTTTTGAATCTAGAGAAGTTATGTACTAATTTGAGGATTTAGTATGTATGAATCATTAAATTGTGCTTAATGTTAATTTTTGTTTACTTACTCTTATATTAATTTGTTTGCTTTGTGCTTGATCATTATTATTGAGTATGAATTTGGAGAATTTAGATTAGCATTGGGAGAGGGATCTTAATTGGATAATAAGATTAAGTCATGTGATATTAGAATTTATTCTAATTTGCTAATAGAATAGGAATATACCTATTGGACACATATAATCTTATTAGAATGAATTTGAACATTTATTGCTTCTTGAGTAAATTAGTTAGGAATAACAATTTTAACTTGAGAGAGATGTATAAGTAATTGGAAGATACTTATATCCACTTAAACTCTAGATTAACAATTTAACATTAAGTGCTTTTAATTGTATGATTACATGCTTTAAGACTTGAAAAATGGATTAGCCACTCTAGATTGTTTTTCTCCATTGAAATTTTAAAAACATTAAATTTACTACTTTTGCTCTTGTTTAAATTGATTTTCAAATTTGTTTCCTTCTTTGATTTGCTTAATTTAAATGAAAATAGGAATTTTAATGCCTAATTATCTATTATTTTGAATCTCTATGGGACGGCCTTGATTTACTATTATACTATTTCAACGACTCCTACACTTGCGGTTCTTATTTAAACCTTAATAGCTTAGAAACCAAGTATTATATAATAATAATAATATTTTTATAATATATTAAATCCGAATCGTTGAGATCTTAATCAAACAATCCAGATCAAGAAAAGGACCCTCCTTTTCTTAAAACAAAAGGACCAAAGCCAAAGCCCAGAAAATGAGAGAGTAGAGGAAGGCGAGAATAGCTTGACGACGTGGTGTATTGTGAGCTTTTAGATTGGTTAGGTGGATAAGATTAAAAGATTATGAGAGATGAGGAAAGAAAAGATGATGAAAGAAACCGAACCTGAAATTTACCAAACATTTGACAACATACCAAATCTTAATTAAAGATTTACCTGTCATGATAATCTATTACCTAAACCTGCGACACTCAAAACAGCATGCTTGATTCTTGAATATACAAGTTAGGTCCTCATCTTACTTTTTAGTTCATGAATTTTAAAGACACGCTTATTGACCGACACACTTCTCCTTCGTTAAATCACTAATTTATTTGTTATCCGCTTATATGAATGCAGATTATTGGATATACATTTTGGTTAAGGAGGTGTACCATATGCATTTTACTATGGACCTTATTTCCAAGCTGGACCGCCAATAATTTAAATTCCTAAATACCCCCGTGGAGTATGCTTGAATACAGTACATGAGGTACATAATGTTACAGAGTTGAGTTTAATCCTTTTAATTCTCAACTGATTGCACACTACTCCATTTACACATCTGTTAGGCGATGTGGGACAAAAGATGCCACCTATTAGATTCCACATTCCACATTTTCATAATTGGAAATGAACTTCATTCTATGAAGCTTACAAAAGTATTCCAAGAGTTTTTCTTACATATGCAATCCCATGCTGAAGGAAGTTGTACATAACAGATGCAAGATAACTATTAACGAACATCACCACCATAAAAACCATCTAAAACATCTAACCCATCTAAACCCTTGTAAGGAAACCACTAAACACAACACTCAATACACCACAAACAATAAGAACTCCTGGAAAGTTAGCATAACTTTGTCCGATTGAAAAAAGATAAGCTAATACACCCTAACTAGCCAACGAATCAAGCAATCAAACCCTCTTGGCCGTTGCAAGCAACTCCCTTCTCACAAAACAACCACCAATCAAGTTTGAATAACAAAAAAGGAAACATAAAAGATAAAACAACCAACACCTATAAGGCCACAAGCAAGCACCCATTCCCTCCTTAAATCAAAAACATCCTTCAACTTAAAGCCATGATCTGGGGCGTCAGCAATATGCTCCTGAACGACGGTATTCCCTTGTATCTCATTATGGTATTTAGCATGAATCCCCTCATCGTCTTCTGCCACAATAAAGTCCTTCACATAAAAAACACCTACATACCACCATCCCCTACAATGAATGACTATAAGATGGTGGAAGCCGAAAATGTTCTGCCTTTGGGTGTTTGAGAAATAAAAACCCACTAAAAATGAAGAGAAATTAGAGATATGAAGCCAAAAGATATGTTTGAGGGGATTTGAAAAGGAAAAAGCATATGTAAGGAAGAGAAAGCCAGAAGGATCTATGCAAAATACTCCCCCCACAGGTGACATCAACAGAGAGAATCAAGGTTAGAGGCGTGCGGCGGTGCAATGAAGCTTCAATGATAGAGAAATTCTTTTTATGGAGGATGCAGAGATGATGGATGAAGATAAGCATAAGAGTGTGTTTGGATTAGTTTTTGGAAAATAACTTCTAGAGAAAAAAGTAGAAAATAGCTTTTAGAGAATAGATTCTGAGTAGAATAGATTATGAGGAAAAAGTGATTTTGATAAAATGAAAGTGTTTGAATATTGTGATTAGAATCACTTTTTTCATGGTCAAATTACTTAAAAGGACATTAGCTTTTGTGATAATTATCACTTTGATCCTATTTATATGTTCTTTTTTACCAAAAAATTTGGTCCTATTTATAAGTCCAGTTTTAGTTTAGTAAATGAGATTATAACAATTTTGTCCTTATTTATTTTACTAATAAAGAAATAATTTAAAGATAGATAGAGAAGAAAGAGTTGAAAAGTAATTATTCATAAATGAAGGCATAGTTGAAAATTTACCCTATAATCATTGAGTTAACTATCTCTCCTTGGTATGTGATATTTAATTAAAAGGGACTTATAAATAGGATCAGAGTGGTACATATAAAGGATAAAAGGAAAGAGAAAAGAGTTAGGGGGAGAGAAAGGGAAAGAGAAAATGGACATGAGAGAGAGAAAAGGCAAGAAAAAATGGATAGGAGAGAGAAAAGGGACGAGAGAGAGAGAGAGAATGATCCAAAAGGGATAAAAACTAGCTTATCCCAAAACCATGGTTTTATTCCAAAACAGGATTATGCCTTTTTTTTAGTGTTTGGGTGTCATTTTTCAAAACCATGGTTTCAGTTCAAAAGCATTTTTTTGTTTCATCCAAACACACACTAAATATGGGTAAAGAAAATGAATGAAAGGAAAGAGAGTGAAGAAAGTCACAAATAGAGAGACGTTTAAAATTTCAAAATTTGAAAATTAAAAAGAATGGAGGGAGATAAAAGTAAGTTGCCCAAAGCCACATGCTGAAGCAAGCAGAGTATGCACTAAGCCCAAAAAACATTAACCCAAGAGACACAGAGCCACACAAGAGTTGGTACTGTTCATTTGAACAGTAAAAATAGAGAGAAGCTACAAAGAAAAGTGGCTTAGCTTGGCTAAATAGTTATTTAGATTTATTATTGTATATTGGTTCTCCATATTTTATCATTTAAAGTTATTATTTAACAACTAATAAGGCCATAATAAAGGAAACGATTCAGAAGTTCACAAAGTGCGAAAATTTCTCTCCACTAGGGTTTCTCTCCCTCAGATAAGATGAACGCCCTGACAAGACAAAGCCTAACAATGATTGAGTGTCAACTGCTCCTTCATGTTTGTAGGGTTTTCTCTCCCCTTCAGGTGGAGTTTACTGGAAGACTTCCTTCGTCGTGGTAAGAGGTTGTTCTGGTTGGACCCAAGCCCTGTGATAGTGACGCGCAGGATTGTAGGGTGGATGTATATGAGGAGGTGTTCAAACCTCAAACCCCTTTGATGACATCCGTCGACGACCTCCGATGGGTGCCCCCGTGGCCTTCAAGATTGTTGGGTGTTTTAAAGTGATGGCTCTCTCTCTCTCTCTCTTCTAGTGCATGAATGTTACTGATTGAGGATTTGAGGGTTGAGAGGAGGGTTTTTTTGGTAGCTGGGGGCAAATCCGTGGCGGAGATGTGGCGCACATGATATCGGAGCACAAAGAATGCACAAGTTAGAGCCATAGAGTCATATGGTTTCTCTGCCAGCGGATTCTCAGGTGAAGGTCAAGTGATGAAGACTCAATGGATTACTGGGTGTTGGGGCTCTTCAGTCGCCCTGAGGAAACCAAACGCACTAGAACAAATACAATTAAAAGCACTAATTTTGCAGTCTCTAGCTCTTAAGGGTAGTGGCTCGCTAAAGGTTCAACTTTTTCCCACTGATGACTTATTGGTTTTGAGATTTGCTATTGGTAGGATAACCTCTTTAGGTGTTAATTATGCTTAGTTCTTATGATTATTTAGAAAATTTGACAATTGATGTGCCTGTGTGTATTATAAGTTAATATGTCTCACCCAACTTGTCATTGCCCTATGTGAACTAGTGTTGAAGGATTATTGGTGGGAAAGAGTCGGATCGACTACTCTAAGCCCCAAAACCAGAGTTCTTCATACACCTTCAAGATTTAGTTATGTTTGGTTGAAGGTAGTTGTATGTGGTAGGGAGGTCAAGAATTTGGTGAGTTTTCTATCCAAGGAATGTGCAATAGATAGACAATTGACAAACATTATTCTGGGCATATTCAATAAGACTGTATGTGTTGTTCATTTTTGGCCCAACATGTGCCTGTTCAGTATGTTGATCGACACTGTTCATTATAAGACTCGACATGGGCCTGTTCAGTGTATATGGCAGTACTGCTCATCCTCAGTCTGGAGTTGGATTTCCTTTTCCTATTGTCTTTTTGATTGTGCGTTCTCTAATATTATGTTAAATGTTTTTCTCCTTGAGTACACTTTTGTATCAAAGAATTTAGTTAGGAACCTCTCTTAAAGGTGTGTTCCCATGGAAGCAGATTTGGTAATCGGGAGGATTGTCAAAGCTTCATTGGTAAGGTCTTGCTCCTATGTTCAAGCATTTTGACCTCCGTTCCAATTGCAGGCTTATGTATCAAAGGGTATGGATGATGTCTCAACTCTAGTATTACGTTCTTGTTGTATTAAAGAACTCTTATATATTTGTTCCTCTATTCCATTAGCTAGGTTTTGGGGCTTGCTTTTTCATTTAGTGTGTTTTGTTGCTGTAATTTTACTTATGCGTTATTGTATATTTGTCGTGTTTAATTCTATTAGTTTGGTTGTTGGCAAAAAAAAAAGTCATAATAATTACATAAATTAATGTAGGGTTGAAGAATAACGCTTTATTATTAATATTATCTTTGTTATTATCTTTATACAGTATATATAATTAGGTTAATATTATAATATATGCGATTTAACTTCAACTAAAGATGTAATACATATCTTCTCAAAGGATAACTTAATTTATGTGGGAAAAAAATTAAAGTTTAAAGAAAGAGAAGGTGGGGCATTGAAAGAGAGGATGAGGTGGAAAGCACGTAGATGTTGGTTTATCTATGCTTAGTTCTTATGATTATTTAGAAAATTTGACACCTGATGTGACTGGGTTAATCTTATATGATTGGATGGTTTATTATCTATCTTCACTGGTCTGTGTGTATTATAAGTTAATATGCCTGACCCAGATTGTCATTGCCCTATGTGAATTGGTGTAGAAGGATTATTGGTGGGAAATATTTGGATCGACTACTCTAAGCCCCAAAACTAGAGTTCTTCATACACCTTCAAGATTTAGTTATGTTTAGTTGTAGGTAGCTGTATGTGGTAGGGAGGTCAAGAATTTGGTGGGTTTTTTGTCTAAGGAATATGCAATAGATAGACAATTGACAAGCATTATTTTGGGCCTGTTCAGTAAGATTGTATGTGTTGTTCATTTTTGGCCCAACATGTGTATGTTCAGTGTGTTGATCGACACTGTTTATTATAGGACTCGACATAGGCCATTCAGTGTGTATGGCATTATTGCTCATCCTTAGTCTAGAGTTGGATTTCCTTTTTCTATTCTCTTTTTGACTGTGCGTTCTCTGATATTATGTTAAATGTTTTTCTCCTTTAGTACATTTTTATGTTAAGGAATTTGGTTAGAAACCTCTCTTGAAGGTGTGTTCCCATGAAAGCAAATTTGGTAATCAGGAGGATTGTCAAAGCTTCGTTGGCAAGGTCTTGCTCCTGTGTTTGGGCATTTTGAGCTTAGTCCCAGTTGCAGGCTTATGTATCAAATGGTGTGGATGATGTCTCAGCTCTAGTATTACGTTCTTGTTATATTGAAGAACTCTTATATATTTGTTTCTTTATTCCGTTAGCTAGGTTTTGGGGGTTACTTTTTCATCTAGTGTGTTTGATTGCTGTAAATTTACTTATGTGACATTGTATCTTTGCCGCATTTAATTCTATTAGTTTGGTTGTTGGCAAAAAAAAAATGTCATAATAATTACATAAATTGATCTAGAGTTGAAGAATAACACTTTATTATTAATATTATCTTTGTTATTATCTTTATACAGTATATATAATTAGGTTAATATCACAATATATGCAGTTTAACTCCAACTAAAGATGTAATACATATCTTATCAGAGGATAACTTAATTTATGAGGGAAAAAATATAAAAATAAAAGGTTAAAGAAAAAGAAGGTAAGGCATTGAAAGAAAGGATGAGGTGGAAAGCACATAGGTCCCATAAAAAAGAGTTTAACAAATTTGTCATTATTACCCCATTTGAACTTGTGTATTTTTGTACTCAATTAAACATTATTACACCAGACGCCCATTCGCTAAAATTTTGTTGTCATATTTACACTTTAACCCTTTAATTTACCAATATCTTGTGGAAGGAGCTAGTTCCTCACAACGTACCTAATCAAAGTTCAAATCCCACATAAGAGAGATATCCACACTCCAACAGGAGGCTAATTGTTTATAAGATAAGAGTCCTTATTATCTATGACAATTTAAATAAGGAGGAAAAAGGTGTCTTTATTTATTCATTTTTTTAATTCAAGTACCATTACAAAAAAACACTGAATTTCCGACCGAATTTACCGCGGAATTTGCAACGAAATTCAAAGTTTCCGATGGAATGGATTCTGTCGCAAATTGCTACGAAATTAATTCCATCTCAAATTTCTGAGGGATTAATTCCATCAGAAATTGTAAGGAAATTTCTGACAGAATTCAATTTCGTCACAAACTTATTTTTTATTTTTAAAACTTTAAAAAGCCAAGTGGCAACTCTAGCAGCTGCCACCTCATTGCTGGCGGCGGTGCGTGGTAGCTCCGGTGGCCTCCACCTTATTGCTAACACCTAGATTCGCCACGTGTCGAGTCTGGCTTCGCCATGTGTCGCAACCTCGCTCTGCCACATGTCGCAACCTCTTTTTTCCTGAAAATGCAACTCAATTTACCCTCTTTTGGTTCAAACCCATGACCTCGTCCATACATACGCAATACCTTACCGGATGGACTCAACTGCTTTGGCGTTTTATTATTACATAATTATATTTATATATATAATCAATTATTTATAAATATATATTTGTTTCTTGTATATAAATGTAATTATAATATAAAATAATTTTATATATTCTTATAATTTTTAATATAAATTAACTTCAAATTAAAAAATTTTACATCTTAAATAAATTTCATATGACTATATTTTTGTCTAATTTCTAAAATTAATTTTTTTATTAACATTAATTAATAAATAATAAATAATTATTTAATAATATTAATTAATAAATAATAAATTTTATTTTTTATAAATAAATTTTTACATAAATATTTTGCCCCTACAAGGACTAAAACCTATGGTTGGAAATTAAAAATATTTTAGAAATTAGAAAATAATAATAATAAATAAATTTAAATTTAAATTAAACATATTAATTAATAACTAATGAATTTTACAAAAATATATTTTTAAAATTAAATTTAATTAAAATAATAATAATTTTTAAAATTTGCCACGTTATTTTTTGCTATGGAAAATTCCGTAGCAAATTTTGTCGTGGAATTTTCAATGGATTTCCGACAGAAGTTTCCGTAACAAATTTCGTTAAAAATTTAATGTTTTTTTATAGTATACAATAAGACAAAGACAAAATCATCATGTTGACCACATAATAAGAAAAAATTTATATACTCAAACCTATCATTAGAGATTAGTTTGATGATAAAGATGGAATATGAGTAATGAGAGAGACTTAAATATTTTTTATACATAATGAAAGAAAAAGCTCAAACCAAAAAGTTTCATTAAAGGGAAATAGAATCCGAAAATGTAATGTAAAAATGGCAATAAGGTCAACATTATAGGTGTGGAAGGAGAAGCCCCACATTACGTTCACCTTATGCACACGCCACTCCATATTTTAGACATTTTGCTTGTCTTCATTGCCAACATAAGATGCTTCCTTAGCCAAATACTGATAAAACAAACGAAACCTAATCATTTTGCCCAATGCCTTTAAATTAGTAACCACCTTGGTACAATCCATGTATACCAAATGTAATAATGATATTCTTGATTTATCAAATGGGACTCATTATTATGTTTTTCATTCTTCAATTGTATGAAATGTACAGTTGAAATAACATTAATTTTCTGTCGAAATATGTTCCTCCATTAACAGAGATATAAAGACATATAGATGGGTGTGAACCACATGTGTCAAATTAGAACCCATCAATCCCATATATATATACATCTTACAACAAAAAGATGAAATTTATAAATTACATAGAAGACTAATTACTCCATCCCATCCAAAACACAAGGCTTTAAACCATTTTACCCAAACATTAAATTTGTCTTAAATTTAAAAGAAAAATGCAACTTTATCCTTATGAAACGAGGCTTTTTTTTTTTTTTTTGGTAAAATTATGAAACGAGGCTTTGAGTAATAAAGAAATATACAATGAGTCATCTTCAAGTATTACTCACACATGTAAAATTGACAAATAATCATTAATTATTCTTAAAGTGATTTATATTATAGATCAAATAACACTCTTCTAAAAGTTGACTTATATGAACTAATTTAACCAACATCTTTAATTTACTCAAGTTAACGAATTAGTTTTTTCATTAAGGACTAAATGAATATTTTGGGCAGGAGGAGTATTTTTCTAAGGGTTAAGATGCAAAAATACATATGTGATTGTCCTCAAAGTGCACCCAACACCAAATACTTTTTTTAGGTGCAACAGTGACTATGTGGTTACAAAATAGATGCAAAAATACCCTTTGACCATTAGTTTGACTGTTTGACCGTTAGTTTGACTTTTTTATCCTGAAAGTGATGACGTGTACGATGACATGGACGCTGGAGTGACATTTTAAAAAAAAAAAAACGTGCTGAAAATCAAATTTTCCTAATAAATCATATAATTTAATAAAAATTAGTAATATAATATATGTATTATAATGATTTTAATTTAATAATATTGGGAATCTAGGGTTGGGAAAAAATTGAACAATCAGTATGTTTTTTAGGGCAACAGCTATGCTGAGTGAGTTAAGCACTCTGCACTCAGATTTGAATCTACTTCAGCGAAGGTGGTACTAAAATAGTGAAATGTGGGTAATATTAATTGCAAAGCTTTACCAGTCAACAAGTTTTTTTTTCTAAAATGTCACTCTAGCATCCATGTCATCGTACATGTCATCACTTTCAAGGTCAAAAAGTCAAACTAACGGTCAAAGGGTATTTTTGCACCTATTTTATAACCACATAGTCACTGTTGCACCTAAAAAAAAATATTTAGTGTTGGGTATACTTTAAGGACAATCACATATGTATTTTTACACCTTAACCCTTTTTCTAAAGGCTTGAAAAGTTTGCCTTAAGGACAATTACATTCAATTTTATCAACAAAAAGAAAAAGAATAATTACATTCAACATGTACACTAGCCTAGTGCTAGGTTACGGAGCCTCCAAAGCCACCATATCTAATAATTATAATTCACGGTGGAGTGGAATAGCACCACTATTTTCAAGGGATTAAGAACTAGGGTGGCTTTCTATTTCTGAGTTTATTACTCCTCACAACCTCGCACACTTAATATAAGATCTTATTAACTAATTTGAATAAATTAAGAATATTAATTAAATTAGTTAATATATATATATAACATATTTTTTTTAAAAAGCACTCAAATTATTTTAATTAATTCCATTCCTTTCTTTCATACTTGATTTTTGTTTATAGAATATCAATAGAATTAATTTAGAAGAAAATTGATATAAATGTGAAATAGATCATCCATTTATAACTAACATCAGCCCCCTAATTAGTTTAACATTGAGGACAGGAGAGAGCATATGAGATAGAGAGATGTGTCCAAACAAAAGCAACTCATCAACTTTTGGTAGTGTTAGGTGAACAGACGTTCATCATCATCAGCCGACCTCCATTAACAACCAGTAGAAGAAGAAGAAGAAACTTCAACTTGTGAGATTGACATCGAAAAGCATATATTCACACACAGAGACCCACCATTAATTCAACGGTATCCTCATTGATCTTTTTATTGCTGTTGTTGGCGGCAGTTGAAATTAACTTCACCCACCACTAGACATAAATGCTTTCAAACTCATTGTACCCTCTCATTTTCTTGCTCGCTAAGGCTTCTTTCATATCAATTATTATATCATCCCCATCACACCACCAAGTCAAACTCTTCGCTTTTATTTGTTTATCGCCCTCTCACCAAATCTCTCTCTCTCTCTCTCATTCATATGCAAGCTGGTTTTGTAAACTTTTTATTATAATCAAGCTAATTTAATTCATGTAGTATTGATGCTCTGCATATTTTTTTCAAGTTAAATTTAACTACTATCTCCCGTTCTTAATATAAAAGTTAGTCAACTAATTTAAACAAATTAACGAAACTAATTATATTAGTTATTTGTATATAAGATGATTTTCCTAAATTATTATAGTTTATCATGATTATTTTTAGATGAAAACTCCTTAATGCGGACAATCAATACATATCTTTTAGGAAAAAAATTATAAATTTAAGAGTCAAAGTGGATGGGGTTTCATATTTATGATCGAGTCTAATTTCCAACTAGCTCTTCTATTAACTGGTAAGTAGTAGTTTTTACTGTTATGAGTATTCTCGATAGAAAGACTAATCTCTCTCAACGAATAAATTGGGTATATCAATTCCTCCTAATTGAATTAGATTTTTGGAAATGATTTTATTGTGTTAAAAGTAAGTATATGAGAAGCGTTTTATCTCAACCGCTTCTTGAAGTGCTTTTGGTTTTGATTTATGTTGATAACTATTAAAATCATGAGATTTTTTTTCATGTTTTTCTGACGGAAAACGAAGCACATCTTGGTTTGATTAACACATAATAATTGTGATTCAAACCCTAACTTCTTTGCTTCAAGCAATAACTCATTATCCCACAAACATTAACCTAAGTGTATAGTTTAATTTAATTTCTTGGACTTTGTTTGTGACATTGTAACAGCTACTTCACCTAATTATAGCACGCGTCAATGTGTATGCATATATATAAATCTTCTTGGCAGATTAAGTTTACGTGTGCGTCATATATTATCACATGAATTCTTTATAATAATAATCAAGATGAATAATTAATCAACATTCTTTTCATTGCACACAACCTTAAAAGTTCTGAACATCTCAATCAATTTTAATCCTTTGATTATAGTTGCAAACTGGCTTTATTTCTAATTTATTTTTATCCATTAACATGCTCGTTTATTTATTAGAATTACATTACAAATTCTACGGAAGATTGTTACAAGTTTGACCCAATGGCATCTCAATTAGAAATGGTTATAAAACTTAAAAGGGTCAGAATAGAGCAAAATATACATGCGAAAACATATTATTGCTGACACTGGTTCTCTAAGAAGTATAAGAGATGAAGAAGAAAGTAATGCACAATATCTTTAAGTATGTGGGCAACACTTTTCTTTAAGCTTAATTCGTTGTCATAAGGTGCAATTTGGATTGATAGACGAATTTCCTGTAGAATACAATGAAAACTCTTGAGTTTAAATTGCACTCTCAACACTCAAGTTAAGACAATGATGGTTTTACAAAGTAATAATTTGACTTTATGTCTGTGTGCACTCAAAGAGCTCGTTTGGTACACTAGAATTGATTTTGATGGAAATAGATATGAATATGGATATAAAGATGGTCATGGAATGAAGTTTAAATGTGTGTTTGATATGTTAATGGAATTCAGGTATTATTTTTATTTAACATTTATATTTAAAATATCAAATTTCTAATATGCCCTCATCTAAAAAACACCCTAGACTATCATTGTCTAACCCCTAATACAGCCCCTTCTTGAAAATACAGCCACCTTCATAGGAAATATCAAATCAAATTTAGACAAGCCTTGCTTAAAAAAACAACTTCCATTCAACTGAACCAATAATGAAAAATTTCAATGGCTTTAAAACAAAAAATTTGTTGCCAAGGAAAGGGTTCAATGCTGCCGCATCATCACCACCGCTGTTGTTGTCATGGTGGCCACTAAGTGTAGAAACAGAGCACCAGAAGAAGCAAGAATAGAGGAAGAGAAATAGAAGGCATGGGTAGTTGTGGGGAGACTCGAGGAAAAGAATAATTTGTGTCTGCCATAACCACAATCATTGCGAAATGGAGAGGAAGTTGATCTTATCCTGAGATTAGTTGTGAGTGTAGAAATTGGTGCACTGGTTGAAGGTGCCTTAAAAGGAAGCGAGTGGTGGTGTATCATAGTGCATCACCACAATGGTTGAATGTGAGGCCATGGTGTTGGAGTTTGAGTGATGAAGGTCGACGAAGTAAAGAATGGTGGTGGCTGATGGGGTGAGGGTCTAACAACAGAGGGAGAATCAAGGACCCATCAATTATGGGGTTGCTAGCAATAGAGGTGGATGATGGGGTAGTGGTAGGGTTGCCGGTGACAATGCAATGGGGGCCAGAGGGACAATGTGGTTTAGGGATAGGAGAGAAAGGAGAGGAGAGGGGCAAAAATAGAATTCCATGGGTTATATGATGGAAATGATTTACATCAAGCTTCATGGAATTGGCTTCCATATGTAAGCCAATTCTATGCTCCTAGATTTGTACCAAACAGGCCAAAAGCATGGAATTCAAATCAAATTCCATTTCCATGAAACCAATTCAGGCAAACCAAAAGGGGTAAAAGACAAAAGCAATAAGTTTAATCTTTTATTATGTGGTGTGATTTGATATTATATCTGAATGGACTGATGGTGATGGGTGTTTATAGGACATTAAATATATGTTTGGATTAGCTTTTAAGAATAATTTTTACAACTTACGAGGTAAATGTGTGAGAGGGGTTTTATCTCGGGTTGCGCTAGGTTTGAAACCTGATGTCTCCTTGAAGTGCGGTTTCTTGAAACAACACATTTTCAATTAAAAGTTATGCCAATTTGTTAGATTCGTAAATTCCATAAGTTGATCATGAATAGACATTTGAAAAGTTACACATTTATAATATGAAGAATTTTCTTATAAACACAACACAAACAACTTTAATTATAACTTTTGGCAGTGATATGTTTGTTTTATTTTATAATTATAGCACTATCATCAATAAATGTCACTATATATCTTTTTTTGTGTGCCAATGATGTCACTATATATCACATGATGGATCTAAGGAAAAAAAAACTACATATCACATGTTTTGGTTTCTAAGAAAACTACGTATCACATGTTTGCCATATAATGTTTAGCCAATTTTTCCGATGTTGACGCCAAACAAACCCCAAAACAAAAAAAATAAGCAAAAATGGTCAACTTTTAGGGTGTGCTTAATTCAAGTGGAGGGGAGGGGGTGAAAGAGAAGCCAAAATTTTAGCTTTAATTCCCTTTCCTCGCTTCCCTCTGTGCTAACAAACCAAATAAGGTAATCTTCCCCTCCCCTCAAACCAAACACCACCCTTAAGCAGTATTTAGTTGATAGTAAAATTCTTTAATTTCACCCAATGATCATATCAACAAATTATTTATATTGGAGTTTATTGAGAAAGTTTCATCTAAACTAAAATAATGATAAATTCAAAACACTCCCATTGTATAAAAAATTTCAAATTGCCCCTTTTCAATACTATTGATATCTTGTTTTACTCATTTGGAGAAGAAAATTTAATGTTTAATATCCCAACTGTCGTTATTATATATTATCGATGAATAAATATTCATCCAAAATATTTTATTAATTGAGTATCAATCTAGCTTTCTCTTACGGTCAAAAAAAAAATCTAGCTTTCTCGTTTTTTCAAAAAAAAAAAAGATTAAGCAGACCAATTAATGATCAAAATATTATGTCGACAGATATTAAATTAGTATGAATTTTATTTTGCACATCAAATAAGATCAGGCTTTGTTTGCTCGCGTTATCACATTTTCAAATAAAAATATACATAGCCGTGAAAATATTATATAATATACAATACATCGTTGTCCTTAAAAAAAATCTATATAATATATCAACTTGAGCATTTCTGGATAAAAAGTTTGTGGTGTGGCCAATCTCAATATTGTTTCTGATAATGACAATTTGATGTTTAACCCATAACAAAATTTGATATCAATATAAAACGTCAATTACATATTCAAATAAAAATAAAATATTAGATGGGCCAAAAAAGGTTTAATAAAATATAACTCTTATAATTAAGGACAAAACAAAACTTATTAAAGGTTAGTAAAGTTGGTGAACGGGTTGACTCATAAATATAATATTATAAGTTTAAACTCCACTGATGTGATAACCTTGTTGGTAAATAATTTCTAAATACTTTGTAAGTGTTCTTTGAATTCAAAGGCATGCTTAGTCCTGTTTAGAGCCGAGAATACGAGCCTGCCCGGCCCTACAGGGCCGCCTCTTCACGGGTTCGGGCCTAAACAGACCGGCCTGTTTAAGCCCGCTTTCTAAAAAGTACTATATTTTTTAAACCCGCGGCCTTATAGGACTGGCCTTTCACGAACTTAGGCTTAAACTCATTTTAATTCCAAAAAAAATTCTTTTTCAAGTTTTACAATTTATTTATTATTTTGTTTTAAATTGAGATACATTATTTTTAAAACTTATAAATTTTTAGTTAAAATAATCATCTAATGTCCAAACTAACCTTTTTTTTAAGTTTAAATGAATAAACCATTGTAGAAAATAAAATAAATCAAACCAATTAATAAGTGTTTACAATACTCTATTAGGAACTTAGATGTTTCTCATATTGATAATTTGATATAATGATATTATATTTATTAATTTATTTAAAAAAATATTAAATGGGCCAAAAAGGACCAGCCCTATAAGGCCGCTGTGGCCCTATAGGGCCAGCCCTTTTAGGCCCGCTAAAGCATAAGCCCGGCCCTTGAAGGGCTCGGGCCTAAACTGGCCCGCCCCCGATTTCCCAGCTCTAGTCCTGTTAAGTCCCAAGAACCCAACTCACCAAAACTTTTTTTGTAAAAAAAAGAACTTATTAACTCCACATTAGCATATTTATATCATCGATATTTTTAAATAATTTTTTTTTGCCAACACAATTTTTTTTTTTAAATACAATTGTAGTTGTTAGAGACTTTTCTTAGCTGAACGTTGTGTGTGATTATTTTTTTGTTAGAAAAAATTGCATGTATTATATTTTTAGTTTATCCTTTATGCAAGATTGTGAAATTAAATTTGTTCAGAAAAATTTTAGTTTTGTTAGTTTAATTAGATTTGAAAACATCAAAGAAAAAAAAGCTCATGAAAGAATAATTAATTTATGAGGGAGGAGACTTTCAAAATTAAAGTATCATTCTGATTCTATTTATAAGCCCTTTTTGATAAAAAAAATTTGGTCCTATTTATAAGTCCAATTTCAATGTAATAAATGAGATTGTGACAATTTTACCCCTATTTATTATACAAATGACGAAATAATCTAAAGGTAGATAGAGAATAGAGAGTTGAAAAGTATTCACTTATAAATGATACTATAGTTGTAAATTTACCTCATAATCATTGAGTTAACTGTCTCTTATTGGTATATAAAATTTAGTTAAAAAAATTTATAAATAGGAACAGAATGGTACGACCTTTAAGTCTTGATATTGACCATTTCATATATCAATCATGCAATTAAGAATTATATTAAAATTTTTTCTTATATGTATTAAGTTTACTTTTTACCGATGAGGTATGTATTACTACAAAATCTAAGTGCAAATTTGTGTGTATGATGTTACCATTTTCAATAAAATTACAATAATTAAATATTTGTGTGGTTGAACTTTACACGGTTAAGTTTTCAGGTTACCAAAATATTCAACGGATGATATTTTGTTTGTGTCCTTTGTGGAAAGCTAACAATTTAAAATATTATTTATTTACAGCCAGCAACACCAATCTGTGGCTATGAACGAAGATAAAAGAAAAGAAAACTTGCCCCTAGGTTAATCTATTACTCCCTTCCCTGCTCAATATATGAGTTAAATAACTGATTTTCAAAAACTAAGAAAAATAGTTTATAATTAGTTATTTGTACAATAGGCGTATTTATTTTTTTCTAAAATGCTCATTTAATCATATACATTCAAAGCTATCCTATAAAATCAATTTAATACATGTAATCATAGAGATATTTAGGATTAGGGAAAACCTCTAAGCTAGCCTCTACATTCTTAAAGACCAAAGAGGGTATTTAAGATATTTCAGAGTTTAATTACCATCCATCTTAATAACCCTTAACAACATCAATATGCATTAAATATCAATTATAATTAAAATGAAGAGCCGACTGAAAAATAGAGTAATATATACAAATTTTACACTGTATGTAGCCACTTAATCAGATGGCCTTAATGAGGTCCAATGTCTTTTAACTAGCTTTTGGAGTCTCTGAGTCAATATCACACACACACGTATAGTACAGGCGCATTATAATTTAAACAATTATAAAAATTAAATATTATACAAAATAATGATAACAACAATAATAATAATTTATGTTGCTTGGAAAGACTTTTATCAGACATTAATAGTAAAGTTAAGAGTTAAGGTGAAAAAAAGGTCAATAGCCCAAAGACTCGCATATGAAAAAAAAAAAACAAATCAGATTAATAGCAGAGTTACTTTCAACTCATAATGAAGTTCCAATCTTATAATTAAGTGGAAAAAAACAAAGGAACGAAAAATCGGACCGGGTAATGAATTGGTCACAGTACAGATTTAAGGGTTAATGGATTAACCGGGGTCTAACCGATAGTTGAACAGGTCATAACCGATCATATTAAAATATTATAATTTATTAGTGATAATATATATTAATATATTTTTAAACTTCTATAGATAAAAATAAAGATTTTTAGGAAAGAAATGTTTAAAATCTATTAGTATTAGTTATAATACCTATACTTATGCAAAGATATCTCATTTCCTATAATTATTATATCTTTTTAAATAATTTTTTCATTACTTACTTCATTTTTTTAGATTTGTTCTTTCTTTATCTATTTTTCTCTTCATTTTAGTCTTCAACTTTCCATTTTGCCCTCAAAAAACACAAAATATAAATTTGGAAAATTTAAAAAAGAAAGAAAGAAAGAAAGAAACCGGGTCAACCGGTTGGACCACCGGTTTTACTGGTTCTAGCCGGTCCAACTGGTTCTGACCGGTTCAACCGGTCAGACCGGTTTACTAATCAAACCGGACCAGACCAAAGACCGGTTCCCGGTTCGACCGGCCGGTCCGGTTTGGCTTTTTATACTCTGAAAAAAACACATTATTTCTATTAAAAAAACAACTCGTTAAAAGAGTTTCTATATGATTAGACTCAATAAATTAAATTAAACTCCCAAGTCACATCCGACCTAATAGTACCATATATTTTTTATAAAGATTAAATTCCATAAATGGATGTGTCAAAAAATAGAGAAAAAAAGCAGTTATGATTCTTGTGATATATATATATATATATATATATATTCGATACTCTTCAAATGTGATTTTGTTTTGTGCTCAAGTTTTGTAAGCAGCAAAAAATAATGGTGAAAGAGCCCCTTCTCATTCAGGAATCGACATATATGGCACATATTATTAAATATTCGATGATTCATATATAAAATTACGATTAAAAAGATCCTTCATCTCCCATCCTTAGAGTAAATAGCCACGTAACTAATTGGTAAATTTATAAATAAGGTAGTTATTTATAATAAATATATTTATTTTCCTGAAATACTCTTTTTAATCATGTAAATTATAAAAACTCTTGGTAGAAACCCTTTATTATATGCAATCAATGAAAACATTATAAAAAATTATTCCTTCAATCCTTAATATAAGATATATTTGGGAAGTTTGTCTTGGTTTTAAATATAAGACATGATTTTAATATTTTTCAATCATTTCTTAATTTACCTCTATTGATGCTCCCTCAACCATGGTTAAAGAGGAGAGGAAAGAAGGGAATTAAGAGATATGACTAGTGTGTTTTAAGAAATACACGTTATATTAACTAACTTAACTAATTTCTTTAATTTAATCAAATCAAGTAAATATATCTTATATCAAAGATCATATAGAGTATAAATTTGGAAAACATAAAATGGATTGATGTTGAATATTTAGGGAAAAAAGTTAACCTTTTTTCTAATTACTATATTTAGAATCAGAGAGGGTACATCATTAAATTAGGGGAATTGCTATTTGGCCTTAATAAAGAGATTTAATCACCCAAAAATCCAATAATAACTTATAAACTTGCAATGACATGTGTCAAATAACAACAAATTTATACGTCCACTTATCATTATCATTAGGACGTTTCATTTTTAAATCCTTGTCGGGACCTTAAAGTAAGTCTCGTTGAAGTATCTTGAACCCTTTGAAACCAATAGACCAATAAAGATGGGCACTTGTGGTTGAAACTTGAAGAAATGGGCAAATTATTGACATTTTGTATGATGTGGGAGAATATGCACAAAAGGAGAGAAAATCACAGAGAGAATCATCATTCACTTGCACGCCCAAGTTGCCACCACTATCCTATCTTCATTTTTTCATCAATTTCAAACCTTAATAATAATTCCTTCATTATCTTCATCACCCCTAACCCACTTTATTTGAATTTTATATATATATATATATATATATATATATATATTGGTCTCAGAAGTCTTGTGTTTTCATTCGATTTCAGATTTTCGCATATTAATTTCTTCATTTCATATCTGAAGAAGACGTACGACACTTGGACTCATCTTCTCATGCTAGTTTTTCTCAAGACAAAACAATTTCATTAATTAAATTCACTTACGCGGCTACGCCTCCATATATATATAATTAATGTCGACGATGTTATTATATTCATGTATCATGAAGGCCTGCATTAATATCCCAAATTTCAGATCTTCTTCGCAACAATTATGCTTTGTTAAAATATTCCCATGAAAACTTGTTCCAAGAGAAATCTTAGCACTGATTGTTCACCTAACAAGAGATTAAATATTGATGAATATGTCATCTTTTTTTATCTTTCTATTTGTTGTAAAACTCATAACATATTGGCAACTGAATCTTATAATATAGGTTAAATGCATTTGAATTTCCAACCTCTGATTAAAAACTGCTCCCTCCGGTCCTAATTATAAGATAAAATTGATTTTTTTGGAGAAATTAAGGAAGCCAATTAAATCACTTTAGAGTATTTATATTTTTAGTATCTTTAGATTATATATCAGTTTATTAGTCAAATTAATTAGTTTGAAGAAAAAAATAAAAATAAAAATATTCTAAAATGATTTAATTGACTTCCTTAATTTCTCCAAAAAAAATCAACTTTATCTTATAATTAGGATCGGAGGGAGTAATAAAATGAGTGTGAGTATTAAGTCCAAAACACCAAATCATACCATCTACAAAGCAATGAAATTATATATAAATTTATCTTCACTTTGTATATGTGGATTTTTCATAATACCATGTACAGCTATTTTTATGATTACTCTATAATTACTAATAATTATGAAATACAAATCGTTCAATATACGGCTATTACTTGTCCTTCGAGCTGCTTGTTGAAGACGCCGTTGAAGCCTATTCAGTTACGGTTTACCTAATTGGAAAAATATATTTATCAAATATTTTATACTAGAACATAATTAATTAGGTTAAAGAGTCCGCGATTTGGCAACCTAATATAACGACAGGATCAAAAAGAAATTAAGTTCTCAAGTTATAAAGGGGAAAAATATATATATCTGAAAAGTTCTCAGCAAATTCTTTTATTCATTTTTTGCGTAATCATCGTTCTCCCACCTAAGGGTGTTCAATAAATTCCCGTCCCGGTCTTCCCGTCCCGATCCCGAGTATATCGGGACGGGAAAATCCCGTCCCGAAATTTTCGGGACGGGAAAAATTCGGGATCGGGAATGACATTTCCCGATCCCGAATTTTTCCCGATCCCGAAATGGTAGACCTTTTTTTTTTTTTTTTTTGCTTTTAGTTGTTTAGGCACACACTGAAGCATTTCGGCCCAGGCACACACTGAAACATTTCGGCCCAGGCACACACTGAAGCATTTCGGCCCAGGCACTCATCACTCATCATCTTCAAAAAAAAAAAGGTCATCACTCATCAGACACACACATTCGGACTCATCGGTCATCACTCTCGGCTCTCGCTCTTTCAGTCCCAGACTCCTAGTCTCGCTCTCGCGCTCGTCTCAACCACAAATCGACAGTCATCACTGTCGCTCTCTCAGTCTTGCTCTCGCACTCAAGTCTCGACCACAAATCGACAGTTATCACTCTCGCTCTCTCCATCGCACGGTCCCACATTCGAACCGCTTCCGTCGTCGGCGTCCTCGTTCTCCCTGACGGTCGACGGAGACGGACATCCGAATCCCATTCCCGGTTGCTTATCGCCTCGCTGCTTGACGAACGACGGTGTTGCCCTGCTCTGGTCGGCCTTCCCCTGTCTGCATCTCTTCTCCAAATCCCTAGCTTCCAGATCTCATCGTCAAGCTCAGTAAGGTATCTAATTGCCATTGGTGTTGCCTGCACTCAAGCTCTGTATTGTGTCTAATTGCTATGTTCGGTTTTCATATGAATTCACTGATGTTGCCTGCATTCACTGATGTAAAGCACAAATTTATGGTATTGAATTCATTGATGTTGCATGCATTCACTGATGAAGAGAAAGCACATACTGGTCCAAAATCCTGTTTTTCTCCTTTCTCGGTTTTTGTTTACCAGTTAGAATTGAAAATCTGACTGTGAAAGGGGAAAAAATTAATAGGACATTAATAGCCGGCCATTAGAAAAACAAACACGATTTATCAGAAAATCTTTAGGAATTCGGGAAATTCCCGATCCCGAGCTCAGGAATTCCCGTCCCGTCGGGACGGGAAATTTTCAAGATCGGGATCGGGATCGGGAATGAAATTAATTCCCGAATACTTTTCGGGATCGGGATCGGGAATGGGATTTCCCGATCCTGATCCTTATCCCGAACACCCCTACTCCCACCACCCTACTAAGTACCGACCTTGGCCGTCTACGTTGCTGTTGTTGTTTAATACAAAAATTTAAAATAAAACATAAAATAATTTCGTCCGTTTTTCTATATAAAATCATCATCATCAAGTAACTGCTCCCACTTCTCCTTCTGTATTGCTCTGCTTTTTTCCTCTCTGAAACAGAGTATGGCAATGGCGGCTTCACTCTTCCTATCACTCTTCTTCTTTATTTTCTGTTTTTCTGCTTCTTCAGGTTACCTTTACATTCTCTTTGATAAATTTGATTTCACAGAGTATGTTCAACGTTTGCTTATTTCTGTATTTACTTGATTGCTTCGTTCCCCTGTTCTTGCAGGATCGGGTTCAATCGGAATTAACTATGGAATGGTGGGCAACGACCTACCTCCGCCGTCCAAGGTGGTTCAGCTTCTCAAATCCAACGGTATCACCAGGGTCAAGCTTTACGACACTGACGCCGACGTCCTCACGGCTCTAGCCAACTCCGGCATCCCAGTCGTGGTGGCTCTCCCCAACGAGCTACTCTCCTCAGCCGCAGCTGACCAATCCTTCACCGACAAGTGGGTCCAAGCAAACATCTCCCAGTACCACCCGGCCACTCAGTTCGAAGCCATTGCCGTCGGGAATGAAGTTTTCGTCGACCCGAATAACACCACCAAATTTCTAGTTCCCGCCATGAAAAACGTCCAAGCTTCCCTAGCAAAACACAACCTCAACAACGTCAAAGTCTCATCGCCGGTCGCCCTCTCGGCGCTGCAATCTTCATTCCCACCGTCATCGGGAGCCTTCAAGTCGGAGCTGATCGAACCGGCGATAAAACCCATGCTAGATTTTCTCCGACAAACCGGGTCCGACCTCATGGTGAACGCTTACCCGTTTTTCGCTTACGAAGCAGACTCCAAGACAGTCTCGTTGGACTACGCTCTGTTCAAACAGAACCCGGGTGTCGTGGATTCGGGTAACGGGTTGCAATATATGAGCCTCCTGGAGGCCGAAATCGACGCCGTTTATGCCGCCATGTCAGCTCTCAAATACGACGACGTAAAGATAGTTGTGTCGGAAACCGGTTGGCCCTCTAAGGGAGATTCCAACGAGATCGGAGCTGGAATGGACAATGCGGCGTCGTATAACGGGAACTTGGTCAACCGGGTGTTGACTGGAAGTGGGACCCCTCTGAGGAAGAACAACCCACTCAACGTCTTCTTGTTCTCTTTGTTCAACGAGAACCAGAAACCAGGTCCGACGTCGGAGAGGAACTACGGGCTGTTCTATCCCAGCGAGCAGAAGGTGTACGACGTTCCACTCACGGCGGCGGATGCTGCAAAGGCGCCGACTAATGTGAGCAAGAGTCAGACACCTGTGGCCGGACCTCCGGCACCGAGTTCTTCTAGCGGCCAAACGTGGTGTGTGGCGAACGGGAAATCTGCGACGGAGAAGTTGCAGGCGGCGCTAGATTATGCATGTGGAGAGGGAGGAGCTGATTGCCGTCCGATTCAGCAGGGTGCCACGTGTTACGATCCGAACACGTTGGAGGCGCATGCTTCGTACGCGTTTAACAGTTATTACCAGAAGATGTCACGCGGCAGCGGCACGTGCGATTTTGGCGGGACTGCGTACGTCGTCACTCAGCCACCCAGTAAGTTGAAACGACCATGTCATTTCTTTATTTAAATTAAAAATGAAGAATAATATAATAAGTATATAATAAAAAATTTATTTTTGGTTTGCAGAGTTTGGGAATTGCGAGTTTCCCACGGGATCCTGAAGAGAGCAAAACTGATGGAGTTGGAAGAAGTGATGCTTTGCTCGATCACTTACATTGTTGTTATTATCATTATTATTTTTTGCCAACACATTGTTATTATTATTTTGCTCATTGGAGTTATACATTGTTATTATTATTCAGTCATTGGAGTTACATATGGTGTGTTCGTATTTATTTATACGGACATTTGTTTATCTACGTAAATAATATATTTACTTTAGCATATGATTAGCTAATGTACTACCTCCGCTCACCTGGTTAACCTTTTTTTTTTAATTAAGGAAGTTAAATAAGTTATTTAATTATATGATATGTTGTATATAATTAAATTATATATCAGTTTATAAATCAAATAAATTATTTTAGAGAAAAAAATATAAATATAAATACTTAAAAATAATTTAATTAGCTTTCTTAATTTCCCAAAAAAATTTAACTGGATCTTATATTAAAAACCAAATGTGTTATTACATTTTGCATTATATATACTCCCTCCTATCCACCATGTAGGATACTTTTAGAAAGAAGATATGATTCAGATTATAAATCACTTTCAATTTAATTAATATTCTTTTTTCTAACTCATGTGATTAATACTCATAGTCTAACTTTACTCAATCATTATATCCCACATCTCTCTCTAAAATAGCAGTGGCAATGCAGTTGGACACAATAATAAAAATGAGAAAAATTTATATTTTAGAACATATTGAATCACTTATCCATTATTTCTTATTTTCCATTATATATTGTAAGTGATATACTGTATTAGGAGGGAGGGAGCGTGTGTGTGTACATATATATATATATATATATATACATATTTGAGGAGAGACGTCCAGACAAGGGGAAAGGGACGCATTTACAGCTATATGTACCGAATCCAACTGACAGCACAAGCATAGTTGGATCAGGGATGGACGGCTTCGTCGGTTGTTTTGCTCCTTCTCGTCGTTGGGAGCTTAGAAGAAACGATGCCGTTTTGCATAGTTGGATCAGGGATGGACAGCTTCGTCTGTTGTTTTGCTCCTTCTCCTCCTTGGGAGCTTAGAAGAAACGATGCCGTTTTGCGGGCAATGGGCGTGATTCCCAGGGTGGGGGAAGTACTTTTTTTCGTAATTGTGTTGTGGGTGAAATTGGGGGGCAAGCGAGTCTGAGTTGTTCCCTGAGTGGTCTTTACGATTTGGGCTTGAGTTCATGTAACTAGGCCCAATAAGTCCTTTTGACAGGCCGCGGGACAAAAATGAAAAATGTAAGTGTAATTTAAAGTTCATAGTTAGCATGGGTGTAACAGAAAAGATTACAAGAATTTGAGGAGTATCCTGTATATATAGATTGTCTGGAGGCTATTAGTTTACTATCCAGGGGTTCGGATACTAATCACCCCATTTAAAGAGGTTATTGATAATGTCAGGCTTTGGATGTCTAAGAATTGACAAGTCATTATCACTCATGTTCCTAGAGATCAAGACATTTTAGCTGATCATCTGGCTAGTTTAGCACATTGTACATCAGGGAACTTTGTTATTCTTGATCATCCATCACCTTTCAATCGGGAGGCGGTTGTTGATCAAGGATAGGCTTTTGAGCTTGTTTTGTTTTAGGTTTTCATAAACCTGCTCTTGTATTTCTCCTTTAGCGAGTTAATGTATTTCAATTTTCATTCAAAAAAAGATTAATTCCTTACAATGTGGTGAATAAAAGTTCTAATCTCTGGTGGGGGAGATACCCATGTTTAGTGTCTGGTCGTGCCTCGAATAGGATTCCCTCTAATAGAAGGAAGCAAAATGAGAATTGACCGAAAAAAAACTGAAAGCAAATTGAGCAAAAGGGGAAAAGAAAAACACTACGGGCCTGTTTGGTTGGAGAGGAGGGGATGGGAGGGGATGAAAAATGACCCCCTCCCCTTGTTTGGTATAAAAAGTAGGAGGGAAGGGGCCTAAAAAAGGGGCTCCAAATCCCTCTCACTCCCTCAAATTGGTTCCCTCCAAATTGGGGGGTTTTGGAGGGAGCCAAAAATTTGGGACTATTTTACCCTCATAATCTTTTCATATTTTCAATTATACCTTTGAGTCCAAAATAAAAATTATCATTGTCTTTGATGTAGAACCCGACCTGCGAGACGGGATGACTGATTTTCTGCTGTTGCTTCGACGTTAATTAGAAAGATTTTCTGTTGTTGCTTCGACATTAGTTATAGCCTTATTTTTATAAGTATCAAGTATAAGCTTTTTTTGGCCAAGAAAAAAAAAGTATAAGCTTTGATTGAAAACTAACGATTATTAATCTTGGGTTGATCCTGACTCGTAAAGCCCATCAAAAAGAGAAACGTTCTTCCGAGGACCAAAGGCGAAGTTCATTACGCGGTTTTTTACGTCTTTGAAGATTCCAACGATACAAAACAGACATGGAAGCATTGATAGAGGAGACTCCTTAAGATTGAACTTTCATGTACATGATAATTGCTGGAATATTCATATGACGAGAAATTAAATTTGGGGAATTGAAAATTATTTCCATTTTATACCTTCATCCTATTTTTTATAAATTATATAATTTATATTGAGGTGTAAATTAATTTAAATAATTTATATAAGGAAAAATATATAAACTAATGTTTAAGGATAAAATGGTAAATTAGATATTATCTCCCCTCCCCTCTTAAACCAAACAAAATATCACTAAAAAACCTTTCCCTTCCTCCCCCTCCACCTAAACCAAACAAAGTGATCCTCCATCCTCCCTTTCCATCCCCTCCCATCCATCCCTTCCCATTCCATCCCCTTCCTTTAAACCAAACAGGCCCTACGAGTTGGGTCTAGTGAAAAGGGCTAAACCCTCAAAATGTGGTAAACCAAAATTTAAATGCTCACTGAAAGAAGTGTCTAGTGTTCAATAATATTTTGGATAAGATTTCTTAAAAAATGATGATACATGTATCTAACAAAAAATGAAAAAATAATTTAAAATACTTTTAATCTCCATAGTAGCGAGGATTTTTTTTCTCTCGTCATCTATGTTTTTGTGGGTTATATTTTTTATTAAATGTACACTTTTGATTTAATTGAATTCTGATTTTGGTTGCCATGCTTTATGGCATTAGCTAAAGTTAATGTCGTTAAACTCGTGTTAAGTCCTTTGGAAACTATAGAACTAAAAATCATGATTTGTGATTACAGAATTAAAATCAAAATTCAATCAAATGAGTATACGAATACGATAGAAATGGGTAAATACAAAGTTTATTGCCCAAAAATACATAAAAATCTATTTCCTTAAGTGGATATTGCTCATCTTGAGCAAGTTTAACTCTTTTTTTAGTAGTGAACAACACTTTTTCAATTATGTACAGATATCTTCTCTTTTTCATTTAGTTAAAGATAGGTTGTACCCAGGTTTTTAAAAAGAGGGAAAATCATATTAAGGTCCCAATTAAAAAAAATAATATTAAAAAAATCTCATAACTTGTTAATGACAAATGAAAGAATAACTATTGATAAGTGGATAAGTTATTATTAACAATTTTTTAAACTTTTTTTAATATTATTATTTTTTAATTAGAACCTTGATACCATTTTCCCTTAAACAAATTTAAGACACATTTGCACAATAAGTGTTCCAACATGGAGTTTTTCAGCACATTTCCTAGAAAAAAAGAGCGGTGCATGAATAAAAAGAATAAAGGAAAATTTGATTAAAGGAAAAAATAAGATGAGTGCGAGTGTCGTGAAGCTATTTCTTCCGGTCCTGAAGACACCAGCTAATTGAAAAGTTTGTTTTAATATTAAATATCAGAACTCAATTCAATTTGACACATCCTAAGTAAGATTGTCAAACTCATGAGTTTAAACAAACTCATAATAATGATGTAAATTCGTATCGTAAACTCGAATCGTAAACTTATAAGAGTTTAGTTTTACCATTAAATAGATATTATTAGTATATAATTAAATAATTAAAATATAAAAAGTTGACAACAATTTGATTTAAATATATTTTAAATTCAAATAATTGAAATTAAGTCTATCAACATTCATAATTTATCATATTTAACAAAGAAATTTGTATGAAATTTATATATAAAGCCGTTGAGCATAATCAAATTGAAAAAGTTAACATGAGTTTAAGGGTGCGTTAACATAGTTTTGTAAGCTAGAAACGTAAAAACGGTAAACTCGGTGTATAAACTCATAAATTTAACCGAGTTTACAATAATCACGAGTTTACCAATGACTCGACTCGATTTTATGAGTTAGAAACGTAAAAACGATAAACTCGGAGAGTCAACTCGTGAGTTTGACAACAATGATCCTAAGCTTATATTCTCAAATTGGACCTATTTTATTATTTCTCTAATTTGTTTATAAGTAATTTTCTCTCTCTTTAAGTTTATCATTTTTATAAGTAATTTTCTTGTTGTGTCTTAAAATTTAAACTATTTTTTTATTTTTTACCCCTATTAGATATACATCTTTATATTAATTATCCCCCACTTATCATTAATTCTCTTTCATTTATTCATTTATTACACATTCTCTCTTATATATTATACTTATACTCTCTTATATTTATTACTCATTCTTTTTCCTATCATTTTTTCATAAATAAGGGTATATTTGAGAGAAACATAATATTTTTTATATGTTTATTATTTTTAATTAATATTAATCACCAAATCATTTTACTTAGTAAAAAATAAAAATTATTTATAAAAAAGGGCAGTGGTAGTAAGCAGTTAGAGAACAAAAAAGAGAGGAGAGATAGGGGAAGCACCGGGGCGTAATAATAGGCATGTTTGTTTGGGCGTTACGATTACTTACAAGTTGTTTTTATATAAATTGAGACACAATTTCTCTCACATACTTACTTCATATACCGTAAATCACTATTAAAAAGCTACTTATAAGTAATCGAATCGTTAAAACAACCATACCTAATGAAAGGGGCCCAAAAGCAGAAGGCGTGAGAATTTTTGAGTTCGTCTGGGTGACAAAATGATTTTGGAGAGAGAAAGAGAGTCGGTGGAATGTTTCCCGCGTTGATTAGACCCCAGCACAAAAGAAAGTGACTCCGAACAAACCAAAAAATAATAATAAGGATGGAAATGGAAAAGCGTGTTCTTAAGGTGATCGTTTCCTTATTTTCCTTCATGTTTCCTCTTTGGTGAATTTGTGATGCCTTTGCCGAGAGACGTGTTTTAACCTTTTTATATTATTAGTATTCTTTTCTGTCCTAAATATAAGATAAAATTAATGTTCTTAGAATATTAAGATAACTAATTAAATTACTTTAAAATATTTATATTTTTCATCATTTTCTCCAAACTATTTTGTTTAATTTGTAAATTGATATATAATTTAAAGATACATAATATAATATGATTAAATAATTTCTTTAATTTTTTTTAAAAAAATCAACTATGTCTTATATTTAAAACCGGAAAGAATATTACTTTATTGTATTGTTGTTGCCTGATACTTATAACTCTATATTATATTTAAGATAAAAAAAGATATTATTTTATTATATTGTTGTTGTCTGATATTAAATGCCATGCTGCCAAACAACAAAGCTTTCTTTTGAACAAAAAAATAAAACAACAAAGCTTGGGAGTTAGGAGAGCCACACCATATGGAGAAGAAAAAATCACATTGATCCTTTTTTTTTCATATATATCATTATTCGGTGTATGAATCCCCCAATACAAATATTTTATCGAATCCAATACAAATATTTTATCTGAGACTCAAATTTAAGATCAAGAAGAATATAGGAGAGAGTTTATATCACTAAACCAACTCTATACTGGTCACGTTAATTCTTAAATGAATGTTTGGATTCATGTTCCTACCAATGGGCTCCACATAGCAGCTAGTAAAAAGGGTCAGCTCAGCCCTTCACGGGCCTGGGCCCAAAAGGGGCGGGCTAAAGCAAAAAAATTATTTTTTGAGGCCCGACCCTTGAACATAAGAGCCATCCCTATCAGGCCGAAGCTATTTTAACAACATTGTACTATTTTTCATCTTTTTTTAAAGAAATAAAATTACAATAATGAAAGTCCTAATTTAACACATAAATATTGTCAAAATTAAGATATAAAAGGTACACATCATGCAACTAACAAACACAGTCACTAAGTCATAATAAAATGTAAAATATTGTCCACATATTACAATTACAAATAATTAATGAGAAAACTCAACAAAATTAAAAATACTTCTTATAAGTAGTCAACAAAATAAACAACACAAGATATGAACAAGACAATCACTAGAAAGTAAGTCAAAAAAATAAAAAAATTAGTAAGAATGCTTATGAAATAAGCTATTATCCAAAAGTTAATTCAAACGTGCACTAAATTTTTTATTTGTAGGTACTTAACCCAAGATGTTTTTATGAAACTTAATTCTAAAAAAGATAATTACAACTAAATATTTGCAACACCATTAATAAAGTATAAAAAAAATCAATAATATTATTATCATAAAAATAATTTTAAAAAATAAAAAAACACATACGATCCTAAAAGGGTCGGTCTTTTCAAGTCCATTTTACTTTTGAGGCAACAATTTTAAGACCAACCCTTATCAATTCAGGACGGCCATTTTTCCCAACTTTAGCTCCTTATTACATCATAAAATGAAATTTGGTGCTTTCACAGTCACACTGTGCAGGGAGGAAGTAATGACTAGGAGAAAAGACAAAAATACTCCAAAGGAACCAATATTTTGATGTTTACAAAAGCATTAAAGGGGAAAATAAATAATAAAATTGAGGGAAATTTTGGAAAAGTCCCACATTAAAAATATAATTGGGAAGAATGAACTGATAAATTTTTATATGCAGAGTATCCAACAAATTTATGTCATTTTCAGCAAAGTACCTTTTCAGGAAAGGTAAAATTGATAATAAATGCTTATTGAAACTATCAAAATTTCTTGTAAAAAAGGACAAAAAATACCTTCTAGAGTTGAAAATGTCTAATATTAAACATCAAAAGCAGTACTCTCTCATTAATTAATAAATCATCTTTGTTAATTTTTTAAGAGAAAAATATGTAAAAAGCCTCTGTCTAAAAACTTTATTAATCAAAAGGATTTTATATGTTTTTATAAAATGAAAAACCAGTGCCATACAAAAAGTATTAATACTTAAATTTAAATCCTTCTAATGAAGGGGCGAAAAAATTCACATTGTTTAAACATCCAAAGTTTTAATATAGTGTTGGATACACTTTTGATAAATTAATATAGGTATTTTTACCTCTTCACTCTTCAAATAAATTCAGTTAAATTTTATGAAAAAAATAGCAATATAACTTTGTTTCTTATAATATAAGTCACCTATTTTTATTTTAAATATTTCTTGGAAATTTTTAGCTATGTTCTTATATTAAAGAGAAGAGAAACAAAATTATATTGTTAAATATTTTTCACAAAAAAAGAGTTAAAAAGTTAGGGGTAAAAAATCTTGGGGGGAAAAAGGGAAAATTTCAGAAAAATATAATTAAAAATGGGAAAAGACATATTAGTGTTGTATATTCATCAAATCCTAAGTCAAAACTGAAGTAGGAATCTGAGATTTCCAATTCTGACCAAAATACCCTTAATTCAGTTCACAAGTTTCAGAGATTAATAACAACATCTGTATCTATATTAACAATATCAGATTTTACATTAACGACTTTATTTTCATGTTTTTCAACTTCGTATCTCAAAATCCAAGAATAATTTTGAGGGTACAAGTTACAAGGGTCAATAACAATATATGTATATATATTAACAATATCATATTTTACATTAATGACTTTATTTTCATGTTTCACAACTTTATATTCCAAAAACTAGGAATAATTTTGAAAGTACAAGTTTTATAGGTTAATAACAACATCTGTATCCATATTAATAATATTATATTTTACATTAATGACTTTACTTTCATGTTTCACAACTGAACTAAGGGCAATTTAGTTATTTGATCAGAATTAAAAATCCCATATTCCTACTTTAGTTTTAATCTAAGATTTTATAAATTCACAACACAAAATTGTTTTTCCCATTTTTAAATTTTATTTTTCTGATTTTTTTTTTTTTTTTTAAAAGGTTGGGGTGATATGTGTTGGTTGGGAAACTGCAAAGGAAAGAAAAAAGCGCTGGGTATAAAAAAATGAGGGGGGAAAAAACAAACCGGGAAAGGGAAGAGAAGGGATCGCACACGTCATCCCCGTTAAACTCATGCTTGCAGTCTCCTTTCATCGCCGACGTCATTTTCATCAACGGCGAAGTATAGTTGTGATCTCTCTCTCACTGCTTTTTTTTTTTTTTTTCCTTTGGATAGAAAAGGCAAGCTATTGCTTGAGTACAATAAGGAGGTTTGAAACTCCTTAGGAACCAAGTTTGCTATCTAGCGAACACCTATCAGTGATCTCTCTCTATCTCTCATCACTCACCAGTGACCACATTGAAGCTGCAAGAGCTGTGCCAACGGCGATCATGGAACTGGCCGGACCATCGGACGGCCAAAGAAGGACCCAATCACAGTCCTCGCTTTAGTGCTAACATCACCATTAATGGGGTTGAATTTCACCCAATGCCCAAATCACTTTCTCTCTCTGTTCCTCATTCTTCTCTGAGACAGCCTTCGTTTCCGCCGCCGTCTCCGTCTCTTCCTAGCCTTCAGCTCCGACATCCACTGGTTCGTATATTATTTCTTTTTTTTAGTAAAAAAAAACCCATCTTTTGCAATTTCCCGTTTGAGCCTGGGACCGATTGCCTGTTAGCTTTGCGGGAGATGTTTTATGAAGAACGATACGATTAAAAATCTATTCTTTTTGGCTAAGTTGTCCCTAACCTTTGGATAATAGCCCTTCACTTGAAAAAAAAAAAATGTGAACTTAAGAAACAAGGTTCGATCGATGGATAAGTGATAGTTTTTGATTTTAGTGGTTTTTATTTCCTATCTCATCCATATGAAAGTGTAAATGTAAGATTTTTTTTTTTAATTAAGGAAATTAATTAAATTACTTTAGAGTATTTATAATCCGATATATAATCTAAGAAAACAACATATTATATAATTAAATAACTTATTTAGCTTCCTTAAACTCTAAAAAAATATCAACTCGGTCTTATAAGAGTTATAAGAGGGAGTATTTGATAGCAATGTTGAACATGAGATGGCTAGTAGCTGTATGATTAGATCTACTAGTGAAGCTTTCTTTCGATGGCAGTTTAGATCTGTGAGGTTCAAAAAAATCATAGGAAAACAAGTGAAGGAAGTTGATAATAATATAAAGTTTTTTTGGCTACTTTTCCTTTCTCTCTTACAACATGTTGTTCTTTATCTAATGAGAAATCACACTTGGTCTTGTGACTTTGACAGTGAGTTCTGTCATAGATGTGGAGCGTTTTTACAAGCGTCAGCTGCATAACTATGCTCAAAAGAGAAACCTGAGTCTGCCTATGTATTCTACCAAGCGAAAGGATCTTCCTCATGCCAATCGTTTCATGTCTAAAGTTACAATAGATTGACAAACTTTTGAGAGTCCTCAATTTTTTCCTACATTAAAGGATACTGAACATGCAGCTGTAGAGTTGTTCTGATGTCATTGACAAATCCTGGAGCTCAAGAGGCTAGTTTTGAATCACCTGTGGTCACTAGTATAACTTTATTCTTTAGCTTCTACAATTGCCATTTAGTGGTGCTTCTCTTACCCATATGATTGCCTTTAACTTTAAGGATGGTATGGGTTCATACAAGAACCTTTTATAAGAATTGGTTCAAAAGGAATGACCTTGTTTGCTTCCTTACAGCACTACCCAATCCGGTGAGGCTCATATGCCCACATTTGTTTCAAATGTTGAGATAGAAGGAGTGATTTATACTGGACAAGTAGCAAGGACAAAGAAACAGGCTAAGATGAGCACAACCAAGGTTGCTTACACAAAATTAAAAGAACACTAAGGTATTTTCTTTTTGTTGATATCATTGATCCTATGCCACTTTTAATACTTGTTTATCAGTTTGCAGTCACTTGTATCAATTTTTTCCCTAGGAAAAAATTGTTCATGACTAGTCAGTAAGAGAATTTATAGAAAAAAGCATTAGCTCAAGATGTTCCAACCCCTTTTGTATCCTGAAGGAAAACCCCTCTAAAAAAGCTATGATCTCAACTAAAAAGTAAAGTGTTTGAGTGAAGGATTTAACCTGGAGCTTAATACGCATCCAGAAACAATCTTTGGTATCAAGGATGCTTTCTTAGTTGTGAGCACTGTAATCTTACTCCAGCTTAGCTTTTTTTCTTTATTTATCGAGTCCTTAGCTTTCTATACACTTTTTTATCCCCCTAAATAATCTCCACAAGCTATTAGGACTATACTGTTGCTTGCTTTCTCTTTCAGGTAAGCTAAATCAGAGCTCATTGATTCAGCTCCCTGCTCATCGGGCAAAGGCTCCTGCATTGTCATCTCACAACTCGGAGTCAACTGATCTAACTCACCTCCAACACCTTGCCAATCCAAAATCTCCTATTGACTATAACATTAACACAGTGACTCAGAATGAACATGATGTGACTGCTGGCTGTGTTTCATCTACAATGAAGGTAGTTGACATTTTTTTTTAAACTGACATTTGTCAAGGGACATGTTTCTATTTCTTTTTTCTTTTCTTCGCCTCCTCCCCTAAAAACTGAAAAAGAAAATTAAATAAGTGAAGGATGCTTCCTTAATTTGGTTTTATCAGTATTCCTGCATATAGCAATCGCTTACGATGATTACTAAGCCACTGGGTGCTGGTGTTTACTATTGAGATCAATTGGATTTTGACTTGGTTTTATTCAGATTATGCTGCTTTGTCGTATATTCACATGGCTGATCAGCAATTAGCATATAAGCTTGTTGCTCAGTTGTGTTTCCTTTTGCTATGACAATAGAAGCTGGAGAGACTTGAAGAAGAGGAAGCATCAGAGAAAAGAAAGGGAAACTGGCAATCCTCAAGCATTTCTCTAAAAGGTATGTCCAAGTGATTGGTTGGTTCATCTAACACAAGGAGACTTGACCGTTTTAGCATAAATATTGCAAAATTCCGGTCAAGCATATTAGATTTGAAATTACAACCCCCAAGAGTCCTTTAATATCATCAATGCTCCACCCCTGAGCAGCTTCTTCTATTGTCTCAAGTGAGTTAGATGAGTTGACTCCGAGTTGTGAGATGACAATGCAGGAGCTTATGCTCGATGAGCAAGGGGATGAATCAATTAGCTCTGATTTAGTTTACCTTTGTGTTCTTTTAATTTTGTGTAAGCAACCTTGGCTACTCTTATCTCAGCCTGTTTCTTTGTGTTTGCTACTTGTCCAGTATAAATTACTCCTTCTATCTCAACATTTGAAACAAATGTGGCCATATGAGCCTCACCAGATTTGGTAGTGATGTAAGTAAGTAAACGAGGTCTTTCCTTTTGAACCAATTCTTGTAAAAGGTTCTTGTTTAAACCAACATCATATTCGAGCTCCAAGATTTGTCAGTGTCATTAGAACAACTTCTGCAGCTGCATGTTCAACATCCTTTAATGTAGGAAAATATTGAGGACTCTCAAAAGTTTGCACATCCATTACCAATGCAGTTGAGTCTTGTACTACTTCATAAAAGATTGAGATTGATAATCACATGAAATTCATCCTCTACCAACTCAAGCAAACTTGTTCAAAAGGAGATCAAGTTTAGCTCAGTTTATACACCTCATTAGATTTTCCTCATGTCTGATTTAGTACTTTTTTGTTAATATTTTTCCTTTTCATTCCTTTATAGTTTATACGCACACATGCACACTAAACTCATTATATAACCGCAATTAAGAACTAATCCCTTCCCTTTAGAGGCTTTTGCCTCTCATAAAGGGATTGACCTTTGATTCTCATCACCAAATAATGAGCATCAAATCTGATGTAGATGTGTTTTTTAAAAAATATATATATATTTTGATGGGTATAAAATAAAATGGAAATATAATATTTCAACCATTAGTTTTTCCCCCAAAAAAATAATTTTATTTCCTTAAAAAAGTAATCTGTTAAAAAGTCATGTTTTGAAAACTAGGCCAGATTGGTTGGTTTGTGTCAAAAATTGGTCAACCGGTGGTCCAATCGGTCCGATCCAGTAGTTGACCCTAGTTGATCGGCTTTTACGTGGTTTGACTGGTTTTTTTAGTTTTTTAATATTTTATTCAAAATTTCATATAAATAATCATGAAATCTTCACTTTCTGACCTGTCTAACCCCGGTTTGACTCTGATATGACCCATGATCTAATACCCCAACCGGTTCAGTGGTTGGTCCGGATTTCAGAACCTTGTTAAAAAATGCATATCTCACTGTACTGATGTACACAATGTGATGATGAGGAGTGACCTTAAATTCAGTTTTATACACATAGTCATGAATCGAACTACAGATAGCACTCTTTCTTTGTCATAAAGTAATAACGCAATTAGTTAGACAATATGGAATGTTGAGTCTTGAAGATGGGTTGTAAACTCCAAAAGCCTATCAGTTGTGCAAGGGGTTTGGTGTTTAGAGTAAAATATATCTATGATTACTCTATTTTATATAAATTACACAAACCTCTCTCCTACTATGAAAATTATATAGACCTCTCTTGAAATTAAAATGTATGTTACAAAAATCTTCCTTATATAACTGAAATTTCACTTTCATCCATCCAACCGTTAGTTGACTATTAAGTTTGACTATTAAACATTTGCTTTGACCAAAATGCCCCTCTTTCAATAAATGAATAAATATTTTTATTTTCCTAAAAAATAATTTTTTATACAAAATAAAATAATTCTAATACATATATGTTCAAATTTTCCAATATTTTATAAAATTTATTAATTTTTATCATATTATAAAATTTTAGATTTTTTATCATATTTATTGAAACTTATTTATTTAGTATTCTTTTAAATGACTAAAACTGTAACATCTCAAATTTTATTCACCCACAATTCCTTATATTAAAGGGAATAAAATGGTGAATTATGAAGCACATGAAATGACAAAATAATGCAATTAGTGGTCACACACAACATAATTATGTTTGGAACACAAATTGTTTAAGTTGGAATTTGCTGCTAGTGTGTTTTCCTGCACGGTAGTCTGGTTGTGTGATGGTTTTAGATAATCAAATATAAAATAAATGTGAAATTTTTCAGAATAAAAGTAGACATATCAAACTTTAATTTGATAGGTCATATAAGTTGTTTGGACCTATACACTGAGAATTATGTATTTTTGAAGTTAGCCAAGTGAAACTGGCAAGTTTCTATGGTAGTATCCAATAAATGGCAATTCTGGAATGTTGTGCGTTCAGTTGACTAAAGAAAATATTTTTTCTTAAAAATAGACTTAATAAAGGTCACTTAGCCTTTGGAACCACTGCAATTGGACATATATAAATAAATATATGAATTTTCAAAATTTGATGAAAATTCTGTCAGCTTTTAGACAAGGTGCGAAATTAACAAGGTAATAGTAAAAATGTATAGGTAAAATAGTCATTTAGCTAAATTAAATACACAACCCATATTTTCACCTTTTTCTTGTGTGTGGGATATCCAAACATGGAAGGGAGCTAGGGAATTAAACAGTTGGTCCAAATTAATCAAGGAAAAAGTAATATTGGCTAAGTAAATAAAGTTGGAAAAGTCAAAAGTTTAACATGTATTGAAATAGCAAATTAACATAATATTTCAAGGAAATGGATGATGATGTTTTAATGATCATTATTCCCTTCCCAAAGGCATATCTTGGTCAATTATTAAGAGTGGAGGAAAGAGAAAAAAAACTGAATGATTGAAATCCACCGAATGTCATCTTGGTAATTTTTACACAAACCAAGGGTAAATTGGGAAATTGACCAATTAACTCTTCTCCCTCTCTATTAATTCATGTAGCAGCCATACAAATAAAGGAAAAATCATGAAAAAATGAGAAAAAAGTTAGAGGAAAGAGAAAGGATGAATAGTGAAAGTTATTAAGCTCCGGAGCTGATTTTACCTCCGACTCGGGGCTTCCAGCGTCCGGAGTCTTCTCTAATGTTGTTTGACAAGCCATATTGTAGGGCTATCAAATAAAACTAGACTAACTATGCACTATAGTGATGCTAACCTAGGTTAATCTCTTTGAGGAGCCGATTATTTAGTCCATAGCTAATTATGTATTAATTAACAAATTAACCAAAGAGTATAATGAAATTAATTAACTATTCTAAACTAGGCTAAACTACATGTTTATAGGTTTTTCCAAGTTTAATGAGTGAAATGGAGTGATGTGAAATGTGAGCATGAGCTTCCTTTGTGAGTATGAGCTTCCTTGATGAGTGAATCCATTAGCTATCCTTGTTCCAATTTAATTGAGTTTAATTCCTTTGTTAAGTACTTAGGCTTGTGAGAAGAGACCTTCTCCAAACAATTCCTCTAATTAGCTAAACCCACCTAGACACCTAAGCTTGAGTTTAGTTCATTAGACTCATTTTAGTTGGCACCTAATATGCATTAAATTTTGCAAGAAGCTTTCTCTACACAAATTGACAATTGCTAGCAACCTAGCCAGCCAATTAAGAGCATCAAACACATGAATGATAGAACAAGGCTAACAAACATTCTATCAAATCATTAAAATATAAAATCCAATAAAAATTTCAATCTCTATATGCAACAATTGAAAACACTACTTAATACAATCACATATCATAATTCCTGTACACCCAGGTTTAACAATCTATAATCATACTAAATGAAACTAAAATTAAGGTAAAAGAAACTCCCTAGAAGCACAAAGAACTCCAGCTAGCTTCATCAATCACCAAGGATTAGCGAATTAGCCACTCATGACTACACGAACAGCTTCACCAAAGCTTGAAGAACGCTTGGCCAGGGCAACAATAAAGAGGATAAAATGGAGAAGAATAAGATGGAAGCTGTTGGTTTCAAAATGGAGATGGCGATGATTGGCGGTAGAGGTGGAGAATCCGGAAGTGGTTGAAGCTGAAAGAGATGGAGGTGGTATGCGTGCGTATCAGCTTGGTAAATGATGAGAAAAGATGCCCTTAAAAATCTGATTCCAGTGGCCTAAAACGCTGATTTCCGGATTTTAAGACTTAAATGTCATTTAAAAAATGTAGGTACTAAACTAACAATATCTTTGGGTACTAAAATATTATTTCTGGAATTCACTGACTGAACTGAAATTTCCAAAATTCGGCTGCTTAACCAAAATAACCTGAAATGAAATTCAAACTATTGTAATACCATGTATTTGGATAATCATGAAAAGAATGACATTTTTACCCCTTTTATCAACTAATTCATGCAATCACTTTTAATCCAAATTAGTCAAAATAAATGCATGTTTGACCAAAATAATATAATAAAATCCCCAAATAAAGTATTAAAAAATATGATAAAATAGGGATTCATCATTGTTCCTCTCATGGAGAGCAATATTTCTATGGTTGCGGATTTTCGATCAGAGGTGTTTGATTCCGTCTACTCAAAGGAGGTACTGTCGGAATAAAAAATAGATCACATATTCGAGTTCTGATAAGCGTATGCTTTGATTTGAACCAAATATTCTGTGATTTCATTGAGTAATTCTTGAGATACTTAAACCCTAAATTTTGGCCAGAGGGAGCTTTTTAGGGTTTGATGTTCATATGATGATGATTATGATATTAAAAGAGGTTTTATGATGATCTATGATGATTTTGGAAGTTTGTGTTTAAATCTACCTGAATTCGTTTTCTAAAGGTAGAGAACTTACAACGTATTTTTTATCAGTCAAACTTAATTCAAATGCTATGAAATTTTACAAGATTAAAGTAGACATCCTATGCTTTAATGTGATAGGTAATATAAGCCATTTGGACTAGTGGATTGAAAGTTATGAGTTTTCAAAGTTTGACCTTGATTCTGGAATGAAATATGTAACATTTTGAGTTTTACGAATTTCTGGGAAATGTGTGGCTGTAATTGGGACTCTGTGATATTTTTCATTGAAAAGGGACTTAAAGAGCCTTTTATAGAACCTACAACCAACCCATTTGAATTTTTGTAGAATTAATTATGAATTTCTAAAGTTTGGTCAGCAAAACTAGTAAATTGGGTTAACCTATGAATTTATGGCAATTGTGTTAAATTGTCATAAGTATTGGATCAAATATAAGAGACATGTCCTAAAGGCCCATGTAGTCCCATTAGACACTTATTTATCATGGCTCTAATGATATGATTATATATCTAAGGTCATGAGGTGACAAAGAAGAAGTAATCTCAAATGTTGGAGAAAAGGTATAAGAGGAGGACTCAATATAAGAGGAGATTAACTTACTTAACTTGCATATATTTGATGTGTTTGTTGTGTATTGATTTACAGTATTGCTTATCTTGATTATGTGAAGTATGTATCAATGAATGAAGCTCTGTTTCTATTTATACTATGGCCATAAATATATTGCATCAAACATTAAGCAAGCAGAAATGTCATTATGTAAACATGAGCCTATGTAAGGCAAGTATATCATCCACTAGCATTCATCTTGCATACATTATTAGTATGGTTTGCTATTGAGATTCCCCGAATCTTACCCTCTTCAACTAACCATTTAGACAAGTGAAAGCAGAGAAGAGAACAAAATGAGAGGTATGCAATGGTGGAATGAAGACAAGAAGATGTTTGCGTTTCATTGTAACGAGTTTAGATACCCTAGTAGACCTGTGCGACTACATTATTTATAATTATTATGTACAATCCCTATAGAAAATTTTTGTAATCAAGTATTTATTATCAGTATATCTATGCTATTCGTGTGTGTCCATCGAACTACGCACAAACACTCTGACAAATGTGGAAATAAGATAATGGTCTTACATGTTTTGCATGCCTTTTTATGCAACGGACGGCTCTATGGGCCCACCCCCTTCATACGACAACGACAACAGTCCGGACCAACTGCCACCTGTACCACGGTGGCTACCAAGGAGCTCTTAAAGCATGACTTATCCTCAGGTCATGGCCTTGAGTCCTTGGGGAGGAGATTTAAATCCTCTAGAAGAGGGGGCAGTTACTGGCCTTCAAGCGAAGAAGTGTGGGCCCATGGAGCCGTCCGTTACAAAAAAACATATTTCTTTCTTTGTTTTCCACAACACCATGATTGAAAACATATTTGAAAGGCATATTTTTATTCACCATATGTTATTAATAATGTAAATTTGAGATTTTATATAACTTATATTAATTTTAAATTTTTTAAATACATATTGTTGCAAAAAATTTTTATAAACATGTTTATTTAAGTATACATCTAGTAAAGAATTAATCATATTGTTAATTAAGTTTTCTATGTCTGCATTAATTAAATTAATTAAGCCTTTATCTCCATATGAAAATAAATTTAACAGATAAACATTTGCAAAAATAAAAAATGAAGAAAAAGAAAAAACTCTTAAATTAATTAAATAATTTTAGCCAAAATTAGGGAATTAGTAATGATGAAGGGTAAATTAGTAAATAAAATTTATTTTAATATAAATTTCAATTAAAAAATAAAAGTCCTTAATGAAGTTAACAGTATGGACTTAACTATATATTTTCAAAATAGAGAAAAGGTCTGTGTAATTAAGGTAAAAAGTAAAGGGAGTTAGAGTATTTTTCTTTTCCCGTTGACAGAGGAGGTTAGAGTATTTTATTCTTGTGTTTATCATTGTTCACTTCGGCTTTGTTTGGTTGGAAGTTTTAGTAAGTTAGGTTAGGTTGGGGATTAAAAATGGGTGTTTGGTTGGAAGGAGGGGAGGTGAGGAGAGGGATGTTTTTTTGTCTTCTAGTGGTCACCTAGCCTCAATTGTAAACCCTCCAAAATTGTGGTTTTTTCTAGGGGAGAGAATATTTGTGTCAAACTATGACTAAATTGCCTATGGCAATTATTCAAAATGCCACCACTGCCCTCACCAGTGAAAACCCATTGCTCGCACCATTTCCTTTTTTTCATCCTCTCTCCCGCTTGAAATCGCATTTTCCCTCTCCTGCTTCGCGCACTTTGCAGTTGGCTTTGGCACCTCCTTCCTTCAGTGGGTTGCTTCTTTCTCCGCCATGTACGATCCTTCTCACTCTTTTTACTCCCTTTATACTGCTTTCTGTTTCTTGCACACCATACTCAAGTATTATTCAGATTTGATATTTTTTTTGGTTGCCTCAGTCAAAACCTGTTCCATCATTTGAAGCCTTTATGCCTTTTATTATTAAATTATAGTTTCTGTCATCATCACTTGTGTTGCGCCCATTTACTTGTAAGATGCATAAAGAGTTTTTCATGTAGAATCAATCTTACTGTTGATGAGTTCTATATATTGCTGCTTGTCAAGTCTGAAATGCTTTTGGTATTGGGTTTTGTATTGGATATGTTCAACAATTGACAGGGGCAGGATCTTGTGGGTTAGAGTTATCCTTTTTTTTCCTCGATGAATGTTAGAGTTATCTTTATTTCTCTGCATTGATGTTATTACCGACTATGAGGGCCCAGACTTTAGACTTTTGCTCCATTATTGAATTGAATATGATGAACTAAAAGTCATTGTCTTAAAAAATTGCTATTTCAATTCTCATAGGAGAAAAAGTCCCTGTTGCTAAGATGGTAAATGGTGGACGCAATAAAGGCCAGATGATTATGATTTAGAAACCAATTTACTTTACAGTGTGAATGTTTGGCTGTCGCATCTTGGTTTCTTTCTATAATTGTTTCTTTCATTTAATTAATCCAATAAAAGCTGCTACCATGTTGTGTCCAGTTTGTAAGATTCATGCTAGTTGTCATTGTGATATGTCTCAAGTGGTCTAGTATTAACTGGGTGCATGTTGCCTTGGTGTGTTAGATGGAGTTAGCATTTCAAAACAATTTAGTCTTGCGTCGTCGATGGCTGGATTTGCATCACAAAGCTATAGCACTACTCACGTGTGTCTTTGTCTACCTAGTTATTCGAAGGAACCATAAAAGAAGAATAACTTATATAGCATGAGTTCAGAAAGGGAAAGAGTGTGTGAATAAATAATGAGTCAAATAAGTACTAATGAAAGGAGCCGCAAAATTATCTGTATGAGTCATAGAGCTTTCCTTACATTATGTGCTTTGCTAGAAAGAGAGTTGGGATTAAAAGCCACAAGATGGTCTACTGTGGAAGAACAAGTGGCAAAAACTCTTTACATATTATCCCATAGAGCAAAAAATTGTGTGGTCAATTTCTTCTTTAGACGATCTGGTGAGATAATTAGTCATCATCTTCATAATGTGTTAAGAGCTATCATTAAAGTTGGAGATAAGTTTGTTGTACAACCTGATGGGACAATAGTCCCTCCTGAAATTCATGCAAATGATAGGTTCTACCTCTTTTTTAAGGATTGTGTTGGTGCCATTGATGGAACACATATATGTGTGAAAGTACTAGTAAGGATGCTCCTCGATATCGTGGTAGGAATGACTTCCCCACGAAAAATGTGTTAGCAACTTGCTCACTTGATTTAAAATTCACGTATGTGCTCACTAGATGGGAAGGCACGGCATCTGATTCTAGGATTATTAAAAATGCATTGGCACAAGAAGATAAGCTCATAATTCCTTAAGGTAAATATTACCTTGTGGATGCTGGCTTCATGCTAACTAGTGGATTGATTACACCTTATAGAGGAGTCCGTTATCACTTGAAGGAATATTCAGAAAGAAATCCCCCCAAAACTATAAAGAACTATTCAATTTGAGGCATTCATCGCTATGTAATGCGATTGAAAGAACTTTTGGTGTTTTGAAAAAAAGATTTGACATTTTAGCCAATTAATATGAGCCTACGTACGGAGTAAAAGGTCAAACATTTATCATTGGAGTATGTTGCATTCTTCATAACTACTTGATGAGCGTTGACCCTAACAAAGATCTCATAGAAGAAGTAGATCGTGAACTTGCAACTCAATCTGAGTTTGCTGATAATAGTCGTGATCGACGAGGTGACAATGACGAGGCTGCTAGGGGACATGTAATTAGGGAGACTATAACAAATGAGATGTGGATAGATTATCAAAATAGGATAATGAGACATTGAAGTTTTTCCTATGATGAACTTGTTCCAAGTTTATTTCAATTTTAGTATGTCATGTGTTTTAGTATGCCATGGAGTCAAATAAGTTTGAAGTTGGAAGTTTGGATTTTTATGTATTCTCATTTCAAGGTTGGATCTTTATGTATTGTTATTTTAAGTTTGGATATTTATGTATTGTTATTTCAAGTTTTGATATTTATGTATTGTTATTTCAAATATGGATATTTACTTTTAATACTTTTTTCATAGTATGCCGCCAAAATCAACCAATCAGAAGCCATGTTTGAATTGGACAAAGGCTATGGATGACTACCTTGTTAATGCTTTCTGGGAACAATATAAATGTGGCAACAAGCTTAATGGATAATTCAATTGCACAGCATATGATAATATTGTGAAAGAGATGAGTGTCTTGCTTGAAATTGAATTGGACAAAGATAGAATTAAGAACAGGTGTAAAACATTGAAAAAAAAAATCTCTGAAGTTTTTGATATTTTTAAAAATGGATTGAGTGGGTTTGGTTGGAATGCATCATCACATACATGGAAGGCTGATGATGAAGTTTGAGACCAACTTATAGAGGTTAGTATTTTCCATTAATTATGTTACATTTCCTGAATTGCAATTCTGTTACATTTCCAATTTTGCTCTTCTGTTATTTCCAATTCTGCAATAGGGCCTATTATGTCCAGTTCTGTAATTCTCCAATATTTATACATAACTCTAGATTCTAACAACAGAATACATCTCACCATTTATTCAGCTACTTGTGTTTATTTGAAAATAATAATTTCTGGAAAATGGTTGCATTGGGAGTAGCTTTCTAAATGTGAGCATGTGGTAAGTAGCTTTCTCCCGTGCCTTGGGAGTTCATGATTTGATGTCATTATCAATTCCAATTCTTGCAAGAACCATTGTATAAGGATGAGACTCAATCTGACCCACTTACCACATGCTTACATTTAGGACCAAAAAGGTTATTTTTTTATATACTATAATCATATTTATTTAATTGTTCTAAAATATAGTAATTTATTACTAACAGCACCTGACATGCCTTCCTGTCCAACCCATCTCTGCATCTCATCAAATCCGATACCAATAAATTCCAACAAGCCTTACCCATAAGATTAAATCAAATCAATGTTGGTCAAACCGCTTCCCTCATTAGTCATACAAACTCTATCCCTATCTCAGATTCTTAATGGCCCTTCCTCATTGTTCTAACTCAATCATTTTATTATAGTAATTGTCCTTTCCTTTTAATTTTTTCCTGAATTGCATTAATTATGTTGTGTCCAGTTCTATAATTTTTCAATATTTATATATATTGCATACGAAATTCTGCAATAGGCCCTGTTGATGTCCAATTCTGAAACTCTGCAATAGGCCCTTATTGCTGTCCCATTCTGAAATTCTGCAATTAGCCCTGTTGTGTAGTTGTTGTGTATTTTCCATTTGCCTTCTGTGACAAGGAGAATTTCTCCAATTTGCACTTAAACCTTCTGTTACATTTTGAATTCTACAATAGCATTCTTTTTTTGAGTTCTGTGACAACCTTCTATGATTAATTCACTTAACCATTGTTTAAATTTTTCCTTTTGAAGTCCAAGCCACAAGCTGCAAATTAGAAAAATGTCCCTTACCCAAACTATGACAAAATGGTGCTTTTATATGGTAAAGATAGAGCTTCAGGGGAGGGCACCCATACACTTGGTGAGATGCGAAAGAGGCATCACACACTTAATGAGGCAAACTTATTTGATGTAGCCAACAACACTGATAATGTTAGTTCCCAACATGATATAAATGTAGACAACTTTGAAGCTCTTGATAACACCACTCAAGAAAACTCACCTGGAGTTGCAAGTGGTTCCTTAAGGAAGAAGCAAAAAGTGAATCGCAATAAAGAGAAAGATTCTAACTTGGCTGAGATTAAGGATGTCATGTATAAATTTGCACAGGCCATTAATGTTGGAAATCAAGCCATTATTGCTGGAAATGAAGTAATGAAAGAAGCAAATAAAATAGTTAGACAAAGAATGCAAATAGCTAGAGAAACATTGAGAAAACTTTCTCAATTGTCTAGGGAAGAAATCTGGAAACTGATTCAAGATTGTGGCTTCTCAACAACCACTGTCACCAAGATTTATAGAGTTCTTATGGGTGATGGTGACCTACTGAGGACATTTGTTGAATGTCCCCTTCTTGCTCGTAAGGACTTACTTATGGATATTATGAAGGACTTAAAGTGATTTAGTTTGCTAACCATTTGTAGAGTTTTGATGTTAGCAATATAGTTTGATAACCTTTTAAAGACTAGTTCACCATATGTATATTTTGACTGAATTAGCAACATAAGATTGTACAAGAATTAATCACTGTCCTACAATTTGCTGATTTGGTGCCTTTTGTAGATTCTGTTTGGGCGTTATGAAAACAGTTCAAGCCCATTAAGTTTATTAACTCTATTATTTTGGGAAGTGTTGATGTGAGATCAATGATTTATGTTGGATCATTTATGAGAAACTAATGGATACTTGTAGTGTTTGCTTGTTTGTACTCAATGTTTTGTCTGCAGTGTACACTGTGCGTCATGTTTTCTAGTACCAAATAAGATGATACAATTTTCTGTTGACTATGCATCACTAGCCATACATTATTCAGAATGTTCTCTTTTGTTTATTTGTTTATTTGCATGTTTGGCCAAACAAATTCAAAATGGATAGTTGTTTTGATTATTTGTTTAAGTATATCTCCTGGATTCTATTATGAATTCTTTACTATGCATGATTTTTGTCTTGCTATGATGAAAGAATAGGGGTTTTGTTGGCCAAAAGTTCATGTTCCTTTTTTGTTATATTTTTTTTTTGCAGAATGGAAGGTGCAAGAATGAGCCAAGTTTTGAAATTGAATTTTCTAGTATTTCTATTGATATTGCTGAAAGCAGAAGGCTTCTTGTACCAATAACTTATATTGAGAATGCAGTAGCGAAAGGAGTTGGTGAGAAACTGTTTCTGCGTCTTAATTAAACTTTACTAAAAGCCTTGTTGTCCATCTCCATGTTTACAATATTCAGTTATGTTAACGATGAAGTTGGGGATCTGATGATCCACATAATTAAACTTTATCATGGTGGCCCATTTTCTTTCCCTCTTTTTGAACTCTACTTTTGTTTTAAAAAAAAGCTTCAAGAGGAAATTGATTTTGCTTGACAATCTCTTTATGAGAGAATGAAAGGATTATGTAAGAATTTTCCGGAGTTGATTATTCTACCTATCTATAGTGCTCTTCTTAGTGAAATGCAATCTAGGATATTTGATCATGCGCCTCTTGGGAAGAGAAAAGTGGTTGTGGCAACTAATATTGCTGAGGCTTCTTTAACAATTGATGGGATTTTCTATATTATTGACCATGGATTTGCTAAGCAAAATGTATACAACCCAAAACAAGGATTTGATTCTTTGCTCGTAAAGGTTGAATCATGGAGGAAGCATAGAAGAAGAAGAATAAAATAAATCCAAAGTGGAGAACATTTTTGGGGATTGGATGAATCATTTATATTCTGTCTAAAATTTGTATTTTCATTTATCATTTCTACTACCATTAATTAATAGCTATTTTCACTGCATTAAATAATTATTTTCTCACTTTTTTTCTATAAAAAAGGATATTTTTTAAAAGTAAGTTATATTTTTTTTATATATTTATGGTGTGTAATTCATTTAAATCCAATTTTTTTTTATTATAACTCATCTTTTTATGTATTATAAAAAGAGAATAATATGTAAAAAGAAGTGTATATCATTGTTAGAATAATTATTTTATAAATAATTATTATTAATAAATACATTGTGAAAGAAGTGTATATAATTGTTAGAATAATTATTTTATAAATAATAATTTTACAAATACCTATTATTAATAAATACATTATAAAAAAAAGAAGGAAAATATGTAGAAGGGCATTTTTATCCACTTATAATTAACTCACCTAACCTAACCTAACCTCCTGAACCAAACAAGATACCAAACCTCAACTACCCTCTTCTTGAACCAAACAACATTATAACCTCCCCTAACCTAACTTAGGTTGAACCAAACAAAGCATTCACAACCATCACACTTATCTTGGAACATAAATGGGCCTCCGGCCCGGAATCCATAGTAGCTCAAGTTTTCTTTAAAATAACCAAAAAGAAGAAAATGCTTATTTCGTTTCCCGATGAAGGATGCTGGAAATTATTTAACTTCTCGAAAATATGTTATATCTTGTGGGGAAAATGAAGTGAATGAATTTAAAATAAAAATGGGCAAGATATTTATTGGTCGATTATATTTAAGTGCCTTACAAGTGAGGCATGTCCTCAACTTGATAATTGTTTTTTAAAATTATTATCCGATATCCGGTTTGGTGTTCGTGGCTACTACTTCTAACACAAGTATCTCCTATGTAATTTAAATTTGAGAGCCAAAGGGATTTAATGGAGCTTTATCCCACTGGATCAACTCTATGTTGGTTCCTCAAATTGATAATTTTTGTGATTAGCAATATTTTTTTTAAAAAAAAAGTCTGTACTTATGTGTAAATCAGTGTGAGGGAAGTTCTTTTTGTAATTGTCGGTGAAATGGAGCAAGCTGAGTTTGGGTTGTAGCCGATAGGTCTTTGCAATTTGGGCTTAGGTCCATATATTAGGCCCAATAAGTCTTTCTGACAGGCCGGGGTACAAAAATGCAAATCTAACTTCAAGGGGCCTGCTTCGTACTTGGAGATTTAGAGGGGAGGGAGGGAAATGTTTTATAAATAAGATTTTTTAAAAAATTGAAACAGAGAAGTTATAAAATGTTAATAGAAAGAATATATAAAATAAAAGAATAAAAAAATCAATTAAGATTTTTTAACCCTACCTCCTTAATTTTTTTAAGTCCAACTCAAAAAATGTTTTCTTCCCCTCACTTTCCCTCCGCTCCCCTCATCCTAAACAACTCCTAAAAATTTATAGCATGGTTGTCAAGCAAAAGGCACAATGAACAAAAGGAAAACACAAACCACCAGGGGTTGCATCTAGTGAAAGGAACTAATTCCTCATAATGTGGCGAACAAAATTCAAATCCTTATTAAGATATGTGCCAACATCTAGTGTCCAACAATACCTCAAATAAGATTACCTTCAATAGAATAACACCTATACCTAACCAAAAATTTAAAATAAAATTAAAATAATTTTAATCACCTTCTTAGTTGCAATGATTGTTCTCATAACCTATGTTTTTTAGGGCCATATTTGATCAAAACAATACTTTTGATTTAATCGAGTTTTGATTTTGGTTACCATACTTAAATGGCATTAGCTAAAGTTAACGATGTTACACTCATGTTAAGTTCTTATGAACTATAGAGCTTAAAACCACAATTTATAAATACATGACTAAAATCAAAAATAATAATATTAACCCTATCAAACAATATCTTATATATTGTATTTATAAATAATTTGATGCACATGAATACGGTAGAAATCAGGAATTGTTTAAATCCACCATTTCAAAGTTTATTGTCTAAAAATACTTAAGAATCTACGCCCTTGAGCGGGTACAACTCATCTTTGGCAGGTTTCACTCTTTTTTAACAAGTGAGTAGTATTTTTTTAGTTATGTACAAATTTCTTCCTTTTATCACATAATTAAATATAGATTGCACTCAAGTTCTTAAACAAATTGCAGACACACTTGGACTTTCAGCAATTGTTTTAGAAAAGAAGGAGTGCATAAATAGGAAGAATGAAGTAAAATTTGATTAAATCAGGAAAATATAGATGAGTGCGAGTGACATGAGGCTATTTCTTCCTCTCTTGAATATATAATCTACTTGAAAAGTTTGTTTTAATATTAATTATAAGACCTCAATCAATTTGACCCCTAAATTTATAAATTTTTTCAAAAATATCTCTACTCATTACATATATTAAAGAAATTATTATGAAAATAATAATTAAATGGGTAAATTTAAAAAAAAAAATCAACCAAATAAAAAGCTTCATTAGATTACCAACAAACCACCTTTTGCAGTTGCTTCATCCCGTCCTTAACATAAGATATATCTATTTAATTTGATTAGATTAAAGAAGTTAGTTAAGTCAATTCATATGACATATGTTTTCTAAAGTATCCTAATTGTTTTCTTTTATTTTCTCATTCCCTTCCTTCCTTGATTATTGTTGGAAGAGTTTTAATAAAGGTAAATTAGAAAAATATTAATAATATAAAATTTATGTCTTATATTTAAAACTAAAATCCTCTAAATATAACTTATAATAAAGACCGAAAGAAGTACTATATATTATCGGGGTAGAGAACAAAAAAAGGCAGAGATAGGGGAAGCAAATTGGGGGTAATGAAAGGGACCCAAGAGCAGGAGGGCGTGAGGGTTTTTGAATTGGGTTGGGTGGCAAAATGATTTTGGGGAGAGAAAGAGTCGGAGGAATCATGTTTCCCGCGTTAATTAGACCCCAGCACAAAAGAAAGCGAATCCAAACAAACAGAAAAATAAAAAAAGGAGGGAAATACTAAAGCGTGTTCCCAAGGTGATGCCTTGCCTTATTTTCTTTCATGTTTCCTCTTTTGTGAATTTGTGCTTCCATGTGCTTGCAATTTCTCTATTTTCTTACCCACACGTCTTTCAACCTTTTCAGCCATTATCACTTTTTTTTATCACCACAACAATAAATAACAACTTTAAGAATAAAATATTCTAACAATTCTCCAGTTTTATCTTAATTATATAAATATTTAGTCTATTTTAAAAACATATATTTAAATTTAAATTATTAATTCCGTTACTTAAGAATATTCTAAAAAGATGTTAAAAATATATTTTTAATTAATATATATATAATCAAAATATATTTTTTTAAATTTACCCTTAATACTGAATTCCTAATTTTGGGTAATTAACGGAATTAAGTGTGTATATTAAAAAGTTATCAAAAAAAGTAAATTCCTAATTTACTAAATTTTTAATTTACCCTTAATACTAAATTTCTAAAAATATAATTTTTTAATTAATATATGTAAGTAAATTTTTTTTAAATTTACCCTTAATACTAAATTCCTAATATTGGGTAATTAACGGAATTAAGTGTGTGTAAATAAAAAAAAAAGTAAATTCCTAATTTACCCTTAATACTAAATTTCTAATTTATTTGTAAATGAAGTATTTCACACGTCCAATAGTCTTTTATTTCTAAAGAACAAAATGCAAATCTTAGTGCTTGATAGAAATATATAGTGTGTGTTTGGTACCACTTTTTCTCCTAAATAAGCCCGTTTTTTGCTAAGAAAAAGCCCAACTAAAATGGGTTTTCTTTTTTGAGTGTTTGGAGGAGTTTTTTTAAGTTGGGTCACGTTTTTAAAAAGCTCCTTATTTAAAAAGCCCTATCTACCTACTTATCCCACCAGCTTTTTTTTTTTTGGTCAAAAACCAAGTTGTACCGTATGGACATTCCTGGTGGACTACTATTGTATCTTTTGTTCATTTTTGGTCAACCCCTACCCTTTTTTGTTTTCCTATATTTCAATCAAAAAAATGTCTATAAATAATTATGTAAAACGTTTAGGTTTATTTAAATGCTTGAATATGATTCGAAAAGGAGTTTTATTTCCCTTTTGAACAGGACGGAAAATTTTTCGGAATTCCTGATTCCGAATTTTCTTTTTTTAAAAAAAAAAATCTCTATATTAATTTTTTTGTTGAGTTTCTTTTAGTCCAGTACAAATATATAATTTGTCTAATATCATATTGTTATTGTTGGTATCGCATATATGATCTATCTAAAATTTGAAGAATATACAGATGATATATTACTGTTGGATATCGCATATATGATCTATCTAAAATTTGAAGAATATACAAATGCCCTTCAAGTTTTTATTTTTAAAAACGCACTTATAAAAATCGTTAATCTAAACACGTTTTGAGTTATGACAAATTACTTATTCAACCGTTCATCCAAACATAAATCACGTTACAAATATTGACTTATTTATTAAGTCATTTTTTAATAAACCCAAATTATATAAGTCATTTTTCCTACCATTATCCCAAACACACCCATAATTATCCACGGTGTGTGTGTGTGTGAAAAAGGTATTTATCCGCCACAGTGGGTTCTCTCTTTTGACAGCTTTCTCTTTGACTAGGATAATTACTAATCAGGTCAAATTTATATATATGTATATATTTAAATAAATATGATAAAAAAATATAAATTATACAATATTAAATCTATAAAAAAATTAATTTTCTGCTGTATAAAAATGTTTTGCCCATATATGTGTGTGTTTAAATAATTCTAATTTTAACAGGGGCATTTTGATTAAAGAAGTTCAAAAGTTAAACTAAACAGTTTATTCTTTGGGTAAATAAAATTTGTATAATATTTATTTTAATTTTAACTGAGGTTTATATAAGTTTTTTAAAATAGATGGGAGGCTTGTATAATTAAGGTAAAATAAAAAGATGATTTAAGTATTTTACTGCGTCTTTGACCTTTTTTAAATTAAAAATACATACGCTCTAAATAAAAAAAAATATGTGCATAATTGATGGTTAAAAACATCATGTTGCGTAATATTAGGGTCTCTAAATCGCACAATTCCAATGTTTTTTGCATTGAGTGGGATGAATTCTCAATTGTTAAAATTGACAGATTAAAAGCTATAAGTTGTCAAAATGATTAATCTCGAATTCAAAATAGTTCGGTGATATTAATAAAATCAAAAGTCAAGGGAAGAAACGTCCAATGGCATCATAAATTGGAAAAAGAAAAATTCTTCGTATTTTGAGCCTCTGTGAATTTGCCCGCATAACTTGAGTAATAAAAATTTTAAATTTACTCAATTTTTGTCCTCATTGCTCTAATTACATGCAACTGTCAAGGGAGCTAACATTCGAATATATGTGACTAAAAAATCAATTTATTAGAAGTGAAATGATTTACCAAAAAAAATGTTTCAGCCAGATAGCTAATATTGAAATCATGCTTGAAAATAAAAATATGGAATTCCAATTTCTTTAAAATTAAATATCAATACCATAAAATATATTTATTACAATTGTTAAAAATCGTACTATTCAAACGATAAATAGGATAGCTCATTAGATTGCAAAAATCATAGAGATTGTAACTTGAGGACTTGAGGTGGCTGAAATTAAAATTTAGACCATTACCCGTCAGTCGTATGGGACATTTTATTCGTGTGGTGACATGTCGTGATACTAGTGGTGGAGAAATAGGCTTATCCTGAACACAGCGACCCACTGGACAATATCCCAAAGCAATCGAGGTGGGGCCATCTGCCCACTACCCCATAATGAATTCAGGCCCCGTTTATAATTTCAACACCCCAAAAGACCAGAATTTTTTTTATTGCAAAAAAGGAGTCAAAGGGCGATTTAAAAAATGACATGTGTCAGTGGGATGAGAATTGGCGGGAAGTAAAAGGCATGTGGCCACGTACAGGTGGCGGTTAGATCACGAGTAGTGAGAGAATACACGGTCACACAAAGAGAGAGAGAGAGAGAGGGCCCCACCTGGATCCAGCGCTTTGTCCTCCACCCAACCTTACACCGAAACGTGACACAGAACTGGGGTTTCCGGGTTGAACCGGCGTATTTACCCAATCGTCATGGATTACGTGTCCATGTTGTGGGACCCACTGCACGCCTGCCGAGATCTCTGTCCTGCGAAGAAGGTGAGGGCGCTGAAGCGGAAGGCCTGGAGTTCTGTACTGTTGCAGTGTAGCCACTTGCCCGATTGGTATTGGGTGCCAATGGGGCCCACGTATTTTTTCCGAAATGACCTTTTTGTCCCGATTCCTTCCTGCCGTGGGCTTCTTTCTTTATCTCTTTTTTTTTTTTTTTTTTGGATATTTTTAATACGTTTTACTGGAAATAATTTCACTTGAACAAAAAAAAATCATTCCTCTCGTTAATTTTGTTTTAAAATTAAATAATTATCGAAATTTTAAGCTTCTTTAATATAAATGAGAAATTTAAAAATAATAAATGATAAGCAAAATTGTACAATGATATAATAATTTAATATAGTGATTTATATTAATGACTAAAAAGATTTCTTTGTTTTATCGAACCAGAGAGTAGTACTTCTTTTTCTTGCTCAGTATTGACTTTTGATTTAAAATTAATTTTTTATGATATTTTAAATACTTTAATTTAAAACTTGAGTTTTCCTTTAGGCTATGTTTGGTTCGACGGAGGGGAGGGGATGTGAGGGATTTTAATGGAGGGGAGGGAAAGGGAAGGAATAGGAGGGATTTTAATATTACCTCGTTTGAATTGATTAGAAAGGAGGGGAGGGGAGGAATTTTAATGTTACCTTGTTTGGTTTAGGAGGGGAGGGGAGGGAAATTATTTTGATATGGACAATTTTACCCTTTTTAGATTATAATAAACTATAATCAAATGCCAACCACATGGAAATATATATCTAAACATATGTTAAACACATTTAGTAAGGTAAAAAGATTTAAAATATGAATTTAAAGGAAAAGTTAGAAGATTATCTTTATTTTAAACATTATATATTTATTAAGGTAAAAAGATTTAAAATATGAATTTAAAGGAAAAGTTAGAAGATTATCTTTATTTTAAATATTATATATTTATTAAGGTAAAAAGATTTAAAATATGAATTTAAAGAAAAAGTAGATTTTTCTTACAAAAGATCTTGATTGGGTTAGAATAAAAAGGAGCAAGGGTAGTGTTGGATTTTCATAAAAATAGAGAGGGTATTTTAGTCCAGTGAAACAAAATTTTAACTTCCCCTCCAAATCAGTCCAATTTTGGGGGGGATGAAATTGAGGAGGGAGGGAGGAAAATTTCAAAAAATTTTCTTTTCCCTCCTAAATTCTTTCCCTTGCCAATCAAGGGGAGGGGAGCAAAATCCCTCCCCTCCCCTCCTATCCCCTCCATTTCCCTCGAACCAAACAGAGCGTTAGATTCAATTTAGGCCCCCTTTCGTTTCGTATAGTGGAAGCATTTTTTGAAGGAATTAGTGCGCACGGAAAAAGGGATTTGTTCACCGGTACGAATAATTTGAGACAATAATTTAGATAAAATGATAAAAAATTAAGTGGGATAATGGTTAGTGTCATTTAAAATCATATTCATATGAAATTATGAATCTAATTTCTCTATTTCTTTCAATATTTTAGGGCTAAATAATTTAGAAATTCAAAGTGTGTGTTGAATGATACAATATTGAAACTAAAAAATCATTACAAAAATTTATACTCCCTCTGTTATTGATTATAGAGAAAAAAAATATAATTAATTAATGTATGTTTTATATTTGTTTCCACTTTTCCAATTTTCCCCGATAATGCTTGGTTAACTTTTAATGCTCTGAAGATTTAATTTTTGCAGCTTTTAAATATTATAGTTCTAGTAACATTTATCAGGAGAAATTCATTTACTCCTCAAATTCGGTAAATTATCTCACCACAATGTAAGCCATTTATAGTAAAAAGGTTTAATTCAAAATATAAATCACTTGTTAAATAATGACTTTTCATCAATTTTACCTTTGTTTAATTTATATTAGAAAGAAAGGAAAATAAAAGATATGCATGTGAAGATCATTTGTAAAATATAAAGAGATAAAAAAAATGTGATAAGGTCAGATATAGAAAATATTATTAACTTAGTGCATTTTTTAGTATGTAAGAATGAGGTACAAGTGACTTATATATATATTACATAAATAAGAAGAGTTACCTGTGTTTGGTTGAATGACAATTAAATTAGGAGAAAAATATAGTATAGGAAAAACAAATTAATCAACGTTAATGGACAAAAAGAATAATAATATTAGTGATAAGCGTGTTTCTTCCACGTTTTAATACCACCTTTTTGACATCTCGTGTGTCATTATCCTCGCCATAAGCTCAGGACATCCTTATCTAATAGATTTCGGTTTTTATAATTAACATGGAAGGTGCAATATACACGGTTTATCTTGCTTGACCAAAAAAAATATACACGGTTTATATCTGGGCAAAAAAAAAAAAATATATACACGGTTTATAAATTGGGGGAAATTCAATTCAAGACATTTTTAATGAGTTAATTGTCATTTTTTTATTATAGCGAAGTAGTTAAAAGTTGCTTATATTTTAATCTGAATGGATTAGTAGTTTCTTTGGTTCTTACCATAAGGTACCTCTAGCCACCTATAATTAAGTAATTAACTTTTTCTGAAAAATAAAAAAATTCAAATTTATCCACATCAGATAGCATGAATGATATCCCAAAACATATAAAAAGTTGTAATCAATGAGATTTTAAATAGGGAAATTTTAAGAAACTGATTAGTCCCCCTCACCTGATGACTTGTGTTATAATATAACAGGACCACTTGTTTCTTATATAAGGTGTTTTTATAATAGGGACTGGCGGGATTACATCAACAAATATACTCATATGGTTCTGTTTATAAAACTGAGAGAGAAGGATTTGTTTTATTTGATTTATAAGTCACATTATTAAAATTTTTATATGAATGTATAATTTTAACTTTCATTTATTGTTATATAAATTTTTTTCTTACGAGGTATAGTGTTCATCATATAGGAGTAAAGTTGAAAATGTATTAAATTTTAAAATAAAATTAATGAGATTTGAAGATTTTCTTAATAATAATGAAATATATTAAAAATAACTTATAAACATGATAAGATGAGTAATTAGATAAACTTGTTGTTTTGACCTAACAACACAGGAGTGAATATCAGTCCTCAAAGGCCAGGAATCCCAATATTTGTACTTCTCCTATCCTAAAATATTCCCTTCGATCTTAATTATAAGATAAAGTTAATTTTTTAGAGAAATTAAGGAAACCAATTAAATTACTCTAGAGTATTTATATTTATATTTTTTTCTCCAAACTATTTAATTTGAATAATAAACTAATATATAATCTAATGATACTAAAAATATAAACACTCTAAAGTAATTTAATTGGCTTCCTTAATTTCTTCAAAAAAGTCAACTTTATCTTATGATTAGGACATGAGGGAGTATAATACTAGTATGATTTAACTTTGATAGATTAAAAATGATAGTTTAAAAAGTCATATAATTAACTAAAGGTGTAAAAAATTTGTAAAACTTTCAAGCTTATGATTGTCAAAAGTTAACGCGATATCAAGAATACTGAATTATTTTTTTATATAGTTTTATTGTACACGAAGACAACACAGAGAAATAAAATATTTGTAGACAATCATTAAATTATATTTATATTTTAGACCAAGTAATTTTTTTTTTTGAAAAAAAAAACACTCGTATTAGGCACCGAGGAGCATATTGAAGAAAATAAACAAGTAGCTGTGGCCGGAACTTGAACCTGTTTGTTGTCGAGTTCCCACTAATCCAAAAATTTGCCAACAACCATAAAAATTGAACGTATATTCTGCGTGTTTCCAATTAATGATAAGTTTGGAGTTTGGTAACCAGAAAATAATTCATAATTAATATTCAGGTCCAAAAAAAAAACAAGAACAATTAATATCATACATACAGGTTAATTAACACGTTAAATAACTTCAATCATAGCAAAGTCTGATAATGTTTGATTAAAATTTCCTCATTTAATTTTAAATATCATCATTTTCATCAAGAAACCGTAAAAAATTACAAAATGATCAGCAATATATTGAAATTATAAAATGATGCTCCCTTGCATCCTAAATATTGAAGTTATATACTTTTAAGAAATACTCCTATATATTGGTTTTTTTTAAAGTACTATACCACTCCTTAATACACTTGCATTGAATACTTCTGTCTTGAAGGAATATCTCATCAACATGTGTAATCAACAAGTGAGTTTAGAAAATAAATTATGAATTTATGAGACAATAAAAATTAAACGATGACGTTTTAACTTCTTCCAAGAGACACTAAACATTGTGTGGCCAGATTCAAAGTTGCTTCCAGCAAGGAAAAAATATAAAACAAAACAAAAATGAAAAAGAGTTTTCTTTTTTTCTTTTAGATGACATGCCTAAAGTTTTTCTTTCTTTTTTCTTTTTGGATACGGATGTGCCTAAAGTTTTTTCCCCTTCTGGTTTTTTTTTTTTTTTGGCCTTCATTCCCCTTCTGATTAGATGTTTATAGTTTTCTAAATTGCAAGTATTAGCTCTCATACTCATAATTAGTTAGTTACGACTAACATTGATATCCGCTCAGCTGGTTCACTGTAAAACTGTAAAGAGAGGCTTGGCAACGTTTTTATTTATTGATAAACGTGAGGTGTGAACGGAAAAAAAGAAGAAAAACAACCGGCCATCTTTACTATGCTGATATTGGAAGTTATATATGTAATAATAATGGTGGAGTTTGGTCTTAGGCAAAAAGTCCCTAATTGAAAAATTAATTGTCTATTAGTATCAGGGATGTGTGGACGTTTAAGAAAAATAGTAATGTGTAGAAAATGATAAAATTGCACACCACAGAAACTCAATGACAATTCGTGGAATGTCATTTGCATTCGCACTCTAATTTAATTTTTACATTACAAAAAGTCATTTGCAATTTATGGATGGTCATTTACAATTCATAGAAGGTTACTTGTATTTGCATGTAAGGGAAAGTCACTTGCATTTTAACTTAATTTACACACCACATAAGCTTAGTTGCAATTCGTTGAAGGTCATTCACAATTTGTGGTTTAGCTTCTATCATACCGATATGTCATGATTCACCTTCATTTCCTTCTTCATCTCCCTCCACCACCAAATTTGTCACCGCTTGCCACTACACAAGATCTATTATTTTTCTTTTTGAAATTTGAAATTTGATTTTTGTTTTCAACCAAGTTAAGAAGGTAGATGAGGGAGGAAGCAGTAGCAAAAATCAAAGAAATTGGGGGAGTGAAGAAGGAAGGTGCAGTGGTGACAAACAAGGTCACTAGAGCTGATATGGTGTTGTAAGATCAACATCATCACCATTGGTTGCAGGAATCACCATTGTTTATTGTTGGAGTTTGCTTAAGGCGGATATAGAGTTTGTGAAGGGTGAAGTTGGAAAGATGAAGAAAACGATGAGGGAGTGAATGATAATAAGGGAACTAACAGGTAAAAAGGTGAAATGGTAGATCCTTATTTTATTGAGGGTGAAATGATTATTTCATATAGTTATTTAGTTTTCCCAAATGACCTTAATACTTTACTTTTTTTTTTCTGGACCCTATTTATCGATTAATTTCTCAAATAGGGATTTATATCCAATTTACGCTTGGCCTTGTTGCTCTTGCATTGAAAAGAAAATAATTTAATTAATAGTAATGATGAACTTAAGAATGAAACATGGAGAAAGGATGGGATTAAGACGGGTCAAGGGCCGGGCTGTTTGGGTAAAGGAAGGATGATGCAATGCATTGATCATGGAAGCTGGCCAAAAAAAAAAAAAAATGCATTGATCACGGAAGCGTGTTGATTATTATTATTACGTAGGGAATCCAAAGTTTCCATCTCAAAAAAAGTAGTTAATGGGGTCATGTGAAATTAATAATGATATTGCCCTCCATATTATATTACTAGCTATCGTACTCCATACAGGAATCAGATAATTAATCTGTGGATGAAAAAAAACATAATAATAATTAGATTAGTTATTAATAGGTGTTGGTTTACCTAATGCACTCCTTTAATTGTGTGCATTTAAATCATCTCTTGATAAAAAACCCTTAATATTTGTAATTAATAGAGATAATTTAAAATAATAATTATAAATTTAGAGGATAGAGTGAATTAAGATTATATGTTTTAAGACTAAAATAAATCCCTTATCTAATTGATACAGAGTTACTGACAGAAGGGAGACGTGTTTACGTGCCAAGTTTTGATTCATTCCCCTTTGTCTTGATTCTCTAAATTCATTATATGATGCGCACTAATATATAAATGTCCTGCAATGGTTTCAAGAAGTCGGTCAGTACCAAGGTATTAAGTTTCGGATTAGCTATTCCACCGGTTGGAGTATTGAGTTAAGAGTCAGTGAATTAAACCGGGGCAAAATCGGTGAGAAATTGAATATTTTATATTTATTAATATGAAATTTTAAGGAAAAATAATAAAAAATCAATTTTTTTTAATAAAAGGTGAACCGGTTTGGCCACTGGTTCTCAGGCCGGAACGATCAGTCCGGTCCGGATTCCGAAACAATGGTAAGGAATGATTAAAATGGGAAAAAAGATCAACGAAGAGAATATATTCTCATTGAAAAAAAAAAAAGACACAACGAGAGTCAACCATATTGTAAAATTAAAAATGAATTCGTGTATAGCATGTTTGGATAAAATTATTAAAATTCTGGTTGAACGTTTTTTTACCCTTAACTTTGAGGAGTGTTGAATCTAATCAGCTCTTGTTTTTTTTTTTTTAAAAAAAAGAAAGAATATAGTGCTCATTTGGAATAATGATTAGAATGTCTAAAAGCAGTTTTTCAATCGTGATTTACAGTATACGAGGTAAGTATGTGAAAGAAGTTTTATCTCGATTTATGTGAAAAACAGCTTACAAACAATCTCAACGCCATAATAAATATGTCCATAATCTCCTTCTAAATTAGAAGATTTTGAAGGGAAAATTCATCGTTACCTCTCATTAAATCAACATAATCTGTAATTAAAACCTCTCCATTTATTTTTTTATTTTACCCACACCAAATTATGTTTTGCACGAATATGCCTTAAAAAAGCTGTAAAATATTGGGAAAATCCCATAAAAATTCTTTCAAAATATAGAAAAAACAAATTAGGAATTCCAATATCACAAATTTCAAATTAGACTTGTAGGAGGAATTTAATATTAGAAAATATTTTCAAATGACTATTCTACCCTTGAGTTATGTGGTAAGTAAAATACAAAAGAGAATACATAAGTAATTAATATAAATATTAAAGTTGTTAATTACAATTTTCAAATAGCCATGCCTTATAATTAAGTTGCCAATGATGCATTACGGGGCGGCTTCAAAAATTCTAATAAGGTTGTTGACATTTGAGGCATCCAAATAGTCCATATGAATACATAAAATGTCAATTGCTATTCTTAAATGGTCATTTCTATACACAAATCATCAATGGTGTGTTACATAAGTGATTTCAAAAATTCCTATAAAGTTGTTAATATTTAGAGCGCTTAAATGATCAATATTGATATTTAAATTATTAATTACAATTTTTAAGTGATCATTCTTTATACGTAAATTACCAATGGTGCTATGTGACTAGTGAAAACTTTAGAGCAAGGGTATTATTTGGCAAGATTTGATAATTCCAAATTCTCGTACTCCTCATGTAGGTCTGATTTAGGATTTGTAATATTAAAATCCTTAATAATTCATTTTCATATTTCAAAATATTTTTTCTGAGATTTTCCCTAAAATATTCTATTTATTACCACTGGCACTAACCTTTTATTTTTTCACATAAATAAATATACTGTGGTTACTGATGCAGCAGTGAAAAGAAAGGGTCCGCATTTCTGGCTCATCAGTGTGATGAGAAAACACTTTCTCATCATCAAAACGACGTAGTTTTATTAAAGGGGGAGATCTGCGCCGTTGATATAAAAATAATCAGGATCGTCTATGACATATCTAGTATCTTAAAATATTTTTTAAGTCTCTATTCTCATCCTAAAATAATTTTTACTATTTTTAACCCATTAAAATATTTTTTCAGTTGTACCCAGTGTGTTAGCAGACTGACTACAATTTTACCCTTAATGTATTTTTTCAGCTCCAAAAATTACTTTAAACTATTAGATGCTACTAAAAAATATTTTAGAGTATGTGGAAATCAATAAATTAGTATCCTAAGTTTTGGGTGCTCGTTACTACTAAGAAAAATACATTAACGGTAAAATTGTAGTCAATATCCTAAAACACTAGGCATAGCTGAAAAAGTATTTTAAAAGGTTAAAAGAACCAAAAAAATATTTTAAAGTAATTTTTGGAGCTGAAAAAATACATTAAGGGTAAAATTGCAGTCAGTCTGCTAACACACTGGGTACAACTGAAAAAATATTTTAAGGGGTTAAAAATAGTAAAAATTATTTTAGGATGAGAATAGAGACTTAAAAAATATTTTAAGATACTAGATATGTCATAGACGATCCTGATTATTTTTATATCAACGGCTCAGATCTCCCCCTTTAATAAAACTACGTCGTTTTGTTGATGAGAAAGTGTTTTCTCATCACACTGATGAGCCAAAAATGCGGACCCGAAAAGAAATGAGAGAAGAGATATGATATCCTGAAAGAGACCACACCAAAACCGAAAGCACACCGACCAACGCGCCTATGATATGTTCTGCATTATTACGTATATCTCCCATAATCCCCCACGGCTATGCAATTTTACGTATATTATTTCTTCTTTATTACATTTATTCGTTCTGGTTGCATTATTTATTGTTCCTTCTTCCAGATAACAACACTATTGGCAGCATCATTCCATTATTTATTATTTGTTATTTATTATTAATAATAAGCGTTTGGATAAAACTAACGCATCATCCTCAAACCATGACAAAATTTTATTTGTGCCAAAGATTAAAGTTTTTTTTAAAAAAAAAACTAATAATGAGTTGGCTATTTTCTCACGACTCTGGATTGGGATGTTAGAAATCTTAAGTCACATGCCATTGACTTCAATTTAACTCCAAGGATTTCATCGCCGTAAGACGGTTGAGGATCATCTTATCTAGGAAATTAATAATTATTTATTCAAAATTTAAAAATAATTTAGCCTTAAGATTGTAGTTTTCTTAGCATGTTGAGTTTATTTCGTGCGTATCTAGATTAGCGGTATAAGCTATTTTTTTAATATGATTTTATCTTGGAAATTAGTAATTATTTATTCAAAATTAAAAAAGTAATTTAGCCTTAAGATTGAACTTTTCTTAGCATGTTGAGTTTATTTCGTGTCCATTTGGATTAGCGGTAGAAACTAATTTTTCAATGAAGCATACGAGATAAATTTATGAAAGGAGTTTTATCTCGACTTAGATGAATGTGTTTTTCACTAGTTTCTCAAACAAGCCCTTCTTTAGCAAAAAAACAAAAAACGTGTTGAGTTTTGTTGTTACACTTGAAAAAAAAATGTTATCTTGCCCTTTTGAAAATATAATATTTTATCAGTCTTAAAATATATAATAATCTATGCTCTCTCCTATACCTAATATAAGAATTAGTTGGGGATTTAATTTTAAATATAAAACCTTAATTAAAATTATATTAATTTTAAATATAAAACCTTAATCCACTCTATCTCCATATTTATTATTTTTTCTAAACTATAAACTTATTGATAGTAGTACATTTTAAGGGAGTTTGTATCATGTTATAATATGATATTTTAGGGAAACCAAAACATATTTTTGAAAAGCAACTAATTTAGCTAATTTTTTTAATATACCCAAATTAATTTAGCAAATCGTATATTAATGATAAAATGTAATAGTTCATTATGTGAGTGTTTGGAATAGCTTATTTTTAGAAAGTAGGCCCTTATTATATAAGTTAAGACAAAACCCATCTCATATACTTATCTTGTGTACCGTAAAGACGTAAATAACAAATTATAAGCACTTATAAATAAAAAATAAGTTATTCCAAATTAACCCTATATAAATTTTAATAAAATTTGCTGAGAATTGAGAAATGTCTTATTGTACTACCAGTTTAAAGGTACCTAAAGTTTGTTTAAAGATTCAAATGTAACTTATCTTTAGTCATTGCAATTCTTCTCTAAACGTGTTCAACCTATCTTCATCTGGGTGTAAAATAAAATATATTTATACATAAATGAAGATATGTTCCATGATACTACTTCCAGTTATAAATATAAGATCTAGTTGGGTTTTTTTTTTTTTTTTTTGTAAAGATGAAGGAAGTTAAATAAATTATTTTTGATTACTTATATCTATCGTTTTTTTCTCTAAACTAGTTATTCATACTTATAAACTGATATATATAATCTACTTATATACAACATATACTATAATTAAGTAATATATTTAGTTTCCTTAATATCTTAAAAAAAATCAATTATATCTTATATTTAGAAACAAATGGAGTACTAAAGAAGAATTAACACTATAAAAGGATTTAGTCCTTAGATATCCTTAACTGATAAATTTTATAATGACTAATTTTTTAGCAATTTCTTCCTGACTTTATGCTAATTATAATTAAATTCAGTAGCAAGAATTAATTTATCAATTAAGTAATAACAATAAAAAATCTACATCCATCATTGATTGGTCTCATATTCCATCGCAATTTAGCCCAATTTTGACTTCAAATTTTCACCCAAAACGGAGTTATTTGGAGTAAGGGAAGAGAGGGTCCATCCGAGCCCCAGGCCACAGGGAGGGAGGGAGAAGAACCCACAGGTCAGGTCAGAGCCAGCCAACAGCGAAGAACGTACTCTACCCTCTTTTCCTCTTAGCGTACTCTTTTTTTTTTTTTTTTAAAATAAATAAATGCTTTTTTTTAAAAAAAAAAAAATTATTTATATTTGTATATGTAGAAGATGGTGGTGCCGTTGAGGTGTAAGGTGTTTGTGCCTTCCTGTCCCTCTTCCTCCTTCCAACCATTTCCTCCTATCTCTCCCTCTGCCTTTTTTCTCATTCCACACCATAATCTCCAATCTCTCAAGAATCTTATTCTGATTTCTTCCATATATTTGACAGATTGAAATGCCCATCTGCGACTGAATCATCGAGAGGCCTCAGATTGCCTTTCTTGGTAGATTGATTCTCTGTTTCGTTTGGTTCCAGTCTATCATCTCCCTCCACAGCCCTTTCTTTTTTGGTTTCCTGAGGAGGATTCTTGGAGAACATGAGGAGAGTTAGAGGAGCCGCCGCTGTCAAACAGGCGGCGGCGATGACGGCGGCGGTTGAACTCAATGGATCCGGTTCAGGGGCGGTTTTAAAAGAGCCTAGGTACCGGGGCGTGAGGAAGAGACCTTGGGGTAGATTCGCCGCCGAGATCAGAGACCCTTTGAAGAAAGCTCGTGTCTGGCTAGGCACCTTTGACTCCGCCGAGGAAGCGGCTCGAGCCTACGACGCTGCGGCGATAGCCCTCCGTGGACCCAAGGCCAAGACCAATTTCCCTATCTCTCCTTCATTTTCGCCGTTCTGTTATCCCACCACCAACCCTAACGTCAACGACGACGTTTTGGATCACCGGTTGTACTCGAACAACGGTTTCCAGGAGCACCAGATTAACCCTCAGAGACCAGCCACCAGCAGCATGAGCAGCACGTCCTTCAGTGGCCCACGGCCACCGTCAACGACGGCCACTGCAGCAGTAAACCGGAGATATCCCCAGACGCCGCCGGTCATACCGGATGATTGCCACAGCGACTGCGATTCCTCGTCATCAGTGATCGACGGCGACGGAGATGTTGAGGTCGCCGATTTCGCCTCATCGTCGTTCCGTCAACCGTTGCCTTTCGATCTCAACTTCCCACCGTTGGATGCCGCGAACATGGCGGCCGACGATCTTCACTGCACCGCTCTCTGCCTCTGATCTCGAATCAAAGAAAAATGATTCTTAATTTTTTTCTTTACCCTTGTATTTTTGTTTCCCTTTTTTACGCGGAAAAAAATCCCCCAAAAAAACAAGAAGAAAATCAAAAGATGATCAGATGCGAGATTGTGATGGTATGATCTTAATTCTGTGCGTGTAATCTTCTGCCATGGTGTTCCAGCAGGGGTATTGATCAATGCTCTTCCCCTTTTCTATTCAAAAGAGGAAAAATTTGAAGGGAAAAAAAAAAGATATCACGATCTGTTTCTTACTCAAGAATTTTATGGATTAGGGTTTGTAGTGTCCAATGTGGGTGTTGTTCATCTCCATTTTCTCCTGGTTCTTGTCTATCTTTCAGTATGTATATATAAATACTAGTTAAGAAATTTAGAATCATCTCTGGCTCATATTGCTTCTGTCTCTTGCATTTCCTGGAAAATAGTTTCCATTTCTGGTTTGATTGATTCACAGATGCTTGGTGTTAATGGGTGTCCCTGATTATTATTAGATGGGGTTTGTGGGAAATACAACTTTCTTGAAGCCCCTTTTGAATTTTTGTTCATTCGGAGGGGTTTTTCTTCTTTGTTGGAATCATCCTCCTAACTAACCACAGAAAATGGATTTTCCTGGTTGGTTTGGTAGATTTCTTTTTCAGGGTATGGTGTGAAAGAGCAACAGGGAAAGAGGAAGCATCATGTTGCCTTCTATGCACTCAAAAGCTTTTGTTTGGCAGTGTGGTGGCCAATTGGGAATTTTAGGAATTGGGGGTTGAAGAATCATCATTAGGTTGTGGATGAAATCATTTCCTTCCCTTTTTTAAACTTTTTTTTTAATTTGTAGTCTTTTCAGATAAACAGTGAGGTTTGAACAAGAACGTGTTGTGACTTTCATTACTGTGGTGGCCGCGAGGAGAGGAAGGAATCCTCTTTTCTTTTTGCTTTTTAGCTTGGGCATGTGGACAAGAGGATTAGCTTCTAAGTAAGGGCGATATCTGTATGTTTGATTTGAAAGATTGGAAGAAGCCTCTGGAAAACGTCAAAGATTGATCTATCATTTCACCCCCCCCTCTCTCAAAAACTCTTTCTTCTTTGGCTTTGGGTTTTGAACGCTTTGAGCAGAAAAGAAAAAGATATGGTGGTCTGTGTGAGAGATATTGTGTTCGTTTGGAATAGCTTATTTTTGTCCAAAACGTGCTTATAATTCGTGATTCACGGTATACGAGGTAAGTATGTGAGAGGAGTTTTTTCTCGGCTTGCGTACAAAACGCTCTTCCAAACATGCCTATTATCAATTTCCTCACACCTTGCTTCTTTCTTTTCAGATTTCACTGTAACAAGCGTGACTTGATCTGCTGCTAGCAAGTAACTTCTTTTCTTCTGGGAAGCTATGCGAATATTTGGTTTTTTTAGGTTCTGTTTGATTGATTGGACCCAACCTCACTGGGAATAATCATTTGTGAGGGTGTCAATTAATCAATTCTTCCATTTGGTTTTCTTTAGGTTCATTAAGCTTATTAGGTGCTGAATGAGTGAGTCTTTGGTTGAGTTTATTTTTAAATAATAAGTTTTTATTATATAAATTGGGATAAAACTCCTCTTATATATTTATTTCGTATATTGTGAATCACGATTTCTAAACACTTATTGTTTAAAAATAAGCTATTACAAACGGGTACTGAGTTAGGATTGAATAAGCGTATTCATGGAAGTTAAGATAAAATTATTTTTACATATTTATCTCATACTATAAATCACAATGAAAAAATAATTTTTACTTCTAATCCAAATAGGAACTAAATAATTCAAATGGCTGATCATATTACATTTAAGGCCTGTTTGGTTTAAAGGGAGGGGATGGAAGGGGAGGATGAAGAATCACTTTGTTTGATTTGGTTGGAGGGGAAGGAAGGGAAAAGTTTTTTAATGATCCTTTGTTTGGTTTAAGAGGGGAGGGAAGGGAAAATAATATCTAATTTACCATTTTATCCTGAAACATTAGTTTATATATTTTTCCTAATATAAATTATTTAAATTAGTTTACATCTAAATATAAATTATATAATTTATAAAAAATAATAAAGATATAAAATGGAAATAGTTTTCAATTCCCCCAACTTAATTTCTCGTTATATGAATATTCGAGCAATTATCATGTTAAATTAAATGAAAAATTCCTTCTATTGAAAAAAAAATGTAGAGGATTTGAAAAAAAAAAGGTAGAAAAACTTTAAAAAGTTGTTTATAAGATTTGAAGGAGGCGCTATGCTTTGTTGGTTTTGTTTCTCACATCTACCGACCTCAAGAAAGTGTATGTCAGTTGGTTGTGTGTCCACTGAAGGAAAAAAAAAACACTAATGCTTTTCAACTAAGAATTATTTGCTCATGAATTTTTAAGACAATACAGTATACTAACAACATGGAGAATTACCAATTGACTATAGCGGATATCCGTATGAGCGACTTCATAATAATAGTAGGAAATAGTTACTAAAAAACAATAATATTAAATGACATAATAACATATTGTTGTCATAATTAAACCAATAGAGGTTACCCAAGAATAATTGATGGATCAGTGGAATTTCAAATTCTGAATTGATCTTGGTCTTGAAAATCTATAAATAAGGCCTCTGAAGCCACAGTAACCCCACAAATTCTAAATAAGTGATATATTTAGAATTCAGGGTATAATTGGAATTATAAAAAGACCATAAGGTAAAATGGTCCCAAATTTTTGGCTCCCTCCAAAACCCCCTAATTCGGAGGGAACCAATTTAAGGGAGTGGAAGGGATTTGATGCCCCTTTTCTTGGGCCCCTCCCCTCCTATTTTTTATACCAAACAAGGGGAGGGGGTCATTTTTCATCCCCTCCCATTTTTCATCCCTTCCCATCCCCTCCCCTCCAACCAAACAAGGCCTTAGGGTCTGTTTGGTTTACCGGAGGGGAGGGGAGAGATTTTAATGTTATTTAGTTTGAATTAATTGGAAGGGAGGGGAGGGATTTTAATATTACCTTGATTGGTTTATGAGGGGAGGAGAAGGAAGATATTTTTATTTGGATAATTTTATCCTCATTTAATCTTATTTTTTAGGAGAAGGAAGATATTTTTATTTGGATAATTTTATCCTCATTTAATCTTATTTTTTCATACATAGTAGAATGTTTAATAAAATATAATTATTAATAATCATAATTAAAATTGTAAAATAAATATTTAAAAAACACAAAAAGAGGAGTTCTCGTCTTCTTCCTTTTGAATGGTTTAGAAAATTGATAGTTTTGATGAATATCAAGATAATTGCTGGTTTGCGGAAAAATCCCGTCTTTTTTTCATACATAGTAGAATGTTTAATAAAATATAATTATTAATAATCATAATTAAAATTGTAAAATAAATATTTAAAAAACACAAAAAGAGGAGTTCTCGTCTTCTTCCTTTTGAATGGTTTAGAAAATTGATAGTTTTGATGAATATCAAGATAATTGCTGGTTCGCGGAAAAATCCCGTCTTTTTGTGAGTATTTAATACTAGCTGGTAGCTGCTATATTCTTCTACCTTGATTTCACTTTTTCTTTTTACCAATCATTCTCATTGGTCAGGCGAACATGACAAAAGGGGATTTCACTTGGGGAGATTTTAATTTGTTTGAAGAACCACCTTCTCCGCCCATGATCATGGCAAGCTAGACTCCAACGCCGGCAAGAAGTTTCCCATAATCGTCTTGATTAGTGTGCCATAGGAGTGGCTGAATAGTGGAGGCTGATCAGATCTGCAACATCGAAAGGAAAGATAAAGTTGGGAGGAAGATAAACGAGGAAGGGGCACTTTAGGAATAAATATGGGTATAATAATCTTCACATGATAAAATACCACCCTTCTCCTTTAAATTCTCTCAATTTGGGGGTGGGGGGTGAGGGAGGGTTTTGAGGGGGGGGGGGAAAATTTCAAAAAATTTCCCCTTCCCTCCTATATTTTTTATATTGCCAATCAAGGGCTCCCTTTTGTTAAAACAAACACACCCTTAGATATTAGTATTATTTTTTTGTCCCAAACGGATTAAGGATCCTAGGAACTTTCTCTGGTGGTAAAGGATTTATATATGGAAGATATGCAAAGGTTTTTATTAAAGTTGTAGTTTTGCTCTGAGATCGCTTTTTCTCTCTATTGAAACTTGCGCCATTTCCACTCTCAATGGAATATTCCATTATCCGTAGGGTGCTCCAGATAGGCCGCTGGAGGACTTCGATCTGATAAATGCTCCAAAGAAATCCAAAAAGGAAGCAAAAGAAGATGCGTTAATGTTTGACCAGATGATCGATGCTGAGGGTTTTGAACCAGATCAAATAGAAAAGATACACGAGCCTAAGCCTAACCCGTTCTCTTACAGGGACTCTCTCATGGGTTTCAAAGGAGATGATTTTAATGGCGTATTATATGGCATATCGTGTATGGAGGAGGATCCTCTGATTTCGGATTTGTTAGACCAAACATGGAAGATGGCTGAACCGTCTGAAGAATTGAAGAAGCTAATGAAGGTATATCCATCTATGCCACTCACTGAGGAGGAATATAATAAAAGTTGTCAGCAATGGAATAATGCACTAATCATCACTGTGTTGGGAGCTAGAATAAATGTTCGCAAGTTAAAGGAGCTGCTTTGTCGTATATGGAAATTCAGTGAGTTTGAGTTGGTGGACCTACTAAATAACTATTATATGGTGAGGTTTACAAATGCAGAACATTGGGGAGTACATTATAAAAAGATACTCTTTGAAGGACCATAGGTGGTGGCTCGTCATAGTGTACTGGTTTAGAGATGGTCGCTGTATTTCAATCCTTTCCACAACTCGTTGGGATGCATAGCCACTTGGGTAAGAATCCCCAACATTCCCTTGCAATGGTATTCAAAAAAATACATAATCAGGGTGGGTGATATGATAGGGAAAACTTTGAAGGTTGATCTGTTTACCTCGGCTGGTAATGACGAGGAGAGAATGAAGGTAGAGCGAGGTAGATATGCTAGGATTTGTGTTGAAATTGATCTCAAAAAGAGACTTATATCCAGAGTTATTATTGCACAATCCATCTTTAATATTGAGTATAAAGGCTTGGATATGATTTGTTTTGGGTGTGGACGGTACGGCCACAAAAAGGAAGCTTGCCCATGGAAACAAAACCGTAAGGAGGACTCAGGCACCCACTCGCAACCAGAAAACATGGTGACGCCGAGGATGGCACCGGGGGAAAATTTGCCAGCAGAAGGAGATGAGTTTGGGCTATAGATGTTCATCCGAAAGTCAAACAAAGCTCGGGTTTAGAGGTCAGAGGTCAGCAGAGTTTATGCGAAAGGAGGAAATCAGAGTACAAAATTTGAAAATAAGATAGAAAGAAGATTACAAACCTCACGATTTGCTGCGCTAGCAAACTGGGAAAATGGTATGGTGGTGTCGGAGAAGCAAAGAAATTGCAGAAGTGAGAAGGAGGAAGCATCGGACGTGACTGGTGGAGAAATGCTGATCTACGAGGAAAGAAATAAAGGTGTAAATAAAAATCATATGCCTGTGGGCCTGACGAGAGTACATGAGAAAAAAGCCCTGTTGAGTTCGAAGAATGTATATATGGTGAAAGGGAAAGAAAATGTGAAGCCCATTAGTTGTGATAACCAAGCTCAAATCCTAATGGATCATAACGTTCAGAGTGTTGAGAGGCATAGAGTACAGGGCCCAAAAGCAAATAGATCGGTAAAGGGCATGGGCTAACGAGCTTACTATGTGGTTAGAGGGAATTTGGCATAGAAAGAAGCCAAAATAATTGAGCAATCTGTCCAATCTGGATCAAATGTGGCCTCTATTACTCGGAATGGGAGGGAAGACGTGGAGTGCTGAAACCTGATGAGTGTGAAGAGGGAGAATTATGACGAGAGGGCTGCTCCTAATGCGAATGCGGCAAACCAATATATGGAGGCTAAGGCGTCGGCTCAGTCGAGCAAAGTGGCGGGGTTTGGTCTGGTGGGGGCAAGGCCGAAAAGGTCCAAGAGCAGAGCAAGCTCGTAAATGAATATGTTCCACCAGATAAGTGAGCTCTTTTGCAGCCTTCCGGGTATGGTTTTTTTAAATTGTTTAATGATTGTTGCATCTTGGAACTGTCGTGGGGCTGGTAGTAAATCTTTCCCACGTATCTTGAAAGATGTTGTGAATAAATATGGAGTCAATGTTATGGGTTTATTAGAAACAAGGATCAGTGGAGCTCGGGATAATAGCATGATATATAAATTGGGATTTAATAACTGGTTGCGAGTAGAAGCTATAGGGTATGCTGAGGTATAAGGCTGCTATGGAATGATTGGGAAATGGAGGTTGATTACATCTATTCGAACACCCAACTGTTGCACTGTCGTTTAATGGATAAAAGCACAGGGGAAATGAGTTTTGTGGATTTAGTGTATGGTGATCCGCGAATGATGTTTAGACAGGAATTGTGGTCTGGCCTAAAAACTCTAGCTAGTATCACATGGGAGGCATGGATAGTTCTAGGCGATTTCAATGCTTACTTGGAACTAAAATATAAAAGTGGGGGCACTCCAAATGTTCGATCTATGACTCAATTTAGGGAGTGTATAAGATGTTGTGAATTGGTGGAGGTCCCGGTGATTGGTGATAGTTTTACGTGGGAAAAGAGGGAGATTAAAGACGATTAGACTGGGCATTCTGTAATATTGATTGGGAGATGACTCATGTAGACTTCAAAGTTATTCATGGGCTTAGGTTCAAATCGGATCACAGGGTGATAGTCATTTCTCAATTCTCAGGGGAATTCAAGTGTCAAGAACCATCCAAGATTAAATTTTAAATATCAGGCTGCTTGGTGTTTAGAAGAGAAATTCGATGATGTGGTTCAAATGACGTGGCAGGATAAATCATGAGAAGAAGGTTGTAAACAGTTTAAGAGTCTGGCCACTGAATGGAATCAACAGGTGGTGGGAAGTATCCCAAAAAGGAGAAAGAGGGTATTAAAGAGGTTTGAAGGGATTGATCGGGCTAGGCAAATATATATACATGCGGGGTTAGAGAAGTTAGAGAAGAAATTATGGCATGATTATGTGAAAGTAGTTAATCAGGAAGAATTACTATGGTTCCAAAAATCCAGGTGCAAGTGGCTACAGTATGGGGACAGAAACACAAAGTTCTTTCATTCCTCGGCGATTGTTAAGAAGAAGAGAAGGAGTGTTGATGCTTTACAAAATGAACAAGGTGACTGGATTACTGCTCAGGAGGCTCTGAAGAGGATGGCAATTGACTATTTTAAAAAATTGTACTCAAAGGAATCTGGAGTTGTACCGGTTCTAAATTGGCCAACTAGCTTTCCAATGCTATCAGAAGAACAACTGTCATCCATGCAAAGAGAAATATCCTTGGTTGAGATAAAAAATGCAGCTTTTGAAATGGGGGCATTCAAAGCACTAGGACCAGACGGGCTGGAACCCCACTTCTTTCATTCTCAGTGGGGAGTGGTGGGGACCAAGGTATGTGAGCTAATATGGAGAATGGTGGTTGACCCGGGGGAAATTGTGAACATAAATCAGACTAATATATGCTTGATTCCCAAGGTAAATAATCCAATTACTGTAAAGGATTTCAGACCAATTTCCTTATGTAATGTAAGCTTCAAGATCCTGAGTAAGGTGATAGCGAATAGATTGAAGAAGGTAATAGATCAGTTGATTCTTCCAAACCAATGTAGTTTTATCTCGGGAAGACAAAGCTGTGATAATATTATACTTGCCCAGGAAGCAATTCATACTATGAGAACAAAAAGAGGAGGGAGAGGTTACCTTGCAATCAAAGTGGATATGGAGAGGGCTTATGACATATTGGATTGGGGATTTCTTAAATTTAATCTTTAGAGCCCCGGTCTAACTGAGAGGTTTAACCATTTAATTATGCAGTATGTATCTTCAACTTCTATGAGGGTGTGTTGGAATGGCTATTTGTCGGATACCTTCCTTCTATCTAGAGGTATTCGACAAGGAGACCCCATGAGCCCGTACCTGTTTATCCTGTGTATGGAAAGACTGAGCTAATAGATCAAATTGGAAGTTGACGAAGGAAGATGGAAACCACTATATTTCTGCACCAGAGGTCCACAACTTTCCCATCTATTTTTTGTGGATGATCTAATCTTGTTTTGTGAAGCTTCGTTGGGGCAGGTTACAAGAGTCAGGGATACCATGCAACTTTTTAGCACAATTTTAGGGCACAAAATTAATTTGGCCAAATCCAAGGTGTATGTTTCAAGATATGTCCAATTTAGTTGAGCAAACCAATTTAGTCAACTGCTGGGAGTGGGTTTTACTCCAGATTTGGGAAAGTATTTGGGTGTGCCACTATTGCATAAAAGGGCCACTAAAGTAATTTTTGGTCTTCTACTGTCAAAGATTGAAAAGAAATTATCAACCTGGAAAGGCCGGTTACTAAGTATAGCCAAGAAAGCAGTTCTCATTAAGTTTGTGCTATCAAGCATTTCTTACTATAAAATGCAATCTCTCCTTATTCTAAAAGGTGTACCGGCTAAGATAGAGAAGAGCAAAAGAAATTTCTTTTGGAACCAACATCCAGAGGGTAAGAAACTCATTTGATTGCTTGGGATGTAATTTAGAAGGAGAAGTCACTTAGGGGATTAGGTTTTAAGGACCTTGTGAGCCAGAATGAAGCATTTATCTTGAAATTATGTTGGGGTTTGGTAAAAAACCAAACGCTCTCTGGGTAAAATGTCTACGTGCCAAGTATGCTTGCAGTGAGGGGAAAATTCCAAGTGTGGAAAAAAAAGAAACCAATCGGAGGTATGGAAAGCTATATCGAGTGTCTGGGATACTTTCCGGAAGGGACTAGGCAATAAGTTGGGCAACAGACAAACAACAAATGCCTGGTGGGAGTTGTGGTTACAACTGGATTACCCTCTCATACACTATATTAACCGAAATCATCAATTAGTAGACCCGGATGCTACAGTTCACCAGTTTGTGACACCTGCAGGGACCTGGGGCATAGCTAAGTGGAAGCTTTTCTTGCCAAACTGGGTGGTTGAGAAAATTGCATTAATGCAGCCTCTTCTACGAACAGGGGAAGACCGATTTTGGTAAAGATCTTCAGATGGAAATTTCAGTGTGAATTCTACTTACAAATTAATTGTGAATCAAAGTGAGGTAACTAGAGAGCCTATGTGGAAAGACCTTTGGAGGTGACTGATTCCAGAGAGGGTGAAGTTCTTCTTATGGCAGTTGTTTCATGAGAGATTGCCTACTAATTCACTAGAGCAAAACGTGGCCTTACGATATCCCGAAGTGCCCTTTTGAGTGTGATTGTGAGGAATCAGTGATACATATTCTGAGAGATTGTGAGGTTTCAAATACTGTGTAGCTTTCTATAACTAACCCTATATTATTCTGCTTTTTTCAATGGTAATTTGCAGGACTGGATAAAATGGAACCTTAAGAATGACCAGGAAGCAGATCCTTCTGCAGATGGGCGTGGATCCGAGTCTTCGCTTTGATGTGCTAGCTTTTATGGAAGAACAGACGCCAAAAGGCATTTGAAGGGGTTAGTGATTCTTACAAGAGTCTCATCTATTGGTGTAGCTATCTACTTCAGGAAGGAGTTGAAGATGGTAGATTTAAACACATGATATTCCAGGTGCCAAGTAGAGAGGACGCTCAGTGGTTTACCCCGCCAGATGGATATGTCAGAGTTGATGTAGACGATTCGGTGAATCATCTGAAGCAAGCGGCATGTGGTGGCATTGTTCTTGACAGTTTTTGAGCATGGTTATGCGGGTTTCAAGAGGAAGCTCGGAGGTGGCCTGTTGTCAACGGCTATTGAAATGCAGGCTATCAAGACGGGCTTAGAGGTGTGCAAGAGCCAATGTCTTAGAAAGATAAAGCTTTTCTCAGATTCATTGGAGGCGATTCAATTACTATTGATGGAATATGGTCAGAATCATTTGATGGCTGATGAAATTAAAGAAGTTAGAGCATTATTGCTTTTAGATTGAGATATTCAGATTACTCATTCTCATAGGGAAGCCTTGCGTTGTGCTGATATGTTAGCTAAAATAGCTCATGATGAGAACAGTGAGCTGTAGATTCTTCAAATACCCCCTGCTTTTTGTTTGAATCAAATGGTTGCAGATTTAGGCTGACATTTGCGATGTATTTCGTTTGTGCAAGTGTATGTTAGGTCACTAGTATTTGTATCCCAGCTTGGAGCTGGTCTTTGTTATTCAAAAAAGGATTTATATATGGGGGTGGATTTCAAATCACTAGAAATAAGTGTTTTTATGCTTCTCACATGTACAATATTAAATTACTTAAAATAAGTTGATTCAAATGAATGGTATCTTATCTTACGAAATCATGGGTGTTGTGCAAGGAAAGTTCAATGACCATCTAGATATTGTTTGTGCATGAAAAATGGAAATAAATAAATTCTTGAAATGGATTGCCTTTTATAGTTCTTGTATCATTATGTATTAAATATGACTTTTTCTTAATTTCTAAAAATTATGGGATGAGTTGAAAATTATATATTTGGATGGTCAAAAATTCAATCGATCAAACAATTTGATCATATCTCAAGTTGACAAACCCCCCCCCCCCCCCAAAAAAAATAATTGGAGTTGGGGTGGAGATAAATGGATTTAAAAGATTTTGTCACTTAAAAAAAAAAGGAGAACAATGGTGGCACCTAATTGGGCCTATGATTATGGTATATCGTATGCCTCAACTCACCCACCAAAAAATATTTAACATATTTGGCTCAAAAGGCACCCATGGAATCTGGTCAAAAAAAGAGAAGCATAAAAAGAAATTAAGAAGTTAATAATAATATATATAATTCTATATATGATAGTTATACTTATATTATTCTCTAAGGCAACAAAATAGCGCTATTGTAAGCCAGAGATATGTTTACCAAGACCCAAGTTTAGGGACCCATTTGAACACGCCTCTATGAATTTATATATATATATATATTTGGTATTAACTTCTATTACTTTTTGTCCTCTTCTTCTTCCTCTTTCAATTTTTTTATTTTGTCTTCTAATATTAAATTTAATTGGCGAACACTAAACCCTGTTCTTTGACATTTTGTAGATCTGTGAGACTTTTAATGGGTTGAACACTCTTAAATGAAAACGAAATGCATCTATCAGTGAAAAAGAAATGTCTTCAATCCCGAATTGGCTGATTGAGAACCCACCACCATGCTTAGTTTTATGATAGCATAGTTTTTTATATCTATGATTTAGGAGTAGTTTGATTTTGCTTTTAAAAGCATTTTTTTTTTTGTTTTTATGAAAAACACAAAAATCGTGTTTGGAAAACAATTTTCAAGAAGTTGTTTTTTAAAAAATAAAAATAATTTTTAGTTGTTTTTTTGTTTTTATTTTTGTATTTTTTAGACCGCCACCTATTCATTATCGACACCACAATACTGGTGATGACCATCATTATGTTACCACCGGCGACAGCCGTTGCCAAGTTACTTCAAAAATATATTTTTTAAAAGACCTATCCGAACAATTTTTTTTTTGTTTTCAAAACTTGTTTCCAAAACACTTTTATAAAACTGTTTTGAAAAAAAAAAAGATAATAGAATCAAATAAGATCTTAATTACGAGCTACATACAAATTTTTTTAATGTAAAGCTTAAAGTGTGAAATCTTTCAACCACTTGTACATAATGAACATTAAGATAAATTCGGTATTTCTCAATCTCACTTACAATTCAAAAACTTATCGCACTAAATGGATCGTGTGTCGCCATTTTGCTTTATAAAAAAACAAATTTCTTAATAGATTATTAATCAAAAGATTTCACTTTATAATTTCATTGAGGATTCTCTTCAGTCTTTTTCTAAAGATGAGGGCTCCAAACTGCTTGATCAACCTTTCTCATCGGCACATCCAAGGACCTTTTTTTAACATATCCAAATCACATTAGATGATTTTCTATCATTTTTTCTTTAATAGATGCTACTTCGACTCGTTCATATATATGATCATTATGGATTTAACTTTTTTTATATGATCACACATCAATCTTAGCATCCTCACCTTGTCTACCCGCACTTTATTTTTATGTTGTCCATTTAAAACTTAATATTCACTATCATATAGCATTTGATGATTTTATCGCATTGAGATAAAACTTTCTTTTTCCGTTGTTAAATATTTCCTGATAACAAATAACTCCATAACAAAACACCAACTGAAACAAAACTAAAAGAAGAAACAAATCAAAGCAATTAAGCAAAAGAAAATTCAGCTCCATATTGTAATGGCCAATTCCCCGTGGGGAACGCCCCATGACAATGGTTGGAGTGGGTGATCGTCTTGCAACTTACTTTATTGGGCCCACACCCTTATGCACCAAAGTTGCTTTTGTATTTACAGCACTCACACTCTGTCTTTAATTAAGAGAGGTCAAAACATTGTGAAGCCTCTTGCAATTAGGATCTGTGGGTAATTAGACATAGGGCATGGGCATCATATGAAATATTATATGAAACATATGGACGGGTAATATATTGTGTGAATAAATTGATGGTGACTACATGTGCCCAAGATCAGACTCCAGCTTTTATAAAACTTTTTTTTTTTTTTTTGGTTAGGCACATGTATCCTTATATTTAAGGCAATTCTATTTGAGATATTATTGGGAACTAAGTATTGGCACCTCTCATAATGGAGATTTGAATCTTGTTCGCCATGAAGCGAAATAGCTCTTTCCCACTAGACCTAACTATGATGGTAGTTGTTATAAATTTTACATTGATATATTGAAGCATTGATGTTGCTATTTTTTTTTTGAGATAATACTCCTCTGACCCTTAATATAAGACATATTCAGAGAGTTAATATTAGTCCTAAATATAAGATATAAATGTTATATTTGTCAATTTTTTTTCCTAATTTACCCCTATTGATGCTTCTTCAACAATAATTAAGGAGGAGAGGAGAGGAGATGAGTGAATTATAGAAAATGATTAGAATATTTTAGAAAATACATGTCATACTAACTAACTTCCTTAATTTGATTAAATTAAGTGAATATATCTTATATACTCCCTCTGATCCTAATTATAGGACAATATTTGAGAGTTAGTTTTGGTCCCAATTATAGGACAAAGTTCTAATTTTTGTCAATTTCTTTCCAAAATACCCCTATTGATACTTTCTCAATAATAATTAAACACAGTAATAATTTAATAAGAATAGATTAGAAGTTGTTGAGGGAGATTGATGACGCCGGATTGTGTGAGAGCTTGGAGAAGTTGTGTGTGAGGCAGGAGAGGTACAAGAAAAAACAAAGCATCAACGTAATTGGATGCCATTTTAAATTTTAAATAAGGGCATTTTAAGAAAATACATGTGATTAACTAATTTAACCACTATCCTTAATTTCTCCAAAGTTAAGTAAATATATCCTATAATTAGTACCGAAAGGAGTATATGGTTACAAGTATCAACAAAACTAGATTCATAAACTTTTTGGCCCAAAAAAAGGATTCATGTAATGAGGGTTTATGAAAACCAATTCTTTTTTTGGGAAAAAGAAGAGGGATGTGGGTAGTCATATGACAGAAGCCCATAAACGTTAAAAAGAGGAAGACACGAAAAAAAACGGGCGGGTATTAACGCGGGTCCGATTAAAATGGAACCGGAAAAAGAAAAATATAACTTCAATAATCCCTCTTTTCTCGGGAAGAAAGTGCTTCGGTGGGGACAATAATGGCTAGCGAAGAGGAGAGACATCTGGAGACTCAACTAGAGCTTCAATTGCAGGAACAGAGGGATTCACTCTCTGCAATCAATGAAGCTTTGGTCTCTGATCCGTCCAATCCCGAGCTTCTCGCGGTACGTACGTCTTGCTTCGCACCTCGAAACTTTGGTTGGCATAATTGGAATGACTTGCATGCTTAAACCTCTGGTCACTCTAACCAGTTTTAATTTCCATCCTTGTCCTTATTAGATTTTCTCTTAATTTTGTAAAAATAAAAACAAAGAAAAACGATTGTTCTGATGAGGTATTGCTTCTAGTTCTTGTCTGGAAATGTGGAAATGTTATCCAACCAGAGTTATGAAACATCAATATTCGGTTGCCCTAATAATTTTCGATAGAAGTTCGAGGTGGAGGGTAATGTGGTGATGACGAAATAATTGGGAATATGGGAAATAGTTATCAAATAGAGAAATTTATGTAATCAATACCAGCTTTTTTATAGATGGAATGTACACTTATGTAAGTTGGGATTGTTCTTTACTTCTGTTTGCTATCGTATGAATTAGGTTTTTTATTAGCTAAATTTAATGCTCAGTTCTACGACAATGCAACTGATGTAAATGGGTTGAAATGTTAATTCTTAGTTAGGGAAACGTGGTTACTTTTTGTTATGGAATAGTGTTTGAGAGCTTCATCTTGTCTGGTTCTATACTATGATCCGCTTTCTTCCAAACTTGGTAAACAAGACCTTCAGAAGTGTTCACATCAATTATAGATGCTGACAAGTTTGTCTTGATCTCTTTTGTGGTTTTGTATATTTCAAAAATAATTTGTTAATCTCGAAAATTTGGTTTAATGTTGGAAGCTGCAAAGGGAAATGCTGAGGTTTGATAATTTGCAGTTCATATTTATTTTCTGTATGTTATTTTTTGGGCAAATAATTTTTTGTATATTACTATTAATTTCTGTAACTGAACATTTGATGAAACACCGAATCGTTTAGATATTGGACTTGCTGATCCAAAATGGGGATCTAGGAAAAAACTAAAGACATCGGTAAAACTCATATAATTGATGCCAGCTAGTAATGTCATGCGTAACTCATTAAGAGCATCCATTCCTTAGACTTACGAGAAAAATATGATGGAAGACACATTTTATTTCATCTCCTGTCTTTTGTTTCTGCAAACTAATATAGATATTGCAGGAAATTTTTCTGGTTGAATTTGTAAAAATTGGGACGTAAAGTTAACGAGCATTGCTTAAATATTTCATAATATTGTTGATTTCTCCAAAATCTTTGAATTATTTTTTGTTCAAAGTATTAGGTTAGCTGACAAGCGTGGCTAATTCAACTCTGATGTTCTATTTGCATGTTTTCTAAAGTAGTTAAAGACTCAGGTAATTTAATGGGAAATTCAATAGTCTTGACTTATTCGGAACTCTGAAAGATGTATAAAACAGAAACTTGGCGTTTTTTGTTGCCAAATTGTTATTACGCCTTTTTATCTCTTGGATTTTGATTTTAAGTTTTAGACCCAATCATTTATTTCAAATCTCCTCATTGGTATATCAATGTAAATGACAAATGGTGGGATGTGGTCATTAGCTGTGCCAAGAAAACTTGGACAGTTAAAGGAAAATTTCTGTGGCTAATTTTGTAAACTCTGGCAAATTTCTGAATATTGGTACTTTATCGTCTCAGGTTCATGAGGAGCTTGTTCAGGCAATCAAGGATGCAGAAGAAGGGCTTCTTCACTTAAAACGTACTCGATTATTGCATGAAGCAGATTCAGTGCTGAATAGATCTAATCTTTCTGCTCAAACAGACAAAGTTGAGCCACTTGACCCCACAGATGTAGAACCAGAACCTCTAGAGCAACAACATTATTCTGTTGGATCTAAATGTAGATTCCGTCACACTGATGGACGTTGGTACAATGGTCAAATAGTGCAGTTAAATAGTTCTTCAGCAAAAATTTCATTTCTTATGCCTACATCTGAGAATATGCTGGTATGTGTTATTTTCTTATGCTTAGAATTTCTCTTCTTAAATTCATCATGGTGACAAAAAGTTATATTGTCATGAACTAGTTAGTGATTGGTTTATGTAGATAATATTACCTGTGTACATCTTTTCTCTCTTCTGTAATAATTACGAGATAAAGAATTTGAAATAGAAACGGTCCACTTCTCACATGTTATCCTTTCTTTCGTCCATAGCTGAGGCCATGCAGGATATATTTCATACTCATGGAAGCAAGCTGCACCTCTTGTGTATTTATTTAGGAGGCTAAATGAATTGGCCAAAGAAAGAGTACATACATTATAACTCTTGGTAAAGATAATATATACTGCCATGGTTTAGGAGGAGCTTTTGCAGGAAACATTGACTAGAAAGCAAAGCGTCCATCCTGTAATGAGCAAAAATCAAATTCTGATGAAAAGCAAAATTGAAACAGAGAAAAGTAGAGACAGATGACATATATTCTTTGACAGGAATTTATAAAGCTACATATTCATAATTTCAATATTTTGTTTGGGATATTTTTGATGTAGCTACAGTCTGTATAGATGTTTATTTGTTTGGTGTTATGAGACTGTTGGTTGTCTTTCTCAAATTTTTAACTTCAATTTTGCCAATTACCTGCTCTTCTACTGTATTCTGTTGAGATTACTTGACACTGTTTGTTTCCCATTTCTTGCTAACCTCTCATATATGTGGGAGGATTGTGTAATTTTGTCAAGTAGAGGGGCGGTTCTTGTTATTTCAGTAAAATAAGGGAAAGGAAGAAAGCATTTTACTGCAATTGTTGTTTGTGACCAATTTGACCTAATTAATTCTTACAAGAGAAATGTGTCAATGCTAGTAGTCCTATTGGGAGACTAGCTCCCAACAATTCAAAAAAGATTGCTGGGGATGTTTGATATTTGTAGCTTTCAACTATAATGCAATCATAGAAAATTGTAATAATCTTGCAGCTTTAAATTGTTCGAGACCTATAATTTGGCATACTCTCACATTCCTCACACAGATGCGCATCACCTTAATAATATTTAAATATGTTATCAATAACAGTGGCGTTGAACTCCATTAACTACTATATATGATGGAACATAAGGTAGCTCATCCTGCTTGAACACTGTGTACTAGTTTATGTCTAGTGATATGTGATTTGTACTGCTTGCTTGGAGATCTTAGTCATACGATTGAAACATTTAGCTATTCGTTAGATTATTCTGTAAAATGAAGTGGTGTTACTCTTGTCACTTTGTCGGTACTAATGCTACACGCCCCAAGTGCAGGTGTGCAAGTTTTTTCTGCAACAACGATGTCGGTTTGGTTCTAACTGTCGTCTATCACATGGTAAGCTGTAGTTATTGAACAAATAAAATAATTTGGTCATACAGATAGATATTTTCCCTGGTCCCTATATCCTATTGGCATTTGAACTTTTAAGTGCCAAGGTTTGCTGGAGATTGTTACCCTAGTGTCTCATGACTTCATGAGAGGTTTGTCAGTTTGGGTCTAGTTTTCTCAAAGAACTGGAGGTAAAGAACCGAGTTTCACCTTTTTCTTGAGTGTTACAAAGAAAATAAGCATATAGGTTAGCATTATTAAGAATTAACTTTGGTTATTGTATTGTCATTTTTCTGTAAGATAGGAAGTCTATGTAAATTCTTTTAATAACTTGAAAAGTGGCTTGTGCATGTGATTGTCGGGCAGTTTCTTTTACATTCTCTTATATTTAAGTTCCTCTTAGACAAATAAAGAAATTAAGGCCAAAAAAGGGAACTTCACTGATTTATATGAAAGAAAACTTTGCTTGGGATTATCAGTCCCAACTTGTTATTACGTTAGTGGCATTAAGATTTTTTTTTGGGTCCAGTGCCCCCTTTTTCTTAAGTTACTGGATCGGTTCAGTTGTTAAGCCTTTTTCCAGATTCAGGTGATTGTTGTTTCTATATATTTCATGCAGGAAAAAATTTTTTATGCCTTTCTGAGGCATTTATTATTTCGTTCTCCTGTGCTCATATATCTGTTCAACAAATCACTTCTTATGCGCATTTATCTGCAGGTATTGATGTTCCACTGTCTTCCCTCAGAAAATATGTTCCTACCACCTGGAAGCAGTCCCTGGTTGGTTCAAGTATATGGGCAGTCTCAGATGTTAATGCTGGCATTTGGAAGGAAGCTGAACTTGAATCCTGGGATGAAGAACTTGGAGTTGCACAAGTTGCTTTCCGAGACGACGGAAGTTCTGTGAAGTTAGGAGCAGAAGCTATGGCATTGTCTGAATGCGCAGAAGTGAGTGATGAAGAGAATGATTCCAGCTCAGAACAGTCTGATTTGAGTGACTATGAAGGAGATGACCCACAAGGTTTAGGCTTTCTGGAAAGCACCAACCTGCAGCGAGGTATTCAGACTGAAACTGCTATATTTGCTAAGTGGGAGAATCACACCAGGGGTGTAGCTTCCAAAATGATGGCTAATATGGGTTACCGTGAAGGTATGGGTTTAGGTGTTTCTGGTCAAGGAATGCTTAATCCCATCCCAGTGAAGGTCCTCCCACCAAAGCAATCCTTAGATCATGCTCTTGAATCTCATAAAGATAATGGAGAAGAGAGCAAAGACAGCCGAGGTAAGAAACGAAGTAGAGGTGGTAAGAGAAAACGCGATAAGAAATTTGCAGAGGCAATTCGTGCAGCAAAAGAAGAGGAGGAATCAGTATCAGATGTCTTTGCACTGATAAATAATCAGCTGGCAATGCATGGTGAAGCTATAAATGGTGGATCGAGGAAGAAGCAGCAACATAAAGGTTTGGGGGATGGTAAAAAGGTTGATAGGCGGGCTTTGATTGCTTATGAGGATGAGATAAAGGACTTGAGGATTCGGGTTGAGAAGCTTGAAGAAATGGTAAATAGAAACAAGAAAGAGAAGGTAGTTTATGAGGCTGCTATGAGAAAGTTAATTGAAACCCGCAAGGCTCTAGCAGAGGCTGAAGCGGCCCATGTCTCTGCCTCAAATGCAGTTGCTAGCAAAGATAAAGAGAAGAGATGGCTTAAGTTTTAGGATGCCGGAGTTTTCAAAATGCATTTTGGGGGGAAGTGGGGTGAGGAAAAAGAATTTTGCTGGGGGACCTTAACCAGATATCTTTAGACTGCCTTGTCATGTACTATTTGTAAATAAAATAGGATTCTTTTGCTGGATGTTGTACTTTTTACTGGGTAGCATGATTGTGATGTTTTCACTGTGTCGTTGAAATATAGATGCCGTGCAGTGTCATCAATTATTTTCTTTTCCCCTTGGTATGGGGACAGGCTCAACGGACACTGAAAAACACATCATGATGAAATGACCTATACGCAAAGTTATAGAGGTGAATCCCTTGGTCGAGATAAGTTTTTAAAACGACCCTTGAGATGGCATTGTCAGTTCAAGGACCCAGCTAAGTTGTGACCTTGCATCATTGAGAGTGGTGCGCTGGCTTTACAAGATTCTTATCAGGAAAAGCAAGTAATCCAGAGAACTAATTATTGGAGCTTGACATTGCATTGACAACAACCTTCTTGTCTATGATGTAAATGATGCATGCAACTATGCTTCATTAGGAAGGCAGGGAACTCTAATTTCATAGACCTGTCACTTTCACCTCTCTAATTGGTTCTACTACTTTATTATAATTTCAAACCATGTGATATTGGCATATTGCCGTCCTGCGTCGTTGAATTGATGGTAAGTGTATTATCCCAAATATTGAGTGCATTCCGGTTCCTTTTTTTTTTTTTAAATATTGGCTGCTACTGTTATTATCTTCTAGTATGTTTAACATATGAAGATTTTGTAGCCATGTTACCATATCTGTTCTGGAGAAAAACTAATAAAGCTAGGAGAAATTTCACTGTAGAATTAATCAAATTAATTATTAATAGATGCACAAGGATGTCAAAGAAACTGAGGGTGTGTTTGGATCAATTTTTGGAGAATAATTTTTGAAGAAAAAGTGATTTTAAGGAATAAATTATGAGGAAAAAAATGATTTTGATAAAATGATAGTGTTTGGGTATTGTGATTAGAATCACTTTTTTCATAATCAAATTGTTAAAAAGGACATTAGCTTTTGTGATAATTACATATAAAGGATAAGATTATATTTTATGTATTATTTAACATTAAATTTCATTTTAACATATAAAGGCTTTCTTTCTTCTCCCTTTCTCTTAGATCCTTTCGGGGTCACTCCCCCAAGTTGGTATTAGAGCCAGAAGGAGAAGTAGGGATGCATTAGATGCTTTGAAATTCTGGAAAATTTATAAAGCTAGTATGAATATTACTGGACAAGTATGCTTTGTGGTCGCAACTTTGATTGATCTTCCACATCAGAAACATATTAATATAAAGCTAAGTATCTGTTTAATATTATTATTATCTGATAGCACGCAAGCTAGTTGTTCTAGCATATGAACTTCGTCCGTCATTTCTAGGGCTATGGCAGTAAGTCCCGATGGGTAGGGCAAGTAAGTTCTAATGCCTATTGTTCGAATGCTCATATGATATTAGGGTTCAATGTTTAAGGCGTTGGCTAAGTGATAATAATATATGCAGATTTTTATCTTTATAAGAACATACAAGGTAATATTTATAATAGCTCGATAAATAACCCAGAAATTTCATCTTATCTAGCACAATTCTATGAAACCTGGCGGTAATGATATTAGCGTAAGGGAGTAAAAGTTTAATTATGTTTAGATCTTTCTCTTTCCGCTCCAACTCCTCTCGTTCATCTTCTACTCCTTCTTCATCCTCAAATTCTGGTGTTCCACCAAACAAAAATTTAGGAAAAAAATTCCTTACAAAACAATATTTTCAACAATGAAATCCATTTTGAAGATATTGATCAAAATTTTAGTGATTGGAATATTCCAGTCATTAACCAAAATGAATTATATAAACCTGAGGATAAAAAATTCTTTAAATCTTCTGATTATATAATTAGTACGGTTGAAGAAACTATTCCTCTAAAATCAGAACCAACTGACATGCCTTTGTTGTCAAAAAAATCTATTTTAAAACACCCAAAAAGATAAAAATTTATACACATTGGTTGTGTCCAAATTGCAATTAAACCACTCGTTAAAGCTGGTCTTAAATCTTAATGTCTCTACTTTAGTATGTGTTAGAGATGGTAGACAAGAAATCTTTTTCAAATCAATTTTTGGAATGGTTGAAGCAGGTCTCCATGATGGACCAATCTATTTCAGTTGTTTCCCCAATATAACAACTTCACTCCATGATGATCCTATCATAGAAGTTTTGAAGCTAAGTTTGAAATTACATGGATTCAATATGAAACCTAGTGTTTCACATATAGCTTTAATCTATAGGGTCTAGTATAAAGTGATGAATTCATGTATTTCAAATGTTAAAATGTTTAACCAAGGAAAAGAAACATGTCTATTCCTAACAGATGCTACTAGGGCAAATGTTACGGTACTAAAGACAATAAAATGGGAAGAAGTTACTCTTCTTGATGATTGGGATTTAAATAAAATTGCCCCTGTCATTCCAAAACCTGCACCTGATTCTTATAGAATTAGGCAAAATGAAAATAGAGATGTTAGAATCACTTTTGATAGAAACAGATCCTCCTTCAGTGCTTCTAGGCATTCTTGCAGCTCTTCTGTTAAAGAACCAATAATTTCACCTTCAGTAACATAAGGCCTAAATGAATCAGCTAGTGTCATAAGACCTGTCTATCAAAATCAGGAAGATGAACAAGAAGAAACCTAAACTTGTCAATCTCCAACATATTCTGATATGATTGCTGTCATAGAAGAACGATTTCAATTAGATAAGAAACTTCTACAAAAAGATTTCTATTCTAATGAAAACACTGAAAGACGCAAATGGTTTTTCAAAAAATATAAAACTGAAGAATTGCGAAAACCAATTCAAGAAAAGTTTTATAAAATGCTTGAAAGGTATAACTTCATATTCTGTTCTTTCTATGGTATGAAGCCTATGTAGAAGATCAGAATATAAAGGATTATCTTTTTAAACCATTTGAAGGGGTTAACGCCTCTTGGGTTTTGAAAAATGGAAATAAGACAGAATTTGAATTTCCACCAAAACAATCTTTTGAGGTCTTTGGAGTTAAAATTGGATCAGTTCCAGTAATTGCTTTGCCTTTTAAAACCAAAGACCCCAAAAATGATACAAACTCAATTGATATTCAAAATATCATTGAACAAAATATACAAATTCGTATCTTCAAACACTTGGAGAACATATTTTGAAAAAATCTGTAACTTCTGAAGCTAGTAAAACTGAGTCATCTAGCTCTACAAGTTCACAGTCAATTTTTAAACCTTACACTATTCCTACAAATATTGCGAGTAGTGTTAGGAAAAGAAATTTTCAAGTAAGAATTGAAGAAGAATTAAGAAAAATAACTGTTCAGGATACTCCTCCTCCAAAATCTTTTTCTTCAAATTCAAAATTAACAATAAATATTGTAAAAGATAATTAAACTAGTTCTAGTGAAAATTGTCTTAAAGTCAACAAATTGAAAAATCCAAATTGGAGAAATCCAACAAAATTATATTATCCGAGAGTTACACCTCCGGATATAATGCTTGAAGAAAGAGACTCTGCTCTCTGACAATTCAATGCAAATAACATCTATGTCTGGAACATAGATGGCCAATCTGAAACAAATATTTTGGAAATTTGCCAACAAATGGCGATGGTCAATAATGCCTATGCTATATATAACAACTGTCAAGAGGAAGATGTTATTCATATATTGATTTCTAGCTTTATTGGGCAACTCAGAGGTTGGTGGGATTTCCATCTTACACAACAACAAAAGAACCAAATTATACAAGGAATAAAAACCACACAAGATGGTATTTTAATTACAAATGATGGTCAATCAATGTCCGATGCTGTTAACTGTCTTATAGTTAACATTATTGCACATTTTGTTGGTGATCCATCTATTTGGAGAGATAAATCGACAGATCTTCTGTCCAATTTAAAATGCAAAACTCTATCCAGTTTTAGATGGTATAGAGATAATTTCTTATTAATAGTAATGGCTAGAGAAGATGGAAATAATCCAATTTGGAAAGAAAAATTCTTAGCCAATTTTCCTAGTTCATTAGGAGACATAGTTAGGGAAAAAATCAGAAATCAAACTGGTGATGGTCAGATCCATTACGAAGATTTAACATATGGACAACTTATAGCAATGGTCTAGAAAACGAATTTAAAAATTTTTCAAGAAGATAAATTACATCAACTTGCCAAAGAAAAAGCTTCAAATCAGAAAGATCTTGGATCTTTCTGTGAACAATTTGGGTTTTCTGCCTGTAAAAAGTCTAAAAACTTAAACACAGACATGAAGACAAAAATTACAAGACTAAAAGGTATTATAAAAAATATCGAAAACCTTGAAAAAAAACCAAAAACTAATCAACCCAGAAAGTTGAAAAATGAATTTAAATAAAAAACTCTAATGGATCTACCCAAAGGAAAAATTGTTTGCTTCCGATGTGGTAAAGAAGGCCACATGGCAAAATATTGTAGGCTTAATAAAAGAATTAATGCCTTACAACTTGAAGAACTAGTTTTTCAACAATTAAACAATCTTTTGATTGAAACCTCTTCTGAGAATGAATATGAAGCATCATCTTCTCATGAAGTTAATGAACTTCAACAAGATGATATTTCATCTTCATTTGATGAAGACAATTTTCAAATAAATTGTTTTGAAAAGATTGCTGAGAGTTTAGAAAATTCCGAGCTTGATGATCCAATCAAGGATTCGGTATTAACTGAGTCCAAACAAGACATTTTTCAAATAAATGTTATTGAAGAAGATTTGATTTTTGAAATCATTAACTTTCTTCTAAGTAATAAAGAAAAAGTCAAATTTTTCAACAAACTTAAAGAAGGTTCAACCTCTTCTTCAAAATCAGTTCAAAAACCTTTGCAAACAAAATATGATTTTTCTGAAATAATGAAAAGATTTCAGAGTAATCCAAAACCTGTTTCAATTTCTGACCTTCAAAATGAAATAAATAATTTAAAAGAAGAGATAAGTCGGAAAAGTACTCAAGATTTCCACCATTCTCTTATTTTAAATCAAATTCAGCAAGAAAGCTGAATAACGAAAAAGAAAGAAACTGAAGAGATAAGTGATCAAAGTGAAAAGGATCAAGAAGCTTCTGAATCTTTCTAAAATCTTATATCAAGGATTTCTATCAAAAAATGAAATGTTCCAGTCAAAATTATTGTTGCTAATATCTTTATATTAGAAACAATAGCTTTGTTTGATACTGGAACAGCATTAAGTTGCATCAGAGAAGGTCTGATTCCAACAAAATTTTATGAAAAAACCATAGAAAATCTCTGCGGACCAAACAAATCACCATTAGACATTAGCTACGAGCTTTCAAACGCAGTAGTTGAAAATAATGGTGTTGAAATTAAAACTCTTTTCATTTTAGCAAAGGTTTTATCTCAAGATGTAATTCTTGGTGCACCTTTCATAAATCAGTTAATTTCTTATTTAACAAAAAATGAAGGAATAGAATCCCAGGTAATGGCAAAACAGTTTTCTTCAAATTTGTTTACCCTCCTTATACAAAATTTGTTAACCAAATTGTATATAAGGAAAATTAAATTAATTTTCTAAAAAACGAAGTTTCTTATAAAGCAATTGAAAATCAATTGGAGAAACCTTTTCTTAAACAGAAAATTCAAAATGTTTTGAAAAACATTCAAGACACAATTTGTTTTGATTTTCCTAATGCTTTTTGTGAAAGAAAAAGACATATAATTGATCTTCCTAATGAAAAGGATTTTAATGAAAGAGCTATCCCAACCAAAGTTCGACCAATTCAAATGAACCAAGAACTCCTGGAACATTGCCAAAAGGAAATAATGGATTTACTTTCAAAAGGGTTAATTTGTAAGAGCCAAAGTCCTTGGTCTTGTGCAACTTTCTATGTCAATAAGAATGCTGAAATTGAATGAGGAACTCTGAAACTTGTGATTATTACAAGCCTCTCAATCAAGCTCTTCAATGGATTAGGTATCTTATTTCAAACAAAAAAGATCTCTTAAATTGCCTCCATCAGGGCAAAATATTTTCAAAGTTTGATATGAAATCTGGTTTTTGGAAAATCCAAATTTCTGAAAAAGAGAGGCATAAGACTGCATTCATTATCCCTTTTGGACAATATGAATAGAATGTTATGCCTTTCGGTTTAAAAAATACACCTTCTTAATTTTAAAAGGTCATGAATGAAATTTTCAATCCATACACTAAATTTATCATTGTTTACATTGATGATGTTTTAGTGTTTTCTGAAACAATTGACCAACATTTCAAACATGCATGTTAAGATCTTTATAGATGTTGCTAGGTATAATGGTCTAGCAGTTTCTAAAACCAAAATTAGTTTTTTTCAGACAAAAATTTGGTTTCTTGGTCATCATATATACCAAGGAACTATTGTTCCAATTGATCGTGTAATTCAGTTTGCCGATAAATTTCTAGATCAACTCCTGGATAAAAATCAACTCCAAAGATTTTTAGGTTGTTTAAAAGTAGGTGATTTCATTCCAGACCTAAACGATATCATTAAGCCTCTTCATGAGTGTCTTAAGAAAAGTTTTCCTCCATAGACAGATGATCACACTAATGTGGTTATCAAAATTAAATCTCTTGTAAAAAATCTTCCATGCTTGTATCTTCCAAATCTACAAGCATTCAAAATTGTTGAAACATATGCCTTTGACATAGGTTATAGTGGCATTCTTAAACAAAAAATTAATGGTAAAGAGCATTGCCTTGCATTTACTTCCAAAACATTGGAATAGAGCTCAACAAAACTATTCCACAATTAAAAAAGATATATTAGCAATCGTTTTGTGCATAAACAAATTTCAAAGCGATTTGTTAAATAAAAATTTTTTTTGTCAGAGTTGACTGCAAATCTGCAAAAAGATGTTAAAAATTTGGCATTAAAACATATTTTTACCCGTTGGAAGCAATTTTAAGTGTCTTTGATTTTGAAATTGATTTTCTCAAAGACTCTTCAAATTGCCTTCCAGATGTTCTAACTGGAGAATTCTTGTAGGGGAAATAAGATAACAAAAAATGTCAAATAAAGAGAAGAAAAAGAAAGGAAAGGGCAAAGCCCATTAAAAGGATGATCCAGAAAGGATCACAAAAGAAGAAATAAAGCAGCTCAAAGCTACAATTGAACTATCAAAAGGGTCATTGACCCAAGGATTATAGATCCATTAAAAAGGATCCTTTTCGAGGTCCAAAATTTTTGAACAACGTCTTCAAAAAACTTCAAGAATCATAATGGATCCTAGAAATTATGAATTCCCAATTGAAACATTATTAGCCATACAAGCTAACCAAAAATTGGCTAAATTGCCAAATAAAAGCTGGGTTGACATAGCCGAATAAGAAGATTCTAAGGCCCTTACCTTAGCAATCAAAACTAAATCCAAAGAGGTTACTAAGGCTGGTTTATCGTCAAAAGAATTAGCCTTATACTCTCAACTAACACAAACCATATTCGTGGCAAAACTAGAAAAGGTCTTAAGCCTTTTCCACACAGAACCAGGATTCTTGACAAAAATCCCAATGCCTTAGCTTCAAAAATATTTCCAAAAGGGTTTTTATTTAACCCAAAATCTCTTAAAAAAACTCAATTGTTTTATGAGCTTATTCTTGTAAATACGAAGTCTACAAAAATAAGACATTTTGTAGATCCTGAAAATCTAGAGGATAAAACTATCCATGGATATTCAACATTTCGGATCAAAAAGATCCTATCTCCTGAAGAATGAGGTCAAGATTTAAACAAAAGAAAACAATTTTCTATCAAGAATCACAGTACAATTGGTTTCAATTACTGGGATTATTGGGACACTTGGTATTGTACCTTTTGGTACCAAAATCCAAAATTTAGCCATACTTGACTATTCATGTTTACATACGGCAAAAAATACCAATTTCTGTTATGGTTTAATCAATGGTGGGATTTCTTTGGACCAGTTCAAGAAATTCCTCCTACAACAGCGAAAATTGGATTCGACTATTTCAAAAGTCGTGTCAATCTCAGTGAAGATCATTTCCCAGCAGATCTTTATTATTTTTCCAAATTTGGTCTAGTTTGGGTATTTAAATGGAGCTTCAAATATGGAGTTTCCAAATATCAAAAAATGTTCCCCATATTGCAGAGAACCTCCTTAGTCAAATAGTAGGCAAAGTTTTCGAACATAAAAAACGTGTCTGAAACATCACTCAAAAAATGGTTTAGACAAAATCCCAAATTCCTTATGGCAGGAGATTATGAATCAAGTTTCTTCCTCAACCATAAGGCAAAAATTCAAGCTTGTTTGGCTTCAGCAACTGACAAAGAAAATTTGATCAAACAACACCATGAAATTCTTGGGCTTATTCAAACTCAATCGGATGAGCCCTAAAGTAGCAGTTTGGCCCAATCATCAAATGGGTTAGAAGATGAAGATACAGCCCAATACTTCGGCCATGATTCGGATGACGAAATCATTAGCCTTGACGAAGATTGATTCCAAAGAAAATCCGTCAGCACAAGAGTCCAATACCAGCTGCACAAATTTCTGCTTTTGGTGAAGATTTGAAGTAAAAACTGAAGAATCTTTACTTTTTGTAGACAAATAATGAAAATTTCTTTTATTTTATGTAAAAGCAAAAGTAAAAGCACTTTTACCTGAGTAAAGTGTTTGTTACTCTGAGTTAAAGTGATTTTACCCAAAAAGAGAAAATAATTTACTGTAAATAGGAATTGATATGGACGCCTATAAAATGGCATTTCATTTCAGTTGCTAGACACACTGAGTTGTGTTGACGATTCAATTCTCTCTCCCCTCCTCCTCTAGGCTGATAAGCCTTGTATGTTTTCTTTCGTTTTTCTGTTTTTGCCTTTGTTTCTTTGTTTGTAATTTTATTTTTCAATAATATATCAATTTTTCTACCTTATCTCTTTTAAATTCCTGCATCTGCATTTGTATCTAATGAATTAACGACTATGTGTCGATCCCTTCTTCTTAGGCTTTCTTTCTTCTCCCTTTCTCTTAGATCCTTTCGGGCTCACTTCCCCAAGTTTAAATTTCATAATAAATAATAAAAATGTAATTTAAAACCCCTCACATTACTAACGTATGAAATTTCAGATAGTACTTTATTTACTAATCTATATTTTTGTGATAAGTAAAATTACAAGGGTTTATTATTTATAAGTGATAATTGAAGAGGCTGATCATTCTTGAAATTTCATATAGTACGCCCATATCTTTCTCACAAATTTAATTAAGCACGAGGCAGTTCAGGCAAGTTTGGTTTTTTTTTTTTGGTGTTTAATTTTTTTGACCGAATTTTTGGTGTCCGTGAAATTAGTAGTTGGGTGTAGGGATGGTTAACAAATATACTACCCGGATCCTAAATAGAAGACTTATTTAACTTTTTCTAGAAAGATTAAGGAAGATAAATAAGTTATTTAATTATGTTATTCGTTATGTATAATTAAATTATATATAATTTTATAAGTCAGAAAAATGAGTTTGGAGAAACAATGATTAATATATGTACTTTAAAGTAATTTTATTAAATAATAATATTTTTTTTTAAAAATTAATCTCTTCGATTTTTTTTATGAGCAACTTTTTTTTATTGTGTAAAATGAATTTTAAAATTAGTTAAAAACAATAAATATATCAAAATTATCATATTTTTCTTTCCATCTATTTTATTTTTCTTCTTTTTCCTTTGCCATTTATTTCCGGGTTTGCTGCTCCTCTTCTGTTTTTAAATTTTTTTCTTTTTCCACTTTTCCCTTTTTTCTCTCTCCAGCGTGAGTTTGACCTACTTTTTTCTCCTTCCCCAAGGCGTGAGGAAGGCTTTTGATTCAAAAAAGTGAAAAAAAAAAAATTCCAAAAGCATGGTTTGGGTGAAAAATGGGTTTTTGTATTTTTTTTAGTGTGTTTGGGTAATATTTTCTCCCACCATGTTTTTCTTCCTAAAAGTTCTTTTTTAAGTGCCATCCAAACACAGTGAGTCCACATAATTTGGAAATTGAGTTTGGCATATTTGTCACTGTGCATTTAAATACATATCTTGATAATTCTTCACCTCTTAAAATAAATAGTCGTTTTCCTGTTAGTTAGGCAGATCATCACGCCTCAATTGATGCTTTGGTAACTACCAGGAATGTGTTTCTAATCTTGTTTTTAGTTCAATGATAGTGCCTTTTACATCATAGCCATGACATATGAATTCATTATGATTTCTTTTGTAACAGTGTGGGAACTAGAGTGCAGAAAAAGAAGAGGGGGTAACGAGGAAAGAGGATAATGGATTTAATTGACCCCCTAGAAGCGTTGAAATACTGCAACCTAATGGGTGGTTAGACAATCTCTCTCTCCCTCTCCCCGCGTGTGTGTGAGTGCTTTGAGGGTGTTCTGTTTTTTAGTAGATTCCAGCTTTCTCCCACTACCCACTTGGAAGTGGAATTTGGCCTACGGCCAATTGAGATTTCAATAATATAATGGCTCTCTCCTCAGGATTCCCCATTATCTCATAGAGTACTCTTAACCTTATTTTGGCCCACAAGCAAGATTCCAATCACAATGGCAAGTATGAATGTCAGGCCAGAAAAAATAGAGCAATCATGGTCGACGGCTAGTGGGGCCCTCCAGTCCATTATATTGCCCACTTGGCATACAGTTGAGGGCTGGCTGGCTTGCTTGCTGGATATTCATCGATTTTCTCCGAGACAGTGACTGACAGTTAACTTTGGCTTCTTATTTTCACTACAGCTTGAAGGGGATGATCTCATATGTTTCATCTCAAGTTCAATGATATATTGACGTGTTACTGTCACGTGAGATATATACATATATATATGAGCCAATCATGAAAATCATATACTGCAGGATTGGTTTCACTAAGCTTCGAAGCTTAGAGTTTGAAGTTCCGTACATAATGGGTCAGATATGAGAAATCATGAGGGATACTAGGCAATAACCTTATAACTTGACCGCATGAAATCTCCTTTATAAGTGAAAAGTATTGAGTTCATGATTGTAATCTCATATATCGTTGGTGTCTACTCCTTTTAATTTAAAAACAGGGAGGGATAATATTTATAATAAATCAATCAATATGTGCAATTTGTATATTTTTTTGGGTACATATGTACATAATTTCTGTTTGGTAAAGAAAAGTAAAAGCACATTTGGAACCAATTTTGGAAAACCAAAATATGGTTCTTCCTTAATTGGATTGGGGATCCCATGACGAATTTCCAGACATTGGGTTGATGCAAGTTTCATTAATTTAATAGCATTTCTAGAAATATTTACAAATTATAGATTAACAATAGTGGAATTCGAGTCTATTTTTTGTGGGGTATGAATTGTACAAATACAAACAGTACCAACTTCTATTCACATGTATGTCTATAGATTTTGGCCTCTTATATGATAGAAGAAGGGGCAATCAACTATGCTCAACTTGTGGGTATGAAACCCCTCTGGAAAAGAATCCTGCTTTGATTGCGTTGAAGATAAATCTAACTCGGATTTGCCATTATTAGCCAATGAAGATCTTTTTTGTTTTCATACATTATCACTTTTCAGCTTTCTTTTTCTTTCTCTTTTGTCTGCTTTCATCTATTTTTGTGAAACCAATCCTGAATTCTACCAATAGGATCATTAATGTTGAGACACACTTTGTTGAAATCAATAAGCGGCGTGAGTCTATGCGTGTGGGACTCATGAACCTCTTTAGAAAGCTCCAAGCGGTGAAAATATCCCTTAAAGGATTTAATGGTCGAAACTTGCTTTGATTTAGCCAACAGGTTGGAGACAAATTCAACTCCTATGTTTGATTTCACACTAATTTTTAAAAACAGAAACTATTTATTTTTATGGAAAAATTGGGGAAAAGCTCACTATTGAAAATTTTATCGCTGAGAATGACTTGAGCCAAAACAACATTATTTTGTGTCCACAAATTTCACATAGCAACATAGTTTTTTTTGGTATAAAAACCTTTTTTTTTTTGTCTTTTTCAGCAATAAAATTTCTAGTGGGGAACTTTTCCTCAAAATTTCCTTTTTTATTTAATTAATTAATATCTCATTTAATTAATATTGAAAGTTACTAATTATGTGTATTTCAAAGCATGAGGAGGGGATTCTGACTTCAAATCTAAATCATCTAAATTAAAAGGGTTAATATAATATTTGGTCTCCTAAATTAGCCCTAGCCTCATTTTGGTCTTTGTCCCTTAAGCTTCATTCCATTTAAAATATAGGTTCCTATAATTTAATAAAAACATGGATCATTTTGTCTCTTGAGGGATCAAAACTTATAGTTTGAAACTCAAAGGACTAAAATTAAAATGAGGGTCAAGATATTATATTATATTTTATAATTTGTATACTTGTTAATTTAATAAGAAAATTATATAATTAAACATAATATTTTTAACTATTAATATTTTAAATAATACTTTTAACTTGAGAAAAAAGAACGTCTAGGATCTAAACCGTTAAGGTTAAATTTGAATGTTTCAAGATGTATAGTCTTTGATTTTAAAAAATATAATGCATAACATATTTTTGTTTGATTCGAGCATTGCTGGAACCAATTGAGGGTAGTCCGGCTAAAAACCTTTTCTGCCTTTACACGCACATAAACTTTAAACCTTATGTTTAAGTAGCCAATTCCTTTTCCATTAATACCTATGATCGCTTTCCGGAAACGTCTTTTAGAATTAACATAATTAGGGTGTTTTAGATAAAGTAAATTAGTTATCTTCTTTAATTCTATCTTTTTCATTAAGACCTATGATCCTTAAGATCTAGTTGACTTTTTTCTGGAGAGATTGAGAAGGCTAGATAAATTACTTAATCTAACCATAGCATATATTATGTATAATTATATTATATATCACTTTAAAATAAAGCAAATTAATTTGAAAAAAGTGATAAATATAAATAATTTAAAATAGTTTATTACTTCTAATTCTTAATATAAGAGCCGATTGATTTTTCTTGTAGAGATTAAGAAAGCTAAATAAATTACATTAAAATATTTATATTTATCATTTTTCTCTAAACTAATTTGACTACTTATAATTGATATATATATATATATATATATATGTTATAATGATACGTATATATTATGATTAAGTAACTTATTTAACTTTCTTAATATCTTAAAAAAAGTTAACTGTCTCTTATATTAAAGATCAGAGGGAGTATTTAGCTTCCTTAATATCTTTAAAAAAGTCAATTGAATTTTATATCGAGGATAAAAGGACCAGAAGTAACATTTATATATAATACTCCCTCCGATTCTTATTATAAGACATATTTGAGGAGTTGATTTTGATCCTAAATATAAGACATAATTTTCATATTTGTCAATCTTTTTTTAAGTTCCCCTTATTGATAACCCCTCAACAATAATAAAAAAAGAGAGAGGGGAATTGAAGGTGGAATTAAAGAAGATAACTAAGGTGTTTTAGAAAATACAAGTTATTTTAACCAACTTTCTTAATCTAATCAAATTAGGTAATGTCTTATACTACCTCCGGTCCTTAATATAAGACCCAATTGACTTTTTTTTGGAGAAATTAAGGAAGCTAATTAAGTTACATTAAAGTGTTTATATTTGTGGTTCTTCTTCAAACTAATTTGCTTGACTTATAAACTGATATATAATCTAATGATGTGCAACATATACTATGATTAAGTAGTTTATTTAGCTTTCTTAACCTTAGGGGTGTTCAAAGTATCCCAGTCCCAGTGGTCCCGGCCAACTCCCGGACATTTTAATCTTGAAAATTTTCCGTTGCAGTATGGACCGGGACGGGGACAGGAACCGCGATCACCCTTGATGTCCCGGTCTAGGTTCTGGTTTATTTATTTATTTTTTTACTTTATAAATTAAGTTATCCTTTTATTTTTATATTTTTTACTCCATAAATTAAATTATCATTTGATAAGATATGTATCGTATCTTTAGTTGGAGTTAAACCATATATATCATGATACTAATCCAAACCATACAATTTATAAAGAGAATAATGAAGATGATGATGATGATGTTATTCTTCAATTCTATATCAATTTGTGTAATTATTATGACATTGTTAATTGTTAAATGATTACTTTAAACCAGGGTTAATGAACCTAGACCAGACCATCCAATCCGACCTGAAAATTGACAAACCGGCTGGTAGACTGGTCCTGTCCGGGTTCCTATTTAATTTTTTTTTTTTATAATTTCATATTAATAAGCCTAAAATCTTCAATTTCTCATCGGTTTGGCTCCAATCTGACCCACTGACCCTTATCCCAATACCCCGACCGATTCAGTACCTGATCGGGTTCGTGAACCTTGCTTTAAACAATAGAATATGGAGTATTTAATTAATATGATGATATTTTTTAAATTTATTTTTTTAATGAAAAGAAGGGATTTCTTGGTCCCGGTGGATGCAATTTGCATCCCGAGCCAAGACCGAGAACTGAGAACCGGGATTGGGATATTCCAATCCCGTTTTGGATATTTAACACTCCTGTTTAACCTCTTCAACAAAAAAGTTAACCAAGTCTTGTAAGACTGGAAGTGATATTAAAAATAAGAGGGAGGTGTACTTATGTTTGCTTCATCGCGTAAACGGTGAAGACAGGTCGGTGGTGTTCATATACATAAGATTGATATCTCCATTCTGATTCTTGAAGATTATTGAAGAAATATTATTATTAACATTTTAGGCGTGCCATTACATTACATTACATTGTTTCCAAGAATAATGCCTAGAAATACTGCAAAGATTTTGGGTACGACATTGCTAATTTCCGAGAAAAATGCCTATTCATTCGCCGGCATATAATGATAATTCAATAGAGGGTATGGGTAGAAGAAGATGTTGCAAAACCATTAAAATATCCGTACACTTTAAAACAATTATCTGATATTTAGGATTCGTGGCTGCACTTCTCAAAACAAGCGGCTCTTATAAGATTCAAATTTGACACTCAAAGGGATCTAATTAATAGGTCTTACACTGTTAGATTAACTCTATATTGATATAATTTTCTATATGACTCATATGGTACTTAATGTAAGATTTCACTCTACGGTTAAAAGGCAATTTTACCATATAAATTTTCACTCAGGGGGCAATTGTTTTTTTAAAAGTGTCAAAAAGGGAGCAATTTTTCCTTGACTATTATCTTAGTAAATTTTGATCGTTAGTTGAACAAATATGCTGAGCTAACCGTTCACATGTCATCCATGTCATTTTTGTTAAGGTGCAAATTTGCCCCGAAAATTCTAAATCTAACTTCGAAAAAAATGATGTAAATGACACAAGGACTTTAGGAGTAAATTTATACATTAACAAAAATAACGTGGATGATATGTGGACAGCCAGCTTAATATATTTAGTTAACTAAATATCAAAATTAATTGAGATAATGAAAAAGGTAAAATTATTCCATTTTTTACAGTTAGCCACAAAAAACTTTCGAAGTAAGATTGCCCCCGGAAAAAATTTTCACAGCAAAAATGCTTTTAACCCTAATTATATATATTACTATACTCATAACGCTGTACTGTATCTTTTACGGATCACATCGCTACCAGCCGACTGCTAATTATTGGTGACGTTAATTGCCAACACATTTTTAATTAGGTTGCTTGCTTATAATAATGGCACGCTCTTAATTAATTAATTAATACTAACAAAGTCCTTCTTCAGTCTCAAGCAATCAAATTAATACACAAGACCTTTACAACTCAAAACTAGCTGATTTCTTGCACTGTTATTATAAGATATACTCTATCTCATTATTAATAAAACAATTACGGAGTAATAAGTAACCCTATATATATAATGCTATTTTATTTCGTCAGTTTTCTATTTCCTTTGACTATATATAACTGCGAGATCCAATTCTAATTATATTGATCATGGTCAACAATTTTTTTAATTATATTGATCGACGAGTCATTATATATATATATATATATATATATATATATCTGTTTGACTTGAAATTAAAAGCGACAGAGAAAGCACTCGCAGAGGCATATTATTTATCTATAACGCATACGGATTATTTTTCTTTCACAAACAGGTTCCAAATATATATATGGCTTATTCTTTTACAGTTTGTCTTCTGTTATTGATCATTTTATTTAAGAAAAATATTATATATAACATCTATACATACAGCTTGCTATTTTTGACTTTTCTCATTTCTAGTCTTTTAGTCTATCACGTTAGGTTATCACTTCAATTTTCATTATAACCTTTTTTCCACATTTTTTCACTTGGCGCCTTAAATATTTGTGTGAAAAGTATCAAATTTCATTACTAGAAGGAAACTCCGCATATTGCTAAACTGCTGTCAAAAGAAAGGTAAAGACACAAACAAAAAACGATCATGTCACAACACAGAGAGATAGAGAGAGATTGATTTGATGAATTAATATTGCAAAATGCTTTTTGTAAAATATATCCAAATATTCTGCGATAGATTTTTTTGACACAATTTTTTGTTTTGTTGTAGTGAATTTTCGTGATATGTTTGTGGCATTTTTACTTTCTCTTTTTTCAGCTGTATATAGCTAGATGTAAGTCTCATATATCCTGTACAATTTTTTAAAGTATAAATTATAGGATCATACATACATCATCAAGTTATTTATAAGGGGAATATCATTTAGGTCCCAACTAAAAAAAATAATATAATAATAGACAAATCTCATAACTTATCAATGATTGCTCTTTATTTATCAATATAAACTTTTGTAATATTATTTTTTATGGTTGGGGCATTAATGATATTCTCCCTCATTTATATTCAATATGTAAAGTTCTTTAATTACATATTACCATGTGTTTTTTTTTTCATGTAGAATTGTAGATTTATAGTTAAATGATAATATTTAAAAAATAGGACACATAAAGAACTTGAAATAATGGATAAAAGGATAGAACTTGACCTAAATATTTTCTTAAATTATATTATTCATAATTTATAAATAATATATTTATAATAAGTTTAATTATTTTATTATATTTTATGAGGTTGTGACTGATGAGATTGAGAAATGTCTATTTATAAAAAAAAACATGTGAAGATAAAGCATAATACAAACATGTTCTCCACTGTTTGTTTGTTTTTTTTATTTCCTGTAATTTATTCTGAAAGGGACAACTTAACGCGGTTTTATTTTAAAATTTATTTAAACCACCTTCACATGACGAACCTATGTCATTGAGCCAACTATTTTAATTAAATAGGTAATTTGTTTTTATACATTTTGAGTCAAATCCCTGTACTTTTTTTAAGGGAGAATTTTTTAAAAAGAATTTGAAAATTATAAAATATCAAATCAGATTTCTTATCAAAAACTGATTAGAAAATATGGAAATATGATAAGTAATTTCAAACTTATTTTTTAGAAAATACTAAGTTGGAATATTACAATTTCAAAATTCTTTTTTAAGGATTCTCCCTTTTTTTTAATACATTGAGAATGCTTAAATCCTTTTATCTCTTTCTAATGTCACCTCATCTTTGTTGTTAGAGTCAAGTCTTCATTCTAATCTTTGTAATTTATGAAGAATATTTTTTTACATTTTATATTAATTGATGACGACCCAAAAAAACTTACCTATTCAAAATATTTATCTGAATATTATTTTTTATTAGATTGGAAAAGGAATATAATGAACTAATTGTTTCCATTACCTTTTTCAAACTAATACCTTTTAAGCCATTATATCTCCAAGTCGTCCTCTTGTTCTTCTTCTTCTTTTTTAATTTGTACACCGTATTTAACTTGAGATTTTTTTAATTTTTGTTTCGTTTGCTAGTACCGAATAAATTACATTTTAATTTTTTAATAATATACCAAGTGAAACAAAAAGTAAATATAATAGTGCCATTCATTGGAATCGATGATTGAAGACATGAAATTTAGAATTTAGGCAGTAAGACAAATTGTTTTGGTTTTCCCATTGTACTCGTGAAGGTATAGGAACACTCACGAGTGGACCACTTTATGTGACTCTGTTTTTATTTTCTTTCTGTATGTCGGCCACGTCAGAAATTTAAGATTTTAAAAAACCATAGATAATGTAAAAATTGTATGCATTTTAGACTTTATTTTAATAATAAAAAATAAAAAATCTGGGCAGCCATGACCTTATCATACCCTGTAACGTGTATATATAAGTCTATACAAAGCATTATTAGTGGATGGTGTATAGGAATCCAAATCAGAATGCACAAAGAATAATTGAAAGGAAAGGGTTAAACAAAGAAGAACAAACTTCTTTTTGTTATAATTGAACGTGCCATTCTTTTTTTTTTTTTTTGAACAGTTAAACGTGCCATTCTTGGTATCATGCGAGTGCACTAAATTTTAAAAAAAAAACAATTCCGTTTAATTTATAGGGGTATAGAATGTTATGTTTTTTTTATTCCAGATATACTATATTGAGTTTTTATTAATTAAAAGGCACTATCTGGAAAGAGATGAGCGATTGATATTATCAATTATCAATTATCAATTATGATATTAATATTTTTTTAAAATTGCCCATATTTAAAGTTTGATGCAACTTTTTTTTTTTCCACTGGTTTTAAATATGGGTGAATATATATATATATATATATATATATATGTGTGTGTGTGTGTGTGTGTAAGTATATATTTCATTTTCAAACAAATTTAACCACTTAATGCTATGATCTTTCTTTTGGTTATTGTTAGATAATTAATTAAAAGTGCTTTATAATATGGAGGTAGCCATCAGGGAATCATAAAAGTTTCATCACTTTTTTAAATGAATCTAATTCTAATCCCCTCCCCACCACCAAAATATAAAAAATCTGATCCTTCTCTTCTCAATCAAGTTATACGTACATATATTTTTTTAAAAAAATTTTATTTAATCAATTAATCAACCTAACAACTAAGAATATTATAATTAAGGAAACGGTTAAAAAGTTCCATCGATGAGGTTTAATTTATTCCAAATAAATGATACAAAAAATGAGAAGTTTTTTCCAAAAATCAATCCCCTCTTTAATAAAAAAAAAATAAAAGATTAGTCCTAAGTTTAAAGTGAGTTGGGAACACTCTTAGTAACTTTAAAAAAAAAACATTAGATCGAATTTTCAGAAGTAAAAGATCAATGGTTTCAAAAACAATAATAAAAATAAATAAAAATGATTAAATCCTTATCTTAAAAACATATAAAAAAGTTCTGGTAAAATAAAGGGAGAGCTACATTCAGGTCCCAAGGAAGTGGAAAAATTAAAAAATGGTCCCTATAGATTGCAAAATGAAAAAAATGGTCCCATTGAGTTGTCAATATAGGCTCCTAGAGTTGTTAATGAGTTGTCAATGCAGGTTTATGAAGTTGTTAATGGGACCATTTTTTCATTTTACAATTTATAGGGACCATTTCTTTATTTTGTTTTTCTTCCATGGGACCTAAATGTAATTCTCATTAAAAAACATACAAAACAATTTAGAAAAACATTTCCTTCATTCTCTTTTTTTTTGCCAACAAAAACATTTCTTTCATTCTACTGAACTATTCCTCATTCCAATCAAATTTAACGAATATTTTCTAAATTTTTGTTTTTACATTAAATTTCCCATCCCTCAAATTTTTGGTTTAAAGTTTTATGATAAAACAAGTAGGGGACAGATATATACTGTATATATAAAGAAAATTATCTTGAAGACCGTACGTTGACGTTGTGGTCTGCGGAGGAGCCCTGCTCAATCAAATAGACTTTGTCTCTAAAACACGTGACGTGTAATGCAATCAATAATTAATCATTTCCACCATCATTAATATTATTAATATTATATATAAAATTTATAGCAACAATTTCACAAGTTTTTTTCTTTATCATTATACGACATCCTAGGTTTTTATTCTATAATTCATCTCACCCCATTATATTATAAAATGTCTAGAAATGGGTTTATTCTTTACAAAATTTAGGAATTGACTTATTTTAAAGACAAGAATTTTTACTACTCATCACATTTGACATAGTTTAAATTATTTAATTACAAGTTGAATAATACCGCATGTTTTTAATAATAATAATTCTTGCAATGTATTTGACATTATTATAATACTTCATCTGTCCTTAAATATAAATTTTAAGTTTGATAATAGTTCCGTTGCAAAATATAAATTTTATTTTAGGTTTTTAAAAATATTTATTATATTTTTTTTAACTTTATTTTTTGACTTATCCTCTTTATAAATACGGGCATATTTAAAAAATTTATATATTTAATATTTTTAACTAATTTTAACTATTTTTTTATAATCATAAATAAATTATTTAAAATTTATAATTAAAAATAGAGGGAGTATAATTTAATAATATTATTATTATGACCTACTTTGAAATTGGGCCTATAAAGGCCCACCATCAGGAAAGAGAGAACACCGTGAGGCCTTCCTCATTCACCGAAAGAAACTCGTCTCTTTTCTTCTCTCTTTCAATGGCTTCTTCTTCTTCTTTCAATCCCTTCCTCTTTGCGTTTCTTTCTCTGGTTTTCTTGTTCTTCTTCGTCTTTTCTGGGAACAAAAGCTTTGTTTCTGCAATAAGAGAAGAAGTCAGTGAGCTGCAACTTACTCATCACCATCATGTTCCTCTCACCTCTCTCCTTCCTTCTTCCTCCTGCGACTCTCCTCCTCAAGGTTCTCTCTCTCTCTCTCTCTCTTCTCTCTCTCTAATTAATGATTTCTTTTTAATTAATTACATGCATGAATGGTGATGATTTGATTGTTTATAATATAATACTCTGCATGATCTGAGTAGATTTCATTTCACAGTTTATAATCTTTTGAGTTAAAATCATTACTGATATATACATATACAGATATATATGTATGTATGGTCTCTTCTCTGAGCTTTCATTTCATTTCATACCCAACAGTGGCTGAAAGTTTTGTGGCGGAAGTAATCATTTAATTTGGATTATTTATTATTATTTTTTATGATGTCGTTACGAAATTAGGTTCAATGAGCCTTGTATGTGTTTATGAAGTCGGGATTATATTATATTACGTAAAACGAAAAATTAATCATTTAGTTTATATAATTTTGACTTGTTTGTAACTTATTGAAACTCAGTATTTGAATTTTAAGTCGGTCCCTATAATTTTACTTATTTAAAGTTTTAGTCTCCAAGTTTTTAAAAGAAATATATAATTATAATTTTTTGTAATGCAGGTAACAATATTTTAAGTCGTTTTTAATACAGAAAGGAATGAGTTATATCAATTGAAAATTTAGGGATTGAGTCTTAACTGTGAATAATATATATATATATATGAAATGATTAATTTTTTCCTATTTAAATAATTGGCTAGCTGCATGGCATAGATGATAATAATTAACCTTCATTAACCCGTGATCTTTGTCTATAAAAGTGATACATGAAAATGAAATTTGGTATATAGCCTAAATTTTTTTTGGTTTTTAATAGAAATATTTTCTGTGTTTCTTTTTTAATTTTAATTACCGCACTACTGTTGGTTGTTATTTTTGTTAGTACAGAGGACTTAATTAAGTTATTAATTTTTTATTTCTATAAAATAAATGGATATGCGTAGATTTGTTATCTTTCTTTTCTTGTACTTTTTTTTTTGTTTTGCCAGAGTATATTTGTCAATTATCTAATAAATAGGTCCACTTGAGTCATTTTCCCAAATATTAATTGTTTAATGTAATTGTTGGGGTCACGTAGATAGCATATTCCCATATGGTACCCCACCACCACATATTATAGATAGGCAGATAAAGCAACAAAGGCCTATCATTCACATATTCATTTCATATCACTCCACTGATTTATTAGGAAATCATTATTAATTTTCACCTTCGTTATTATTTGTTTTTCCTTTAATTCCTTTAGTTTTAACATATATACTTATATGTTCTTTAATTATATTTTAGTTATTCATGTTCTTACTCAAAGTTGGAATTTTTTTTCCCAATAATATAAGCCAGTCTCCTAGTTTCTGTATGGTGTTCACAAAGTTAAAAGGCTGATTTGATGGGTCAATTATGATTTATAATTGACTCCAGAGGGTGAGTAATCATGGTACCACGCGGAAATTTCCCCGAAAATAGTACATGAATTAAGGATATTAGAGTTTTGGGAAAATTACTGTACAGGCCCACATATAAATACTCGTAATTAATCACTAAGAAGTTCTAAAACAATTGAACAGTATAAAAATAATTTTTTTAGTGATTAAATTGCTTATATATTCTTGCAAAGTCACTTTTTTTTACGGTTCTCAATTATTTTCATTTGATTTTTTATATTTTTTTCCTAGAGAGGAAACAAGTAACGTTTTGCACGATCTTGGAGTCATAAGAAAGGGTTGCAAGTGATGTTGCAAGAGGGAAAAAGCATAAAAGACTTAAAAAAATTAGGTGGGGGGTAGCTTTCTGCTCTATATTATTAGGACTATCAGTATCCACAAGTGATCGATGGCCACACGGCACAAAAAAGAGAAAGTGTTTGTAACTACCAATTAAAGTTAACTACTATATATATAATAATTAATCAATTTTTCTCTTGGTATGCCTATAACATAACTATTTATATGTAGAAGGTTGTTACCGGTGGATATATAATTAGTGCTCAAATACCTTACCCACTTGGCTTATTGCTCATTGTTAGCTAGCTGATTAATTAATCACACCACACTTTTTGTTATTAATTTCGGCACAGGCAATATAACTACGGAAAAATTTAGGAAAAGTCCCCGTTTTTTTTTTTTTTTTGGTTGAGAAGGACCTAAGACGTTGCTTCCTATATATAAAAATTTTCAGATCATTCTCAATAATAAAATTTTCACCGGAGGGCTTTTTTCCAATTTTTTTCTATAACTAAATTATAAATTTATATGAACCCTGAAGAAATCAAGTTTACATATTGCTTATGCACCTAACTGATATTATTAATTAGAAAGAATCCCCACCCGATTGAACTGGTTGGGTGAAGTGCACAATTTGATTAACCCTATGTACATTACTTTTATTACCTATCTTTAATATTGTATATGGACATATATCAGTGCACTTATGCCTCTTGATGATATTTTCTCACATAATACATTTACATTAGGGTACTTATTTTGTACCGGCTATAATGAGATCTAAACTGTCAATAAATTTATTTTTAAAAAGAATTGAGTTATAAAACTATTTTTATTTTAAGTTTTCCCTCTATTAAAATAAGCAGTTACTTCAAAATATAAGAATAAAAATAAAATAGAATCTGTTTTATCTTATTTTAATTTGAAAAGTATAAAATTAACTATGGACATCCTATGGTCGTCATTGATAAGGACCATCATGAGACGCGTTTTTTGATGTTTTATACTATTTTATGTAGATATTGATAATTATTAGCAAGCAAGCTATGTAGACTGTCATGAAAAATGACAAATAGTTATTGAGTCCAATCTTCTTGTTAGTTTAATTCGCGGTCTTTCGTTTTCAACCTAACAATTACTGAATAGAATCCTCACATGCACACAAGTCATAATTAAGGAATTAATTGATTAGTTGATGCATAATGAACAGGTTCAATCAGGAAGGGATCATTGCAAGTGGTACACAAGCATGGCCCATGTTCAACACTGAAACATCACACTTCATCATCTTCATCGTCATCTTCATTCATTATACCACACAGAGAGATCTTGAAGCAGGACGAAGCCAGGGTGAGCTCTATCCACTCTAAGCTTTCCAAATCACACAGCCACCACCACCACAACCATGAACAAGTTGATATTTCCAAGGGGCTGGGCGGCCAAGGCAAGCTTCCTGCGAAGTCCGGCTCTCTCCTCGGCACCGGAAACTACTTCGTCACGGTGGCCCTTGGAAGCCCCAAGAGAGAAATCTCTCTCATATTTGACACCGGAAGTGACCTCACCTGGACTCAGTGTAAACCCTGTGCTAGCTCTTGCTACTCGCAGAAAGAACCCATCTTTGATCCTTCTCAATCTTCTTCTTACTCCAATATCTCCTGTTCTTCTTCACAGTGCTCCCAGCTTTCCTCTGCCACAGGTATATACACTTCTATATATAATTGACTTTTTTCTTTTAAGAGATTAAAAGTTACATATTTATATTTCTCCTCCTTCTTCAAATTACTCCCTCTTATTTTTAATATAAGATCTAATTGATTTTTTTTAAGAGATTGAAAAAATTAAATAAATAATTTAATCATAACATATATTGTATATTATTAGATTATATATTATAATTTATGAGTTAGACAAGTTAGTTTGATATAAAAATAATAAGTATAAATATTTTAAAATAATTTATTCAATTTTATTAATTTCTCACAAAAAAAAATCAACTAAATATTGTATAAAGTACTGAGGCGGTATAATCTGCACAATATATATAGTGTATTTAATTTTATTAACCTTCTCAATAAAAGATACAAGTTAACTAGCTCTTCGATTATTCTATTAATTGAAAGGATCATTGTGCAGGAAATGATCCGGCATGTTCCAAGTCAACGAGAGCTTGCATATACGGTATTCAATACGGTGACTCGTCCTTCTCTATTGGCTACTTCGCTAAGGAAACGCTGACCCTATCTTCGACTGACGTCGTCGGAGACTTCCTCTTCGGCTGTGGCCAGAACAACCAGGGTCTCTTCGGCAGCACCGCCGGGCTCCTCGGCCTCGGACGCCACCCCATCTCCTTCGTAGAGCAAACCGCCCAGAAGTACAACAAGATCTTCTCCTACTGCATCCCCTCTAGAGTCAGCGCCGTTGGGTACCTCGCCTTTGGCCGCGGCGGATACTCCTCCGGCGACGTCAAGTTCACCCCGTTCTCTTCCATCTCCCAGGGCTCCTCCTTCTACGGCCTCGACTTCACCGGAATCACCCTCGCCGGCGTCAAGCTCCCGGTCTCCTCCTCCACGTTCTCCTCCGGCACAATCATCGACTCCGGCACGGTTATCACCCGGCTCCCCCCGGCGGCGTACGGTCCCCTGAGAGACGCGTTTAGGAAAGCCATGTCGAGGTACCCGAAGGCGGATCCAGTGTCGATCTTGGACACGTGTTACGATCTGAGCAAGTACAAAACCGTTGTCGTTCCGAAGATAACATTGTCGTTTGGCGGTGGTGTGAACGTGGAATTGGACGCGAGAGGAATTCTATACGTTGTGCGTGAATCGCAGGTGTGTTTGGCTTTTTCCCCAAATCGAGATTCAAGCAGTACGACTATTATTGGAAATGTCCAACAAAAAACATTGGAGATTGTGTACGATGTTGGGGCTGGTAAGGTTGGATTCAGACCCGGTGCTTGCATCTAATTAATTAAAAAATATGGTATTTACTAGATTTGATCTTAAAAAGAATTAATAGATTAATTCAAAATTATAAATAGAGATGTAAGCATGATGAAGGAAGATATATGCTTATATGTCTACTTATATTCAATTTGATCTATTGATTTTTTCACAGACAAGTCTTATAAAATAAGATAATTAAGTGTGTGTGAAGAAAGTTAATTTGCAAAATGTGAGCGTGGAATAAGGATGTGATAGGTTTTTTAATTGTTCATATTTATATATATACACACTTGAATGATTATGAGAAACAAATGTAAAATGCTTTCTCCTTTTCAAGAGTCCCATGAATAAAAATAACTAGACATTTCATAGACTGATGTTAATTGCTTTAATTTCCGCCTTTCTTGTTATCTCTCTAACTCTAATTATTTGAGCAATTCAACTATTCAATTGAGGAAAACCTCAAGACGTAAAACTTGTACAACTTTATCTGAATTGATATAAAAGGAACTAATATAGCTTTATAACCTATGAGGCTATGAAGATATGGACATATAGTATCTTTGATGGTGCCACTAATTATTAATCATTAAATCGGACCGACAACTTTTTTTTGGCTGTAATTGGCAAGCCATGTGACACCATAGTAGACACGACATGTTGTAATAAAGAAGTGAGAGAGGGTGCTAATTAGTGAATTATTGAACTTTAGGGTACTAGTTACTCTTTCATAAAATAATTTGGGGGGAAATACTCTTTAGTCCAAAATTTTTTTCACTTAGGCATACCATGTGTAAATTGGTCAAGCTTGTTTTTAGGGGATAATACTCTTTAGTCCAATAAAAAACAAAGTGTAGATTGGATTTTTGGTTATGATGGTTTGTGAGGGACCCCTGCTTCTCGAACTACCAATGGGTTTCAATGGGTCGTGTATTGATGGTCGGAAACTTGGAATGCTCGTGGCCGGTGGCCGGTGGCTCTGGATGTTGTAGCTGACGTACGGCTGTAGTGGTTTGAGATAGTGGGAGGGCTTTTTAGTCAATGGCATATATAGATATTTTCACATAATTGTAAATAGGTTTATACTACATCCAGTCTTTAATACAGAACCCATAATAATTTAAGGGGATTAAGAAAACGAAATAAATTACTTAATTATAATATACATTACATGATTTCTCTGAAATATTTATGTATATCATTAGATTATATATCAGTTTATGAGTTATGTAAATTAGTTTTAAGAAAAATTATAAATATAAATACTTTAAAGTAATTTATTTAGTTCTCTTAATCAATCCCAATTAATCAATTGAATGTTATATTAAGTTTTAGAAATGGTATTAATTAATTAAAAATTATAATAACTGTTTTATGGATATACCGAACAAACTTTTCAACCTATTTTTATTTTCATTTTCATTAAAAACCCTGCTACTATATCAAATGAGGCATTGGTGTTTCTGCCGTACTTCCGTTTGGCTGAATCATTTTATTTGTGTGTGTGTGTGTTTTTTTTTGAATCCATCTATATTCATCATTATGAGATTTTCCTCTTCCCTAATTTTACTTGGACTTGATTCAAACCTAATGTGAAAATTAATAATTAATAAAAGGGGAAGAAAATGTGAAACACGAAGGGAATAGAACTAACCCATCCATCAATTGAAATTGATGAATAAAGACAGTAAATTTAGATTAGTGCGACTAATGGTTTTTGATTTTTCAATTTCCTCATAAACTCGTTGGAAGACAGACTCGAGTGGGCCATTATATGCACATGAAATTTAGATAGTGGGATTAATTGTGTTGGTTTTTTTTCCCATTATACCCCTAACAAATAGGAACAAGGCTCTCAATTAGTGGAGCGCTATTTTTTGGACCCCATTAATCTGGATCATGCTAACTAGGTCGACTATTTGAATGAGTCGTTATGAAATATTCATATATATAATAACTAATCCCCCTTATATTTCAAAAATTTAGAACTGAAAATGTTTATATATATATATGAGAGTATAAATATTCTTTTAATCTAACATCCTATATGTGTGTGTGTATGAGCTACACTAAAATATAAGATTCAATCTATAGAGCTACAGTGAAGCTTATAACTATTGTAGTACACTGTGTTGTGCTTAATTATATTAGATATGAGCGTGACTTAGACTATTCTAATAACTTATTAACAATCTTAAGAATTAAACACATCGATCATTTCTAACTTATTTCACAAAAAAAAAAAAGATCTTAAAGATTATATAGACAGATCATTCCTATAATCAGAAAGTGGAATTAAATCAGAATTACAAGGAAAAAAAAGCCAGTAAAGATTTGACTCATAATCTATAAGATCGTGGGTTTAAATCTCCACGATCCGTAAGTATGTTTTAATTCCAAACGTATGTCCTGAATCTTGATCCTATCATACCTAACTTATCTAAACTTGTTAGATTAAGAAAAAAGTAGATCAAACCCAACAAAGAGTTGGTGCTGACTATGTTTCAAGAAGTGTGAAAAGATGACCGTTATGGTGAGCCTATTGACAATGCTAATTATGAATTGGAATGAAGTGGGAGGTTACTAAATAAATCACATAAACTCGTATTATAGTATGATATGTTGACTACTGATAATTAATTTGAGTAAAATAGAAGCAACGCATGACAAGTATTTTTCAAATACCTCACTATATACCATAGTTCTCTGACCCGGACCGGACCGGCCCGGAAACCGGCGACCCGGGCACTAAACCGGTCCGGTTCGGTGACCCGGTCCGGGTCAACTTTTTTATTTTTAAAAAATTTTTTATTTTTATTTTTTTAAATTTTTCTTTAGAATTTCATATTATAAGCCTAAAATATTCTATTTCTCACCGGTTTGGTCCCGGTTTAGCTCCGGTTTAACTTCGGTCTGACCCACTGACCCTTGACCCAGTACCCCGACCGGTTCACTGACCGGTCTGGGTTTAATTACCTTGCTATATACACAGATATATCCAATGCATCAACGTCAATAAAAATTTAAGTTTATACTAAACTATGCTATTCAATAATGTATAGTTGTATCACTTATTTCTAACATATCTTTATTAATTTGTGCAATCCAAGTGTGACTCATTTAATTTAATACAAACATTATTAAGATCAGCCATGAAATTTGTCCTATAAAAGGCAACTATATCGATTAAGATTGTATCCTGTGTGGCCCCCCGAGTCACAAAGAAATTAACCATCTCTTCTTTCTTTCTATGGCTTCCTTTTCTTCCTCCTCCTCTTCTAATCCCTTCCTCTTTTCTTCTCTTTCTCTGGTTTGCTTCTTCTTCTTCTTTTCTGAGAAGAAAAGCTTTGTTTCTGCAATAAGATCAGAAGAAGACGGTAGTGAGCTTCAACATAACACTCATAATCGTGTCTCTCTCAGCTCTCTCTTTCCTTCTTCCTCTTGCAGCTCTCCTCCTCAAGGTTCATTCTATCTTCCATTAATTTCTCTCTGATGATGTGGTCAACATATGAATTTTTAATTGACATCAATTTATTTACATGCTTGGTGATTGATTTTTATAATACCAATAGTCTGCATGATCAGTCTTCGCAATTTAACGGAAAATATCTATTGAGTTAAATGACATTAGAGTTAGAAGTGGCACCCAAAGAAATGAAAAAAAAAAAGTGTAACTCAAGTTATTTAGTGATCATAAACGATGAACAGGCGCAAATAGGAATGGATCCTTGAAAGTGGTACACAAGCATGGGCCATGTTCAAATCTGAAGCAACCCTCTTCTTCATCTTCACCATCTCCTTTCATTATCCCGCACAGTGAGATATTGAAGCAGGACGAAGCCAGAGTTAGGGCAATCCAGTCCAAACTTTCTAAAACAGAGGCTATAGATGGATTTTTTGATTCGGTCTTTTTGTATAGATAGTTTAGGATATGTAGTTGATGATAGAATCAAGAAGAGTATAATTTGGAATGAAAATGAATGAATTCTTGATTTTTGAAGTCAAACTGTCAAAACTAATGATTTTGGGAGTCAGTAAGCTTTATGCTTAGTTTTGACCAAACAAAATTTATTCCCTGTCACGCCCTTATTTTAATTTCACCTTTACCAGAGTATTTACAGAAAACAATATGCGGTTCGGTAGGCAACACAGGAATAATATAAATATATTGATAATATGAGCATGATTACAAAAATTCCCCATCGAGGTTCGCACAGAATATTTACAAAGCTTGTAGCCGTACAGGGCTCTAGGGTATCTAAATCCATCATAGTGAAATGGAGACATCTGCTCATCTTCGTTCCACCACTGCATCCCCTCGTATGGTTTTCTTCCTTGTTCTTAGCATATTTTATGTCCCCTGTCTAAATTGTTGGTAGGGGAGGGTGAGATTCAGGAGAATCTCAGTAGGAAACAGATATCATAACGCATGCATGATAGATGCTATGTGTATGACATGTTAGCTTTAACTAGATGTATGCCCCATAATGATATTTCTACATGCTCAATGTTTCATACAACAAGACTATGGCCACAACGAAAACAGAAACAGAGCTTCATTTATTCAAATATGCTCTACACAATCAAGTTAAAGCAATCACATACACTAATACAAAAGTAAAGATATCAAATACATGCAAATAAAGTAAGTCCCCTACCTTGTGTCCCTTTTGCTAAATAGAAATAATTCCTCGATCCACGTGCAAATAGCTCGGGCTCCATATTCGATCCTACAATGCCAAATGTACCATTTAGACACTTTCATAGTGTTTTTGGTGGTTATATGAGTCTATATTTAAAAGTTACTAAAATGCCCTCAGGGACCCGGCTAGGCCTCGCCGTACTCAATTCGACTGTACTTTTCCCAAAATTCTAACCTGGGCTGTCCTGACATATTTCCATGCAAGGAATCCATTTCCGAACTCAAAATTACCAAATTCACTGCCAAAAGGCGAAATTGCCCTTGGCAACCCTTTTTTCAGTGTTTCAGGGGCGTTTTCGTAATTATGCTTTTTTGGGCTTTTCCGAAAAAGTGACCAAATGTAACCCCACCTAATTTTCCTTCCAGAACTCAATGAAACCATCAAATAATTGAAAATCCAACTCTAAGGCCCTTTAACAGCCCTGGTCGAAATCCTCAGGTTCTTCGGGGAAATTGAGGTTTTGTGATTTTGGCTCCGTAAACGTGTTCCTTTCTACTTCTAACCATTTTATTAACTATTCCATTAGGTTACAACTATCATTTAGTACCATTTGGGTAGCATAACAGCCCCGCACAACCCATTTTCCATTTTTACACATAAAGACAATTCGGCCAAATTTCATCGATTAAATTGTCCACAACAGCTAGAATAGTCAATATACAAGAGTTTGGAAGTTAACTCAAGCTCCCACTAGCTTTTCCTCAATGTATTTGAAACCTTAAGTACTCAACAACATATTTTGAGTTTCAGAACCTTAAAGAATAAAGAGGAGCAGCTTAGGTCAGAGTTATACGCGTTAAGAGCCAAATCGTTGGAGAAATCGACATACTATATAAGATCTCTTCCCCTTTCTCTCTTTAAAAGCTCTCAAATTTCTCTCTCTCTTTTTGTAGAAACATTGATGTAAATGGGAGGAGGAAGATGATGAAATATGATTTTATAAGATATTATAATTATCCAATAATTATTTTCCCATTTCGGATTTTTACAAAATTCTGGTAGATTTTCTGCCCTAAATTTGAAAAATCATAACTAAATTTGCAGACATCATTTTAGAGCGATTCTAAAGGCTATAGAACCCTTATTGAGTCTAGTTGCAATGAAAAATATAGCTTTTTTGCTAGTTGGAAGCACATCATTCCCAGATTTTCATTCTTACATATTGTTCCAGAAAATAATCAATTTCGCTGGGCAAACTTCAAAAATTCATAACTCTTTGTATATAGCTTCAATTGATTCATATGACCTATCAAATTAAAGCTTAGGATGTATACTTTCATCTTGTAAAATTTCATAATTGTTTCTTGTCATTTGTTCTTCCAAAACCTCATGAAAAACTCACCGCCTCACTTAAAGCAATGAAATGACAAGCTCTTGCAACTTCAATAATTTCCATTTTCGTATACAGATTCCCCATACTCCTTAATTTACTAATTTATTCCCTTTAATATCTCAAATATATCAGAAATATTAGGAAATAAATTTGGGACACCTGCTAAACCGGGGCTTAGCAATCTGCTTAATTTAGGCTTATTCCCAAGCCTCTAATCCTAAAATTCAGGGTATTACATTTACAATTTATGAAATTTTACAGGAATATAGTAGACATTAATATATTTAAAATAAGTCCTAAAATGCATTATTTCTATATCTGTAGAGAGTTATGATTTTCCAAATTTAAGTCAGAAACAAGGGAAATTCTGGACGTTCAGGTTTTGGCAGTTCAGTTGTGTGACATTTTCAAGTAAAATAATCTTGTTCAAAAATCATGAAACTTTCCAGAATAAAATTATACATGATAAAATTTAATGTGATATATAATAGGTGTCATTTGAGTTTGTAGATTGTGATATATGAATTTTTGAAGTTAGGTATTGAATCTGGAATGTTTCTAGACCAGTTATATTTTTCGATGATTATGGGAAATTTAGCCTTGTAATTGCAAGTTACTAATATTTTTTCCTTCAATTAGACTTAATGAGAGTCACGTAGGACTTTGAATCTCTACAATTTGATTTTTCTAGATTTAGTTATGAATTGTTGAAGTTGAGCTCTGTTTCTGGAATGCAATATGGAACAGTAGTGGTTGGCCAAATTTCTGGGCAAAATCTATAATTAGTGACTATCTTTGGATATATTTCCATGAAAATACATTTAAAGAGCTTCATTTAGGCTTTGGAATAAGTCAATTTAGAATTTTCTAGAATTAGTTATGAAATTTTAAAGTTGATCGAAAATCTGTCATTTTTTGAAAATTGTGAAACTGTCATTTGGCAGTGATTTTATAAAAACCGTGATCAAAAATATATTTCTTGGGTGAAAATATATCAGAATAGCCTGGGTGAAAATTTCTGGAAAAGTACGATCGGATTGGGAACAATGGGGTCGGGACCGGGTCCCTATGGGCATTTTGGTAATTTTTCAATATAGACTAATATAACCATAAAAAAGACTATGGAAGTCTCTAAAGTGGTACATGAATTTGTTTTAACCTAATTATTATACATTTAGAATTTTAGGACCCAATTGGTAGCCCAAGCCATTGCACGTAGTTCAGGGAACTATTATCAAGTAGTAAAGGGACAAAAGGTAGTAACTGTATCTCTCATACACTATGTGATTGTTGATATGCTCTATGTAGTTGTATTTTGTGATATGAACACATGCATGAAGCACATTACCTAGCTGTGGTCGGGTGACTCTGCTGTGGTACACCGACACATAGGGCATCCAAATAGTCATTTAGCCCTAAGTATTGTGGACACACACGTTATAGTATGAACTTTCATTTTACACTATATGGTGCATTGCATATTTAATTTTCGCATTTTATATGATTGATTGTATGTTACTACTGAGATTCCTTGGAATCTCACCCTTTTTCATAAATAATAAATGTTCCAGTGGGAACCAGCGGCTCTAAGGGCAAGGTGGTAGACGCGGGAAATTGATGGGTGCGGATCCCAAGACGGAAGCTAGTGGTTATATGTTGTTTATTTTAATATCTTGGACAAAAACTGGTATATATTAGCAAACCCTGAGGGGACCACCTGTAATATAATCAAGTATCTTGTATCAATATATTAGAATATTTACACTTTTTACGTGCTCGGCAATCAAAGTTTGTGTGATTGTGTGCAAGTGTAGAAGCATAGCATAGTAACCAAAAACCTTAAAATCAGCATAAGAGGGGTTAGTGGTATATAAATGAGTAAATGGTGTAGAATTTTGAATGATTGGGGAGGGCAAACGATTTATAATAAAAATAGCATGTAGCCAGCAAAAGACCTGTAAGGAAGTGGTATGTGAGAATGAAACATCAATGCTCTAGCCACATTTAAAATATGATGATGCTTGCGAAACCATTTTGCTGGGGAGTAGAAACACAAGAAGTTTGATGGATGATGCCCTTTATAGTGCATAAATGAGGCAGTAAAAAATTCAAGGCCATGGTCAGACCTTTAAACTTTAACAGAGGTGTGAACCAAGGCCAAAAAATTAGTAATATGAGCCCGGGCTTTAGAATTTTAGGACATAAAAAATAACCAAGTATAACGTGAAAAATCAATAATTATGGGAAGAAAATAACGATGACCCTATGTAGAGGGAATAGAATAAGAGCCCCATATGTTTATGTGAATCAAATCAAAAATTTTATTGCATGAACTTGTTCTTACAGGGAAATTGAGCCGTTTTTGTTTAGCAAAATGACATGTATCACAGCGAGTACATAGTGGATTACAAGTAACATCAGATGTATGTTTCTTTAAAACAGAAAGAGCAGAAGGTGATAAATAGCCAAAATGAAGATGCCAAAGAATTAAATCAGAGTCTATTTGAGTTGTGGTTGAATGAACCTGAGATGTAGGAGGAGAATAGATCTTATCTGCATTCAAGAAGTATAGCCCATCGAAGACACTAGCTGCACCAATCATCAGCGAAGGATGGTGTAAGTGGATTTGACACATTTTAGAAGGAAAAAAAAAATCAAAGAGCAATCTAAAGAATTAGTGAGGCAAGAAACAAAAATGATATTAAAAGAGAAGGAAGGAAGATATAAAATATTAGTTAATGTTAAAGAAGAGGAAATAGGAACAGTGACAGAAAGAGAAGCAACGGCACCAGCAGGAAGGCTAACAACAATAGGAGAAATAGTGGAACAAGAAGAAAACATAGCTAGGGAACAACAACCATGGTCAATTACACCTAAATCGATAATCCAAATAATAAGATTATAAGATATGGAGTTACACATACCTGTAACAGAGAGTTTAGGATAAGTAGAAAAATATCCAAGTTTATTTACAAATTTTTCAAAAAAAAAAAAAATAACTGTTCTAAACTAACTACCCAGAGGCTGATCATCTGGTCCTCCTTCAGGAGGGGCTCCCTCAGGTGAAGTTGTATCAGGGCGCTGAGCAGAGTTAACAGCACCATCATCATCAACAGGAGGAGTAGGCTGGACAACGAACCGAGGGACAGGGGAAACCTATGGATTCTCCTTGTCGGGGAACAAGTGACTCCACGACCGCTCTAGCATGTAGTTTGTGATATCGTGGCACTGCGAATGCTGAGCGTAGTAGAAGTCGGCCTGCTACTGCATCTGCTACTGCTGATGAGCCACTGCAACCTATGTCCTAGCCAAATTTGAGTGCAGTTCATCAACGGACTCATCCCTCGGACGTCTAACCCCGGATGTCTGTGTTAGAGAGTTGCCAGCCTCAGAGGCCCCGCTCCTACCATAGACCATGCTAGGTTTAACACCTATCCCCATCCCCTTCACATGCCCGGGGTGCTCAACTTGACCCAGACCAGTTTTCAATGGTGTAGTAGGGTCCACAGACCCTTGTGACTTCTGGGTCTGGGTCTCTCGCAGCTCAACCTGCGACTGCTGCATCCGCTCCTACCATTTTATGAAACAATTACTTATTATTATTTTTCATAATAAAGTTGGTTTTATAAACAATATAATAATGAATTCGCTTACAATGGCCACCTCTGCCTGCTGAGAGGTCGGAGTCTCGTCACAGTGTCTATGGGTAATAGCGAACAACCCCCCATAGTCCATCTAACGGTTCTCATACTGTGCCTTCCTCTCCTAACAAAATTACAAAAATAAATTAGTATTATGAAAAACAAAATACTAAATTTATAATATGAAATAACCATTTAAAAGTAATTGATATTGTGAAATGTTACTAGCTTGCTGTAAGTGACGGCAAAAGTCTTCGATCTTACTGTGTTGTGGATCGTTTGCTGCCCTCGGCATCTCGTGTTCCTCTGAAAAAGCACCTGGAAAAAATAATATTAAAAGTATTAAAACAATATAAAACACTTATAATTAATAAAAACATAAAATTTATTAAATTTAAATTATAATTATAAATAGATTACCAACCCCTCAGCCCTCCTCTTGAACTGGATAAAACTTGCCCAGTCGTTCTGCGGGATGCCATCCGGAGCGTTCTCAATCAGATGCTGTAGAGGAATCGTCCCATCCTATCCATATTGTGGAAGAGATGATTCCTCCTGTTCTTCCAACCATCGCCCATCTTTATTAGCGTGTACCTCTTTCAGTTGTCCCGGACGGCAAACCTAAGCTGTAACACAATTGAATAAAAAATAATTAAAATATAACTAATTAAAAATAAGATAATTAATAAATATAAATTAAATATAATTAATTAAATAAAATATAACATAATTAAACACTATTAATTATCTTCACCATCTCGTCCCACGTCAGGTCCTTTGGGCCCTTCGGCTTGTTCCTCCACGTCTTGAAGTGAAGGGGGAACCGTATCCAATTCGAGCCTAGCTCGTTCAGGAAGCGGTTGAACATGTGACCCCTATTGTCGATGGGCTAGTCTGCGGCCTCATTCCACGGAACTACAACTCGTAGTGTCCGGTCCAGGCTGTTCAAGCAAGTCACGTCCAGCCTCTTCGTGGACAAGTTCCCCTACTCATCTACACAATTTACCACATACATTAGATAAATTGAAATTCAAATTTAAAATTTAAAATTTAAATATTTAATTTAGTAAATAAAAAATATTTTTACCTTGGACCTGTACTTCAAACCTAGTAGACCGTGAAGACGACTGTCATGGGTTGTTCTAGTCCCGTGCGTCCTCCGTATCCAGGAATCGCTCCATGTCTATTATCGGAATAGAGATCTCAAAATCCTCATTCGCCTCATAGTCGCTGACATTGAGCTCTCCCTCTCCCAGATGAGGCACCTCTGGTGTGGTCGCCACCTGTGGGATCATCTACGGTGGCTGTGGTAGGGCGACTCTGATGGCTGCTGTGGGGAGATGGGTTGAAATGGCGCAGTTGTCCTTCCTCCGTACTGCCCCCTGCTGCTCCTACCCCATAGGTTTGGGGACCTTGGGCTCCTTCCCCTTCTCCCTCTCTGAAGCTATATCAACTACAAAAATTCAAAAAAATAAAATAAAATAAAAACCAATTAGTCACATTTATAATGTAAAAATATAATAATAATAAATAGTATAAATAGAAAATATATATTTTTCGTACCTCAAGAGAAAAGAATGAGAAAAGCTTTAGAAAAAGAAATGGCCAAACGAAAAAATGAAGGGAGCGGCGACTATTTATAGATTTGGATTTTATAGCGGTTTTGGACAAAACCGCTACATGAACCACTACTAAATAGCTACAATATAACCGCTACAAACGTGGGACTTTTGAAGTTCTGTAGCAGTTACCATAACCTAACCGCTACAAATATGATGACCTTTGAAGTTCTATAGCGGTTATAAAAGCAGAATTGCTACAAATAGGTGTTGTTTCGAATTTTGTAGTGGTTTAATTCGTAGTAACCGATACAACCAAACCGATGCTATTGTCGCGGCTTGATGCCACATATTGTAGCGGTTTTTATGTTGTAACTGCTACAAAGTAACCGTGAGAAATTATGGCAATAATCTCACTCCATATTTGTTGTAGTTTTATCCTTTGAACCGTTACAAATTATATTGCCAATCATTCGCGCCACTTGGCACGTGTCTTTCCACTACAAGTTGGTAGTGGTTTACATAATAACCGCTACAAAAGTCAATATTTGTAGCGGTTGAATGTAACCGCTACAAATTCATCGTTACGAAATGTCATTTTTTTTTTGTAGTGTCTCCGGTCATTTTTATAACTAATTTTCTCTATCTTGGGGTTGGTCTTTTTTATAAGCAATTTTCTCCTTGTATTTCAAATTTAAGCTACTTTTTCTTTTTCTACACCTATTAAATACACATCTTTATATTAATTGTCCTCCACTTATCACTAATTCTCTTTTATTTACTTATTTATTATGCATTCTTTCTCATATTTTATGCTCGTACTTTCTCATATTTGTTACTCATTCTCTCTCTTTGCTCTTTTCATAAATAGGGGCATATTTGGAAGAAACATGACATTTTTGACCCATTTATTGTTTTTAACTAATCTTAGCCATTAATTCATTTTGCACTATAAGGATAGAAGTTGCTTATAAAAAGAACCGGAGGGAGTACTTGACACTATCCTTATACTCCATCTGTCCCTAATATAAATTTTAAATTTGAGAATTGGTATGTTGCATTTTAGGTTTGTTAAAGCATTTATTGTATTTTTTCCAACTTTACGTTTTGACTGTATTTGTTGTATTTATTGTCTCTTTCACTTATCATTTTTACAATAAAAGTATAGTTGAAAAAAATACATATTTAATATTTTTAACTCATTTTAATTATTTTCTTGATAATTGGAAATTAGTTATTTGAAACTTATAATCAGAGACGGATTGAGGGTGTATAATTTAATAATATTATTATTATGACCAGCTTTGAAATTGAGCCTATAAAGGCCAACCATCGGGAAAGAGAGAATACTGTGAGCCGTTCCTCATTCACCAAAAGAAACTCATCTCTTTTCTTCTCTCTTTCAATGGCTTCTTCTTCTTCTTCTTCTAATCCCTTCCTTTTTGCCTTTCTTTCTCTGGTTTTCTTCTTCTTCTTCTTATTTTCTGAGAACAAAAGCTTTGTTTCTGCAATAAGAGTAGAAGAAGAAAGTGAGCTTCAACTTACTCAACATCATCATGTTCCTCTCACCTCTCTCCTTCCTTCTTCCTCCTGCAACTTTCCTCCTCAAGGTTCTCTCTCTCTAATTAATGATTTCTTTTTATGAATTACATGCATGAATGGTGTTTATTTGATTGTTTATAATATACTACTACTCTGCATGATCTGGGTATATTTCATTTCACAATTTATAATCTTTTCAGTTAAAATCATTACTGATATCTGCGTGTGTATGTGTTCTTTTCTCTGAGCTTTCTTTTCATTTCATTCCCACAAGTGGCTGAAAAGTTTTGCAGTGGAAGTAATCATTTGGATTATTTATTATTATTTTTTATGATGTCGTTAGGTTCCATACGCTTGTGTTTATGAAGTTTGGATTATATTACATTAGTTAAAAGGAAAAAATAATCATTAAGTTTATATAGTTTCAAAATCTATATAATTAACTCTACATTGAAACTCAGTTCTTTTAAAGTTTTATTTTATTTTAAAGTTTTAGTCTCCAAGTTTTAATAAGAAATATATAATTATAATTTTTTGAAATGTAGGTAACAATAATTTAAGTGGTTAATACAGAAAGAAATGAGTTATATCAATTGAAAACTTAGGAATTGAGTTTTAACTGTGAATAATAATATATATATATATATATATATATATATATATATATATATATATCAAATGATTAATTTTTCCTATTCAAAATAATTGGCTAGCAGCATGGCATAGATGATAAGTAACCTTCAATAACCCGTGATCTTTGTCTATAAAAGTGATACATGAAAATGAAATTTTGTATATAGCCTACATTTTTTTAATTAATAGAAATATTTTCTGTGCTTCTTATTTAATTTTAATCACGACAATACTGTTGGTTGTTATTTTTGTTAGTACAGAGGACTTAATTAAGTGATATTAATTTTTTTAATTTCTACAAAATAATTGGTTATGCGTAGATTTATTATCTTTTCTTTTATTTTTTTCGTTTGGCCAGAGTTTATTTGTCAATTCTCTAATAAATGGTCCATTCAAGTCCTTTTCCCAAATATTGATTGTCTAATGGAATTTTTGGGGTCATGTAGATAGAATATTAAAATATGGTACCCCACCACCGCATATTATAGATAGACAGATAAAGCGACAAAGACCTATCATTAATTAGGAAATCATTATTAATTTTCACCTTCGTTATTATTTGTTTTTTATTTAATTTTAACATATATACTTATATATTCCTTAATTATATTTTATTTATTTATGTTCTTACTGAAAGTTGAAAGGTTTTTTTTTTTCCAATGATATAAGCAAGTCTCCTATTTTCTGTATGGTGTCACCAAGTGAAAAAGCTGATTTGATGGGTCAATTATGATTTATAATTGACTCCAGAGAGTGATTAATCATGGTACCACGCGGAAATTTCCCTTGCTTCATGCAATTGAAGAATTTGGGAAAAAAGTACATGAATTAAGGATATTAGAGTATTTGGGAAATTTCTGTACAATCCCGCGCATATAAATACTCATATTTATTCTCTTGGCAAAAAAAAAAAAAAACTCATATTTATTCACTAAAAAGTTTCAAAACAGTTAAACAGCATAATAATAATTTTTTAGTAATTAAATTGCTTTTTTTTTTAACGGCAATTAAATTGCTTATATATTCTTGCAAAGTCACTTTTTTTTACAGTTATGTTCATTTGATTTTTTTTACATTTTTTTAGAGTTAGAGGAAACAAATAAGTTTTACACGATCTTGGAATCATAAGAAAGGGTTACAAGTGATGTTGCAAGAGGGAAAAAAGCATAAAAAAACACCCCAAAAAATGGTTTTCAGTTATATAAATTAACAATTTGAGAATTGATTTTGCATGTATTCATATTGAAAATGTTAATTTAAAAATTGAATTAAATCATTGCATGAGCTTTTCATATTATTGACCATAACTAGACTTAGAAAATTAGGGTGGGTAGCTTTCTGCTCTATATTATTAGGACCATCATCGTGCACAAGTGTTCGATGGCCACAAGGGAACAATAAAGAGAGAGTTTTCTGGTAACTACCAATTAAAGTTAACTACTATATAATAATTAATCAATTTCTCTCTTGATATGCCTATAAAATAATTATTTATATGTAGAAGGATGTTACCAGTGGATATATAATTAGTGCTTAAGTACCTTACCCACTTGGTTTAGTGCTCATTGTTAGCTAGCTTATTAATTAATCACGCCACACTTTTTTTTTATTATTAATATTGGCACTAGCAATACAACCACGGAAAAATTTAGGAAAAGTTCCCCATTGATTCCCCCCCTCGGTTGAGAAGGACCTAAGACGTTGCTTTCTATATATAAAAAATTTTCAGGTCCTTCTCAAAAATAAAATTTTCATTGTAAAACTTTTTCCCAATTTTTTTTTCTATAACTAACTTATAAATTTATATAAATTCTGAAGAAATCAAGTTTACATATTGCTTACCTAACTGATATTATTCATTAAAGAATCCCCACCCGATTCAACTGGTCGGGGGAAGTGCATAATTTGATTAACCCGATGTACATTACTTCTATTACTTATCTTCTTTAATATTGTATATCGACATATGTCAGTGCACATATGCCTCTTGATATTTTCTCATATAATACACTTACATTAGGATTTTGTACTGGCTATACCGTTATAAAGAGATCTAAACGGTCAAAATTAAATTCGGATTATCCGTGTTTAGTTTTTTTAAAAAATAAACTATGAATAAATTTATTTTTTAAAAGAATTGAGTTATAAAATCATTTTTATTTTAAGTTTTCCCTCAATTAAAATAAATAGTTACTTCAAAAATATAAGAAGAAAAATAAAATAGAATCTGCTTTATTTTATTTTAATTTGGAAAGTATAAAATTAACTATGGTCATCCTATGGTCGTCATTAATAATGACCATCATGGGTCGTGTTTTTTGATGTTTTATACTATTTTATACAGATATTGATAATTATTAGTATGAAGCTATGTAGACGGTAATGAAAATTGACAAATAGTTATTGAATCCAATCTTCTTGGTAGTTTAATTCGCAGTCTTTCGTTTTCAACCTAACAGTTACTGAATAGAATCCTCATATCCACACAACACAAGTCATAATTAAGGAATTAATTGATTAGTTGATACATAATGAACAGGTTTAATCAGGAAGGGATCATTACAAGTGGTACACAAGCACGGCCCATGTTCAACACTAAAACATCACACATCATCATTATCATCATCATCTTCATTCATCATACCACACAGTGAGATCTTGAAGCAGGACGAAGCCAGGGTGAGCTCTATCCACTCTAAGCTTTCCAAATCACACAGCCACCACCACCACCACCACCACCATGAACAAGTTGGTATTTCCAAGGGGCTGGGCGGCCAAGACAAGCTTCCTGCTAAGTCCGGTTCTCTCCTCGGCTCCGGAAACTACTTCGTCACGGTGGCCCTCGGAAGTCCCAAGAGAGAACTCTCTCTCATATTTGACACCGGAAGTGACCTCACCTGGACTCAGTGTAAACCCTGTGCTAGCTCTTGCTATTCCCAGGAAGAACCCATCTTTGATCCTTCTCAATCTTCTTCTTACTCCAATATCTCCTGTTCTTCTTCACAGTGCTCCCAGCTTTCCTCTGCCACAGGTATATACACTTCTATATATAAATTACTTTTCTTTTAAGAGATTAGAAGTTACATATTTATATTTATCCTTCTTCTTTAAATTACTCCCTCTTATTTTTAATATAATATTTAATTGATTTTTTTAAAGAGATTGAAAAAATTAAATAAATAATTTAATTATAACATATATTGTATATTATTATATTATAGTTTATGAGTTAGATAAATTAGTTTGATATAAAAATGATAAGAATAAATATTTTAAAATAATTTATTCAATTTTATTAATTTCTCACAAAAAGAATCAACTAAATATTGTATAAAGGACTGAGGCAGTATAATCTGCACAATATATATAGTGTATTTAATTTTATTAACCTTCTCAATAAAGGTTAACTAGCTCTTCGATTATTCTATTAATTGAAAGGATCATTGTGCAGGAAATGATCCGGCATGTTCCAAGTCAACGAGAGCTTGCATATACGGTATTCAATACGGTGACTCTTCCTTCTCTATTGGCTACTTCGCTAAGGAAACACTGACCATATCTTCGACCGACGTCGTCGAGGAGTTCCTCTTTGGGTGTGGCCAGAACAACCAGGGTCTCTTCCGCGGTACCGCCGGGCTCCTCGGCCTCGGTCGCAACCCCATCTCCTTCGTAGAGCAAACCTCCCAGAAGTACAACAAGATCTTCTCCTACTGCATCCCCTCTAGAGCCAGCGCCGTCGGCTACCTCGCCTTTGGCGGCGGCGGATACTCCTCCGGCGACGTCAAGTTCACCCCGTTCTCTTCTGTCTCCCCGGACCCCTCCTTCTACGTCCTCGACTTCACCGGAATCACCCTTGCCGGAGTCAAACTCCCGGTCTCTGCCTCCACGTTCTCCTCCGGCACAATAATCGACTCCGGCACGGTTATCACACGGCTTCCCCCGGCGGCGTACGGTCCCCTGAGAGACGCATTTAGGAAAGCCATGTCGAAGTACCCGATGGCGGATCCAGTGTCGCTCTTGGACACGTGTTACGATCTGAGCAAGTACAAAACCGTTGTCGTTCCGAAGATAACATTGTCGTTTGGCGGTGGTGTGAACGTGGAATTGGACGCAAGCGGAATTCTATACGTTGAGAGTGCAACGCAGGTGTGTTTGGCGTTTTCTCCAAATCAAGATTCAAGGAGGGCGACTATTATTGGAAATGTTCAACAAAAAACACTGGAGATTGTGTACGATGTTGGGGCTGGTAAGGTTGGGTTCAAATCCGGTGGTTGCATCTAATTAATTAAAAAAATATGGTATTTACTATATTTGATCTTAAAAAGAATTAATAGATTAATTCAAAAATATAAATAGAGATGTAAGCATGATGAAGGAAGATATATGCTTATATGTCTATTTATATTCAATTTGATCTATTGATTTTTTCACAGACAAGTCTTATTAAATTGGATAATTAAGTGTGGGTGAAGAAAGTGAATTTGTAAAATGTAAGTCGGTTATATACACTTGAATGATTATGTGAAACAAATGTAAAATGCTTTCTCCTTTTTAAGAGTCCGATGAATAAAAGGAACTAGACATTTCGTAGGCTGATGTTAATTGCTTTAATTTCCACCTTTCTTGTTATCTCTCTAACGCTAATTATTTGAGCCATTCGACTATTCAATTGAGGAAAACCTCAAGATGTAAAACTTGTACAACTTTATCTGAATTGACAAAAAGGAGCTAATAAACTTTTCTATGGACGAATAGCTATATAACCTATGAGGGTATGAAGATATGGACATATATTATCTTTGATGGTGCCACTAATTATTAATCATTAACGCGGATTGACAAATTTTTTTTTTGGCTGACAATATGTCATTGGCAAGCCATGTGACACCCTAAACATGACACGACATGTTGTAATAAAGAAATGAACGAGGGTGCTAATTGGTGAACATTATTGAACTTTAGGGTACTAGTTGCTCTTTCATAAAATACTTTGGGAAAAAATACTGTTTAGTCCAATTTTTTTTTTTTTTTTTTCACTTAAGTATAGCATGTGTAAATTAGTCAAGCTTGTTTTTAGGGGATAATACTCTTTAGTCCAAAAGAAGAAAAAAGAAGAAGCCAAGATTGGATTTTTGGTTATGATGGTTTGTGAGGGACCCGTGCTTCTCGATCTACCAATGGGTTTCAATGGGTCGTGTATTGATGGTTGGAAACTTGGAATGCTGGTGGCCGGTGGCTGTGGATGTGGTGGCTGACGGCTGTGCTGGTTTGAGATGGTGGGAGGGTCTTTTAGTCAATGAAATATATAGATTTTTTCACATAATTGTAAATAGGTTTATACTACATCCGGTCTTTAATACAAGGCCCATTATTTGACTAATTTAAAGAGATTAATAAAGCGAAATAAATTATTCAATTATAATATACATTACATGATTTCTCTAAAATATTTATGTGTATCATTATATTATAGATTAGTTTATAAGTTATATAAATTAATTTAGAGAAAAATGAAAAAATATAAATACTTTAAAATAATTTATTTAGTTTTCTTAATCAATCCGAATTAGTCAATTGATTCTTATAATAAGTTTCAAAAATAATATTAATTAATTAAAAATTATAATAATTATTTTATGGGTATACCAAACTAACTTTTAACTCTACTTTCGCTACTATTTTCATTAAAAACTCTACTACCGTATCAAATGAGGCATTTGTATTTCTGCTGTACTTTCGTTTGGCTGAACCATTTTATTTGTACGCTTTTTATTTTTTTTTTATTTTTTTCAATCCATCTATATTCATTATGAAATTTTCCACTTCCGTAATTTTACTTGTACTTGATCCAAACCCAATGTGAAATCAATAATCAATAAAAGGGGAAGAAAATGTGAAACACGAATGGAATAGAACTAACCCATCCATCAATTGAAATTGATGATTAAAGACAGGAAATTTAGATTCGTGCGACTAAATTGTTTTGGATTTTCCAATTTCCTCATAAATTCATAGGAAGACAGACTCACGAGTGGGCCATTATATACATACTCCCTCCGATCCTATTTATAAATAACTTTTCTCTCATAGGATTGGTGCCTTTTATAAGCAATTTTTACTTTTTGTCTGAAAATGTAAGTTTTTTTTTTCTATTTAATCCTTATTAAATGTCCATTCTATCTCATATCTTATATTCATTATCTCTCATACTTTTTATCTATTCTCTCTCCTATGCTCTTTTCATAAATAGGGGCATATATTAAAAAAAAATATGACATTTTTGACACACTTATTACTTTTAACTATCAGTTCGTTTTATACAAAAAATTGTTTATAAATAGGACCGGAGGGAATATGAAATTTAGATAATGGGATTAAGTGTGTTGGTTTTTCCCATTATACCCGTAACAAATAGGAAGAAGGCTCTCAAGTAGTGGAGCACTATAATTTGGACCACATTAATCTGGATCATGCTAGCTTGGTCGTATTATAGGAGTATAAAACTCTCATAGCACTATAAAAAATATCAAATTACCAATAGAATTTCAGTATTCCGACGGAAATACCGACGGATTATGTATGAAAAAAGTACGTGGTAAATTGATTTGTCGAAGGAATAAAACCGTCGGAAATTACTGACGGATTATCTACGGAAAAATTCCGTTGGTAATTACCAAAGAAATTTTCCTACATAATTTCCCATCAGTAATTAAGGATGGAATTTTTCCATGCGTAATCCTTTAGTAATTTAATATTATTTTTTTTTTAAAAAAATCCACGTGGCACCCTTAAAAGAGGCCATGTAGACATCACTAGAGGTCCCCCACCGTCTGCCTGGCATCCAGCCCCTGCGGCCCCCGAGCAGGGGCCACGTGTCCCTGTAACCTTACGTCACATGTCTCTGTGAGATAATTGTTGATTGTTGATTTTTGAGACAAATGTGGGATTCAAACCTTGGACCTCTGGTATGTGTTATGACGCCTTTGCCAGTTGAGCTGTTTTGACCTTACATTATTTATTTATGTAATAATATATATAATGTAATAATTAAAAAACAAATATAATATTAAGATAAATATATATAATATTAAATATATAATTATATATTTAATTTTTTATAATATAAAATTTAAAATTGTTTAACTTCTTATTTCATTTAAATATTTAATATATATATATAATTATATATTTAATTTTTTATAATATAATATTTAAAATTTTTTAATTTCTTATTTCATTTAAATATTTAATATTAATATAAATATATATAATATTAAATATAGATTTATATATAATTATATTTTTTTATAATATAAAATTTAAAAATTTTAATTGCTTATTTCATTTAAAATTTTTATTATTAATATTATATTTATTTAATATTTATGATATTTAAATTTTTTATTTGTTATAGATTATTTTTATTTTTATTATTTTATATAAATTATTAAAAGATAATAAAAAATTATTAATTTTACCCACGGAATTCCATCGGTAATTTCTTGCTAAAATTAATCACGGAATTCTGTGGGTAAAACGTCGGTAATTACTGGTAGAACAAATTTTGTGGGTAATCAGTCAGTATTTACCGACGGAATTTTTTCTGTCTTTAATCCGTTGGAAATTAGAGGCGGAATTTTTTTCCATCAGTAATTTTGTCGAAAAATTTATTTTTGGACAAAATTTTCTCACGGAATTTATGGATGAAATTTTTTTGTCAAAAATCCGTTGGTAATTTTTCCGAAGGAAAATCCATTGGTAATCCATCAGAAATTATCTACAAAAATAATTTTGTCGGTAATAGCAAGTTTTTTTTGTAGTGTAGCAATAATTTTTTATGTGAAAAATTTAAATTTAGACTATATATTTAAATAAAACGGGTTTGAATTCTCTCATAATCCTTTTTTTCCTTTTCTTTTCAGAATCTCGTCTCCACTGTCATATTTAAAAAAATAGATGAGTTAGATTTAATATTTTATAAAACTATTATTTTAAATATAAATAGATAAACTTAAACATTTAAAACATGATTTACACAATTCATAACTGCAATATAAACAAAATTAATAAAAAATAATTTATAAAACACTATAATCATAGTTTTAGAAAATATTAAATCAAAACTATTCATTTTTTTATCTAATGGTGGAGATGCAATTCTGAAGAAAAAAAAAAAGAGAAAAAGGACTCTGAGGATATCTGCTCCCAAGTAAAACATGGTTCAGACTATTCGAATGAATTTTTGTGAAATATTAATATAGTAATTAATCCCCCTTATATTTCAAAAATTTAGAACTGATATATATATATATATATATAATATGAGTGTAAATATATTCTTTTAATGTAACATCAAGTGTGTGTGTGTGTGTGTGTGAGCTACACTTAAATATAAGATTCAATCTATAGAGCTACAGTGAAGCTTATAACTATTGTAGTACCCTGTTGTGCTTAATATATCATATTAGATGTGAGCGTGCCTTAGACTATTCTAATAACTTATTCCACCAACAATCTTAAGAATTAAACACATCATTTTTAACTTATTTCTCAAAAAAAAAAAAAAAAAAACTCTTAGGGATTATGTAGACGCATCATTCCTATAATCATAAAGTAGAATTAAAGCAGAATTACAAGGAAAAAAAGCCAGCAAAAGTTTTTTAGGTTAATAAAGATTTGACTCATAATCTATACGGCCGTGGGTTTAAATCTCCACGATCTATAAGTATTCTTTAATCCTAGACGTATGTCCTGAATCCTGATCCTAACAGACCGAACTTACCTAAGCTTGTTAGATTAAGAAAAAAGTAGATCAAACCCAACAAAGAGTTGGTGCTGACTATGTTTCAAGAAGTGTGAAAAGATGACCGTTATGGTGAGCCTATTGACAATGCTAATTATGAATTGGAATGAAGTGGGAGGTTACTAAATAAATCACATAAACTCGTATTATAGTATGATGGTGACTACTGATAATTAATTTGAGTAAAATAGAAGCAACGCATGACAAGTCTTTCTCAAATATCTCACTATATACACAGATATATCGAATGCATCAACGTCAATAAAAATTTAGTGTATACTAAAATTATGCTATTAAATAATATATAGTTGTGTAACTTAATTTTTCTTTTCTTTTTATTTTTTCCAGATATAACTTAATTATTTCTAACTTATATACTTTATTAATTTGTGCAATCCAAGTGTGACTCATTTAATTTAATACACACATTATTAAGATCAGCCATGAAATTTGTCCTATAAAAGCCAACTATATCGGTTAAGATTGTATCCTGTGTGGCCCACCTGATGAGTCACACAGAAATTAACCATCTCTTCTTTCTTTCTATGGCTTGCTTTTCTTCCTCTTCTTGTTCTAATCCCTTCCTCTTTTCTACTCTTTCTCTGGTTTACTTCTTCTTATTTTCTGAGAAGGAAAGCTTTGTTTCTGCAATAAGATCAGAAGAAGACGGTAGTGAGCTTCAACATAACACTCATAATCGTGTCTCTCTCAGCTCTCTCTTTCCTTCTTCCTCTTGCGGCTCTCCTCCTCAAGGTTCATTTTTATCTTCCATTAATTTCTCTCTGATGATGTGGTCACCATATGAATTTTTAATTGACATCAATTTATTTACATGCTTGGTGATTGATTTTTATAATACCAATACTCTGCATGATCAGTCTTCACAATTTAACCGAAAATATATATTGAGTTAAATGACATTAGAGTTAGAAGTGGCACCCAAAGAAATGAAGAAAAAAAAAAAAAGTGATAACTCAAGTTATTTAGTGATCATAAACGATGAACAGGCGTACATAGGAATGGATCCTTGGAAGTGGTACACAAGCATGGGCCATGTTCAAAGCTGAAGCAACCCTCTTCTTCATCTTCACCATCTCCTTTCATTATACCGCACAGTGAGATATTGAAGCATGACGAAGCCAGAGTTAGGGCAATCCAGTCCAAACTTTCCAAAACACATCAGAACCATCAACACCAAGAATTAGTAGAGACTTCAAAGAAGGGATCGGACGGAACTCAGCTTCCGGCGAAGTCCGGCATCCCTCTCGGGGCGGGGAACTACTACATCACAATGGGGCTGGGAAGCCCTAAGAGAGATCAGTCTCTCATCTTCGACACAGGCAGCGACCTCACTTGAACTCAGTGTAAGCCCTGTGCTCGCTCTTGCTATTCCCAGAAGGAACCAATCTTCAACCCTTCTCAATCTTCTTCCTACTCCAACATCTCTTGCTCTTTTTCCCAGTGTTCCCAGCTTGTCTCTGCCACAGGTATGTGTGTGTATATGTCATCTTTCTTCTTCATTTACTCTCTCTATCTCTTAATAAGAGTAAGTGTATTTTTTTTTGAAAAAATTAAAAAAGCTAAATTAATTGCATTTAAGTATTTATATTTATCATTTTTTTCTAACTAAATTATTTGATTTATAAATTGATATGTAGTATAATGATACACAATACTATAGTTAAGTTATTTATTTAGGTTTCTTAATCTCTAAAAAATTAAAAATAAAAAGAACGGGCTCTTATATCAAGTCTAGGGTGGTAATACATTTCATCTCTTACATCTGCATATATCGAGAGGAATTAAGCCAACGTGTTCGAAAGCGACGAGGGCTTGCCTATACGATGTTCAATATGGTGATGGATCCTTGTCCGCCGGCTACTTTGCTAAGGAAAAACCAACCGTTTCTCCGACTGACGTCTTCGACGACTTCTTCTTCGGCTGCGGTCAGAACAACCAAGGACTCTTCCGCGGCATCGCCAGATTGTTAGGTCTTGGTCGCAACGTTGTCTCTTCGTCAAACAAACTGCCGGAAAGTACCGGAAAATGTTCTCCTATTGCCTCCCCTCAAGCTCAAATAATGTTGGTTACATCGCCTTTGGCGGTGGCAGCAGAGGCTCATTTCGCAACATCAAATTCACTCCGTTGTCTTCTATCTCTCGTGTCTCCTCCTTCTACGGCCTTGACTTCGCCGGAATAACCGTCGCTGGTATCAATATCCAAATCTCCGCCTCCGTGTTCTCCTCCGTCACAATCATTGACTCCGGCACCATCATCACCCAGCTCCCTCGGCGGCGTATGGTCCCCTGAGAGACGCGTTCCGAAAAAAGATGTCAAGGTACCCGAAGCCGGATCCGTTGTCGATACTGGACATGTGCTACAACCGGAAAGGTTACGAAGTTGTTGACAGTCCAACGATATCGTTGTCGTTCGGAGGTGGGGTGACCGTGGAGGTGGACGTAACCGGAGTTTTGTTTGTAGCAAGTGAAGAACAGATGTGTTTGGCGTTTGCGGCAAATAAAGATAATGGAGATGTGGCTATTATTGGAAATCAACAGCAGAAAACACTAGAGGCAGTGTACGATGTTGCTGGTGAAAAGATTGGATTTAGACCTCGTGCTTGCAAGTGAATGATGTTTGATTTTCTCCACTCAAGTAAAATGATCTTCGAGAAATTAAAGAAAATGGACCGACGTATTTTATAAAAAAGATATAAAAGCATTAGTAAGAATGTGCTTATCTTATATGTTCATTTATATTCAAATTGATCACTTGCTTTTTTTTTTTTTTTTAAAGACATGTCTTGTGTTAAATACTACCTCCAGTCCTAAATATAAGACAGAATTGATTTTTTTTTGGATAGATTAAGGAAGCTAAATAAATTACTTAATTATATTATATGTTATGTATCCTTAGATTATATATCAGTTTATAAGCTATGAAAATTAGTCTGGAGAAAAAAATGACAAATATAAATATTTTAAAGTGAATTAATTAGCTTTCTTAACATCTTTAAAAAAGTCAACTCTATATTATATTTAAGACTGAAAGAAGTCTATGTATGTATTGAACTAATTTAGTTTGGTATAAGTGCATCCAGAAAATGTTTTGAGAACATCCCCTACTAGTTTTGATTTGGGTTTAACAAAAAGTCCGGTCCGTTACTAGTAGCACCGGATGTCCGTGGATTAATCCAAAAAAAGGGTCAATTTTATATACCTTTTCAAACTAATGTTTATTTAAATCTAAAGGTTCTTTTTTGTCTGAATTATAAATGACTACAAAATGACATTATGATTGGACTCCAGAGGGCAATTTTATTAGGTCGTGGAGAAAAGGAACTAAAAGATTTTGGAATAAGAATTTCTTTTGCGAGTAGATCAGCTTGTGAGTTTGTATTCTAAATAGAACACAGTGAGATATTGCAGGAGTCTTATAATCTCTTAGAGAGCTTTTATAGCTAAGGATCTAGAAAGAAGTTCCTCTGAGATTTTAGCTGATCAAGATTCTTATATTTTTTGGGTTCTATTATACAATTCCTGCATCAATTGATGATCTAATCAATAAGTCTATAGTATCCTTGAAGACCTGCAAAAGCATTTTGATTTTTGAAAAAAATGAAAAATAAATCTAGCACATTTCGTTTCTTAATATATTTCCAATTAAGTGCAACGCAATATAGGCCAACTACAAGAATGATCTATAATAGAGTATGCGCATGTTATTTTACCTTTTCAGAAGTGTTTTTACGATTTATGAGGAAGCATGTGAGAGGAATAGAGGGGGGAAAGGAAATAGTGCAAGCCAAATGGAAGGCGAAAAGATGTTTTATTACTATACATCTGGTCTATTTGTACACTGATATATAACAAATTATGTACATGTGTATAGAAACTTAAACTAATTTAAATTACATTAGTTAGCTTAAATCAATTTTCACTAACTACATGATCCCGTCACCCCCCTCAAACTAGAGCATATAGATTAATCATGCTCGGCTTGGAAACATTAGAATGAAATAAAGCTGGAGGTAGACGTTTTGTGAATATATTATTAGCAACTTGCTCAGCAGACCGAACAGGAAGTAAATGCACCACTCCATATTGAAGCTTTTCACGAACAAGATGACCATTGATATCAATATGTTTAGTTCGCTCATGGAAAGTGGGATTTGCTGCAGTTTGAAGAGCATATTGATTATCACAATAAATGACAGCAGCTCTTGTATGAGGAATATGAAGATCGCGAAGAATATAAAGCAACCACTGTATCTTGCAAGTTTTACTAGCCAAAGCATGGTATTTGGCCTCGAAAAAAGATGTCAAAACAATAGGTTGTTTCTTGGATTTCCAAGAAATTAATGCACTATCTAGAAAAACGCAAAATCCAGTGACAGACCGACAGGAATCAATACAGCCAGCCCAGTCAGAGTTACTATATGCCTTAAGCTGATTATTAGATGTAGATGGGAAGAAAAGGCCCAGTGTAGGAGCACTCTTAAGATAAAATAGAACCTGATGAGCAGCCTTGAGATGGATATCAGTTGGAGCATCCATGAATTGACTTAGTTGTTGGACAACAAAAGAAAGATCTGGCCTTATGGTCGTGAGATAGAGAAGGAGGCCAATGAGGGTTCTATATAGTGTCACTTAAAGGAGTACCACCATCCTTAGAAAGTTTAAGGGTGTGTTCTTATTAGCTTTTGGAGAATAGATTCTGGAGAGAATAGCTTTTGGAGAATAGATTATAGGAGAATAGATTATGGGAAAAAAGTGATTTTGATAAAATGAGAGTGTTTGAATGTTGTAATCAGAATAGCTTTTTTTCATGGTCAAATTACTAAAAAGGACATTAACTTTTGTGATAATTACATATAAAGAATAAGATTATATTTTATGTATTATTTAAGGGTTAAGATCCAAATTTAACAGCTAAGTTTTTCTTGAGGGGTGTCTGGTACAAATGAGTTTTGAAAGATGGAAAATAATAATGAATAATTAAAAAGGATGTAAATTTAACAAAACCGTTAAATTTTACCTAACGATGTTAAATTGTAAGAGAAGAAAACCCCTAACAGTATTAAAAATGATGCATCTTAACCCATTATTTAACATTAAATTTCATAATTAATACCAAAAATGAAATAAATTTGCCTATATGTAATGTTAATTAAGTTAATTATTTTTTCTAATATAATTAAATTAGATAAATAGGTCTTATATTAAAGATAAGAGGGAGTATTAAAATTTTAAAATCTTTTTAAAAAAACAAAGTGACGGACGAGATTGAGAAAAACACTGAAATTAAAAAAAAAAAAAAAGCAGAGAGAGAGTGCCTGTGGCGTGGGACCCACAGTGGAAAAGGGCCAATAAGAAATAAGAAGTGGGACCCACATAGCAAGAAAAGCAAAGAAAATTAGCTTATGGACAAAACCATGGTTTTGGGTAGAGCTGTCAAAACGGGCCAGCCCGCGGGTTGCGGGCTGGCCCGCACCAACCCGCGGGCCACGCGGGTCGGGCTCGTGTGGCCCGCACTTTCGCGGGTTGGCATTTTACCAACCCTAACCCGCAATGTGCGGGTTGCGGGCCAGCATATTTTTTTCAACAAAAAAAAATCCTATTTTTTGAAGGTAGTCTAAAATACGAGACACACATATATGAATTATTAAATTTATTTTTCTAACATCAATCATTCCTCTTATAAAAATTTAAAAACATAATTCACAATTTAAGAGATAAAATTATTAAATTTGTCAAAGTTTATAAGTAAAATATAAACTCATCCTCAAACAACCAAAATATAATAATTTTGTTTAAAAAAGAAGGGAAGAGACTAAGATTTTTTCTCTTTGAATTGGGAAGTATCAAGATAGGAGTGGATAACTTATAAATATTGTGAAATTATTATATATATATATATATATATAAATTTGCGGGCCAACCCGCGGACTGGCCCGCGGGCCACGCGGGTCGGGCCCGTGCGGCCCGCACTTTCGCGGGTTGGCTTTTTGCCAACCCTAACCCTGTCCCAACCCTCGGGCCCATGGGTTGGACTCGTTTTGACGGCTCTAGTTTTGGGCTGAAACCATGGTTTGAATAAAAAAAACGAGATTATGATTTTTTGATGGGTGTTCGGCAGTAAAGAGCACAAAATCAAGGTTTGGGCAAAAAAGTGCTTTTTTAGTGAATACCCAAACACACACTAAGATGATGATCCATAGGTGAGGAAGTCGGCTTAAAACCTAAGAATCTAGTATGCGAAAGCAATTTAAGAGCAAATTTACGCTAACACAATGAAATTCTAGAGGAATTGCAAGCAATTTCAAGGCCAAGAAAGTATTTAAGATTACCAAGATCTTTAATCTTGTAAGTAGAATCAAGTGTAGAATTAATATGCTATATTTCATATAAATCATTCCCAGTCAAAAGTATATCATCAACATATACCAAGAGCGTAGTAAATGATGAACTAGAGGCCTTGACAAATAAAGAGTAATTAGCAATAGACGATTTATAATCAAACGAAATAAGAGAAGAAGACAGTTTCTGAAAACACTGCCTACTTGCTTGCTTTAAACCGTAAAGTGATTTTTGAAGTTTACAAACAAGGTTTGGATCAGGAGAGATAAAACCTGGAGGCAGCTGCATGCAAACTTCCTCATGGAGATCACCATGAAGTAAGTCATTATTAACATTCAATTGCTGTAAATGCCAACCATTAGTGGCTGCAAGAGCAAGAAGTACCCAAACTGTAGTCATTTTAGCAACTAGAGAAAAAGTATCAACATAATCCAATCCTTCAACTTGGGTATACCCTTTGGCAACAAGACGGGCATTATGATGATCCGAAGTGCCATCAGATTTAAGTTTGGTCTTAAAGACCCATTTGCATCCAATAGGTTGTTTGTCAGGGGAAGAGGTGTAAGAACCAAGGTATTATTGAGTTTCAAAGCTCGAATCTTAGCATCCATGGCGTCACACCATTCCTTAAATTTCACAGCTTGGGCATATGTGTTTGGTTCAGATAGTAGAAAGGTGTATCGGAGGCTGTGGTTGTGCGTTTCATACTGTTTTACAAGCATGACTAGCTTGTGTGATTAATTTCTAACAACGTGAGTTTCAAATAAAGTTTTTGCATTAGTTCATATGGACATTTGGGGTCCTTACCATTTACCTTCTGTCCATGGCCATAAGTATTTTCTAACCATTATGGATGATTTTTCACGCTATACTTGGATTTACTTACTTAAAAATAAATATGAAGTTTAAACCTGTGTACAAAATTTTGTTCAACTTGTTTCTACACAATTTCATGAGTCCATCCAAATTGTTCGAACTGATAATGGGTTGGAATTTCAAATGACAGAGTTTTATAACAACCTTGGCATTATTCATCAAACTACTTGCATTGAAACTCCTGAATAAAATAGCAAAGTTGAACGAAAGCATCAACATATTTTGAATGTCACTAGAGCTCTTTTGTTTCAAGCTCATATTCCCAAGGTTTTTTGGTCTTATGCTCTACTGCATGCCATTCATCTTATTAACAAACTACCTACTCCTCTCTTAGCAGATAATAGCCCTCATGAATTATTATTTGGTACACTACTAGATTTTAGTTTGCTTAGAGTATTTGGCTGCCTTTGCTTTGCTTCTTCCTTAACTCATCACAGAACAAAATTGGATCCTCGGGCACATAAATGTGTGTTTTTAGGTTTTAAGGCGGGTACTAAAGGTTATGTTGTTTTGGATATTCATACTAGGCAGATTACTGTTTCCAGGAATGTATATTTCTTTGAGTCTATTTTTCCTTTTTGCACTTTGGACTCTGTTATTAAACCTAATTCTATTCCTTCTCCACTAGAAACTCCTTCTCTTGATTTTTGTGATGACCATTCCTTCTCTTTACCCACCTCTTCTACACCTATAGATTCTCCTTCTCCTTTACCCCGCAGGTCTACTAGGAGTCGTCGGTTACCCAATTATTTGCATAACTATCATTTTGCTCTTCAATGTGCATAAGCTACACCTCATTCTTTGGAGGACGGTATTTTTCATCCCCTTTCTCATGTTCTTTCTTATTCTCATTTGTCTCCTTCATATTTCTACTTTGTTTGTTCCCTTTCCACTGATGATATCCCTAAATCTTACTCCAAAGCTATTAAACATGAGGGTTGGAGAAATGCTATTAAGACTGAACTTGATGCTTTACAACAGAATAATACATGGGTGTTGACTGATTTACCACATGGAAAGCGCCCTATTGGGTGTAAGTGGGTTTTTGCCAAGAAATATAACTCTGATGGTAGTCTTAATAGGTATAAGGGTCGATTAGTTGCTCAAGGATTCACTCAGGTTGAGGGTATTGATTATAATGATACTTTTTCTCCTGTTGCTAAACTTACAACAGTGAGAGTCTTACTTGCTTTGGCTGCTGCTCATAATTGGCATTTGAAACAATTAGATGTTAATAATGCATTTTTGCATGGAGATCTTGATGAGGAGGTTTATATGCTTCCTCCCCCTGGACTTTCTGTTTCTTCTCCCAATCAGGTCTGTAAGCTCCAGCGCTCCCTTTATGGTCTTAAACAGGCCAGTAGACAATGGTTCTTTAAATTGTCCTCAGCTCTTCTGTCTCGTGGTTACAAACAGTCTCATGCTGATCATTCTTTGTTTCTCAAGAATACAGACTCCTCTTTTACTGCTCTACTTGTTTATGTGGATGACATTATTATTGGTGGTACTAATTTGGTTGAGATTGATAAAATCAAGTCTTATCTTGATGATTGTTTCAAAATTAAAGACCTTGGGATGTCAAATATTTTTTGGGTTTGGAAATTGCTCGAAGTTCTGCTGGTATTTCTCTTTGTCAACGAAAATTTGCTTTAGATATTTTCTCTGATTATGGGTTTCTGGAGTGTAAGCCTGCCCATACTCCAATGGCCCGTGACCTTAAGCTTTCAAAGGATTCAGGGACTCCTCTTTCTGATTTTTCTACATATCAGACTTTAGTTGGTCGCTTATTATATTTGTCCAATACTCGGCACTACTACAAAAAGGTTGAAAGGCGGCGCACATATTGTGGCCCTTCCTTAATGAAGTGCCACAGCTGCTTATTTATTTATTTATTTATTTTATATTTTATGTTTTTTTTACCAGCTGTGGCGCCTGGGAGGGTAGGTGCCACAGTTGGGGAGGCTAAGTGTGGCGCCTACCAAGACAGGCGCCACACATGACCAGGTGGGACCAACTGTGGCGCCTGGCACGCCAGGCGCCATACTATCTTATGGTCAGGTGTGGCGCCTGTCTGGCCAAGCGCCACACTTGACCCATTTTTAAAAAAAAAAAATTTTATGGTCAGGCAGACAGGCGCCACACCTAACTCCTTTTTTAAAAAAAAAAAAATTTTTATGGTCAAGTGTGGCGCCTGCCTGGTCAGGCGCCACACTTGACCCTTTTTTTAAATAAAAAAAAAATTGAGATTTCCTACCCCTTCCCCACCAATCAGAACCCATCCTGCCCCTACCCCCTTATCATTTTCTTTTCCGGCCTCCCCCCCCATCTCTTTCCTTTTCCCGCCTCCACCCCCATCTCTTTCCCTACCTTTAATTATTCCCTCTCTCACTTTCCCTTTCATCTGCGTGCACCCCGTCCCTCCATTTTCATCTTCACATCTTAAAACTACACCCACATGCGCACACGTCTTTGTTTTTTTCAACTGCCATCCCCACTTCTTTCCCTATTATTCCCTTTTCTTTGTATTGTCTTCAACTTTTGGTCCCCACCCCATTTGGTAGCTCAAATTTCTTCCTTCCCTCACTTAAGATTGGGTCACCAACGGCAATTACGTGGTCCCCCACTCCACTGCACTGATCAACCTATAAGTTCAACTTGCTTTTTCTTTTTATTAATTTTTTTTCAGGTTGTTCTGCTTTTTTTTTATGGCATGCTTGCGAGGCTTTTTTTCCCCTGTTATGACATGCATGTATATTTATATGTCATATATAGCCATCTTCTTCATGCATGGTTGTATTATACTCTTTGTAAATCACGAATAATATATTTTTATAATTTACTGAAATTTACAAGTCTTGCAAAGTGTACACTTAGGCTATGTGCTTTATTTGTTCTATTATTGTCTTTATCTACTCTCTTTACACATTTTTTCCTATTTAAATTTAAACTTTAAAATTTTTACTGAAGATTTTATTCAAATAAAGTTATCTTTAGTAAAAAAAATGTATCAACTATCAAGTTTATTATTCCTTTCGGGCCAACAAAAAAAAAAAAAATATATATATATATAGTTTACTTGGATAGAAAATTGTTTAGCTTGTCATGCATCATTGTCCACTTCTATCCCATGTCTAACAAGTATTTTTTTTAGGAATAAAATTCAATATATGGAGCAAAAATGTAATTATCATAATATGTGTCGTTATTTAACTAAATATAAATAAAGCAGGCTATTTTAGAATTGAAGGTTTTAAAGCGTGAAATCATGTGTAATCATGAAATAAGACATATGTTAATAATTTGATAAATTAAAGGGGTAAATATCATGAAATCCAATTCAAACGTTCAAGGTCGAAAAAAAAAAGAAATTAAAACGTTGATTGTGTAGTTTGATGGAGATGAGTTATCATGCCCCATCCTTCCTATCCAATAAACAATCAATAATAGGATTTTGATAGAATGATTCGGAAGATTAATATGTCCATCCCTGTATTTCCATGTGGTCTCAGGAACATTCTTCGTCTTTTTTTTTTTTAAAACAAATTATATATATATATATATATTTGTGTTAGTTCTATTTTGTTGAGGTAATACCCATCGTTGTTAAATGCAATGCGAATGGATATGTTATGCACTACTACAAAAAGGGGTTTTAACCTCCCAAATTTGGCACTTTTAACGTCCCAAAACGGGGGGACGTATATGCTGGGGGCGTAGTAAGTTGAAACAAAAGACGTCCCAAATGGAAGGGACGCCCAAAGTCTGACTTTAGGCGTCCCAAATTGTAATTTGGGACGCCTAAAGTCCCATCCTGGGGGACTTTAGGCGTCCCAATTAAAATTTGGGACGCCTAAAGTCCCACGCTGGGGGACTTTAGCCTCCCAATTCTTAATTTGGGACGTCTAAAAGTTAGGTTTTTTTTATACCATAATTTACATTCTGTATTACCCAACGAATTGAAACTGCAGAAACAGAATAGAAGATGGATTCATAAACCACACTGTCCGTTACAAACTGGTAAGGACATCCAGCACTACAATCTTTACTATATATACATACAATAACCTTTCATGCAACCTACTACTATATATATCAACAAAAAACAACCAGAAAGTGTCAAAACGCTGTCATCACACAAGTACAAACTGATATAAAATAACAAGTTTACTGCTCTATATGTTGAAGAAGATGTCCAGCCAAAAGATCTCTGATCAAATCAAGGTCTTCACGTAGGTAGGCATCTTCATTATCAAAAATCTGAAAATTAGAAAGTAATAAGCTTTGATGAAATGAATCTCAAGCAAATGAATTAATTAGCATTTCGATTAGAACACCAAAAATATTATCATTTGAGAATGAAGAAGCGATTACCTTTTTAAAATCACTAGTAATTCCACTTTGAGTTATGTTATACATATAAAGTATAACATAATATCCGCATTCAGTGTTGCCAGGTTGCCGAGGGCACTTTTAATCAAAGGGATGCAATTGGTTGTTAAAATCAATAAAGGTATGTCTAAAAGGACCGTCAATGAAACAATTATGTAGGATCGAATGTACTTACTATGGGATAAAACCACTTTGGCTTTTTAACAACTGCACCCTCACGTGACCCACCTAGGATTCTATATGTTTGACAAGCACTATCATGAAAAGCAAAATGAACAGAAATTAGAACCATTCATTTATTTTTGTTGTCAATGAAATACAAACAGAATAACTTACGTGTCGAAGACGGATTTTGTATCTCTGTCTGGCTTTTTACTCAAGGGATCAAACCAATAGACTACGTTGCGGCGGGGACATATAACACACAAAGTCCAGTGGAAACTTTAACAACATGTACACATTAAAATGAAGTTAGATGAGTGAGAAGACAATTATTTATTAAACTTCTTAAATTGACAAAATGTAAATACGAACCGTTGGACAATGGGTGCTAGATAACAACGAAGTTTGGTATTTGCCATTTGGTAGCCGACATAGTGAGTCCTATGCGCCACAGTACAAGTATCCCCTGTCGTATTCGCAGGACATAAGAATCCATACCAATTACTTCTTTCTATGTTTGTGCAGAGATCGTGGAAGGTGCTATAATAGAATTAAAATAAGGAATCAATTCTTGAATGTATGAAAACAAAAAACCACTAAATGAATTCTATGGGAAAATTGAAAAAAAAAAACTTACCGGACTGCAAATTTGACCCAACCTGCATCTATCTCCTCCAACCTGATAAACTGCTTGAGATCTTTATTGTCAATCGTGTAGGGATACTCCTCTTGGCCCACAATCCCTGGAGGCATCTTCAAGTCAATCTGTTTAATGCGCTTGTAGATCTGTTGCAGCCGTGCTAAGAAGGGCCATTTGCTCGCAGCTTCGTCATCCTTTTAGAACATCAAAAAACAAATTGTTATTAGGATGCCAACAGATTTTCAGTAACAGTAAGGTAATTCCTACCATTGGAGGTGTTGCGTCTGAACCAATAAGATTGCGAGGCCAAAGGATGAAAGATCCTATCGCTTGACCTAACGTGCCAACCTCTGGATCAGGAACAGGGATGGCTGTACCTTCTTCCCCCTTTCTAACACTCGTCACATTCACCCTACGAAAATCCTCCGGAATTTGCTGATTATGGTGGGTGGTAGCATATGTGTGAACGAGAGCATCAGCAACAACACGCAACAGTGGATCATCCAAATAGAGGGTGCAAGGGTCTCCCGACACTGGAGTGGGAGAAGGGTCGCCAAGTGGTCCCGACACTGGAGTGGGAGAACGGGCGCCAAGTGGTTGCTCCAGAGGGTTGTAACTTCCTCTGGTGCTATTGAAGGCTGGGGATTCCTGAGTTCTATGCTCGTCCCTTGCCCTTTGTGCTTCAAACATCTTTGCCATTTCAAGTTGAAGCTCTGGCAACAGCTCTTGTCGGAGCTTGTCGCGAAGGTTGGCCTCGATCTCTCGTTCGAGCTCCTCTCGAATCTTGGCCACAACGTCCTTACTAGGTCCAGCTTGTGACGAATAACGTGGCTCTCGTCCAAAATACCTCGCGGCACTAACTCCCCGTGTCTCTCCTCGAACACGACCAAGGTCATCTGCCTTCTAAATAGCCGTTGACAAGATGTCCATCTGTCTACTTGGATTGAATGAACCTTGGCTACTCTGCTCGTCCAGGTCATCCTGTAGCATACAGTTTATCGTAAATGTATCGAAACCACTCGCAACATGTAAAAAATTACGTACTTATGGTATAACTACTTACAATCCTCGCAGCAACCTCAGCAACAGTCGGATTTATGTACTTCCCAGCCTTAATCCTCCCTGCTTTCCATTTTTTGTGACGTGGAGGAGGTGCCGGTGGCTGGATAACAACGCTAGGATCAGATTCCGCTGCTTCCTTCATTTTCTGTAACTCTTCTGCCATCATTTGCCGCTCAAGCTTCCGATATCCACCGCGAGACATGAAATGTTGATATTTATTTTCTGCTTGCCTCTGGGCATTTGCTGCACTTAATTTCTATGAATGAAAAACAACAAAAAATGAATCAACGATATAAAGTATATGAAAATTACAAATTCTATATCATGATGACAGAAATCTTACCAAAAACTCAGGATCTGCTCGTGATGCCGCAAACAACCTCCAGTCCTCTGGAGACAAATACGTATACGTTGCACATGGATCCTTACCCCTAAGGGCCCCTCGAATGAAATGTATTGTTAGCTTGTTCTTGAAACCTTTCCAACGTACACGAACCTCATCCATCCAGTGCCTATACATCTCCATGGTGTCTGGGACATCGTATGTTTGCTGCAAGGTAAAACATAAGATTATTATATTTGAAACAATAAGAACAAAGCTACAATGCATCAAAACTTAGCTTACATACCAAAAGTTGCTGCCAAATCATGTCTTTCGTTTTTGGGGGAACCAATCTCCAATTATCGTAGGTAATGCGCACTTTGCTTCGAGCCAAAAGCCCTATGTAGCTAATGAAGTGGTCTTCCTCAGGACCAACTGGATTCAGATTGTCATCAAAGTCTATATGCAGCCTCTCCTGTTGATGTTCATGACGTGCAACCAATGCTCCCATCTTTGTACAGCCTCTAACCCTCCTTCTTGCAGGAGGTTCAACTCTAGGAATTTCGTTATTGCTAGAGCTTTCGTCATCTCCACGCCTCTCGTCATCACTAACATTGTCCATATTCCTGTTAACACAAAAAGCATCATCAGAAACGTAAGTAAATTGCAATGAAAACACATGTATATAGTAAGCGGGAAGTAAAACAGAAAAAACACAGTTCTCGTTTATAAATTAAGGTCTTACTCTAGATTGTTTCCCAAAGTCCTTCACCATGGTCATTTCTTACAGCATATTCGTCATCATCTACCAATTCTACTTCATTTGTTCGAGGTGTAGTTGTTGTGAAAGGTGTTGTGTCATCAAGGTTGAAGGTCGGATCACCATACTTTTGTTTTTTACTTTTAAGGACAATTGACATATTTTTGCTGGCAGGATCGGTGACATAAAACACTTGTTTCGCCTGGCTTGCTAAAATGAAGGGCTCTTCTCTATAGCCAACTCTTCGAAGATCGATTGAGACAAATCCAAATTGTTTATCTATTACCACGGCATTGTTGCTAACCCACTTACATTTAAATAAAGCAACTTTGAACTTGTTGTACGTCATCTCTCATATTTCTTCTATAACTCCATAATAGGCCATAGACGCTAATATGGGGTTTTTGTCTCTCAAACTGGAAAAGTGCATAGATTCAGCTTCTACCATGACCCCACTATTTTGCATGGTACTTTTGTCATCTTGCTCTTTGGTATAGAAAGAATAGCCATTTATATCATAACTGGTCCAAGTAATGACCTGAAACGAAGGCCCCCAAGCTAGCCACTCGATTGTCTCAGACACACCGATCTCGTGCAAAACCTTTTCCTCGAACCACTGCATGAATGTCTTGTTTTGCTCAATAGCAATCTACATGTCATTCTTCCTTGGATTCTTGTTCTTCAAAGTGTTTCTGTGTTCATTTATGTAAGGTTGAACTTCTTCCATATTATTCAGGATATACAAGTGGGCTTGCAACACCTCTTCACGAGGAACATTCTTCACTTTCAGTCCTCGTGTTCCCTTGCTTCTCCCTTCTTCATGCCGGGATTGTTCCTTCTTCCCTGACATATAATCTTTGCAAAACTCCATAGCCTCCTCAACTACATATCTTTCTACTATTGAGGCTTCTGGTCGATAAGGATTTTTAGAATACCCTTTTAAGATCTTCATGTATCGCTCGAAAGGGTACATCCACCTCAGGTAAACTGGATCGCATAGCCTTACCTCCCTCACCAAATGAACTACCAAATGCACCATTATATCAAAAAATGAAGGCGGAAAGTGCATCTCTAGTTGTGACAAAATAATGTAACCCTCATTTTCTAGTTCATCCAACTTTTCAGTGTTAATGACTTTGTTACAGATAGCATTGAAGAAAACGCACAATCTTGTCACTGTGTTTCGTACTTCATCTTTCATTATGCCTCTAATAGCTACTGGTAATAGTTGTTGCATCAACACATGATAATCATGGGACTTCATTCCCACTAACTTCAAATCGTCCATTGAGACACATCTTCTCACATTCGAGGAATACCCTTGCGGCACCTTCATTTCATACAAACACCCACACAAACTTCTTTTCTCTGCTTTTGATAGTGTATGCGCTGCTGGCTCCATGTATGCCCTCCTACCATCATCTCTTAGTTGTGGATGTAACCGTTCTCTTATTCCCATATCGACAAGGTCTAATCTCGCATTAATCCCATCCTTAGTCTTCCCTGGTATGTGCAAAAGCGTACTGATAAGGCTATCACAAACATTCTTCTCCATATGCATCACATCAATACTGTGTCTCACGTCTAGCGAACGCCAATATGGAAGATCAAAGAAAATGGATCTCTTCTTCCATATGTTCTTCTCACCCGCAACCCTCTGATTCTTACCAAAAGTGACATGGATACGTTCCACTCGACTGTAGACTTCCTCTCCGGTTAGTGACTTTGGAGCCATTCCATGCTCCGGTAAGCCGTTAAACCGCTTTCTTAGCCTATGATACGGGTGGAACCGATGAAGAAACCTCCTGTGGCCAAGGTAGACAGTTTTTCTTCCATGCTTTAGTTGTTAGAAGTGTGTGTCTGCTTCACATATTGGGCATGCTTTGTGACCCTTCACGCTGTACCCTGACAAGTTTCCGTACGCAGGGAAGTCGTTTATCGTTGTGAAAATCATTGCACGTAGCTTGAAAGACTCCTTCTTATAAGCATCAAACACATCTACGCCTTCCTCCCACAACTTCTTCAAGTCCTCAATCAAAGGCGCCAAATAGACATCAATATCGTTCCCTGGTTGTTTTGGTCCAGAAATCATCATAGATAGCATCATATACTTACGTTTCATACATAGCCAAGGAGACAAGTTGTATATTACAAGGAGAACTGGCCACGCACTATGTGTGCTAGTAAGAGTTCTATACGGATTGATGTCGTCTGTACAAAGCCCAAGCCGTAGGTTTCTCGGCTCGCTGCCAAATTGAGGGAAGATTTCATCTATTTTTTTCCATTGTGGAGAGTCAGCTGGGTGCCGAAGATATTTCCCATCAGATATTCTCTCATCAGAGTGCCATCTCAACTTCTTCGCTTTTGTTGCACTCGCAAACAAACGTTTAAAACGTGGTATTATTAGAAGATACCACATAACCTTTAAAGGTTGCCTTTTACTTGTCACATCACCACAACCACCATCTTTTTTCACTTTGTATCGTGCAGTTTTACACTTAGGACACTCACTAAGACCTCCGTACTCATTTCTGTACAGTACGCAGTCATTAGGGCAAGCATGTATCTTCTTATACTCCATACCCATTGTAGACAGGATTTTCTTGGCCTCATACATACGATTTGGAAGTACATTATCCTCCGGAAACATATCACACAATAGTTCAAGTAGCAATGTGAAACTACTATCGGTCCACCCACAAGTTGCCTTTAAGTTAACCAAATGTAATGTTCCTGTCAGCCGCGTGTACTTACTACCACTGTACAATGGTGTCTCTGCATCACTCCGCAGGCTATCATACTCCTGCGACTGCGTAAAGGATTCTGCCTCAACATCGTTAATCATTCTCTCCATTCTATCTTCATCTATGACATCCACAGCTTCCTTCTTGTGTGACGGACAATCAGTTACTTCCTCACCATGCCATATCCACCTTGTGTATCGCAGATTTATTCCATCACAAAGTAGGTGATCCTTTATGACATCAACATCCCGTCTACTCTCATTCAAACAATTAACACAAGGACAAAAATACTTCCCATTTCTTGCAGGAGCATTCTTTTTAGCGAATTCAATAAATTCGTCCACCCCTTTCTCATATTCTTCACTAGTTCTCAAAGCATTCATCCAACTATGATCCATTTTGTTACCACCTAAGGCATTACCAATAACATTCACACGTTTAGTACAATTCTCAAGGACATATGATGGGATTGCCTAATTAAGTTATCAACCCAATTTAGGATTTTAAAATATGGGCTTAATAACTTTATTGCCCCCTCCTAGCCTCATCTCTCCTATTAAAAGGATTTCAGTGCTATGTAACTTATTTTTTTAATAAGTATATGTATATAAAATTAATGTATAATAAAATAAATACAATAAGATTAAATTAAAGAATTTTTTTGAGGTTTGGAAGAATTAAAAACAAAACGAGTTTCATATTAACAAAACAATTTTAAGTTGAGTTCTTCCAAAAATAAAATTGTTTTATTGAAAATATTTAGATAAAAATCATTTAATGAATATTGGGGTTATCGTTTTCTTTTTAAGTTTTGGCTTGAATTATTCTTCATAATTCAAGAATTTGGAATTAACAAAACAATTGTGTGTAATTAATACAAGATTTTCTTTAATTTAAATAAATCATATTTTATTTTATTATATATACTAATTAAAGATGCAGGAAACATATTGAGGTTCTATTATACTTTTAGAAAAGCCGTATAAACGGCTTTGTATTAACAGGGTTAACATATTGAGCTTATTATGAGGTTTCAAATTAAACGGGGTTAAAGATAACAAATGGTTTCGCCAAATTCATGGTAGGATTTTAATGAGAGGTTTTAACGGTTTCATGAACAACTATGAATTGTATTGGTTTCATGTGGCATACACTAATCAATGATTGGAAGAAACTTTTATGAGCCACTTTCATTATGTTACACTTGAACAAATAAATAAATAAAAGTTCAAAAACTTTGTCTTAAAATTTAATACTCTACTTCTAATCGTTTTTATAAGTCACTTTTAACATGATCCATAATAGTCAAAGAAATCTTTAAATCTCATTAACTTTACCTGTAAATTTAAAACCTTTCTAACTACATCCCTATTTAATATAACATTTTATCTTATAAGAACAAAGTTTACTCAATAATTAACGAGAGGCAAATTGAAACAGGGGAGTAACTTTTAAACTTTACTCATATTTAACACAATGGAATGGGTGAGAACTAAGAAGACTTGTTTCTATTATACACAAGTAAATTTATATTTAAACAAGAAAATAAACCATTCCTGAATTAATGCAATTTAAACAATATAACCATACCAAACACATCAGGCTAATCTCAACTATCTCAATATAAGCAATGTATAATAAGCACAATCTCAACCATTTAATTTATTTTTCAAAAACAAAATAAACCATATTCTGTTACAAAAAAAAACGAAGAAATAAACCAACCTGATCAGGGCGCCCCCTAGCTACTATGTTTGAGAGGTAGAGAAGACGTTGGAGCTCCACCCACGCACAACAATGGAGGAGAGAGCAAAACCCACTGTGGAGGAGGTGAAAACGTTGGAGCAAAACCCACTGTGGAGAAGACGTTGGAGCTCCACCCACGCACAACAATGGAGGAGAGAGCAAAACCCACTGTTGCAGCAGACACGGTTGCAGCCGTTGAAGAAACAAAGAGGAAGAAGAAGAAGGGAGGAGGGAGGAGGCCGACGGTGGAGGAGAGAGCTTGAACAAGGGAGGAGGGAGGAGTTGAAGAAAAAAAATACATAGGAGGGCCGACGGTGTGGGTGGGGAGAGGAGGAAGAAGAGTAAAGTTGTTGAGAGGATGTGAGGAGAGGGTGTGATAGATAGATGAGAAGACCGCATGTCAGACACTTGTATGACATGCAGGGGACGCCTAAGGTCCCACTTTAGGCGTCCCAAATGCTAAAGTGGGACCTTAGGCGTCCCAAATTCATTTGGGACGCCTAAACCCAGCTCCTGGCGCTAAAAAAAATTTATGAAATTTATATTTCGCGCCAGGAAGCACTTTAGACGTCCCAAATTCAAATTTGGGATGCCTAAAGGTTCCCCTACACATATATAATTACGAAAATGCCACCGCCTCCCTTTTTAACCACCCAATTTTCAATTTGGGACGTCTTTGGGGGTGGTTATATCTCAATTCTGTAGTAGTGATGGAACAACAAAATACTGTGTGTTTTTCTTAAAGTTTCTTGGAAATTGCTATATCCACTTGAAGCTAAATAATGAGTTGATGTGATGAAGTTCACCCATTGTATGTACTCATTTCATTAATGAAGTCTTGTCCATCGTTATCTGAATTACTGAGATTTAGCAAATAAAGCCTCTATTATAGTGTCGTTTCTCATTTTATGGCATCATCGATGAAGTAAATTTCAAATTTGTTTTGGAAAATATTTATTAATTACGAAAAAAAGAAGAAGAATGATTTTTAAAGGAATGGAAATAAGACAACTGCAGACTCAAACAAGTGTGTAGTAGACGCGGTAATTTTTATGTTTTTCTTTTTTCGAGTCACTTAAAACTTCAAACAATATATTTTATCAGATAGCACAAATGTCATAATATATTAGATTTATAATCTTCCAATAATTCTATCACCCACTACATTATTTTGACAATGTTGTAGAGTATGTCAAATATTGCGTTTAACTTAAGAGGTTGTTCGGTAAGCGTTTGAATTAATTTGAGTGATTCACAAAAATATTAATAAACACTTTTGATTATATATTTTGAAACATCTTAGTTCTTATATATATATTTTTTAATTCAGAACAATTTTAGATTAGGTTCTAAGAATAGTTTGTGGTCAACAAAATTTATTAATGCAATTGATTAATTTATATTTGTGTCATATATATTTGTATATTTTGTATATGTCATATACAAATATATATCTTATTAAACTATTTTGTAGAGTATATATTTATATGTCATATATATTTGTGTTAGTGCTATTTTGTAGATGTAAGAAAATAATTTTTTGTATTATCTTATTAAACTATAATAGAGAAAATCCCATATAAACCCAATGAAAATAGGAAAAATTGAAATCAGGATAATAAATTGAATAATTCGTTAATTGAGTCATTAACTTATTTAAGGATTTTAAAATATGGATAAAATGACTTTAATATATCAATATATATCAATTTTAATATTTAATAAAATAAAATATAATTTGTCTATATTGTATAACTTTAAATATATTAACTAAAACCGTAAGGGAAAAAACATACAATAAGGAGATAATTAATGTTGGGATTATGCTTTATTTTTCATTTCATTTCATTTTTTTTTTCTGAATCATATTTTTTGATTTAAGCTAATCATATTTGATTTTATTATATATTGATGTTTATTACACATATTATTATTAAAAAAATAACTTAGAACCTCAAATATTTTATTGATTTTTTTATGTTTAATTTGTGTTTGTAGTTTCAGTTCATTAGTCTATTGAAGCTTCTATTTCCGGTATGTTTTTTAAATTTTGAGCTTACAAATGTGATTTTAGTTGAATTTAATAGTTATAATTTTTAGGTGTTCTAATGATTGTTATTGATTAATTGCATAAGCAAAATAATTATTTATATATTCTTAACACTTATATTTTATTTATTGACTTGTAATGTTTTCTAATTTAACTATGATATATTGTGGCAAATATGGTTTCTTTTGTTATGAGTTGTAAAAAATTATTATAATGACTGGGAATAATTAATGAATTATTTGGTAATTTAAAAATTCAATTTAAGACTTAGAAAGCTTCAATTATGAAGATTCATGTGGTGTATGTTATTTTAAATTAAAATTGGTAAGAGAATATAAAAGTAATTAGTAAATGCAATAGTCATACAACTAACCACGTACTTTTTTAAAAAATAGATTGAAGCCCATAGATGGATCGTAAATGGATGTCATCTAATCGATGTTCAAGGGAATATATAGATGGGGTGAAGGATTTTATTACATTTGCAACTGAGCACACAAAAGATCCTGGCAAAATCTTATGTTCTTGCTTATCTTGTTGTTTTGGAAAGCGGATTAGTCAACTTGATTTGCTAGATCATTTAGTGTGTTATGGTATTGATCAAACATATATACGATGGACAAGGCATGGTGAGACCAACGATGCATATAGTGATCGGGTGCATACCACAGGTGGTGCCTCGGATGAATTTGATCAAAGCATGTTTGATGAAGATGATGGTCTTGAAGAAATGGTAAATATGGTTGAAGGGGTGCTTCATAACTGCCCTAACGAATATGAGAAGTTGAAAGGTGATGCATAGAAACCATTATATGTCGGAAGTACTAAATACACAAGATTGCTAGCAGTGTTGAAGTTGTACAACTTTAAAGCTCGCTACGGATTGAGTGATTCGGGTTTCACCGCATTGCTTGAACTGCTGCAAGATATGCTTCCAGAAGAAGATGTACTTCCTACCAAGACATACGAGGCAAAGTGAATTCTTTGCTCTACAACCGGTATGGGATATGAGAAGATACATGCATGTCCTAACGATTGCGTATTATTTCGAAATCAGTATACAACGTTGGAGAAGTGCCCTAAATGCAACGCATCTTGATATAGGAAGAAGAAAGGAAAAAGTCCTTTGAAGGTGCTATGGTATTTTCCCATTGTTCTGAGATTTAGGCGACTGTATAGTAATACAGAGATTGCCAAGCAGTTGACATGGCATGCAAATGAAAGGATTAAAGACATGAAGCTTAGGCACCTTGCAGACGCTCCTCAATGGAAAAAAATTGATCATGAGTACCCTGACTTTACTGATGAAGTCAGGAACCTTCGCCTTGCACTGTCAACTAATGGAATTAATCCGCACGGTGTTCAGAGTAACACACATAGCACGTAGCCGGTGATATTGATGATTTATAACCTTCCTCCACACTTAATCATGAAACGCAAGTTTATGATGTTGTCCATGTTAATTTTTGGGCTAAGGCAACCTGGGAATGATATAGATGTATACTTGGCTCCTTTAATTGATGACTTGAAGTTGCTTTGGGATGAAGGCGTTAGTGTGTATGACGGGTACATGGAAGAAAGTTTCACTTTGAAAGCCATGTTGTTTGGCACAATTAATGATTTCCCTGCTTATGGAAATTTGTCAGAATACAGCGTCAAAGGATATGGTGCATGCCCTATATGTGAAGATGACACTCATTCAGTGCGACTTCATCATTGTAAGAAAAATGTTTACATGGGGCATCGAAGATTCTTACCATCACAACATCGTTGGAGGAAGTGGAAAAAGCCTTTCAATGGTGATGCAGAAGAAGGTAGCTTGCCGAAGATATTGACCGGTTCCCAGGTGTATTCCAAGGTAAAAGACTTGGATAACAATTTTGGCAAGCCTTTTGCAAAACAAATCGAGACAAGCGGTTGGAAGAAAAAGTCTATTTTCTTTGAACTTCCATATTGGAAGTCTTTGTATGTGAGGCATTTTCTTGATGTGATGCACATAGAAAAAAATATCTGTGATAGTCTAATTGGCACGTTGCTTAATATCCAAGGAAAAAGCAAGGACAGTGTCAATTCGAGGTTGGATTTAGTGAACTTGGGAATTAGAGAAGAGTTGGCACCGATTAAGCAAGGGTATCGTACCTATCTACCGCCAGCGGCATACACTATATCGAGGAAAGAGAAGAAATTGTTTTGTGAGTTTCTGGAAGGAATTAAAGTTCCCGAAGGCTACTCTTCAAATATAAAGAACCTTTTATCGGTAAAAGAGTTGAAGTTAAAGAACCTTAAATCTCATGATTGTCATGTGCTCATGCAAAATTTCCTACCGGTTGGTATACGATCCATTTTACCCAAAAATATAAGGAACACTATCATGAAACTTTGCGTGTTTTTCAAGTTGATCTGCAGTAAAGTGGTTGATTCAACCAAGTTACAAGATTTGCAAAGACTGATTGTGTGTACTCTGTGTGAACTTGAAATGTATTTTCCACCTTCTTTTTTTTGGCATTATGGTACATCTAACTGTACACTTGGTCAAAGAGACTCAATTGTGCGTTCCAGTGTACTTGAGATGGATGTACCCAAATAAGCGATTCATGAAAATATTAAAAGGGTATATGAAAAATAGATATCGCCCAGAAGGTTGTATCGCTGAAAGTTACATGGTTGAAAAAGCAAGTGACCTCTGTGCTGATTTTCTATCAAATGTTGACCCTGTAGGGATCCCCAAGTCCCGTCATGATGGCCAAAGATCAGGGAAAGGAACAACGGGGAGCAATGTAATAACGATATCAGCAACTGAACGGGACCAAGCCTACTTGTATGTCCTACATAACACTGATGAGGTCGAACCATATGTAGAAGAACACAAGGATGCTCTCCGATTGGTACATGGTGATAGGAATGAAAATTTATTAACGACAGAACACAATAAACAATTTGCAGGCTGGTTGAAAAATCGCATTAACGATAAGATAGAGAGGAATCCTGATTCAGTTTCTGAAAAATTGAAGTGCCTGTCGAAGGGACCGAGCTTACATGTATTATCTTACAATGGTTATGCAATCAACGGTTACACATTCTATACACAAGACCATGATACACAGAGCACGATGCAGAATAGTGGGGTAACACTTGTTGCTGATTCTTGGCATAGATCCAGTGCTAAAGACACACACCCTGTCTATGCATCAATGTCACACTTTGGTGTCATTAAACGCATATGGGAGTTAGATTACTCTATGTTCAGGGTCCCAGTCTTCAAATGTAAGTGGGTTAACAACAACAGTGAATTACGGATAGATGACTTAGGCTTTGTGCAAGTGGACCTTTCTAAGGTTTGGTATGAAGATGATCCTTTTATTTTAGCAGCACAGGCAGAACAAGCATTTTACATTCCTGATCCTGCTAAGAAGAATTGGTCTATTGTACTTCCATCCAACAAGAATCGTCAAGCAGAAGTTGATTTTGAAAGTAATGAATATTTGAACATCAATAATGATGATCCTTCGTTTGAGAATTTGTGGTTAGCAGAGATTGATATAGATGGAGATGCAGATGGAGATGAAGATGGAGATGGACCCGTATACGTGAGACATGATCATGAAGAGGGAACTTGGGTCAAGAGAAACACAATTCTCAATCCAACACGAATTCTGAAGAATAAAATTTTAAATCAGATGAGAAAAAGGAAAAGATAATGATTGCCTTGACTTGTTTACTTGTACGTATGTTTTTATAAATTTCAAAATAATTTGCTTTCGTTGACATGGTTGACATTGTGCACTGATGTTTTGATTTGGTCTATTTCACTTACAGGAGTATGGACTCACCACATGATGACATTGATGATGTTCCCAAGCACATTGGTAGACAAAGATTTGAGGAGAACGTCAGACGTGGCAGGACAATTATGGCGAGGTTGATTAGACTGAGAAGTAACGGAATCAAGTTACAACTGGAGTGGAATGAAAATGGAAACCCGTTCGGCGAGAACAGTACCTCCTTAAATAACTTCATCGGGACTATGGTTCGAGACAGAGTCCCTATTACAGTTCAAAATTGGAAAATGGTAAAGAAAAATTATGAGGATGAGATTTGGGCTAAAGTACAGGTAACACCTTAATTATATAATTATTCGGTTTTCTTTGTTTCGCTTCATTTCAATCTTACATATTATATATGTTTTTTGACTTGTTTACAGAGTATTTTTATTATTGATGATGATCGGAAGAACTTCGTAATAAGAAAAGCCAGAAAACTTATGCGAAAGTTTTGTTCTGTTCTTGTCAAATATTTCTTAAGGGATGATAATGATGATATCATTACTACACCACCTTATCCATTGTACGAAGGAATCATCACTCAAGAAATGTAGGATGGGTTTATCAGAATACATGCAACTCCTGATTTCCTGGTAAGGGGATTTGTTTGTCTTTCCCTATTACGTGTAATGTACTTATTTGTAATTAACATTTATATATTTATATGAATCATTTTGATCTAACTAGGAGTTGAGCGAGAAAAATCGAGCTAACGCGACCAACATGGCATACTGATACACACAAGGACATGTTTCATACGCACGGTTAGAAAGAAAAATGGTACGAACTGATGATTATTTCATTCGTAATAAAAATTGTATGAATATCATTTAACTTCGACTAACTTTGATGTGCAGATACAAGAATTAGGCTCAGATATTACACAGGTTCCACGACATGATCTGTGGGTAGCCGGTGTCACAAATAAGAAAGGTGAAATTCGTAGTGAGGAAGCAAGAAGAGTAGCCGAATATTGTGTAAGTATTCAATTATATTATGCGTACAATAAATAATTGGCTTTACTTAAATGAACTCCATTTATAATAACTAATTTTCATTTTAATTCTTTTTGGGAAATCGACAAATGACACAGGAGGATCCTGCGTTGGCGACCTATGTTGGTCGGGACGATTTATTGAGTAGAGCGTTACCAGTACTAGAGTATGATGGTCGTGTTCGGGGTACTGGTTTTGCAGTCACCCCATCAGCATACTTCGGACGTCAGAAGCACCCGAATAGAAGTGACGTTTCCCACCTGCGTGATGAGATGGCTAGCTTTAAGCATCAAATGCAAGAACTTCAAGAACAAATGCGCTACAAGGAACAACGAGAAGAACAATTCATAGAACAAATGCGTTTGATGCAAGAACAGAATGCGTTGTTAACAACGCAAATACAACAGTTGGTCCGAAGTAGGCCAACACCAAATGTTCCGTTTTGTGATAGCCCAAGTTTCAGAGATAGCTGCACTTCCATGCCTAAAGTCCCTTTTCCTTCGGTAATTAATTTCTTTTCTACTTAACTTTATGTTAAAGTATAATTAAGCGAACTTTAACATATTAACTCTATTTTCCGTAGGGCGAATTTCAATGCAAGCTTTATGTCGAACAAGCATCCAAGCACGGGTTGCAGTAGGTACTGCCTACAACATTGGTGAGGACATACTGCACAATTCACCGTTGCCCGATAACACACTCCGGGTGAGGGTTGACGTCTGCACGAACGAAGACGCCCTCTTACCGATCCCGTCTCGGGATGAGCAAAAAAAGGTGACAGATGTTGTAGGTGGCTATGTTGCTTGGCCAATAGGTCTTATCGAGCCATATGAAAATGTCGTTCATTCAAAATTCCCTGCACTTTTCCTTCGAACTTTCATCTCAAACTGTGATTTAATTTTCTGATTTGCGCAGGGTAAGATTTCAAAGTGCTCAACAACACAACCCAAGTCAAAAGCATCGGCTAGCCAACAGAGCAGAAGAAGATAGACCTCATTTCTCGATCAATTAATATCGATTGCACCACAATTGATCGGTGAGGGAGGAGTGCAATTACGTATTCCAAGACATATCTACAGTGTTAGTGGTCTAGTTGATTATGTTACTGCCGAGGTCGTACAGGACATATGTGCTCGTGATTGGGTTAGTGCTTCGGCTATCAACATTTGGATAAGGTACTTCACTATCATCATTTATCACTGTTATTAATATTTCTCGTTTTATTTCTTTTGTTTCTCATAACACTGTATGTTTTATACCAGGCATTTGGACCATGACGTTTTAATGGATACACACAGGGTTCAATTCGCATTTGTCAGCCCTTTTCTCGTTGGTCATCATGAGGGTAAAGTAGATATAAATGCGCAGTCTAATGAGCTGAAAGATTACTTTAGCAAGAAAGCGACACTAAATACATTATTTTTAGTGTTGTATAATTCGGGGTAAGTTATTATTGGTAAAATTTTTGTTTTTATTGTTTAACTTCTATCATAACATGATTGTTCAAAAAAAAATTTTAAAATATATTTTAGGCGCCATTGGATATTGATCGTTATCAATCCAGCGGAACCTTCAGGCCCTCTCATTTACTATGTGGATCCTTTAAAAAATGGTCTTCCACAAGACCATTTTGATATGTTACTATTGATCAATAGGTAAGTATATGTGCCTATGTATAAATATTTGCGTACGTGATTGAATAACCAAAAGTAATCAGTTTCTATTTGTTTTGTTAGCGCATTGACTGGGTATTGATCGTCTGTCTCGTTAAACTATTCTAAAGCTACTGACCCCCGCCTTAGCTATTCTTGGAAGAAGATACATGTATTGATATTTGACTTTACTTAGACTTTGTTAGTAAATACTTTTTATTCATGAACAGAGTTAAATTTTGCATTATATTTTTGCAGTGCCCTTTCCAACCTAATGACAATGATTGTGGGTACTATATCATGAAATTTATGAAGGATGTTATTATGCATGATCAGCCATTTATTCCTCAAAAAGTAAGTCATTTAATTGTACTTCATATTGTGTTGTAATGAAATTAAATTAGTGCCTGACAATTATGTTTTACTGATTTTAATTCGTTCTAACTTGTGTCTGATTGTATATATCTGTAGTATTATGAAGATGAACATTGTGACGCTTTGACAGACCATCAGGTTAATGAAGTGATCGAGGAATGGTGTGAATGTGTTTAGGCAAATCTCTGGGTAGCTATATATACTATTAAATTCACTAGCTGGTCCTTTTTGTGTTGTTTCTAATTGCCAATTGTTGTGTCATGCATGTTTGTTGAAGTTGAATTTGTTGTATTTCATTCAGCTAGGTTTACAATATATTGTATAACAATTTTCAGTACTATTTTAGCTAATTAATCATTTATTGGTATCATTTTAAAGTTATCTATCATTGTTCTTATTAAACCTTGCAGACTATAATTATATATGCATGGGAGATATATATGAGGAAAAAATAAGCTAAAAAAAACCAATACGAAGAACCCAAAAAATATGAGGAAAAAATATGCTAAAAAAAAACCAATACGAAGAATTCAAAAAAAAAAAAAACGCGTCCTGTGGCGCCTGCGTGAGGAGGCGCCCAAGGAGGTGTTGGCTCCTGTGGCACCTGGTTGGCCAGGCGCCACAGGAGGTTATTTAAAAAAAAAATTTAAAAATCTGTGGCGCTTCCAAGAGCCACAGCTTTTTTTAGTAGCGTCCAGATAGGTGGCATTTCTCTAGCGCCACATCTAATGCAATTATAAGTGCCACAGCTTTGCTTTTTTGTAGTAGTGCGACCTAATCTTTCATATGTTGTTCAGCAGCTTAGTCAATTTGTACAACAACCTACTGACATTCATCTCAAGGCTTTGCATAGGGTTCTGCGGTATCTTAAAGGTGCTCCTTGTCGAGGCCTTTTCTTTCCTGCTTCCTCCAATCTTAAGCTCAGTGCTTTTAGTGATTCTGACTGGGTTGGATGTCTTGATACTCGACGATCCATTACTGGTTTTTGTGGCTTTCTTGATCAGGCCCTTATCACCTGGCGATCCAAGAAACAGCAGACTGTATTTACTTCTTCTTCCGAGGCTAAGTATCGTGCCTTGGCTGCCACTACATGTGAGTTACAATGGTTATCATATCTCTTACGTGACTTTGGTCTTCCTCTCACCAGCCTTGCTTTTTTGTACTGTGACAATCAATCAGCCAGGCACATTGTTGCCAATCCTACTTTCCATGAATGTACCAAATATCTTGATATTGATTGCCATCTAGTTCGTGAGAAACTACAGCAAAGATTGATTCATTTGCTTCCTATTAAATCCGAAGATCAATTGGCAGACATTTTTACCAAGCCTTTGGCCCCTTCTTCCTTTTGTACATTTCTTACCAAGTTGGGAATGATAGACATACATTCACCAACTTGAGGGGGGGTATTAGAATATAATTAGTTAGACTTAGTTGGTTTTTCTGTTTTAGTTAGAAAGGCTGTTATAACAATAATATATTCTGCACAGATGTAATTAGGCGTAATTAAGCCTATATAAAGGCATGTATATTGTAACAGAAGGTTCATGAAATAATATTCAGAAATTTTTCATTTCCTCTTCTTGCTATACACAATAAATTTATAACAACCTGAAGTTATTTACTTTTAATTTATGTGGTTGGAAATTTCTATTCATGTCGTATATGTAACGACAAGGTTCATCTCCTTTCTTCTTCTTCCTCAATAGATGAATATGAATCACGCTGAATAGGCTGAATTTCTTTGTCATTATTTAATGGACCCATAAACACAGCTTTAATTTGATTGATCAGAATTAGAATAATAGGCATTAATATAATTCCAAAATTTTCTTTTTATAGATAACTCAAGTGCATGAGTTGGATTGGTTGAGGAATATATAAGTATGTAAGAGAAGTTTTATCTCAACTTACGTAATAAGCACTTATATTCAAAAAAATAAGTGTTCCCAAACATATTCAATGTTTTTTCTATAAACTCCCCATTTTACCCTCATTTTCGTATGTAAAATATATTACATATACCATTATTTTATTTAATTCCCATATTTCACAAATTTAGACTAAAACATTTAATATAACATATTTTTTTTCTTCCGCATAATAAGGGTATTTTTGGAAAGGAAAATTTATTTTTACTTGTTTATTACACTTAACTAATTTTATCTAACTTTTTGAATACAACTCAATTAATTCTATTTTATAGTGATAACTTTTCATTTTTATATATTTGAGACATATTTTAATATAATTGAGGAGTTATCAAAATTAATTTAAGATGATTTTTTTAAAATTATATAAGATATCAAGTTGGTACATTATCTTAGGGATTTGATTGTTAATATCTTACTTTAAATTAAAATCCAGATAAAAGAAAAAATAAATAATTAAAGTTAAAAAAAAAAGAGAGAGAAATGAAGATGATTTCAGTTTGTTAATAACATTAGATTATTATTATTTGAATATCTGCCCTCTCCTTTCAGCCACGGCATCGTTTTGGCAGCTGAGGATGGAAGACCTAAAAAAAGGAATTGCGAAGAGCTGAAGAAAAGGGGAGGCAGCCGCTGGTTTTGGGATCATCTTCCGGAGCTAAAAGAAAGAAAAAACCAGAGAGCAGGAAGGAACTAATGGGAACGAAGCAGGCGTGAGAGAGAGAAACCTTCGTTCATCTTCTCCTCTGTCGTCGGCGACCGGAGCGAGGATGGAAGGAACTCCGGGGTGCCGTCGATATCCTCTGTTCTTCATCTTCTTGACTGGAATCTGAGACACGAGCTGGACTGAATAGTGGAAGCGAGCTGGTTTTGAGCTGAAAAGGGGGAAAAAAAGAGGAGTGTGCGGCTGGTTCTAGGAGAAGGAGGTCACTGTAGCGAACACTGTTCATTATCACTGCAGCGTCGCTGTTCATTAACACTGTTTATTGCTTCTGTTCGTCGAAACCAGATCGGCCAGCTGAGAGTGCTCTGCTTTTTGCTCTTTTTATCCTTATTTCAATTTGATTCCCATTATGATTTTGGATTCTGAACTTTTTGTAGTTGTTATGGGATTTATTTTGAACATGTGTGGCTAATTGTTTTTAAATTTAGATAGTTATGAATTAATTTGGGAATTTGAGTTTGTATGAATAATTTATTTATGCTTAATGTTATTTTGCTTTTTTAATCTTGTATTATTTTTGTGTATTTGTGTTCGATCATCACTAACTATGAAAATTGGAGAATTTAGACTAGCCTTAAAAGAAGGATTTTAATTGGATCATATTATTAAATAATGTGGGATTAAAATTTATTTTAATTTATCAATAGGATATGAATATACCTATTAGATCCATATAATCCTATTAGAGTGAATTTGGATATTTATTGCCTCTTAAATAAATTTGTTAGGAATAACAATTTTAACTTAAGTGAGGGGTATGAGCAATTAGAAGATACTAATATCCATTTAAACTCTAGATTAACAAATTAACAAGTGTTTTTAATTGGGCAACTACATACTCTAAGACTTAAAGAAAGAATTAACCACCCTAGGCTATTTTTATTAATTAAAATCTTTTAAATATTAGATTTATTACTTTTGCTCTTATTTAAATATATTGTCTTTTAGCCTCTTTATTTAATTTGCTCAATTTAAATAAAAATAGGAAATTTATTATCTAATCACTAATTTATTTAGATATTTATGGGACGAGCTTAATTCATTATTTGTATTATTTTTACGGCCTATACATTTATGGTGCTCACTTAAATTTTAAATTTTAGTAGGATTATATAGTAAAAAGGAACGGACTTCCCTTTCTGCGTGTTCTTGAAAATGTTCTTTATTAAGGGCATTTAATCCTTTTAAAAAGAGTAATATATATATATATATAGTGATGAAAGAAAATAGAAATTAATATACTATTTAAATTTAGTGTAGTTACTAAGTGTCATGTTAAAATTTATTTGAATTTTATTATAACCTCTAGCAAGTATGATGAGATAACCATAACATCAATAAAATTAGAAGGAAAAAAAAAATCAATAAAATTAATAAACTAGAGTTTGGGTTATGTGAGTGTTTGTTTAAGCTTTTTGCACAGTAAAAACGCACTTATTACGCAAGCCGAGAAAAAACTCCTCTCACATACTTACCTCGTATACCGTGAATCACGAATTATAAGCTCGTTTTGGACAAAAATAAGCCATTCCAAACACACACTATGTTGATGTGTCATGGACCCGGCCCGAATATTTCAGGATCTTAAAATAGGTCCTAAGTGTTCAATTTGTGAATGACATAGCGTGTTTGTTTCCATGATTTGCCGGTAAATCGGACTTGAACAGTGGAGTAATTGGATTTGAACAGTGTTTTAATCTTTTAGGATGTTTGTTTCAATGATTAGATTTAAGGTGAAAAAAATCATAAGTTGAAAAAAGTCATAAGCCTCAAAATAAAGCTTATTGGAGCTTATGTTCCAGTGTGTGTATAAAAAATTATTGATAGGAGTATTTTCATATTTTTGGGGATCAATGAGGTACTCAAAATCACTTTTATTCACAAAACTTCTTTTATGAAAAATGTTCTAAATAATTTTCTCTTTCTTTAGATAGTAATATTCTGCTAATTAGAGAATAATTTGATATAAGAGTTTAGGCAAGTTTTGAGTTTTGTTAATATATGGCTGTAGAAATGTAGAGAGTAATTAATAATTAATTTTAATCTGTTTAGATTTATTATTTAGTTGTTTTATGATTTTATAATCAATTTTTTTTATAAACATGTCATAAATTAGTTTCTATATAGTGTTTTTACCCATTAAATTTAGTTTAAATAATTTATTTGGATTATTGGAGGTATTATTGAGATTTTAATTGGTTTATTTTGTTAGATTTTGAGCATTGTGAAAATATGAGTTAGGATTTAATATTTAAATTAGAGTTTGATATAATTTATAAGATTTAAACTTGAGGTACACAGTATAAAAAACTTTTGAAATGTACCAATTTAAATTAGAGTTTGATATAATTTTATTAAAATTGTACAATTACCAAATTTTCAAAGTTAATTTTTGAGAAAATTGTGAAAAAATCCCTCCGTTTGTAGATATCTTCCTAGGTTCCATTGGTAATTAAGTTGCCAATGAGAACTTTTTTCACAATTATCCCTTCATTTTTTCATTTTTCATAATTTTTTAAATTTTTTTCTCTTAATTAATACAAAAGTCATTTATGCAAAAGTCAAACCAAACATCATTACTTTTACATAAGTTACTTATCCAATCGCTAATCCAAACACTCATCATTTTATCCAATCTAACTTTTTTTTAATCTTAAGATTCCATAAATTTAAGTAAAAATAAGTTACTTATCCAATCACCAAAACAAACACATATTCAATTCTTTTCCCTCGATCTTGTTTCATCGAGAATTATATTATAAACTGAATTGTACACCCCGGGTGATCCATGGGAACATTAAACTTCCGTTTGGTTTAAGGTAATATAATGGAGGGGAATAAAGATGAGTTTAATTAATGGAAAAAAATGATAAATGGAGTCATAAGTTAAATTTTAATTGAGAGAAAATGTAATAGGAAACTCAATTAAAAAATTCCTTGTACATTAACAAGGGAAAATCATATTACGGATAATCAACGGTACCATGATGAAATATGAAAGATGTGAGCCTAAAAGCCTATCATAGTATAAAGTTTCTATATAAATTTTTCAACTGTTAAATATTGTTATTAGAAGATCCTCTTCCAAATTGAAGCTAATTATGATAGAAAATAATTTAACTAACTCATTTGAAAACACTTATCATAGTTTAAAAGGATTAAAACCACATATTTAATTTATTTATAATAGAAAAAAGATAAACTAAACATCTAAAAGCTGTCATAGATAATAAAATTCCTTCCCAATCATTTCAACACCCAAACTCCTATTTACTGAAAATGGTCATGACGTTTGGGCCTTGAACTTTTTGAAGTCAAGAATATAACATTCAACCATCGTAATATCCCCAATTTTAAAACTATGAATTAATGATTTATAGAATATTGAGGAGGCGGAAAGGAATTAATTAAAGCCAAGAAAATAAATTTATTAAGAAAACCTTATTTTCGAGTAAGAGAATTCAGAAATATCAGGAAAGGAATGATTATTAAATTTATGAAGGCCCAAAATAAATAAGGAAAAGTTGAAGATAATTTTTAAAGTTAATTCTTAAAATCAAGGCTTATTTCTTGGGTCATATTTTAATTAAAAAATACTAGCTTATAAGGCTTATTGAGCAAGCTTAGGGGTAAAAAAAAACAGAGAAACCCTTAATGGGTGGATATGATTTACCCACATACGAATTTTCTCGTTGAAAATTCCTCTGGCAACACGCTCAGATTCCTTCCCAGTTCAGCCACTTCCTCTCCTGCTTCTCATCTTCTCCAGAATTTAGTAAGAGGGTAAACTTTTCAAAAAAAAAAAAAAATTAAATGGTATTAGAGACTAATCTTAGGAATTAAAGGCTTATTTTTCTGAAAATTTGAGGAACAATAGTTAATGGTCATAATTTAGCTTGGGAGTTTCTAAGAAATTATTTTAAGGCTTAATGAAGTTAATTAAGGAAGAAAATCCTTAAAAAATTTTAAGGATTGATTTATGAAGTTAGATAATTATTCAAATTATGGAACCTGCGAAATTTAAAAAATATTAAATTAAATAAAGAGGAAAAATTAGGGTCTAGTGTGTGTAATTAATAGGATAAAAATATACCTATAGGTATATATATAAACACACCGACACACACACAATTAGCATCTTCACTTTTAATTTGGAGACACCGTAAGCCAACACCTCCACCCCTCTCACAATTACCTACATCGTTGAACTAAACACTCATCCTACTCTCATTTGGTCACATGTCTATCCCACACACCCCACACTTCATGCACTCTTAACCAAACACCCAGCACCTTCAGCTCTTCTTTTCGACTAGCAGCTGGAAAACAGGAAAAAAAAAAAAAAATAGAGAGAGACGTGAGTGAGGGAGGTGAACCGGAGGAAGAAGACGATCGCAGAAGAGGAAGAAGGATGTGTTAAACCTCACATGCAACCACTGATCCTTGTGTAAGTGAGTTCCCTTCACATATTCCTAACTTCTTCCATTGGATTTGAGGCTGTTTTCTGGGTTGTTTCATTGCTGGAAGTGAGGAACGTTGCCAGAAAATTCTGTTAACTAATAAATTTTAAACCAGAGTTTGTATGTCAGTTTTTGAGGGATTTTTGGACTTATTTGGCTTGGTTTTTCTATCATTAAAACAGGACTTGATGTTGGGTGTTCTTAGGGTCGAATTTCTGGGGATTGGAGTCCAAAATCATGAATATATGTTGGTTTTTCTTCACCCTATTCTGTTTGTTGGAAAGTTGTATAAGCTTAAATAGAGGCTATAGATAGAGGTTTTGTTTGGTATAGGAAGTTTAGGATGTGTAGTAGGTGATAGAGTCAAGAAGAGTATAATTTAGAGTGAAAATGAATCAGTTTTTGATTTTAAACTCAGACTGTCAAAACTGACATTTTTGGAAACCAGTCAGCTTCATGTTGAGTTTTGACTAGACAAACCTTATCCTATATTTATGAAAATTTATATAAATATAGTAGACATTCATAGCTTTAAAATGAGTCCAAGAATACATCATTTGGATATTTGTAGAGAAAGTTATGATTTTTGAAAAATAAGTCAAGAAACAGGGGAAATTCTGGAATTCAAGGTTCTGACAGTTTAGTTGTATTGTGTTTTTGAGTAATATAATCTTGTTCAATGGCCACAAAACTTTCCAGAACAAAAGTATACATGCTAAGATTTAATTTGATAAATAATATGTGTTATTTGGATTAGTATATTAAGATATATGAATTTTTGAAGTTTGTTGTTGTCAGATTATGTTTCTGGAAGTCAGATTGGATGTGGCGAAATTTTGGGAAAACTAAATCTTGACCAAAAATTATAAAAATTTCCAAAATTAAAGCAGACATTTAGAGCTTTAATTTGATGGGAAAAACATAATTTTTGGACTAGTAAATTGAAATATATGATTTTTAAAATTGTGCTCTGTTTCTAGAATGCAATCTAGGAATAGGGAAGTTTGGTGAATTTTTGGAAAGAATGTAATAATAGTGACCAGCTTTGGGAATTTTTTCATGAAAATAAACTTAGAGAGCTGTACATAGGCTTTGGAATCAGTAAATTTAGAATTTCCTAGAATTAATTATGAATTTTTAAAATTGACTAAAAATCTGCCAGTTTTCTAGAACTGTGAAACTGTACTACGCAGAATTATACTATGCAGAAATTGTTAATGCTATGATGGATAACCAGCAGAATATAATTAAAGGGCAGTAGTAATACAAGTAATAACCAGTTACTTGTTAACTTAAATTTATAGGAAGCAGTAATAGCCTGAGCCGAATTCAAGTTATTGGACAAATAGGGGAACTGAAAAAGCACTCAAGTAATACCCTATCCCTTATATCATATGCGCTGCTCTGTATGTATTCTTTGTCATCTGTGCATATGCGGAACAGTTAGTCCTTAGGCAATAAGACTCGTAAGTATAAGTTGCACCAGGAGTAATCCGAGGGCGTCTTGAGCCAGGTAGGCTTAAGGCAGAAAGCCCATGAGTGCACCTTATATGGAGTAGAGGACCTGGGTTGCTAGATTGAGATAGCCAAGTATTGTGGTTTTGTGCTAAAGGACCGGTTAGGCCCTTTGTTTGCTGCATATTGTAAGTGTTATTGCTTCAATGATTGCTTTACATGGTTAGTATTCTGCATATTATATGAGTGATCTGTGTACTACTGAAATTCTTTTAAATCACACCCTTTTTCGACAAATGATATACAGTAAAGGCATCCAACTCCAAGGGCAAGGAAGGTAATATGAACGGGGTAAAGAGAAGGCGAATTAAATAAGAATTATTTGGTTATCTTTTATTTTGGATGATTGTATAACATATGAATGTAATTAAGCAAAAGTAGTGGTAGTAGTACTAGTAACCATAACACCAAACGCAACAGTATAACAAGTATGCTAAGTTTTCGTCCAACACGCTAATACCTAAACATGATAATTAAACTAGAATCGGGCAACCAAACACTAAAATCCCATAAGTTAACCACCACTATGAAAGTTTTGGACTGAGAACGCTCTGACTTTAATAAAAGAAATCAAGAACTGATGAGTTATAATGAAATCGCAAACCGTATTGAGACTACACTTAAAAATATTTCAACAAGTTTTCAAAAATCCATTCAAGTGCAGGTTCAACCATGTATTAAAGTCAGGAATTCAACTATTTCCAAGTGAACATTAGTCTCAGGTTTGAAGTTATTATATGATCATTTAAAGGTTTTGGAAAATTATGGTGTTACATGGTACACAAGCACGGGCCATGTTCAAAGCTGAAGCAACCCTAATCTTTATCTTCATCACTCACTATTCCGCATAGTGAGATCTTCCAGCATGACGAAGCCAGAGTTAGGGCAATCCAATCCAAGCTTTCCAAAACACATAAAAACCCCCACCAACAAGAAAAGGGGAAGCAAATGTGAAACACGAAGGGAATAGAACTAACCCATCAATCAATTGAAATTGATGATTAAAGAGAGGAGATTTAGATTAGTGCGACTAATTGTTTTGGATTTTCCAACTTCCTCGTAAATTCATAGGAAGACAGACTCGCGAGTGGGCCATTATATACATATGAAATTTAGATAGTGGGATTACTTGTGTTGGCTTTTTTCCCACTATACCCGTAACAAATAGGAAGAAGGCTCTCAAGTTGTGGTGCAGAATTTAAATTTAGACTATATATTTGGGAAAACATAGATCAGATTAATTATTTGAATGAGTTGTTATGAAATATTAATATATACTACCTCCAGTGTTAGGACATAGTTTGTATTGCAAATTGCACTACAAACTATGTCCTATATTTAGGACCGGAAGGGGTAATAATTAATCCCCCTTATATTTCAAAAATTTAGAACTGAAAAGGTTATATATATATATATATATATATGAGTGTACATATGCATGCATTTAATCTAACATCCTACATATATATGAGTTACATTTAAATTGATGAGATTTAATCTATAGAGACACGTACAGTGAAGCTTATAGCTACTATAGTACACTATTTGTGCTTGATCATATTGGATATGGGCGTGCCTTAGACTATTCTAATAACTTATTTCACCAACGATCTAAAGAATTAAAAACATCAATTCTAACTTATTTTGCAAAAAAAAAAAAAAAAAAAAATCAAGGATTATATGAACATATCATTCCTATCACCGTAAAGTAGAATTAAAAGGGAAAAAAAGCTGGCAAAAGTTTGTCTAGTTGATAAAGATTTGACACGTAATCCATAATTAATGGGTTCAAATTCCTTGCCAATGTGAAGATCTTACCGGTGAATGATTTGTAAGTAATTTTGTAAGCATTCTTTAAGCTTAGATTTATGTCCTAAGCCTAACACATATACCTCATCTAAACCTTTTCATCAGAAAAAGTATATCATCCCCAACAAAGAGTTGGTGCTGATTGTGTTTCAAGAAATGTGAAAAGATTACCATTATGTATGTATATATATAGTGACCTTTTTGAAAATGCTAATTAAGAATCGGAATGAAGTGGGAGTTACTCAATAAATCACATCAACTCATATTATAGTATGATGGTTACAACTTACGAGTCTTCTTCATATACTCACTATATTAGCAAATATATCTGATGCCTCAACATCAATAAAAATTAAAATTTATACGAAATTATTATATTAAATAATATGTAGCTGTATAACTTATTTCTCATATATACTTAATTAATTTGCGCAATCCACGTGTGACTCATCTAATTTAATACAAACATTATGAAGATCAGGCATTAAATTTGTCCTATAAAAGCCAACCATCTCGACTAAGATTGTATCCTGTGTAGCCATCGCCTGAATTACAAAGAAGTTAACCATCTCTTCTTTCTTTTTTATGGCTTCTTCTTCTAATACCTTCCTCTTTTCTACCCTTCCCCTGGTTTGGTTCGTCGTCATCTTCTTCTTCTTTTCTGATAACAAAAGCTTTGTTTCTGCAGTAAGAGAAGAAGCCACAGGGCTTCAGCATACTCATCATGTTCCTCTCAGCTCTCTCTTTCCTTCTTCCTCTTGCAGCTTTCCTCCTTAACGTTTTCTCTATCTTAATTCAAATTTTATGGAAAGTTTTGTGTAATTTAGCCGAAAATAAATATTGAATTAAATCACATCAGAGTTACAAATATAACTTGCACCCAAAGAAATGAAAACTATGTGGGTATAAAATGGCATTGATCAGTTTAATCAAGGAGATAAACTCGAGTTATTTAGTGATCCTATACAATATAATGTACAGGTGGAAACAGGAATGGATCTTTGGAAGTGGTACACAAGCTCGGGCCATATGATACAAAATATATGATATGATTAAATAATTTAATTTAGCTTCTTTAATAAAAAAAAAAAATGGTCGACTGACAATCAACTGACTCTTATTAAGGATGAGGTAGTAATACATTTGAACTCTTATATTAAGCCAGCGTGTTCGAATGAATGGAGACCTTGCATATACAGTGTTCAATATGGTGATGGATCCTTCTCCACCGGCTACTTTGCTAAGGAAAAACTAACCGTTTCTCCCACTGACGTCTTCGACGACTTCTTCTTCGGGTGCGGCCAGAACAACCAGGGACTCTTCCGCTGCATCGCCGGATTGTTAGGTCTTGGTCGCAACAACGTCCTCTCCGTCGTCGAACAAATTGCCGGAAAGTACCGGAAAATTTTCTCCTATTGCCTCCCCTCGAGTCCAAGTAATGTTGGTTACATCACCTTCGCCGGCGGCGGCAGAGGCTCATCCCGCAACATCAAATTCACTCCGTTGAATTCTGTCTCCCGTGGCCCCTCCTTCTAAGGCCTTGACTTCGCCAGAATAACCGTTGCTGGTATCAAACGCCAAATCTCCGCCTCCATGTTCGCCTCCGGCACGATCATCGACTCCGGCACCGTCATCACCCGTCTCCCTCCGGCGGTGTATGGTCCCCTGAGAGACGAGTTCCGGAAACGGATGTCGAGCTACCCGAAGGCGGATCTGTTGTCGATACTGGACACGTGCTACAACCTGACAGGTTCCGATGCTGAGATTCCAACGATATCGTCGTCGTTTGGAGGTGGGGTGACCATGGATATGGACTTAACTGAAGTTTTGCTTGTAGCATGCGTAGAACATGTGTGTTTGGAGTTTGCGGCGAATAAAGATAATGGAGATGTGGCTATTTTTGGAAATCAACAGCAGAAAACACTAGAGGTAGTGTATGATGTTGCTGGTGAAAAGATTGGATTTAGACCTTGTGCTTGCAAATAAATGATGTTTAATTTTTTCCACTCAAGTAAAAATGATCTTGGAAAAATTAAAGAAAATGGACCGAAGTATGTTATAAATAAGATGTAAAAGCATTAGTAAGAATGTGCTTATCTTATGTGTCCATTGATATTCAAATTGATCACTTGATTTTTTTTAAAGACAAGTCTTGTGTTAAATACCACATTCTATCCTAAATATAAGACATGGTTGACTTTTTTGGGAGAGATTAAGAAAGTTAAATAAGTTACTTAATCATATCATATGTTGTATATTCTTAGATTATATATTAGTTTATAAGTTAGACAAAATAGTTTGGAAAAAAAAAGAACAAATATACATATTTTAAAGTAATTTAATTAACTTTCTTAACATCTTCAAAAAATTAATTTTATTTTATATTTAAGAACAAAGAAAGTATATATGTATATATATTGAACTAATTTAGTTTGGTTTAAGTGCATCCAGAAAATGTTTTCAGAAGATCCCCTACTAGCTTTGATTTGGGTTGAACAAAAAGTCCAATCCGCTACTAGTAGCACTGGATACCGGTGCATTAATTCGAAAAAAGGGGTCAATTTTATATACCTTTTCAAACAAATGTTTATTTAAGTTTAAAGGTTTTTATTTTGTCTGAATTGTGAATGATACAAAATGACATTCTGATTGGACTGGAGAGGACAATTTTGTCAATTCTATCACGTTGTGGAGAAAAACAAATAAAAGATTTTGGAATAAAAACTTCTTTTACAAGTAGAGTTACTTGTGAGTTTGTATTCTAAATAGAATACGGTGAGGTTGTAAGAGTTTGATCATCTCTTATAGAGCTATTTAAAACTAAGGATCTAGAGAGAAGTTCCTTCTAGATTTTAGTTTATCAAGATTCCTATATTTTTTGATTTTATTATACAATTCCCGTATCAATTGATGATCTAATCAACAAGTCTAGAGTATTCTTGAAGACCTGCAAGAGTGGAGGATGACTCTTTTTCAAGAAGGGCAAATGATAGGACTTCATAAAGCAATTTTGTCAATTCTATCAAGCCTGGAGGAAAACAAATAAAAAATTTTGGAATAAGAATTTCTTTTGAGTATATTTACTTGTGAGTTTGTATTCTAGATAGAATATGGTGAGGTTGAAGAGTTTGATCATCTCTTATGGAGTCTGTATTCTAGGGTTTTAGTTGATTAAACTTCCTATATTTTGTAAGTTTTATTATACAATTCCCCCATCACATTCGTATTACAATTGGATTTTTAATTTCTTATATAATTCAAATTAAGTGTGTATACATGTTAATCACAAGTGACCAATTACTACTACTTATACAAAATATAGGAGTTATTAGCTAGGCAGTTTATTTTGTTTTAAATATAAAACTCAAATCCACCTTATCTTTTAAATTTATGATTTTATTACAAATTTATATTATACATATAGATTTACACATATTAAGGTGTTTCTCTTAATTCAAATTATTGAGCATTTTTTTCATGTTAAACAAAAGTGACCAATTATTATAATATTGTTTCATTTCTTTCCTTTGATTAACCAAACAAACATTAAAGCAGAACTGGGTTTCCCAAAAACACTATTGCTCCTCAAAACTGGTTGGAATCAGTGGATAATAGATTGAGCTATTCAACGATATCAAGGATTAATGTCCAATTTTGTCCTGAAAAATTTTCGCATGGAAGTTGTGGGTATCTAAAAATTTTTCTGGATCAATTTTGACTCAAAAATGTTAAAAAATGAGTAAAATTGCCCTAACCATTAAACTACTAATGTTGATTGTTAAAAAATTAATATTGATTGTTAACATTTTTAATGGCTAAGGGCATTGCTCATTTTTTTAAAACACTTTTGGAGTGAAACTGATTTAGAAAAAACTTCCAAATAAATTAGACCTTAACCCTAGCATCAAAACGCGTACAACTGAAACAACAATATATGGTAGTTGCACAGACTTGGATTTCGTCAATTACTATCTGGGAAACTGAATATTTCAACTTATGAGAATATCCAAATCCCTATATATCGATAGTGAGACGATGGAAAGAATTAAAATGTGAACCACGCACCAAAGCAAACATATTTTTACAAGTAATTTTCTTAAATAAGAGACTTGATTTTTTGTCCGAAGAAAAACAATACTAGAATTTAAGATCACGCTGTTTATAAAAAAATAATTTAAGATCATGCTTAAATGAAATATGTGAGATAATTTGAATTAATTGCGTTGGTTGAATATTATTTTTTTTTTCTCAATTGAATATTATATAAGTTTGAGTGAAGAGTGCAAATTAGTATATATGTCCTATGAAAACTTCAATTTAATGATACATTATTTAGTTAGTCATCTTAAGATTTTGACAGCAACTTCAATTGTAAGATATCAATTCCTTAAGATACATGTAGTGGATCTTGGATAATCTTTTCATCTCGGATTATAGTGGTCCACTTGTGAGCCTTCTTATACGTTCTTATCTAATGGGAAAACCTAACACACTATCAACATAATAGATGACAACAATTTTTTTTTTTTTTTATCCGCTTAAGGGTATAATTCCACCCAAGGTTTAGAGTGTAAGGACTTTTTGTCTCTTCCAAAAAGTATATTATGCCCATCATTTTACTTCTTCACACACACACTCTTATACATTAATGTTATGTAACGATTAATACATAAAAAAGTATTTATAATTTTAGAAAAAAAATGAAAAATAAATCTAGCACATTTCGTTTCTTAATATATTTCCAATTAAGTGCAACGCAGTATAGGCCAACTACAAGAATGATCTATAATAGAGTACATGCATATTGTTTTAGTTTTTCAGAAGTGTTTTTATGATTTATGGGACAAACATGTGAGATAAGTTTTATCTCAATTTAAAAAGAAAAAAACTTCAAAAAAGCACTTTTTTTCACCTTCCCAAACGAGCACTACGTAAAGTAACACAACATAAACAAAAATATTTTTAGTTATACTCACATGCAATAGCGGCCTAGAGTACGTACATTTTCTTTTAATTTCTAAACTTTTGAAATATGTAGGGACGGACTTGTTAAATATTTGTGTATATAAAGGAGTATTTCAAAATATAAATCTAAACTGAGTTGTACTAGCTATTTCTAAATTAAAAATGACTTATTTTATGTACTTCGATTATTCAATGCAAGAGTGATGAGACTCTTGCCTAATTTAATATTTCTCCGGTCCTTAATGTAAAACCTAATTGAAGAGTTGATATTTGTTTTCAATCTAAAGCCTATATTCTGTATTTCTCAATTTTTTTTTTCTAATTTACCCCTTATTGATGTTCTCACAATAATAATTAGTAAAAAAGAAATGGAATAAATTAAGAAAGATGATTATGATGTTTTAGAAAAAATATGTCATATTAACTAGCTTAACTAACTTGATGTAATCTATTAAACATCGGGTGGCCCAGAAAACATATTTCATTATCTCATGAAGATGGATAGCATCCATTACAATATGTCCCTAGGCACTTACTTATACAAGTATCTGGTCCTAATCGAAATGGGCTTAATAGACTTAAGGCCCAATTGTAGAATACAACACGAACACATCATTACTATTACAAACAGTATTTATTTACAATATAGCTTCAATACTCCCCCTCAAGTTTGGGCTGACAGATGGAGACAGCACCTAACTTGTCCAACAGTCGCACCTGTGTGTCTCTTCCCACTGCCTTGGTGAGAATATCTGCTTCCTGATCCCTAGACTTAACATGTATCAGTTCAATCAAACCAGATTGTAATTTCTCCCGGACGAAGTGGCAATCAATTTCGATGTGCTTCGTCCGTTCATGGAATACAGGATTAGAAGCTATATGTATAGCTGCACGGCTGTCACAGTGTACACTCACGGGCTCACCATGTGTAATGCCAAGGTCTCTCAACAAACCTTCTGCCCATACTACTTCTGAAACTGATGATCCCAAAGCCCTATACTCGGCCTCTGCGGAAGAACGCGCCACAGTCTCTTGTTTCTTGGTTTTCCATTTAATAAGTGAGTCACCAAGCTTCAGTAAGTATCCCGTAACTGACCTCCTTGTGGTCCCACAAGCAGCCCAATCAGAGTCACAATAACAGGATAAAATCAAGTCATCCTTTGAACTAAGCATTATTCCAAATCCTGCACTTTGTTTCAGATATCTGACAACATCTCTTGCTGCTGCCATGTGTGTTTTGGTCGGCATTTGCATAAATTGGCTGAGGACCTGCACAGGAAATGAGATGTCAGGTCTAGTATTAGTTAAATAAATGAGTCTCCCCACAAGTCCTCTGTATTTTTCTGGATCCTGCAGCAAATCCTCTTGCTTATCCCTTCCTTCTTCATATGCCAACAAACGAAGATTCTGCCTCATTGGGAGATTTAATGGTCTGCAGCCACTCATTCCAGTTGCAGCAAGCAGATCCAGCACATACTTTCTTTGTGAAAGCATGATGCCTTTCTCAGATCTTGCTATCTCAATCCCCAAAAAATATCGCATTTGTCCTAGATCCTTGATCTTGAACTGTTCATGCAAGAATCCCTTCACTTCATTTATCCTTTCCTCTGAGCTACCTGTCACTAGAAGATCATCCACATATACCAGCACATATACACATGCATCATCAAATTCTTTAATAAACAGTGAGTAATCATATTTACTTTGTTTAAAACCCCCATTTACTAAAGCCATAGTTAATTTATTATTCCATTGCCGCGATGCTTGTTTTAAACCATATAATGACTTCTTAAGTTTGCATGCCATTTGCTCCCCCTGATTTTGAAAACCTTGAGGTATAGTCATATAGACTTCCTCATCTAAATCACCCTGTAGGAAAGCATTATGAACGTCCATTTGAAATATATTCCAACCAAAAACAGCAGCCATTTTCATAATAATGCGCACAGTTATCATTTTAACTACTGGTGAAAAGGTTTCATGATAATCAATTCCTTCTTGTTGGGTATATCCCTTGGCCACTAATCTAGCCTTATATTTATCAATGGACCCATCTGAATTATACTTTATTTTGTATACCCACTTACATCCTATTGCCCTTTTTCCTTTGGGTAAAGGCACAATATCCCAAGTATCATTATCTTGCAATGCTCTTATCTCAAGCTGCATTGCCTTTAACCATTTATTATCCTTTACTGCCTCACCATATGATCTAGGTTCAGTAACTGAATCAATTGAACATAAATAGCATAGATAAGAAGGAGAAAAGGAGTCATATGAAATATAATTTTCCAGGGGATATTTGCAGTTTTGTTTCTTTGATATTCTACCTGCAACAGTATCTTCATTTACTCTAATCATATTACACACATAGTCTTGTGACCATATAGGTGGTCGTTTATTTCTTGTGGGTCTTAACGCCATTTCTTCGATCAACTCAGGTGAATCTGTACTGTGGTTCTGATCTACATTGTCCATTAAAGTTTTATTGGCAGTCTCTACATTGTCCTCAATAGGTAGCCGTGACTCTCCCTCTAATTCAGAATCGAATAGGAACATCTCTTTAATTGAGCTACTTACTCCCCCTTGCTGAGCACTCTCTTGTTCTCTAAAGGGAAATTGTTCCTCAACAAACCGGACATGCCTACTCACAAAGAGCCGTTTAGTTTTGACATTATAAAGCACATACCCCTTTTGATTACTTGGGTATCCCATGAAGACACATGCAATAGATCTAGGTTGGAATTTATCGGTAGTGGTTAGGTCACTTGCATATGCTAGGCAGCCAAAGACCCTTAAATTGCTATAATCTGCAGGTTGACCATAGATTATCTCATAAGGAGTTGTAAAGTTCAGAATTCTAGAGGGAACTCTATTAATTATATAGGTTGCTGTTTTAACACACTCACCCCAATATCTAATAGGTATATTGGATTGTAACATTAAGCTTCTAGATACTTGCATTAGTGTCCTATGTTTTCGCTCAGCTATACCATTTTGTTCTGGAGTGTGGGGACAGCTAGTCTCATATGATATTCCCTTTTGGTTAAAATATTCTCTCATTGCACTATTAACAAATTCAGTTCCATTGTCACTTCTAACTCTCTTAACTACAACAGAAAATTGAGTCAAAACATATGCAATGAAATTTTTAATGTGAGAAGCAGTCTCAGTTTTATGTCTCATAAGAAATGTCCATGTAGCACGGGAGAAATCATCGACTATAGTTAAGAAATATTGACAGCCAGAATGAGTTGGAGTCCTATAAGGTCCCCAAACATCCATATGCAAGAGTTCAAAGATGCCCTTTGTCTTAATGCAACTATGAGAAAATGGAAGTTTTGTTTGTTTAGACCGGAAGCAAATATCACAATCTTTATTCAAAACAAGTCCTTTATCTTGTACAATACTCAAGTGTCTCAAAACAGTAAGAGGGGCATGCCCCAGTCTACTATGTAGCAATGAAACATTTACATTTTCAGTCTTTCTAGTTGTTTCACTAACAGCATTCACAGCATTTGAATCAGAATATTCCAGAACATAAAGACCATCAACCAATTTACCAGTCACCTTCGACTTGCCATCCCGAAGGTCCTGCATCAAACAAGTGTTAGGAAAGAAAGCAACCACATACCCCTCTTCCCTAGTTAACTTTGAGATAGATATAAGGTTGAATTTTAATGAAGGTGCATATAATACATCACGCAAATAGATTCCACTAGAGAGGCATACCATTCCTATATGAGTTATTTGAACTCTATCACCATTAGGTATTCTAATTGTTTTCACTGGTCCATGATACTCCTTATAAGTGTCTAAGAGTGATAAATCACTCACTAAATGTGTTGTGGCACCTGAGTCCAGAACCCAAACAGTTTGAGGGCAATTATGAGAAAAAAAATTAGTAAAACATGTACCAGTCAAAGCGTGTGCATTATCCTCGGCATCCCTCTTCAGCATCCCAAGCAGTCGCTCATACTGATCTGGAGTGAGGGAGGTTGAGATGTGGTTTGCCGAGTGTGATCCTTTCTCATTGGATTTCATATCAGTTGGCTTCATTATTTCAGAACCCCGTTGAATTATATCTGAACTGGAGCCCTGTTTCCCCTTGGGTGCATGAAAATCAGCCGGGTACCCTACCAGTTGGTAGCAGGTATCCTTAACGTGCCCTCTCTTTCCACAGTGGGAACATTCAAGGTTAGAAGCTCTGCCTCTCCCACGTCCGCGACCTCTTCCTCTAACCGTCATAGCAATTCCTTCGGTAGGTGAGTTGCGAACAGATCCGTGAATCATTCTCTGAGCTTCATCCTCAGCGACCATTGCATACGCTTGGTTAATAGACGGGAGAGGTGACATTAGAAGAATCTGGCTTCTGGCCACACTAAAGCAATCGTTCAACCCAATCAAGAATTGCAGGAGTTTTTGTTGTTGAATGATATTGGATTGAGCTTGCATCGCCCCACATGTACAGCATCGACACTTACGTCCAGTGTTGAGAAGAGCTGATTGCTCTTCCCATAATTCTTTGAGGCGTGAGTAGTAGGCAGAAACTGAAAGATCACCTTGTATCAGGGAATTAATTTCACGGTGGAGAGAGTAGATCCGCGAACCTGTAACTTTGTCGAATCTCTCTTTGAGATCGACCCACACAGAATAGGCATCCTGGTAATAGACGATGCCGTTAGCCAATTCCTTCGACAAGGAATTCAAGATCCAAGACAAAACCACAGCGTTGCAGCGTTCCCACTGATCCTGGAGATTCTTGTCCTGCGATTCTTTGGAACAGCTGCCGTCGATAAAGCCAATCTTGTGCTTTCCTCGAAGGGCGATCATCATCGCCTTGCTCCAGACGCTGTAATTTTCAGGACCGACCAAGATCTGCGGAATGATCGTCGCACCTTGGGTATCCGACGGATGCAAGTATAAGGGATGAGAAAATCCGATTGACACCCCCAACGACGACTCCTCGCTCTTCGACGCATCACCCATCGCGTTTGGAATTGGGAATTGATGCCCTAGCTCAGCCGTGACACTCGCAAATCACGTTATCGGAATCTTGAAATAACACCGGATCCAATCCTATCCGACCCGCGGCTCTGATACCATATTAAACATCGGGTGGCCCAGAAAACATATTTCATTATCTCATGAAGATGGATAGCATCCATTACAATATGTCCCTAGGCACTTACTTATACAAGTATCTGGTCCTAATCGAAATGGGCTTAATAGACTTAAGGCCCAATTGTAGAATACAACACGAACACATCATTACTATTACAAACAGTATTTATTTACAATATAGCTTCAATAATCCAATTTGTTAAAATGGAGGGAGTGTTAATATTAATATAGTATGACCAGCCATGACATTTAGCCGATGCATTAAATCCAACCATCCCGACAAAGTGTGTATTCTGTGTGGCCTCATAAATCACAGAAAAAAAACTATCTTTCATTATCTCCTCTCTTTCAACCTCTTCATCTAATCCATTCCTCTTTGCCTTTCTTTGTCTGGTTTTCTTTATCGTCTTCTTATTCTTTTCCGAGAACAAAAGCCTTGTTTCAGCAATAAGAGAAGAAGAAGGCAGTAGTGAGTTTCAACATCATACTCATCATCGAGTCTCTCTCATCTCTGTCTTTCCTTCTTCTTCTTGCACATCTCCTCCTCAAGGTTCTTTCTCTCTTCCATGCGTCTCTCTGATCTCTCTCTTTCTGTTATAATATATAGAATATTTATGTACATGCAAGATAATGCGTTGAATATATTTGATACGATGGGTAGGCAGAGGCAGAAAGGGATCGTTAAAAGTGTATACAAGTACGGGCCATGTTCAGAGCTGAAGCTAACTTCATCTTCATTTTCACCGTTCATTATTCCGCACAGCGAAATCTTGAAGCATGACAAAGCCAGAGTTAGGGCAATGCAATCCAAGCTTTCCACAACACATAAGAACCACCACCAAGAAGAAGTAGAGACTTCAAAGAAGGGGTTGGACCGGACTCAGCTTCCGGCCAACTCCAGCATCCTTCTTGGGACTGGGGACTACTACGTCACGGTGGGGCTGGGAAGCCCAAAGAGAGATCTGTCTCTCATCTTTGACACAGGCAGTGACATCACTTGGACACAGTGTAAGCCCTGTGCTCGCTCTTGCTATTCCCAGAAGGAACCAGTCTTCGACCCTTCAAAGTCATCTTCCTACTCTAATATTACCTGCTCTTCTTCCCTCTGTTCTGGCTCTTTCTTGGGAGGCTATGTTCCAAAGACTACTTGCATCTACATCGTTCGATATGGTGACAGCTCCGCTACCTTTGGCTTCTTCGCTAAGGAAATACTAACCATATCTTCAACCGACGTCTTCAACGCCGGACTATTCGGCCTCGGTCGTAGCCCCGTCTCATTCTTCCAGCAAACGGCAAAGAAGTACCGGAAAGTATTTTCCTACTGCCTCCCTTCCACGCCCAATTTCGTCGGCTACATCAACTTCGGCGGGGTATCTTCCTGAACCGATGTCAAATTCGTTCTGTTCTCTTCCAATTTCAAGGACTCTTCCTTCTACGGTCTTGACCTTGTTGGAATCGCCATTGATGGCATTGATCTCCCCATCTCGGCCACTATGTTTTCCACTGGCACGATCATTGACTCTGGCACTGTCATCACACGGCTCCCTCCGGGGACATACGGTCCCCTGAGAGATGAGTTCCAGAGATATATGTCGGCGAGGTACCCCAAGGGGGATTCGGATGACTTGCTGGGTGCATGCTACGATCTGAGTGGGTATGACTCTGTTTACATTCCGATGATGTCACTGTTGTTTCAGCGTGCGGTGAAGCTAGAGTTGGACAAGAAAGGGATAGTGTATACAGTGAGCGAAAAGCGCGTGTTTAGAGTTTGCTGCGAACGAGGAAGATGATGACGTAGCTATTATTGGGAATACACAACAGAAAACACTGGAGGTAGTGTATGATGTTGGTGGTGAAAGGATTGGGTTTAGATCTCGAGGTTGCAATTAATTAATAGATGCTCCATCGACTAATAAAAGTAGAATTCCGGCAGATTGAAATAAACTGTAAGTAATTAAGGTGTAATTGTGTGTGGGGGTATGTGATACAACCGTAAAATATATCTTCATATTTGTAGATTTTCCTAAATAAAGTGAGAAATTTCCGAGTGTCTTCTGTTGGGATATTTTGTTTTCCTAATCAGTTACTACTAGCGACACTGGCAAATTCATTTACTATTAAGTATATAAGGTGGCATATGCAAGTAGCGCACTGGCAAATTCCACAATTATTTCTATTTCTCTTATTATTTGGGCAGTTGAATAATTCCACTGAGGCTATATCCAAATCCCTATTAATAGTGGGACGATGGAAGGAATTAAATGTGAACCACTGGAGAAATGGATTATTAATTAACCTATCCATTATTCTAAATAATGATGATTAAAGATAGAAAATTTAAAGGAACTCTTGATTATGGTATTTACTATAAATGTAATCAAGTGCTCAAACTGGAAGGACGTTCTGATTTAGATTGGGGAGATCATTGGATGATATGAAGAGCACCTTAGGTTATTGTTTTACTTTGAGTTATGGCGTATTCTCTTGGAAGCAGGAAGAGGTAGCTCAATCAACGGCAGAAGTAGTAGAATTCATAGGTACAAATGCAGCTGTTAAGCTAGCCCTTTGATTAAGGAAGATGCTGATTGATTTACAGCTTATACAATATCTAATAATCCAGTTTTTCATGGGAAAATGAAGCATTTCAATATAAGTTATATTTTATCAGCATGTGCAGCTATTGATACAAGGAGAAGTGTTGAAATATGCCTCATTAGCTGTTAGTTAATTAATTAATTTGTTTCTTATGATTTTTTGAAACTAGTTGCTATTTGAAATTTGGAAAATAAATTTCTGTTGCTAGCTGATATTTGCTGTTTGCTGATTTAGTGGGATTTTAGGAATAAGTTAGCTAGGGAGATCTTAATTATGTGGGATATTAGCAGATTTTCTTTTTTTTAATTGTCCTCGTTTAATGTATTTAATATCCTTGATTGATGGTGGAATAAAATACATCATCCGAGAATTATTTTTCCCTTTGTTCACGTTTCTTCACGTTTCGTTTTTTTAAAACTTTCTAATATATAATATGAGCAGCCATGAAATTTAATTAGCCTATAAATTAGAGTCAACCATCCCGGCAAAGAGTGCATTCTGTGTGGCCTCCTGAATCACAAAGAAAACGTCTTTAATTCTCTGCTCTCTTTCAATGGCTGCTGCTTCTTCTTCTTCTAATCCCTTCCTGTCTTTCTTTCTCTGCTCGTCTTCTTCTTCTTCTTCTTCTTCTTTTGTGAGATTAAAAGCTTTAATTTGTTTCTACAAAGGAATCAGAAGAAGGCAGTGAGCTTCAACTTAATACTCATTTTAGTGTTTCTCTCAGCTCTCTCTTTCCTTCTTCCTCTTGCAGCTCTCCTCTTCAAGGTTCTTTCTATCTTCCAATAATTTCTCTCTCATGAGATCGTCATTTGGATAATTTTTTTTTTGATTTATTACGTACATGCATGGTGTTTGATTTTTACGATAATATTAACTTGGACTTCTGAAATATAACTAAATAATACATTCTTAAGAAAATAATTCTATGAGTGGATGGAGAAGCATACAATTGGATCATCCTATATATACATTATTTAGAGCGGTCAAAATAGGCTGAGCTTGATATGATACTAGATCTACTCAAGCTTTTTAGATGTGATTTACATTCCTAGTAATTGTCTATATATATATATATATATATCAGGTTAAATCTATTTAAAAATTAAAAAATAAGTACGTGATCAAATGATTGGTTAATTTTTAGCAATCTATTTGCATTTTCATAATTTATGTTATGATATTATAATGCCATATCAAAATTATATAAAAATATGTATCTTACATTTTATTACGCAATTAATATTGTTAAAAGCACCACCATCACTCTTGAGGGCACAAACAAATAGTCGAATATATATATATATATATATATGAACTTCATCAAGTGTGTATGTATATAATAACGATAATACTTAGGTCAATTTTCTTTTATTCATTACATCAAGCTCTCCAATATATCACACATGATCATCTGTCATATTTATTAACTAATATTCCCCCTGGTCTTTAATATAAGATATATTTACTTAATTTGATTAGATTAAGGAAGTTAATTAAGTGAATTGTTATGACATGCATTTTCTAAAACGCCATACTCATCTTCCTTAATTCCCTCCTTCCATCTCCTTCATGATCATTGTTGAAGGAGCATCAATAGGGGTAAATTAGTAAAGGATTGACAAATATGAAAATTATGTCTTATATTTAACACAAAGATTAACTCCCCAAATATGTCTTATATGGTTAACTTAAAAAAAAAATGACACATGACAATGTGTAATTGGAGAACTTGATATGATAAATATGAGGAACTTGACATAAATTTTGTCCATATAATAATTCAGTTAAATTAGAGGAAGAAAACGAGACTAAAAACCATACATATTAAACATATTGAAAACCATACGTCTTCATTTTTCTTATTACCATTGCCACTGGGCAATGAGATTATATATATAATACACATGAGTACATTGAAGTGAGACATGATAATATTGAAACAGGTGAAAACAGGAAAGGATCTTTGGCAGTGGTACACAAGCACGGGTCATGTTCAAATCTGAAGCAACCCTCATCTTCATCTTCATCATTCATTATTCCGCACAGTGAGATCTTGCAGTATGACGATGCCAGAGTTAGGTCAATCCAATCCAAGCTTTCCAAAACACATAAAAACCACCACCAAGAAAAGGGGAAGAAAATGTGAAACACGAAGAGAATAGAACTAACCCATCCATCAATTGAAATTGAAGATTAAAGACAGGAAATTTAGATTAGTGCGACTAATTGTTTTGGATTTTCCAATTTCCTCGTAAATTCATAGGAAGACAGACTCACGAGTGGGCCATTTTATACATATGAAATTTAGATAGTGGGATTAATTGTGTTGGTTTTTTGCCCATTATACCGGTAACAAATAGGAAGAATGCTCTCAAGTAGTGGAGCACTATAATTTGAACCCCATTAATCTGGATCATGCTATCTTGGCCTCCGGGACACATGCTACGATCTGAATGGGCATATTTCAGGGTGGGGTAAAGGTAGAGTTGGACAAAACAGAGACTGTGTATACAGTGAGCGAATAGCAGGTGTGTTTAGGGTTTGCTGCAAATGCGAAAGATGATGACGTGGCTATTATTGGAAACAGGCAGCAGAAAACACTAGAGGTAGTGTATGATGTTGGTGGTGAAAGGATTGGGTTTGGACCTCATGGTTGCAACTAATTAATAGTTGCTCCATCCAAATAAAAAAGAGAAATACTTGCACATACTCCAAGGCTCCAACAGTGTCACATCATTTAAACTCTGTTCACTAAAAACACCAACTCATATCATTTTAATTTTAATTAGCAGATGACTCATTTGAAAAAAAATTCACATTTTAATTTGTTTTGAAGAAAAATAAACATCTTAATACAAAAAAAGAACTAAAACAAAATGATCAACTAATATTTTTCTTAAAACCAAAATAAACTTTTAATTTTAATTTTTTCATATGAGCCATCAGCCAACTAGGATAAAATGATCTAAGTTGTTATATTTTTATTGGATAGAGTTCAAATAACATGACATTTCTACAATATGTAAGTATTTCTCCAAAAATATATAATATCTGGTAGATTGAAAAAAAAAAAATTTGTGTAATTAAGGTGTGACAGTTTGGCTTGGAGGTGGGAATACTTGGGTGCTTGTGCGCGTGTGTGTGTGGGTGTGTTGAACAAATGTAAAATATATATATAGTGGTACTTCATATTTGTAGAGTTCCCTAAATAAAGAGAACTTTCAGTGTCTTTTATTTGTTGGGATATATTTTGTTTTCCTGACGAGTTACCACTACTGTCTATAATTGGTTCTATATATAGCGAAAATTTCTTGCTATAACTACTGATCGATTAATGTAAAATATCATTTATTGCAAGACCATACAAATATGGAATAATTGAATCATTTCACAAGATTTGAGAGAGCTTGGACATAAATTAATTTGTTGAAAGAATTCAATTTGATATATACTTCAGAATAATATTTATTTTAATTTAATAGAGTAGTTTTTAGTCTTAAAATATATGAAAATGAAACGGTATTATTCAAAATTCATATATTTATACTACTACAGAAATTACGATATATGACAGTTATTAACTACCATACATAATGGTTCCAAACCATCATATATGCGGACATTGTAAAAGCTCGGCACAAATACATTATGATTTTGAACTGTGATTTATTTTGTATCTATTATAACAGTTCTATTATAACACATGTTATGTATTGAGATGTGATGAGGCTATACTGTGAGTAATGCTGTCATAATAAACAATGGTCTCAAGTAAACAACCGTTATAAAACGCTATAACATATATAGTGGTGCTTTTAAAATAATAGTTACATAAAAGCTTAGAATACATAATGGTCGCCATAAACAACTCTTTAATAATACATCTTTGAAGATGCATTCTATGTTGATGGAAAGAATGGTCAAAGTTATGTCAATTGGGTCCTTTTGAAGGTAAATACTTTAAATTTAAACAATGGATTGATAAATTATATTACTGGTTTATTGAATTTGATTGTTCTTGTTTGTGTACATTCAAGTGCCATAAACAACTCAAAATTTTTGAGTGCTGATATTATGTGATACGGCATATGTATGAAATCATCACTGAGAGCATTACTAACTCATTTAACAAGGTAACAATATATATATGTTAGAATTTTAGTTTGGACTTTAGTTTTTCTCATAATATTGCTTACTTGCAGATTTTTTGAATTTGCAGCATTTTCAAAGTTTGGAGTCATATTCTGAAGCACAAATAAGAGAGATATTCGAGATTTGGTCTAAATACTTTCTATATTTAACAAAATTAGAGTAGAATGATAAGTTGTACATGGTTCTCTTTTGTAATTTGATAATATTAAATGCACACTTTTGTTTTGACCATTTATTTATGTCATATATTCGTTGCAAGACTTACATTGTTGCACATTTTTTTGGTTAACATTGCATTGTTGTACATTGGCTCTATATGATAGCAAGTTCTCGAAAGAGAAGTTAATATAATAAGTTTAGCTCATTTTTAAAAAAAAATTATATTACAATTATGGCATCAGTTATGACCATAACTAACTCCATAATTGATAATTATGGCATCAGTTTAGATAAGAACAACCAAATTATGTCTCTATTACAGAGTTGGTTGAGCATATGCAAGATGTCATAATAGTCTGTTACGGCGTCAGTTTAGTTATAATGCAATGCCGTAATATATTCATTTACAGCGTCATATCTTGGACAACTAATTCCGTAATATATTTATTTACGGCGACATATCTTAAGCAAGTGACTCCGTAATATAGATTTTTCACTACCGCCACCCTAAATGCTGTAGCAAAAATGCAATTTTAACTTATGCCAAATTAAATTTTTTCACTAGTGTGCATATAGCAACCATTATTTATTTGCTATAAATGCTAACGGGTTTAATGAACAACCTTCATATATAGTGTATAAATGTATAACGGTTCTTGTTTAATAACTATTAACTCTTGAGGCAGTTTTTCTTTTAAAAAATAGGGATTCTCCTTTCGCCCTTGCATGCAAAACTAAATTGTATGCAAATTTGTATATTACAGAAGCTCACACGTCGAGTATAGCCATGCAATTTGGGATGGATTAAGACATTCCCAAATTTATGGCTAGGCTCAATGGAACTCTTTACCGTAAAGGGCTCAAGAGGTATGTAGCTTCAAGAAAGATTTGACAGAGAAGGAGGGGTTATAGTATGCCATCTGCTCCTTCTCGTTAGGAAGCATATGGCATTCTATAGATATAATCTTTCCTTCTTTTTCAAGTCTTGCTTAAGGTTGCATATCCCTTAAGTACTAGTCACAGAGCTAGGAATATTTTGATCCATCACAAATTGCATGGCTACACTCAATATGTGAGCTTTTGTTCTATTATATAGTCAAATTCAACGAGCAAAGCTAAAGTAGAAACTCTATCTAATGCATAAATATATATATATATATATATATATATATATTATATGACAAATTTTTTGTTATAGATGTTATGACAATAAAGTGGTCAGATCAAGTAACAAGTTCAAGCACACAATTCCTCCTACGAGCATTCTATGGCAAACACTAGAAAAGCTAACTTGGATTGATGACAGTGTTTAACTCTCTTGGCTAACATGATTTGAGGGACACGTGATTGTCAATCGTGTTATCCCTTTGTAGGTTATACATATAGCTTGTAGAGACAGTTGTGAACGTGTTCTCCCTTTATATGTTATACATGTGGCTTTAGCAATTGTATACCGCTTGGGGCTATCTACCACACACTCAACATTGTGAAATCTTTTTAAATCTTTAACGATTTCCTATAACAGGAGAGGAACATTTGATCAGAGATTTTTCAAGAAAAAAATATGAGCACAACTTAGGTCAAAATCCAGCTACAAAACACGAAGTGGATTATAATAGAGAATGAAGAATGGAGAAGGGAAGTCATACCTCTATATGATTAGAATAGACCATGCAAAGAAATGCGACCTAGTTAGGGTTGGAGAATGAAAATGTGAGTGATGAATGAAAATGTGTGTTAGGGTTTGCACAGCATCTCGAGCAACTATCTCTAAGAAGCATAGAGAAAACTTTGTGGATGGTGTGGTTCAACAAAAAACGACAGTTGACGACCGAAAAAGACAACTGAAGTGTGGGGTTCTGAGGTTGGTGAGTTTGGGGTTTACATTTGATGTAAGGCTAAGATGAGTGTGTTAATGAATAAAATGAAGAAGCAAAGAGACGTTTAAGTAGAGGGGAAAGTTTATGGTTCAAATATAACACTCGAAATCTATTCTTCCGTTGTTACATATATAACAGTTATTATAAGAAACCATTTAGTAATTTCAAAATATATATTATGGTTTTTAGCTAATAACTGTTAAATATCTACAACATTTTTTAAAAAAAATTACGGAGTACTGCTATCGATTTCCACCTACTTTCATAAACAACACATAAACAAACAACAATGCAATAGACCTTCTATAAAAACACAGAAATTAACCCAGCTCAACAGCAGGAAAACAATAATACACAAATCAAACATAGAAATTAAGTGCTCTTTTTCTTTTCCTAGTCTTAGCTTTTTGTAAGTTACTTTTTTTAGCTTGAATTCTTCTCTTGTCAAGTAATAATTTTTCCCTCTTCAAAACTCAAATGCCTTTATTATGATCGTGCCAAACGTACAAAGCATCTTTTTCATCAAAATTTAATGGTTCAAGTGACCTACCAGTAAATGAATCATCCTCAACTCCATCACCCATCTCCTCATCAGTCACTTTATTTATCAACAAAATAATAGACCATCCATGTTTAGAAGGATCATGGACGTAGAACACTTGTTTAGTCCAAGAAGCCAAAATGAAAGTCTCTTCTTTATATCTTTCCTTATTCAAATTTAATTGTATCAAGCCTAAGTCATCAATTTTCAAGCCATGATTATTGTCAACCCACTTGTAATAAAAAATGGGAACCAGAAAGCCGATATAATCCAAGTCTCATATGTTTTCAATCACCCCAAAGTATGGCATCTTTGCATAGATAAAATTTCTATCTTTGAAACTCGATACATGTATGGTGTTAGTTACAAGAGTTACAACATTATTTTACATTTTACTTCGATCATCTTGCTCTTTGGTGTGGAAGGTGAACCCATTAATGATGTAGTTTGCGTAAGACGTCACTTGATTGCTTAGACCGTATGCAAAGAACTTCAGTTTGTTAGAAATTAATTTAGGATCAGCTCTATACTCACCAAGGACTTGATCTTTAAACCATATTGTAAAATGTTATAGATTTTAAGGACTTCCATAACGGTCAGTTGGTAAGAATAGCTAAAAGTTTTATTTTTATAATGGTTATATTCAAGTAACTGTGAGGTATATTATTAACAAATCTATAAAGTTGGAGGTCTTACATAACGATTAGTTGGTAAGAACCTCTAATTATATTTTTACCTTTATAATGGTTATGTTAATTAATTTACCAAGAGGTATGTTTATCATGGTTCTTTAATAACAACTATAAGGTATGTTATTATTATTTTATATATGTTTGAGCCATTATATAATCTAAAAAAAAGAAATAAATAAAACCTACCTGTTATCCTTAGAGGAGTGATCAAAATCATATGAAAAGACAAGCACGAGTGATGCGGAAGAGGTGCCGGCTGCGGGCTAGAGGTGGAGGAAGAAACCAGGCGAAGCAGCATGTTGGGAAGGAGGAGCATGAGGAGGGCGTGGAGGCTTGGTGGGAGGAGGAAGGGAAGCATGCGGGAATGGAGGAGGAAGCGAACCTGGCAAAGGAGAAGTAGGTTGGGAAGGAGGAGGAAGAGAAGCAGGTGGATGCTCATGTTCAGAAGCGACACGAGGAGGAGAAGGAGGTGGAGGTTGGGGAGGACGATTCTCTAGCATTTCTTTAGCGTGTTGCTTGACTATGATGATGAACAGAACAAAAACATATATAAATAGGGAGTTTAAATAGATTGAAAGCGAAGCGTGTGATGGAAGTTGAAGAGGAATCAGTCTGGGCAATTATATATATGAGTTTCATGATGGTTGCTTTATAAACACTATTATTTATCTATGAATGTATGATGGTTGTTTCAAAAGAACAGTTAACGAACCATTATTTATTATATTTCATAACAGTTATTTTCTAATAACTGAGAGAAATGTTTTGTATTGTTTTTACAATAGTACAATTAAAAGCATAACAATGGCAAGTTCATTACACTATTCAACACCGAAGGAGTGGCTAGGATCATGGCCAATCTCATACTCATTAAGCATGAGATTGGCCTTCATGTTCATACTCGAGAGGTATAGAAAGCTTCCTCACGTCATGGTCAGTGTATTCTGCATGCTACAACATTTTCTTCAGTAGTGAAAGCATAAGATATGGAGGTGGAGGCGGTGGTGGTTGATATTGAGGAGGAGAAGCAAAAGGTGGAGGCTGATGCCGAGAGCTTTTTGGCAATTCTTCCACACATCGTTTCATCTTTGCGATTGAGAGAACAAAAAGAGGAGGACGATGAAGAAAACATAGAAAAAACAAATAAAATAAGGAGTTTAACTAGACGTCTGAAACTTTAGAGGGGACGGAAGTTGAATAGGATGTAATGAAAGGGTGACTGGTCCTATTGACAATCATTGGGTAATGAGGAGGCATCCAAAGTCGATCAGCACAAGGAAGAGGAAAGGTTTCAAAAGCTTTAATTTATGTTTATTAAGTTAAACCTGTTGAGTATGTTGGTTTTTTGAAACCACAATAAAAGAATACTTTACGGTTATTAATTAATAACCGTGAAGTATGAAGTTTTTTTTTACTTATTTTTTTTAAAATTTGTTTAAAATACAATATTGTTGCTCAGTCATCACCACTATTACTGCCTTCTTTCTCATCTTCATCTTCATCCTCTTCATTCTCATCATTGGAGGAAGGAGATGAAAGGTCTGACTATAAGTTATATTCAACCTCATTTTGATGAAATATGAGGTTCAACTTCCTATTCAACTTGTTGGCATATGCCATGAGATGCCTTGTGTGGCAGTCAAGGCCTGCCAACAACTACGTCAGAGCCTCCATTTTAGGAGGAGGCGTAGGAAGAGGAGGAGTTCCCTAGGATGTTAACATGATGGAGAGAAGGAGGAGGCCGATAAATAAAAGTAGTAAGAAGCACAATGAATAGGTGATTTTAAATAGAAGCCTAATAACAGATGTTACAAAGGGTTATGACTTATGAAGGTCCGATGATGTTACAAAGAGTTATGACCAATGAATTTGTATTTGGGAAAGACAAATCATTTGAAAGTGTTACATGATGGTTGTTCTTGAAAATCATTATGTTTCGTCTTCGTTGATATAAGAGGTTGGAAGTCGAATTATTTGTAAGTGTTATATGGCGGTTATTTCGAAAGAACCATCACTTTTATTACTAAATAAATGATGATTATTAACTATAATAATTATTTTTGTGATTTCTCAAATTCTGCTTTGCAATACGTGATTGTACGCATAGTTAACTAGTACTTTTTGTTGTTATATATCCTTGCACGACCTCTGTCTCAATATACATGATGTTTATTAGCTGTAATAATTATGTACGAAGCATTATAAATGCCTAAATCTAAAGTAGTGTTGGGAATAAGTGAAGAAGTTTACTTTAAAAAAAAATCCGGAAATAGGCTGTAGGTCCCTCAGCTTATAGTTTATAATACTCAACGTTAACGTGATAATTCATCGCGATTGGTTCTATCTTAAGGGGTTTAAGTTAACATTTTTTAATGAACACTGCTCCTTTTAAATATTTTAGGTATGTCATTGTGCCAAAAAAAAACTTCCAGATACCTGTAACTTTAACAAGAATATTTTTGGTGTAACACTGACCTTTAACGCCAATAATTAATGCTGCTTCATTCTCATTTGTACAAATCAAAATACGTAAAACTGAAATATTGTAGTTGCACAGATTTGGACAAATATAAGTAGACGAAATGGAATATGCATGTTGCACACAGACAAATTCCACCATTATTTCTATTTCTCTTATTATTTGGGCAATTGAATAATTCAACTGAGGATATATATCCAAATCCCTATTAATAGTGGGATGATGGAAGAAATTAAACAGGAACCATGGAAGAAATGGAATATTAATTATCGTAGCCATTGTAAATAATTATTAAAGATAGGAAATTTAAATAATGAGACAAATTGTTATGGAAGACTCATGAGTGGAGCATTATATTAATGGTTTTGGTTGCTGTAGTTTTAAATTATTGGTTTTAGTCCTTATACTTGTATAAAGACTTGGTTTCAGTTTTAGTATAGGGACCAAAAATAAAACTTGTTAAAAATATAGAGACCACACTCATTTAACTTAGACTATAATTTTATGAAACTAAAGGAACAAAAACCAAACTTTGCTCAAACAATGAGCTAGTTCACAAATTTGGAGGGATTAAGGAAGTTAAATAAATGAAAAAAATAGCAACCAGGTTCCAATTAACGTAATTAATTACAATGGGTCCTTTGAAATTAACAAATTGCACTGAAGTCCTAAGAGACATGGGTGCTATTAATTCCAAAAGTGAAAATATAATTTTGCTCCAATTACAAGTTTAGAGCATCTAATTTACAAGTTTAGAGAAACCAATGATAAGTTTAAAGTAACTAATGACAAGTTACATGGCAACAAGTTACTACATAAAATATTAGTTCAAAAAATAAATACAACTTACACATGTTATTTCTCTCTTTCATCATCCTTTGCTGCTTGTGTATAATTGTCATATACATTCTAACCTGCATACATATGATCACTTTCACCATTGAATTTAATAACATGTTCTACTCCTTCATTATCTACAAGGTTTACAAATATTGTTGTATCATCAAAGGTCAGTGTGAATTTCATGGTAATTCCACTACATTCTTTTCTAATAATTGATGCTAAAATTGTTTCTTGCTTGTGTATTGTCATATACATTCTAACCTACATATACGCAGTGTTTTCCTTTATAGTTTTTGTTCTAATGCTATTCTCCACATGTTGCAAATCACTTTCTTCTCCATTTAGGAATTGTCTGCCTATATACAAGAAATATAATATATGCTTTCCAGATGTACTTGTCATCTTTTCTGTCACCCTGCAAAACAAAGTTGTTATTGGCAACTACATTAGCAACATTAATAACTTTAGAGCATTGTACTTGATTACATGTTTTGAAATGACATAACAGGGTTTATGAATACATAAAACTTCATCTTTTCCATTCATCCTTGTCTAATCACACAAAAACATAACACAATCTCTACAGGAATAGAGCAGAAACCCAAACCATCCCTCACACTTAATGAAACAACAATATAAATCATAAAGACAGCATACACAATTAACAATCTTTGTATGTCTATAGTATTTATTTATAAAACTTATATTGTTGCTATGTAACTTGTTACTGGTTGCTTTAAACTTGTCATTGGTTTCTATGTAACTTGTCATTTGTTGCTCTAAACTTGTCATTGGATGGTTAACACTTGTCATTGGGGCAAAATTGTACTTTCACATTTGTAATTAATAGCATTTAGAACTCCTGGAACTTTACTGCAATTTGATGATTTCAAGGGACCTGATTGTAAGTAATTCTATTAATTGGGACCTGGTTGCAATTTTTTTCTAAATAAATTACTATGTTATAGCATATGTTACATAATCAAGTCAGGCAAATTAGTTTGGAGAAAAATTATAAATATAAATATTTTAAAGTAATCTATTTAAATTTCTTAATCTCCCCATATTAGTTATTTAGGTCTTATTGTAAGGATCAAAGGTAATAGAAGAACTAACAATAATATTAAATGTTATCTAATTTAATTTATCATCTTAAGATTTTCATTGTAATAACTTTGTAAATATCAATTCCTTGTGATAGTGGAACTTGGATAATCTTTCAATCTCGAATTATAGTGCCCCACTTGTGAGCCTTTCTATACGTTCACAAGTATAATGTTTGTTCCACTATATATCTTTATATTATGGCCATGTTTAATTTTGATTACTTTTTCACCAACCAAATCAATAAATTAACGCTATATATGCTGCTCATAATTCGTCATGCACATGCTTAATTGTTACTTTAGGAGCGAGAGTACTTCTCTTATGAGAGATCACGACAAAATTTTTTAAACACTCAAATTTAGTGCACCCAGTTTTAGTGCTTATCACAGGGATGAGTTTTATACTGCTCATCACTATAGTGAGATCTATAATTTATAACTAAACAAGCCCTTGATCAAAATATAATACTAGTTATCTATATTGACTGCCCTTGATCAAAATATAATCAACTCAAAATAATCCTTTTTAAAATACTCCTTGTACACACACACACACCCCCATTATTATCAGTATAAAATATAAATCTACAGAGTTATTACTATTTCCAACTTAAAAGTAACTTATTTTATATACGACGATGCAACGCTAGAGTTAGACTCTCCCACCTAATTTCATACTCGTGTTAATAATATAATATTAATACATGACCACCCATGAAATTTAACCTATAAATTAAAGGCAACCATCCCGACAGAGAGTGTGTTCTCTTTAATCACAAGAAGAAACTCATCTGCTCTTTTTTCTTTCTCTTTCAATGGCTTCTTCTAATCCCTTCGACCTCTTTTCCTTTCTTTATCTGGTTTTCTCTATCTTTTTCTTCTTTTCTGAGAACAAAAGCTTCGTTTCTGCAATAAGATCAGAAGACAGTGAGCTTCAACTTACTCATCATCGTGTTCCTCTCAGCTCTCTCTTTCCTTCTTCATCTTGCAGCTCTCGTCCTCATCATGAAGGTTATCTTCCATTAATTTCTCTCATAAATTTTAATTGATATATATATATATATATATATCTTTGTCTTTACATGAATGGTGTGTTTGATTTTTACAATAACTTAATACTTCACTCCAAGGTTTGTTCCCCATGATGAATATGAACTTATTCATAATTAATTTTGAAATCTGAAAATATAACTAATAATTATTTCTAATTGAGAAAATAAATCTATCAGTGGCCTGGATGGAGAAGTATAGAGTTTGATTATCCTATATACATTTTTCTTTTATTTTTTATTTCTCTAATTACATATATTGACATGATGCCAGAGCCGACGTCACTGGGTTGAACATGACATGATGATCCACTCAAGCTTTTTAGATGTGATTTTCATTCCTAATAATTATTATATGGCAGGATAAATCTATGTTAAAAATTAAACAATAAACACGTGATCAAATGATTTATTAGCAATCTATTATGATATTATGATGCCATATATATCAAACTTATACAAAACTTTAAAATTTATTATGTAGTTGATATTGATAAACACCCACCATAACTGTTGAGGTTATCATGGGTCCAATTGAACAAAATATGGCTGGCTATTAGATTGGAGAAATATATAACAGCCCATTTTTAGACGTATTTTTTCAATTCATCCCGTGTTGTTTTTATATTTTTGTTGCATGTTTTTAGTCAAAACTCATCCTGTTCAACCCATAGTGGGTCAATTTGTACCTTTGGAATCATAAACCAGCTTGGTGCTCTCATCGTATATGAACCATTTAGATCTAATCTAGACAATCTAGATAACTGATTATTTTTAAATAAAAAATTATTTTTTTAAAACAAATGATAGTTAAGAAATTATTTTACTGAGATTCTATATCCATTAAAAATAATCTTTCTAAAAAAGAATTGAAGACAAAAAAAATATGAATCATCCAAATCCGATTTGGTAGTTCAAATCTCATGACATTTGTGTGCTCATTACTTTGTTAAGTATCCAAGCTGGTTATCGTTAGAACCACAAACAAACAGTGGAATATATGAACTTCTTCAAGTGCAATAATTTATACTACCTCCGGTCTTAAGTATAACACCCAGTTGACTTTTTTTGGGAAGATTAAAGAAACTAATTAAATTACTTTAAAGTATTTATTTTTCATTTTTTTTCCAAACTAATTTATCGGACTTATAAACTTATATGTAATTTAATAATATATAACATAAAATATGATTAAATAACTTATTTAACTTTATAATTTTTTCCAAAAAAAGTCAATCATGTAATGTATTTAGAATGGGAGATAGTGTATATAATCCACATGATAACATTGAAGTGACACATGATAACATTGAAACAGGTGGAAACAGGAATGGATCTTTGGAAGTGGTACACAAGTATGGGCCATGTTCAAAGCTGAGGCAACCCTCGTCTTCGTCTTCATCATTCATTATTCCGCACAGTGAGATCTTGCAGCATGACGAAGCCAGAGTTAGGGAAATCCAATCCAAGCTTTCCAAAACACATAAGAACCACCACCAAGAAGAAGTAGAGACTTCAAAGAAGGGGTTGGACCGGACTCAGCTTCCGGCCAACTCCGGCTTCCTTCTTGGGACCGGTAACTACTACGTCACGGTGGGGCTGGGAAGCCCCAAGAGATCCGATCTTTCTCTTACGTTCGACACAGGCAGTGACCTCACCTGGACTCAGTGTAAGCCCTGTCTTGGTTCTTGCTATGACCAGAAAGATCCCATCTTCGATCCTTCAAAATCACCTTCCTACTCTAATATTCCCTGCCCTTCTTCCCTCTGTTCCCGGCTTTCCTCCAAGTGCTTTGCTGGGGTGACAGCTTGCTTATACGTGGTTCGATACGGCGACGGATCATCCACCATCGGCTTTTACGCTAAGGAAACCCTAACCATATCTTCCACCGACGTCGTCAACAACTTCCTCTTCGGCTGTGGTCAGAGCAACCGTGGTCTCTTTCGAGGCACCGCCGGATTGCTCGGCCTTGGCCGGAGCCCCGTCTCAATTGTCCAACAAACGGCCCAGAAATACCAGCAAATATTTTCCTATTGCGTCCCCTCCATACCCAGTACCGTAGGCTACCTCAACTTCGGTGGAGTATCCTCCAACACCAACATCAAATACATTCCGTTCTCTTCCAACTTCCGGAACTCTTCCTTCTACATCATTGATCTCATCGGAATCACCCTCGGTGGCGCCAAACTCCCCATTGCCGCCTCCGTGTTTTCCTCCGGCATTATCGTGGACTCTGGGACGGTCATCACACGGCTCCCTCCGTCGGCATACGGTCCCCTGAGAGATGCCTTCCAGAAATTTATGTCGGCAAGGTACCCCAAGGGGGATTCGGATGACTTGCTGGGCACATGCTACGATCTGAGTGGGTATAAATCGTTTTCTGTTCCATCGATATCGTTTTTGTTCAAAGGCGGGGTGAAGGTAGAGTTGGCCGGAATAGGAGTTGTGTATATATCAAGCGAAAAGAAGGTGTGTTTAGGGTTTGCTGCGAATGAGAAAGATGATGGCGTGGCTATTTTTGGGAACACACAGCAGAAAACACTAGAGATAGTGTATGATGTTGGTGGTGAAAGGATTGGCTTTAGACCTCGTGGTTGCAACTAATTAATAGTTGCTTCATTCACTAAAAGTAAAATATCTGGTAGATTGAAATAAACTGCAAGAAAATAATTGAGGCGTGACAGATAGGTTTGGGATGGAGCATCCTTGTGTGTTTATATATATGTTTGCATGTGTGGGGAACAAATGTAAAATAGTACTTCATGTTTTATATTAGTAAAAAAACTGTGGATTAATGACGGGATTTGATGATTATGTCATAAAATAGACTGTTATTAATTAATTAGCGATGTAATTCTGCCGCTAATTCGCTGTTTTCCCCCTCATATATAGTTTTGAATAGTTTCCTAAATAAAGTGAGAAATTTCAGTGTGTTGGGATATTTTGTTTTCCTGATAAGTTACTAATGCGACTTTAATTTGTTTGTTTTACTATTGCTTTGGGTTATTCATTCATTAATATTACTTGTCAGACGCAAAATTAAAGCTTTCATGTAAAGAGATAAATCAACAATATGTCAGATATATGTTCTATAATGAAATCGGATGAAAACTAAAATACAAAATAATTTTAAATCTGCGAAATGTTTTTTTACTTGATTATTCTACTTGAATTCTTTCTCATCCCAATCAAGTTATCTGTTTTCTGAATTTTCCGTTACTTTATCATTAAATTCACCACCTTCAGGCTTAAACTAATTCAATGTTTGTGGGTAGTGATAAATAAATTTAATCTAATCTCAAACCCAAAAAAAAAAAAAAAAAAAAAAAAAACCTAGTGGCCAACAATATATCTTGAAGGTCATTGATGCCAAAATAAGATATGAAATCCCGTGGACAAGTATTCATAGCGGAACAAAGATAGAATGTAATATATGAAAAAGTTGAGATGACATATTATAGACACATAAATTCGGGAAGCTATTATGTGGAAAAGGCCAAACCAGAAATTCCTTATAACCCAGCTTGTTGGCAACGTTAATATACTTTATACTGTATCAGATAAGAAGTATCGTCATGCATATATATTAAATTGTTGTATTAATTAAAAAAAGAAAGAAAGCTTGGAAATGTCGTTGATCTCAATTAAGATATCAATAGCCTTGGAGAGGCCAAGTTATAATATCCTAAATTTAATAAAGGTTTATTTTATCAAAAAAAAAATTCGTGGAACAATAATTAGATACTAAGTTAAATTATGAAACCTACGAAATTTAAGGAATCTTAAATTAGATAAAGGGAAAAAATTAGAGCCTAGTGTGTGTAATTAATAGGATAAAGATATACCTATATATATTAATATACTCTCTTACCGACACAACCACCGAATGACACACTCACACACTAACATTAATCACTCATTCTTATTTCCTTTTGACGCATGCCATCTCAAATACCCCACACACATAATCAGCCATTAATTTAAGCACACACTTACACCTTACGTAGAAAAAACACTCAACACTCATCCTTCTCTCATTTGGCCACATGTCCATGCTAAACTTCATGCACTCTTATTTAACCAAAAACCCAACACTTCAGCTATTCATTTACGATATATAGCAGCTGGAAAAGAGAGAGAGCTTTAGACAAAAAACAAAAATAGAATAGAGAAAGAGAGAACAAAGAGAGACTCAAGGGAGTAAGAGTGATCGGTGCAATTGAGCAAGGAAGAAGAAGCTCCAAACTTCACATGCAACATCATAAACATATTTTGGTGAGTCTCCTAGACATTTATCTTTGTTTTCACATTGGATTTGAGAGGTTTATGTGGTGGTTTTGTTGCTGGAATAAGAGAAAAGTCACCGGAAAATTCTGTTAACGGAAAAGCTGTGAAACCTATGATTGTGTGATGATCTGGGGGCAAATTTTGGGGTTCTTTGGTTCTAAAATTTGTTTATTAACCTCAGTACATATGTATAGGAGAGTATATAGTTAAAATTCGTGAGGTTTAGACTTTAAATTCATGATTACATGTTAGTTTTCTTCACCCTATTTTGCTGTCTGAAAAATAGAGTACCTACCTGAAACTTGCAGAAGCTTAAACAGAGGCTATAGATAGAGTTTTTGACTGGGTCTTTTTGTATAGATAGTTTAGGATGTGTAGTTGATGATATAATCAAGAAGAGTACAATTTAGAGTGAAAATGAATAAATTCTTGATTTTTGAAGTCAAACTGACAAAACTGCTTTTTTTGGAATATAATCAGCTTCATGTTGAGTTTTGACCAGACAAACCTTATTGAAAAATTATGAACTTTTACAGGGATATGGTAGACATTCATAGCTTTAAAATAAGTTCAAGAATGCATTATTTGAATACATGTAGAGAGAGTTATGATTTTTGAAATTTAATTCAGAAACAGGAAAAATTCTGGACATTCAAGTTTTGGCAGTTTGGTTGTGTGACGTTTTTGAGTAATATAATCTTGTTCAAAAATCATGAAACTTTCCAAAATAAAATTATATATAATAAGCTTTAATTTGGTATATAATAGGTGTCATTTGAGTTTGTAGATTGTAATATATGAATTTTTGAAGTTAGGCATTGAATCTGGAATGTTTTCTTGACCAGTTATGTTGTTCGATAATTTTGAGAAATTTAGCCCTGTAATTGGAGGTGACTAATATTTTTCCTTTAAGTAGGCTTAATGAGCATCACATAGGACTTTGAATCACTGCAATTCAAGTTTTCTGGATTTAGTTATGATTTTTGAAAGTTGAGCTCTGTTTCTAGAATGCAATCTAGAACAGTAGTGATTGTCCGAATTTTTGGGAAAAATATGTAATCAAGTGATTATCTTTGGGTATTTTTCAATGAAAGTACATTTAAAGAGCTTCATTTGGGTTTTAGATTTAGTCAATGTAGAATTTTCTATAATTAGTTATGAAATTTCAAAGTTGACTGAAAATCTATCAGTTTCTGCAAAATTGTTAAACTGTCATTTGGCGGTGATTTTATGAAAACTGAGGTCGAAAATGGATTTTACACGCAAAACTATGTAGCAATAGCTTAGGTCAAAATTTCTGAAAAAGTACAGCCGGACCAGGTACAAAGGAGTTTAGACCGGGTCCCAGGGGCATTTTGGTAATTTTATAATTTAGACTAATATAACCAACAAAAATACTTTGGAAGTGTCTAAAATAGTACATGAATAGGTTTTAACCTAATTCTTGTACAATTGAAATTTTAGGATCGGATTAATCGTGCGAGCCGTTAGCACGTAATTTGAGGAACTATTCTTGTGTAGCAAAAAGGGACATAAGATAGTAACTTTATCTCTCATATACTATGTGAACGTTGATATGTTTTATGTTGCGGTATTCTGTGATATGAACACGTGCCTGGGGCACATTACTTAACTGTGGTCTGGGACTCAACTGAGGTACACGGACAAGTAGGGTATCCAAATAATTGTTTGGCCCTGAGCATTGTGCACACACATAACATAGTATGAATTTTCATTTTACATTATATGGTGCATTGCATATTTAATTTTCGCATTTTATATGATTGATTGTGTGTTACTACTGAAATTCCTTGGAATCTCATCCTTTTTCATAAATAATCAATATTCCAGCAGGAACCAGTGGCTCCAAAGGTAAAGTGGTAGACATGGGCAATTGAGGTATGCATGTCTCAAGATCAGAGTTATTCGGTTATATTAGTTTAATTTTAATATTTTGAATAAAATTTGTAAATATTATCAAACCCTGCCGGGAAAACTCCTGTATGTAAACTTACACTTAATATTAGTATATTTATGCTATTTCTATATATCTGTCAAACTATGCCTTTATTACCCTGCGAATATCGAATGATAAGAAGTTTGACAGAAATCATCGGGTGCTTCACAGAGCTCATAGGTTGTGACACTTGACCAAAGGATTGTTTGACTCTTGTTCTATTTAATTGGCTGTTTTCTCTTGGAAGACTTCGTAAAATATGTAGCAGCAATTTATGTACACAGGCCAGGCCAGCTAAATGAAATGAATTAGTCTGTCTGTTATAAATAATTGGTTTTAATGATTTAACCATCAAAATATAATATTAACATTATGGTCAGCCATGAAATTTAGTCTATCAACACCAACGACCCCTTCCTGATCGACACCTTCCAAGAAGCAACCTCTTCTCTCTCTCAACGTTTAGATCTAAATGCTTCGACCGGTCAAACCATGATCCGCTGCTCTTCCCGACTTAACGTCCAGTCCAAGTTTTAAAACATTGGTTATACATTTATTATTTTTAATTAACATTTTGAATCACGTGATTTTGGTAGTTGTTCCTTATAAAAATGACAGAGTGAGTATAAGATAGGATTAATCAAATTGCATTATTTGAATAATTAGTTAAAATTATTTAGGTGCCATAAATAGGTAACAACGAATTTTGCTTTCCAAAAATGCTCTCATTTATGTGGAAGAGGGAGAATATATGGTGGGAAAACAATGTGTAGTAGAAAGAGAAAGTTATCTTGAAAAATGGAGAATTAAATGAGTAATTTTTGTAATTAAATTAGGGTAAAATAAGAGTTTAAAAAAAAAAAAACTTTTGAGACGTTCCTTGAACTTATCTTATGAAACAAACATGACATACTAAAAAATTATATCTTATAAAAAAACGGAGGGAGTACTATTATATAAAGACTCATTGTCAAAGTCTTGGAATTGAGATTTGAAATTGTTGTATTATAAAAGAAATACTTCTTTGATCTTATTTATAGGGTATTTACAATATTTTTCATATAAATCAAGAAAAATTTTAAATTTTATTAACTTTACTATAAAATTCAATAACTTTCTAACTCCACCCCTACTTAATATACATAATGCCACATGAAATTAAAGTGAAAAGTCAACACTATGATAAGTGATGAAGGGTTAAATTGTTACATTCATATTAAAACTTTAATAAGATGCCTTATAAATAGGATAAAAAAAGCTTCTCTCTCTTCTCGATAGATAGGACTAGAGGAGTAATATTGAAGGTTGTTGATTGATTGAACTATATTTTTATATAATTTTTCATAATTAAATTGGGATTTTTAATGCATTTCCTGAGACATTATTGCATGATTAAGCACTAGTTAGGAACATTTGTATTAAGTTAAGTGTAATTAGAGCAAAATAGTCATAATTTGTTAATTATTCATACAAATAATTTCTTGGATTTTTTATTCTAATCTTATACTTAATCTTGCATTGTAAGTGTTTAAGAAGAAAATTGGAGATTTTAGAGAGTCATAATTAATATTTTGAGGACTAGGAACAATTACAAAAAAGGTCCCTACGATTTCTGGAAATTGCAAATCAATGTAGAAAAGGACAGGGAAAATTACAGGAAACCCCATATTTTTTGGAAATTTCATTTTTGACCTCACCAATTTTCAAAACTTTACACTTTAGTCCCTCCACTAAACTTTTACACTTTCCAATTCGTCCCTTAGGTTATCTTTTTCTTCTTCCTCACGAGGACAGAGGAGAGCACAATGAGAGTGGCTACGGATTCTGGGACCAAGCACAATCTCCTTCCTCTATCTTAGCTCCAACGTCTCCGACGCGCACTACCATCCCACCATCCATTAACGCCGGTGACCATCGTTCCTTTGTCATCAATCACCACTCTCTCATCCTCACACTCTTCATTTCTGACGAGATCCAACCGCTGCACCAAAGCTCGACCAGAGCTTGAGAGAGAATGTAGAGCATTGGAGGGAACGAGACGGAGACTACCACCACCTTCGACGACTTCCCACTGTCATCACCTTCACCTTCCTTTCACACCACCACCTTCGACCTTCCTTCTCCAACACCAGAGATCACAGAGGGCATGCGGGCAGAGGAGACCGGAGAGAGACCTTCCACCGTCGGTTTCACTCTCTATCATCGCCATTTTCGTCTTGTATTCCTCTGGTCCAGCATCATCACTATCTTCATCTTCACCTCTTCTACCATGGCCGAACTGTTGGAGCTAGTTGGAGCTAGAATTGAAGCAATGAGTGGATGAGCTTGTTTTGCTTCTTGGAGAAGGACTGTTGCTGGAGTTCCAATCAGCTAGGGGAGTTGTTTAGTTTCCATTTGCTTTGAACTATGTATTTGATCTTGTTTGTCATGTTTTTTGGATGATACATAGTTTAGAGACTTAGATGAGTAATTATTTATCTTTTTTGGTGAACTTTTGTGTTGACAATTGGGTTCAAGTGTTTGAAGTTTGTAATTAACATATTTCCTATTGGTTTAATGAAATTATACTTTTTATGTGATATTTAGATTGTGTGATTGATTTGAACCAATTTGAGTATCGATTATGCTCTCATTAAGAGGAAACAAGTGCATTAATCCATTTTTAAACTTACATCAAGTGGTATTTCAATAACATTCCTAAACAATAGCTATGAATGCGATCGTAAGAGTAGTCATTGATTATGAGTGTTAGACCCGATATAATTACTTGGGGGGTTTTTCAATTAGACTTGATGAAAAATTAATTCTCATTGGCTTACAAATATATTGATGCGCTCCGCAAGTATACAGGTTGTGCCAAGTAATAAAGTGATAAGTAGGGTATCGTTCCACGAGGAATCAATCAATTAATTTTTAGGTATTAAAATCTCAATTTCTTTTAAGTTAAACGAATCTAGTTATGAGAAAATTTAAAGGAAATTAAATAACAAAAACTATCAATGTCAAATACAACTTAGAGTCACTAATCCCTCACTAGCTCCCTAAATCTTAAATCCATTTAATTAGTTAATCTAAAATGTTAATTTTTTTAATCTTGAGTATAAATAGTTATAAGTACCTGTCGGTCCACTCACAACCCTATCTTAAATATAACTATTATGTCTAACCTAATTATTCAAGAGGCAAGATAACTCAAACACGCTCTTCAAAAATTATATGGGGCTATTAGGTATATGTCTATTCTAATCGCAAATTAAATCGTAATCTAATCCTATATTACTTAATCTCAGAGTCTAATTAAAATTCCCTTCGTCAAGGTAAATCCTAATACTCAAATTGACATCTAATGGTGGCCAATCATTAAACAGACATAATAAAGCAAGATTAAGTAACCAAAATTAACATAAATCATAACTAATAAATCATGGAAACAACATTTATAGTTCACTAGTGAGTTCATAGTTTCTCTAGATCTAAAAAGAAAATTAGCCACTCATGGCTAAAATAAAATCCATAATGAAACAAAGAAATTCAGATTCAAAGAATAAAAAAAAAGAAGGGAAAGAAATCAAATCTGAAAAGAAATTCAGATTCTAATAAATTCACTGATGCCCCTTCTGCTTCTTCGACTTTCTTTCTTTCTTTCCATTGGGATCTGTCTCCCAATTGCTACTCTCTCCCCCCCTTTTCATAGATTTTCTGATGTGCAAGCTTCCGTTTTATTTTTCATTTTTTCTTTATCCTTTTTTTTTTTTAACTTTAAGTAACAGATATCCTATCCTTCTGGGTGCGAATCTTGACAATAACCGATTTTTTTGCGTGGACCCCACATATGATTCAACCCAAAACAATGCTTCACGTTTTCAGATAGCTCATGCCATGTGATATCTAATATCTTTTACTTAGATATATATATCATTGCTTGCTCACAGCTCCTTGACCTTTTTATTTATTTATTAATTTATTTTCCTCATACCTTCTTATCTCACATCACATCTTATGGACAATAAAATAAAATATGAGTAGATTTAATGTCAAAATTTTTTTTATCCTGAACTTAATTAAAAGATAGAAAATATATAAAAGATAATTAAATAGATACAAAATATCAATATATTTAATCAATTGTATCCTAAAATATGTACCTATTTAATTATAAAATATATATTTATTAAATTTCCCCACACTTGGACATTTGCTTGTCCTTAAGCAAAAGAAAGAAAAATTTATTATTTGAACAAAAAGAACATTGCTTATGAAATTTCTAAATAGAGAGTATCACACCACCACACTCAGATCATGCTGTCAAATTCTATTCAGTTTGATGTCTTATAAGAATGGTCACTAAGCCAATAGTCTTAAATAATTGTAATCATCTCTTAATGTCCTATGATTAAAGGCTCAGCAAGTAATAAGTGCAACAATAAGATTAGTAAAGGAATATTACGCTACTAAACTCCTCTAGAAAAATTTAAATGCCCCCACTTAACTAAGCTTTTTCATTTAATATATGAAGGATTCTCAAGTAGAAAATTGCTTCATTTAGTTTATTTTCTTTTCTTTTTCATCTTTAGCTGTTGTAGGTCCCCTTTTGACGTGACCCTGCACATGGGTGATGTAGCACCGGTTACTTAGTTACTCCAACAAATACTTCAAGAGGCTTTTAGCCCAACTCATAACCCTCTTTGATTAACCGTTTGACGCGAGTGCTAGCATTAGTGATGAAGTGCCCTCGGCTATCAAGTTAGGTCTAGAAAAGCCATTGGAGTTGTGTTTCTTATTCTCTATTTTTTTTTTGCTTATATATATATATATATATATATATATATTCCACCTGAGCCATGTCCCTAAACAAAATTTTACTTACCCAGCAAAGGTCATAATCTAATTTTCTAAAGAAATCAGATAGCAACATATTCATAAACTAATAATCTGTTGATCATATTACAAACTACTCCCTATTCTCATAGTCCATCTCAAGATTTATACAAAAAAGAAAAAATCAAGGCTTAGAGGCTTAATTGAAACATTCTTTTCTATTTTAATTTTTTTTTTCAATAACACTCCCTAAGATGGGGAAGGTTCAAAGGTAAGGTCAATCCTAAGCAATGAAAAAAAAAATTCAAAATTTGAAAATCTTGTAAAATTTTTTTTTTTAAAATTGCATAAGGACAAGCACACAAAAAAATATCCCTCCCCCCACTTAAATCAAACATTATCCTCAATGTTGCAAAAATCAATAAAGGAATAAAGGAATTAGTACTCCCCTAGTTTAGGTCTCTAATTCTGATGTGGAGTTCTTCGTCTAATACCATCCTTGATGTTTCAACTTTTTGAGGGCGGAAAGAGTGCAGAAGCAAGATTTTACAGCCACAAGAGAAGCGATCATCTTTAAACCTGAATAAAAATGAGAAAACAAGAAAAATAAATAAATAGTCTTCAGCCTGACTATGTCAGAAGGTCATGGAGGTTGAAACAAGCAGTGCCAATGTAATGCAGAGAAGGATGTAGAGGTGTTCAAAACTTGCTCACTTTGCCTATAAGCATTTTCCAAAATATTTTTTTCAACAATGATAGTTGTTTTAAGGGGCTCTTTAGTAGCAAATGAATTCAATTCAGCTAGATTGAGGTCATCCATCACAACAACCCTTGCACATTATTTAAACTCATTTTGATACTCTACTCTTAAACTTGACTTGCTCATCACTAAGTCGTAGAATTATCTCTCCTTGTTCGACATCCACTAATGCTCTTGCAGTAACCAGGAATGGTCTCCCAATAATTAGTGGAATGTCTTGATCCTCTTCCATGTCAAGAACAATGAAGTCAACATGATATATAAAAGAGCCAACTTTCACCAACATATCATTAATAATACCATATGGATAAGAAAAACTTTGATCAGCTAGCTTGAGTGTAACAGTTGTAGGATTGGCCACTCCCAGCTAAAGCTTCTTAAAAAGAGATACAGGCATAAGATTCACAGCAGACCCCAAATCACACAGTGCACGACCTTCAAGTTTGTCATAAATCACGCATGGAATAGTGAAAGAATTAGGATCTTTACACTTTAAAGGAACATTAGACTTAATGACACTAATAATCTCTTTGGTCAGTGCTACAGTTGCAAACTTAGTAAAATGCTTCTTCTTACTTAACATCTCTTTTAAGTACTTAGCATACTTAGACATTTGCTCTAAAGCTTCTATCAATAGGATGTTAATGTGTAATTGCTTGAAGATATCCAGAAACTTCTTGTATTGCTCATCAAATGCCTTCTTTTGAAATCTTTTGAGGAAATGGTAGAGGTGGTCTCCATTTAGGAGTCTCAGTAGTTGTCGCCTTTTTCTTTACCTCCTTCATTTGGGATTCATTGTCCTCATCTAATCCCTTAACCTTTTGTGTCAAACCTTCATCATATTCTACAAGAACCTCGGGAGTTTCTTTGACATTAGAGCTTGAAGGCTTCGTTGTTGGCCGTTGCACTTCAAGTAATTCTTTACCACTTCTAAGGGTAATGGCTTTACATTCCATTTTTCCATTCTACGAGGATGAGGCATAGTATTACTTGACAATTCTCTTTGTTGTAATGCATCACAGTAGTTACAAGTTGTCCCATTTGTATCTCAAGATTCTTGATGGATGATTCTAATCTTGCATTAATAGCAGCTTGATCCTGAGTACTCTTTAATTGAAAACTTGTGAGCTGAGATATCATTGCCTCTAGATTAGTTTTGAGCTCTTAAGTAAGAATGGATTCCTTTTCCAATTGATAGAAGCTCGGAGGTGAAACTTTCCTTGTATTAAAAGTTGATGCTTCATTAAGAGTTACATCATTTTTTCGAGAGAAGTTAGGATTTTTATGCCACCCAGAATTGTAATTATTTGAATATGAATCACTTTGATTATTACCACTATAATTTCCTGCATAGTTAACTAGCTCTATTTGTTGAGATATAAGGCATTGTCTATTAGTATGGCTATCTCCAATAATCACAAGACTCATAAATAGCGTTCACTCCCATATGTCTATCATTGGATCAGTTTACTTGAGCTTCTAGGTGGTCAAACCTCTTATTGATAGTATGTAACATTGGCATTAATTGTGAAGAAGGGTCTTCAATAGCTTTCTTCACTGCTCTTCTTTAAGTGTTGTTTTATATAAAGTCAGCTGATAAATCATCTAAACATTTCTAAACATGATTTAATGGTTGCTTAGTAATTCCCCCATTAGTGATGGTGTTCAATTCAGATTTAGATTCAGGAGTCAAACGAGTACAAAAAATTGAAGCAATACCCATTTTTTTAGATTATGACATGGACTTTGTCTGACAAGCAACTTAAATCTCTCCCATGCTTCATACAAATGTTCACCGAACTACTGACAGAAGTTAGTAAGAGCAGCTCTTGCATCCACCATCTTGTGTGGAAAGAATCTTTATCTGAACTTTTCTTCCAATGTCTCCCAAGAGGTTATGCTACCCTCTTCTAAACCATTGAGTCATTCTTTAGCTTTTCCTTGTAGAGAGTACGGAAAAAGCCGAAGACGGAGCATATCACTAGGAACTTCACTCTGCTTGAAACAGTCACAAACATCAAGGAATTGTATGAGATGCCGATTTGGATCTTCCGTATTGTTTCCTGCATACTGACCCTGTAGTTCAAGTATTTTAAGCATAGCCTGCTTGATTTCAAAATTGTTGGCTTGAAACGCGGGTACTTTGATTCCAGACTGATAACCTTAAGATTACCTTCCTAGAAAATCATTGACACCCAACGTATCATTCTCATCCTCAACCATCTCTTTGCTTATGGTTTCTTCCTCCTCGTGATCTGAAAGCTGCAATGTTGTTGTCTCTAAAAGTTCATTGACTTTCCTTGTCTTCTTAGATGTTTTTGTTGCTCCACCTAACATAAAATGTGAAGCCCTGCAAAGATAAAGAGACAAAGATCAAATATCAAACTGAAAAAAAAAATTGCTTAAGCTTAAAATACTAAAGGTCCTCTAATATTAAAAATTAGTTGCCTTGATTCCCTGGCAACGACGCCAAAAACTTGACGCGCTTCGCAACTATACGGGTCATGCAAAGTAATAAAGTAATAAGTAGAATATCGTCCTATGAGAAATCAATCAATTATTCTTTAGGTATTAAAATCTAATTTCATTTAAGTTAAACGAATCTAGTTATGAGAAAATTCAAAGGAAATTAAATAACGAAAACTATCAATGTCAAATACAACTTAGAGTCACTAATCCCTCACTAGCTCCCCAAATCTTAAATCCTTTTAATTAGTTAATCTAAAATGTTAATTTTGTTAATCTCAAATATAAATAGTTATAAGTGCATGTCAGTCCACTCACAACCCTATCTTAAATATAACTATTATATCTAACCTAATTATTCAAGAGGCAAGATAACTCAAACACACTCTTCAAAAATTATATGGGGCTATTAGGTATATGTCTATCCTAATCGCAAATTAAATCGTAATCTAATCCCATGTTACTTAATCTCAGAGCCTAATTAAAATTCCCTTCGTCAAGGTAAATCCTAATACTCAAATTGACATCTAACGGTGGCCAATCATCAAACAGACATAACAAAGCAAGATTAAGTAACCAAAATTAACATAAATCATAACTAATAAATCATGGAAACAACATCTAGTTCACTAGTGAGTTCATAGTTTCTCTAAGTCTAAAAAGAAAATTAGCCACTCATGGTTAAAATAAAATCCATAATGAAACAAAGAAATTCAAATTCAAAGAATAAAGAAAAAGAAGAAAAAGAAATCAAATCTGAAAAAATCTCTACCAAAAAGGTCGTCCAAGGAGGAGAACTTTACTTTTGTCCCTCCTTCTTCTTTGACTTTCTTTCTTTCTTTCTGTTGTGATCTGTCTCCCAATTGCTATTCTCTCCTCCTTTTCATAGATTTCCTGACGTGCAGGTTTCCATTTTATTTTTCTTTTTATCTTTTTTCAAATCTTATATCCTTTTTTTTTTACTTCAACAGATATCCTATCCTTCTGGAGTGCGAATCTTGACAATAACCGATTTTATTGCGTGGACCCCACATCTGATTCAACCCAAAACAATGCTTCATGTTTTCAGATAGCTCATGCCATGTGATATCTAATAGGGTTAAAGGTCAATTTTGCCCCGGAAGTATTTACTAGGGGCCAATTCGGGACCGGAAGTATTTCGAGGGCCATTTTTGCTCCAAAAGTTTCCAATTGGGACAATTTTGCCCCGGAAGTTTGAAATTTGGAGCAATTTTGCCCTAACGTTAGTTGACTGTTAGCCTGGGCAAATTTGCTCCAAATTTGATACTTCCGGGGCAAAATTGTCCCAAAACCCAATGACTGTTAGTTGGGCACATCGAACACCAGGCGACGTGTTGTGCTTTTCCAACCGTTGGACCCTACCTCCGGTTGAGCTAGGATGGGCAGACTGTTAAACAAAAAAGAGAACTCGAGGCTCATGCCGACGTCTCCAAACTCACTAACGTTCTTGTCAGTTGCCACTTCCCGATTTAGGAATTTTGACCTGATTCCCTTTCAAAGTACGCATGCTGAACGCTATCAGATGGGCTTCCCCCGTCTCTTAGGGTCAACTAACTCATGTGCAAGTACCGTTCACATGGAACATTTCCTCTTTTTGGCCTTCAAAGTTCTTACTTGAATATTTGCTACTACCACCAAGATCTGCATTGACGGTTACTCCACCCAGGTGCGTACCTCAGGGTTTGCAGCGACTGCCACACCTTTCTACTCATCAAGGCTTAGCACTTATTCTGACGACGGGTATAGGTCACATACTTCAAAGCTCGGGCGGAGTGGCCGTCAATGCAGAATCTTAGTGGTAGTAGCAAATATTTAAATAATGACTTTGAAGGTTGAAGAGGGGAAATGTTCGATGTGAACGGTACTTGCCCACCCTGGCTCAGCCGTATGATAGCATGCAGCACATATAGTTTGAAAGGAAATCGGGTTAAAATTCCTGAACCGGGACGTGGCAGTTGACAGCAATGTTAGTGAGTCCGGAGAAGTCAGCATGGGCCTCGAGAAGAGTTCTCTTTTCTGTTTTACAGCCTGCCCCCCTGTTTTAGTGAGTCCGGAGAAGTCAGCATGGGCGTCGGTGTGGGTTAAGGTGTTATTTTGCCCTGGAAGTATCAAATTTGGAGCAAATTTGCCTAGGCTAACGGTCAACTAATGGTCAACTAACGTTAGGGCAAAATTGTCCCAATTGGAAACTTTCGGCGCAAAAATAGCCCTCGAAATACTTCCGGTCCTGAATTGGCCCCTAGTGAATACTTCCGGGGCAAAATTGGCCTTTAACCCTATCTAATATCTTTTATTTAGATATATCATTGTTTGCTCACAGCTCCTTCCTTGACCTTTTTATTTATGGATCATACTTACATCAAGTTACTTATATCCATTATATAAAGTTCTCCAATCACATATCGCCACATGTCTTACTTTTTTCATATGAGTTTATAGTTAAATAATAATAATTAAAAATTAGGACACATGGCTATATATGATTGGAGAACTTGACGAAATAGATATGAGGGACTTGACCTAAGTATAATTCTTTATTTATTTATTTATTTATTTTCCACATACTTTCTTATCGCACATCACATCCTAAACAATAAAATAAAATATGAGTAGATTTTTATGTCAAAATTTCGTTTTATCCTGAACTTAATTAAAAGATAGAAAAATATATAAAAGATAATTAAATAGATACAAAATATCAATATATTTAATCAATTGCATCCTAAAATATGTACCTATTTAATTATAAAATATATATTTATCATATATATATATATATGGAATAAATGAATCATTTCACAAGTTTAGAGAGATAGCATGGAATTTAATTTGTGGAAATTAAGAATTCAATTTGGTATACATTTTTCTGACTAATTAATATTTATGTTAATTTAAATAAGGGTATTTTTGTAGTCTTGATTCTTAAATATGTCAAAAAGAATTGTAGCCCCTCCAACTTAAAATTAAAGAGAATTTTTAATCCTCAGCATGACGGCAACGATTGGTTCTCAAGAGATTTCATGCCCAAGGTTTAAAATCAGCTTGTCTGTATCCTATAAATTATTAATCGTCAGACACAAGCTTTCATGTAAAGGGATAAATTATAATGCCAACCAAACCAAAAAAGAGATAAATTATTAAATAATAATAAAGCGGAATCAGGAGAGCCCTCGTCTCTCTTCCCCAATTCCCAAACCCGAGCCTCTGCTTTACCCATCATCACTTGATGTTATTCCTCTAAAATTCATTACAAGATAGTATTTGCTGATCGTTGATCCTAACATCTGAATCGTTGAGATTTCATTCACATGTTTTGAAGAATAGAAGGGATTCTTTTGAAAATAATGGAAGGCCCGGTGGCATGGTGATGCAAAAGTTCTCACGTAAAGGAAAGGTTGTAAATTCAATCCGGCTTATCATCAGGTTGTTCGTGACTAATTAAATTGTATGGCCATTAAATTGATTATTATTCAGATCCGAATCCGGTACAATACCTCTTCCTCCTATTTAAATTCCAACAGTATTCTTAAGAATTATTTGTCATTAAAAAGGTTTCTAGGTATATAAATTGTTTTCAGGCCAATAAAAAGTATATAAATTGTTTTGGCCAACACGAGCTTGGAATAAAATTAGATTGAAAATATGAAATATATAAAATTGAAAAAATATGGGGGATACGATTTAAGAATGTTTTGGCGAGCAAAAAGTGTACTGGTACGATTTTTCCTAGGATTGAAGATTATATTACAAAACAAAATGGCGCTAATTAAAAAATTTAGGTTGCAACATGAGCTACGAACAGTTTAGCAAAATCATTTTTACATGCATCCCTCAAATGCATATAAAGGAAAATTGTATAGTCTTAGTGAGAAAAAAGAGTCATCGAATCTATGAGCAAAGAATGCTCATCTCCCAAATGATCACATACATCCCTCAAATGCATCATTTGGATCATAGGATTGTTCACAAGAAGCTTTAACATGATCACATTTGTAGCCACTATTATACGAGGTAAATATGTGAAAGAAGTTTCGTCTCAACTTACATTAAAATGTGTCTAAAAAGCTAATCCAAACAAGCTAGACAAGATGGGGGCGATTAAAAGCAATGTAAGAGATGAGTATCTGTGAGAAATTTTGTCTCAGTATGCATGACAGTGTTTCAATTAAGAGCAATGCTTATCACAAAATATTTTTAGCTGAAGATAAGCACTGAAGCAAAGAACTTGTATTGCGTAAGTTGTTTGGAGGATCTTTTCAGTCATAGTCATAAGAAAAATCACAATGCTAATGGGCAAGCATATTGCAAAGAACCTAGAGTGATTCACAAAATAATACTCCCTCCAGTCCTTATGTAACACCAATTTACCTAATTTGATTAGAATAAAAACATTAGTTAAGTTAGTACATATAACATTTTTATTTCCAGAATACTCTAATCATCTTCCTTAATTCTTTCAATCTCTGTTTTACTTTATTATTGTCGATGGAGTATCAATAGTGTAAATTAAGAAAATATTGACAAATATAATAATAGGTCTTACATTAAGGATCAAAATTAACTCCTCAATTAAATTTTAGATAAAGAAGGTGGTAGCATAGAAGTTAGAATAATATGCAAGCCAAAATAGAGAGACAGACCAACTCAACACAAGAAGCAAAAGCATTGGTTGTCCCACAGACTTCAGAAAACAAAGTCACAATTAGAAACATTTAGACTTGAGAGATTAATTCATAGCAAAGATTACGTCCAAGGCCAACAATAATACTCAAACAATTCAAATAATAAAAAAAAACTCATAAACAAGAGCAACGAAATCAAATTTCACCCTTGTATAGAGTCGATACTCATTGGCTATTATAATTAGAATTAAGTAATTGGAATTGTACACGAGAATAAATCTTAATTTTACCTAACGTTATTTGCATCCAACAATAACCTCCCAAAATTGCACAACAAATCGTTCGCCATTTATTTATATCTAATACATGCATAGTACAACACATAACTGGTGTTCTTCATACAACTATCTATAGCTAGAAGGTGTGCTTCATATAGAAGCACCAAGCTCCAATACAAGTGTTTTCTTGTCTCTTTTGGTTGGATATGTACTGAAATAATTTATGTCACATACTCACTGAATAGCACCCTTACTTCTTTTGATTTACGCAAGTGTCTCCATCAATATTTGACAATAAAATAACTCTAACCATTTCCCGATGGAACATATCCCACCATTAATATAGTATGATTAGATTTTCATTTAATTTTCTAATGGCTGGGCAATCATCCCCATAAATATTCTGTTTTGAAGATATGAGAACAACTATAATGACTTTTCAAATGTCTTGTTGGTACATGAAATACAAGCTTACAAGAAGAGAGGCACTAACAAATTACTTGAAAACAAAACAGCGGAGAAAACTTTTGAATACAAGTTTGTGATATCAATAATCATAGTCATCGATAGTAGCGAATTTGTTTTCTTCCTACATCAAATCAAAATAAGATAAAAATAAATCCAGACATTTAACTTACTAAAAAGAAGACACAGCATGCAGAATTGCAAGCACAATTGTCAGTAGTATAAGGATAACTCGGCTCTGAGGCAAAACCATCATTCTTGACGACAATCTTATGCGATAAATACCACCCTTCTTTGTAGCCTTTGTTACTTAATGCAAAATACGAGGAGTTGTTCATAAAAGAGCCAAAAACATTTTTAGACTATTTGATTTATTCCTTCCATAGATGCAATGGCAGAGAATGAATGACGGTCACTTGTAAAAAATGAATTTGATTTGCTATTATGTATATGTTAAATCATAGCATGTGACGTGCTTAATAGCAAAACTAGTTCATGTTTACAGGAAGTTGTTGAAAATTCTCTGTAATTGGAATTATAGAAGGAATTAAAAAGTAGTCTCAAGATGGCTTCTGACTCTTTATTGAACAACAATTCATATTTTAAATAAGAATAATGATGACTGCAAAGGAAGGTGGTTTGGTGATGCATTTCAACATTTCATCAGCAATGGTTGTATTGCTTTAGAGCCTGACTATCCCTACACGCATAGCTGACAATAGTGCTTGGAATTTCACACTTGTTAGTGTTTATACTTGTGCCAACTAATTGGATAGTTTAAACATATGTATTTCCTTTCATTTTTTACTTTACTTTGATGAAGGAAGTGCTACTATTGATATTTATAATTATTGATACTGCGCAAATTATTGATTTGGCCCACCTATACCAATAAGTTCTCTTCGTTGTTTGGTTTACAAGCAACTTGTTAATGTTCCCTATTTGCAAGCCCATACTCTAATTTCTACAATAATGCAAGTCATATTTTAATTACTATGTCATCCAATAGCAAAACATTTGCAAAATAATTAATCATTGTTTTCTAAACGTTAACAAAGAATTTTCAATGGGGCAGTTGCTCAGGCATCATTTTAAATGTTATCAGGATGATGATGTATTAATAGTAGGATATGGTGTTGGTCAAGATTACTAGATTGTCAAGAAGCCAAAAGGACCCAACTTGGGACAAGATGGTTACATCTTCATAAAAGCTCAGGATGTTTGTAAAATAAATTGTTGTTCTGGTGTATACCCAACCAAAGGGAATAAAGAAACACCACCTCTCTAATAAAGCTTGCCTCTTCTATTGAAGTACACCCCGAGCCATAAAGAATAAAGCCAAGCAATATATAGTTATCTATAGATATTGTAAGCCTTGCCCGCTATAAATGTATTTGGGATAAATAAATGGCATATTGCCTTTGAAATAGAGATCGTGTCTTAACTATAGATGCAATGAAAGCTCTTGATGCATTCTAGTTCTTTCAGATCGTTAAAATGAATTTAGGCTAATTGCTGTACTGAGAAAATATAAAGGATAGTAAATAATGCCAATGAAAATCTGAGCGTCGTTTATATAAAAAGGGTAATATAGTTTTTTTAAGTACTGAGATGAAATCGTGACCCAGATAAATCTTAACTAGCCCTGCACAAAAGCGAGTCTGAGATAAAGTTGAATTAAAGAGATAAAAATATATAGACCAAATAAAGTAGATTGGCATACGATGTTAAATAAAAATATATAGGGAAATCAAGGCATCATTGGCAGGATCCATTCAACCTTCAGAGTTTAGAGAATAACTTTGTGCATAATTATCTAAGTGGTGAAGGCGTATGCAAGTTAGTGAAACAGAGTTTCTGACTTTGGCTTTCTTTGTCCTCGTCAATATCTCCCGGACTAGATGTTCTGGCAAGCTATCCGTCAAGAAATTCTATATTCAAGAACGCCTTAACCACCTGAAATGATTTAATTGACACACTCGGTATAAAAATTTCACCTTTTGACAAAATGGACAGAATTTCTACAAAAGAAACACTCAATGAACTATGTTCTGATCTAGTTGTTTGATGATCACTTCAATTTAACAAAACTTTTTTCTTTCGGTCAAATTGCTGAAAACAGAAATGCATTCAATCATACCAGAAAGTTAAAGTAGAACACGATTAACCGTCTTATTGTTTAGAGCCCATGAAGATTTAAAAAAAAAACAAAGAAAGACGAACCAGATATACAAGTCCAAATTCTAAAAGGAATACGAAAACTTTCCCTCACCGACAAAAGATGGGTAATATATCTGGATTCTAGAGAAAAATTTAAAGGCTGCGATTCAATCGTTCCGAAGCCTGAAACTTGATGGGGGCGTAGATATGGAGTTTTACGGAACCAAGACACAGCTAGAGAAGTGACGACGGAACAGGGGAAGAAGAAGAGAAGAAATTGAAGATTGGTCGTCTCTCACACACACCTCAGTGACGGACGGAAGAACAAGCAGTGGCGCCACAATGGCAGTGGATGACGCCGGCTGAAGGACGAGGGCACACACGGCTGCGGCGGTAAAGACGGAGTAGGACGATAGGACGAGCAAATGAACGAGGCTGGGATTTTCCAGTTTCAGAGGCCTGAAATCGATGGGGGAGAGGTCTTTATCCTCAGAGAGGGAGGGGGTGATAGGTCGTTCTCTCTTAGCAGCAAAAATGGATGTACTATTGTACCAGAATGCTTGGTTGGTCTGTGCCAGTGGGCCCATTCTCTGATTTTTGGCTCTGTTGAATTGCAGGGAATCGAAGAAAGAAGACCACGGACTTCAACCAACCAACAAAATTTGGTTAATTGTTGTGACTTGTCGCAGCGTTGGTTAATAACTATACAGAGAGTTGCCAAACTGTTGAAATTTTGGAAAAGCACTTTTTCTGTGGTAAATCATGATTTTGAGGTTTGAAAGCATGGTCTTAAAAAAGCCATTTTTTCCCTCGCTCTCCTACTGTTTGTGATTTTTCTGATTTGCAGGCCTTTGTTTTTTTTGGTTCGTTCCTTCCACCGGAGTCTGGGAAAAGGAAAAGTCGGCGGATGAAATTGGTAGGTCCTTGCTGGTCCGGGCAAAGAGCATCGTCCGTCCGTCCTTGCCGACCTAGGCAAAGAGCGGCGCATCGTTCGTCCGTTAACCCATTCTTTCTCATCCCCATCTGAGTTTGAATGTTCGATGGCTTAATCGAACTCACTTCGACGCCCACGAGCGAAAGAATGGTTGTTTTGGTGAGGCAAGTCAGAGTCGAGACGGAGTATAAAGGGCGGAAGAGGTTCTGTTTCTGTGACTCAGTGCTTGTCTTGGTTTGTTTTTATGTTTGTTTTCTTTGTATGAAAGTATTGAAGTAGAGATAGATTTGTGCTATCTGACAGAACAAGTGTTGCCTCTGCTGATAAAAACTCTGATGTTCAGAATTGGGAATGAATTGGTATTTTCCTTACTGTTCCTATGGCTCCAACAGTTAGTTCAACCCTATTGCCTGCTTCTGCACAAGCGAGTTTATGCTGCATTCACATATTTGTGCTATCTGATTCACAAATTGATGAAAATGTGTTCCTTTTGGTGCTCAGTTCTGCTCCGGTATTTATATGTTGAGCCATGAACATGTGAAAGAGTTAACATCTGCAAGTATTTTAGCTCTCTATCATTAGTGGTCTATCGAATATTGTACCAAATGATTTGGCTTTTTATCCATCTTTCTCAAAATATATTTATGATTCAACAAAACAGATTTGTAACATATACATGTCTGAAGTGACTGCCACTTGTTCACCCCCAACTTGAAAAGTCAAACAAAATGAATTATGAACAAGTTCGAAATATTGAAAAGTCAAACAAAGTGCATCATGAACAAGTTCCAAATGTTACAAAGAATGTGTAGCTATAACTTTTTAACATAGGTTCAAATTGATTACAATCAGTGAAATGTAATTGTAACCCTACCATCAACTTGTATTTGGTATTTTGCAATGCGTTGTTCCTTGGTGGATATGGATATAAATTTGTATTAGCACAAAAAAAACCTATATTTATAAAGACCTTAGTTAAATTTTGTTAGTTTTATGACCAAAGCTTCACTCTTATGTGTTTAAGGTTCCATTTTTTCACCACCTAATATTTAACTATAAAATAAATTACGTCTTTCAATACAAAATATATTATTTTAGATACTTACTATTTATAAATGTTTTTTGATTATACAATTTATTAATATGTGTGTATGTGTTTGATCTATTTTTTTTAAGTTACATAATTAACTAATATTATAATTTTAAATTTTTTGGATAAATTTATTTCATTTTTGGTATTTATTATAAAATTTAATGTTAAATAATACTTAAAATATAATATGATCCTTTATATGTAATTGTCACAAAAACTAATGTCCTTTTTAGCAATTTGACCATGAAAAAAAGTGTTTTTGATTATAATATTCAAACACTATCATTTTATCTAAATCACTTTTTTTTTTTTCAGAATCTATTCTCTAAAATCATTCTATCATTTTTTTTCAAGAAGTTATTCTCTAAAAGTTAATCTAAACACACTGATAAAAGAGTTTTGAAACATTTGAGTATGAAGCTTTCTCTTTTATAGAATTATATTTTTCCCACTGAAAAGCTTGTAAAGGTTGGTTGTTATAGAAATTGAAACAATTACAATGAGTGATTGTGATTCTAGTCATTTTATATCTTCCAAGGACAATTTGCATTGCCACAAGTGGGGATTGACCATTCTTCTCCTACTCATAAGACCTTGAGTATCCTCTAAAATTCCTTCTTTCTTTAAGGCAAGTGAAGAAAAGGAGAGAGATCCATTAGTCTCATGGATCACCAAGTCAGGATCACTGATTTTACCTTCATGCAGCGCAATATTTATGTGAACATCCTATTTTTTGGGACCCAACCCAAAAAATAAAATATAAATGATAATAAGAGCTCTCATTGATGATCTTCAAATCATTGACTTGGAAAAACCTCATGAAAAACCAAATGAATGTCATTTATCATGATTGGCTTGTGATTGAGATTTGACAAGTAAACCACGATAGGTTTAGGAAAGTTCTTTCCCCATAAAATCAAAATTCAAAAATGAAAATGTAAAGATTGAAACAAGACACAAAAATTGGAAGAGAAAAGATATAAGAAAATAAGGGGGGAAATGAGAGAGAGAGAGAGAGAGAGGTGAAGGAGGATTCTTCCCTTCCCATACTTTACACAAGACCTTAGAGATTAAGGCTCATGCCGACGAACATATTTAATATGGATGGAGGCATATAAATTCAAATATTGGGCAAATCTCTACGGACAAGGCTTGTGTTGAAGACTTTGGGCCTATTTGATTTCATTCTCTGTTTTTTGTTCTTTAAAACAGTTTTATAAAATTGTTTTTGAAAACAAATTTTGAAAAAAAAAATCGTTTGGATAATTGTTTTTGAAAACAAGTTTTGGAAAAAAATTAAAATAAACCATTTGAATAATTTTAGAACAAAAAAAAAAAAAGATCTGACTGGATGGTTGTTTCTCACAACAATTTGTTTGAGTCAATTCTTTTAACATCAATTTATTTAATTCACTTATTTTATATCATTGACACTAACAAAAATAACATGGTTAAAATTTAAATGGATATTGTTTTAAACAAAGTCTCAAAAATAACATATAATCGGTCGAATTGTGATGATGTGACCACATCCTAGCAGAAATTCGATCACGAAATGCCGACATCTCTGTTGCGCTTTGATCAGATAGTCTAGACAAGTTGTCCAAATTATAACTCGATGTACTTTCTGTAGTCCTGTTTCCTGTCAGACTTTCAACTTCTAAGTTTGTGTTTAAGCTTAAATCCTCCACTTGTGTTGGATCCATATTCTCTCATTCTGTAAACAACAAATCACATCGATTCCACTTGCATATGTAGTTATGAATAGTACAACATGTCACCACTATAAGACGTTGTCTTAAAGGCTTGTATGATGGCATTAATTTCAGAATTGGAAACTGAGCTTTCAAAACTCCAAAACAGCATTCAATCGTCATTCTTAATGAAGAATGCCTATAATTAAAAAGCTCTTTAGCATTTCTAATTTGGCGACCTCTACCTTGATATTCTTGTGCATGATATCTTTCTCCTCTATATGGTGGAAGAAAACCACCGGTGCAAGAATATCCAGAGTCTACAAGATAAAATGATCCTACAATAATTGCAAAACATTGATTTAGAAAAGCACAAATGACATATGAGAAGGATTTTATTATGAATCATACCTCTGGGAGGCCATGGGAAATTTGCTTCAGGATTAATAATTGCATCTAACAAAACTTTCGCATCATGAGCACTACCTTCCCATCCTGAATAAACATAAGTGAACATCATATTGAAGTCACATATGTACATAACATTTTGTGTAACGATTGCCTTTCTTCCTCTACATGATGCTTGCTTTTTAGAAGGTACACAAGCACTTATATATGTACCATCAATTGCACCGACACAATCCTACATTAGAAACACACAAAGTTATGAGAAAAAACTAATAATAACTAAGACATAAATATCAATAATTAAGACTGAGACTTACTTTAAACCAAGGAAAGTGCTTTGGGTTATCTCTAACATGCACAGGTGCCATCTCTGTTGTATCTCGTTTTATAAGCTCTTTTCCCAATTGACATACTGATCTTAACACTTCCTTAAAATAGCGTGAAACTGTTTCGGTAGAATGTTGAAAACGATCTGCAACTACCCTCTGTCCAATATTATGACCTATAATATATAGAAACATTGCAACCTTCTCTTCTAACTTCACTTCTCTTGAATCTTCTAAATCACCTTTAGTCTTTAACTCATTGCAAAAACTAATAAAACATGCCTTTTCAATTCGCAACAATTCATAACAAGTAGTTCCTGATCCTTGCATAAGCTCATTAACAAACTCCTACCCGGTAAGTGCAGATGTACGAACTGGAATCTTATTAAGAAACTTCTTTTCATATTCACTTATTATATTAATCAACATTAAATCTAAGAGCTCAAAGTCGTCTTCACTTGATCCTGATAAAGATATAGATCCCTCAAGGCTGTCCATTTCACTACTTGATGAGTTACCATCTACATCCATCGTGCATACTTATTTGGGGCTTTTAAGGAACAACAAACTAAAGAAACAGAACAACTCAGACTTCATTACAATAAACATTAAAGAACAGATACTATTCCAGCAAGTATTTCAGCAGATACTATTCCAGTTTCTTGACGCAGTTCCCGAATGGCAGCAGATATGGGCTCTTCACCATCTTCAATTCCACCCTGATATTCAAGAACAGGAAAGTACATGACATATTATCTTAGCAAAAGAATTTGAAGCCATTCTAGAGTTAAAAAATTATTACAGGCAAAATAAGTAAAAATTCCCCACTTGATACCCAAAATACCAGAGTCCACTTTTTGCAAAGGCTTGGAACTACAGCCTATATGCCTCTCTATATGAAAGGGAGCACCACACTATGTGCCTCTTATGAGAACACAATATGAGGAATTAGTATTTCAATAAAGACCCTAAGCCCAAAATTAAACTAGTCTATAGAGCCATCATATGCATAGAGACTTGGACAAGAATACATAACAATATATCAATACTAGCAAGTCCAAAGCTAATTTAACTGAACTGAACCTTCTTCTCTCAATGAAAAAACAAGCATAAAAGGAAAAAACTAAACAAAACATGCTCACAATTCTATCACTGGAATTGCGTAAATGCTATACAAAGTTTCAAAAGGCAGTTACTTCTTAATAAAAATAATTATACGAATGCAATAAAAAATCATGAACCAGATCAGAAAATTAAAACAACATCCCCAGCACAGAGAAAAGGAAAGAGAGGAAAGAGAGATTGACAATGGCAATAAACTTATGTTCTCTAAGTTCACAAATCCAAATAAACTAATTCCATAATCCACATCATAAGAAGTTATTAACTGAGATCCGTATTCCAGTCAATGAACCCATTGATTCGAGACTACTGAATTGTAAGTACAGAGAAAAGGAATCCCCAGTACCAAATTTTTTTTAATGTAGACTCTAATTCTCAGATAAGAGTTATCATGCTTATTGAGACATTTAATCGAGAAGTTAGCATGCATCCCATTTGTAGATTCAATCCTACTACACAGAAAGAAACTGCAATTTTTCGCTATTTGAGTGAAAATTCCATTATGTATGCAAGCACTAATGAGTGCTACTGTAGCAAATCGAGCAACAACCACCTCTCAAATGTGGCTTTAGAGAAACAAAGTGCAGGGAGGGTGGTGGCTCGGCAACCACCGAGCGGGGGACGTCGAGCAAGCGGGGAAGACAGCGAGCCAGCGCAGGAAGCTTCGGCGAGCAACGGCTACCATTCAAGGCACTTTTATCAGTTTCATGGCTAAAAAGTCGGGTCGAACGGAAGTATCGGGGTGGGCTGCGATTTTTTAGAACAAAAAGATAAAAAAAACAAAAACAGAAAACAGAAAACATATTGGGGTTGTTTCCGGTTTTTAGTTTTCAAAAACATATATCTATTTTTTTGTTTTTAAAAACAACTAGAAGAAAACAATTTGTCAAACAGAGTTTATTGTTTTTTTTTTGTTTTTAAAAACAAAAAAACAGTTTTTCAAAACAGAATCAAATAGGCCCAAAATTTCTCATTTATTGTTTTAGCTTTCCATTTGGTTTTTTTGGCTTGTTTTCCTCTTTCCCCCATTGTCTCTTTCACGTGTTTAGATGCTTTTTAATGCCAATGAATGCATCCATGCTGTTGAGGCACACATATATGAAGCTCTAGGCACACCTTCCCTTTCTTTGCTTTTGTTTTTATTTTATTTTGTTTTACTTTGTCTTGTCTTGATGATGCGAGGGCATTATCTTCATCTGATCTCATTGTTTATTAGATGAATAATTGTTTCAATTGGTCTACTCTCTTACCTCTCATTGAGCACACATATATGAGGCGTGACCATAATATGGGTATAATTATGCATGCTCATTTTTCTCCTTTGATGCTTCCTTATATTCAGTGTTGTTCCTTGGCTTCTTGAGTATTTAATTAAAATGGAGATATTCAAGAGACCGATTTTACACTAGACAATGAATTATGTGTACGTTAATCTTGTTTATTGGCTAACTACTTAAATTATTTTCCCTCTCTTTTAGCCTAGTGATGATGGAGCATCACGTATGGAGTCTCCTCCTCTTCTATCTTGTTTCATTTAATATAATTTCATGATGAATTGATTGTGTGTGTTTTTATCTTCTTCCCTAACATTACTTCCCAAGTTCCCATCTTTTTAACCGGTATTATGTGAGGTTTTTAGAGCCTCCTCAAGTATTTAAGTTCATTGATAAACCATGTGAGATTATTGGAACCTCTACAAGAATACCGATCGGGTGTCTAAGTTTTCTTTATAAAAAGGAAGACGGAAATTATTTTAACACATTATGAAAATAAAATGAAAAATATCTTTTTTAAAAAAATAAATAAATAATATTTTGAAAAGTTTTTTTTTGTTATGTGAGGTTTTTAGAACCTCCTCGGGTAGAAAATGATTATTCTTTTGTGTGAAGTTATTGGAACCTCCTCAGGAAGCTTAATCCAACAATTCTTCCACGAAATCTTTCTTAAATAAAAATAAAGAGTTGTTTTCATAAATAAAAATACAAACCAAAAAAATATTTTCCCAAATAAATTAAATAAACATTTTCTTAAAAAAAAAAAAAGCCCACCAACACCCATTTGAAAACCAAAAACTACACAGCAATAACCAAATGCAAAATCAACCTTAGCAGTAACAATGGAAAAGCTGAACTTTAATTACATGCAAAGCAAGGAAAATGCTAATAAAACGGCAAGAGAAAACTGGATCAAGTTTGACAAATTCACACACCGGCAAAAAATGTTCAACTTTGGGTACTTTAAATGAGAGAATCAAATCAAAACAATGGGAATGCATTCAACAGCTCTCTTGCACAACGTTCGGTCACAAATTCAGAAAGCCGAGCTATAATAGATGCAAAGTTCATAAACTAGTTCAAGATGAATACTGCAACCTCATTTACTTCTTAGTTCCAGGCGTTACATAGCTTAACTCAAATGATCTAGTAATGGTGCTATCAAATTCTTGGCCATAAATAGAAAATTCCAATGATCTAGTTGCACACAAATTCCCAAGAGTCAAAGTGAGATTTATAAAAGTTCAAGACAGCAGGAACTTTCCATATATCATAAATTATCTCTCTTAAACCAAATAGTAAATAGCAATTTCTTACAATTCTCACGCAAGCTGCTACAACGAAAGTTGGTTAAAGTTCAATGATAGGAATATCAAGTTAATCATTTTAACCAAATTTTGACAGCTTAATAATTGACTGCAAATCAATGAAGCACAGAGATTAAGATTCAGTAACTCAAAATCAGCCTCGAGCAAACTAGAATTCACAATAATGCACAATGATAACAAAGCCTCAGCTAATTTGTCAAGCTGTAATGAGTTATTAGTTATACTAGATTATGTAGCAAATCAAAATCGATCAAAGACATTGCGCAATCAGATGCAGTGGGGTTTAGATGATGAAGAATGTTTATGAGCTCATGAGATTCATACACGATAGTACATTCTCAAAGTTCGGAAAAAATTTGGTAGCAAAAGAAGATTGACAAAGTAGGCAAGATTTCTAGGCAGAATTCTAAAACACCAAGTAGACAGGAATTGTGATGAAGATGTTCGGAACTGAATTATGTTAGGAGTAAAGTTTTGTTCCCAAGTTCACATAATGCACAAAAGTTCAAATCAACTCACCAATGAAATGAATTAGATTTTAGGAGAGCTAAATAGCAGCAATGCATGCACTTAAGTCTGTCAACTCCAATGATTCAAGCAATATATCCATACAATTCCAACAACTTAGCAATAATCTTAGTCTATGACATCACTTTGGCAATCAGATTTGACAATCCAAGGTAACACAGGCAATTTCAAATCAAACTTTAAATACACAATAGCCAAATCATCGCCAATAATGCTTCAATAGTCACGTATGCATAGCAACATGGAACAACAACCATACTATAATATGATAGCTTTAATATCATAACAAGTCGAGAAATGAAAATTTCACCAAGATTCAAGCAATTCACATGCACAAATGAGGCTGAAACAAGATAACATGAAAAACAGTTCTATGGAGGTGATTCACATACAATGCTACTTATAAACAACCAAAAACCACAGTTCGCTAACACCAAGTTCATCAAAAATTTCACTGACAGTAATGGTTGAGCATTTCTCATGCATCTGTATCTCAAATTCAGATAACAAAATGAAGAAGAAGAAGGGGGTAAAGGAGAACAATGCCTTTGAACAATTTATCAAAGAAAAAAGCTCAATGCATCTTCTAATTACCTGCAATTCGAGCTTCAGGAAGACACCGACGGAGAAATAGTGAGGAGCACCGTAATGCAATCTAACGTCCCTCTATGGCCACCGGCGACATTAATTAGGGACGGAGGAGGGATGTGGGAAGGAGGAGCGGTCAGGCAGCGACAGAGGAGTTTAGAAGAAGAAGGAGAGAGTTTCATATTCAAGTTTGAAATTAGGCGCGAGCAATGGAGAAATCTAAGAAATATATGGCGGCCTCTTTTAGACCGGTTCCAAAGAACAACTGGTCTAAAAAGGTTATATTTTAGACCAGTTTTTCCCAATAACTGGTCTTAAAAGTAAGCAATTTTTTTTATTGCTAAACTTTTTAGACTAGTTTTTAATAATAACCGGTCTAAAATATTAAACTTTTTAGACTAGTTGTTCATAATAACCGGTCTTAAAAGTAAGCACTATTTTATTTTTTTTACTGCTCAACTTTTTAGACAGGTTCCTATTAACAACCGGTCTAAAAAATAATAAATATTTTATTTTTTTAATTCAGAACATATATTAGACCTATTATACTTGAATTGGTCTAGAAAATGTATTGCATATATATATATATATATATGTTTAGTTATCTTTTTAGACCGGTTCTTAATATAACTAGTCTAAATGATATATTTTAGACCCTATATTAGAGGAACTAGTCTCACAAGTTTTGCATAATTATGAAACTGCCACTCTTTATACCTTTTAGACCTTATCCGCTATAACCGGTCTAAATGTGCAGGTCTAAAGGGCCTTTTTTGTACTAGTACCTATAGGGTGTGTTTGGAATAGTGGTAGGAAAAATGACTTATATAATTTGGGCTTATTAAAAATAACTTAATAAATAAGTCAATATTTATAATGTGATTTATGTTTGGATAAGCGGTTGAATAAGTGATTTTTCATAAGTCAAAACGTGTTTGGATTAGCGATTTATATAAGTGCATTTTTTAAAAGTAAAAACTTGAAGGGTATTTGTATATTCTTCAAATTTTAGATAGATCATATATGTGATATCCAACAGTAATATATCATCAGGACCAGGAAGATATTTGAAAATGCAACAATTATAACTTCTTCACCTGAGTGCATGAGAAAAGTAACAGAAAGTCTTTTTAATTATAGATTTCTGGCAATTTATTTCTATTTCTTCAATAATTTTTCTATATATTTAATGAGATTTTAATTTAAATGTTAAAAAGATGAGGATGAATACAATTTATAAATTACTATTAATAATTGATTTTTTTCCTTATATAATTTTACCGGGAAATATGCTACAAGACCCCTTAACCAAATAACGAAACTATCATAACGGTAATAAATTCATGTTGCTAGGTTTGGACAAAAAAAAAACGCTGCAGCTTTTTTTAAAAATAAGTAGGTACCTTGGGCTTAAAATATAAGCTGCATTTTTGGGCTCTTTGGATTTTTCAATAAGCTATCCCAAACATATATAAAACGGACTGCGTTTTAGTTGGGTTTTTTTAAAGTAAAAATGGGTTTATTTGGGCAAAATAAGCCCAACCAAACACACACATAGATTCCTTGAAGCTAGCTGAAGAAGGAGATCCTTCATCCATTCTCAAACTTGAGAGTGAGGGGATATAATGGATATGAGACCAAGCCATATTGCTCGAGCATAGCTACATTCAAACAAAATATGATGGAGGGATTCTTCCATTGCACACCCGAATAAACAGTTCCCATCTAGATTGAGGTTAATACTCTCTCTACTCTTTATTTAAGGCACCAATTAATAAGTATTATTGTTAATACTTCATCCGGTTCATAATATCAAGCACTTTAACTAATTCATAAGAAAAAAAATGACAGTTAACTCATTAACTATATCATAAAATGAAAATTTTTTCACTTTTACCCTTATTAAAAAAATGTGTTTGAAAATCTAATGAGTGGGTAAAATTGGAAATGAGCATTAATTATAGGAACAAAACTAGAAAAATGAGTATTAATTATCTTACAGGTGACTTATATTTTAAATCAAGTTATTCTTCTTGAAGCACCATATATTGTGGACCAGATTAGAAAATAAGTATTATTGGTTCTATTTTATAAGGTAATTGTTAGTTTTGCATGAGCATAAAATATTTTTTTCCCATGCTTTTTTTATATTTAATAGAGGTAGTAAGAGAGAGTAATAATTAATACTCCCTCCCATTGTTTGTATAATGAACATTCTCTCTCAAATGGGGCGGTCCTTAATTTAAGAAATTAATTAATTAATTTAAGAAGACGACAAAACGCACCTTCAACACCCGTCGCCTTAGGGACAATAAAGAAATCATAGCTTAGAACGAAGATCATATATTGTAAAAAAGTTGAGATGAAATATTAAATGTATAGACACACAAATTCAGAAAACTATTATGTGGAAGAAGCCAAAGGATATTTGCTTGAGCCAGCTTGTTGGCAACATTAACATACATGAATATAAGTGTGTGTCTATATATATATATATATATATATATATATATATATATATATATATATATATATTATAGATACAGAATCTTGATGTGGGTCACCTTTAATATACTCTATGTAAGATAGATAAGAGGTATGGTCATGCATATCTTAAATTGTTATATTATAAAAGAAATATTGGAAATGTACGTGGTTGATCTCAATTAAGATATATAAAAAGCCTTGGAGAAGATATCATTGGGGGCTTCCCAGATAGGTGTGCTCAGATCAGGAAATATCATTCCCGATCCCAATTTCGAGAAGGGTTTAGGAATGATTTTCATTCCCGATCCCGAATTTTCTTTTTTAAAAAAAAATCTCTATATTGAATTTTTTGTTATGTTTTCTTTAGTCTAATATAAATATATAATTTGTCTAATATCATATTGTACTAAATAAGTCTAATATAAATATATAATTAGTTCAATACATGCTTAAAGTTGTCGATTCGGCTGTCAAAAGAACAAAGACAAGAACAAAAAATTAGAATTATTTAACAAATAATAAATGAAATTAACTAACTAAACTAAAAGAATAGATATTACCTTAAGGGTGTTAGGGATTTTCACATTTTATTTTACATTTGGTCTTATTTTCTTAAATATTTTTAAAAAATATACATGTGTATATATATATTTTCGGGATCGGGAAAAAGTAGGGATTATGAAGTCCTATTCCCGATCCCGATCCCAAAAAATCCCGTCCCAATTTATTCGGGATCAAAACAGGAAGGTCGGGACAGAAAATTGTTGAACACCCCTATTTTCCCAGATATCTTAGGCTGTGACGCTTGAGAAAAGGATTGTTTGACTCTCCTCACCCGTGATACAGCACCAATTTATGTACCCAGACCAAGGCCAGCTAAATGAAAATGATTTAGTCTATGTCAGACTGTCAGTTATAAATAATATTGGTTTTAATGATTCAATGATCAAAATATAATATTAATATTAAGACCGGCCATGAAATTTAGCCTCTATATATGAAGGCCAACGATCCCTAGTCAGCTTGAAGCACAGAGAAAGAAAGAAACTTAAAGATCTTTCATAGCTTCTTTCTATGGCTTCTTTGAATCACTTCATCTTTGCTTTTATTTATGTGGTTTGCTTCTTCTTCTTTTTCATTGAGAGCAAAACCTTTGTTTCGGGAATCACAAGAGCTTCAACATACTCATCATCCTGTTCCTCTTAGCTCTCTCTCCCCCTCTTCCTCTTGCACCTCTCCTCCTCAAGGTTCTTTATCTCTTCCATGCATCTCTCTGTGTTATAATATACTTCCTTTGTTACTTTTTATTAGATACTATTCTTGACTATATCATGTTCCTTTTTATAAGATATTGTTGTTCGGGGGTGTTTGAAATTTTCTTATAAACTCTTTATTTTACCCTTACTTAATTACAAAAGTTACTCATGCCACTATTACATTTAATTCTTATGTTTGACTAAAGAATTCATTATAATGTATTCTCTCTCTTCCACATAAATACAGGTATTCATTATAATTCTTATTTTACTTTATACATATTTATTGCACCTAACTATTTTTAACCACCTCATCAATAACTCAATTCAATTCGGTTATTAGTTCCTTATTAAAAGAAAAGGAGGAAATATATATAAAATATCCCTGTACATGCAAAATAATGCATTGAATATAAAATATTTGATACGATGAAGAGGTAGAAGCAGAAAGGGATGGTTAGAAGTGGCACACAAGCACGGGCCATCGTCATCATTCATTATACCACACAGTGAAATCCTGAAGCGAGACAAAGCCAGGGTGAGGTCAATCCACGCCAAGCTTTCCAAGACACAAACCCAAGAGAATATTAATTCAAAGGGGTTGGATCAGATTCAGCTTCCGGCCAAGTCTGGCGTCCTTCTCGGCACCGGCAACTACATCATCACGGTGGGGCTGGGAAGCCCCAAGAGAGATCTATAGCTCTGCCTGGACACTGGCAGTGACCTCACTTGGACTCAATGTCAGCCCTATGACTCTTGCTATCACCAGAACCAACCCATCTCTGACCCCTCTCAATCTTCTTCTTTCCCCAGCATCCCTTGCTCTTCTTCCCAGTGTTCCCAGCTTTCCTCTGCCACAGGTATATACATATATATATATATATACACATACTACTTACTATCTTTGGTCATTGGTATAAGACTCATTTAATTTTTTTTTTTTTAGAGATCAAGGAAGTTAAATAAATTATTTTAAAGTATTTATATTTATATGTTTTATATATTAAATTAATTTGTTTGACTTATAAATTGATATATAATCAAATGATATGCTACATATTCTATGACTAACAAATTTATTTAGATTGCTTAATCTTTTTAAAAAAGAGTTAACTCAAGGACAAGACAAGAAGTAGAATATACTAATGCTTATACATCAACATTTCATCTTTTTAGAGTTGGTGCCTCTAAGTGTGTCTTACTGTGACTGCATATATCTTCAGGATTGTTTCAGTCGTGTAACTCAACAACAAGGACTCGCTTGTACGCTCTTATATATGGTGACAATTCCATCTCTAGTGGCTACTTCGTTAAGGACAAACTAACCATATCTCCCACTGATGTCTTCGACGGCTTACTCTTTGGCTGCGGTCAGAACAACACCGGTCTCTTCAATGGCACGGCGGGGTTGCTCGGCCTCGGCCGTGATCCCCTCTCTTTCTTCGGACAAACAGCCCAAAAGTACAACAAAATCTTTTCCTACTGTCTACCCTCCACCCCCAGTGCCGTCGGCTACCTCAACTTCGGCCACAGTCGCAGATACTCCTCCGGCAACATCACATACATTCCATTCTCTTCCATATTAAAGAACTCCTTCTACGGCCTTGACTTCATCAGAATAACCGTCTCTGGGGTCAATATCTCGGTATTTGCATCCTCCGGCATGGTCATTGACTCTGGTAGTGAAGTCACCTGGCCCCCTCCTGTGACGTACGGTGCCCTGAGAGACGAGTTTCAGAGATAGATGTCGAGGTACCCGAAGGCGGATATGTTTGACGTATTGGACACATGCTACAATCTGAGTGAGTACGAAGTTGTTCACTTACCGGAGGTTTCACTGTCGTTTGGTGGTGGGGTGAACGTGAGGTTGCACTCAACCAGGATTCTATACGCAGGGAGTGAAGAACAGGCGTGTTTAATAAAGAAGATGATGATGATGTGTGGCAATTATTGGAAATTCACTGCAAAAGACAGTGGAGGTAGTGTACGATGTTTAAGGTGAAAGGATCGGATTCAGACCTCATGGCTGCAAATAATAAATTCTGGATTCAAGTAAATGTTTGGAATTTTTAGGATGAGCTGGGCTCTCTGTTTTTGTTTTCCTCAGTTACAAGGCTATGAACTTTGTTGTTTTACTCTCTTTTTTTTTCCTTTTTTTTTTTGAGGGAGGGGGAGTAATTGAATTTGATGCTATAGAGTTCTTTTTATGTTTGAGGACAACTTAGGTATCAACAGATCAATAATCTTATTGAAGGATTGATATCAGATTGATCAATGTAATATATCATCTCTTGTAAGGAGTCCTTACAAAAAAGGGAATAAATGAATCATTTCACAAGTTTGCTTTAGAGAGCTTGGAATTTATTTGTTAAAAAATGCAATTCAATATAGTTTCAGATTAATGTTTACATACATATATTGAAGATCATAGCGGAGTATATATAAATATCTTACACAACGGTAAAATATTACTCTCTCTCCCTATCTCTATGCACAGATGTGAATCATAGTTTTGAAAAGAATTGAGATGAAATATTACTCTCTCTCGACCTCTTTGTACAGAGGTAGATTGTTTGACCGTTCTGGCAACAATATATATATATATATATATATAGAATCTTCAAGTTCGATCACCATCCTTTAGCACTCTGAGATAAGGAGTATTATCATATAGATCTTAGATTGTTGTAGCAATAAAAAGAAATCTTGAAAGTCATTAACCATCAAAAGCCTTGGAGGAGAAATTAATCATGGGAATTAAAGTTTGCAGATCTTAGGTTGTAACGTTTTTTAAACCAATTATTTGACCATCCTGCTGTTGTCCCATATATATATATATATATATATATATATGTATGTATGCCTGTTTTCTACTAGGTATTTGGTCCGGTGGTTGATCAACTACACAAGGTTTGCAGTTCTGACCTCTCTCTTTCTCTTTTTTCAATGAGTATTAAATAAGAATAAAATTGAAAAACAATCATTAATAACTCTCTAAATGAACTTGTAGGATTAAAAATTTGTTTCATATTTAATCATATTTAAAAATAAAACCACACCTCTATTCTTTCATATAAGTATGACTATAAGGGGCTGCAAATATTCCCTTCATTTCTATTCCGCTCCATAAAGTTTCAACATGTACAGCCAATTGAGAACCAATAATTATTCACATCCACTGATAAAATTAATAGCTGCACCGATTCATTGAAGTTGACCAAAATATAAGTTTTGACTACATGTTTAGCAAAAGGAATTTACAAAATTAAAAGAAAAAAAGAGAAAAAGGAATTTATATCAATAACAAAACTATCTATTGATTACAACACCTTTAATAGGCTTCAAAATGATGGGGAAACTGCCCTATCAAAAAAATAAAAAATTACAAGAAAAACTGTCATTTGAGATTTCTTATTTGTAATTGCTTTTTTGTTGGAGGCCATAAAGAACATCTATTTTGCCCAATCCAATTCTCTGTGCTAGTTAAGTTTGAAGTCGGACACTGGGGAATTTTCTCTGTATTTGTAAATGTATTTGTGAGAAATCCATTCAGTTTCTATAGAGCATATGGAAGTTTCAAAAACTGCTGCTCTAATGATTTGAACATCTATAAGCTTCAAATCAAATTCAAATCAGCCACCAAGCCATAGAAGCAAATTCAAACAAGCGATTAAAACGCAGACAAAATTCACCTATGAGTTGTTATCTTTCACAAGCTTACCAACAAAACAGTTTTCTATTGTCTTGTCACAAAGCTCAAGGGTAATTTCCAAATTCCCCTCTTCAAAATTTACATCAACAAATATATCATATATCTCTTTCTCTGCTACCAACCCTTTTGCTCTCATCTCATCAAAAAATTGCCTCGCCTCCACGAATTTCTTCCTCTTAAAGAACCCTTTTATAAGGGCATTATAAGAAGTGGTTGTAAGATCAATTCCTTTTTCAGTCATTCTTTTATGCAAAAATCATGCCTCTTTCATATTCCTAGCTTTACAATGCCCTTTGATCAAGATATTGTACATGTTACTATCGGCCACCACTCCCTCTGCATGCATGCCCTTAAAGACATTTGTGGCAGCACGAATGTCATTTCGTATGCAATACTGCTTCATAAGAGAATTGAATGTCGTCGCGTTCGGTGTTATGCCCTTATCCAACATCCATTTAATTAGTTTTTCACCATCTTCCAACATTTCTGACTTGCAAAACCCATTCATTAGCACATTGAATGTGACAACTGTAGGCTAAAGTCCTTTATCGAGCATCTTGTGCAGTAGGTCATGAGCCTTGGCCATTTCCCCAATCTTACAATAAGCATCCATAAGAGTCGTGTACGTGAAAGTATCAGGACAAATTTCGGCGAGCTCCATATCTTCCATTAATTTTACAGCTTGCTCTATATTTCCTATCTTACAAAGGTCATTGATGAGAGCATTGTAAGTCCAAACATTTGGTTGCAGGCCCTTCCCAGATATCACATGAAGAAGTTCATTTGCTATATCTACCTCTCCACATTTACAAAGTCCATCAACTAGTGCAGTATAAGTGAAAATATTTGGAGTTAACCCTTTCTGAACTATCTTGTTATGCAAAGAAAAGGCCTCTTTTATTTCCCTTGCCTTGCAATACCCATCAATGAGTGATGTATAAGTAACCTCATCTGCTTCTAATCCTCTACTGAGCATTTGAACAAAAAGATCGTGAGCTTCCCCCATTTTCCCATTTTGACAAAAATCCATGAATCATAGCAATATATGTCACAAAATCAGGAATTATTTTCTTACCTTTCATTTCTTCAAAGAACTTGTATGCAGTTGAACTTGCATAAACCACTTATGATGGTTGTGTAGATCACATGATCAGGATATATCCCCTGGCTTGTCATTTCCCACAAGATTTTATCTGCTTCAACTACTTTACCAATCTTACGCAGAAGAAGAATCATATCATTGTAGGTGTATTCATTGGGTTTAATTCCTTTTCTCTGCAACTCTTCCACAAGCTTTACAACCTTCTCTAGCTATCCAATTTTACAATATCCACTAATTACAGTGCTATAACTTATAATGTCAGGCATATGGCCTTTGAATTCCATTTGTATGAGCAAAAGGTGTGTTTCTTTGATCATACCAGATGCACATACACAATGAAGAATAATATTATAAGATGTGGTGTTCCAAGAAACACCCACTGCTGGACACTCATTAAATACCTTTAAAGCCATCTTTCTTCCATCAAAATTGTTTGACAACCTAGCTAGAAACAAATTACAAGAATCTACAGAGACTAGAAGACCGTAATTTAACAATTTATCAAATAGTTTTTTGGCTTCTAAAAGCATCCCACCTTCAACTAGGACTTGGAAGAATATATCAAATACATGAGGGTCTGAACCCCAGTCCTTGTAGGTATATATTAACCGCTCTGTAAAATTTGCAAAAGAATGATCAACATCCAGACTAGGCTTTGCCCAGAAATCATGAACCAGCCTGTGTGCCATTTTTAAGTTCTTTGATGTCACAGCAACATGAACTACAATACAAAGGGCCTCCAATGTTGGGTCTCTGCGCAGACGTGCCCAGTTAAAGAAATCTATAACCAGTTTATAGTCATTCTTTATGTCCATAAGAGCCCAAATTAGATTATCAGGTTTGAATTTGGATTCATAAGGTTTTATAATGCGGCGAAGAGGCTCAGAGTGGCAAAGCTTTATAGTGGTGGAGATTTGATGCACAAGTTCGGTGTCTTTAATAGCAGACTTCTTTGGGGAATAATCAGGAAAAGGTCTGGTATTAGTTAAACCCACAGGAGAGACTCTCCCACTCATACATCTTCGACACATAAAATATGTTGGACCAAACCCCAAAAGTGGATAGCAATCAATGATTTTTAGATATTGCAGTGAAGAGAAGATTATATGTCTCTTCATGTGTAAGAGGAGCATCCATTAGAAAAATTGAGACTTTCTAAACAATAGTTTGGCACTTCTCTCCCATGTACACACAAATCATCACAAAGAGGCTCTTTCATGACAAATTGCCTGCAAAATAACTGATAGTTCCTTACTCAAATCTGCAAGTAATAACTTTCTTTTTTTTCCCTTGTGGGAAGGGAGAGGGGGCATGGTGATTATGTATACTCAGCAAGGCTTAATTCAGATCGAAGGCATAGACATCACAAGCAACCCATCCATAATTAGATTGCAAAATGTTTTTAATCCTCGAAAGTTTATTATTCTTCAACTAACAGTCCTCTATGCATATAACGAGGCTAGGTTAAAGTCAACATTACTCAATATAACATTTACCTACTTAACATCTTACCCTATCTATCAAATACTTACCCATTTGAACCCAAAAGGAAAAAAGAGGGGAAAATCTATCAGGCATTGTATCAAGCACTTTCTAGACTTCCTAAACACAACGACCCCCCCAAAAGCTATTCCAGTAGGGAAGGAAGCCACGGTCAAACCAAACTGGCCCTGATGGTTAATTCCGCTGATAGTTAACACTGAAGATAAATAGAGATGAAATATCCAGCATTAACAAGCAATAATAGAAAGTCAAAGTGCAGAAGTTTCCATCAGAGAAGGGAGGTGCTACATAAATGGAGATGAGCATGTAAATCCAGAACAAGCATACCCCAAATAAATCTCTAAAATTAAACAATAAAAGCAAAAAAAATAAACACAGCACCAAAACATCCTCAAGCATGAATCCTAGAATAGAAGCACCAGAAAATTTTGGGAGTTAAAAAATGCTACAAAGCAACAAAAAGAAAGCACCGAATGCAGAGTGAGCGAAAAAGATCGATAATTATATAGGTCACACATTAAAAGAGATAAAGTCAGTAACTTCTTAGAGAAATTGCAAGCAAAACCCTACCTCAATGTGTGGTCCGAAAATCCTCTGCTAATCAAAATCGAAGAAGAGAGTGGTCAACTGCTCTTGTTCTGAAATTGGCAAAGTGCAAATCTATAACTCAAGTCTCTTATTTAGAAAATTGCAGGTGCTGCTGTTGAGGAAGTTAACTAGGTCACAAAATATGGTTGAAGGAAAAACACTAAATCATAGTCATAAATCAGAGGTAAGTGGACACGGTCATTATTAGTATGTCATGCTAACTAATATATAAAAAAAGTTGTCTCATTTTTCATGAATCTGCAATAAGCAACTCCAAGCAATCATATAGTAATTAGTGTGTCATACTAACTAATATATAAAAAAAGTTTTGTCTGATTTTTCATGAACCTGCATGCAATAAACAACTCCATAGTAGTGAACTTTCATGCAAGAGCTAGTTAAATGAAGGCAAGGGAGAAAACACCTTTTCATTCAAAAGCTTGCTCTCTATACATGCAACTTCTAGTTTCCCTTTGTGCTCAATCAAATCTCTCTCCCATGGTTCTAGCTTAGCACGAACCTTGGCAAGCTCCAAGCGATCTCTCAGTTTCAGCTGTTTACCAATCGACAACAATAAATTTGACTAACAACGCAGAGAGAGAAATGAAAAATCTAGACACAAACACCACTACTGAATATAAAATTCCCAAACCAATCATGTGAAAGGTATGCAATAAACAAATAAAATAGAGAACAAAGACCATCATTCACCAACCAAAAGACTCAAAAGCAAAGGAATATATCCGATATACAACAGAAGCCTATTAGGATTCTCAGGAACTCTAAACAAGCAAACAAAACAAAATTTATAGGCTACTTTTGCACAAATAAAAGCTCAGAGAATAATTTCTACCAATGTGATGTTGTCTCATATTGTATGAAAAAACAATCGAATGCATGCTTACATCAATATTAGTGTTAAAATTAGCAAATTATATATCAAATTCAATCAGACCAACATTTTGCATTTCACAGTTATACTATAACAAATTACAGATGGTTCAAACTAAAAAACTAGAAAAAGAATCCATTCCTTCTCTCAGTATATGCACTTTGCTTTACATATATAGCCACTCTTCCATGGATACATGGTGTGGTGCGTATCTAAGCTCAAAACCAGAAAAATAATGTATCTACCAGCGCTTATCAACAATCATTTTTAGCTTTTTTGCCTTCCAATTAATGTATCTATGCTCTGTTTCATTTCTACAGGGGAAATTTTGTTCTCAAAAAATCAACTAAAAAAATAAATGAACCCAGAAGGCCAGAATACAAACCAAGATTTATCAGAGCACAGACCACGGGGGAATATTTCAGAATGCAAACCAGAGGAAGAACCAAAAAAATATGTGATTCATGCAGCAACTGTGATTGAAAAGCAAGCAAAGCAAAGGAAGATCGACTACCTCAATCATGAAGCGATCGACTTTGGCTGAGATTGAGGAAGTGAGGAGACTCCGAGACGGATTGACGAGACGCCGAGACAGACTGAGACTGATGAAGTGAAGAGGAGCCGACTGCCAAATGCTGAGATGGAGGAGACTGCGACTTGGAGTTGGAGACTTGGAGGTTCGAGCTGGAGGGAGGGAAAGGACCGACTGAAGGGTTGTGAAAAGAAAATGAATAATAGCACCGCGCAGGATAAAGGACGACGGTGACGACGATGCAGGATGACGCCGCAAACGGAGGAAGTTGATGGCCACAGTCGGCGACCGCCGTCGCTGGAAACGGCAGAGAAGCTCAAGGCTGTGTCGGATAAAGGGTTAGGGCAGCGAATGGGATGCTCAAGCTCAGGATCGATTTTGTCATTATGCAATTTATGCCTGAAATTTTTTTTAAGAAAAAAACCTGAATTAAATAATTTTTCAAATAAAAAAAGCCAGAGTCTATGACCCACTGGTTTTTAAAAAAGCCAGTCCGGTTTCTGGCCCAAAACCAGGTAACAGCTCAACAATGAATAAATGGCAGCCCAAAATAGGTTAAACAAAAGAATGGCTTTTAGTACCGAATCGGCCCGTTCCTCTCACCAACCGATGGTCCGATCCAGCTCTTACAACCATGCTAAGGAGGATTTTTTTTATAGAAATGAAGGTGAAAATAAAATTGGAGATGGACTTGCGTTCTAAAGTAAGTTGATATATTGATAGATGTGATATATAATTTTTAATTAATATGTATATTTTTTTTTATAAAAATACCAAAATGCCTTTACCTTTAAAAAGGAAAGGGCCTTCTCCACCCAAAACACCACCGCCAAAAGAACACCATGATCAACCATCACTGATAAACAATCAACAAAATTAAGAAGATGAACAATCAACAAATCAACAAAATAGATCTAGAAAGAGATATGGAAAAACTAAAGTATTCATAATGAGCATTTCTTCTTCAGTGTACAACCATAGAACTTTCATGGCAAGGACAAGTATGGGCTTCAACGCCGATGGCGAAGGCTAGAAGAAAAAGATGCGATTTAACGGAAAACGACGGTGATGGGCTGGCAGAGAACCAAAAAGGAACCTAGGAATTATAGAAGAACTAAAGCACCCACACGCATAACCGAAACCACCATGAAACTATCATCAAACAACCAAGAAGGAACCCAAGAATTAGAATGACGACAAATCAGAATAGCAATAGTAAAGCAACAACGGGCTGAAAGCGACAGTGAATCTGAGAGATAGAGTGAGAGACAATTGCTGGAGGGTTGAGAATGAAGCAATTGTGAGAGAAAATGAGAGACGATGACGATCTACTAGCCATAGGACACCAAAAGCAATCAGCACGGAGGAGGAGGGCAGGATACCGAAGTGAATTGGAGACAATTTGGGAGTCATAGGACTTGCAACACACAGAGGAGAGGTAGTTTGAAGAAGCACAGGCTAGAGATTGCATCTTAAGTGGGAGATCGAAGAAGCTTGGATGCCGAAGACGATGACGGTGAGGGTCGTCGGAGGTGCTGACAGTGAGTGTCAACACCTGTTTACATTTCGATATTCGTAGAGTAATAATGGCATAGTTCCACAGGCATACAGAAATAGCACAAAACATACTGATATTAGGTACAAGCTTTCATACAGGAGTCTTCCCCACAGGGTTTGATAATATGTACAAATGTTATCCAAAATATCCAACATATTAAAATTAAACTAATATAACCAAATAACTCTGATCTTAGGACCTGCACATCTCAATTGCCCATGTCTTCCACTTTGCCTTTGGAGCCACTGGTTCTCGCTGGAACATTTATTATTTATGAAAAAGGGTGAGATTCCAAGGAATCTCAGTAGTAACACATGATCCATCATATAAAATGTGAAAATTAAATATGTAATGCACCATATAATGTAAATGAAAATTCATACTATAACATGTGTTCACATAATACTCAGGGCCAAATGACTGTTTGGATCCCCTACATGTCCGTGTACATCAGCTGAATCCCATACCACAGCTAGGTAATGTGCCCCAAGTCACGTGTTCATATCACAGAATATAACATATCAACATTCGCATAGTGTATGAGAGATAGAGTTACTACCTTATGCCCATTTTTGCTACACAAGAATAGTTCCTCGAACTATGTGCCAACGGCTCAGGCGATTAATTCAATCCTAAAATTCCAAATATACAAGAATTAGGTTAAAACTCATTCATGTACCTCTTCAGAGACTCCCATAATATTTTCTGGTGGTTATATTAGTCTATACAAAAAATTTACCAAAATGCCCCTGGGACCTGGTCCCGACCCCACTGTACCCGGTCTGACTATACTTTTTCAGAAATTTTGACCCAAGCTATTCTAACATATTTTCGTCCAAGGAATCCATTTTTAACCTTGGTTTTTGCAAAATCATTGTCAAACGACAGTTTCACAATTTTCCAGAAACTGTCAGATTTTCAATAAACTTTAAAAATTTAAAACTAATTCCAGAAAATTCCAAATTGACTGATCCTAAAGCCTAAATGAAGCTATTTAAATGTAATTTCATGGAAAAATATCCAAGTATGATTACCGATTACATATATTACCCAAAAATTCGGCCAACTACTACTGTTCCAGATTGCATTTCAGAAACAGAGCTCAACTTCAAAAATCCATAACTAATTCTATAAAAATTTAAATGAAGTGTTCTAAAATTATATGGAAAGCTATTTAAGTTTAGTTTTATGGAAAAATACCCAAAACTACTAGATGTTATCTAATATTTCCCAGAATTTTCGAAAACCATAATTGACAGGCTTGAACGTCCAGGATGTTCTCTGTTACTGACTTAACTTTCAAAAATCATAACTCTCTCCAGAGATATCAAAATAATGCATTCTTGGGCTCATTGGAAAGCTATGAATGTCTAATATATTCCTCTAAAATGTTATAATTTTTCACTAATGTTTGTCTGGTCAAAACACAACATGAATCTGACTGACTTACAAAAACGTCAGTTTTGACAGTCTGACTTCAAAAATCAAGAACTCATCCATTTTCACTCCAAATTGTACTTTTCTTGATTCTATCTTCAACTACACATCCTAAATTATCTATACAAAAAGACCCATTCTAAAATTACATCTATAGCCTCTGTTTAAGATTTTACAAGTTTCAGGTATGAACTCTGTTTTTCGGACAGCAAAACAGAATTGAGAAAACTAACATGTATACATGAATTTGTACTCTAAACCTCAAGAATTTTAACTCTATACTCCCATACACATATGTCCTGAGGTTAATGATCAAATTTTAGAACCAAAGAATCCCAAGAATTCACCGCAAAATCGTTACACAATCACTGGTTTATGACTTTTTGGTTGACAGAATTTTTCCAGCGAATTCTCAATTCCAACAACTAAACAACCCAGAAAAAAATCTCAAATCCAATGGGAAAACGAAGATAAATGTGTAGGAGCCTCACCTATACAAGAATATGTGGTTGCTTGTGACAATCCAGCCTTCCTCCTTCCTTATTTTGGATGAGAAATTCAGCTCTCATTACCTTTGTCTCCCTTCACTCATCTCTCTCTCTCTCTTTCTATTTCTTTCTTTTGCTTTCACCGAATTGATTAAATGAGGGAGTAAGAGAATGCTTTAATTAATATGTGTGTGATTGAGAGTTAATTGAGGTGTCGCCAGAATCAAACCAAAAGAAATGTGGACAATTGCGAATGTGTGCTATCTTTGCTTTATTCATATGTGAAGCTAAATGGCCGAATAAAAGTAGAAAAATGAAGAAAGGGAGGGTGTTGTGGGTCCTTATGTCTCCATCAAATTAAAGAAAGAATAAGTGATTTATATTAGTGTGTGAATGTGTCATACGGTAGGTGTGTCTCTTGTGTTAGTATGTGTCGGTAAGAATTTAAAAGAAAATTTAAATGGGAATTTGATAATAAGTCAAATTATGGAACCTACAAAATTTAAGGAATCTTAAATTAGACAAAGGGAAAAATTAGGGCCTAGTGTGTGTAATTAATAGGATAAAAATTATACCTATATATATATATATTGAAACAAATTCTTACCGACACACACTAACACAAGAGACACACCTACCGTATGACACATTCACACACTAATATAAATCACTTATTCTTTCTTTAATTGGATGGAGACATAAGGACCCACAACACCATCCCTTTCTTCATTTTTTCTACTTTCATTCGGCCATTTAGCTTCACATGTGAATAAAGCAAAGATAGCACACATTCGCAATTGTCCACATTTCTTTTGGTTTGATCCTGGTGACACCTCAACTAACTCCCAATCACACACATATTAATTAAAGCATTCTCTTACTCCCTCATTTAATCAATTCAGTGAAAGCAAAAGAAAGAAATAGAAAGAGTGAGAGAGAGAGAGAGAGAGAGAGAGAGAGAGAGTGAGAGAGAGAGAGAGAGAGAGAGTTGAGTGAAGGGAGACAGAGGTAGTAAGAGCTGAATTTCTCATCCAAAATAAGGAAGGAGGAAAGCTGGATTGTCACAAGCAACCACATATTCTTGTATAGGTGAGCCTCCTACACATTTATCTTCGTTTTCCCATTGGATTTGAGGTTGTTTTCTAGGTTGTTTAGTTACTGGAATTGAGAATTCGCCGGAAAAATTCTGTCAACCAAAAGGTCATAAACCAGTGATTGTGTAACGATTTTGGGGCGAACTCTTGAGATTCTTTGGTTCTGAAATTTGATCATTAACCTCAGGACATATGTGCAGGGGAGTATAGAGTTAAAATTAGTGAGGTTTAGAGTACAAATTCATGTATACATGTTAGTTTTCTCAATCTATTTTGCTGTCCGAAAAACAGAGTTCATACCTGAAACTTGTAAAATCTTAAACAGAGGCTATATATGTAATTTTAGAATGGGTCTTTTTGTATAGATAATTTAGGATGTGTAGTTGATGATAGAATCAAGAAAAGTACAATTTGGAGTGAAAATGGATGAGTTCTTGATTTTTGAAGTCAAACTGTCAAAACTTACATTTTTGGAAGTCAGTCAGATTCATGTTGCGTTTTGACCAGACAAACCTTAGTGAAAAATTATAACATTTTAGAGGAATATATTAGACATTCATAGCTTTCCAATGAGCCCAAGAATGCATTATTTTGATATCTATGGAGAGAGTTATGATTTTTGAAAGTTAAGTCAGTAACAGAGAACATCTTGGACATTCAAGCCTGGCAATTATGGTTTTCGAAAATTCTGGAAAATATCAGATAACATCTAGTAGTTTTGGGTATTTTTTTATAAAACTAAACTTAAATAGCTTTCCATAGAATTTTAGAACACTCCATTTCGATTTTTGTAGAATTAGTTATGGATTTTTGAAGTTGAGCTCTGTTTCTGAAATGCAATCTGGAACAGTAGTAGTTGGGGCTGAATTTTTGGGTAATATATGTAATCAGTAATCATACTTGGATATTTTTTCATGAAAGTACATTTAAAGAGCTTTATTTAGGCTTTAGAATCAGTCAATTTGGAATTTTCTGGAATTAGTTATAAATTTTTAAAGTTTATTGAAAATCTGACAGTTTCTGGAAAATTGTGAAACTGTCGTTTGACAATGATTTTGCAAAAACCGAGGTTAAAAATGGATTCCTTGGACGAAAATATGTTAGAATAGCTTGGGTCAAAATTTCTGAAAAATTATAGTCGGACCGGGTCCCAGGGGCATTTTGGTAAATTTTCAGTATAGACTAATATAACCACCAGAAATATTATGGGAGTCTCTGAAGAGATACATGAATGAGTTTTAACCTAATTTTTGTACATTTGGAATTTTAGGACCGAATTAATCGCCTGAGCCGTTGGCACATAGTTCGAGGAACTATTCTTGTGTTAGCAAAAAGGGACATAAGGTAGGAACTCTATCTCTCATACATTATGTGAATGTTGATATACTACATGTTGCTATATTATGTGATATGAACACGTGCCTTGGGGCACATTACCTAGCTGTGATATGGGATTCAGCTGATGTACACGGACATGTAGGGGATCCAAACAGTCATTTGGCCCTGAGTATTGTGTACACACATGTTATAGTATGAATTTTCATTTACATTATATGGTGCATTACATATTTAATTTTCGCATTTTATATGATGGATCATGTGTTACTACTGAGATTCCTTGGAATCTCACCCTTTTTCATAAATAATAAATGTTCCAACGGGAACCAGTGGCTCCAAAGGCAAAGTGGAAGACATGGGCAATTGAGATGTGCAGGTGCTAAGATTAGAGTTATTTGGTTATATTGGTTTAATTTTAATATGTTGGATATTTTGGACAAAATTTGTACATATTATCAAACCCTGCGGGGAAGACTCCTGTATGAAAGCTTGTACCTAATATCAGTATGTTTGTTCTATTTCTGTATGCCTGTGGAACTATGCCACTATTACTCTACGAATATCGAAATGTAAACGGGTGTTGACATTTTTGGTATCAGAACATGCGGTTCTGGCATTATCAGAATAGTATACTGATATATGATTATGTGAATGTGTATAGTGAAACTTAAAGATGGTGATACTAAGAGGTGGACCAAGAAAATTTTAACCTTCATTAAATTTGGGATATTACAGTAAGGGTCATCGGAGATGATGCCGTGAGGGTTGTAGAAGACGATAAACTTTGAGCTCGACATCCTCACGGGTGTTCATCATCATAACATCACTCAAAAGGTAGAAGAGTCCAGATATTTGACTTCTTACGAAAGTGGGCTAGCTCCATAGGGTTGGGGTTGGAACTCATTTCCATCGTTTTTTATAGAGGTGAGTTCCATCAAGAACTCAATTGCATTATGCCAAATAGATAAAGTGGTAGAACCCACTTCCACTTTCACTTCCACATCCTTCTCTTGAGTTGCATCCTTAAAAAGAAGATAGGTTACACTTACACACCATTAAAAAAGAATTGCATCCTTTTAGAAAGATATATGGTAGGAATGAGCTTAAATAAATTTAGAATACTTTTGGATAAAAAATTTTGTGATGAGAAAACTTTCAGTAATTTTTTAAAATAAAATTTATTTTTAAATATTCACTTTCAGTTTAGATAAAAAATGTAAATAATTTTTTAACCTCTGGTCCCACACAATACAAATTTTACTGTAGCAAATTTAGATTAAAAATGTATGTATCTTTTTTAACTTCATCTCCTACACAAAACCTGCCTCCTTTATTTTTTTTTAATAATAAAAAATTGAATAAATGGCTCTAATAGGAATAGAAACCCATAATCCCTGGTTCCCGAGACCGGTGTCCCTGATTCCGTAGACTGTGGCTTTATCTATTGGGCGCCTTCCTAATCATATTGTGGTAGGATTTACAAAACTTGAGTTTTTCATAAATTCTCATAGCTATTATTTTTACAGGCTCTCAACTTATTGTCTTTTACTTTGCCTTTAGAGATTTCCTTATATGCAAGTAATATTATTACTTACATACAAGAGAGAGGGGTTGCAACAGAAAATTAATAAACAAGTCTTATAATAACATAAATAACTCTGTTTGCTTTATCAAAAGAAAATACTTAATCAGTAATGAGGAGAGGCAACAATCTAGTGTGGAGATGGCCAGTGATGAAATTCAATATCAAAAATAAATTTGATTATTTAATCAATGGTGTTAAATATAAATATTTTGGTGTATTTCTTATAATTCAATAACAAAAAACTTTTAAATTTCCTCCATTATCTTATATATTACCATACATCTCACCATCATCTTTTCACATCAAGATGTGCTTTTTTATGATGAAATATTATGTTGTATGGTATACACTACAATATGGTACTTATATAGGACAAGATCATTCATTTACTGTCTTGAACAGTACTATTATAACAGAATATCATAATTATTTCATGATATATATGTCATTATTATTATCTGATATATCATATACGCGCATATATATATATAGGGAGAATTGTTGAAAAATACTTTGGAAGCAAATTAATTGCTAATTGCTACCAAGCGTGCAAGTGATCTTCCGTGTGTGCAAGCGATCTTCCGTTTTGTGCAAATCATCTTCCGTGTGTGCAAAAGTCTTCCGTATAAATGTGCAAGCAATCCTCCGTTATATGCAAAACATCTTCCGTTATGTGCAATGGTAGCATTCAGTAATTAATTTGCCAAAAAGGTATTTATCAGCAATTCTCCCATATATATATATTATACAGTACATTTTTTATCTTAATTATTAAGACCTTTTCTTTATTTTGAAACTTTACACCTAAAACTTTTCCAAAATTAAAATTTACCTTGTATAGACCTACACTTTATGTTGATGATGATTTTGTTAGCATTCATTCCGTAATTAATTCACTGTCAACTTAATAATCTAATCCCAAACAAAGGAAAGACTGGGTGATCAACAAATAATGATTTTATGTGCCTGACAGACAAGCTATTGGTTCAGATAGTAAGTGGTCTCACCCTCATAAAGAGGAAAAGTTAAATTTAAATTTCAGAAAGTGCGATTGTTAGAAGAGGCAAAAATCGTTTACTCTTAACTTTTATAACTTACAATCTTTCGAAGTGTTGAAATGAAGTGCTTCTTCAGTCCATATTATAAGTTACATCATAATCAATAAGAGGGAGTTGATTTATTAACTTTATCTGAAAATGAAACATTTTTTAACTTTAACTTGCCTATATTTAAGAGTATAGAGAAACAATACAATAGATTTTAAGTCTCCTCCTAATAGAATTGTGATAGGGGTAATATTTGAAAAAATCTTATTAATAGCCCACTAAATGATTTATATTACGGATAAAAAATTCTTCTAGAAAACACTTTATAATCAGAGGGATTATAATCTCTCTCTCTCTCTCTCTCTCTCTCTCTCTCTCTCTCTCTCTCTATACGCATAGAGAGAGTTATAAACTTGTTGGGGGATATTCACTCATATAGTTGCATAAGAATATGGGGGAAAAGCCAAAATATAGATGAGAATGCTTGACTCCACGGTGAACGTACAGAAACAAATTGAAGCTGTGTAAATCAAAAGGTTTAATATATTAATGCTCCGAATTAGCTAGCTTGCTCTCTTTTGGTCTCCTATTTGGTTTTACACACCATGTGTTATTAAAAAAGAAATGGTTGATCCCAATTAAGATGTCACCATATGCCTTGAAGTAGAGGAAATCATAGTTGAGTTGGCAGATCTTATGTTGTAATATTTGATGTTTGACATAAAAGATTGTTTGGCCCTCTTGTTGGCCTATTCAGCTGTTTTCTATTGGAAATATAACACTGAATTGTGGACAGAGAGGAGCCTTGTAGCATCGTACTCACCCCAATGAAGTGAATTAGTTTTGTAGAGGGAATGAGAGTTTAAGTCCCAAAATTTTAATTTATAAACAATGACATTTGGGTCTGTGAAAATTTTTATTAAAAGTGAAGTTGTAAATTTCGGTTCAGACAATATAATTATAAATATAACCGTCTATTTTAAATCGGAAGAAAAGTTGAAAGTTGTGAAAATATGGGAGATTGGAGTTTTCCTTTATTTGGATGAGGGAAGAAAAGTGAGAGGGAGGGAAAATACTAGTAAAAATGAGGGTGAGATGATCCACCATCCCAAAAAAACCCTTTCTATAACGACGTCTCTTAATTATCATATAATTAATTTCTAAACCAAGTAAAACATTAAATATTACATAATACAATATATTAAGGGACTCTGTCCATAGTACAAACCCCAGTATGCAACGTAAAACCAAAAAGGCCCTTAAGTATGACAATATACATTATACTCATGTAACCAAATGAAACATACAATGGATCAAATCAAGTCTCATTTGCCTTCGCCTTGGTAGCACCACCTGAAAAATTTTAAATATCGATAGGGTGAGTCACATGGACTCAGTAACCACAATTCCATTTTAACAAGTATGCAAGGAATGATTATAAGATAATTAAGCGGGTAATATATATATATATATATATATATTCATAAAACATAAAGTTTAATCTTCCCAAAACATTATTATTTCAAAATAATTCAATATGCATAAAACTCCCTCAACCATCCTTATAACCTCCTTTACCGCTGACAGAACCCATGAGCTATAACATATAATAGGATTAGTCTCTTTGACAAGACTACACCAAGCTCTCCAATAATGAGGTGTAACATGGCTAAAGGCTACAGAACTCATATCGGATCATGGATTCCCTTTCCATCGAAAATGGAAAGGTGTCACCTGTCCTTAAGTTGACCCTTAACCCGGCCAAAGGAAAGGGTGATACCAAGAGCCCTGAGAATGCCAAAGTCATCCACTATACACACAGTGGTTGCTATACCACGTGGTATAAAAGAATCAAACCTCTCCTCAATCACAACACTACATCCAACATCTCAACATCACAATCTTCAATATCAATAATTTATTCATATATTTCATATTTAATGCTATGCATCATCAATCATTCAAATAAATCATTTAGTTGTAATATATATATATATTATATTAAAAAAACGTAGGGGAGGGGTAAACTGTTGGTAAAGAAAGAAAAAGAAAAAAAAAACATGTGGGGCCCGCTTGAGGAAAAAGTGACGGGAGGGTATTATTAATACCTTTCCCTTCACCTTCTCATTCAGGTTTCACGAGAAGGCGATCAGTGGAGAGCGAATGCAGTTCAATAGGTAAGGTTCTAAATTTATCAGATAATTTTAGTACTTAAAATCACTTTTTCTTATCAAACTTCCTTCATAAAAGTTGTTATACATGAAGGAACTTTTATGAAGGAAGTTTGATAAGAAAAAGTGATTTTAAGTACCAAAATTATCTGATAAATTTAGAACTTTACATGTTGAACTGTGTTCGCTCTCCACTGATTGCCTTCTCGTGAAACCTGAATGAGAAGGTGAAGGGAAAGGTATTAATAATACCCTCCCGTCACTTTTTCCTCAAGCAAGCCCCACATGTTTTTTTTTTCTTTTTCTTTCTTTACCGACAGTTTACCCCCTCCCCTACGTTTTTTTTAATAATATATATATATATTACAATTAAATGATTTATTTAAATAATTGATGATGCATAGCATTAAATATGAAATATATGAATAAATTATTGATATTGAAGATTGTGATGTTGAGATGTTGGATGTGGTGAGTTGTGATTGAGGAGAGATTTGATTCTTTTATACCACGTGGTATAGCCACCACCGTGTGCACAGTGGATGGCTTTGGCATTCTCAAGGCTCTTGATATCACCCTTTCCTTTGGCCAAGTTAAGGGTCAACTTAAGGACAGGTGACACCTTTCCATTTTCGATAGAAAGGGAATCCATGATCCGATATGAGTTCTGTAGCCTTTGGCCGTGTTACACCTCATTATTGGAGAGCTTGGTGTAGTCTTGTCAAAGAAACTAATCCTATTATAAGTTATAGCTCATAGGTTCTATCAGCGGTAAAGGAGGTTATAAGGATAGTTGAGGGAGTTTTATGCATATTGAATTATTTTGAAATAATAATGTTTTGGGAAGATTAAACTTTATGTTTTATGAATATATATATATATATATATATATATATATATATATATATATATATATATATATATATATATATATATACCCGTTTAATTATCTTATAATCATTCCTTACATACTTGTTAAAATGGAATTGTGGTTACTGAGTCTATGTGACTCACCATATCAATATTTAAAATTTTTCATGTGAGAATTCAGTTGGTGCTACCAAAGGGAAGGCAAACGAGACTTGATTTGATCCATCGTATGTTTCGTTTGGTTACATGAGTATAATGTATATTGCTAAACTTAAGGGCCTTTTTGGTTTTACGTTACATATGTTGAATACTACGCTGCATACTGGGGTTTGTACTGTAGACGGAGCCCCATAATATGTTGTATTATGTAATATTTAATATTTTACTTGGTTTAGAAATTAATTATATGGTAATTAAGAGGGGTCGTTACACTTTCCATCACAATATGAGAAGATTTTGAGAAGAAAACTCTCCTTTCACTGTTACTCAATCACCAATTCACCGTGTTGTTTTCTCGCTCCAACTAATTAACCCTACTGAGTAACCTTCACCACTGTCCAACCCCTACCAAGTCACCTTCAAAAATGTGAATATATATATATATATATATATATTCCTAAACATATAATATTTGTTTTTTTTACCAATTTATTATTTTATTGTTTAAAATATATTTTTAAACAAACAAAATTGGTTGATTTTGGAATATACAAATGTAAAAATTTATGAAAGGGTTAACACCATTTTTTGTCCTTACAGTTTATAGTCATTTTGGTTTTGGTACCTAAAGTTCTGAAATAGGTGATTTTTTTTTTGCCAAATGAAATAGGTGATTTTGGCCCCTTAAGTTTACTTCGTTTCAAACAATTAGTCTCTGAAGTTTTAGAAGGACTTAGAATCAGACTTAACATCATTAATTAATCTTATGTGACACTAACACTGTTAATGGTTGCTTTTTGTTCAAGAAACAGAGTTGAACGGTGTTATTTGCACATAAGATTAATTAACGGTGTTAAGTTTAATTATAAGACCTTTTAAACCTTTAGGGACTAACTGTTTGAAATAAAGTAAACTTTAATGACCAAAATCACCTCTTTTAAACTTCAGGGACCAAAATCAAAATATCTGTAAATTGTAAAGACTAAAGATTGTGTTAATCCTATATGAAAATATTTTGATGTTTATTTTTACGTATTTTATGAGATATAATAAATTAAGATAGAAGGATATTATAATTGTCATTGCAACATTTGCCTGAATTCTCTCCTTCATATTTCTCTCCATATATCCATCCCAATAGGAGGGATGATAATATTATCTCTCCAATTTTCTATTCTCTCTATCTCTTTTCTTTCCTCCCAATTTTTCCCTCTCAGCTCTCTCTTTCCTTCTTCCTCTTGCATCTCTCCTCCTCAAGGTTCTTTCTATCTTCCATTGACTCCTCTCTCGTGTGATCATCATAATCTAATCCTAATTTATATATGTTTATTTACGTGCATAGTGTGTTTGATTATTGGGAAAATTTCAGATAAATACCATTCGAATTTATAAAACCCCAAAAAATCTATTAACACATGAAAATGATGAAATATGTAATATTTTTGACAAAATCAATAAATACTAACAAAATGTATAAAAGGATTGACAAAGAGTTTTGGATTATGACCAATTGAGTAATGAGAATAGCTAAAAGACTAATGGTTTTGACAAAATCCATAATGGTTTTGATAAAATCAATAAATACTAACAATGTGTGTAAAAGAATTGAGTAATGAGGGCTTTTTGGTCTTTTCTCCTAAATATGAAAAACCCAAATTCTCATCTCATCCCCTCTTTGTCCTTTACATGTGTAAAAAGACTTTTTTGGATTTTGGAAGTTGAAATGGTATTTATATATCTTTTTCTCTTGATTATTTTACAATAACATAATACTCAAGTCTTCACCCCATGGTTTTTTTTCCTAGTACACTGCTGAAGAAGAACTTATTCATAATTAATTTTAAAATTTATAAATATAACTAATAGTTTGGGTGGTAGGTCTTCTTGAATTAGGCGTCAGTCTTTCTCATGTTCAAGGTCAAGGTCTCAGCAAGGGAAGGGCAATTCGGAAAGGGCAAGGCAAGAAAGGGGATATATGAACAAACAAGCCCGACAAAGAGCAAATCCTACGTACCAAAGTTAACGCTCAAATTTTCACTTAGAGTGAAGTCCACATTTAGTACCCATCAGGGTTGGGTCTAGCAAAAATAGGATTGGACCGGATTCAGATTCCGGCCGACTCCACCATACCTCTTAGGAGGTAAAACTACTATGGCCTGAAATTACCAAAAATTATTTTCCTACAGCCTCCCATCCACACCCCATCATCTCCATGTTTTCCTCTGACATGATTATGGACTCCAGTACTATTATCACACGGCTCCTTTCGGTAGTTTATGGTCCCCTGAGAGATGTGCTCTAGAGATTTATGTCAGCAAGATATCCCAAGGGGGATTTGGATGACTTGCTGGGCACATGCTATGATCTGAGCAGGTACAAGTCGTTTTCTGTTCCATCGATATCATTATTGTTCAAACATAAGGTGAAGGTAGAGTTGGCCAGAATAGGGGTTGTGTATATAGTGAACCCAAAAGCAGGTGTGTTTAGGGTTTGAAGCGAATGAGGAAGATGATGACGTGGCTATTATATAATGGGAACACAACAAAAAACACTGGAGGTAGTTTATGGTATTGGTGGTGAAAGGATTGGCTTTAGACCTCGTGGTTGCAACTAATTAATAGTTTATTGATCCCATAAAATTAGAATATTTGGTAGATTAGGAAAAAAAAACGGGGAAAATCACATAGAGGTCCTAAAGACCAAACAAAACCACAATAAAGCCTCTTTGAAAAGTCAAACATCATAAAAGTTCTTGGGAGACTTTTCTATAATTATTTTCCAAAGTCAAATGACAAAATTGCCCCTATAGAAATTGCTAAACGAAAGGCACAAGAGAAGTTGTAAAAATGACTGAACATATAATAAAAACAAAAATAAGAAGTTGCAAACTAAGAAATTTGCAGTGTTCAAGTTGGACATGCAAACAAAGGTTATTTCACTTTGGCACAAAAAAGAAGTTGCAAAAGTAACTCAAGAGATTGCGAAAACATGCTTAAGCAGTTGTAAACTGAGCAACTTGCAATGTTAAATTTGAAGATATGAACAAAGGTAGTTTCATTCAGACAAGAGAAATAAATTGTTAAAATAACTTAACATGTTATAAAAACACGCTTAACCGGTTATGAATTGAGAAATTTGCAATGTTAGACTTAGAGAAGTGTAAGAAAGTAGTTTCATTCATACATGAGAAAGAAATTATTAAAATGACTTAACATGTTATAAAAACACGCTTAACAAGTTGTAAATTAAACAATTTGTAATGGTGAACAATTGTTAAAAAAGTAGTTTCGTTTAGCAAATGATGTGGGACAATTTTATCATTTGATTTTAGGAAATAATCACAGAAAAATCCCTATAAACTTTTTTGATATTTGACTTTTCAAATAAACTTTATTATCATTTTGTTTAGTCCTTAGGACCTCTACGTGATTTCCCCAAAAAACAACTGTATGAAAGTAATTAAGGAGTGACATACAAGTTTTTTTTTGGCCAAATGACATATGTTTGGAATATCCCGGTGGGTTTGTATGTGTACGTGTGGGGGACAAATGTAAGAGTTCATGGTTTTATATAACTTAAAAAACAGTGGTTAGCAATGGGATTTAATGATTTTGTTTTATATTTCATTGTTTTTTAATAATTTTGAAGAATTTCCTAAATTAAATGAGATATCATGTGTTGTTGGGATATTTTGTTTTCTTGATCAATTACTACTAGATTATGGGACTTTAATTTTTACTGTTGCCCTGTGTTATTGATTAGTTAGTCTTAAAACGATAATTTCTTGATATATACTACTACTGATCGATTAATGCAAAATAGTCATTTTCTTGCAAGACCTTACAAATATATATATATATATATATATATATAAATGAATCATTTCACAAGTTTAGAGAGAGAGCATGGAATTTAATTTGTGGAAATTAACAATTCAATTTGGTATACATTTTTCAGACTACTTAATGTTTATGTTAACTTAAATAAGGGTATTTTTGTAGTCTTAATTCTTAAATATGTCAAAAAGAATTGTAGCCCCCCCGCCCCCAACTTATAATTAAAGAGAATTTTTAATCCTCAGCATGACAGTCAATAACAATTGGTTCTCAAGAGATTTCACGCCCAGGGTTTAAAATCAACGAGTCTGTATCCTATAAATTATTAGTCGTCAGACAAAAAAGCTTTCATGTAAAGGGATAAATTATAATGCTGGCCAAAAAACTAAAATAAAAACAGAGATAAATTATAATAAAGTGGAGTCTGGAGAGCTCTCGTCTCTCTTCCCCAATTCCCAAACCCTAGCCTCTGCTTTACCCATCATCGCTTTATGTTATTCCTCCAAAATTCATTACAAGATAATATTTGCTGATCTTTGATACTAACATCTGAATCGTTGAGATTTCATTCACCGTTTTTGAAGAATAGAAGGGATTCTTTTGAAAAGAATGGAAGGCTTGGTGGCATGGTAATGCAAAAGTTCTCATGTAAGTGGAAAGTTAAAAATTCAATCCTATTTGTAATCATCAGGTTGTTCATGACTAATTAAATTTAATGGCCACTAAATTGATTATTATTCAGATCCAAATCCGGTACAATCCCGCATCCTCCTATTTAAATTCTAACAGTATTCTTAAGAATTACTTGTCATTAAAAAGGTTTCTAAGTATATAAATTGTTTTCAGGTCAATAAAAAGTATATAAATTGTTTTGGCAAACAGAAATGAGTTTGGAATAAAATTAGATTGAAAATATAAAATATATATAGAAATGACTAAATATGGGGGATAAGATTTAAGAATGTTTTAGCGAGCAAAAAGTGTACTGGTACGATTTTTCCTATGAGGATTAAAGATTATATTACAAAACAAAATGGCGCTAATTAAAAAATTTAGGGTTGCAACATGAGCTACGAAGAGTTTAGCAAAATCATTTTTACATGCATCCCTCAAATGCATATAAAGGAAAATTGTATAGTATTGGTGAGAAAAGAGTCATCGAATCTATGAGCAAAGAATGATCATCTCCCAAATGATCACATACATCCCTCAAATGCATCGTTTGGACCATAGGACTATTCACAAGAAGCTTTAACATGATCACATTTGTAGCTACTATTATACGAGATAAATATGTGAGAGAAGTTTCGTCTCAACTTATATGAAAATGTTTCTGAAAAGCTAATCCAAACAAGCTAAACAAGATAGGGGCGATTAAAAGCATTGAAAGATATAAGCATAAATGAGAAATTTTGTCTCGACTTGCATAAAAGTGTTTTGATTAAGAGCAACTTTTATCATGAAATATTTTTAGATGAAGATAAGCACAGAAGGAAAGAACTTGTATCGCATAAGTTGTTTGGAAGATCTTTGCAGTCCTAGTCATAAGCAAAATCACAATGCTAATGGGCAAGGATATTGCAAAGAACCTAGAGTGCTTTCGAAAATAATACTCCATCTGGTTCTTAATGTAACACCAATTTACCTAATTTGATTAGAATAAAAAAATTAGTTAAGCTAGTTTATATGACCTTTTTTTTCTAAAATAATCTAATCATATTCCTTAATTCTCTCCATCTCTTTTTTACTTGATTATTATCAATAGAGTGTCAATAGAGTAAATTAGGAAAAGATTAATAAATAAAATAATAAGCCTTACATTAAGGACCAAAATCAACTCCTCAATTAGGTCTTAGATAAAGAAGGTAGTAGCATAGAAGTTAGAATAATATGCAAGCTGAAATAGGAAGACAGACCAACTCAACACAAGAAGTAAAAGCATTGGTTGTCCCACAGACTTCAGAAAACAAAGTCACAATTAGAAACATTTAGACTTGAGAGATTAATTCATAGCAAAGACTACGTCCAAGGCCAACAATAATACTCAAACAATTCAGTAAAAAAAAAAAAAAAAACTCATAAACAAGAGCAACGAAATCAAATTTCACCCTTGTATAGAGTTCTAAACATCAACAAGCAACCTAGAAACAGCTTCGATACTCATTGGCTATTATAATTAGAATTAAGTAATTGGAATTGTACACAAGAATACATCTTAATTTTACCTAACGTTATTTGCATCCAACAATGACCTCCCAAAATTGCACAACAAATCATTCGCCATTTATTTATATCTAATACATGCATAGTACAACACATAACTGGTCTTCTTCATACAACTATCTATAGCTAGAAGGTGTGCTTCATATAGAAGCACCAAGCTCCAATACAAGTGTTTTCTTGTCTCTTTTGGTTGGATATGTACTGAAATAATTTATGTCACACACTCACTGAATAGCACCCTTACTTCTTTTGATTTACGCAAATGTCTCCATCAATATTTGACAATAAAATAACTCTAACCATTTCCCGATGGAACATATCCCACCAACAATATAGTATGATTAGTTTTTCATTAACTAGTTAATTATTAATTAATTTTCTAATGGCTGAGCAATCATCCCCATTAAATATTCTCTTTTGAAGATAAGAGAACAACTATAATGACTTTTCAAATGTCTTGTTGGTATGGACAAACTGGTGAGGTAATAAAAATTGTACTTGCACCATTGGAACATGAAATACAAGCTTACAAGAACAAAGGCACTAACAAATTACTTGAAAACAAAACAGCAGAGAAAACTTTTGAATACAAGTTTGTGATATCAATGATCATAGTCATCGATAGTAGCAAATTCGTTTTCTTCCTACATCAAATCAAAATAAGATAAAAATAAATCCAGACATTTAACTTCCTAAAAAGAAGACACAGCATGCAGAATAGCAAGCACAATTGTCTGTAGTATCAGGATATATAACTCGGCTCTGAGGCAAAACCATCATTCTTGATGACAATCTAATGCGCTAAATACCGCCCTTCTTTGTAGCCTTTGTTACTCAATGCAAAATACAAGTTGTTCATAAAGAGCCAAAAACATTGTTAGACTATTTGATTTATTCCTTCCATAGATGCAATGGCAGAGAATGCCCAACGGTCACTTGCAAAAATGAATTTGATTTGCTATTATGTATATGTTAAATCATAGCATGACATGCTTAATAGCAAAACTAGTTCATGTTTACAGGAAGTTGTTGAAAATTCTCTGTAATTGGAATTATAGAAGGAATTAAAAAGTAGTCTCAAGATGGCTTCTGACTCTTTATTGAACAACAATTCATATTTTAAATAAGAATAACGATGACTGCAAAGGAAGGTGGTTTGGTGATGCATTTCAACATGTCATCAACAATGGTTGTATTGCTTTAGAGCCTGACTATCCCTACACGCATAGCTGACAATAGTGCTTGGAATTTCACACTTGTTAGTGTTTATACTTGTGCCAACTAATTGGATAGTTTAAACATATGTATTTCCTTTCATTTTTTGCTTTACTTTGATGAAGGAAGTGCTACTATTGATATTTATAATTATTGATACTGCGCAAATTATTGATTTGGCGCACCTATACCAATAAGTTCTCTCCGTTGTTTGGTTTACAAGCAACTTGTTAATGTTCCCTATTTGCAAGCCCAGATTCTAATTTCTACAATAATGCAAGTCATATTTTAATTACTTTGTCATCCAATAGCAAAACATTTGCAAAATAATTAATCATTGTTTTCTAAACGTCAACAAAGAATTTTCAATGGGGCAGTTGATCAGGCATCAGTTTAAATGTTATCAAGATGATGATGTATTAATAGTAGGATATGGTGTTGGTCAAGATTACTAGATTGTCAAGAAGCCATAAGGACCCAACTTGGGACAAGATGGTTACATCTTCATAAAAGCTCACTATGTTTGTAAAATAAATTGTTGTTCTGGTGTATACCCAACCAAAGGGAATAAAGAAACACCACCTCTCTAATAAAGCTTGCCTCTTCTACTTGAAGTACACCCCGAGCCATAAAGAATAAAGCCAAGCAATATATAGTTATCTATAGACATTGTAAGCCTTGCCCGCTATAAATGTATTTGGGATAAATAAATGGCATATTGCCTTTGAAATAAAGATCGCGTCTTAACTATAGATGCAATGAAAGCTCTTGATGCATTCTAGTACTTTCAGATCGTTAAAATGAATTTAGGCTAATTGCTGCGCTGAGAAAATATAAAGGGTAGTAAATAGTGCCAATGAAAATATGAGTGTCGTTTATATAAAAAGGGTAATATAGTTTTTTTAAGTACTGAGATGAAATCGTAACCCAGATAAATCTTAACTAGCCCTGCACAAAAGCGAGTCTGAGATATAAGTTGAATTAAAGAGATAAAAATATATAGACCAAATAAAGTAGATTGGCATACGATGTTAAATAAAAATATATAGGGAAATCAAGCCATCATTGGCAGGATCCATTCCACATCCAACCTTTAGAGTTTAGAGAATACCTTTGTGCATAATTATCTAAGTGGTGAAGGCGTATGCAAGTTAGTGAAACAGAGTTTCTGACTTTGGCTTTCTTTGTCCTCGTCAATATCTCCCGGACTAGATGTTCTGGCAAGCTATCCGCCAAGAAATTCTATATTCAAGAACGCCTTAACCACCTGAAATGATGTAATTGACACATTCAGTATAAAAATTTTACCTTTTGACAAAATGGACAGAATTTCTACAAAAGAAACACTCAATGAACTATATTGTGATCTGGTTGTTTGATGTTCACTTCAATTTAACAAAACTTTTTTCTTTCGGTCAAATTGCTGAAAACAGAAATGCATTCAATCATACCAGAAAGTTAAAGCAGAACACGATTAACCATCTTATTGTTTAGAGCCCATGAAGATTTTAAAAAAAAAAAAAAGGAAAAAACAAAGAAAGACGAACAAGAAATACAAGTCCAAATTCTAAAAGAAATACGAAAACTTTCCCTCACCGACAAGAGATGGGTAATATATCTAGACTCTAGAGAAAAATTTAAAGGCTACGATTCAATCGTTCCGAAGCCTGAAACTTGACGGGGGCGGAGATATGCAGTTTTACGGAGCCAAGACACAGCTAGAGAAGATACGACGGAACAGGGGAAGAAGAAGAGAAGAAATTCAAGCTTGGTCATCTCACACACACACACCTCAGTGACGGACGGAAGAACAGGCAGTGGCGCCACAATGGCAGTGGATGGCGCCGGCTGAAGGACGAGGGCACACACCGGCGGCGGCGGCGGTAAAGACGGAGGAGGACGATGGGACGAGCAAATAAATGAGGCTAGGGTTTTCCAGTTTCAGAGGCCTGAAGTCGACGGGCAAGTTGGTCTTTATCCTCAAAGAGGGTGTGATGGGTCGTTTTCTCCAAGCAGCAGAAGTGGATGTACTATCGTACCGGAATTCTTGGCTGGTCTGTGCCGGTGGGTCGCATCCTCTTTTTTTTTTTTTTTTGATAACCCCATCCTCTGATTTTTAGCTCGCGAATCTGTTGAATTGCGGGGAATCCAAAGAAGAAGCAAAAGCGACCACGGATTTCAACAAACCAACAAAGTTTGGTTAATTGTGGTGACTTGTGACAGGGTTGGATAATAGCGTCTTTGATCTCATTTATAAGTATTTTTTTTTAATGTAAAACAAATTGATATTAAATATAATAAATATATCAAAAATGTTATATTTTTTAATATATCTCTTTTTATGAAAAAAGTGTAGGAGAGAGAATAGATAAAAAAATATCGGAAAAATCCTATAAGATGTCATTCAAAATACCCAAATTCTAATTCGGGTCACTAAACTAAACAAATGAATAATCAAGTCATATATCCTAAAGTAAGATTTAGAAATTGAACAAAATTACTTTCATTCCCTTGATTTATTAATCCAAGAAATTGCTAAAATGTGCATGTTTTTCAAACACTTCTTGAACTCCGAATCCCTCCCTCTTCTAGATCCTCCCCCTCTCTATTCCTTCCACCATTAAAACAAAGTTTGAGATCAGCTAACTGCCTCCTGCAACATTTATTGGTGAAGCAATCATTTTTCCACCATCGAGCAATATCTCATATATGTTGACAATGAAAATTGCATTATGTTTTTACACATCTCACGTTCTTTCACTAGGATCCACCATATAATATTTCCATTTAATATTGTAATAAATGGGCCTTCGAACACAAACGCACACAAGCATAGACACAATATATTTTATGTGTGAGAAAAGAGAAAAGAAAGAAGATGGGTTGAAGGAAGAAGGTGATGGTTTAAAGTGGGTTCAGTGCTGTTCATGATGCCGTTCATGGCTACGACAGAATCCGAGCACCCTACTAACGGAGGTGTTGATGAATGACTTTTGATGCTGTTAAAACTCCTTAGACTTTGCTTCAATGGTGGAAGGAATAGACAGGGAGGGTAGAGGAAGGAGAGAGAGAAAGTGGATCCAGGAGAGATGTTCAGAATTAGAAAGAGATCGGAGAGAAAAGAAAATGGGTCAAAGATGCGTTAGAAAGGGAGTTAGAAAATAAAGGGAATGACAAATTTTTTTTTGGGCAAAAAAGAATGACAGTTGTTTTTTTAAAAAAATTATTAAAATATCAGGGATTGAGAAAAATTTGCTAGACAGATTAAAAATTTACACATAAGCTGCCGCATGGCTTAAATTTATCCAGATGAAATACTTTCATTATTCAATGAATGATCAGTGGGTTGGTAATTTCTCGAAAATGGTGGATGGGAAAGGAGAAAGGATAACGGTAGTGAGTTAATAATTTCCCGAAATTGGTGGATGGGAGGGAAGAGAGGTAGTGTGATCAGGAAAGATAATTAAATAAGGGGTATTAAGGTAAAATTATCAAATTTTGATATCTTATTTTATGACATCCATCCTAATTTAGGATTTGTTAAGTTTAATGGCTTAATTTAGGATTTGAGCAATTTAACTATCTTTTAATGGAATTTTCCCAAAAATATAAGAGATAATTAGTATAAAATATGAGAGAGAATATGTATTTAATAAGGGTAAAATAATAAAAAGCAGCTTACATTTTCAGACAAAAAATAAAAGTTGGTTATAAAAGGACCTATCGCATGAGAGAAAAATTTGCTTATAAATAGAACCAGATGGAGTACTTGTTACCCTCTGAGTCTCTCTTCAATCAAAACCAAAATGACTCATGTTAAAGTTTCTTTGGATGGATTATGAAAAGTTTATGTGTGTTTTTTACGTAAATTGAGATAAAACTCTTATCACATATTTATTTTATATATTACAAATCACGGTTAAAAAACTATTTTTAAAGATTCTTGTCGTTATTTTAAACCAGTACAAGTAAAAGTTGCTAGAGTACATAAGAGTACGCAAAGGGGAAAGAAAATAGAGAAATTAAGGACTGAAAATTTTGTATTGAAATGATAGAAACTGATGCGCCTGAAACTCCTCCTTCTACGGCCTTGACTTCGTCGAAATAACCATCTCTGGCATCAATATCTCGGTCTCTGTATCCTTCAGCATGGTCATTGACTCTGGTAGTGAAGTCACCTGGCTCACACCGATGGCCTACGGTGACCCGAGAGACAAGTTTCAGATACAGATGTCGAGGTACTCGAAGGCGGATCCGTTCGACGTACTGGACACATGCTACAATTTGAGTGGGTACGAAGTTGTTCACTTGCCGGAGGTTTCATTGTCCTTTCGTGGTGGGCTGAATATGAGGTTGGACTCAACTGGGCTTCTATACGTAGTGAGAGAAGAACAGGCGTGTTTAGGGTTTGTTGCGAATAAAGAAGAAGAAGAAGATGATGATATGGCTATTATTGGAAATACACAGCAAAAGACAATGGAGGTAGTGTACGATGTTGAAGGTGAAAGGATAGGATTCAGACCTCATGGCTGCAAATAATAAGTTCTGGATTCAAGTAAATGTTCAGAATTTTTAGGATGCTCTCTGTTTTTGTTTTCCTTAGTTATAAGGTTGTGGACTTTGTTGTTTTACTCTGTTTTTTTCCCTTTTTGTTTTTAGGGAGGGAGAGTAATTGAATTTGGTGCTACAGAGTTCTTTTTATGTTTAAGGACAGCTTAGGTATCAACAAATCAATAATCTTATTGAAGGATTGATAGCAGATTGATCAATGTAATATATCGTTTCTTGTAAGAAGTCCTTTCAAAAAATGGAATAAATGAATGATTTCACAAGTTTACTTTAGAGAGCTTGGAATTTATTTGGGGGGAAAAATTGCAATTCAATAAATTTTTAGACTAATGTTTACACACATATATATATTAAAGATCATAGCGGCGTATATATAAAGATCTTGCACAAAGGTAAATTATTGCTTTCTCCCCCTATCTCTTTGTACAGATGTGAATCATAGTTTTGGAAAGAATTGAGATGAAATATCACTTTCACTCTTGATCTCTATGCACAGAGGTAGATTGTTTGACCGTTCTGGCAACAATATATATATATATATAGAATGTTCAAGTTCGGTCACCATCCTTTAGTACTCTATATGAGATAAGGAGTATCATCATATAGATCTCAAATTGTTGTATCGATAAAATGAAATCTTGAGAGTCGTTAACCATCATAAGCCTTGAAGGAGGAATTAATCATGGGAATCAAAGTTTGCAGGTCTTAGGTTGTAACGTTTGTGAAAACATTTGTTTGAACATCCTGCCATTGGCCTATATATATATGCCTGTTTTCTTCCAAGTATTTGGTCTAGTAATGGATCAGTTAGATTACATGAAGTTCGCAATTCTTTTTTTTTTTTTAATTGAAATGACAAGAGAGAAAACTCTTGAGGCCATTACGGGCCATTACATTGGACATAAATACAGAAAGTACTAGCTAGACCCAAAACTCTTAACTGAGGTCAGCTAACATTTGGATCGAACAAAAATCAGGAGGATGTTCCAAAAGAGACAAATCATTTGCCGAATGGAGGGCCTTCCGCGCCAAGATATCAGCACACATAATGGCTTCTCGGTGACTGTGAGTAATCTCTAAGTCCCAGTCCCTGTAGATTAGTTGCATTGCTTCCTCTAACTCATTCTGGAGGGGATGGTATTGCCCTCCTGGCTGGAGTAGCAATCGAATGGCTTTCGTTGAGTCGGTGTGTAACTTAATCTTTCTGAGATTCATGTTTTGGCAAATCAGGAGACCTGTTTTGATTGCTTGAACCTCAGTGGCTGTCGAACCAAATGAGAATCCTAAGCTCTGTTGGAAACCGCAAATCCAAGCTCCTGAGCTATCACGAATCACTCCTCCAACTGTAGAGCTTCTGTTTTCGTCAACAGCAGCATCTACATCAATCCTAGCAAAACCCGGCGGTGGAGCATTCCATCTTGTCGTGTCTCTCTCTGGCACTTTGAGAATCTTGTGTCTGAATCGCCCATCTTCTATGCCTTCATGTAGAAAATGTAGACCTCGGTGGAGAAGTTGTTGTGTGAGGTCGCTAGTTCCTTCAAAAGCTCTTCTGCATCTGTTTTTCCAAATGAGCCAGCATATTGAACCAAAAACCCTAAGCCAGGGCCATTTGGACATCTTTCGATTACCCGCCGAGTGCTGCATATTCCAGTTGATCCAAACCTGTAAATTTCCAGAAAAAAATGCAGAGTAATAAATGGGGTTAATGCAAGAAAGCTAAACAGAATTTGCAAATTCGCAATCTCTCAAAGCATGGATTGCTGTTTCCTCACAGTTGCACTCAAAAGGACACTCAGTGTTTATCCTCACATCCCTCTTAGCGCGAATGGAGTTCGTAGGAACTCTTTCCTGGAACAGTGGCCACATGAAGAATTTAACTTTCTCAGGAATAGGCCATCTCCAGATACGTTGCCAGAAAGAATCGGAGGATTCTTTAAGCGACGAGTAGATCATGGAATAAGCAGATTTGACGCTGAAATTTCCATCAGAGGATTTCCTCCACCAGAATTTGTCGTCACCTGATTGGGATGGAGGGGGAACTTCCTTGATCCTTTCCACAGCCCACCAAGGTAAAAACATTTCCCATCTATGCAGGTCCCACTCCCCATCTGAACCGACAAAATTTCGAACCATTTCTTCAGGATTTAATAAGGCGTGGTTACGGTCAACATAGGATAGGAGAGGCTGATCAAGACTTGTCCATAAATCCAACCAGGCATTTGTTGACTGCCCGCTTCTTAGCTTTTTGCCCACTGCTGTCCTGAATGAGTCCCAGACTATTGTAATTGCGTTCCATACAGCAGATTGATTTCTTTTCCTTTCAACTATTGGAAGAGTCCCATCTACGCAGGCATACTTTGATCTGAGAACTTTCACCCATAAAGCATCCGGTCTAGTGATGAGACTCCAGCACAATTTCATGATGAGAGCTTTGTCCTGGCTAGTAAGATCTTTGATGCCAAGGCCCCCATCCTTTTTTCCCCTCTTGATTTTCTCCCAAGCTATTAGATGTTGCTTCTTACTATCCGACCCTGATTCCAGAAAAAATTCCTATTTATTTTCTCAAGGTCTTGCAAGACCCCTTTAGGCAGAAGGGTGGTTTGCATCTGGTAAGACGGAAGAGTGGAGAGAATGGAGTTTATCAGAACTGTTCTTCCAGCCATACTCAGAAATCTTCCTTTCCAGTTGGATAGTTTCTTCTGGACTTTAGAAACCAGAGGGGCGTATGTCAGCCTGGTAGTTCTTTTGTGGAGAAGGGGAACACCTAAGTATTTACCTAGATCTCCGGAAACACTGATTCCTATGATCTGGCCAAGTTGCAGAGCTCTGTGGAACTGGACATTTCTAGAAGCAAAAAGCTTAGATTTCGAGAGGTTGATTTTGTGCCCCGAGACTCTGCAGAAATAATCCATCACTTCCCTAATGTTCTCCATCTGATACGAAGAAGCCTCACAAAATAAGAGAAGGTCATCGGCGAAGAAAAGATGAGAGAGCTTCGGGCCCGTATTTGTAATACTTAAAGGCTTCCATCTTCCTTCATTCACTTCTTGATTAATCAGTTGGCTTAGACGTTCCATGCATATGATGAAGAGATAGGGACTTAGAGGGTCCCCTTGACGCACTCCTCTTGTTGGCTGAAATTGATCAGAAAGAGACCCATTCCAAACCACTCTCATAGAAGTAGATGAGACACACCTCATCAACAGCTTGACAAAATGATCATTTATGCCCAGACTAAGAAGATTGAAATACAGGAAGTTCCAGTCTAATCTGTCGAAAGCTTTCTCCATATCCACTTTAATAGCAACGAATCCCTTCTTCTTCCTGGTCGTTCTCATTGTGTGGATCGCTTCTTGAGCTAGTATTATGTTGTCGCAACTTTGTCTCCCCCTTATGAAACTGCACTGAGTAGGATGAATCAGGTATTCCATAACATTCCTCATCCTATTTGCAAGAACTTTGCTGAGGATCTTGTAGCTCACATTGCAAAGGGAAATGGGCCGAAATTCTTTGATCGAGGTAAGGTTGTCTACCTTAGGAATCAAAGTAATATGAGTCTGGTTAATATCAATAACCTTATCCAGATCTCTGAAGATGGAAAAAATAAGAAGATCTTCGGGCCCACAACCTCCCATTGAGATTGGAAGAAATGAGGTTGCAGTCCGTCGGGACCGGGCACCTTGAAAGCATCCATCTCGAAAGCAGCATTCTTTATCTCTACCGCAGACACCTCTCTTTGGATCATGGAAAGTTGAGAATCATCCAGAGCAAGGAAGCCAACCGGCCAATTAGATACCTCCGGAACGTCTTGATCCGATGAGTAGAGCTCTTGGAAATAACTAAGGGCATAGTTCTTAAGTTCATCTTGGTCGGTGATCCATTCGCCCTGGGCATTTTGAAGGGCGTCAATTTTACTTTTCTTTCTTTTGATCACCGTAGAAGAGTGGAAAAAGCTGATATTTTTGTCTCCGAATTTGAGCCATTTGCACCTTGACTTTTGGTACCAGAGGAGTTCTTCTTGATTTACAACTTTGGAGTACTCCTTCCAGAGTTTTGCTTCAAGCTTTAGCAGGCCAGCATGAGGACGGGAGGTGATTGCACGGTCAACTCCCTCTAATCTTTTAAGTAAGGACCTCTTCTTTTTGGGAAGACTGCCAACTACATTTCTATTCCACCAAGAGGCTCTATTCTCAAATTTGTTACATCCAGATAACCAGTCGTTGTTATGCCAAGCGTTGTTAACTAAGTCTGGGAAACCCTCTTCAAGACACCAGGCAGCTTGGTATCTAAAACTCTTAGGGTTAGATGAAGTACTCACGTTTCCCAATGCGATCACCAAGACTCTGTGATCAGATTTATAGCGGAGATGATGAAAGACTTTATGATCTGGGTGACCCACTTCCCAATCTAAATTACAAAAAGCCCAGTCCAGCCTTTCCTTCACGTTATTTCTAGACCAAGTGAATTTATCACCAACCATAGGCAGGTCAAGAAGGCCGCAATCATGAACGCAGTTTTGAAAAGGATGCAAGGATCTATCGGGGACAGCCACGCCACCAATCTTGTCAGAGTGGTTCAAAAAAGAGTTAAAATCGCCAAGGATAAGCCAAGCCTCAGATACATTTTCCCCCAAATTCCGCAGATCATACCATAGCTCTTGTCTATAACTCCATCTGGGGTCACCATAGATGAAAGTAGTACAGAAGCTATCACTGGTATTTTTATCAGTCAGGCGGCAATGGAGGAGATGGGTAGTAGAAAAGAGATATTCAACAGAAACATCGATGTCATGCCAAAGAACCTAGATACCACCAGCAAAACCAGTGGCTTCAACCCTCAGCCAATTACTAAAACCTAGCTTACGCACAACTAAATCAGCTTTATGGCCACTAACTCTGGTTTCTATAAGACATATTACGGAGATATTATGCTTTGAAACAATATCACGAAGGACGCGAGAAAAAGAATTACTACAAGCACCTCTACAATTCCAACTTGATATAATCATGATAAATGATGGGAATTTACAAACAAGAAAAAAGGCGTTACTTATCTGGGGGAATGCGCCTTGAAGCAGATCTCCCTTTATTTTTTGCTTCCCTTAAATTTTTGAGGGGCTTGCCTTGTTCCTTGTTATTATCCAAGAGAGTATGAGTCTCAACCTCTGCCATATGAGTTAGCGCAATAACTGTTGGGTCCTGCTTATGCTCCAAAGATAATTCCACTTGATTCATCTCGCTTTCCTGGACCAAGATTCCCGTGAAGTTTGCATCTCTGGATGGAGTGCAAGATATGTCGGAAGTATCCAGATGAGCTTCCATCATCGTCTTTGTCTCAGAATGTACAGCATCCGATTTCTCTTCAAATATTTGGCTACTTGTGCTCACTTCTAAGCTATTTGAAATCAGCATATGGGAAGCTTTTTCCAATTCCATTGCTTCTGGAACAATTCCCAGCGATTGAATTTCTGCAACTCCTGGCATGATGGCTTCGGAAATTTGTGATGACATGGAGCCTGCCACAACGCGGTGTGAATGTGCTCCTTCTTTCACTAATTTATTTTTAATTGGACGCTGGGCTGAAATTGAAGGTTGAGATCCACTTGCTTGGACATTTGCTTCAAATGGAGGCTGGGCTTGCTTTTGGGCTTCATTAACATCAAGCCCTTTTGGAAAGACTTTCGGCAAGATGGACTTTAAGCTAAGCCCAACACTCTTTTTTCCTTTGATCTTATACACTTGCTTTGGAGGATATGCACCTTTAACTTTTAAATTGTGGTTTGACTGAGACTTTATTGGACCCACACGCAGACTTTCTTTTTCCCCAATTAAAACTGAATTCCTCTCTTCTTCCTCAGCGTCAAGACATGTCTGGACAGCTTTAGAAAGGTTAAAATTCTCGAGTTCACGATCTTCATCCAGGTCAGCAAGCATTTGAAAATTTGATGATTGATATCTTCATTCTATGTCTCTGGCAGTGTTCGACCCATACCTCCTTCCTGCTACGCCGCCTTCCTGGTGCGCCTTTCTAGGAAGCCGTGATTTCCTCTGCCCCCTACCAGCATCCACAAACCAAAAGCTCCTTCCGTTTCCGGTGGATCTTTCTCTGGCAACGAGGCCGAAGCTATCTTAACGGGTGCTGGTTTTGGTTGCTGCGATTTCTGGAGATCTATTTCCTTTTTAGCGCAGGCGTCCTTCTTGTGGCCATATTTCCCACAGGTGAAGCAAACGAGTCCAATCCTTCGTATTCCACATTAAACACAGTGGATGCAACGATGACTCTAGGAACAAGACGTTTTTGGAGATCTAGCTCAACACAAATTCTTGCGTATCTTCCCCTCGACACAACGCCTGAAGAATGCTCCCGACAGTTAAGGGTATGCAAATCAACTTTAATAGTCTTACCTATCATATCCCCCAATCTGGAAATGAACTTTTGAGAATAGTAGATTAGAGGGATATTCGGTATTCTCACCCAAGTAGCAATTTTCCCCATTTAATTTTGAAAAGGGTCGAAATAAGGAGACCACTTCTGGACTAAAACTGCGTGATTTGCAATTACCCATGGTCCTTCCAGTATGATGCGTCTGTAATGGGCTTCCCAATTTTCCTAATTTGTGAATCGAACAACGTAATAGTTGTTTGGGAGATCCACCAATTCAAAATCCTTTATTCTCCACACCCTACCCAACATCTCTTTTAGCTTGAGTAAGTAGAAACGGGCGCCCAGCACCGTGACTATCAGGGACTTGTTCCAAGGCTGGCAAGCTTCATTAAATTCTTCTTCTGTTATGTCCAATGAAGGGTAGACAGACATGAGCTTTTTAGTCTCATCAGAAGGTTCCGGGATTTTCCATGATTGGTTCTGCAAATTTGATGTTAATTGATCATCATTTGAGATTTTTGAACCATGAGCTGAACCATTGAACTCCAATCTATTGAAACCCATCAGCGAGTCTTTGTATGTAGAGCTTTTTAAATGATTTGAAGACCCCTGTTTTTCGCCCTGCACTTCAGTTGCAGGTTCATCTAAAGCCAATGATAACTTCTTTCCTAGACCATCCTCGATCCCAACTAATGCGAGATTTTTTGGTGGAGAGCATGAAATGGACTTAGTCGATGGTCTAACAGGCGTGGATTGAGAATCCGGCGATATATCCGGCGGTATCTTCAAAGAAAAAACATCATCCATTGAAAGATTTCCGGTGACACGAGTTCCAAGAGAGAGAAAACAGAACCCCTACCCGCTTTTTTTCTGAAGTTCGCAATTCTAACCTCTCTCTTCTCTCTCTTTTTTTAATAAATATCAGATAAGAATAAAATTAAAAAACAATCATTATTAACTCTCTAAGTGAACTTGTAGGATAAAAAATTTCTTTCATACTTAATCATATTTAAAAATAAAGCCACATCTTTATTCTTTCACATGAGTATGACAATAAGGGGCTGCAAATATTCCCTTCATTTCTATTCTCCTCCATAAAGTTTCAACATGTACAGCCAATCGAGAACCAATAAGTATTCACATCCACTGATAAAATTAATAGCTACAACGATTCATTCAAGTTGACCAAAATATAAGTTTAAGCTACATGTTTAGCAAAAGGAATTTACAAAATTGAAAAAAAAGGGGGAATTTATATCAATCACGAAACTATCTATATTGATTACAACACCTTTAATAGGCTTCAAAATGATGGGGGAAAATAACCCATCAGAAAAATAAAAAATTACAAGAAAATCTGCCGTTTGAGATTTCTTATTTGTAATTGCTTCTTTCTGGGAGGCCATAAAGAACATCTATTTTGCCCAATCCAATTCTCTGTGCCAGTTAAGTTTGAAGTTGAACATTAGGGAATTTGCCTTGTATTTTTAAATGTGCTTGTGAGAAATCTACTAGCATTTGAAAGTTTCAAAAACTGCTGCTCTAATGATTTGAACATCTATGAGGTTCAAATCAAATTCAAATCAGCCACCAAGCCATTGAAGTAGAATCAAACAAGCAATTAAAACACAGACAAAATTCACCTATGCGTTGTTATCTTTCACAAGCTTACCGACAAGACAGTTTTCTATTGCCTCATCATAAAGCTTAAGTGTAATTTCCAAATTCCCCTCTTCATAATTTACATCAACAAATATATCATATATCTCTTTCTTTGCTACCAACCCTTTTGCTCTCATCTCATCAAAAATTGCCTCACCTCCACGAATTTCTTCCTCTTAAAGAACCCTTTTATAAGGGCATTATAGGAAGCGGCTGTGAGATCAATTCCTTTTTCAGTCATTCCTTTATGCAAAAACCATGCCTCTTTCATATCCCTAGCTTTACAATGCCCTCTAATCAAGATATTATGTGTTACTATCAGCCGCCACTCCCTTTGCATGCATGCCCTTAAAGACATTCGTGGCGGCACGAATGTCATTTCTGATGTAATAATGCTTCTTAAGAGAATTGAATGTCACCTTGTTCGGTGTTATGCCTTTATCTAACATCCATTTAATCAGTCTCTCACCATCTTTCCCCATAATATTAAATTGAAGCACACATATACTTTATATATATGATTGATTGATAAATTTTCTCTTCTTATTTCTTTATAGTGCCCAAAGCAACTAGACCTGAGCAATAGTTGTTTGTACTACATGATGCAGTACATAAAGGACATAATCACGTATGGTCCTAAAAATATTAATATAAATAAGGTATATTATATACTCAATTTGTTCATATATACATTCAGTCAGCTATATATTATAATATCTAACTTCCATATATTGTTTTCTTTTATACACAATATTTTAATGCCTCTTACACTATATTTAGTAACTCAAAAATGGAAGAAGTGGTTGAAGAGTTGGTAACATCTTTGCAACATCAGTAGGAGAGTGAAACCTTCAAATGACCGTAACTTTCTAGGTACTGATTTATTAGTTTAAGTTTAAGTTTTAATATGTAAACATGTAGATTTTTTTTTGCCAGTGTATACATGTAGATTAATGACTATACATATATTCTAATTGGTTGTACTGTATCTAAATGAATGTAAATATATATTCTGATTTGTTTTGTACAAGTGTATATGTAAGAGAGATATAGAAAGCAGAAACCCCATATGTTAAGAAGAAATTTAGCTTTGATAAATCACGCTTATTACCTAACAATAGTTAATTATGTCAACTATATATAACAATTGTTTAAATAAATTCATAAGCATTACTATCAATTTATATTGGTTGTTTTGAAAGAACCGTTGTTTATTATGTAAGCATTACCATATTTTATGACGATTGCTTATGAGTGCCTGTTAATTATTATCATAGCAATGAGCATACATTGGCCTCACTAAACCTTAATATATAATGAGTGTTATATTATAATAAGTCTAGAACAAATAACAGTTCGGAACCGTAATTTATCTGTGTGGAGCATATATAGCGCCCGCATATATAACAATTCAGAAACTGTTATATATAGCAGATAGTCTAATAATTCCTAATTTTAACATGTGTTTTCATAGCTTTTTGAGAGATTTTATTGGGATTTTTATGTTTGAAATGCACTTGTTATGATTAATTATGATTAAGAATGATCATGTGGAATTAGTGATTTAATGAGCTTAATTGTTACATTGATAAATCCTTATTTTATTATATATTTTCATATCTTATGTGGGGATTTTGTCATAGTTATTGTGCTTAAAATGCCTTCTTTGTGATTAATTGAGATTAAGAGTAAATACATTAAATTAGGACCAAAAATGGTGGTAAATGTAACAAACCGGGACCACACACAGCTCCTGTTGCTGGCCGAGACTACACACAGCACTCGGCAGGATTTGTCCCCCCTCCGCACCACACAGGTGCTTAGGGATTTTCCTCTTGGGTACTCCTAATTTCCCCAAGAGTCGTCTCCCCAAGGATCGAAGGCTTGACCTGAGGGTCAAATACAAACCTTATGTGATCCTTGGTAGCCAAGTGTGCTAAGGTTTGTACTTTAACCTCAGGTCAAGCCTTCGATCCTTAGGGAGGAGGCGACTCTTGGGGAAATCAGGAGTACCCAAGAGGAAAATCCCTAATACCTGTGTGGTGTGGAGGAGGCACAAATCCTGCCGAGTGTTGTGTGTGGTCCCGGGTTGTTACATAAAAAAACACCTTTTTATGTAACAACTCGGGAACACATACAGCACCCGCGGCTGGCCAAAACCACACTCAGCACCCCACAGGATTTGTCTCCCTCGGCACCACACAAGTGCCTAAGGATTTTCCTCTTGGGTACTCGTAATTTCCTCAAGAGTCGCCTCCTCAAGGACTCAAACCTTGGACTTGAGGGATAAGTCTAAAGCCTAAGAACTTCTTGGTAACCATTATACCAGTTATTGTCATACCCTTATCTTATTTTCAGCTATTTTCAGAGTATTCGTGGAATATGATATGCGGCTCGATGGGTAACATATGAATAACATAAATATACTGATATTATATGCACGTTTACAAAAATTCCCCATAGGGGTTCGTACATGATAATTACAATCACTGTAGCCGCACAGAGCTACTTGAGTATCTAAACCCGTCCCAGTGAAACGGAGACACCTGCCCGTGTTTATTCCACCACAGCATTCCCCTCGTACAATTATCTTCTTTACTCTCAGCATAGCTTCTATCTTCACCTGTCTAAATTGTTGGTAGGGGAGGGTAAGATTCGAGAGAATCTCAGTAGGAAAACAATACCAATATGCATGTAGGATAAGTGCTTAATGTATGACATGCTTGCATTACATAAACTCATGCTAACACAATGACATATCTGCGTGCTCAATGTTTCAAACCATATACTTATGGCCATATCATAAACAGGAACAGAGATTATATCATTCATATATGTTTCACATATTCAAGCAAAGCAATAACATACATCAATACACCAGCACAAATATCAAATACATGCAAGAGAGGTAAGTTCCCTACCTTAATCCCTTTTTATCCCCAAATAGGCTCTTCGAACTTCGTGCCTTGTAATACATGCCAGCAACTCGGGCTCTCAACTCTGCCCTACAATTTCAAATGTACCATTTAGACACTTTTATAGTGTTTCTGGTGGTTATATGAGCATATTGTTAAAATTTACCAAAATGCCTCCGAGGTCCCGGCATGGCACTGCTGTACCCAGTCTGGCTTTACTTTTTTTAAAATTCTAACCTTGGCTGTCTTAACTTATTTTCGCCCAAGGAATCCATTTCCGGACTGGAAATTACCAAATTCATTGCCAAAAGACAATAATGCGCTTGGTAGCCCTGCTTTAAGGGTTTCAGGGGCGTTTTCATAATTATGTTTTTTTGGACTTTTTCGAAAAAAGTGACCAACTGTAACCCTACCTAATTTTCCCTCCTAAACTCAATGGAACCATCAAATCATTGAAAATCCAACTCTTTCCACTCTAAACAGGTCTGACCAAAATGTTGTTCAAGGGAAAAGGAAAAAATTGCAATTTTGTGTTTTAACACCTAAAGCTTACTCATTTTCACTCCTAATCACTTCTTAAACCATTTAACATATAATAGATAAGTTTTGAAGAAATTTGGGCAGCATAACCCCTTAGGGTTATCACTTTCCAAATTTATAAATTAAATCAACAATCACCAAATCCAACCACCACTACTACAAAAAAGGGCAGCTGTGGTACTTATTTTTAAACTAATTGTGGCGTTTAGAAAGTGCCACATATCCCATTGCCACTAAAAGAAGCTGTGGCGCTTGAAAGGGCCACAACATATATATATATATATATATTTATTTAAAAAAATACTTTTTTTTTCATATTTTTCTTTTAGAACCCTATAATTATAATTGATAACACATTTTCATATCCACAACAAACTAAAAAGAGCAAACCACAATCAAATAACTCTAAAATGATATAAACTAACAAAGAACTAATTAACAAAATCATTACCAAGTAAAATACAAGTGTTAAAAACAAATAATTATTTTTGCATGGCAAACCCATTTGGTACTCAGAATTGGGAATATAACAAAAAAATGAAAAAAAGATAATGAAGATATAAAATGATATGCATGTTCATACTTTAGAAAATAATAGAAAATATGAAAATTATCATTAAACAAATATAATAAATAATGAAGAACAATGAGTGAAATGTACTGTCCTATAAATGATATGACTTAAAATGTAAAATGAGTCTATAGAAAAAGAATGACAACAAAATGGTACAAAAATGCATTTTATTAGTTAGTAATGACAGATAAAAGGCTGCTTTGCACTTGATGTGATGAATTAATAGGAAAGCTTCACTTTACTAATCAGATGCTTTGATGCCAACATTTTTAAGTTACATTTAAAAAACACACTGCTCTAGAAATGATATGACCACAAACCTTGAATCCATGGAGGTCTATATTGAGTCGTTTAACTAGCTCATGGAAGAATTGGAGTTCATCTGAGGTCTGTGTTGGGAACGTCCTTCCATGTATGGGGCTTAAAGATCTCCAACCCTTGAATTCCAACCTGCAAGCCTAGTCACAGTAAGCACAAGATTGAAGCAAGTATGACTTAATAATAAGCTTACACAAAATAATTGAAAAACAACTAAAATAAATAAGGAGGAGTGATTAAACAAAGGAATAAAGAAGAAGAGTTGATTGAAGTAGGGACGGTGATGAGTGACAAAAAGAGGCCGGAGAAGGAGAAAATTGGGGGACTAAGAGTATAAGGAGTGATGGCATGTGTTGGATGAGGAGTGGGGACTAAGAGGATAAGGGTGTTGGAAGCAGATCGTAAGAGAGAGAAGGATTTGGAAAAAAAAATTAAGAAAAATATTACTTTGTGTAACGCTTCCTTAACCAAGTGCCACATAAAGTATGTAGCAGCCGTAACACTTCCTTGAGCAAGCGTCACAACTGTTGCTTCAGTTTTTTTTTTAAAAAAACACCTTAGGTGCTGCTTCCTCAAGAAAGTGCCACCTAAGGTTACCAAGTAGTTGTTGCACTTTCTTGAGGAAGCGCCACCTAAGGTGTTTTTTATAAAAAAATTAAAAAAATTATTGAAAGAAGATGTGGCACTTCTTTAAAGAAGTGCCACAAAAGGTTCGCTACTAATCCCTATTTATGTAGTAGTGCACAAAAATCAACAACAACAACATACTAGCATAAATCTAAGATTTATGAAGTTACCTCTTGAGTTCTTATACTTTCTCTCTTTAGAAATCGTCCTTCCTCTCTCTCCTAACCCTTGAGATTAACTTGCTACACCATGATTTTCATGAAGATTAGGAGATTAGAGGATGGATTACACAATTAGGAAGTAAAATCACTTGGAAGCATAGACCTTACCTTTGATCTTCCTTCCTTGAGTTCCTCCTCTCTATGAGTTTTCTTAAGGCTTCTCTTTCTCTCTCTTTGTTGCTCTTAGGAATGAGAATGGGATGAAAAAGATGAACCAAAGATTTTGAAAAAGTATCTCATCTTTTCCCCTAATTAGCTTTATCACAAACTAGAATTTATGACATAAGCCTTTTGTACTTAACTTTATCCTTCTCTAATTTGGTGTCATAGTCTTCCATTCTAATTGAACCATATTCCTTCATCTCCTTAAGCCCAAACATACGCCACTTTTGGTTCCAAAATAGACCAATTGAGTTTCAATTCCATTAATCAAACTACATGCACACTTAATAATATTTTATTCCAATTTCACATGTGCTCAACTCCAACAATTATAATTCAATCTCTTGCCTTTAGATAATGACACTTGGCATACTTATGAGTCAAATAATTATTTCTCCCTCTTATTTCCTTATTCCACAATTTACACAATTGCCAACACATTTTATTTTTCAATTTTCGGAATAGTTGGCCTTCTTGGCAGATTTTCTACCCTAATTTTGAAAAATCATAACTAAATTTGTAGACATCGTTTCGGAGCAATTATAAAGGCTATGAAACCCTTATTGAGTCTAATTTCAAGAAAAAAATATGGACTTTAGCCATTTGGAAGCACATTATTCCCAGATTTAATTTCTTTGACCGCTGCTTTAGAAACTTTTCAGATTTTCTGAGCTAATTTCAAAAATTCATAACTCTTTGTATATAGCTTCATTTGATTCATATGACTTATCAAATTAAAGTTTAGGATGTCTACTTTCATCCTGTAAAATTTCATAATTTTTTCTCATCATTTAGTCTTCAAAAACCTCATGATAAGATCACTGCCTCGCAAAAAATTTCATTGGAAGTATAATCACTTTCTTCAAAATTCACCATTTTATTTTCTTTAATGCCCCAAAGATATAAGAAATATTAGATAATGGATTTGGGACACCTACTAAACTGAGGCTTAGCAGTCCACTTAGTTTAGGCTTATTCCCAAGCTCCAATCCCAAAATTCGAGATATTACAGCAAAATTGTTAAAAAAATTATAATTACTCTTAATCATTGATTTTTCAGAATATTTGATGTTGGTTTAATTGTTTTTAATTTTATATGCTTGAAAAATTGGATTAAATTTGAAAATGGCAGTTTGGGGCTTGAATTTCAGAAATGACAATTTAGTACTGAAAATTTCAAAAATGCCAATTTAGTCCACCCAAAAACTGCTGCGTTTTGGCCCTCTGAAAATAGGTCACAAGCACTCCTAGTTTTGAAGATCAGAAAAGCACCATGAAGACAAGAGCATTCACCATTATCTCTAATTAACCTCACCTTCGTTCTCCACTTTCTTCGTTGGTGACTCTCGCCTTCTTCATCATCGTCGCCAGTGACATTTTGCTAATTTAGTTAGCCTTAATATCAATTTTGTTAATCTCGAGTATAAATAACTAGAAATACCTGTCTATCCACTCACAACCCTATCTTGAGTATAAATTGATATGTCAAACATAATTACTCCAAATTCAAGATAATTTTAACACACTCTTCAGCAATTATATGAGGCCATTAGGTATGTGTCTATCCTAATCACAAATTAAATTATAATCTAATCCCAAATTACTTAATCTCAAAGCCAAATTAAAATTCCCTTTATCAAGGCACATCCTAATGCTTAAGTTAATATTCAATGATGGCCAATCACTAAACAAATAAAGCTAAATAAGATTAAGTAACAAAAATTAATATAATTATAACTAAACAATGCAAACAAAGTCTAATCTACTTATAAGTTTATAGCTCATCTAGGTTGCACAACAAACTACTAAACATAACTAAAGAAAAACAGCAACAAGTTCATAATCCGAAATCTGAAGTAAATTAAAAGAGAAAAGAAAAAAGACAGAGCATTGATTCAAAGCCTTATCTTTAAGCTCCAGCTGCTTCTCTGTCCAAGCAGCTACTTTGATCTCTTCTCCTCTTCACATTCCTCTTATTCTCCTATGTAGAAGAAGAATGAAAATCTAATTCATTTCTGTCTCTTTTCTTGCGATTCAGATCAAGACAATGATGGATAATGTTGATAATTAAATGCCGCTACCTCCTGCCTTCTTAAACAATCATGCCTTTCTTATGCTTTAGGTTTTCCCTTTTTATTCCCAAAATCACCGCTTCTAACGATCAAAAGAAGAGGAAATAATATAACAACAACAACAACAACTATAATAATAAAAAGCTAGATCTTCTTTATTTTTTTTATTTGAGAAAACTTCTAATTATTATTTTTTTATTGCTTCTTTCTTAAGTTTAAAAACTTCTATTTTAATTTGAAAGCCGACAAACGATGCACCCTATTGATATCTCATAAAATCTCAAAAAAATTCATTTAATTTAGCATTGATGACTTCCCAAATATATTTAAATAGATATCAATTCTATTAAAAATAGGAAGTCATCACTTTTACTTAAAATTCAACAACTTTTCAATTTTATCCTGGTTTAATACTAATTTTAATCATAAATACAAGATCCAGTTAACTTTTTTGGGGAGGTTAAGGAAGTTAATTAAATTATTTTAAAGTATTTATATTCTTCATTTCTTCTCCGAACTAATATGTCTGACTTATAAACTGATAAATAATTTAATTATACACATAATATATATGATATGATTAGATAACTTATTCAGCTTTTTTAATCTCTCCAAAAAAGTCAATTAGGCCTTATGTTTAGGACTGGAGGTAGTATACATTATGCCCATGAGAACAATGACAATACAATAGTAAATGAAGGGTAAAATTGTATATTCAATTCATATAAAAAATTCCTCTCTGCCTTACAAATATGACAAAAAGTTTTCTTCTCTCTTTGCTAATTTCAGAAAATAAAAAATCAAACAAAGCCAAAGTTTCCTATGATAATATTGGCCTTAGCTATAACGATGTCATTTAGCGCACCACCAGGTGGAGTAGTTATGCTTTCAGAATCTACAGCAAAGCAAGCATATACCATTTGTTCAAATGCTTTTCCCTTTGTTGTTTGATTCAATATCTTGAGTTTGTTTAAAGAAAATAGTTTTGAAAGTAGTGGATGTCAGTGGATGATTGTATAATGTAATAAATATTAGAAGTTAAAAACTGTTGCATTTGCCTAGCACACTATGACACAGTTGGTAAGGCATGAGGCCTAAGTGCCTTAACATCTGGGTTCGATCCCTCCTGCACCCGGTAGGGTGCTACTTAAAAAAAAAAAAAAAAAAACTGTTGCATTTGCAGGTTTACATTATTGTTCAAGTACTCATACCGCACCGGCTGAATCACGTTTTAAATATAATATTATTTGCGTTATTGAAAAAAATGTAATATTATTTTGGCACTGGTCATGAGTGTATATATATTATTTAGAAATTATGGAAAGATCACCCATTAGAAAACTTATTTACCAAAGTCACTAGAAATTTGTTTGAGCTTCGATGAAATCTATCTTTGCCAGGTGCATTTCTTTTTTAGTTTTGTGCAGCTTATTCTCAGCTGTGAAAAATGAAAAGTATTTGCCCACAGCTGTAGAAGTGTATAAATACCTTCAAGCCACACGTCAATTAGTCAATGTGGAACATTAATATATTAGAGTAAAATATATTAAAACCCCTCTATTTTATCTAAATTACAGAAACATCCCCTCTCTTTTAAAAATCTATATACACTTCATTTAAAATTACAATGCATGTTATACAAACCTCCTTTATATTTTTGAAATTTTATTTTCATCCATCCAACAATTAATTTACTATTAAGTTTGACTCTTAAAATTAGATTTTGACCAAAATAACCCCGTTTAACATAATAATTATTGAAATACAAAACAATTATACCACCGAACAAATTTAAAATAGATATAAATTCAAAATTCTTAATATATTATGAAATCTATTAATTTTGATTATCTTATAAAATTTATAATTTATAATTTTTTATCATTTTTATTAAAAATTATTTATTTATATTTCTTTTATATGGTTAAAAATATATTTTTAAATAGATTTTATTTTTATCATAGAGTATAAATGAAATAAGTTTGACTGTTTTAAATATCATGTAAACTATTTAAATTTATAATTTAAAATTTTTGAACAATTTGTTTTCCCAATAAATTTATAAACACATTGAGTTTGTATATATTTATTAAAATAATTAATCAAATTTTCAATAAATTTTTTATACCTACATTAACTAAATTAATTAAACTTATGTTCCAATATAATTAGAAATATTCAGTAAATGTATCTGATAGGAAAAAAATAAAATTATGGAAAATGAAAAAAAAAGAAAGAAAAATCTCAAATTTCATATCAATTTTGTTATAAAAAAATTCATACCAATCATAAGTAAAAATATCGATTTAATATAATGAAGGATAAATTAGGAAATAAAATTTATTGTGATAAAAAATTTAATCAAAAATGTTTTTTTTTTTGGATATTGTTAATAGTGTTAAGAGTTAAGACTTAAATATATGTTTTACTAAAAAATCACCCATTAGTTTTATGCGGCATATTTTCAGCTGTGTAAAAATGGAAGACATTTGCACATAATTGAAAATTGAAAAAGTGTTTATATCCCTTCAAATCATTTATCAATTAATCAATGGGGAACTTTAATATATTATAATATAGGGAGCATATAGAAAACTGGATAGTAACCTAGCTTCCATTTTACACAGAAACATAAAGAGAAAGAAATACAAGTACAAACAAGAAAGTTGAAGGCCAGATCAAGTCTCGTTCATCCCCATCCGAATTGACGAACCCTCGCCAAGATGAGAATTTCCGCTACTTTCTCCAAAAATCTACGTAATCAACCAAAGTCATCACATATTCTTGAATATATAGGCCTATATAGAAATAACAAGTGTCACATACTAACAACCATACACTAATTTATGACAATGCGTATTCTCTTCAACTAGCTAGATAGGAGGGTTACGTCGCATTAATTGTACATTCATGTGAGATTGAGAGAAACGAATGTAGCTTTGAGATTATTTTTTTTTGAATAAAGATATATAAAAAACTTTGAACTTATCATAATAAATAGTTCCTCAAGATTGACCATACATCCTTATTGCAATGCACAACAATAATAATCTGGCGAATGAATAATCTTATCATCTGATCAGGGTATCACAATTATATAATAGAATTGTTTACCTGTTAGTCTTGGAATCTTCTCTTTATCTTTGTCTTCAAAATAGCAACTTCAACATAAATCCAGTCATTGATGTATTCGAAGAAGTGAAAAAAGGAACGCATCCATAAACTTTTAAGAATTAAAGTCCCACAAACTCCCCAAAATCCAACAATGAAGCCAAGAGCCATGCTCACATAAAACCCAAAGCTTATGAGATTATCATCACCACCTGCATCAATGTTGTGTGGATTGGGATTCAAACATCCTTCTGTGAGTGGTGGACCACAAAGCCCCTGATTTCCCATATAACTGGAAGCATCAAAGGTTTGAAGTTGGGTGGCCGTTGGAATCTTTCCTGATAAATTGTTGAAGGACAAGTTCAGGACACTGAGAAAACTCAAATTTGAGAAGCTGATTGGAATTGCACCGGAAAGAGAGTTCCTTGACAAATCAAGTGATTCCAATCTTTCCATTTGACCCATGTTGAAAGGAATGGGTCCTTTCAAATTATTTCTAGACAGATTTAGGGAAGCCAATGCCACAAGTGTAGTTATGCCACTTGGTATTTCTCCTGTTAAGTAATTGCAAGAGAGATCAATGGTTTTCATAAGTCCAAGAATCTTACTGTACTCAGCATGTTCTCCTTTCCATGACAACATTGCTGTGTCCATGAATGATGATTCACTGAAGACTCCAGCAACAAGGTAAGAAATTGCTCGGCTCCTAGTTGTCATATTTGACATTGCGCTCAAATTACCAAAGCAATTCGGTATATTTCCTGTTATATTATTTATTGACAGATCTAAGATTTAGAGATCTGGCTAATTACATAAATTTGTAGGAATGCTTCCTTGAAGTTTATTTGCTTACAAACGTAAACCAATCAAATTGTGCAAGTATTTCCCTATCCATGATGGCAATTTTCCATTCAAATTATTCTGTCCAAAATCAATGAACAACAAGTTCGAAGAATTCATCAAAGATGGTAAATTTCCAGAGAGGTTATTGTTATTCAGATGAATACTTTGAAGATGGAACAAAGTAGCAACTGAATTCGGTATTGCCCCATAGAAATGATTGTTTTCTAATCTTAGAACACTCAAGGATGGAAGTTGCTCCCAACAATCAGGAAGTTTTCCAGACAAAATGTTGCTTGAAATGTCAAGATAATATAAGCTGCCTTGAAAAGTTTCACAAATGGAAGATATGGTGCCTGAAAACATATTATTCGAGAGAAGCAATGCTGTTGGATACTGTGGAAAATGTGGTAGGGGACCAGACAAATTGTTGAAACTCAAGACCCAAATATAATATCCAAGAGTCAAGACTGATTTTGGCAATTCCCCATAAAGTTTTTTATGGGAAAGATTCAAGTATTGTAAAGAATTTAGCCAAAGCCATTGAGGAATTGAATCTAAAATTGACGCATATGAAATGTCCAACCTCAGAAGCTCCCTTTGATATTTCAACCACCTTGGAAAGTGGGAACCGAAATTGCACGATGATGCAAAAAGGATTTGCAATTGAAAAGGTGGCACCCAATTCGAACTGAAGTTGAAAAAAATTAAATTTTGTGACACACCTAAAGCTGTCAACTTAGAGAGAGTTGATAGATGTGTTTCATTAATAACACAATTCAACCTATTTGAAGAAGGCTCCAATACAACAAGGTTTGGAACTTGACCAAAAGCACTTGGATGAATATTCCCATTCAACCTATTGTTTGAGAGATCTAAGTACTTCAACGATACAAGTCCAGCAAACACCGGCAGTGGCCCGGTTAAATTGTTGTCGCTCAAATACAATCCGGAAAGGTAAGGTAAGTTCCCAAATGATTGTGGAATTGACCCGTGAAGACTAGTATTCCGAAGAACTAAAGTCACCACTTTGGACAACCTTGAAAAATCAGGAAATGGTCCACTAGCAAAAGGATTGCCTGTAAATTTCAACTCCTCTATACTATTTTGAGCACACCCCAACTGTGGTATCCAGTCACTTAACTGATCTGAAAAATTGTTGTTCCGCAACCATAAGGTTTTCAATCGGCACAAATTTTGGATGGATTTTTTCATGCTACTCTCGAGTTTATTGTCTTGAAGATAAAGAAATTCAAGAGAAGTGGTATTTGAGAAAGCATGTGAAGGAATATGTCTCAAAGAATTGCTAGAAAGATCTAAAGATTCAACAGAGTTCATATTTGAAAAAGTTTTGGGAATAATAAGTTGCAAAGTATTTGACTCAAGGTTCAAAACTTTAAGGGAATTTATATTCAGTGCATTTGGAAAAATATGATCCAAAGTGTTATAAGAGAGATCAAGATCTATTAACACCTTGCTAATGTTAGACAACCAGGGTAGGATTGAAGAGTCTAAATAATTGTGTGAAAGAGAAAGGACTTTGAGGGTAGTGGAAGAGTTGATGTGGTCAAAAGATGCTGGATTGACATGAGACATGAGAGCACAATGGTCCAGGTAAATTTCAGATAGATCAGGAGCTTTGGATAATGATGATAGCCAATCAATAGCTTGAATTATATTAATGCTTGAAAGGTCAAGGTATCTCAAAGAAGAAAGGTGAGAAATCCACTCAAGATCATTCACAATCAAATTATTATAGCTAAGGTCAAGAGTTTGCAAATTGGATAGATTTTGCAGTCCACGAGGAATAGTGCCACCAATTGAACTACTAGCAATACGTAACTCTCTTAGTTGACCAAGCAAACCAATGCATTCTGGAATTTTGCTCCCTTTGAAATTGTTTGAATTGAGATTCAAGTAAGATGCTGCAAATCACATAATGTGGAATCGATATTACCAGAAACATCAAAAGGTTGAAGTTCGAGCTTGGTAACATGACCTGTCAAATTACTGCATGATACTCCACTCCACTGACAGCAATCAACTTCAGTTTTCCAGTTGGACAACATGCCGGACGCATCAATGAAACCATGTTTTAACTTGAGAAGGGCTTGCTTATCTGTCTGTATGCAACTGATCTTCATATTGGAGTATCCTTCACAACAAAAGAAGCATAAAACACCAACAAGCCAAAAGAAACTGAACTTAGGGCTGTACATGATGATGAACTTGCTTAATTGGAATTCTTTTAATTTGGATAGTAAGAATAGATAGGGGAGAGGTACGTCTTGTGGAGTGAATGATCCATGGATCATTTATAAACAATGTAATGGTCACCAAGTTTTTCAAATAATTTCATTTTAGACAGTAAAATTATTGGCGTCAATGTGATAAATATTAATTCAATATATGAATAACTTGGAGTTACGTACTTCATGTGGTTGGAAAGTTTCATTCATGCCGGCCGTACATATTATGAGAAGGTTCATGACGGCCTAGCTTGAACAAGATCCACGTATAAATAATGAATCACGCTTAATTTCTTTTAATTTTATTAAAATTGTTATATTTATTGTATCGGTCTGAGTCTCATGCCTTCAATAAAACCTTAATCATCCACATAAATCAAGTGGAAAAAGTACTCCAAAATACATTACAATGACAAAAATAAATAGTCACATATCAAAATATAAGACATACAGCCGCAGTGTGTGTATGATTATGTTGCATTAAAACCCATAAACACTACTTTGACTTATCAGAATTAGACTAAGGAAAAATTGCTAAAGAAAAATCCCCCATTAAAAATTTATTACCCAAGGCACATAAAGACCCAAGTTCTTGCTTGAGTGGGTGTTACTTATCTTCGTGCGATGAAACTCTTCTTTAACTATATTCATCATATCTTAAACTAGTGCAAATATCTCATGTTTTACCCATAGTTAAATATGCACATAGAATCGGATCAACTAAAAATAGGTTGCGTCTGGATCCATAACCAAGTTTCAGGTACCTTTGGGCAATAAATGTTGCAATAGGGCATTTTTCAATAAATTTCTCCTAAAATAATAGGTATTTACAATATAATTCCTTACCTTATTTTTTTATGAATACCGTGTGAGTTTTATTGGTTGAGGACTACACACACACACACACACACACTCGTTTGACTGGAAAGGAATATAAATTTTCTGTCGGTCAGTTATAAAGGCCGGCTATAATATGTGGTGCTAACTGCTGACGATGTAAGGCCAAGTGCATGCAGGCCAGTGCTTTAATCAAAGGTAGATTTTGTCTCTTTCATATATTATTCTACACGTAAGGAGACATAGATACTATAGTAGTAATAAGAGTAGGCGTCCGAAAGTTATAAGAACATCAATATTTTTCCCTCCCAAAACCTTCCTAATCATCTAAAGCAATTAATACTACAATAAAAATACTAGATGATGAGAGGGTTCTTCTTCCTTGTATCCCCTGAATCAGTTGTCGATTTCAGATCATAAACAATATTTTCCTCCAATATCCATAAGTCATACATTTGGGCAATATGTATTACATCGTTGAAACAATAATATGATAAATGCGAACTGTTATATGGCTTGCAAAATAATTAAAATTCTGGCGAATGAGATTTTTCCTTTTGTGGCCAAAATTGGGGAATGAGATTAACTTCAAAATAAACTCAAGCAAATGATAATGAAATCATAAGCATAACTATCAATCAATTTAATAAACTAGAGTTTGGGCTATTTCACCATAATATTGATGAATTATAAAATGGGGCCCAAGTGGTCAATTTGTTGATGACCTATTCAATTCTTCTTTGTCAATGTTGTTTCATCGTCAATTATATTATAACTAGATTTGACACCCCATCTGTTGTATGGAACGGAACGTTAACGCTCCATTTGTTTCAAAGTAATGGAGGGGACGCGGAAGGAAAATTATTATGAGGCCAAAGGGTCAATAATGTTAATTATGATTAAGTATTCTTTTGGTCTTATTTATAAGAAAGAGAGAGAAGAAAATTTTTAGATCCATTTATAAGACAAAGGAGAAATTTTTCATATGAATGTCTAGTTATCCTTCATTTATTATGTACCGACTTTATTCTCATGGGTTGTATTGTCTATTAAATAGGGGTAACATTAGAATGTTGTTGAATTTTAAGGTAGAATTAATGAAGTTTAATATTTTTTCTTGATATGTGTGAAACATGCTGTAAGTGACTTATAAATAAGATCAAATGAGTACTTAGTAACACCGCATGAGGCATAAAGACACAAAAGACAAAAAAAAATCTTAAGACAATCCAGCAAGTATGAAAATGACAAATCCATATTTTATTATATTATTTTATAATTTATTAAGGGATTTTGTCATAATTATTGAGCTTTAAAATGCCTTTGTTATAATTTATTGGAATTAAAAATAAATGCATTGAATTAGAACTAAAAAGGAAAAAATTGTCTTAATTATTATTGGAATTACTCTTAACAATTCATTCTTGAGAAGATTTGAAGCTGGCTTGATTGTTTTAAATTGTAGGTGTTTGGAAAAATTGAATTAAATATGGAAATGGCAGTTTAGGGCTCGAATATCAGTAATGACAGTTTAGAACCACAAATTCCAAATATGTCAAAAATGTCCACCTTTCAAAACTGGTGCGTTTTGCTAAATTAGGGATGGACATTAAGGAGCAGCGGGAAGTCTCAATGAGAACGGCTTCATACTCCACCATTCTAAGTTGGGTCAAAATCTCCATTGCCCTTCCATCCTTGCATCTCCACCTCCATCAACCGCCGCCGCCTTTATCCATCAACTCCTTCTTTATCGCATCACCTCTCGTCCTCCATCATTCCCTGCGAGGGATGGTTCGTTGTTGAAGCTCGATGCAGCTGAGATGGCTTCCGTGCGTGGCTGAGTTTGTAGATCCTATAGAGGCATCCAATGCTTGAGTTCGGTGCTTGTAGGGGAGTCTTTTGTTCTATCTTTTTCTTTAGCTCTGTGATGTATTTCCTAGGTTAGGAGATTTAATTACAGTGTTGATTCTAGATTATCTAGTTAAAAGTTCTGGAGTGGATTGAACTTTTTATGTATTTGAGATTTGGATTTTGCAATTTATTTATGTTGACTATCGCAAATTCTCTGTTCCTCTATAATTTATGATATTGTGCATTTTATTGTTGGTTAACTTGCGATTGAGTTAAGTTTCGTTTAGGAATTATACAGTGGAAATTCCTAAGAGGAAGCAAATTATATAATCTACTATCTTGTGAAGCTAAGTGGTGCTTAATAGTCTGATTAAGGGATAGTTGCTTGCTACGGTGCTAGTAGTATTTATCACTTAATCTCACTAGACTTAAGTGGTATATTGAGGTCTTCTATAAGACTTACTGATTGAATTCATATGTTTAATGAGCAGTGAGAGCCAATGACCCATCTCTAGGAGGTTTCATATCACCAATTCATCCATCACACTCACTCATTTCATTGAAGCCTTTTTATAAACCAAAAATCATAAAACGTAGTTTAGGACATGCATTTAGTCTAGAAATAGTTTAGGTATTATATTTTCATCCTTGTTAATTTGTAGTTGTCACTTAATTAAATTAGAAACCAAGATAATTAGACTCCAATTAGAGAATCGACGTAGGTTAGTATCACTATAATGCATATTAATTAAACATTTTCGATCTACAATAATAGATAGTGAAACAGAGTTGCATTTATTATATATCATATTAAAAACCCTAGAGTCCTGTTCTGGAAAACACAACACAAACATATACTTAGATGGCCCGTTATAGTAGAGAGTGCATCCATTGTACAAACAATATAATGTCCAACAATATATAGTCCATCAACAAACCATAATACAATTACAAAGCCAAAACTTATCATGTGTCAAACTAACCAGAACTTTTAACATATGATCAAGATAAACATAAACATAGTAGTCACAACCTTTTGGCTCAACTGATATCAAATGCCTCTCTTTGTTTTGACTTAAATAAGAGGTTATAAGTTCAACTCTCCATGAGAATGATGGGTGCATGAGCATTCTTATGTTGGATGAAGAAAGACAAAAAATGGGAGGAAGAATGCAGTAGATATCAAATCTTCCTAATGAAAATGGATCATATGGAGTCAATAAAAAGTAGAAAATTAAATTAGTAACAAGATAATAAATGGAGACACAAGAATTTAAAGTGGAAAAATCTCACCCTCAATATGAGTGAGAGCAAACGACCACGGTGTCAAACCTCTTAATATTTTGATTTTCGCAGAGTAATAAATGCTTAGTTTAGAGGGCATACAAAAATAGTGGAAATATATTGATAATTAGTCTGGTTTACATTACAGGAAATCCCAATAGGGTTTGAAAAATATATATAGAGTCTAAAAGAAATAAAATTACAACTAAGGATAATCAACTGCACTCTCGCTTGAACCAGACCTTTAGTTGCTAGTAATTACGGTTTTGCCCTTAGAGCCGCTACTTTCTACTGAAATATTTTTAAATGTTGAAAAAAGGTGAGATTCAAGCGAATCTCAGTAGTAACATGCAATCAATCATATAAAATGCGCAGAAAACTATGCTATGTACCATGTAATGTAATATAATAATAACACAAACTATACAACATGTGCACATAAGTCAAGGCTACTTCCTCACTATCCGTAAACCTTGGTTGGGTTATTGCTCACAACCAGGTAAATGTACCTCCTCACACAATTGTCTACTTGGCAAAACAATGTTCATCATACATATCACATAAGATAGCTTAAACAAAGCATATAAACATTCACATAATGTATGAAAGATAGAGTTACTACTTGAGTCCTTTTTCAATTCCAATATCTGTCCTATACTCTTGTTTCAGCTCAGGCTATTTCCAATTCCTATAAAAATTAGAGTTACAAGTAGCTAATTATTACTTATACTATTACTGCCTTTAAATCAAATTCTGCTGGTTATCTATCACAGTTCCAGCAATTTCTGCACAGTGTAGTTTCACAATTTTCCAAAAACTAACAAATTTTCAGTCAACTTTGAAAATTCATAACTAATTCTAAAAAATTCCAAATTAACTGGTTCCAAAGCCTAAGTGAATCTCTTTAAGTGTATTGTTATAGAAAAATACTTAAGTTTGCCTAGTTTAACTACATTGTTTCCAAAAATTCGCCAACCTTCCATTGTTCCAGATTGCATTCCAGAAACAAAGCACAACTTTGAAAAAAAATCATATCTTTTAATCTACTTGTCAAAAAATTATGTTCTACCCATCAAATTAAAGCTCTAAATGTCTATTTTAAATCAAGTTTCATAATTTTTTGTCAAGGTTTAGTTTTCCAAAACTTCACGCCACAACCAATCTAACTTCCAGAAACATAATCTGACAGCAACTAATTTCAAAAATTCATATATTTTAATATACTGATCCAAATAACACCTATTATATATCAAATTAAAGCTTATCATGTATAATTTTGTTCTGGAAATTTCATGGCCATTGAACAAGATTATATTCTTAAAAAACATAATACAACCAAACTGCCAGAACCTGGATGTCAAGAATTTCCCCTATTTCTGACTTAAATTTCAAAAATCATAACTCTCTCTACAGGTATCCAAATGACGCATTTTTGGATTCTTTTAAAGCTATGAATGTCTACTATACTCCAATACGATTTCATAAATATTGAATAAGATTTGTCTAGTCAAAACTCAACATAAAGCTAACTATCTTTCAAAAATATTAGTTTTGACAGTCTGAATTTAAAAATCAAGAACTCATTCATTTTCACTTTAAATTATACTATTCTTGATTCTATCACCTAGTACACATCCTAAACTTTCTATACAAAAAGACCTAGACGAAAACACCATCTAGAGCCTCTGTGTAAGCTTCTACAACTTTATGATAGAACCTCTGTTTTTTGGTCAGCAGAACAGGGTAAAGAAAACTAACATGTAGCCATGTATTTATACTCTAAACCTCACTAATTTTAACTCTATATTCTCCTACACATATATCCTGAGGTTAATGATCCACTTTTAGAACCAAAGGACCCCAAACTGAACCCCAAAATAGCCACACAATCACTAGTTTTAAAACTTTTTGGTGACAGAATTTTTCCGGCAACGTTTCTCAATTCCAGCAACAAAAACAACTCAGAAAACAACTTTAAATCCAATGGGAAAATGATAAATGTGTAGGAGACTCACCTACATAAGGATCAATGGTTGCATGTGAGGTTTGGAGCTTCCTTCTTCCTCTTCTCCAATCGTTTTCTTCCTCCAGTTCACTTCCCTCACTCACATCTCTCTCTCTCTCTCTATATATATATATATCTATTATGTTTTCTCTATTTTTTTCCTATTTCTTTTGCTCTCTCTTCTCTGACCAACATGGTGAATTGCGAGAGTGAGGAAGAGTTCTTTATTTATTGACTAATTGGGTGTCGAGTGTGTGTGTTTGTTGTCCGTATTTGGATGGAGTGTGTGTGTAGGAATAAGAAAGTGTCATGTGTGAGTGTTTATGTATGCCATAAGTCTAAAAGGAAAGAAGAATGAGTGATTAATGTTAGTGTGTGGGTGTGTCGGTAAGAGTGTCGGTTAATATATAAAGGTATAATTTTATCTTATTAGTCACACACACTAGGCTTTAATTTTTTCCCCTATTCTCTTCTTTAATTAACTTCATAGTGTCTTAAAAATAATTTCTCAAAAATTCCAAAGTCAAATTATGATATCTAATTATTGTTCCTTAAATTTTTTTGGGAAAATAGGCCTTTAATTCTCAAGATTAATCTCTACCACCATTTAAATTTTCTTTTTGGAAAATTTAACCTTTTGCTGAATTTTGGGATATTACACATAGCCAAAAGGAAAAATTCTACTATCTTCAAAAGGAAAACAATGTTCAATGCTCTAATACAAAACTCAACTATAAGAGGACATACAATAAATTCTCCTTATCCACAAAAATAACCAAAGGATTATATTAATAAAATATAAGATCAAATAGAGCAAAAAAATACATATCTCTTCAGTGAAGATACAATTTGTGTGTCCCAGAAATTACCAAATTCAAAGGTTGTAGTCACAGAATGTATACCAAAGTTCAAGCAAAATATGGAGAAGGTAGGAAGCTCCAATCCAATATCCCATTATTAAGATTCAAGATCTATAAGTGTCAAGCACCTCCACCAAATTTCAGGCCAATTGGACCAGAAATAATTGTCTGATTGTCAACTTGATCAAAGTCGCTCACAAAACTCTGCAGTAGACATGAACGCGTTCACAAAAATTATGGGGAAAATAAAAGACTCAAATGAATGATATGACTGTCCAAACTGAAGTTTTGTGTGTCTAGAACGTCCAAAAAAACATTCAGATAAATTTTATAAGAAATCAACTTCCGATCGTCACCTATCTTTTCCATGCATTGACTGACTTGTGTGATTAATTTCTAACAACGTAAGTGTCACTTCTCAAATTTATCATTTAATTGGAGAAAATTATCATTGAGGATTATAACTGGAAGTTATTATTACATTCAATTGTGGCTGGAAATTTTTTTCTTGCCGCAAATCTTATAAGAAAAGGTTCATCTCCTTTCATCTTCTTCTTCAATATAATAGATTAATACAAATCACACTTTAACTAGCTCATATAAATTGTATTTATCTTTTAATCCAATAACCGAGCTATCTCACATTACAACTTGATTTTCTCATTAATCTTAATTTAACAATGCCCACCCATACAAAAAATCAAGATTAATGATGCTAAAGCCCAATGCTAAACACAATTAATAAATTCATATTCAATAAACCAATGCAAACATATGACACCATTGATCCACTAATTAAGCCACAATGAAATTAGCATAAAATGTTCACAAAATCATCAGCACAAAGAAATGATAATTAAGCTAATTAAGCACAATGTTAAGCATCTAATGATAAGTAAAATATTTTCATATTTATTTTCTCTTATATGATGATTTTGTGGATGATATTTGAGTTCAAATTAATGAATTTGGGTGTAATTAACATATAAATAATGATTTTGGCATGAAATAGAATTTCTTGAAAAATACTATATTAGATCCTTTTTCAGTTTTCAGGCAATATATGGAGCTTTAGATGTCGGATTAGGATGTTCTTTATATGGATAAAAAGCTAAGAAAAAGCTCTACAACTTTTATGTTGAGGCCAAAATCCAATTCTATCTCCAAGGGTTTCGGATTTTGCTTGAAAATTGAGAGTGGGAATCACCAACCATTCCACCAACCATTCCATCTACCATTTCACCAACTTCATTTCATTTACGACTTCATCTATCACATCTCATTTTCCTTTTCACCTACTACTTCATCTACCACATCTCATCTTGCTTTTCACCTACTACTTCATCTACCACATCATCTTCCTTTTCATCTACCATTTCACCTACTTCATTCTTCCCTATATATAGCCATCCTCTCCTTCACATAACACATACCATTCATATCCATTTCTTTCCTCTCTTCTCCACATACACCATCTTAGAGTAGTTTCATGCATTGTATTTAATTCATGCATACCTCCTACATTGAAGGCTTAGGTAGTCCTCCTTTATGGATGGTATAGGTTACCACCTACATGAAAGGTTTTACCTCCTAAAGGGAATGCTAGATTTTTTCATTTTCATGCATCTTATGGTTGTATTTTTATGTTTTAGAATTTAATAATTATGTTTATTGCAATGTTTACGAAGTTTTCAATTTATTTTATTTTTGTTTTAACTTCATCATGTGCTAAACTTTCATTTTCCTAGGGTGATGACGTAGTTTACTAATAACGGATTGAATCTTAACTTACTAAATCTAGTTTGCATTTCTCCTTCATGATTGAGTTTTAATTATTATTCTTTATGCTTTTGATTGATTGGCCACCTTTTGAATGATTCCATTATGCATGTTGAGACCGAAAGGAGATGCATGCGTGTAGATCCTATCACTACTACAAAAAAGGGTTTTAACGTCCCTATTTTGACAGTTTTAATATCCAAAAACTGGGGGATGTCTATGTAGGGGGCGTAATATGTTTTAAGAAAAGACGTCCCAAAAAAATAGGACGTCTAAAGTGAGACTTTAGACGTCCCAAATTAAGAATTGAGACGTCTAAAGTCAGGACTTTAGACGTCCCAAATTAAGAATTTGGGATGTCTAAAGTCCTCTTGTGGAGTAGCCCTGAGATCCACGCCCTGAGATCTTTCTTGGGCTTTGGAAGCGGAATGACATATGCGGACTAGATTTGGGACGTCTAAAGTCCTCCACAAGAGGACTTTAGACATCCCAATTCTTAATTTGGGCGTCTAAAGTCCCCTCGTGGAGGACTTTAGACGTCCCAAATCTCAATTTGGGACGTCTAAAGTCCTCCACCGGGGGACTTTAGACATCCCAATTCTTAATTTATGACATTAAAAAGTTTTATTTTTTTAAAAAATTATTATTTATATTCTTCATTACCCAGCAAATTAAAATTACAAAAACAAAATTGAAGATGGATTCAGAAACCACAAAATGTCCCTTACAAAATGGTAAAGACATCTAGCACTGCAATCTTTTTACTATATATATATGTATAATAACAACAACTCATACAACCTAATATTATATATGTATAATAACAACCAGAAAGTGTCAAAATGTTTGTCACCACACAACTACAAACTAATTGTTGTTCATTTCATTAAAATAAATATACATATGTATTTTCCTCTATTTCCAAGCTCCAAACGTATAAAACAAAAACATTATTAGTATTGCATAACTACTAACAACTAGTTTATGATTCTGGCAAAAAAAAATCAAGGGAAAAACACTCCAATAACTAGAATCATGTAAATAAATTAAAAGCATTATAATAATTTCACATTGCAAGTTTAAATTAATTCTTCATGTAAATTTATATTTTAAAAAAAAAACAAACCTGATGAAAGTAGGGGAGAGGGCAGCCAACGGTATCTATGTGCTTCCAAGGTGGAGAGAAGATGTTGGAGGAGTTGTGTATGCACAGTGGAGAGGAGAGGTATGCCGGAGGCTGAAAGCAACAATGAAAGTGGGAGGTTTACACCGGAGGGTGGAGGAGGCGTACGTCGGAGGGTGAGAGCAAAGAAGTTGCTATGAGAATGGAAGGAGATGGAGGAAAAGGGAATGAAAAAAAGGAAGAGAGGAAGATGAAGTGTAATAAAGAAAAGAAAATAATGAAAAAGTATACCGATGGTGTAGATAGAGAAGACGAGGTCACGGGAATGAAAGAAAAAAGGAAATGTAGAAAAAAGGGAAGAGAAGTCATGGGGGATGGGAAAGATGGGAAAGGAGGGATGAGTTTCTGACATGGGAATGAAAAAAAGGGAAGAAAAGTCTCACGCATATCAGAATTTCTGACATGACTTTAGGAGTCCCAAAAAAATTTAGGACTCCTAAAGACTTTAGGAGTCCTAAATTTTTTTGGGACTCCTAAAGTAAGACTTTAGGCGTCCCAAAACCATTTGGGAAGCATAAAGTTTTACTTTAGGCGTCCCAAATCTCATTTGGGACGTCTAAAGTAAGTTAAATTTTTTTTAATTTATTTTTTTGGCGCTAGTGAAAATCTTTAAGTGTCCCAAATAAAATTTGGGACGTCTAAACTCTACTTTAGGCGTCCTAAATTCAAATTTGGGACGTCTAAAGGTTTCTCTACGTACACAAAATTACGAAAATGCCACCGTCTTCCTTTTTAACCACCTAATTTTAAAATTGGGACGTCCATTGGGGTGGTTATATCATAATTTTGTAGTAGTGTATAATTAAAACCATAACTTGCATATGAAATAGGAATATATTCATATGAGTTTTGTAGTCTTATTGAATTCCATAAATCTTAATGCATAATTAATTTCTTAAATTTATATAGGAATATATTGGATTAGTAATTAATTATAAAATTGCTTGACCTTGGAAGATGCTAGTAATTAAATTAGGAAAACTCGACTATCAATCATGTGGAATAAATTGGGCTAGAATAGATAAGTGATTCAATCCAAAATTTGTTAAATAAAATCTGACCCCTAGGACTTTTTCTCATAGTTGTTTCATATCATTTGCATTCATATTTAATCATTTTTAATTCTGTAATCTCAATCCAACTAATCAATAGACTAAATAGAGTTAAAATTACTCATTTTGGTACTTAGTAATCAATCATTGTGGGAACGATACTTTATTCACTTCTGCATTACTTGTTTACGACAGTGTACACTTGCACTTTTAATAGACCATTTACACTTGTAACATCTAACAAAGGTTCAAGCTACAACGAATCTTCAAATACATCAAAATAAATCAGTTAACATTATAAAATTCATCCTAAGACCTAGGAATCACAAATTCAATGTAGAAATAGAGAAATGAAAGAGCCAAAACTCTTTTATTGAAGCTCTAAGTTCATGCCATTATAGTTGGGAATATGGACCGGCCCTTCACGGGCTCGGGCCGAAACGAGTCAACCCTTTTAGACCCGTTTCCTAAAAAGTACCATATTTTTTAAGCCCGTGGCCCTAAGAGTTGGCCCTTCACGGGCTCGGGCTTAAAAGTGCTTAAACTCATTTTAATTCAAAAAAAATTCTTTTTCAAGTTTTACAATTTATTATTATTTTATTTTAAATTGAGATACATTATTTTTAAAACTCATAAATTTTTAGTTAAAATAATCATCTAATGTCTAAATTAGCCTTTTTTTTAAAGTTTAAATGAATAAACCATTGTAGAAAATAAAAATAAATCAAACCAATTAATAAGTGTTTGCCTGTTATTATTACTCTATTAGGTACTTAGGTGTCTCTCATATTGATAATTTGATATAATGATATTATATTTATTCATTTATTTTAAAAAATATTAAACGGGTATAAAAGGGCGGCCCTATAGGACTGCAAGGCCAACCTCACAAGGCCAGCCCTTTTAGGTCTGCTTTCCTTTTTAGCCTTTAAATCGTAAGCCCGGCCTTTGAAAAGCTCGAGCCTAAACGGGCCGGCCCAACGGGCTTGACCCGATTTCCTGACTCTACATGCCCTTGCCTCTTGCTATAAAGGAATGAGAAACTTAGCCATTGCAATTCACAGAACCGGCATTAAGAAGCGCAACCACCATCTGAATCAAATGCCCAACCATAGAAAGCAATAAACAAAAGAGAGATTTAATGATGGCGAAGATAACATATTGTGGGTGATGATGGAAGAGGAATAGATAAAAAGCCATGGCAGGGTGAAGAGAAAGAAACTCACTAGCGGTAGTGAAGGCCCGGCTCTGTTCTGACTGGTAGGTCCTCTAGTTGCCAAGCTCATGTTTCCCTTTCCCACTGTTCCGCGATCGCGAAGACAGAGATTCCCCGGCTGTGGTTGGGGAAATTGGAGGAACGACAGTGATAGTGAGATAAGGGTGGTGGTGAGCAACAGTCTCCACACTGTTCCAAATCGCGACTCTTCATTCTCAACAATTATTGATCTCAAGCCTCCCTCTTCTTGGAAGCTCGCAGGTGGTGGTGATAGAGGTAAGTGCAGGTGATGATCAGAGAATATGAAGGAAATGGTGATAGTGCCGTGGTGCTACGGTCTCTTTCGGTCGTGTCTCCATTTTCTTGCTGCAGCGTCTCACTCCCTTTGATAGTCAAGCTTCAAGGTCTGAAATTCAGACCTAATTCCCTGGGCAAAACTTCAAGCTTCAAGATCTGAAATTCAGACCAGGGACTAAATTATAAAATATAAAAGTTCGTGGAGGGACTGAACTGCAAATTTTAAAACGTTTGTGGGACTAAATTGTACATTTTTGTAATTTGAGGCCAAACTTCCATTTTCAAATTTGGTCCAATTTTTTCAAACACCTACAATCAAAAACAAATAATCCAACATCAAATATTCTTAGAAAAAACTATGATTGAGAGTAATTACAACTTTTTGATAATTTTACTCTTTTAGTCCTAATTTAATGTATTTATTCTTAATTCCAATTAATCACAAAGAATGCATTTTAAGTTCAATTATTATGACAAAAAAAATCTAAATAAAATATGAAAATATGTAATAAAAATAAGGATTTATTATTTATTTATAATATATTAAATTTTGAATATTATAAATAAAATTTTATTATCTTGTTATTATCTATATAATGCCATAATTTCTTTAAAATTTTTAATATTATTATTTTTTTTTATCAATTGTTATATTGTGTTTTATATAATAAATATTAACAATAAAACTAAAATAGAGTATAAAGGCTTTGATACCAAGTAATTGGTTAGGCGCCAAATCAAGAGAAACAGAGTGAGAGAGAGAGGGGGGGGGAGAAAGAGGAAGGAAACAGTGCAAACCAAATGTACAGTGAAAAGATGCTTTATTACTGTACATCTAGTCTATTTATACACTACGAAATATAACAAATTATGTATACATGTACAGAAACTAATACTAACTTAAATTATATTAGTTAGCTTAAATCAATTTTCTCTAACTATATCTCCCATAAGATATGACGATGGCTCTGCTACCTTTGGCTTCTTCGCTAAGGAAAAACTAACCATTTCTTCCACTGACGTCTTCAACGACTTCCTCTTCGGCTACAGCCAGCTCAACGGAGGTCTCTTTAATGGCACTGCCGGATTGATCGGCCTCAGTTGTAGCCCTGTCTCGATCATCCAGCAAATGGCCGAGAAGTACCAAAACGTATTGTCCTACTACCTCCCTTCCACACCCAGTTCCATCAGCTACATCAACTTCGGCGGGGTATCTTCCTCAACCGATGTCAAATACGTCCGGTTCTATTGCAATTTCCAGGACTCTTCCTTCTGCGGCCTTGACCTCATTGGAATTGCCGTTGATGGCATCGATCTCCCTATCTCGACCTCTTTGTTTTTCTCTAGCACGATCGTTGACTATGGCACTATCATCACACGGCACCCTCCGGTGGCATATGCTCCCCTGAGAGACGAGTTCCAAAGATACATGCCGGCAAGGTACCCCAAGGGGGATTCGGATGGCTTGTTGGGCCATGTGTTACGATCTGAGTGGGTATGACTCTGTTTACATTCCGATGATAGCGCTGTTGTTTCAAGGTGGGGTGAAGCTAGAGTTGGACAAGATGGGGACAGTGCATACAATGAGCGAAAGCCAGGTATGTTTAGGGTTTGCTGCGAACGAGGAAGATGATGACGTAGCTATTATTGGGAATACACAATAGAAAACACTGGAGGTAGTGTATGATGTTGGTGGTGAAAGGATTGGGTTTAGACCTCATGGGTGCAACTAATTAATGATCCTCCATCCACTAATAAAAGTAGAATTCCAGTAGATTGAAATAAACAGTAAGTAATTAAGGTGTGACAGATAAGGTTTGAAAGTGAGAATCCTTGTGTGTTTATACGTGTGTGTGGGTATGTGATACAACTGGAAAATATATCTTCATATTTGTAGAGTTTTCTAAATAAAGTGAGAAATTTTACGGTGTCTTCTATTGGGATATTTTGTTTCCCTAATTAGTTACTGCTAGCGACACTAGCAAATTTAGTTATTATTACGAATATAAAGTGGAATATGCAAGTAGCACACTGGCAAATTCCACCATTATTTCTATTTCTCTTATTATTTGGGCAGTTGAATAATTCCACTGAGGCTATATCCAAATCCCTATTAATACTGGGACGATGGAAGGAATTAAATGTGAACCACTGGAGAAACGGATTATTAATAACCTCTCCATTATTCTAAATAATGATGATTAAGGATAGGAAATTTAAACGATGAGACAAATTGTTTTGGAAGACTCACGAGTGGAGCATTATATTACTAGGAAATTTAGATTGTGGGACAAATTGTATTGATCCCCCCCCCCCCATTTTTGTTTCTCATATGGCTATTTAACTGGGTCAAATTTGAACACCGTTAGGGCTCAATTGATTATGATAGTTTTCCTAAAGAATTTTTCTGAATTCATATGGATTTGAACTCAAGACATATATAAGAAGATTTTAGATGTTCTTTTCGTTCCTGAAGTAGATCAAAACTTGCTTAGTATTGGCCAATAGGTAGATAAAGGTTTTGAGGTGTTATTTAAAGATAAAATGTGTTTGATCAGTAATGCTCATAATCAAATATTATTTAAGATCAAAATGTAAAATAAATGTTTGTCTTTGGATTTCACAGATATTGATCAAAGAGCTCGTGTTGTGATCAATTATGAAACTGAACACAAAAGGCTAGGCCATTGAAAGAGGCTGTGTTGCAGGATCTATGCAGGAAAGATTTGGTGCAAAGAGTACCATCATTGGAATCTAAATATTTTATAGATGCATCAAAGGATCCAAAGTGGGTTAATGATATGTAGGAGGAGCTTAATATGATTGGGAAGAATCAAACTTGGGTTTTGATTGATAAGCCAAAACACACGAAAGTCATGGGTGTGAAATGGATGTTCAAAACAAAGCTGAATGCCGATGACTCCATCAATAAATACAAAGCAAGGATGGTGGTCAATGGCCACGCACAAGTTTATGCAGGGGATTTCACATATACTTTTGCACCCATCGTAGGCCTAGAAACCATCATATTATTATTCCCTCCGTCCCTATATATATATATATATATATATATATATATATATATATATATATTATAACAAGATATTATTAGTATCACATTTTCTTATAAGCCCCTTTCTTATTTTCTAACCTATGGGGATTGGAGAGTCTTGTTTTTTTGGTTTGGATCTTATCTCTTTTTCTCTAAATCAACTTTTTTTAATTTTATCCTATTTTATAAAGGCAAAAGATTTTAAAATTTATAACAAAATTATTAAGATAACATGTAGCAGGTTTTTTTAATTCAAAATTAGAAAATAATAAGAAAGAATCAATTAAAATAAAATGATAATAATATAAGGGCATATTTGTCCACTTATAATTAGTTCCTCTCACCTACCTTCTTGAACCAAACAAGAAACCAAACCTCCCCTCCCCTTTTCTTGAACCAAACAAAGCTTGTAACCTTCCTTAACCTAACTTTAATAAACCTTACATAACCTCATCTCCGTTGAACCAAACACACCCTAAATGTAAGATCCCTTTTGAGTTTGTCTCAATACACGTTTTCCCATTTTACCCTCAATTAATTATTATACACATACTTTCTTTTACCATCATTACACATTCTCTCTCATCCATTCATAAATTGGGACATTTTTTTAAAAAAGTAAATTTCCTACATAATTATTACATTTAACCACTTTTAACTATGTTTTAGAATCTCGTGATTCAGTTGAAAGACTCTTATAAATAAGGACGGAGGGAGTACTTACAATCACAATAAAAAAGGATGGACAATATGGCAGCTTGATATTGAGTCCTCCCAATGGTTACTTGGAAGAGTAGATCTCTGTAGAGCAACCAGAAGGTTTTTCACTTCAATTAAGGCCAAGAAGACAAGGTGTTCTTTCTAGAAAAGGTCTTGTAAGGGTTAAAGCAAGCCCCTAGAGCTTGGTAGAGTATAATAGATGAGCATTTGCATAGCCTTGGATTTACAATAAGTTTAAATGAATCGACTTTATACATCAAGCAAGCACGCACAATTGATTTATTAATTGTTTCTTTACATGTTGACAACCTCTTAGTCAAAAGTAATAAATATATTAGAAATGAATTTTTTCTCCAAGTATATATGCCCTTATCTATAGAGGGAAGTAAGAGAAATAAATAGAGTAATAGTGAGAGAAAGTATGAAAGAGAATGTGGCATGGAAAAAAGGAGAAAATAGTGTCTCTACTAACCCTTCTCTCCACTTAATTTCTCCACCATTTAATTGGCTTTTAATGGTTTAGATTCATTTTGTAAAAATATTGTTGTCATTTAATATTTTATATTACAATAATTTGTTTGATATGTTATAAAATCTCAACCATCAAAAGCCAATCAATGGTGGAGAAATTAAGGGGAGAGGTAATGAAGAGAAGAATTAGTGGAGACACTCATTTCCCAAGAAAAAAAAAAGATGAGAAGAGATAATAGAATTAATTAGGGTTAAAAATGATAAAAATATATTAAATGTTCAAACAACCAAAAGTAACATCTTATAAAAAGGACAAAGCCAAGTTAAATTTCAGGCTTATAAAAGGGACTAGAGGGAGTATTTGACAACAACAAGGCCTGTCCTCTATGCTATAAGTGTTCTTTCAAAATTTTTGCATCATGCTACAGTGAATCATTACAAGGCTGCAAAAAGAGAGTCATAAGATATATTAAATGTAATATCCCAAAATTTAGTAAAAGGTTAAATTTTCCAAAAAGAAAATTTAAATGGGAATTAGATAATAAGTCAAATTATGAAACCTATGAAATTTATAGAATCTTAAATTAGATAAAGGGAAAAAATTAGGGCCTAGTGTGTATAATTAATAAGATAAAAATATACCTATATATATTAACACACTCAACTTACCGACACAAACACACACACACACTTCACACATTTCACACTTTCATTCGGACAACACACACACACACAACAGTCCCCATAATTTGCTTTCATCATTAGAGAACTCATGCTCCATTCATAACGCCTCACGTAGAAAGAAAAAAAAAAACTAAACACCTATCCTTCTCTCATTTGGCCACGTCTCCCATACTTCATGCACTCTCTATTTAACGAAAAACCCAGCATCTTCGGCTCTTCATTTTCGATTACCAGCTGGGAAAATTGAAAAGAAAACAAGAGAAACAGAATTGAGAAAGAGAGAGCGAAAGAGAGACGTGAGAGAGAGAGAGAGAGTGAAACCAGAGAAAGAAGGAAGCTCCAAACTTCACATGCAACACCATAAACGTGTATAGGTGTGTCTCCTACACATTTATCTTTGTTTTCACGTTGGATTTGAGAGGTTTCTGTGGTGTTTTGTGGCTTGAATAAGAGAAAAGTTGCTGGAAAATTCTGTGAACCGAAAAGCTGTAAAACCAATGATTGTGTGACGATTTTGTGGCAAATTTTGGGGTTCTTTGGTTCTGAAATCTGATCATTAACCTCAGTACATATGTGTAGGAAAGTATAGAGTTAAAATTCATGAGGTTCAGAGTATAAATTCATGATTACATATTAGTTTTCTTCACCTTGTTTTGCTGTCCGAAAAATAGAGTACCTACCTGAAACTTGCAGAAGCTTAAACAGAGGCTATAGATGACATTTTCGACTGGGTCTTTTTTTATAGATATTTTAGGATGTATAGTTGATGATAGAATCAAGAAGAGTTTAACTTGGATTGAAAATGAATGAGTTCTTGATTTTTGAAGTCAGATTATCAAAACTGACATTTTTGGAAGACAGTTAGGTTCATGTTGCGTTTTGACTAGACTAACCTTATTGAAAAATTACCAAATTTTACAGGTATATAGTAAACATTCATAGCTTTGAATGAGTCTAAGAATGCATCATTTGAATACCTATAGAGAGAGTTATGATTTTTGAAAGTTAAGTTAGAAACAGGGGACATTTTGGACGTTTAGGTTCTGGCAATTATGTTTTTCGATAATTCTGGGAAACTTAACCCTGTAATTGGATGTAACTAATATTTTTTCCTTAAATTAGACTTAATGAGTGTCGCATAGGACTTCGAATCATTGCAATTCGATTTCTCTTGATTTAGTTATGATTTTTGGAAGTTGAGCTCTGTTTCTGAAATGCTATCTGGAACAGTAGTGGTTGGCCAAATTTTTGGGCAAAATATGTAATTAGTGATTATCTTTGGGTATTTTTCTATGAAAGTACATTTAAAGAGCTTCATTTAGACTTTGGAATCAGTCAATTTTGAATTTTCTAAAATTAATTATGAAATTTCAAAGTTGATTGAAAATCTGTCAATTTCTGGAAAACTGTGAAATTGTCATTTGGCAGTGATTTTGCAATAACTAAGGTTAAAAATGGATTCTACACACAAAATTGTGTAGGAATAGCCCGAGTCAAAATTTCTGAAAAAGTATAGTCGAACTGGGTACAAAAGGGGCTTAGACCGTGTCCCTAGTAGTATTTTGGTAATTTCGTAGTTTTAAGCCTAGATAACCAACAAAGTGAGTTTGTAATAATTTATGAATGAATAATAACTCATTTATCCTAAATTTGGAATTTTATGATATATCAGTAACCTGAGCCCGATAGATAGAATTAGACCGATAGACAAGCAAGGGAAGGACAATTCAAATAAGAGACTTACTTTATTTGCATGTATTTGATATATCTGCTTTTGTAGTGATGTATGTGATTGCTTTACTTGATTGTGTTGAGCATATTTGAATAATGAAGCTCTATTGTTTCTGTTTATACTATGGCCATAGTTTTCTTGCATGAAACATTGAGCATGCAGAAATGTCATTATAGGACGTGTATCTAGTTAAAGCTAATATGTCATGCATATAGCATATATCTTGCATGCATTATGGTAATTGTTTCCTACTGAGATTCTCTCGAATCTCACCTCCCCTACCAATATTTAGACAGGTGGAAACAAAAGAAAGTCACTCTAAGGGCAAAGATATAAGTTCTGGCTACATAGGAAGAGAGGTTGGTTATTTGTAGGCTTTTAATTATTTTAAAGGTTTGTAATATTATGTATAACTCAGTTGGGGAATTTCTGTATTATAATCAAGTACATTACATCAATAATATTAGTATATTTATACTATCCATGTGTTGTCCACCGAACTGCGTATCGTTTTCTAGAAATACTCTGAAAAAGGTGAAAATAAGATAAGGGTGTAACATTAAAGGAACTCTTGATTATGGTATTTACTACAAATGTAATCAAGTGCTCAAACTGGAAGGACGTTCTGATTTAGATTGGGGAGATCATTGGATGATATGAAGAGCACCTTAGGTTATTGTTTTACTCTGAGTTATGGCGTATTCTCTTGGAAGCAGGAAGTGGTAGCTCAATCAACGGCAGAAGTAGTAGAATTCATAGCTACAAATGCAGCTGTTAAGCTAGCCCTTTGATTAAGGAAGATGCTGATTGATTTACAGTTTATAATATCTAATAATCCAGTTTTTCATGGGAAAATGAAGCACTTCAATATATGTTATATTTTATCAGCATGTGCAGCTACTGATACAAGGAGAAGTGTTGAAATATGCCTCATTAGCTGTTAGTTAATTAATTAATTAATTAATTAGTTGCTTATGATTTTTTGAAACGAGTTGCTATTTGAAATTTGGAAAATAAATTTCTGTTGCTAGCTGATATTTTCTGTTTGCTGATTTAGTGGGATTTTAGGAATAAGTTAGCAAGGGAGATCTTAATTATGTGGGATATTATTAGCAGATTTTCAATTTTTTAATTGTCCTCGTTTAATGTATTTAAATATCCTTGATTGATGGTGGAATAAAATACATCATCCGAGAATTATTTTTCCCTCTGTTCACGTTTCGTTTTTTTAAAACCTTCTAATACTCTATATAATATGACCAGCCATGAAATCTAATCAGTCTATAAAAAGTCAACCATCCCGACGAAGAGTGCATTCTGTGTGGCCTCCTGAATCACATTCTTTCTATCTTCCAATGATTTCTCTCTCATGAGATCGTCATTTGGATACTTTTTTTATTTATTACGTACATGCATGGTGTTTGATTTTTACGATAATATTAACTTTAACTTCTGAAATATAACTAAATAATACATTCTTAAGAAAATAATTCTATGAGTGGATGGAGAAGCATACAATTTGATCATCCTACATATACATTATTTAGAGCGGTCAAACTAGGCTGAGCTTGAGGCTTGATATGATACTAGATCTACTCAAGCTTTTTAGATGTGATTTACATTCCTAATAATTGTCTATATATATATATATATATATCAGGTTAAATCTATTTAAAAATTAAAAAATAAGTACGTGATCAAATGATTAGTTAATTTTTAGCAATCTATTTGCATTTTCATAATTTATTTTATGATATTATAATGCCATATCAAAATTATATAAAAATATGTATCTTGCATTTTATTACGTAATTAATATTGTTAAAAACACCACCATCACTCTTGAGGGCACAAACAAATAGTCGAATATATATATATATATATATATATATATATATATATATATATATATATATATATATATATATATGAACTTCATCAAGTGTGTATGTATATAATAACGTAGGTTGTCAACACCCGTTTACATTTTGATATTCGAAGAGTAATAATGGCATAGTTCCGCAAGCATACAGAAATAGCACAAACATACTGATATTAAGTGTAAGCTTACATACAGGAGTCTTCCCCGCAGGGTTTGATAATATGTACAATTTTTGTCCAAAATATCCAACATATTAAAATTAAACTAATATAACCAAATAACTTTGATCTTAGGACCTGCACATCTCAATTGCCCATGTCTTCCACTTTGCCTTTGGAGCCACTGGTTCCAGCTGAAACATTTATCATTTATGAAAAAGGGTCAGATTCCAAGGAATCTTAGTGGTAACATATGATCCATCATATAAAATGCGAAAATTAAATATGTAATGCACTATATAATGTAAATGAAAATTCATACTATAACATGTGTGTACACAATACTCAGGGCCAAATGACTGTTTGGATCCCCTACATGTCCGTGTACCTCAGCTGAGTCCCATACCACAGCTAGGTAATGCGCCCCAGGCACGTGTTCATATCACAGAATATAACAACATATAGCATATCAACATTCACACAGTGTATAAGAGATAGAGTTACTACCTTACGCCCATTTTTGCTACACAAGAATAGTTCCTCGAACTATGTGCCAACGGCTCAGGCGATTAATTCAGTCCTAAAATTCCAAATGTACAAGCAATAACTTTCTTTCTTTTTTTTTCTCCTTGTTGGAAAGGAGAGGGGGCATGGTGAATATGTATAATCAGCAAGGCTTAATTTAGATCCAAGGCATAGACATCACAAGCAACTCAGCTATAATTAGATTGTAAAATGTTTTTAATCCTCGACAGTTTATTATTCTTCAACTAACAGTCCTCTATGGCTATAACGAGGCTAGGTTAAAGTCAACATTACTCATCATAACACTTACCTATTGAACATCTTACCCTATCTATCAAATACTTACCCCATTTGAACCCAGAAGGAAAAAAGAGGGGGAAATCTATCAGTCATTCTATCAAACACTTTCTAGACATCCTAAACAAGCCCCCCAGGAAAAAAAAAGCTATTCCAGCGGGGGAGGAAGTCACAGTCAAACCAAACTGGCCCTGGTGCTTAATTCCATTGATAGTTAACACTGAAGATAAATAGAGATGAAATATCCAACATTAACAAGCAATAATAGAAAGTCAAAGTGCAGAAGTTTCCATCAGAGAAGGGAGGCGCTACATAAATGGTTGTGTTCATGTAAATCCAGAACAAGCACAACCTAAAGAAATCCCTCAAATTAAACAATAAAAGCCAAAAAAAACACAACACCAAAACATCCTCAAGTATGAATCTTAGCATAGAAGCGTCAGAAAATTTTGGGAGTTAAAAAATGCAGCAAAGCAAAAAAAAGAAAGCGCCGACTGTAGAGTGAGCGAGAAATTTCAATAATTATATAGGTCATGCATTAAAAGAGATAAAGTCAGTAACTTCTTAGAGAAATTGCAAGCAAAACCCTACCTCAATGTGTGGTCCGAAAATCCTCTGCTAATCAAAATTGAAGAAAAGAGTGGCCGACTGCTCTTGTTCTGAAATTGGCAAAGTGCAAATCCATAACTCAAGTATCTTATTTAGAAAATTGTAGGTGCTGCTGTTGAGGAAGATTAAGTAAAGGGCAAGGAGGAGAGTGGGGTTGCCTGTTCGCTGCAGGGACTGGTTTGTGAGGGTGTCACTGAGAAGAAGGGATGGCTTTGAGCCGTCGACTGAGAATGAGTATTTTTCATTTTTTTTTCTAAATTTCCCAAAACACTAACAGCTGAGTTGGCATTCACATTATGAAAGAGTTTTTGATGAAAGTGAAAGTGGAAACGAAAAATAAAGGTGGATATGCATTCTAAAATAAATTTGATATATTGATAGGAGTAAGATATAATTTTTAATTAATATTTATATTTTTCTTATGAAAATACCAAAATACCCTTGCCTTCTCAAAGAAAAGGGCCTTCTGCCCACAACACTACCGCCAAAAGAACACCATGATCAACCATCACTGATGAACAATCAACAAAATTAAGAAGATGAACAACCAACAAATCAACAAAATAGATCTAGAAAGAGATATGGAAAAACAACAATATCCACGATGAACATTTCTTCTTCAGTGTACAATCACAAGACTTTCATGGCAAGGACAAGTATGGACTTCAACGCCGATGGCAAAGGCTAGAAGAAGAAGATGCGATTTAACGGAAAACGATGGTGATGGGCTTGTGGAGAACCAAAAAGGAACCCAGGAATCATAGAAGAACTAGAGCACCCAAATGCATGACTAGAACCACCATGAAACCATCATCAAACAACCAAGAAGGAACCCAAGAATTGAATGACGACGAATTAGAATAGCAATAGTAAAGCAACCACGAGCTGAAAGCGATAGTGAATCAGAGAGATAGAGTGGGAGACAATGGCTGAAGGGTTGAGAATGAAGCAATTGTGAGAGAAAATGAGAGATGATGATGATCTACTAGACACAGGACTCCAAAAGCAATTGGCACGAAGGAGGAGGGTGGGATACCAAAGTGACTAGAGACAATTTGGGAGTCATGGGACTCGCGACACACAAAGGAGAGGTAATTTGAAGAAGCACAGGTTGGAGATCGCATCTTGAGTGGGAGATTGAAGAAGCTTGGATGCCGAAGATTATGAAGGTGAGGGTTGTCGGAGGTGCTAATAGCAAGGGTCATCAAAGATGATGCCGCGAGGGTTACAGGAGACGATGAACTTGGAGACCGACATCCTCATGGGTGCTTATCATCACAACATTACTCAAAGGGTAGAATAGGCCAGATATTTGACTTCTTATAGAAGAAGTGAGCCAACTCCATGGGGTTGGGGTTAGAACCCACTTCCATTGTTTTTTATGGAAGTGAGTTCTATCAAGAACTGGGTTACATGATACCAAATAGACAAAGTGGTAGAACCCACTTTCACTTCCTTCTCTTGAGTTACATCCTCAAAAAGAAGATATGTTACACTTACACACCATTAAAAAAAGAATTGCATCCTTTTAGGAAGTTACATGGTAGGAATGTGGTTAAATAAACTTTGAATACTTTTAGACAAAAAATTTTGTGATGAGAAAATTTTCAGTAATTTTTTAAAATAAAATTTATTTTAAAATGTTTACTTTCAGTTTACATAAACAATGGAAATAATTTTTTAACCTTAGGTCCCACACAATACAAATGTTTACTATAGCAAATTTAGTTTTAAAATGTAGGTATCTTTTTTAACCTCATCTCCTACACAAAATCCGCCTCCTTTATTTTTTTTTTTACTAATAAAAAATTGAATAAATGGCTCCAATAGGAATAGAAACCCATAATTCCTGGTTCCCTAGACTAGTGTCCTTGATTTCGTAGACTGTGGCTTTATCTACTGGGCGCCTTCTTGATCATATTGGGGTAGGATTTGCAGAACTTGGGTTTTTATAAATTCTCATAGCTATTATTTTTACAGGCTCTCAACTTATTGTCTTTTACTTGGCCTTTAGAGATTTCCTTATATGCAAGTAATATTATTACTTATATAGAAGAGAGAGGGATTACAACAGAAAATTAATAAACATGTCTTATAATTACATAAATAACTCCATTTGCTTTGTCAAAAGAAAATACTCAATCAGTACCGAGGAGAGGGTGGAGGAGAGGCAACAATCTAGTGCGGAGATGACTGGTGATGAAATTTGATCAATATCAAAAATTAATTTGATTATTTAATCAATGGCGTTAAATATAAATATTTTTGTGTATTTCTTATAATTCAATAATAAGAAACTTTTAAATTTCCTCCATTACCTTATATATATATATATATATTACCATACATCTCACCATCATCTTTTCACATCAAGATGGGCTTTTTTATAATAAAATATTATGTTGTATGGTATACACTACACTATGGTACTTATATAGCACAAGATCATTCATTTACAGTCGTGAACCGTACTATTATAACTGAATATCATAATTATTTCATGATGTGTGTGTATATCATTATTGTTATTATATGATATATCATATGCGCATATATATATATATATATATATTATACAGTACATTTTTTATGTTTTTATCTTAATTATCAAGACCTTTTCTTCATTTTGAAACTTTATACCTAACACTTTTCCAAAATTAAAATTTACCTTATATAGACCTACACTTTATGTTGATGATTTTATTAGCATTCATTCTGTAATTAATTCACTGTCAACTTAATAATCTAATCCCAAACAAAGGAAAGACTAGGTGATCAACAAACAATGATTCTATGTGCCTGATCAATAAGCTATTGGTTCAGATGGTAAGTGGTCTTACTTTCATAAAAAGAGAAGTTAAATTTAAATCTTGGGAAACATGGTTATTAGGAAAGACAAAAATCCTTTACTTTTAACTTTTATAACTTACAATCTTTCAAAACGTTGAGATGAAACACTCCTTCAATCCATATTATAAACATCTAACTACCTTGGTATAATCTATAAGAGGGCGTTGACTTATTAACTCTATCTGAAAATGAAACATTTTTCAACTTTAATTTACCTATATTTAAGAGTATAAAGAAACACTACAATAGATTTTAAGTCTTCTCCTATATGGATAAAAAATTCTTCTAGAAAACACACTATAATCGGGAGTATAATTTGTCTCTCTCTCTATCTCTTTACTCATATATAGAGAGTTATAAACTTGTTGGGCGGATAATCACTCATATAGTTGCATAAGAATAAGTGAGAAAAGCCAAAATATAGATCAGAATGCTTGACTCCACTGTGAAGGTACAGAAACAAATTGAAGCTGTGTAAATCAAAAGGTTTAATATATTAATGCTCCAAATTAGCTAGCTTGCTGTCTTTTGGTCTCCTATTTGGTTTTACGCACCATGTGTTGTTAACAAAGAAATGGTTGAAGGTCGTTGATCCCAATTAAGATGTCACCATATGCCTTGAAGTAGAGGAAATCATAGTGGAGTTGGCAGATCTTATGCTGTAATATTGATGTTTGACATAAAGGCTTGTTTGGCCCTCTTGTTGGCCTATTCGGCTGTTTTCTATTGGAAATATAACACTGAATTGTGGACAGAGAGGAGCCTTGTAGCATTGTACTCACCACAATGAAGTGAATTAGCTTTATAGAGGGAATGACAGTTAAGTCACAAAATTTTAATTTATAAATAATGACATTTGGGCCTGTGAAAAAATTTATTAAAAGTGAAGTTGTAAATTTCGATTCAGACAATATAATTATAAATATAACCCTCTATTTTAGATGGGAGGAAAAGTTGAAAGTTGTGAAAATATGGGAGATTGGAGTTTTCCTTTATTTGAATGAGGGAAGAAAAGTGAGAGGGAGGGAAAATACTAGTAAAAATGAGGGTGAGATTCCACCATCCCAAAAAACCTTTCCATCCCAATATGAGAAGATTTTGAGAAGAAAACTCTCCTTTCACTGTTATTCGATCACCAATTCACCATGCTGTCTTCTCGATCCAACTAATTAACCCTACCCAGTAACCTTCACCACTGTCCAACCCCTACCAAGTCACCTTCATTCAAAAATATGAAATATATATATATATATATATATATATTAATTTATTCCTAAACATATACTATTTGATTTTTCCCTTTCAATTTTTTATTTGATTTTTAAAATATATTTTAAACATACAAAATTGTTTGATTTTGAAATATACAAATGTAAAAATATATGAAAGGATTAACACCATTTTTTGTCCTTATAGTTTATAGTTATTTTGATTTTGGTTCCTAAAGTTTGAAACAGATGGTTTTGGTCCCTCAAGTGTATTCTATTTCAAACAGTTGGTCCCTAAAGTTTTAGAAGGACTTGAAATTAGACTTTAACGCTGTTAATTAATCTTACATGGTACTAACACTGTTAATGATTGTTTTTTGTTCAAGAAACAGAGTTGAATAGTATTATTGCCACATAGGATTAGTTAACGGTGTTAAATCTAATTCTAAGTCTTTATAAAACTTCAAGAACTAACTGTCTAAAATGGAGTAAACTTGAGGGATCAAAATCACATATTTCAAACTTCAAGGACCAAAACCAAAATATCTGTGAACTACAAGGACTAAAGATGGCGTTATCCCTATATGAAAATATTTTGATGATGTTTATTTTTACATATTTTTGTTACACATGATAACATGAGATATAATAAATCAAGATGGAAGGATATTATAATTATCATTGTAACATTTGCCTGTTTTCTTTCCTTCATATTTCTTTCCATCCATCCAAATAGGAGGGGCGATACTCCAATTTTCTATTCTTTATCTATTTTATTTCCTCTCAATTTTTCTCTCCACCCAAATGAAATATAAAAGTTTTAATTACAAATTAAGATCTACTTAACTGCCACTCAAATATATTTTTAATTGTCTGAATTGCTGTTCGTAATTTATCTGTTAACAAAATTTGGTTAAGGTTCAATTTTTTCCTTAAAATTGTCACGTAAGAGTAATGTTGACCCATAAGTCTTTTTAGGATTAATATCATCCTGAAAGTTACTAAATCGTAACAACTTTGCCTTGGTTGTTATTCTGGTTATGTTTGACCGTTAGTTGACTAGATATGCTAAGCTAGTAGGTCCAGATGTCATCCACATCATTTTTGTTAGATTACAAATTTGTCCCAAAAGTTTTTACTTAGGAGCAGTTGCCCCACAAGTTTTTTGGGATCAATTTTAACCGGAATTCAAATCGTAGCAATATTGCTCTTACCATTATCCAAATTAAGATTCACAATTAGTTGATCAAATATACTAAGCTGACAATGTGCACAACAGTGAAGAAGAAGAAACGGCAGATGGAGGATGAGCTCACATTCGCCAAAGAGTACTGAAGAAAGAGATTCAGTTACTAGATGTAGGGCATGCTAAGATTGGCCGGTACCTCTTCGATTTTCTCTTCACCACTCAAGATTCTTTCACCTCTTTGATTTTCTCCATCAGTCCTTCATATAGGATTTTTAAATTTTTTTTTTTTTTTGCCTTATTTATAAATCTAACTTGAAAAAATGAAGTGAATGACACGTGAACTTATCAGACCAGCATATTTGGTCAACTAACAATCAAACTTAACTTGGATAACAGCCGAGGTGAAATTGTTATAATTTGAAAACTTCCGAGGTAACATTGCTCTTAAACGAAAACTTTCAAAGCAAATTTGCACCCTGACCCAAAATAAAATGACGTGGATAATATATGGACCTACCAACTCAGCATATTTGTCAACTAATGATCAAATTTAACATAGATAATGGTTGAGGAGAAATTGCTACAATTTGGAAACTTTTAAGACAACATTGATCCTCAAAAAAGCTCCGGGACAATATTGCTCCTACATGACAATTTCTGGGGTAAAATTGGACCTTAACCCAACAAAATTTTAAATAATTTTATAGTTCTAATATAATATTAATAGATGACCAGCCATGAAATTTAGTTTTAGCCTATAAAGGCCAACCGTCCCGACAACTGTGCGGCCTCCTGAAACACAGAACGAAAGGAACTATCTTTCTTCTTTCTATGGCTTCTTCTCCTCCTTTTATTCCCCTTAATTTTGCTTTTCTTTCTGTGGTTTGCTTCTTCTTGTTCATTGAGAACAAGCCCTTTGTTTCTGCAATCACAAGGAAAGGATACAATGAGCTTCCACCTACTCATTATCATCATCATGTTCCTCTCAGTTCTTTGTTCCCTTCTTCCACTTGCAGCTATCCTCCTCAAGGTTCTTCTCTTCTATCTCTCTCACCCTCTCTCTGTTATGATATATAGAATATTCCTGTACGTAAATGCAAGATCATGCATTGAATATATTTGAAAGGATGAATATATAGGTAGAAGCAGAAAGGGATCGTTAGAAGTAGTACACAAGCATGGGCCATGCTCAAAACCCAAGCAACAGACATCTTCTTCATTGATAATCCCACACAGTGAAATCCTGGAGCAGGACAAAGCGAGGGTGAGAGCCATCCAGTCCAAGCTGCGGGAAGAGCAAAGTCAAGCAAGAGAAGAAAGTGGGAGGCCGAAGACGTCAGAGGCGTCGGGCCAGCAGGCGGCTACACTTCCGGCTAGGTCAGGGGAGATTCTGGGGTCGGGCAACTACTACGTGACGGTAGGGTTGGGAACGCCGGCAAGGGAGCTGTCGCTGGCATTTGACACCGGAAGTGACCTCACTTGGACTCAGTGTCTCCCATGCGACGCCTCTGCCTCCTGCTTCACCCAAAACGAAGCCATCTTCGATCCTAAACAATCATCTTCATATTCTAATATCCCTTGCTCTTCTTCCCAATGTTCTCTCCTTTCCTCCGCTACAGGTAAGTGTTTACATGACCCAGTTAATATTTTTAATTGAGTTCAAGAAAGTTAAATGAGTTGATTAACATAACATATCTTCTGTAATATTTAATTATATATCAGTTTATAAGTTAAATAAATGAATTTGACGAATTTATTTATCTTTTTTAATTTTTCTAAAATAATCAATTGATCTTATATATATTAAGGAAAGGATTAGTAAGGTAGTATATATATATATATTCACCTTCTATATCTATCACATAACTCATTTTCTAGTTTATCAATTGTTATTGCTTGCCATGGCTTCTCGCTATTTTTCTTATTTCTTTGAGTCACTCTTGATAATTTTATGATATAGGAATTGAGCAGAAATGTTCTGCATCAACGAAAGATTGCATTTACGGTATTACATATGGTGACAATTCCTTCTCCATCGGAAACTTCGCTAAGGAAACACTAACAGTTACTCCCACGCACGCCGTCGATGGCTTCCTCTTCGGCTGCGGCCATGACAACGAGGGTCTCTTCAACGGCACCGCCGGCCTCCTCGGCCTCGGCCGCAGCCACGTCTCCTTTGTCCAACAAACTGCAGACACATTCAACAGAATCTTCACCTATTGCTTACCATCCACAGCCAGCGACGTCGGCTACCTTACCTTCGGCGGCGTACTGGACTCCGGCGACATCATTTACACGCCGTTGACTTCCATCCCCCAGGCCTCCTCCTTATACGCAGTCGACGTAACCGGAATCTCCCTCGCCGGCGCCAGTCTCTCCATCCCCTCCACCTCGTTCTCCTCCGGCGTGATTGTCGACTCCGGCACCGTCATCACGCGGCTCCCTCCGTCGGCTTACGGCCCCCTGAGGGACGCATTCCGGAAGGCCATGTCGAGATACCCGATGGCTGATGCTTCTGACTTCTTGGACACGTGTTACGATTTGAGTGGGGACAAAAATGCTGTCGTTCCGAAGGTAACATTATCGTTTGGAGGAGGGGCGAACGTGGATTTGGACGCAAGCGGGGTTATGTATGTAGTGAGTGAAACGCAGGTGTGTTTAGCGTTTGCTGCGAATCAAGGTGAGAGGGAAATTGCTATTATTGGGAATGTTCAACAGAGAACAATGGAGGTAGTGTATGATGTTGATGGTGGCAAGATTGGGTTTAGACCTCATAGTTGCAGTGGAAGCGGCAAGTTGTTCGTGGGTGTTGCAAATATGGTCCAGAATTACTTAATATTTTTTTTTACTTTTTACGTTTTCTTTAAATTTTAAAAATGCAAGTTAGAAACAGCCAAATTGTGTTAATCTATCTTGATTCTTGAACTCTGGTCCTCATTTTATTTTAGTTTTCCCCAAAAGAATTCAGTTTTTGTTAATCATGCATCACTGTAGTTTTACTTTGAAAAATAATATTTTTGTCATGTATCAGGATATTCAAACTTAATGAAATGGATACCTTCATCACAACATTAATTGCTTAACGTATTAAAATTTAGACTTGATATATATAGCACGCATTTGCGATGCACCGGCTTTAAGAAAGTCCACGTTTTAAGTTTTTAATAAACCAAACTCCCAAAGTTTTCTCATTTCTGCCTATTTTTCTTTTGGTAAGGGTTCAAAGTTTTTTTTTTTAAAAAAAAAAAAGTATTTCTGAACTTGGTTAAGTCTCGGATTTATGGGTAGTAAATGAGTTATGAATAGTGATGGTAAACAATTTTTGGAAGGGGCTAATGAGCACTTTTAATCTGTCGTTAGATTATGATACAATCGAGATCGTATAATTAGATGGCAATGAAGGCTTAACCATAACTCTTCGGTCTGCTGCAAGGGGGGTTTATAAATTAGTTTTTAAAAAATTGAAAAAGTGTGTACAAACTATAAAATTTTAATAAAAAGATTATGTAAGATTAAATAGTAAGAAAAATCACAATTTTCTTTAACTTGTTAAGATAATTTGCTAATTGAATCTCTGACACACAAGCTCGTTAAAGGCCCACCTCTGACTTGAACAACTAACTATATTCACCAGAGTAATTAAATTTGTCCGCATAAGAGATCCAATAGAGATTTTTTTTTTTTTTTTTTTTTGTATTTCTTATAACCGAGTAGCAAAACAATTTTGAGAAAATTCTAATTAAATACCATTTAAAATTGAAAAACTCTAAAAGATATATTAAAATATGAAAAGGATAGAAATGTGATGCGGTAGGAATCTGAAATTTTGATTGATATGTTTTTATCAAAATGTCTCTCCATTTTTTTTTAAGAAAAAAAAAAATTTGCCCTCTCTCTCTCTCCACTATTTCCTTTGCTTCTCCAAAATCTGCACCAGATCTTCAAAACCGAAGCTATGGAGTTCACTGATGATGGTGGCTGCAATCTCTTCTCCTCTTCCCTCGGTCCTGTTTCACCTCCTCTGTTCCTTCCATTCTCCTAGCTCAGTGGTGAAGTTAAAGCCATCATAGAGGTAGCGGGAAAAGACGAAGGTGGTGATTTGACGGAGGTAGCGTCGACGGTGAAGTTGACCGTTTCTCTCTCCTCCTCTTCATTTTCTATTTGCAAATCAACCTCCTAAGTGAAGGTTCTTGGTTCCTGATGGTGAGAGCGAGGTTCGGCCACATCAGAAGAACTAAACAGGCATGCGGCGATGAAATTCACAACTTTCTGAATCGGATCCAAAACCCCCTTCTTCTTCGTATTCTTCATTCCATATGTTGTAAATAGTTAATTGTAGATAGGTTATTTGTGTGTGTGTGTGTGTGTGATTATTATTAGGATAAATTGTAGGTGTTTAGCTTACAAGTACAATACTTGGTTGTAATGGATAAGGAACTATATATACGTGAACCTGTTGTCCATATCAGTTTTATGAAATAAGAATTATAATTTTTTCTCCCACTTCCTTTCAGGCCTGTACAATTTATCATGGTATCAGAGCTGAGGGAAGCGACTTGGTGAGCGAAAGCAAGATCTGCTTAGTCCAGTGAAGTCAATCCTTCAATCGGGCACAGGGCCTTCGAATCCTTGATTTATCGCAAAAGGAGAGTTGAACGGTTCAAGAAATCTACCTGATCGGACAAAGAAAGCAAGTTAAGCGGTGAGCCCTTCCAATTCACAATCTGACAGAGAAGACGAGTTCATTGGTGAAGCCCTCCGATTTACGATCTAGCAGAGAAAATGATTTGAGTGGTGGGTCGTCGTATTCTTACGGCGTCGTTCTAATGAGGAGGCGAAGGAACCAAAAACCGATCAAAGGTTCCTGGAACGGTGGTACACCATCGTGTTTCTCTGGATTTCAAGCGTCATTGTGGATTGAGATATCGAAGATTCAAGAAAATGCTTGGATAAAGAATGGAATCGGGTCGGGATTGATCTTGACCCGCCTGATTTGTTTAGACCATGGGCTCTGGTACCATGATAAATTGTACAGGCCTGAAATGAAGTGGGAGAAAAAATTATAATTCTCATTTCATAAAACTGATATGTACAACAGGACCACATATAACATGTTGTGCTGAACTGTTGTAGGTTTTGGTATGCGAGTCATCTTAGCAGAATCCTCAGTAGCAGCATAATTAATTAAATCAGATTCTAACATATGCATATTGACATTGCTACTAGTTAAGGGTAATTTCTCACAGTGATAGTCTTTTGTCCATAGAGGAGCCCTTCTTTCCCTTGTAGGTCTTGTAGGCAACTCTGTATGGAGTTGTTCTTGTTGATCACCCCTGGCCGTGCTATATTTCTGTCATCAACAAGTCAGATGGAATTGGAATGCTACTACGATTCAGACCATGTAGCTTGTCGAGACACTAGGAGGTCGGTGACAGGTTTTCTGGTCAGACTAGGGGGATCCTTGATTTGCTGGAAGTTTAAGAAGCATAACACAGTTTCAACCTCCTCAGCTGAAGCTGAGTACCGTGCACTATCAAAAGCAACTTCAGAACTTACCTGGCTGGTTGGATTATTCAAGGAATTACGCATATATAAGATAGAACCAGTCAAGGTTCACTGCGATAGCAAGGCTGCTGTTTGCATTGCTACTAATCCAGTATTCCATGAGCGCACGAAGCATATTGAAGTGGATTGTCACTTCGTGTGTGAGAAATTAATGAAGGGAATGATTGTTTTTCAACATGTAAAGTCTTCAGAAAATCTGGCAGACATTCTTACCAAAGCATTAGGAGGTCCTCAACATGAACATATCCTTAGCAAGTTAGAACTTGTGAATATAGAGTTCCTAACTTGAGGGGGAGTGTTGTAAATAGGTTGTGTGTGTGTGTGTGATTATTATTAGGATAAATTGTAGGTGTTTAACTTACAAGTACAATACTCAGTTGTACTGGATAAGGAACTATATATATGTGGACTTGTTGTACATATCAGTTTTATGAAATGAGAATTATAATTTTTTTCTCCCACTTCCTTTCAAGCTTGTACAATTTATCACCAGATTTGCCCAAACCTAAAATCGATGTTCTTAAGACCAAACCCACGACACCACTATGACTTGCGCACTCCTCTCCCTTTGCGATTCATATCTTGTTTGTAATTTATCTCTCCCTCTTCAATGAAAAGAAGTCATATTTTTCATTTGATTGATTACTTCCTCGAATTTGCATTGGATCGGCATATTTAGTGTTGTTTCAAGTTTCTTATGATTGTTTTTTTTAGTCTTTTGTTATTTAGATATCTCTATGTTAACTCTATTATGTTGTTCATCCACCTTCACCATCGGGATTCTGATTTATGGTTGTGGCTGGGATACTCCTGCAAGGCGTCGTTGACAATTTAAGTATAGGTAATAACAACTTGAGTATAGCAATTAGCAACTATATCATTTTAGTGTTGCTAACAACTTGAGTATAGGTAATGACAATTGAATATAGCAATTAGCAATTAACTTCGATTTAGAGATTGATAATCTGAGAAGCTCAAGTTGTCAATATCTACACCTAAGTTGTTAATTGTCTACATTAAGATGTAAACGACGCCTAATGAGGATAGTTGCTAAGTCCTTTACTCAAGTTGTCATTATGTATACTGAAGTTATCAACTACTATCAGTCGTCATTGACAAATTAAATACAGGCAATGACAATTTGATAATAACAATTAACAACTTAGATATATAAATTGACAGCTTAGGAAGCTCAAGTTGTCAATATTTATACCAAAGTAGTTAATTGTATTATTAAAGTTGTCATCAGAGCTCCGGCCATCGGCACTGAAGTTCTGATGACAGGTAGGTCGACGATGTCGAACCGACGTTAGAGCTTCAGTGGCTGGGCGGCCGGCAATGGTGCTTCGCGAGGTGCCCTTTTTTTTTATTTAAAAAATTGAGGGCATTATGTGAAATCACCAACATTTTAAAATCTCAATTTAATCCATGTCACATCTTTATCATTTACAAGAGTTAACTGACTTTTTGGAGTTTTAGTGATTGAAATAGTATTTATATGTCTTTTACCAAAATTTTTTAATTTCCTCTATTATCTCATATATTTAAATGTATTTCACTGTAATCTTTTCGGTTTCACATTAATTAAGGTGGGCTTTCTCATAATAAAATGGTGCATTGTATATACCATGTCATGGCACTTATATATGGCAAGATCATTGATTTACTATCCTGAATACTGTTAAAATGGAATATCATAATTTTGTCATGATATACATGTAATTCTTGTTACATGTTCTTTAGACTTGCAATTCAATATTGTTTTTGAGTAAAATGAAGCGAATAAATAAATTTGAGGGTTAATATTATTGTCAATACTACTTCTAATAGCTTGATCGAATTTTAGTTTTCATCACTATAGTTTCAAATTGTTGATTTTGTTCTCTAAAGTTTTATAAAGATTTGGTTTGAATTTAAATATATAAGGATTAAAATCAAAACTCATTAAAAATATAGGTACCGTTAAACTAGGACTTAGTCTTTATAAAACTATAAGGACAAAAACCAACTATTTAAAATTACAATGACCAAAACCAAAATTTGATTAAAATGTAAAGATCAACAAATATAGTATTTATCCTTAAATTTAATCCAGCTAATTCCATACAGAGGAAAGACCAAGTGACCAACAATCTTGAAGGCCGTGCCAAAAAAATTTAAGGTCGTTGATACAAATTAAGATATCAAATCCCTCGGACAAAAAATCATAAGTCATAGTGGAGTATGAAGATCATATAGGTATTAATGTTTGAAAAAGTTGAGATGAAATATTTTTTCCGTATGTACATACAGGGAGTGATAGACACACAAATTCGCGAAAGATCATGTGGAAAAGCCAAAGTAGATTGTGTGACCCTTAATGCATGACAACACACATATATGAAAAATTATTCTGCAGGTCCTATAATTTTACCTAATTAAAAATTAGGTGAGTCTTTAAGGATTTGATAAAAAGAAAAAAAAAACTACATAAACCTGATTAAAATCATGTGAAACTATGTGAATATGGAAAAAAGAAAAAATACAGAGACCTGATTAAAAGTGAAGCAAAACTATAGGAAGTTGTATATTAATTTCATCCTATATGTGTGTGGAAATTCTTGAACGTTAGCTACCACCCTTAAATAATACTCTACATGAGATAAGAAATATCATGGCATAGAATTGGTCATTTTTTATAGAAGCATGTTTTCATAAAAGCAAATTCATGTGTGAATTGGATCGTATAAATCTATCATATGGATAAATAAGTTACATTTTTTGAAATTATAGCCACTGTGAAGGTGGATAAATGTCTTAAAATGGGTATGTATAAGGAGTTTATTAATGCCCTAAATAATTAACTTGTTCTCTTTTTCTCTCATGCTTGTTTGGTTTGACCCTAGCTATAGCCTTGCTGTATTTAAAAAGAAGAAGAAGAAGAAAAGAAGGAAATATTGAAGGTCGTCGTTGATTCCAAATGAGATATCGAATTTGTTGGAGAGGAAAGCATAGGAGAGTTCGCAGAACTTAGGTTGTAATGTTTGACCATCATCTTGTTATTGGCCCTATTTTGGCTGTTCTCTTTTGTAATTCAGCCTATAAAGGCTAACCTTCCCGACACAGAGTGTATGCTGTGCCGTCTCCTGAAACACATGGAAAGAAACTAAGAAAAGGAACTAACTATCGTTTCTCTCTATGGCTTCTTCTTTTTCTAATCCCTTCCTGTTACCGTTTCTATCGCTGGCTTGCTTCTTCTTCTTCGTCATTAAGAGCAAAACCTTTGTTTCGGCAATCACAAGGAAAGAATACAGTGAGCTTCAACATATAACTCATCATCACCATCACGTTTCTCTCACCTCTTTCTTCCCTTCTTCTGCTTGCACCTCTCCTCCTCAAGGTTCCTTTCTCTTCCATTCCATGCATCTCTCTCTCTCTCTCTCTCTCTCTCTCTCTCTCTCTTACTATTTCCGCTCCTTAATACAAGACCAGTTAATTTTTTTTAGAAAGATTAAAGAAACTAAATAAATTATTTTAAAATATCTATATTTATATTTTGTATACTAAACTAATTTTTCTGACTTATAAACTGATATACTAGTATAATTAAATGACATACAACATATATTATAATTAACTAACTTATTTATCTTTCTTATCCTCTAAAAAAAAAGTCGAGCAAGTAATATATAGAATATTTCTGTGCACGCAAGATCATAATGAAATTAATATAAATATATATGTGTGTGTGTGTGATACCATGAATAGGTGGAAGCAGAAAGGGCTCGTTAGAAGTGGTACATAAGCACGGGCCATGCTCAAAACCAAAGCAACACACAACTTCTTCATCTTCATCTTCATTAACTATACCACACAGTGAAATCTTGGAGCAGGACATAGAGAGGGTGAGAGCAATCCAATGGAAGCTGTGGGAAGCGCAGCGTCAAGCAAGTGAACAAGATCGGAAGTCGACGACCACGACTTCAGAGGCGTCATTGGATCAGGCAGCCGCTCCGGCTCCTGCTCCTGCTCCGACTGAGGTTCCGCTACCGGCAGAGTCAGGGGAGATTATAGGGTCGGGGGACTACTTCGTGAAGGTAGGGTTGGGAACTCCGGCGAGGGAGTTGTCACTGATATTTGACACAGGAAGTGACCTCACTTGGACTCAGTGCTTGCCATGCTTTCAATTTGGCTCCTGCTACACCCAAAACGAACCAATCTTTGATCCTTCAAAATCATCTTCATATTCTAATATTCCTTGCTCTTCTTCCCAATGTTCTCAGCTTTTCTCTGCTACAGGTATGCCTCCGTGTGTTTATACCTCTCCCTTTATAAAAACTAGAGCTACAGGTTTTTATAGATTTTTCAACACTCATCATAAAAATTTAATTTCTCACATGATAAAATTTTTCTGCACTCGCGTCATCATACTATACTCGCTCCTGTCCTAAATTTTGATGGATGTGTTTTGATTGTAATTAAGCTCAGTTCATTTTGTCTCTCCCATCAAATTTTGTTTTCTGTATTAGCCTTTGCATAGTTTTTCTCACTCATTTATTCTCAATCATTTAATAATCTCTCTCCATGTGGGAAATTTCTCCCTGGAATTCACATTATTGGACCAAAAGAATATTTTAAGTAAAGTTATACCCTCCTCCACAATGTATGGGTTATTTTCAACTATGGTACCGGTTACGAAAATTTAAAAAAAAAAAAGTGTGTTTAACTTATTAAATCTATTATAAGTTAAAAAAGTTTCAAATTTTCCCTTATTTAAATATATTTCACCCCTCTTCTTTTTCTCATCAATATCTAATATATATGCATACTACCAATAAATAGGAATAAAATTTAAAAAATCATTAACACTCTTAAGTCTCTATATAACTTATATTATGAGCCAGTGATTTTCACTAGATGGCCCTATATTTTGGATGGGAGGAACAGCATATTTTTTACATATTGATTGCAATTAATTAACAAACTTAACCAGTCTTTTTCCTAGTATTTGTAAATTGTGTGGGCAATTGAGGACTAGAGGGCCTATCATTTATCGATATAAATGGGATATATATGGGAGATTCGGTGATATTATTAAACTCATGGACTAATATTAATGCGTGCATGGAGTCAAACGTAAATTTAATATTCCTTGCATCGGCTTCTAACTATTTATCTCATTTGTCTGATTAACTCTTAATAATATTATAATATAGGAAATAAGCCGCAATGTTCTGCATCATCGGGAGATTGCATGTACGGCATTTCGTACGGGGACAAATCCTTCTCCGCCGGAAACTATGCTAAGGAAACGCTCACAATTACTCCGGCCCACGTCGTCAACGACTTCCTCTTCGGCTGCGGCCATGACAACGAGGGCCTCTTCAACGGCACCGCCGGCATCCTCGGCCTTGGCCGCAACCAAATCTCCTTTGTCCAACAAACTTCAGACATATTCCACAATATCTTCTCCTATTGCCTCCCCGCCACCGCCACCGACGTCGGCTACCTCAACTTTGGCGGTGAACCCGCCTCCGATAACATCATTTACACGCCGTTCTCTTCCATCCCGCTGAGCTCCTCCTTCTACGCACTCGACCTCACAGGGATCTCCCTCGCCGGCGACACTCTCTCTATCACCTCCTCCACGTTCTCCTCAGGCGTGATCATCGACTCCGGCACAGTCATCACTCGGCTGCCTCCGGCGGCTTACGGCCCACTGAGAGACGCGTTCCGGAACGCCATGTCGAAGTACCGGATGGCAGCTCCGTTTAGCTTATTTGACACGTGCTACGATTTGAGTGGGCACGACACTGTTGTCGTTCCGAAGGTAACATTGTCGTTTGGCGGTGGAGCGAACGTGGATTTGGACGCAAGTGGGGTTGTATACGCGTTGAGTGAAACGCTGGTGTGTTTTGCGTTTGCTGCCAATGAAGATGGGAGGTTCCCAGCTATAATTGGAAATACTCAACAGAGAACATTTGAGGTAGTGTACGATGTTGACGGTGGTAAGATTGGGTTCAGGCCTCATAGTTGCAGAGGAAGCAGCGAGTTCGTCTCTGGTGTTTCACCAGCGATCCGTCCAAAACTGATTTGGATGGTCGAAATTTACTTTATATATATTCTTACAATTTATTTTTCCTAAAATTTAAAATATGCAAGATAATAAGTGATGAATCAACATAAAGAAAATATGGGACCTGCCGAATTGTGATTTTTGGGGGTAGAGAAACCCTGTTCCGTTGTTGTAACTTGTTAATAATTGCTTGCTAAAAGCAAAAGTTTGAGAAGGTTTGATTAATAAAAAAATTAATATATCAATCTGAATTATAGATAGAGATGTAAGCATCATCAAATTCAAAGATTTTATTTACATATCGCTGAATAATCATGTGCGAATCAGATTTAAAGCCCTTGTATGTGAAAGCCGCAACAAAGTAAGGAATTATGTCCTGGTGTTCTTTTGGCTTTTTTTTTTTTTTTTCCATTTACTTTCAAGGCATTTGGAATTTTTTGTTTTATATATATATATATATATATATATCATTATTTCTTTGGTTGGCAAAATAATAATATATATTTCTTCAATTAATTTAAAATGGAACGCTCACAGTTTATATGCAAATAATTTAATACTCATACTGCATGTAACTAAATTAATAATTTAATAATTGTCTATCTCTTATAAAAAGGATAAGAGATTAAGAGTATAAGCTAAATATTTTGATACATTATTATCCAACTATCTACAAGTGTCCTTTTTTTTTTTTTCATGACACATTGATCATAACTACAAATATCTATTATTTCTCCGGCAAAATCAGCATATTCATTCAATCCAACAGCTGAAGCTACCAAACTTACTTTAGGAAAATGTGTTAAATTTTTATTATTTTTAATTACTAAATTTAACCTTGATATATAATTAATTAATGTTTCTCTATTTGTTAATTTCAAAAATAAGCATTTAATAATAACTAAGAATATTTGTAAGATATAAGCATTTCATGATGTAATGGCTAATTACTTATATTTTGGATCTTAAAACCTTTTTTTTTAAAAAAAAAAAAAAAAAAGTAAATATTTAGATATAGGAGGATAGCATGTTATTGTCATTTGTCAAGATCAATCAAACTTCATCATTAGCAGCTTGTAGTAGAATCTTACGCAAGTTATGTAATGTTAAATTAAGATATCTGCCATTCTGTCCCTTAACTCACAAATCACAACCTTGCGTTAGAGCACTTGCTACATTTCATTAATTAAACCTTAGCTTTAGTGATTACGACTAATCCGCCAAAACAAGTAAACCTCACAAACGAGGTTCAGCCACCTAGAAGCCCGGCGTTTTGTTTATAGTGAATGAATCCAAACAAAAAAAAAAAAAAGAAATTAAAAAATCAATATTAATGTAATCAATAATATAATAAAAATAGAGTAAGTCCTGCCCGGAGAATACAGTTCACGTTATCAAGTTAAAAGAAAAGGAAGGAATTAAAATAACAAATAAAGAGAAACACCAGCCACGTAGCTATGTCTTCCAGCCTTGACTCGATTCTTTGTGATTTTAATGTCTGTATTTTAAAATTATTTGAATTTTGTTTAAATATTTTATTACCAGATTGTTAACACAGGGCAGGTTACTTATGACATTTTTGAGTTCACATTCAAAAAGTATGTTTGTGTAAATTGAAATAAAACTCTTATCATATATTTACCTCATATATCGTAAATCATATTGAAAAAATATTTTTTTTTTCTACTAATCTAAACAGGCACTTAGTACACAATACTCTTATCAAATGGAATCTATTGGAAAGATAGATCTATGCATCTTTGTCCCCGAGTGAAGATGTTGTTTACCATATTTGAACTCGTGACTTTTAGATCACACTGCAGTAACATTTGGTGTTACTTTGAAGCTCGCCTTTTCTATTACTATATTAGTATTTAACAAAGTTTTTATTTTAAAAAAGAGTCTATTGTGAAATTATATTTATTCTAGTGAATACTCCTTCCATTTCATTTAATGAGAATTTGTTTATAAAATAAAAAATTTAATTAGATATTATATTAAACAAGGAGGAGTAGATTGGATAGATTGGTTTTTTTTTTTTTTCCCAGTAGTTATCTGATTTTTATAATAACCAAAGGGAGTAATAATTAAAAAAATAACAGATAGTCAATGTTTTAATTCATACTTCTTAAAGAAAAAGAAAATCACAGGTGGCCTGTGACCCGACCAAATTTTCCTCTTCTTATTTCCAAAACCAATCAAAACACGCCACTTCGTTCTTTTCCAATCTGTCCCAAAACGGCTCCACAAAAACACATCACCCATCAATTAGGAAAAACAAAGCTCATAAGATAGCTTCAAATCATCAATCACAGCTTAAGCAGATTCTCAATTTTCTACTTTTATTTCCATTTCCCCTATTTATTCGCATTCATTTGATTGCATTCCCAAAAAAACTCACCTCTCGATTCTCCGATCGGCTTCACCGTCGAATCTTCCGTCGCCATGGCCATGGACGACAATGGCGAGCCTCTGATAAACTCTCGAACCATCAGTTCCAAGTACCAACGCTCCGTCTCTCACGCCTACGACGAGCTTCACAGCTTCCGAACCTACCTCCGGTGGATGTGCGTCGATCAATCAAGCATCTGGACGGCGTTGATTTCATGGTCGATGTTCCTCCTCTTCGCCGTGATTGTTCCAGCCACCTCTCACTTCCTCCTCGCTTGCCCTAGCTGCGACGCCACGCATTCCCGACCGTACGATTCCATCCTGCAATTGTCACTCAGCAGCGTCGCCTCTCTTTCTTTCATCTTCCTCTCGAGGTTCGTGAAGAAATTTGGCCTTCGGAGGTTCTTGTTCTTCGATCGGCTCTGCGACGAGAGCGAGACCGTGAGGTCCAATTACACCGGCCAGCTCAATGTGAGTTTCTTCCTTCATGCCTTTCTTTCTCTGTTTGTTCTACAAGTTTGCGAAATTGAGAATTAGAAGCGTCTGGAGAATTCCTTTTTTAAAAAAAAAAAAAATTCTGTTGCGCTACTCTCTCTTCTTTTTTGGCTTTTTTCCTTTTTTAGTCTTAAATACGAAAATGAACGCCTCTTCCTGTTTTGCCCTTGTGATAAGTAAGGAAACCCCGAAACAGAGCATCTCATAATTTTGAATTTGGCTGCTACAAGTAGCAATTTTGTTTTGTTCATGAAATGTAGATCCAGATTATGGGGCCAGTTTATGGAACATCACTTTCAAAGCAGTATTACTCTACCAAACTCTGGATCGTGAACTGCTTTCAGTTCCATTAACTCCGAAGCATAATACTCATTCCTGTCATAGATAAATAAGACAGAGTTGAACGAAAAGATTAAAGAAGTTAATTAAATTATTTTAAAATATTTATATTTATCAATTTTTTAAATTATTTTACTTAATTTACAAACTGATATATACATAACATATAATATGATTAAATAGTTTATTTAATTTTTTCAATCTCTTCTTAAAAAAAATCAACTCAATATTTCCCTTATATTTAGGACTGAAAGTATAATATAATGATTACGAAAAGGCAGAAAGACTAAATTCAGGGGAAGTTTTCTTATTAGACATGAACAATATAACAGAGAGTACTCGTTTGGCTGAAACTCACAAGGCAATTCTGTATCATTGATAGAATTTGACAGTGTTTTAGACATTATCTGAACAATATAACGGATCCTACTCCTTTGGTTTGAATTCACAAGGAAATTTTCTATTATTGATAATATTATCGGTGTTTTAGACATTGTATGAACAATATAATGAAGCCTACTTTTTTGTTAGCATTGACAAGGAAAATTTGAATTATTGATAGTTATCAGCCCCCCCCCCCCCCCCAATTATCTGTTGTTAAATAAATGCTATGTTCAAGCCAAACAAATAATAATAATTGTTGCCTTATTTTTCTGAGCCTGTTGATGAATAATGTGTCCAACATGCTGGAAATACTATGATTTGGGAAACATCCACTTGTACTCGAATTGATTGCATTCATCATGGTTCGCATAGAACAAACATAATCAATGCACTTGATTTTGATATGTTCAGTTTATTGTCATTTTCATTTTCATTAGCAATGTCTCTGTTTTTTGTCACCTGAAATGTATTTAAACTTATCAAAACTATAAATATATTGAGCATAATTAAGTATATAAACTTGTATTGCAAAATATAGAATCAATCAAAAGAAAACTCTGTCCTTATTCAGTTTTGTCATTAAAAAAATTCATCAAACCCATCTATCAAAGAATCAGGATCATGCACTTATTCCAGGACAATTTATAGTGGGGTCCTCACTTAAGTGGGGGAGAACAAGAGAAACTAATAAACAGATGTGTGCGTCAATTGATCGTTCATGGGATTGGAACTGGTTCCGTGAGAATTCAAATGTTATTAAATTCATTGGATGTGTGATTGTTATTTTGTCCCCTTGCTCTTAATTCTTAGTAATGTATCCTAGCCAGCATTGTCCTATTAAGGATTATTATTTACTAAATCAGATTAGTAGTTTCATCCGAAAGTGTTACAAATGAGTGATATCTTTAATATCATCATTAAATTTTTATATATATAAAGTAAAATTTATTAAAAATTATATTATTGAAAAATCATGAATAAAATGTTGCATTTTTCTTATTGTCTAGTTAAAATAATAAATTTCTGGTGTATCTTATTTCACAGAGATCGCTGATGATGCTCTCAGTCTTTGTAATCCCGTGCTTAATAGCTGAGGGTGCATACAAGATATGGTGGTACGCCTCAGGAGCCTCACAAATCCCTTTCTTAGGGAACGTCTACTTGAGTGATGCTGTAGCATGCACGATGGAGCTGCTCTCGTGGCTGTACCGCACCACCGTTATCTTCCTGGTGTGCGTCTTGTTCCGTCTGATCTGTCACCTCCAGATCTTACGGTTGAAGGACTTCGCTTCGGTGTTCCACGTGGACTCTGACGTGGCTTCAGTGCTGGCGGAACACCTCCGTATCCGGAGGCACCTCCGCATAATCAGCCACCGATTCCGGGCGTACATATTGTGGGCCCTCATCCTCGTCACAGGTAGCCAGTTTGCTTGCCTCCTCATCACCACCAAATCTTCTAGTGACCTTACCATTTACAAAACTGGTGAACTTGCGGTACGTAGGCCCCCTGCTCATAACTTTATATATTTTTGTGGATCAAAATGTTTTTATAATAATAATGATAATAGATGTAAGCAGATCTTGTTTATGGAAATGGGACTCAATTTCAGTTTAAACGAAATTATAATTACAACTCAATTTTATAATAACCTTTTACTGAAAAGTTTTCTATGTTAGATTTTAGGGGGAAATGCAAAAAAAGAATTTTAAAATTGTAAAACTTTAAATAAGGTATTTCTTAAAAAATGAGTTGTAAATTGCTTATCAAGTTTCGTCATTCCCTTATTAACTCTTGGTAGCAATCCTGATTTGAGATTTTTCCATTTAAAAGTTCTTTTTCTATTTTGTCCCTGTATTTTATTAATTCACAATAATTAACCAGAAACATAAATTTATTTAATAAATAATGAATAATATATAATGTCAAGTAATAATACACAAAATTTGTCATAAATTTCATAACACATAATTAAACTATAATTTATTCTCAAAATAATGAATAATTACATATATAATTACAAAAGGTAATAAAGATATTTATTTAAATTTAGTTAAAATTACATGGAATAAACACACAACGGTCATGACTCATGGTCAACGACTTATCCTGCTGTCCCAAGTAGTAAAATGAAAGTTAATGTTTTTATTTTTTCAATTTTTAACATGTTTGGGGTATGATTGGGTGCAGCTGTGCTCCATGACACTGCTTTCTGCTCTCTCAATCATATTGCGGAGTGCAACAAAGATCACACACAAAGCACAAGCGATCACCGGGCTTGCTGCCAAGTGGCACGCATGTGCCACATTGGACGCGTTTGATGGGATGGTAGAAGGTGAAACACCAACGGCTCAGATTGCACGAGAAAGAGTATATCCAACGGTGGGAACTGATGGGGAATCTGAAGCGGACGATGATCCAGGCGACGAAGAATGTGAGATTAATACCACCAGATTAATCCCATTATATGCTCGCACCACGATCTGTTACCAAAAGAGACAAGCTTTAGGTATGCCTGTCACACCAAATTATTCCCACTCTTCTGTTTCCTTCTACGTAATTAAACCCGCATTGACGACAGCTCATGATCTGATGTTTTCGGTGGGGATTAATAATTATGACTAAATTAATAATCATTTAACTTCCTTGACGTGTTAACTTTTTTTTTTTTATCATTTTCAAAAACAAAGAGTACAAGTATTTTTCTTTTCATAAATGTACACTTTTATTTGAGAACATCAAACCGATTCTTTCATCAGATCTCAAAATGCAACAAAAAAAAATCATAGACAGTGAATGTATTTCTTAAAAAATAAATTATAACTTATATTCTAATATGTTTTTAATTTATGGGTGCAGTGAAATACTTTGAGAATAACAGCGCAGGGATAACAGTGTTTGGATTCATGTTGGATAGGAGCACACTGCACACCATTTTCGGAATTGAGCTCTCCCTTGTTCTATGGCTCCTCGGCAAAACCATTGGCTCCTTTACTTGATCACGCTGATTTTCCACCCTTACTTTCATCTCTAGTTTCTATGTTTTGCCCATTATTTTTAACGTCCTTTCTTTGAAAAAAAAAAAATAGCCTCTGTTGAAATTATAAATTATAAATTTTCACGCATTTAATGCATTGCGCTAGTAGCAAAGTAGTCCCCTTTCGTAGGCCGGTTGGTTTGGCCTCCTTTTTGATTGAAAAGAAAAATATAAATTATCAGAGCTTTCCTGGCTATTAGATTATGTAGAAATGTCCTGTTGTGGTTAGACTTATGTATCATCATTAAATATTATCTACACGCATAGATTCCTTTTCTCATTTCTTTTTCTGTTTCTATCTTTCTTTTCTTTTCTTCAGTTTGTTTGTTGGCATGTCGTACAAACAAACTTGCAAGAGCCTAGACGCCTGCTTCCATGTCTTTTAAAATATCATGCACAGGTTCTATCAAATAAAGAAGTTTAGGTTTCTGGCACGGAAATAAAATTTTAAATGCATTCTATCATATAAGAAGGTATATCTTTTTTTTAAAAAAAATGTGAAATACCATCCATTAATCAAAAGAAATGTACAAGAAACCATGGTCAATCAAAAGAGAACAAACAATTTCAGCATCCCCAGTCTCTGTACACCAAGATAGTTGATGTTGAAAGGCACAAAAATCATCAACACGACTTCGAGAATGTGTGGCTAATGAATATGCACATCTATATGCAGAAGATATATATCTCTTAATTCACTGGAAGAAACAATTCAATCCACATATAATCCATAGGTAACTCGGTAAAGCTTTTTGTTACAGTATATACTTCTCAGAGGAAATCATCTCTAATAATCAATCTTAACCATCTTAATCAGTCTTGAGCTCGTAGCTCATCATCATTCAATAAAAATGCAAATGAACATGTTGAAATAAAGGCCCTTTTCCCCTTCTGTCAGCTGTCAAATAATTTCGCACCATTAGGAGAAACTGCTATCACACACCATGCCCCAGGAAACAAGTATCCTTTTTTATGCAACTCAAAACAAACGAACCATTGGAATCAAAACATGAAGGAAACCCACTTTCAAGGTCCTTATTCTATGTCCAATATTCCAAAACTTGGGATGGAACAATGAAATTATTCTCATGCTCATTGAAAAAACAAACCTTGAACAGTCATGAGACTTCCATTTGAAGAATAACATGCAGAAATCATAAGCTGAATTTCATTACAATTATGCCCCCAGTCTCTTAGATTTAGAAAGGAAGTCATTCACCAACTTCTCTTCAAACTCATTTCAACATGCAGAGAGAGTTAAGACAATTGCAGGCAAGTGCTATTTTTCTTTGGACAAAAATATTTAACCTCCTGAATCCAGATATGCATTAATGATTGCGATTCAGTGTTACAGTCACATTTTAAGCAAATTGCACGAAAAGAAGAAATGTCATATCGTATCACTGGATGTAAATCTTCTAATTGAAGAAAGAAAAACAACTCAAAACTATAGAACTTCATTCTTGCAGCCACAGAATTTTCAAAGGATCAAAGAGTTTAAGGAACTAAGGATTATGAGGCACAATTGGTCGACTGTATAGGTGAATTAGACTTTAAAGAGAAAATTCTAACCATTATCCCAAATCAACAAGACTTCAAAACTACGATTCTATGTCTCCACTGTCGTCACCTGTTGCCACTCCCCATCTACTGCTTCCTTCCACAATGTCACATTATTGTTCTCATCAGCCACGGCCAATGTATTTCCAGTCAATGACCATGATACCCTCCAAACTGGGGTCTTGAAATCATGCAAAACCTTGCCTTCCCACTGGTCTCCCTCCTTGGCCACAGTCCATATAATGACTTTACCATCTTGTGATGCACTAGCAATTGTAGATTTAGGAAGCCCCAAATTTGGTGCCCAAGCAACATCTCGGACAAAATCTGTATGCATCTGAAGAGCAGGAGAGCAGTCCATCTTCCAAACCCCATTGTCGAGTTTCCATACCTTTACAGTATTATCATAACCACCAGAGCATAGCTTCTGTACAGGGTCAAGCAAGTCAGTGCCAACAACAGCACCAGGTGCTGTTGATGGAGCCCATGAAACAGATGTAACACCAACAGGATGGGCTTGGTCGATTCTTGAAGTGTCCCAGCCACCATCTGCTCTTGCCGTGAAAACTGAGATGTTACCATCAGACGATCCACAAGCCAAGCAAAGACCTAACTCATGAGGTGCCCAAGAAACTGAATTAACAGATGACTTGTGGTCATCAAAGACATGAGCTTGAGTCCATTCATTTTGGTTGCCCTCCTTCCATATGATGACACGCCCATCATAAGAACACGAAGCAATAAGAGACCCAAATTTAGGGTGAGCCCATACTACCTGCCATACAGACCCTTGATGACCAGTCAGGGTTGCTAGATGTTGAGAGGCTGTGTTGCTCACCCCAACTATCTTAATGGTGTGGTCAGATGACGCTGTAGCCAGCCGTTTGCCATAGAAATCCATTGCCACATCATGAACTGTGTCTTCATGACCAGTTTGAACCTTCTGAGGAGCCATATTTCTGTTAACATATATATAGTGACAATTAGCACACAAATATCCCATAAAAGGAAAAGAAAGAAAGAAACCGAGCCTTCTGCCAATTGTTACACCCAATTTCAAGAAACTTGACATAAAACAATACGTAAGTAATCAAATAATCAGAAAGTAAGGTTGAAGTCACCAATCCATTGACACAGGATTCAATGCAATTTACATGGTAAAAGCAGATCGCTAACTGAAGTATAGTATTATCCCAGTGCAACTGAAGAAAAAAAGTTTTAACATAAGGTAGCTTTCACCTTGCAAGTGCAACTACTCAAGCTTCAATTAACAACTCACATAGGATTATAATGTTAAAACTATCATGAAATCAAACTATAATACCCGAAATATTGGCTCAAGTTAGAATATAAACCCTGGTCGAACCTAGGAGGGAACAAAAACAAAACCAGCATTAAACACGGAGAAGAATACCCTTGCCCCAAGCAAAGGATTGAGTAAAAACTCGACCATTTCTGCATCGTACTCAACAATCATCACATGAAAAATATTTTTCCCAAGGCCGATCGATCGGTGCTTAATTACCACATCGTATAAAAGAAAAACTCTCAGCAATTCACAAAAAGAGAGACAAAATTCCCAGGAGAAGCAAAAGCCAAATGAAACATCGGCGTGGAAAACCCTTCAATAGAAGTTGAACCGGGAAAATGAGGAGAAAAGTAGCAAGAATCAAAAATTTGTTGGTTGATGACAGGAAATATTGTAAAAGATGCGAAGAAGCAGGGAGTGGAGACGAAATCTGAAGATCCAGTTTGAAAACATTAAAAGATCAGGTGGAGGCTACACAAGAAAACCGAAAGAAATGAAGTGAGAGGATAAAAGAACAAACCAGTAAAGTAGAAGAGACCGGCGGTGCGGCGAAGTGATCGGAGCAGCCGTGTACGGTGTCAAGTACAGCTGCGGGTGAGTCAAGAGAATATCAGAGCGAGAAACACAGATCTACACTCTCCGACCTGAACAACCGAAGAAGAAAGGTCCGTGCCAAATAAAAATAAAAAATCCCGATCGAAACGACTAGTCGTTTCGTTTGCTTTAGGCCATAGGTTATTTTTTATTGGGTTTTAAGCCCAATTAACTGAAGCCCAAACTTCAGTGGAAAAACAAGAAGTACAATTCTGATTCTTATTATAAATCATTTTTAATCACTGACACAAATTAAGAAATTCGCTTAAAATTGGTCAATCTAATTAATTTTTTATATTTTGAATTATTTTATAAAATGACCTTTAATAACTCTCTCGACTTAATTAATCCCTTTCTTTCTTTATCTAACTACTGCAATGTGAAAAACAGCGAATGATAATTATTGATGGATATATCATGAGTAAAAACATTTAGGGAAAACATTAATAACGCCAGACAATTTGCAAATCATAGAGCCGTGGAAATCTTCTAAAAATAACCCATAACAAGGACCAAAGAAAGAAGGCAACAAAAAAAAAGGACAAAAGATAAATATATATATATATATGTAAAACCTCATCTTAATTTTATTTATTAAATCTTCTTAGTAAATATATGTACAGACTTTGATTTTGCAAGTGTGTCCCTGTTTATATTTTTATTTTATTCCGCATTAAAAAAAAATGCATGTTGCCCAGGTCTGCATAAGCTATGGTATCAGAGCTTATGGTTCGATAAAATGGAACTTTTAGATCCTTATTAATTCTCATACTACTTTCGTTATCTTCTTTGAGGATATAAGAGTTTTAAATTTTGCTATAAATTGTTGATAAAATAGTTAAATTTATTGTTTACAATCTTATAATTGATAATTGTAGAAATATAAGATGAATATTATAAGAAAATTAGAACCTAGAATGTATGAAGTAGAAATAAATAATTTACCTATAAGTTCTCATTTACATTTAATAGGAAATCAAGAAGAAACTTGTATATTTACACCCTTTATGCCAGGAGGAAATGGAGATAATACATGGAATTTAATGAATTGGAATAATATGTATATGATGAAACAATTAGGTACATATATAAATCCAAATATTTATGATTTAATGGAAATATATGGTTTAGAAGAAATATTAGAAATGGTCCCAGAAGATATAAAAGAAAAAGTAAAATTAGAAAAGCCCAGTAATAGGAAAGAAAGACTAGAATTTTTAAGTCAATCTTTAGAAGAAAGAGTATATAATATGAAAAAGAAAATAGATAGTAACTCCGAAGACCTAAGAATAATAAAATCAAATGTGAATACCATAATGAATTCCTTAGGAGTAACAGATATGGAAATCGATAAAACTGAAATAAAACAAGAAAATGATTTATTAGAACCAATAATTAATAAACACCAAAAATTAAATATGATGAAAGCATTAGAAGAAATGGAAAAATTAGAAAATACTAAAGAAAAGATATATAAACAAAACATGGATGAAAATGTAAGACAGACTAGATTAATAGCCGAACAAATAATGAAAGGACAACAAATAATGAATAATAATTTATGGACAATAAATGATAAATTAACCAATTTAGGAATTACAGAAGAAGAGAAAAAACAATTATTAGAAATAACAAAAGGTAAAGCTAAAAGAGAAAGTTATGAAAAAAATGAAGAAATTGAAGAAGGAAGTAAAATTGCAGAAATAATATATTCTAAAGATATAATAGATATTTTTAAAATATATAATCCACAAATAAAAATGATGAATGCTATAGAGGAAGAAGATGATGAAATAGAAATATTAATGGGATTGGAAGAAAAAGAATTAGAACAAATCCAGAAAGATTTTAAAAGTGCAACAACTATAAAAGGAAATATAAAAGATTATAAAGAATTAAATACAGGAGTAAGTATTAATGAAACAGGAGATGCGAGTAAAAAATCAGATACAGAGTCATCTAAAGTAAGAACAGAAGCTGATTATAATAGACATAAAGAGCAAAGAGAAGAGGAAGTGGAAAGACAAGAATTACCACATGATAAGAAAACAGAAAATCAAGAATTTGATATAAGATTCGAAATACCAAGAGGAAAAGGATTTACACCAACACCTATAGATCAATATGAAAGTAAAAGTATACCAGTATCTGGAATATGGTTAAATTTAGACTGTGTATTAGACCCAGAAAAAATAATAGAAGAATGGTCAAGAGCAACTATAATAGCATTAATAGAAAGAAATAATTTAGATTTTCAATCAACTAATTTACTTATAGAATCAACATTTTTAGGAAATGTATATTATTGGTGGAGAAGTCAAGAAGAAAGTTGGAGAAATCAAATAAGACAGATAGCAAAAGAAGAGTATAATAGTAGAAAAGAATATTATGTTAAATTAGTAAAAAGATATGAATACGTACTTAGAACAGAATTCGTAGGAAGAAGTAATACATTAGAGGAACAAATAACTAGTAATGAAGCTATAAAAAGATTATATCAAATAGAAATATGCTCACTAGAACCAAAACACTTAAATCCTTATATATGTGAATTTCAGAAATATTATTATGAAATAAAAGAAAATCCAGAAATGAAAAGAATAAAATATTTAGAACTTTTTTATAGAAAATTGCCGAAATTAATAAGAGATGAAATAATAGATGATTATACTAAGATATTTAAGGAAACCCCAGAGTTAATACCTTATATAGATTCCTTAGGAAAAAGAATAGACTATTTAAGAAATTACCTATCTGAAAAATGTAAACAAGCATAGAGAAATATGAAATATTATAAGCAGAATAAATTAATACTAAAATGTGGAGAATACGAAAAACCTCATAGATGGGGATGTAAAGATGACAATAAGAAGATGAGAAGAAAATATAAAAAAGGAAAATACGGAAAATATAAGGATAAGAAATGGAAACCAATAAAAAGATACAATAAATATAGATATAAATTTAAAAGATATCCAAAAGAAAAGTTTTACAAGAAATATAAACCTGAGAAATATTTCAGAAAATACTTTAAGAAAGGAAATAAAATAAATTATAATAAACAACCTAGAAAATGTAGATGTTATAATTGTGGAAAATTAGGTCATATATCAACAGAATGTAAAGAACCAAGAGATAAGAAATTTATGAATATATTAGAACAAGCTCATGAATATGAATTAGAACCCTTAGAATTTGATGAAGAAATATATAGTGATATAGAAAATCCTGGAATAGAAATATATAAAATAAAATTAGTAAGTGAAAATGAAGAAAATAATGAATCAGAATCAGAGGAATCAGAATCAGAAATAGAATATTTAAGTTCAGAAGAAGAAAACTTTAAATTATATATGATGAAAGGAAAAGAAGTAGAAGGAATAAAGGAAGAGGATGAATATGAAACTTATGAAGAACATAGAAATACATCAGAAGGAAATGTAGAAAAAAGATTAACATTCAATGCGAAACAATATAAAAAAATAAAAGACATGAAACTAAATTTAAAACCAGACCAAATAGTTAATGAAACTTTTATGAATAGAGTAAATAGGATAATAAAATCAAAAAAGGATATTAAAAGTCAATGTGTAATATTACAAAAGAAACATCCTATAGAATCAACCTTAACAGAAGGAATATTAAGAATACCATTAATAAGTAAAGGATTAATAGAAAATGAAATATCTAAACTACCTTTTAAAGAAGAAGTTACTGAAATCTATATTGCAGGAGTACAGTTATTAGTAAAAGCCTATTTCAAAGAAGGAATAGATTCACCTATAGAATTATTAATAACAGATGGAAGAATAATAAGTAGCGTACAAGATAGTGTATTAGGAATGCTAACAGGAAATTTAATATATCAAAAATTAAAATTTACTTTAAATACTAATTTTGCAATATCAAGAAATGATGAACATATAGATCAATCAATAATGGTATATCATAAGTTAAAAGGAATAAAATTATTAGAAGGTGCTAAAACTATAAGTATAACAGCAATGGTAGGACTAGTATTTACAAATGAACATAAAATATATAATAAGTCGATAGGAAGAGTAAGTATAGAAAAACAATTTATGCCTATATTAAAAGAAGTAAAGACAGATCCTATAAATATAACTTTACCAGAATTATTAGAAATAGAATTAGATAAAACCGTAAGTATTCATGATAATAGAGGAAAAAGATTAATAGTAAATAATAATCTAGGTAATAGATCATTAAAAATAAATACATTATATGAACCATTACAAATTAATCCAAGAAATAGTATTGATATAGCTAGTAGCAGTAGATTAGCAGAAATGTCTTTAGTAAATCCTATAAAACCAGAATTAGTTGAAATAAATAAGAAAATAACAAGTTTAGATATAACAAAAGGTAATAGACAAGATAAGATAATAATAGAAATAAAAAAGAATGGAATCTGGCAAGAAGTAATAACATTAATAGACGAAAATATAGAAAGCAGTAAGATAGAAGTAGGATATACAGAAAATAATTATGAAGAAACAGATGAAGGTATAAAAACAGATATATTATTAAGATTTAATAAGAGAGATGTAATACAATTAATCTTATGGGTAGAACAAGATTCGAATAAGTCATACAAGATAACCTTAGGAAAAGATTTCTTAGAAAAAGTAAAACCTTATAGAATTCAGCAAGATAGAATAATCTTTAACATAAACTATCAGACAATTATAATTCAAAAATTAATATGATGATAAATACACACTACACAGCAAAAATAATAAGAATAATATTAGCAGAAGATAATAGTAAAGATTATTATTACATAGATGATGAAAAAATAGTAATACCCAAATCTGATAAGTCAATGATGAATCATATAGTTCACCAAATAAATAGATGCAATGAAAAAGAAAAAAGACAATTAAGGATAGTATATAATAATCAACCACAAGATTTTGTAGAAGCTTATAATGCAGTAGTAAATAATATGATGAATAGGAATGATATTAAAAAAGAATTAAAACAAAGATTAAAAGTATTATCTAGATCTTAAATGAATAGAAAGATAACAATATATGATGACAATAGTTGGTATTATTTTGAAAATAATATAGGAATGAAAATATCTAAAACAGATAAAGGATTAATAAGAAATTTTATTAACAAATTAAGAAAATGGGATGAAATTGAAGAACAAGCATTAAATAAAGCATTACAAGACCTAGGGGATAATAAAAGACTAAGAATTAGATTAATAAAATATGCAATAAGACAATATAAGCATAGTCAGAGAATAGAAAATAAATTAAAAAGACAATTAGATTTATTATCTAGAGCTTAATGAATACAAATATTACACTTTATGATGAGAATAATTGGTTTTATAATAATAGGAAAATACCTAAGACTAATAAAGGATTATTAAGATATTTGATACATAAATTAGATAAAGGAAATAGACTAGAACATATAATTAATGGACCAATATTAGAACAATTACAATATCATGACAGAGAATATATACAAATGGTCAATATAATTATAAGTAGAAAAAGGAGAAGAAGGAATATCAAAAGAGAATTAAAAAGACAATTAGATTTATTATCTAGAGTTTAATATGGGAGATATTCATATGTTAAATGAAGAATTAAGAAATAAAAGTAGACTGATAATAGATGGAGAATATTGGGCATATAAGAAAAGAGAATATATAACTAAGATACCAAAAAATGATAAGAGTTTTTTAAGAATGATAATTAAGAGATTGAGTAAAACTTATAAATGGGAAAAAAGAAGGTTAAATTTTATACATGATAATCATCCCTTAATATATGAAGAAGAATATGCTAGAGTAATGAGGGAAAGAAAAGATAGAAAAGAAATTAAGAAAACATTAAAAGAACGTTTAGAAGTATTGTCTAGGATATGAGTAGACCATTATACTATATACTTATAAAATTCATATATGTAAAGTATAGATCTAGAAAATATCATGCTTTGGTTGACACTGGAGCAAACTTAACTGTAGCAAAATATAATGTATTACCACCAGAACTGTGGAAAAGAAAAAATAAAATGTTAAGAATGGAAAGTGCAGGAAAAGAAATTCATATGTTAGAATTAGAATCAAAAGATGTAAAAGTCCAAATAGGAAACTATGAATTAGTAATAAAAGAATTAAATCAATATAACGAACCCTCTTGTGATGTAATTCTAGGATTAGATTTCTTAGAACAATATTTTCCTATACATATGATTAGTAAAGCCTTAATATTAACAACACCTTGTAAACATGAAGCTTGGGGTATAAGAATAACTAGACCATATAGAAGAAAAGATGAAAAATTTCAGAAAAAGAATAATGAATATGAGGTCCAATTCTTACAAAATAATAATCCAGTAGAAATTCAACATATGTTAGCAAACTTGAATATCATAGAAATAAAAACAATAGAACAAAGAATAATAGATAATTATAGTGATAATCCTTTAATACATTGGGAAAAATCTAAACCTATGGCTAAAATAGAATTGAAAGACTATAGTAAAGAAATAAATTGTAAACCTTATGCTTGGACTAAAGAAGATAGGAAATAATTTATAATGCATATAGAAGAAATGAAGAAATATAATCTTATAAGAGAAAGTAGATCAGAATACTCTTCACCAGCTATAATTGTGTCTAAACGTAGTGAAGAAAAAAGAGGAAAAACCAGGATGGTTATAAATTACCAAAAATTAAATGAGTTAGCTATAAGAAATAGATATCCTATACCCAAGATGGATTTATTATTTAATTTGATAAGAGGAAAAACTATATTTAGTAAATTTGACTGTAAATCAGGATTTTTTCAAGTAAAACTCGAAGAAGATAGTAAAAAATATACAGCATTCAGTACTTCAGAAGGACTATATGAATGGAATGTATTACCAATGGGTTATCATAATAGCCCTAGTATATTTCAGGAATACGTGTCAAAAATGTTATTACCAATAAGAGATTTTGCTGTAATTTACATTGATGATATATTAATATTCTCAAAAGATGAAAAAGAACATGAAATTCATTTAGAACAATTTGTAAATATTGTAGAAGAAAAAGGACTAAATATATCACCATCAAAAATGGAACTAAGAAAAGAAAAAGTAAATTTCCTAGGACAAATATTAACCAAAGATGGAATAGAATTACAAGACCATATAAGTCAGAAAATATTACAATTTAAGAAAATAAATAATAAGAAAGATTTACAATCTTTTTTAGGACTAGTAAATCAGGCTAGAAACTATATCCCTAATTTATCGGCATTAACCTCAAAAATATCTAAATTAGCAGGAGAAAAGACAGTATGGAAATGGGATAATAATATAGAAAAAATAGTAGAAAATATAAAAGCTTTATGTAAAGAATTGCCAAAATTAACTATACCTTTAAAAGAAAATATAAAATGGATTATATACACAGATGCCTCTGATAATTATTGGGGAGCAGCTTTGTACTATGAAGATGAAGAAGGAATTGAAAAAATAACAAGATATGCGAGTGGAAAGTTTAATGATTCTCAAAGTAGATATCATTCAAATTGGAAAGAATTATTAGCTGTTGTAAAAGCTATAGAAAAATTGGAATTATTTGTAGTAAATAATAGATTTGTAATAAGGACAGATAATACGCAAGTTAAACATTGGTTATCTAGAGGAATAAAACAAAATAAGTTGAGTAGTAAAATGTTAATTAAGTGGCAAGCTGATTTATCTTATTATGATTATGAAGTTGAATATATTAAAGGAAAGAATAACTTGATTGCTGATTATTTAAGCAGATGGAGCCAGTAAGTCGATTTGGCAGAAAAAGTCCTGTAAATCAGACGAATAAGGAAGAAGAATCTTCCCCTATATTGAATCAACTTATAATGAAGATGAATATTCTTGAAATGAATATGAGTCTATTAAGTAGTCAAGTTAGTACCAGTATACAAGGGTTAACAAGCTCTATATCTGGTATTAATGATTCTCTTAATGATATCTATATTCAACTCGAGAATTTGAAGATCTGTAAGGCTGATGCCAATCCACTTGTAAGGACAGATGTCCAAGAGGCTGATGCCAATCCACTTATAAGGACAGATGTCCAAACTACGATTAACAACAGTAAAGGCAAAGAGGTTGAACCTTATAAGCCTACCCTACCTGTAATGGGGTCATCCACTCCAGGTGAGTCATCCACTCACAATACCCTAAGTTTAATCGAGTCATTTGGACTTGAATCTCTGTTAACCTCTAATTCTCTATTAACCTCAACTCCAATAAGACAACCATCTCCAGAGACTTTAACTTTTTCTCAAATAATGAAAACCCAAGAAAAAGAAAAAGAGAAGCCTTCCAATAATTCTCCTCCTCCAAAAGAACCAAATGCAGACATCTTTGAAATCCCAGAGCTCTATAATTTCTATAAAGTTATTATCAAAAAGTTAAACCATCTTTCTTTATCTCATAAAACCATTAAATATGTGTCTCATTATGCATTTAATAAAGCCATCATATACCCAGGAACTCCTCCAGGTATTGTCAGAACCTTATACCAGTATGGATTAATCCAGAGTATATACCCTTCCAGGAATTTATCTGAAATAGCTGAATTACCCGAAAAGTTTATAAAAGCTGTAGGAGATTACTATGATATAGTAACTCAACATCAAGTATTCATAAGGTGTTATTCAACTGTAGCTGAAATTACTCCGGATCAATTTTATATGCCTATAAATCTTATTAGACTTAGAACTACCAAGAAGCCTTTGGTATATGAACCAGAAGTAAAAGAAGACATAACAGATGATGAAGATTTCCAGTTTCGTGTATCTAATATAAGGGCTCAAGACTACCATATAATATTCCAGGAGATGAATCGTATAAAGGTAGCAAATATGACTATAAACCCAGAAAAGGAAGAAAAAATATATGTGTGTTATTGTACAGATAAGACTTGTATGTATTCTCTTGGAAAGAAGCCGAAGAATGACAAGCAATTTGGGTTATGGTATGACCAAATAAAGAAGAATAAAATGGAAAATACTCCTGATACAAAAAGAAGAATTTGTCAACTAATTGGGGAATACCCAAATCATGAGTGTGAATACTGCCAAGAAGTTCGTGGAAAAGATAGAAACCCAAATATTACCATGGACCCAAGCCTTCTGTAAAAGAGGTGTCGGCAGAAGAATACAAATAAAAGTGTCGGCAGGAGCAGTCAAATGAAGAAAAGAAAAACGTGACCGACAAGGAAAAAGAAGAGCACTCAGAAAAATAATGCTTTTAGCAAAGAATCTTATCTTGTAAGAACCTTATCGTCCTTTATTAGATGATCTGTAAAGTAGAATTGTCTGTTTGTAATCAGAGTTGGTCACTCGACTCTATAAATACTCATGTAAGCCGCTCAGTAAGGCACCCATTCTGTAATTGCAATTACTTTTGAATGCAAAGTAATCTTTCTCAGAATTCTCTCTCTTGTGTTTGTGAGTTGTGCGAGAAGTTCTCCGTGGTAGCTGCAACCAATATTATCTTTAATTATCAATTACTGAAGAATAACCAGGTATGAGGGGCTAAACTCCTTTTAGGGATCTAAGAGGGAAATTTTATTCGATCATAAGGGAAGTATTATAGATTATGTTACTGAGCAATATGTAAAAAAAAAAAAAAAGAGTCTTTTTTAATTTTAGGATAAGATAAATGAAAGTAAGATGAATATGCCTCCAGTAGGAAACGAAGGAAGGCTGTGCTGTTATGGTCTGAAGGGAGAAGGTCGAGATTCCAAATTATGAATACTCTGTGAGAGATTCGAAAGGAATTCTCTGTGAGAGATTCGAAAGGAATTCTCTGTAAATGGTCCATGTATGAAAGAGGACATGGTTCCTTCTGTAACCCGGATCATTTTCGGTCAAACCTCATCTTAGTTTTATTTATTAAATCTTCTTAGTAAATATCTGTACAGACTTTGATTTTGCAAGTGTGTCCCTGTTTATATTTTTATTTTATTCCGCATAAAAAAAAATGCATGTTGCCCAGGTCTGCATAAGTTATGGTATATATATATATATATCAGGCTCTTATTAGCCAAACATTATCTTTATTATACTATATACATTTATGTTATAAGGTTATGTTTGATATATAATTATAAATTCAATATCTGAAATTTGAAATTTAATAAAACTCCCTCTAAAATTTTTTAGGCGTACAGGTTTCTTTAACTTTAGCTTGACTTTGGTCCCAAAAATTCTAATTCACAAAATGATTGTTTGGTTCACGGAATCAATGGAAAGTAATGTAATGGAATATAATATAATAATAATTATATGGATTTATTTGATTCTTTATTAAGAAAAAATAATGTACGTGCAAATAAACGTTTGATTGAATTACATAAAAAATGAGAATACATGAGAATAATATATTAAGAAACAAAATTACCCCTGTCTATACATATATGTATAATGTACATGTTGGGTTTAAAGGTTTTTTCAATTTGTGCAAGGTATGCGTTGCGTTCATAATAATATTTAATGGTGAAAATATTATGAAGGGGTTCATGGTAATTTTTTAATATTTAATGGTGGAAATATTATTTAATGAGATATTTTAATATTTTTAATTATGGAATATAATTTTTTATTTTTTTAGTGGGGAATGTTTTTTTTAATATTTTTATATAATTAATTAATTTTTTAAAAATATTTAATGGTGGTAATTATTTAATATTTAACAACATTTATGCGTTGACACTTGGTCAAATTTAAAAATTATAATGATAATAATGTCTGTTTCACTTTATTACAGGATGTCTGCTTCACTTTATTACAGGATGTCTGCATTTTTATTCATCAGTTTTACTAGTATAATCCTAATTACATCAAATGATGTAATCAGAATTACAAAATATAATCATCTTTATATTCCATAAAACCAACAAAACATTATAATCAGTTTTTTGTATTAGGATTATATGTTCTCTTTTTCCACGGAATTGAACCAAAGGCTAAAAAGCTATTCCAGATGGGACATCCTGCTCTAAAGTCATTTTTAATTTTAATTTTAAAGCGACCAAAATTGATGCCAAACTTAGCATTTTCCCTCAATTTTGTTTTTTGTATTTTTGGGTCAACCAGCATTATCCCTCAATTTGATGGCTCCCTTTGATATGTTTGCGATCTCGCCTAATTTTGTTTTTTTTTTTTTGATCAAATCTCTCCTAATATGTGTGTGTGTGTATTGTTTTTTTTTCCTGATTTGTTTTCTCTTCATTAATCTTTTCTCTGTTTGTTTGTTTGTTTTGTTTTTTCTCCCTTTTTGCCTGAAAATATAGTGATTGAGTAACCGAACGTTTGGAAAACTTTGTTTGAGAAAGGTATCCCGAATCAAGATGAGCACCCACTGAAATTATTAAGGTATATTTTCCACTCCTGCTTCTTTTTCTTTTTCTTTTTTAAGAAGATAAATTTATCTAAGGAGAATTGCTAAAAAAGATTTAATGGACAACTTATTTGCTAAATGGGATTTGGGAAGATATCTTGCACGTGGAGGGAAGATTTCTGCATACGTGTAAAGAAGAATTTTGCACGTAGGGAAGATCATTTACACACCAAGGAAGATATTCTACACACCAGAAAAGATATTCTGTACACATGAAAGATAATATGCATGCGAATGTCCTATTTGACAAATAAGTTGCCAATGAGAGATTTTTTCACAATTTTCCCATTTATCTATATTACTTCCAAGGTTTAATACTCGTATCTAGCATTTACATAACTTCCCAATTTTCCCTTATGTATAATGTCATATTTGGTTTCTTTTCACTGCCTCCATTGAAAATTTTAACCATTTAAATTACATATTGATGTGTGTTTAAACTTCATAATAATAGTCTGAATAATCAAGTTCTTCACCAAAGCTATATTTAACTCAACTGACACCAAATACTTTTTTAAGTTTTGACTTAAGTAAGAATTTATAAATTCAACCATGTGTATACGATAAGTGCTTGAATTTCTGGTGTTAGGTGAAGAATAAAAAAATCATCAAATTCTCCAGTCACTTAGTGGTAAGTATGGTTACTCCAACACTAAGCGGAGGGAAGCCATTTCTATCAAATCTTTAACCTGCCATCCATTAAATTTATATAATTATAATTTAAATTGATGCATATTGTATCTACTTTATGTGGCAATTCAGGGGTGTTTTATTTTAAAATTCCAGGTAATGAGGTTGCAATATAAGCAAAAGGGGGCGTAGTGATACATTTTGAAATAAAATTTATATATAATTTAATAATTTATTGAAAAAAGTCTTGATCTCAAAAAAAAAATACTATACCTGTCACCCTTAATATAATACCTAACATTTTTGGGTGATTAAAAAAATAAATAGATTACTTAATTATATCATAAGTTCTATATCATTAGATTATATGTCCAAAAAACCAATGAATATATATATAAGTTAAAGTAATTTATTTAGCCTCATTAATCTCTCTAAAAAAATCAACGGAGTTTTATCTAGTTCTGGTTTAAAATATCAGAGCCAAATAACTAAATTACATAATTCAAAAAGTTAGTTAAAATTGGTTAAAGACAATAAATATGTAAATAATATAACCTATTTTGTCTAAAAACCCTTAGGACTCGATTGGTATGTTGGAATTGATTTTGATGAAAATTGAAATGGATATGGATATGAAAATGAGGTTTAAAAGTATGTTTGGTATGTCAAGGAATAAGCAGGGTTCATGGACCCGGACCGGACCGGCCGATCTGGACCGGAACCCGCCGAACCGGTCACTAGACTGGTCCGGTCCGGGTCCCAATTTTTTTCTAAATTTTTTTTTTAACTTTTTCCTTTAGAATTTCATACTATAAGCCTAAAATTTTCAATTATTCACCGGTTTAGCTCCAGTTTGGCCCCGGTTTGACCCACTGACCCTTAACCCAGTACCCCGACCGGTTCAATACCCGGTCCGGGTTTTAATACCTCGGGAATAAGACATGATTTTTAGATGAAAGGACCAAAATGCCCTTCTCAAACAATTTTTTTTTTCCAAAAATAACTTTGGAAAAAAAAAATCTTTCTAGACGTGATTTCCAAAAATGAGATCGTGGGTTGCTTGGGTCCATGAAAAAAGCTACGGGATTTGCAGGTGTCGGCGAAGCTTGATGAAGAAGGTGATGAGATGAAGGCAGCAAAGCTCAATCATGGGTCGCAAGTGTCAGCGAAGCTTGATGAAGAAGGTGATGAGATGAAGGCGGCAAAGCTCAATCATGGGTCGCAAGCGTCGGCGAAGCTCGGGTGTGGGTCGCAGGCGTTGGTGTTGGGAAGATCAATGAAGGGCAAAAAAGAATTTGTCTACATAGAATTGGAAATCTTTACTTTTTGGGTGGAAATTAATCTGATGGAATTGGGGAGATTTGGTTTCTGTATGGAACTGGAAAAATTTCCAATTCCATCAGATCAAACAAACTTAGGCATGGAATTAGACCCAATTCCAATTTCACAACTCCCAATTCTATCATATCAAACGCATCCTTATTTATGAAGAGGATGAGTGGGAGAGAGAATAAGTTGAAAAAGACATAAGAGAGAAGCAGTGAAAAAAAATAGATGATAGAGGCATATAATTAATTAAAGGTAAAATTAGAAGAAAAAAAACATTAAATGATGAGACAAAACCAAGTGGCTCTTATATAAAAAACCACACCCCTCACAAATTTAGCTCTTATATTTTGAAGCAGAAGGAGTATTAAAAGCTAGAACAAGTAGATTTCCACACACAAGGATTTTGAGCTGGAATGATATAAAATCTTAAAATAACTTAAATTTCAAAAAATACATGAATCAAAGGCTCAAAGTCATTAAAAAGGGGGTCACATTATTTTATGTTTATCACTTTAACAAGCAGAAATGTCTTCATCACCCATCTTCATCATTAAATTAATTTTAGATTGTCCAGATTTAATTTAATCTTTATATTTTAAATAAATTTTTATTTTATTATATATAAAATTAAAAATAAAAATAATCTTATAACTATCGTTTAACATAAAAATGAATTTATTATTTACAAAATTTTAAATTTTAAATTTAGACCGTTGATATTCAAATATGAATGGTTATCTCGTCGTACTAAAAACATAGCAAGTGCTCATAATGCAGACCCATTTAAAACACCTTGCATTCGGTTGAGATGATTAATGAGTCGCGACGCCATCTGAACCGATCGAGGCAGATGCCAATTAAGCAGCATCTCGTCTTCCTCATTTGGCGCGTTCCTTTGTGGAAAAAAAACTTTCACTTCAACACAGGAAAATCCATTATTCTACTGTGTCCTCTCCTCAACAAAAGAAATACTGAAATAGGACGTACGTTTTCATGTCCATCCACCTCAGGGTCCCAATACGACATCGTTAGCGGATTCCTCACCGCTCAAGGTGCGGTCTCTAATTCTCTAATTCCTTCCCCGCAATAAGCGAATTTCTATTCCGATTTCGCATTGGGATCGAGGGAAGGTCTCGAATCTGAGATCTTGGCGAATCAGCAAGGACCCTGAGGATGGAGATCGATACGTTGCCCGTTAGTTCAGTCTCCAAAGAACACCAGAAGAGCTATCAAGAGTGGTTCAATCATGCTGATTCGGGTACGATTGTTTTCCCCTTCCGATTTCGCTCTTGGTGCTGCTTGGGTTGCGCTTTATAGAATTTTGCGAATGCTGAGTTTGCTTTCCACTTGGGATTCTCAGATGGTGATGGCCGTCTTACGGGGAGTGATGCCATTACTTTTTTCTCCATGTCCAATTTATCTCGCCAAGATCTCAAGCAGGTGCAGCAACGTAAATTTTTCTCCCCATGGTTATTTTGGATGGTTTGGTTATTGGATTTCATGTCTTTGTAAATCAACTATGCAAGTGCATGAACCTTGGTTTTTGAAATCAATCTCCTGGACGTTTCTTTGAGTCTTCAGTCATGATCTTCTGTATATTATTTGTTTGCATGATTGCTTTCTTCGATTGAGTAGTTTAAACAATCTTTCCCTCTAGTGAGGAACGGAATTTAGCGAAGAAAACAGGTATGGTGAAAGTGGACATAGATTGAGGAATGGGGTAAAATTCTAAATGCTTCTTACGAATATACGAACGAGATTATGCAAGACGGAAAAATAGCTTGAACATACAAATATTTAGAGATGAAGCATAAATGTATGAATTTCATAAGCTAGCCTATGCTTTTTCCTCCATTACTTATGTTCAAAATGATTTAACTAGGAGAAGGTGGCTTTCAATCTTCCTCTTTTTCTACCTTTCCTATCCGGCATCACTAATGAACTTCAAAATTTCTCCGGTTTTAACTAGTTTTGATGCAGTCCTTTGTACCTGTTTAATATTTGATTGGATGGTTTTACATAAAATGATCATTATAAGGGACATCGGCAATCCCATTCGGTGTTAAGGGGGATGATTAGCCTACGTTTAGTTAAATAATTCCATTACTCACTTTTGTTTTGAATATTTACCTGCTTATCAAGTATCGGAGGGTAATACTGTTTTGACTCTTTCATCCACATGAGTCCTTCTCTATGCTAATCTTTCATTGTTTCACACATCTCTTTTTTACTTTTACCTTTCTTTCTTGCTTAATGAATTTATTAACGTTCTTTTTTTGCTTCTCTCCTTATTCAAATAAGGTTTGGGCTATTGCAGATTCAAAGCGACAAGGATTTCTTGGCTTTAAAGAATTTATTATTGCTATGCAGGTATATATTGCTCTGTTTTCTTGAAATTTAATGCCGATCCATTTCTTGAACCTTATCCATTTTTATTGTAGCTAATTTCCTTGGTTCAATCTGGCCACCCAATTTCACACGATTTATCAACTAGTGATGGTGAGTTTTGTGCCTCTCACTTTGTAATTATCTTGGTTGATTTTTCTCTGCCTTTGCGTATCAGTTATGTATTTTGCTGTGTTAATTATTTCATGAAGATGCCCATTTATCTTATAAAGTCACCTAATGGAAGATTAACTTCTATTTCAGTGGATTTGGAAAATCTTAAACCTCCTGAAATGGAGGGCTTGGATGTATTACTGACAGTAAGTATTTCCTTTTCTGAGTATATTATTCCTTTTGTGTTTTCTGTGGAAGCACTTACCTTGTAGTTGTTTATCCAGAAGAAAAAGCATAAACATAAAGAGAATGATTTGAATGGTAATGTATCTCTCCATTTATTTGAATATGTGGTCATGTGCTTTTTCTCTGTTCCTTGGTCATTGAGTTCCAAGTTTAGTAATTAGTAGTCATGCAGGTAGTTCTCAACTGCAGCCATCAAATTCAGCAAATTGGTTTTCATCAAAGTCAACAAAAAAGGTAACAATTTTCTTAATCATAGTTAGATCTTTCTTGTGTGGGCATTATCCTTCTCTTATGTTACATAGTTTAAATCCAAGTTTCCAATTATTTTTAAGTCAGTACTTTTGGTACTAAAACCAGCTGTCTTATTCGACTTGTATATTTTGATATGGGGTAGCAGTGGGCTTTTACTAATGTTCTCAATAGTCCTTAGATACATCTTAATTTTTTTAGCTTTCTATTCTTTTTTTTATTTTTTGATTAACAAAATGTGTACATGTTTTTACTCCTAATTTGATTTCTGTTAGTACATGGATTGTGTTGAAGATACCGTGAAGGCCTTTCTATAGATAATTTTTTACTGGCACTTCTAACAGTGTGTGCTGTTGTTCCTTTGCTATAATATAATTTTTCTAAAAGTTTGTCAAATTTTTTTTATATTCTTCTCACTTTATTTTCTTGGGTTGCATTGTTGATAGGTGCCTCTCTCTGCTGTGACATCAATAACTGATGGGTTGAAGAGACTATACATTGAAAAGTTGAAGCCACTTGAAGTCACATACCGTTTTAATGATTTTGTGTCTCCATTACTGGTCAGTTGGCTATCTATTGTTTATTTTAGAAAATTTACTACCTACTCTCTGCATCACCTTTCTCTTTTTAATTAACTTATCAGTTTACCTTATGATGAAAGTGCTGTACATTTTGCAGGGAAATAGTGATTTTGATGCCAAACCAATGGTTATGCTTTTGGGTCAGTACTCAACAGGAAAAACAACATTTATCAAACATTTGCTTCAGAGTAGTTATCCTGGCAAGTGCCCCTTGCTTGACCTTTGTATTTCTATATGATTATATATTTGTGTTGGACTGCTTATAGATCTAATGTATTCCGATTTTTAACTTGTTTGTCTCATATTGTCCATAGGAGCTCATATTGGACCTGAGCCTACCACTGATAGGTTTGTGGCTGTTATGGTATGTGTGAAGCCTGCTTCAATCCTCCATGACTTTTTTAACGATCTTTAAGTATCACAAATTGCTTCAACGTTTTTTCTGTTCAAATTTAGATATCTGTTTTAATTCTACATTCTGAGATTTAACATCTTTGATAAGTTGCGTACTGGTGGTGAAATCAAGCAATTGGCTTTCCCTTGATTGAGTTTGGTATCTTTATAGCAACCAAATGGTTCTTATTATGTTCATGCATTTATTCTCTCCTGTACTCGTCCAAGCAAATCAGTTGATCCATTTGTTTTGCTGAGATTAGTTTTACATCTGTACAGTCCGGACCTGATGAGAGAAGTATTCCTGGTAATACTGTTGCTGTCCAAGCTGATATGCCCTTCAGTGGTCTCACAACTTTTGGCACGGGTTTTTTGTCAAAATTTGAGTGTTCTCAAATGCCTCATCCTGTAAGTTGTGCTAGATCCATTAAGAAAAATAGGCGTTTTTGTTTTTAACTTTTAGAATCTGAAACTTGCGTGTTTTCAATTGCCCCAAGTTACTGGAGCACATTACATTTGTGGATACGCCAGGGGTCTTATCAGGAGAAAAGCAGCGGACACAGCGAGCATATGATTTTACTGGTGTGACCTCTTGGTTTGCTGCCAAGTGTGATTTGATACTCCTTCTGTTTGATCCTCACAAACTTGATATAAGCGATGAGTTCAAACGTGTGATATCATCCTTGCGTGGGCATGATGACAAAATTCGAGTGGTCCTGAATAAGGCTGACCAAATCGATACTCAACAAGTATGAGACTGCATATTTAGGCATTTTTATGTTTACAAAGTATGCTGAAACTTTGCCAGGAAACTAACCTACTTATCCATTTGTTGCAGCTGATGAGGGTATATGGAGCATTAATGTGGTCACTCGGGAAGGTGCTGAATACTCCTGAAGTTATGCGAGTATACATTGGGTAGGACAGTTATATTTGTGCATGTACTTCACCATCTCTGACATGGATTACCCTTTGTCTCTTCAATTTCAATTGAAATTTAGTGACTATTAGTTTGGTGTAGACCATATCATGAACTGGTCTTTGGTGATCTCTCTTTGTATGAAAACTCTTTCTTCTGAGTGTTTTTACCTTTTGCCATGCCAAATAGTTATGTGTGTGTTCCTGTTTGTTCATTTTGGCAGCTCCTTCAACGACAAACCTGTAAATGATGCTGCTAGTGGTCCAATTGGTAAGGATCTCTTTGAAAAAGAGCAAGACGACCTTCTTTCAGATCTGAAAGATATACCAAAGAAAGCATGCGATCGAAGAGTGAGTTTAAATTTCTTTTTGTTCATACTTTATTTTTATCAAATCAAGGTTTTTGCTGTCATGGTTCGAGTAGAAAGAATCTACCAGAAATTATACATTGAATGAAAGCTTCAAGAAGAACTATACTTATCATTCAATGGTGGCTGTTGTTTTAGACGTGAATGAGATTATATAACAAACAAACCCTATTTTCTGATAATTTATATAACATTTGATTCCAGATAAATGAATTTGTAAAACGAGCCCGAGCCGCCAAGATCCACGCCTATATTATCAGTCATCTTAAGAAGGAGATGCCTTCTATGATAGGCAAGGCCAAAACTCAGCAAAAGCTTATTGATAACTTGGAAGCTGAGTTTGGAAAGGTATGTGACTTTCTTTTAACTTCTGTGCTAGTCAAAAGGTTCATAGATGAACGCATCAAACCATTTACAAATGAACAAGTAAACATGTTGAAAAGTACTCCCTCCGGTTTTTTTTATAAGAACCCAAAATTTAAATTGTCTTGGTTTTTTTAATAAGAGCTCAATAAGAGTTGTCTGAATATTTAATAATTTTTTCCATTTTTACCCCTTATTAATTATAAGTCTGTCATTAATTAAAAGGTTGGTAATACTTATATACTTTATATCTCTCTCTTACTTGCCCCCTCATAAATAAGGATATACTTGAAAAACAAAGTTTATTTCAGATATACTTATTATTTATAACTAATTTTAATCGTTTTCTTAAACCGCATAATTCAGTATTGAGCTCTGATAAATAGGATCAGAGGAAGTATAATTCAAGAACCGTTATTCCCTGTCCTTGTTTGGTGATGTTATGAAACTGTGTATATATAAATGGTGTGTTTGGAAACAGGTACAAAGGGATCACCATCTACCTCGTGGGGACTTCCCTAATACTGAGCAGTTCAAAGAGTTGTTGAGTGGATTCAACATTGACAAGTTTGAGAGGTTGAAACCAAAGATGATACAATCTGTTGATGATATGCTTGGTTATGACATTCCAAAACTCTTGAAGAGTTTCAGAAATCCCTATGATTAAAAATTTGAGAGCTTGCTCAAACTGATACAACAAATAAGAGAGATTGGGCAGATTCTAACTTTGTAGCATACACACGCATGTAAAATATAAGCGTGTTAGGAAATTTTGTTGTATCATTAAAAAAAACATATATGTTATTTTTTTTATGCTATTGATAAATGTGATTACAATAATAAATTTAATAAAATAATTAATATATTGTTAATCAAATATAGAATTCCTTAATAAAGATAAGATCATTAATCTCTAAGTGGGGAGATTCTTGGCGTTCTGTGAGTAAATTTTAAAGGACATGTAATAATGGAATATGATCATTATAAAAATAGGTTTAGTTGAATGTTTATGTAAATTTAAATTAAGTGGTACTCCTTCCGATCCTTAATATGATATAATTGGCTTTTTTGAAGAAATAAAGGAAGCGGATTAAATTACTTTAACATATTTTTATTTGTCATTTTTTCTCTAAATTATTTTGTTTAACTTATAAACTGATATATAATCTAAGGATATACAATACATGATATGATTAAATAACTTATTTAGTTTCTTTAATTTCTCCAAAAAAATTTAACTTTGTCTTATATTTAGGACCGGGGGTATGTGATTTTCTTTTTCATGTGGCAGGTTTCTGTCTTGTTATTTTAAATATTTATTGAACTGATAAATGAATGAAACATCATTTTATATAAAATATAGGGAGAATTACTATAGATTCCTATAGAAGGAATCTAATAATAAAAAAGTCTCAATAATAAGTAAGCATTATTATTATACTTTGTGGGGGTAAAAATAAAAAGCTGTTATTAGACTTTGGATGATTCAGTGTTCGTTTAGAATAACGATTGAAATGCTTAAAAGTAGATTTTCAATCGTGATTTGAGGTATACGAGATAAGTATGGGAGAGAAATTTTATCTCAATTTATGTGAAAAATAACTTATAAACAATCTTAACGTCATAACAAACATGCCCTAAATCTATTGTTGGCCTTGCACTTCTCAATAGAAGGGATGGTTGGAAAAAAATTGCAGTTTCAACCCTCCCATGTAGCATAGACCAGCATTTTACGTTTAAATTCCTGGAACTGAATGAAGGTGGGCATGTCCTTTCATGCTTAAAACCTTACCATAAAGCTCACCCTATGGGTCTGTTTGGTTTGAGAGATTTGGAGGGGAGGGGATGGAATTGAAGGGATTTTGCTCCCCTCCCCTTGTTTGGATAATTACAATTTTTAGGAGGGGAAGGAAAATTTTAGAAAATTTTCCCTCCCTTCCCCTCCTAAGCCTCCCCTCCAAAATTGGGAGAATTTGAAGGAAAATGTTAATGCTTGAATTTATATGGACTAATATATCCATATTATTTTAAAATATTACCACAATGCCCTTATCATTATTTACCAAAAACCTAATCGCAAATCGCAGAATCTCTCGTCACGGCTCACGGAATGTCTCCAACGTGAGTGTCGCCTCTGCCTCGCTGCCGCCGCGTCGCCTGCAGCCTCCATCTTCATCTCTCTCTTCTCTCCCTTCGTGATACATCTGATTCCCCTTCGCATCACAGGTTTGTTTCCTGTTTTTCATTTGGTTCAGTCGCACAGGTTGATTTCGGCTTTTTTTGAGTGATTGTGGTGCTCTCGGAGATTTGCAATTTGTGGGTATCAATTTCATCTCTTGCTTGTTCCTTACTTACTCTATCTGGAATGCTACACTTGCCCACAATGATATCTGTCTCTCTTAATTCGTTGAACTCATCACTTGAAGGCCCCACTTGTCACTGATTGCTCGCACTCTATTTTTGGGGCTATCTTTAATTCCACTCTTCGTGATAAGCTCGGTAGTGTGTTTGACTTCTTTGCTCACGGGGTCAGTAGGTGGGCGATTTAAGTTTTGGAAGGGTGTTGAACTGCATCATAAGTGTAAAGCACAACAGTTGTTTGTGGATAGAGTCGTGGGTAATATGTTCTTTAAAAAAAAAAAATGGAATCGAGGGTGATGTCAACATTAAACTAATTGCCATTAAACTCACTTGTGAAATTCAGTTGGTCTTGGTCATTGGTTGTTGAGAGTTGAAAGCCCCTCTGATTAATATCCTTCTATCATGTAATATTCCTATCTAGTTAATTATCTCCCTGGTTAATCATATTCTTATCTCATAGATTTGCTTTGAAGAAGCAAAAGGGGGAAAAAAGAAATGAAAGAACCCCACTCTCTGGTTAATCATATTCTTATCTCATAGATTTTTTTTCACTGCAACGCTAGAGATAATTGAATTGGTTACTGCTAGTGATTTTCTGTTCTGTTATTCATATTTGTATCTCTTTGTTTTTGTTTGTTGGCCTGGTGTGTTAAGTTTGTTACATTATGGTGTCTGGTTTTAGTTTTATTCTGTGCTCCGTGTTCTTGCATCGTTAATTTTATTTATTTGACTTAGACTTTGTTGAATTATAATATATTCCATTAGATAGCAAACCATTCTCCTAGCTGTAGGTCCCAGAAAGATCCTAATCCTTGTTTTTTTCCCTCTGGTTTGTTTGTTTCCTATAATCTCTTGTAGCAAATATAGCTATATCTCTTAACCAAAATGTTAGCCTTGTGTACTCGTAGGCCATGGATGTAGTTGTGGAAACAGCCTTACTAGTGCTGACTGAAACTCAGAACTCAACTATGCGAAATATTAGGATGTATTATTGTTAACGTTTTGCAGCTGTATTAATAACAAATGGTTACAATGTTTAAGTGTGTGTTTGGATAGCACTTAAAAAAGCACTTTTAGGAGGAAACCATGGTTTGAGAAAATAGGAATTTGCAGCTTCAAAACAGAACCTTGCAAACTTTACCAAGAACAAATCACTGATCACTGATGAGAATCAAACCACATCATCATATGTTTAGTTTCAATAGATATGTCTAATTGCTGCTATATAAATTGTTTGGGTTTTGTTGTCCACTTAGACATACAGGAAGGTAATTAGATGTCATTACTGTTAATTGCTCAGAAACTCTCATTTTTGTGTGGCTGATATACTCTGCCTGCTATTCGAAATAAGAAATATAATGATGCGAAGGGAAGGGATAGGGAAGGATTTACACTTTTCAGCACCCAATCCCTATTCATTCTGTGTCTCACATACAAGCTTGGTGTAGGACGTAGATGGTATATTAAAATTATGTTTGGTGTATATTGATAACTACGATTGAATCATTTTTATTTAGAATGTTGAATACCGCCTCTGGAGTCTCAAGTAACAAGTAGTCAATTGTACTGTACTCATCAACGGAGCACTCATTAGACAGCAGGCAGTATAGCGTTAACTAAAACCCCATTTTGAGTTTTCACTAAAGAATTTATCAATTTGGTCCTTCACAAAAAAAAACGTTATTATTAATAGTGTTTTCTGTTAATCTACTGTAAATGAAACAACAGATATATAGTATTCTTGGATATGGTTTAACTAGTCATTGTTATATGATATTTAGGTATTTAGATGCTTTTTTGGTTGCCTGATGCCTCGCTTTATGCCTCTGCCTCTGTGTTTTATAGCCATTAATAATCTTGTTTATTGATATGAATGTGGTTTTGGGTTCTTATATTAGTATTTGGTTATTAGATTATGGATATGATGTTAACACTTTGAAAACACTCACATTGACATGTTGTCTATTTCAATGATATTTTGTTGATCACCTTCTTATTTTATTGATAATCTTTATACACTATTGTCTATATCTATACTAATTATAGAATTATAATTAATAATTAGATATGTATTATTGTATATGTGGTATTTATGAATTATAATTATAATTATTTAATTTTTATAATTACAAAATTATAATTTTATGCAGTAAATTCAGTTTATAATTATATTTATTTATTTATTATAATAATAAAATTATAATTTTATGTATTGAATGTCATTTATAATTATATTTTATTAAATATGTTAGAAAGTTATAAAATACAAATTAAATGAAACAAGGGTAAAGTTGTCCATATAAAAATATTTTCCCTCCCCTCCCCTCCTATACCAAACATGGCAGTATTAAAATCCCTCCCCTCCCTTCTCTTTTTGTCAATCCAAACAAGGTAAAAGAAAATCCCTCCCAAACCCCCCCTTCCCCTCCCCTCCATTAAAATCCTTCCCTTCCCCTCCCCTTCATTGAGCCAAACAGACCCTACAAGTTTAAGAGGAGTAAATCTTCTGTCTATTGTATCATAATCAAGCTCTATAAAGAATTGATTCAAAATTTCACTTAGATTAAAAATGCATGTTGGCTCTTCTAGAAGATCTTGATTTGGAATTTTGGATAAAAAGTTATATAGTTCTTCAAGAAATTTATTAGGGACTTGGTGAAAATTATAGGCTTTAAGAAACTTATTTATTAGAACAAGTTGCAATAGTCTCGAATAAAATGGTAATGAATAAATGACATTGTAAAAGATCTTAGCGGATTAATAAAATCTTTTCCGGATTTTCATTGACGAATTTTAGAGAATATAACATTCCTTTTGAAACCTTTAAAGCAAGAAAACCCAAACTCTAAATCCATAAATCAATTTCAACAAGTTAAAAGACAACTTTACCATGTTTATATCTTTATGTGTGATTTATTATCTTTCTTTTGCATCTTATAAATACATTGTTTCATTAAAAAAGCATGAGTATGCTCATCACAAAATTATCTGTTCATTTGCTACACCTGCATATAGTGTGGGTTAATACAATCTTTTATTAAATTTCAAACCTATTGCTTAACTTGAGGATAAAAAATGAGGGTAAACTTGAAGAATTAAATATTATATTAATAAAAATATTTTGATAAAAGATACTTCCTCTAATTTTTAATATGAGATATATTTATTTAATTTGATTAGATTAATAAAGTTAATTAAATTAATTAATATAATATATATTTTTTTAAAATATTATAGTTATCTTCCTTAATTCTTTAATTTCCTCTTTTCTTTGATTATTGTTGCAAGAGTATCAATATGGATATATTAAAAAAAGATTGGCAAATATTATAAATGGAGAGGGAGTATTTTCTTAATTTTCTTGAAAGAAATATTTTCTTATTAATTTTGGTTTGCTAAATGTTATTGTTACGAGTGCCGACCTACCCGTTGACATTTCTTAAAACGGTGGGGTGGAGAAACCAATTATAACCCCAAAAATCGATCGAACTCACTGTGCATTCTCCTCTCGCAAAATCGCAGTCGAGCCGAAGGACTTCGAACTCGAAGGGTCTTCTCACAACGATAGAAGCTAAGAACAGACGTTTCTCTACCGGTAAGGAAAATATATCGGTATCTATTGGTTTCTTCGGATTGTGCGGGATACTTCTCTTTGCATAGTAATATTTGAATACGCCATGAATAATTTTGTTCTTTTTTCCCCCACTCTGTATTGTGTTTTTTAGTTATGATAATTCATAAGCACGAGAAAGAGCCGCCCTGCGGTGGAGTTTGGCGAATGAATTTGCTATTTGCTTACTTCGATTTGGCAGTCGAGTAATGTTACTGAATAACTGCATCGATGGAAATTCAGGTTTCGAGCGATTTGTGGATACAGAAGAATGCTTCCGCAGCGGCTGAAGAAGACCATAACTGATAATCCAAAGAAGCTGGCCAACTTGATCGACCTTGTAAATCTTCCCTCGACTCTTCGAGGGTTTGTGGGTCAATCTCAAACTTCTCGGCTAGGCTGTTTTTTGCTGGTTTGGTCCTACGTCAAAACCAATAATCTCCAGGTTTCATTTCCTCACGTCTTCCTGTTTAACCTTCGGTGAAATTATTTTCTTGTTCAAATTTCATAATTAGGGACTCAGTGTTACTATATGATCTTTGGAGAATCGAATGTTCTATACAGTTGTAAGGAAATTGAAATTTTGAACGCTAAAGAGATGCAAAAAACATATTTGTTGATTGAGCCAGTTGATATTCTGGTTTATTTTAGCGGACCAAAATGGGGTTTTAGTCTATTCAGAAACATCATGTTCTCTGGTGATTACTTAAGCTACAGATTCCTCCTGTTATTCAGTCCAAAAAAAAAAAAAAGATTCCTCCTGTTATAGATTACAGAAACATAAAAAGTTCTTCCATCAATAAGGAGTTTAAGTGTGTAAAGTTGTTGCATCAAAGCTGGGATTTTAGGAAAAATACCCTGGTTTTGCTTTTAAACGTTTATTCAAATTTAATATTGCACTTTTTCATATTTAGAATGGCAGACAACAAATAAGAGCTAGGGGCAAGAAATATTAAAAGATTGGAGTCACATTCTTCTAATGTTTGTAATTAAGAAATTCAAGAATTGGAAAAATTATTACTGATTTGATAGATTTATAGGTGTTGATGAACATGTGTCCTAGTGTATCTATACTACCAGGAAGCTGGCTCAGATGGGAAGGGCTCTGAGCCCCACTCATCCACTCCTTGGTTCAATCCCGGTGGAGGGTGGAGAGGTTTCTTTTGGGAGGGGTGCCCCCACATAGTGGATCCGACCAAATCCCCTTCCAGACTAATCAGCTGCTCGGTGATCTATGCTAAAAAAGCAAAGACCTAGAAAAAACGCCGGATACTGGAAGATCATAGATAAAAAAAAAGAGTATATCTACACTAAACTTGGTTTGAGAAGCTTAAGTATGCTTGAGTTAAGGTGAGAGGTGATAAGTAAAATATTTACATATTTATTTTTCCTTATATGATGATTTTGTGGACGATATTTGAGATTAATGTAATAAATTTGGGCGTAATTGATAAATAAAGGATGATTTTGGCATAAATATTTTTATTAATATTATAGTATAATATTTACTTGTTTTTCTTTTGACAGCCGAACAATAAGAAAATAAAGGAGACCTAAACTTGGACCAATGGGATTGGAAAGAGAAGGCACTGTTCAAAGTTCATTGTAGCAGACGCGTTTTTACTGTAATAGACGCGTTTTACTATTGCAGATGTGGTTTACTGTTTAAAATCACTGTAGCAGACGCGTTTTTTTCCTATAAGAGATCTTAGGCCAAGCATCAAGAAGGAAGGGAGAGAGAAGTAGAGGTTTCCTTCTCTGTCAAAGAATGACATCTCCCTGTCAGAGAAGGAAACCTCTAGTTCTCCCTTCCTTCTTGATGCTTGGCCTAAGATCTCTTATTTATAGGCAAAAAAAGCGTCTTCTATAGTGATTTTAAACAGTAAACCGTGTCTGCAACAGTGAAACGCGCCTACTACAGTACTTCCGTCTACTATAGTAACTTTTGTCGCGACAGTGAACTTTGAACAGTGCTTTCTCTTTTCAATCCCATCGGTCCAAGTTTATGTCTTCTTTATTCTCTTATTGTTTGGCTGTCAAAAGAAAAATAAGTAAATATTATATTATAATATTAATAAAAATATTTATGGCAAAATCATCATTTATTTATCAATTACACTCAAATTTATTACATGAATCTCAAATATTATCCACAAATTATCATATAAGAGAAAATAAATATATAAATATTTTACTTATCAAATTCCCCCACACTTAGTTTTTGGACATCTTCGAATAAGGAGTTACTAATAAGTGCTTTCAACAAAATTAAAAGTGTCAAGTCATGAAAAAGAACACAATTAAAAAAAAAAAAAGAAATCATAGTATTCATGAATCAATGAAAATATAAACTGATAACTTTAATTGAAACTGAATAAACCGAGTTTGTAATTGTAAATCATTCTTTTAATCTCTCAATTGTTTAAGAGTAAGTGTTTTGCTCAAATTCAACAGAGAAAATTGTATTACCATAGGCTTGCTAAAAATCTCAATCTCCACTACCTAATTCATATGCATAGTTTAAATCAAAAGGATTTGTTAAGGGTTGTAATGAGGGTAAGGTAAAAGACATGTAAAACATGATATGAAAGCCTACATTTAAGAAATTTAATAGAACAATTGAAAAATTGGTTACTTATAAATTTATCTCATCACAACAACCCACAATTCTAATACTTAATTTTTTTTTTTTTTCATTTCCCCCCCATAATTTTGTAACTCTAAAGTTGATGATATATGCACCTCACACTTGTCAAAAGCCCATTTTACAAGAATTTTAAATGCTCTGTTAATCTTCCAAACTAGATAAAAGCACTTGATATATCATTAAAAACATGTTAATGGGTTGAGAACAAAGAAACAGTCAATTAGGCTCAAAGGGGCTTATCAACAATATAATTGCAAGGTTGGCTATTTGGTCTTCATGATTGAGTTTTAATTATTGTGCTTAATGCTTTCAATTGATTGACCATCTTTTGAATGATTTTAATATGTATGTTGAGACTAGAAGGAGATACATGTGTGTAAACCCTATAATTAAAACCATAATTTACATATGAAATAGGAATATATTCATATGAGTTATGTAGTCTTACTGAGTTCCATAAATCTTAATGCGTGATTAATTGCTTAAATTCATATAGGAATATATTGGATTAGCAATTAATTATAGAATTGCTTGACCTTGGAAGAGATTAGTAATTAAATGAGGGAAACTCGGCTATCAATCATGTAGAGTAAATTGGACTAGAATAAATAAGTGATTCAATTCGAAATTTGTTAAGTGAAATCTGATCCCTAGGTTTTTTTCTCATAGTTGCTTTCATATTATTTGTACTCATATTTAATTGTTTTTTTTATTTTGTACTCGCAATCACTAACCAATCGATCGACTAAATAGAATTAAAATTATCTATTTTGGTTCTTGATGATCAATCCTTGTGGGAACGATACTCTACTCACTTCTATATTACTTAATTACGACATTGTACACTTACACTCTTAAATAGATCATTTATACTCGCAACAAGAGGTCACTCATGTTATTTGTTTTCATTTCTATGTCTTGTTTGACCCATACTCTAGATGTTGATGAAAGATCACTCCAAATACAGCATATTTCTTCTGACATTCAAACTCACATGATCCAACATTCTCCAACTAACCAGCCTGGAGTTCTAAAAAATGAAAGCCATGGATCTAAAATGTGTAACATAGAGTATTGTTTATGTTGAGCTATAAGTTCATGGGTTGGGTATATTTAACTTTTATTCATGATATTTGTCTTCAGAAGAAATGACTAAATCATGAGTTGTTGTTACTTTAATTTTTGTAGGATGCAACCAATAAGAATGTGGTGAACTGTGATGAGAAGTTGAAAAGTATTCTGTTGGGAAGATCTCATGTCGAGTTGGCAGAACTTCCTGAACTAATCAAGCTGCATTTTCCAAAAGCGCCCAAGTGAAATGTATGATATCAATCACCTTGTTCGCCTATGTAGAACGCAACCTCTTGCTCAAAGATGAGAATCCAAATTTGTTTGTATTTTAATTTTTTGCATGTTATCTTAATCTTTCAGAACATGATGGAGCAGATGTTTCAATCTAACATTTTTGTTGACTATTCACTTTGCCTACCACCAGACTACACTTGGGGGCCAAGGGTATTGTAGAGTGGAAAGGGATAAAAAAATGAAATGAAAAAAAAATAGTGTTATAGAGGAGAAATAACTATTGTTCCCTTTTTTTCAAAAATTGAAAAGTGGTGAAAAGAACATGATATTTTTTAGGGAGAATTACACTCAGATCCCAAAAAAAAGAGAAATGAAAAAATAATCTCTGGAGATTGCAAAATGAAAAAATGGTACCATGGAGTTGTCAGGTTCCTAGAATTATTAATGAATTGTCAATACAGGCTTTTGGAATTGTTAATGGGATCATTTCTTCATTTATTTTCTTTCTTGGGACCTAAGTGTAATTCTCCCTATTTTTTATTTGAAAATGCTTTTGCTCTTTAAATTGAGTGTTGGCTTTGTTCTACTCCTTTTCCCTTTCGATTTTTTTTATAACTTGGGGTATATTATTACTTAAATAAAGGTTTCAAAAATACAGTCAAATAAGTGCTCATTTTATCGCATATACAACAGTATTATGGACAATAGCCTATGTTTCAGTGACTATTGAAACTGAAGTAGATACTTATTGAATAAATGATCGGCAATAATGGAATTGGTCTTGTGAGTGGGGTGGAAGGCATCCCAAAATACATACTCATTAGCATCCGAACAAGTGAATGGATTAAACTTATTACACAAGAAACTCATCTCAAATAATCCTGTCCCACAACATGCTGTTGCCACATCTTCAAATCCTGCATTATTTATACCCAAAATCGTATTCATACGTGTGTCTAAATCAAACCCAAATTAGCAAGTAAATCATAATATTAGAGCTGAAACAGTTATCAGAACATGCTTTGTAATATCATTTCTTCTTTTGATCTAAAGCTGTAAGTCCATATCTACTGTTATGAATGTTTGATTTATTGGAAACCAGATGAATCCAACAGCATTTGCACCTAATGCATAAAATTTTCATGCAATTTATTTACAAATAACCCATTTATCAATCCATTACAATTAATTTTTTTTCTTATTTAATACAATTTAATCACAACCCACACACACAAACATGTCATCTTTGGACTCAAAACTGAGACCCCATCCAAGTGCGGTGAATGATGTTTTCATTGGGACAACTAGCCGTTGACAATCCATTACAATTAATGGGTTAAGAAACAAAATTCACTTACGGAATTAAAATAAAAAAGAGCATGTTCAATTCTCTTTTTATGCATATTGTATTAAGTGAATAACTAAAGACAACACTCAATTCAAACAGCCAAGGCATTTTCAAATTAAAATACTAAATAGGGGTAATACTATTTTTGGTTCTTAAATTTCATTTCGTTTAAAACATTGGTTCCGATAATTTATTAAAAACTTGAACCATTCTGCCCCTAGGTGGACCAAAAAGTATGATCTAAAATTTGAGGGAGTAAAATCAAAATAAGGGTTTGAGGAATAAAAATTCTATTAGCCCTACTAAAGTAAGAAGCTTTCTTACCAAAAGAATCACGATTCTGGACGATGTCCCACATGATATCATAAGGATTTAAAAACACAAGCTGAATCCCAAGGAGTTTCTGGTTCATTTCCAACACCAAATCTTGTAACTTGACATTGAAATCTGTGGCCACAAGGTTGTATTCCTTCACACACACACTCCCAAACATGAAATTTCTGGTTCTCTCAAGAGGCAAACACCCCATTGGAGGAAGCCCAGCTATGGATATCTTCCTTGCTCCTGCTTCATAAAGTTCTGCTATGAAATTCTCTGCAATTCCCAGAAGCAGTTTCTGGTATTCTTCAATGGAGTATTGTGATGACCTCTTTGGGATTAAATAATAGTTCTCCAGAAAATCATTGGTTCCTCCGCTTATTAGGTACTGCGATTCTCTTTTAACCTCTCTGGCTTTCTCTTCTCCAAGATAGTCCTTCAGCTCCTTCTGAAATTCCTTGTAGTATTCTAGTTCCTTCCATAGAGGTATCACTGACTGACAACAAATGTAAATACTTAATTGATTTTATATGTGCCATATATGTTAAGTAAAATACTCCCTCTATTTCTTAATATAGGACCTATTTGAGGAGTTGATATTAATTATAAATATAAGAGCTATTTACAATATTGGTCAATCTTTGATCTTTTTTCCAAATTTATCCATATTGACGTTTTTCAATAATAATCAAAGAGGATATGAAAGGAACAAATTAAAGAAGATGATTAGGGTGTTTTAAAAAATACATGTCATATTAACTAATTTAATTAACTTCATTAATCTAATCAGATTAGGTAAATATGTTTTATACTAACGACTGAAATGAGTAGTTAATTAAGAGTTAAACAATGAGTTTGCTTTAACCCTCATTTTCCAAATTTATATTTTTTTCTTTAAAATATCTCTATTGATTGTAGCATGAAGATAGTTTCTATGGAAGGTGGTTTCAATGCATACGATTGAAAAAAATCATTTTAGAGAAATTAATGTATATTTGTTACTCCCTCCGGTCCTAATTATAAGACAGAGTTGATTTTTTTGGAGAAATTAAGGAAGCCAATTAAATCACTTTAGAGTGTTTATATTTTTAATATCCTTATATTATATATTAGTTTATTAGTCAAATTAATTAGTTTGGAGAAAAAAATAAAAATATAAATACTCTAAAGTAATTTAATTGGCTTCTTTAATTTCTCCAAAAAAGTTAACTCTGTCTTATAATTAAGACCGGAGGGAGTATAAAAAACTGACTTAACTTTTAATATCCGTAAATTAGGTATTTATCTCTTATCTTAAAAAACCAAGGGGTAGTAGTGAATTGAATGTTATTTTTACTGCACACGGAGTATATTTCGGGGTTGCAAAATTATGCTGTACCATCTCGTTCCACTTGGACAATTAACAAGAAGGAATTCTAATCATCCAAAATTTGAATTTTTTTTTTTTTGTAAATTATAAATAGTTTGATTTATCTTCTTAAAAGAAAAAATAATTTAGTTTCATCTATATTATATATTGATATTAATAAATGACAATAATATTTGTATATTTTCACCAAGTTCATTAACTATTATTATTTGCGGTAGTAACTAGTAATATGAACGAATTAACGATACTCACAAGGATATCGGAGGTAGCATTATCAAAGCCAGTACCAGGCACCAGCAGAAGAAAAGCAAACGCCGGTAGCGAAATCGGAGACGTTGAATTTGGGATCCAAGTACGCAGGAATTACAGGCTTTATCCCAAACGCCTCCGAAATGAAGTCCGTCGGAAGACGGCCGTTGCAGAATCGGCCCGTTGGTTCGCCACCGTAAAAATCTCGACCGTATGGTTTGAAGTTGCTCTTCAACATGGTCGATATGTAATTGTTGTTCCCTGCATCCACCGACGAGTCTCCGAACACTATAATCGCCGGAATCTTCACAGATGTGACCATAGACACCGCAATTCCAAGTATAACATGAGCTATTACGAAGCTAACAATGGCTAAATTGTCCATGTAAGCCATTTCTCTCCTCCTCCTCCTTCTTTTACTGTATGATCAACAATCTTTGCATATATATATATATATGAATTCAGGTCGTGGTTGGAGCTGGAAATGAAGTAGTCCTCAGACTGATTTTGTTTCTTTTGATCAATTGGATTGTTTTGATGAGTTAGTTATAAAAGGCACACATATATGTGTTTGTATCAGAGATTAATTTGTAAATTTGTTTTGAAAGTTTTCTCTAATGAGTAATCACTATTATAAAATATGAATTTAGCGGCATCAATCTTATAGCACTTCTTCAACCAAGAGCCGGAGGAGACTTCTAATTTGTTTTTTAAAAAAAAATACATGTGACAGCTACGGTGTTTGAGCAGAAAAGCGCCATAGTTGCTTAATACTTGCTTGAAAAAACGCTATATAAGGTGTTATTTTTTTTAAAAATAAAAAATTAATCCCTTCACTACTATTATAAAAAAAAATGTGGCAACTATGAAATAATAGAAATTCCGTAAGCTTCAAAGTTCCATTAATATGATAAGATGCTTTCTTGAGAAAGTTTATCTATACTAAAAAATAAAAATTAAATTTAAAAATATGTTTAGAGGTCAAAACTTAAAAAATAAATCATTCATATTAAAAAATATTTTAATTGTTTTTTAATAAAAACCCTTAGACGACACTTCATAATAAAATGCGATGTAAAATATGACCTTAGACGACACTTTAAAATAAAACGCCGGCTTAAAAAAAAGATTTTAATTTTTTTAATAAAAGAACCTTAACCAATACTTTAAAAAAAGTGTCGGCTAAAGTAGATCTTAACCAGCGCTTTAGAAAAAAGCACCGGCTAAGGAGCCATTTAATCAAGGCGTGAGACATCACGCCTTGATAGTTCAAGGCACCAAGTGGGGCCTTGAACGGGTGGAGAGCGCCGTTCAAGGTAACTTTAAAGTTGCCTTGAAATTATCAAGGCACCACACGCCTTGGTAGTTCAAGGCACCACGTGGTGCCTTGAACGGGTGGAGAGTGCCGTTCAAGGCAACTTTGAAGTTGTCTTGAATTATCAAGGCACCACGTGGTGTGTTGAATATTTAAGTCTTAATATTTTAAGGATTTTGGATAATGTTTAGTTTTCAAGTGTTGATTAAGGCTCAGTTTTAAATAGTTTGGGCCGTCTAATATCTTTTTTTTTTTTTAAAAAAACGGTCATCATTTTTTTACATTGAGAAGTTTTGATGTTTTGATAAAAAGTATTGTAGCTTCTGTCTTTTTTTTTTTTTTTTTCTAAATTGGCTATCGTTTTTTTTTAAATTGAGAAGCTTCAGCGTTTTGACAAAAAGCGTCGTAGCTTCTCCCACATTATAATTTAATTTCCATAACCCGTGGTTTTTGTTTTTGTTTTTGTTTTCATTTTCATCTTTCCGTTTTCTCTCTAGATCCCCCATTTTCCAAAACTTCATTGCTGTAGAAAACTTCCTCTCCCATGTGTTCTTTTTCCTTGTCTCGGCCTCCTTCAGAAGCTCCCTAACTTGTAAGTGTTTTTCTTTTTTCAACATTTGGTTCACATTTTTTTTTAGTTAAAATCCGTCATGAATCTTATATGTGTGCTTATAATTTTTTTTCCAGGTATTTATTTCAAGTATCAACACTCTATCTTCTCGAACTTCTTATACATTGTAAATTTTTTTTATTTTTGAGCTTACAAATATAATAATACTTAGTTTAATCCTCTGTAGAAGTAACGTGTATGACACAAGTTTAAACAACTTAAATATTGAAGTTTTTTTATGCTTGATACATGAAGACGCAATATTGCAAAAAATATGTGCTATGTTTTTTCATTTTGTTGTGGATTGTATTGTAAATTGCTGTGAATTTTGGATTATAAATGGATGTTTTCATCAGGAAAATAAAATAGTAATGAAAATTTATTTTTTTTAAAAAATAAAAGACTTCCTACTGCGTTTCTCTAGGGAAATGCCATAGGAAGTCATAAAATTATTATTTTTAAATAAAAGACTTCCTACGGCGCTTTTAGACTTCCTACAACACTTCCTTAGAGAAGCTCCGTAGGAAGTGATATATTTTTTTAAAAAAATAATAATCAAGCTGCGGCTCTTCCATATATTCAAGAAGCGTCGTAGCTTGTTTTGACGGTGCTATAATTAGCTACGGCGCTACCCAAGCGTCATAATATTTTTTAAATTAAGTGACATAGTTTATGTTTTTTGTAGTAGTAAATGTTATCCCGGAAGCTTTTTTAGATACAATATTACCCTGAAAGTATTAAAATGGAGCAATGATACCCCTTTCCATTAAAAAGTTAACGATCAATGTCAACTTTTAACTGTCAGCCTTAGTTTTTTAACGGTATGGAATAACATTGTTATATTTTAAAACTTCTCAGGTGATATTGAACCTGAAAAAACTTTCAGAGCAATATTATTTTTCAACAAAAACTTTCGGGGACAAATTTACACATTAACTCTATAAATAAGTCCCATTTACGCAAGTTCATGAAATTATATATTATATCAAAGTCGGCCATAAATAAGGCGATCTTATGGCATTAAAGCTTGTAACGTTATTCAGGTATAAAAGGAAAAAAAAGGTTTGGAACATTACACTCACACATTTACCATATCATCTCATTAATTAGATTACTTTCCTGAATATGCCAATTACAATATGGTTCTAGCCGATTATGTTCTGCTCGAACACGATTACTTAAATTTGAGTTCTTGTGAGGGTGGAAACAGGTCAGGCTTTTGCTTTAACAAGCCTGGCATGTTAAGGCACAAACTGGTCTGAGCCTGGCCTGTGGCCTGTTGGAGGCCAATTTTTAGGTCTAGGCCTGGCCTGGCTTGAAGCCTGTTAAGGAGGCCTGAATTTTTAAATTTTTTTAAGCAAACCGACAAGCCTACATGTCTCGCTGCAAAACAGGCCAACAGCCCACAGGCCGAAAACAGGCTCAAATTTACAGGCTCAGGTGAAATTATCCTTTAACCCTTATTTGATTTTTTTAAAAAATATTTTAACAGGCTTAGGCTGACCTGACAGGCCTAACAAGCCTGTCAATAGGCCTTGACCTGACCTATTAAGTAAAACATGCTTTTGTTTTGGCCTTGGCCTGGCCTTTTAGCTTGACAAGCCAGGCTACAGGCCCTTGACAGGCCGCCTGGCCTGTTTCCACCCCTACTTGTGATTAATAGCAGGCGGCCTCAACGACAATGCTATCCATCATGCTAATTCTCAATTTCGAGCTTGATGTTGACATGTTGTGTGGTATTTAAAATATTTGTAATGTCAACACTCGTTTCCATTTTGGTAATCAAAGAGTAATAAAGATGGAATTCAATGGGCATACAGAAAAGTACAATTATACTAATAAAAATATTCGTTTACAATAAAAATATCGTTCGTCGACGGAATATGGAAAATACAGCGAAAACTTAATATTTACAAATTTCTTCAAAATATCTAAAACATGGACTAAATATAACCACTATCTTGTCCTCACCTCGAGACACGTGCCGCTCACTTTCCGGCGCCTACGCCCTTGCCTTTCGTACTACTAGCACCCCCTAAGATGTTTGTTTAAAAATAGGATGAGATTCCGAAGAACCCCAGTAGAAACATGCTATCGTTTATAGAGAATGCGAAAAGTAAATATGACATGCGCCAACATATGCACTAATTAATAAACAATATAAACACATCATCGTCATGTATACATGAGTAGGGCCCAGCCCCACAATCTACACCGGTTGGACTTCTACCAACTTTCAGTGTAAGTGCACCTCTTGCACTAACTGCCCCTTTCTAGGCAAATCATGTTGATTAATAAAGTGCATTTACAAACAATGGCATCCACAGAATCATATAACTATGGCATAATGTATGAAGGATGATGTCTCTACCTCAAGCTATAAAATCTCTTTTTTAAATGTGCCTCAAAATATGTGTCGTTTCCGACCTCCGACTCAGTCCTAAAATATTAAATGTACAAGAAATAAGTCATAACCTATCCAAGTATCATTTTAGACTCTTCCATAGTGTTTCTTGTGGTTATATTAGTCTATGGTGAAAATTTACTAAAATGCTCTCGGAACCCCAGCTTGGCCCCGCTATATCCAGCCTAATGGTACGTTTTTCCAAAATTTTGACTAAGGCTATTCTAACTTATTTTTACCCAAGGAATCCATTTCCAGGCTTGAAATTACCAAATTCACTGTCAAATTACGAAAATACCCTTGACAGCCCCAATTTAGGTATTTCAGTGGCATTTTCGTAATTATGCTTTTTCGGCCTCTACCGAAAAAGTGCCCAACTATAACCCCAACTATTTTTATCCACTGAATCCAATGGAATCATTTATTTTATGAAAATCCAACTCCTAACACCATTCCTGGTTTTGGCCGAAAGTTGAAGGAAAAATGAAAAAAAATGGAGTTTTATGTTTTAGCTTCCAAAACTTGTACTTTTCCACTTCTAATCCTTGGTTAAATCATTTAAATACTTCTTAATCATGATTTATGCAAATTTGGGCAACATAACCCTTTAGGGTTGTAATTTTTCAAATTTGCAAAACCAAGAACAAACCACCAAACAACTCAAGAAACACAACAACAACATCAATACACTAAGAAGTTGAGGTTTTGGATATTACCTCTTAATTCTTGGTGTTTCTCTCTCTAGGACATCCTCCCTCTCTCTCCTCAACCTTGAAGATTAGCTTGCTAAACCAAGATTTCCAGGAAGAATAAGAGATTAGAGGATGAACTACACAAGGTATGAAGCTTAATCACTTGAAAAACAAGTTCTTACCTTAGACCTTGCTTCCTCTTGCTCTCTAAATCTCCAAAGGACTCACAAGCTCACTCTCTCTTTTTTTGCTCTTGCCTTGGCCGATATGTGCTTGAAAGAGGAAGAAGAAAATGTTTAGTAATTTGGTCTTCACCCTTCCTAGCCCTTGATCTCGTCAAAGGATCAAAATGTAACATTTGTCACAATCCTCTCTTCCCTCATGATTACTTCATTAGCTTCTAATTGAGTTTGAACCAATGTCTTCCCTTGTTTGGCTCCTCCAAAACTGTCCTCCCCCCTTTGCTCTAACTAACCCATTCTTCTTCCAACTAAATCCAAGTTTACACTCTTCCATACACTCAAGTTCCTTCCTTCCTTCACTCAAGCTAATCCTCTCATCATGCACTCAACAATTAACCTAGCAAATCACTCAACCATTATCATCATTGGCCATAAGTACCATGCCCTTGTAGCCTAGCCATCATGACTTTATTCATGTAGCATGTGATCATGAAATCAAATTTTTCCCCTTATCTTCATGGTTGGACGAAATTAGAGAAGAGAGGAGAAGAAAAATTGCATTTTATTGATTGCATAATTCACATAATTGAATCATATATAATCCCCCCTAATTTCACAATTCTTGAGTCTAATAAAAACTCAAATTCGGATTAGTCCTAAATCAAGAGATGTGGTGATAAATTTGTGCCCGCAGACAATGCGTGGTTATACTAATATGCACATATGATTTGAATTGTCTAAATCAAATATGAACATTTAAATTATATTTTAGCTTGATATTTAAATGCCTTTCATTATTAAAACAGCATGTGTCCTGTTTAATTTAATTCAATTTAAATCAAATAAATATATCCATTACATTCTTAAAGATGTATAGAAAATTCAGGTTACAAAAATAAAAAAAATAAAACAAAATATAATGGCTAGAGCCAAATATAAAAGGATTAATTCATATTAGAAAACGTGGTCCGTCATGCCACAAAACGGGGCAAATAGTTCACGAAGGGCATGAGAAAGTTGACGTTGCATGTTGCATGGCGTGGCGGTCACAAATAAAATATGACTCACCTATTTTCTGATTGGTTTAGCTTTTTATACTCCAATCATCTTTTATTAAATATATTAATAATAACAACATTTTTTTGCTAAAACATACCCAAAAAAGTATCAAAATTACTAGCATATTCTCAAATAGATTAACAAGTGGTTAAAAGATGAGGCCTGATGAAGTGGTATACAAAATAAAAGCTTGGATATATGTTGATATGGCTATTCTAATATTGAGGCCCAATGGGTCGAGTTAAGCTTAATCCCCCTTAGTTGTATTATTCTAGGTAATCGGCTGTAGCTTTCTCTTATATATATATATATATATATATATATATATATATATAAAACCTATTTTAACTGTGTTGTAAAAAGTAAATATATGAAAGTATTGTTGTGTAAAGGAAAAAAATGATTTTTAGAAATTGTCGCCAGCACCTCTTTAAGTAAGGTTAGTGTCACTATTTATTATTGGTCAATCATGTAATTTGTCATAAATTTTATGTTTTATAATCTATCCCTAAAGTTGTTGGTGAAGGGTATCATACACCATAAACTTTCTTTGTATGTAAAAATATACATGAAGCTTTTAAATTGGTATAAAAATGTTATGGCTGTTAAGTCAACTAACGTTGACTATTTAGTAAATATGTAGGTCAAAAAAATGGTATATAAATACATATGAAGTTTTGAATATGGTACAAAAATGTCACGACTGCTAGAAACTTCATGTATATTTTTGAACAATTTAAAAAAATTAATGTGTATTTTTCACCATTTTCTTGGTTAGCATATTTGTTAAGCGATTAGCATTAGTTGATTTAATGACACTGATATTTTTGCATCTTTTTAAAAAAATTTAAGGTGTAATTTTACTAATAAAGTTTTTCTATAAGAACATCTGATACAAATAAGTTTTAAAAGGGAAAAAATACTAATAAATAATTTAAAAGGAGGAAAATTCAATAAAACTGTTAAATTTCACAAAATATCATTAGAGTTTTCTTCCCTTATAATTTAACGGCCGTTTGATCAGATTTAATAATTTTGGTGAATTTGCATCCTTTTAAATTTAATATTTTTGTCCCTTTTAAAATTTATTTGTGTCAAACATCACTTGGAAAAAAATTTATTAATAAAATTGCACTTAACCCTTTTAAAAACTTTGATGTGTACTGTTGCAACAAAAAAAAAATTATGATGTCTGAATATTTTATAAGTAAATTTGCCCCAAACCCTTGAGGGTGTGTTTGATTTGAGGGGGAGGGGAGGGGAGGGGAGGAAAAGGTGGTAAATTACAATTTTAGATGCGAGAAATCCAAAATTTATTCTTTCATTTTTTTAAATTTTGGATTCTCGCTCAAAATTTATAGTTTCATGCTTTTTAAATTTTGGGTTCCCTCCCAAAATTTAAATACCTTCAACCAAAAAAGGTAATTTAACCCCCCTCTCCACCCCTACCTTCTCACCCCTCTCCTCCCCTCAAACCAAACACCCCCTTAAGCTATGTTTGAAATAACATTTTTTTTGGAAAATAAATGTTTATTACGTAAGTCGAGATAAAACTCCTCTGATATACTTACCTCATATATCGTAAATCACAATTTATAAATAATTATAAGCAAAAAAATACACTATCCAAACCAACACTTAGTGTGTGTTTGGTTTGAGGGGAGGGGTGAGAGAGAATGAGATGGTGAGTAAATTACCTTTTTGGGTTGAAGGAATTTAAATTTTGGGCGGGAATCTAAAATTTAAAAAGAATGAGAAAGTAAATTTTGAGCAAGAATTCAAAATTTAAAAAAATAAGAGGGTAAATTTTGGATTTCTTTTATCCAAAATTATAATTTTTCTACCCTCCCCTCCCTCACCTCCCCTCAAACCAAACACACCCTTAGTTAACTAAAAAAAATCCAGAAGCTCCTAAAAATGCCACAGACGTCGTTTAGTGCTCAAACGACGAGGGCAGTCTCCCAATCCCTAGTTCAGTAATTCTCTTGCCCAATAGCTTTTCTTCTTCTCCAATCACGTTCTCCTATTCCTTATTTCTTCATTGCTCTGAGAATAGCTCCCTGCCTTTGTCTATACTGAATCTCAATTGCGTCTGGTGTCGCCTGGCCTTTCCAGTTCTTTGTTTTCTTTTTGAGCGATGTTGGTTTCTAGGGTTTTGTTTCGAGTTTCCAGGGGCTTCTCCAGAAGCTCCGCACTCTACTCCGCCTGGGAAAGGCCTCAAAACTTGCTTACCCTCTCCAATCAGTTTCATTCCCTTCCTCATCCATCTCCCAATACGGTATGTTGCTTGAATCAATGGAAAGTGATTGTTTTTTACCGTTACTGTCTGGTAGGGTTTTGCTAGGGTTTTAGGAATTACTTTTAGAGGGCAATGTTTCAACGTCAATTCTCATTTTTGCATTCGCTTTGCTGTCTTGTCTTTGATTATGCATTGGTTATGACGAATAATTAAGTTTTCGATACTTTTTATTGGTGTGATGATGTTTTGGATTAGGATTTTAGCTCTGGAATACGATATTTTCGATTATAAGGTTAGGACTTTGAAGTTCGTAGCTTTTAAACTTTTTAATGAGTCCATGCTTTGGTTTACACCATGTTTCTTGTCCGTTTCAATGTTTTTCTCTTTCTCGCTGTAGTTTCATTCCTATTGTTGTCTTATTTTGGTTTCTATGCTGGAAAGACTTTATACTCTTAAATAGTTACTCTTCATATCCAAAAGCAACAAGCCGTCCTTGAGCTTTTATCTTATATCTTCTATCATTTTAATTCATCTTTTGCTAGTGGTTTTAAACGGCTTAAGTGTTTGAATGGACTATCGCCAATAGGACTTCCACATCACATACATTTCTTCTGTAAATGATACGATGATAGTTAATTGCATGGTGATCAATATTCTTCATCCAGTAATGTGTAGTAAAATTCTCATTTAATACCCTGTATGTTTTCTAAAATTTCAGCTTATTCCAGTTCAATTTCAAGTCAATCCATTGTGGCCACCTATAAAATCATCATCTACTCCAAGATGTGGATTTTCTTCATCTGCTTCGCCTGAAACAAATGATAAAGAACAGGGTAATGCAACTTCTGATCCTGCAAAAACTAGTAATGACAAGAACATAAGTGATCAGGCTGAGAATTCTGAAGCTGCAAATCAAACCAAAGAATCAGGTTCTGTCTCAGAATCTCAGTCTGAGTCTGTCAAAAGGAGGAGAGGTACTAAACGAACTGCATTTTCTGATTCTGATTCTGATTCAGAGTCAGAGTGTGAATCTGATTTATCCAGGGAGGATTTAATAAAACTTGTAGCTGAGAAAGAAGAGCTCTTGAAGTTGAAGCACAAAGACATGGAGAAAATGCAGGACAAGGTTCTACGTACTTATGCAGAGATGGAGAATGTCATGGACAGGACTAGACGTGAAGCAGAGAATTCAAAAAAATTTGCTGTCCAGGTCCTTTTTTATTTCATTATATTTTTTTAAATTGGCTTTATGCTAGATTTGTTGCTCTCGAATTATTTCCTCTTTGGCTTTGTTCTGACTGGTGTCTAATGTGCTGTAGAATTTTGCAAAGAGTCTTATAGATGTTGCGGACAATTTGGGGAGAGCTTCCTCAGTTGTGAAGGAAAGTTTTTCAAAAATTGATGCATCTAAAGACTCTTCAGGTGCAGTGCCAATCCTGAAAACACTTCTGGAAGGTGTTGAAATGACTGATAAACAACTTGCTGAGGTAGGAAGTTCTCTGTGGCTCTGTGGCTCTGTGGCTCTGTGGCTGTTAGTTGCGAAAATCAATACTTATCCGGTATCCGTGTTTTTAAGTAATTTATGTTTTAAAGTATTCTTCTTTAAGAAATCCTTTTAAATTCCAATTTTAATGATAAGCTTATTAAGATAGCTTTTGCAACTTGTGTTTTGCATCAAAGTGAGTTTGAAATATTGCGCTTTGCAGTAGAAGTTCTTCTTGTGCTTACTTTTCGATGTTGACAATTGATTCTGTTTCCAGGTACTGAAAAAGTTTGGTGTAGAAAAGTTTGATCCTACAAATGAACCATTTGATCCTCACAGGCATAATGCGGTCTTCCAAATCCCTGATGGCTCGAAACCTCCAGGCACTGTTGCAGCTGTTCTGAAGGTAATTTACATGCCTGTCTGAAGGACAGTAGTTATGTTTCTGAATGCAAATTTTTTTTACCATATAAACTTTTGACTTTTCTACTCTATGATTACTTATTTGAGCCGCAAAAGTTGCTATATGCCATATGAAATCCGGGTTGACCTCTATATATGTCAAAGTTCTTACTATCTCGATAGGCTGTTCATTTGCTTTCATAGGTTTTTGTGGATGGGTGTTCTTGTTTCTTTAAAAGATGGAATTACTGGGGTTTTTTTCTTGGATTTATTTTAAATGGTTCATTTATGATATTGGAATTGGAAATATAAATTAAAAGAGATGTCCCATGGCTATGTTTACAGGCAGGGTATATGCTTTATGATCGAGTTATTCGTCCCGCAGAAGTTGGTGTAACCCATTCTGTGGAGGACGATAACAATTCTGCTGAAAACGGAAATAACTGATGAGGGCTCTGGAAAAACTCAGAAATGGCTGAGTGGGATCTTTTTGCATATAGTTGGAGGTCTTTCAGTTTAAAGGAAAAACTGGAATCTGGACGTTTAGAAGCATGTTGAGTTATTGACCTTCTCGTCCAGATTAAAGGACTATATTTTCACCACACATGAGACTTATTCTTTTCTCCTGATCGTAGAAGTAGACTGGTATTGTTTTGTAATAACCAGGTGCCATTAAATGGTTGGATTTTTGTTGTGTTGATGCTATTTTAAGTTGATACAGATTCATTAATCATATTATAGTAAGATCTTTGGCTTGATGGCCCCTTCATTGTCAGAAGTCTTTCAACCATTGCCATGTCTCCGTCCCTCCCTATCCACATTGTTAAAATAACAGATTTCATTTTAATGTTGTAAAATCAATATTTATATTACAAATCCAGGACTGAACGTTAGGCTATTTTCGGATTGGAGATGAGGGGAAAAAGGGGGAAAGATAAATGGAAGTACCAGACTAGGGAAGGCATATTATGCATGATTTTCTGCATTTACTCGTCACTAGTTGAGGGTCCGGTCACACAAACTAAACATGTTTTTATTCTCTGTTAAGATAAAAAAAAATGTGAGGATAAAATTTTAGTCGTGAAAGAAAGAGGCGGGAATTTTTTATATTAATGTAATTTATAAGTCCTTTTATTGTTTATCTGGTTGACTTGTTGATTCTCATATTTTATAGTTTGAGAAAGAACACTTAAAAGTTTAGGAAAAATGAGTGAAAAGTTCGAGTTTGGAAATTTTATTGGTTATAAATGTCAAATGTATTTTTGTACAAAGAAAATACCATTGCCCTATACATTTTTATGCTGTAGTTGAATTGAGGTCCTTTTAGCCAACAAAATTTTTAAAGGGGAATTTTCTCTTAATTTTGTGAAGGAACACTTTATAACTCAAAATTGTTTATAATAATTTATAATTTAACCTTGTTATCCAATAGAAATTTCGTGAAGATTCAATTTTTTTTTGTTTTAAGTTAAAATTAAGCTGGTATATATAATTAAAACTTGTTATAACCACCAATTGACATTAGTCTTTGTCGACAAAATTTAATCGGAATTTCTCAAACACATGAACATCTCCCCTCTTACTGATCCTCAAATCACGATGAGGGAGTGAAATCACGATTTATCAGAGTTGATCAGGATTGTTAAGAAATTACTTAAACAAGACAAACAGAATTTATAAACACTTTTTTAGGTTTAATCAAGTTTATTTAAACTCCCACCGCTTGACCAACCAGGCACATACACACTCAAATGAACGTCCCACACCATATAAATCACTAGTCCAAGTTTAAAACTCAACCCTTTATTGCAATCCCTTGCCATGCATTCCATGTCCCATTTCAACCCTTGCACAAAGCTTAGTGCAAGTTTAGAGGAACTTCGGGTTCGTAAACTCAGATAAGTAGTTACCTCGAAATCTAGAATCGCAGGAAATTGTCATCTCAACGGTCAACATACAAATTCGTGCTATTTATATTGACAAGCACGCACCAAGCAGTCGTGTGTTTAGCCACGAGAATTTGTCCCATGCGCTACTGTTCCTGAGTAGTCCCAAATTAAATTATATATAATCCACACACCATATAATACAACTAACTGGTAATGATAATAATCCTATTCTCACCCGCACTCACTACTAATCCTATACTAACCAGAGTTAACCACACCAATCTATACAAATACTTGGTGCTAATCACGTTGTGTCAGAGAGAATCATATCATAATACATCCACTCTATTTCCTAAAATACATAACTTGCTTCTACACTAATTCAGTTTCTATCTTCCCAACTCACGGGCATTATCTGTTTGGGTTGGGGCCAACAGGTTCAGAGAATCCCACCGGAACTTGTTTTTCTCAATTGTTCACCAACGTTTTGACTACCGTCCTCTCCTTTGAAGCCTAAACCAAGCTCCAGCTGATTCATGCTTGATTCCTGCGTCACCAATTAATAAGCAGACCGGCGTCATTTTCAGATACAATATATCAATCAATATAAAATATAAGATTAACAAGAAGTTATACTTTCATGAGATGTAAATAGTACAACTCATTTCTCATATTCTGCGCCATGCATTAGTACAACCTAGTTGCAAGAAAATATTATTGAATAAATTTGGCTTTTATACATATTGACCCAGTTAATCGTGAATGAAAGGTACATGTAATTTTACTAACCATGTTTTTTGTTAAAAATAATCAAATTTATCTAAAAATCTCAATATTAAAAATACACTAGCAAAGCATGGTTGATGAAACTATGCTATATTACACTAAAAGAAAGAGCAAAAATGCACTACTAGCCTGAATAAAAGAATAAAAGACAAATAAAGGAAAAACATCAAACTAACACCCTATGATGTGATATCGGCAACAAGAAATATGTTCATTCACTCTTCTCCCATAACTTGCATCTTACAACAAAATGCTAACCAGACCAGACGCCTAGCACAGGTTATCCATGGCACACTATTAAACAGATTCAATAGAATCAATTGAGCATAATAACACAATGTCAGACATTTTAAAGCCAGAGCAGAGGTATGCACATGCATTCCAGGCCCGGAAGCTCCATTCAAACAGTCCTAGAACTGCAAACTGTGTGTGACGTGACAAAAGAGTAGTATAACAACAATATAGATGATTCGGGGAGAAAACCAACAACATCTAACCTAGGCTTAGATTAGCAGAAAGATCTTGAAAATTTCTCAGGGTTTTGGATCAGTAACTTATAATCAAGATACTAAAAACCGGACTGGAAACTAAACCAGCCGAGGTACTGGGTCAAGGGTCAGTAGTTCAGACCAGAGTCAACCCAATGGTCAGACCGGGGTCATTTAAAATATATATATTTTTTAAATGTTCATCCATACCATTTAAAAAATTACATAAGAGTTTTTTTTTTTTTTTCAATTAGTAATCCAATATAACCTCCTGAACCTAATACCCACAAAAATATTGTTAAGTACATAAGAATTTTTCTCCAACCAGTGCCAAAAATATTCCACAATCCTTTTAAAACTCCTTGAAAATTAAAAATTTCAGGAAAATAATTTTTCTTAAAAAAAAAAAAGCCAAAACGACATAGTTTTAGAGTATAAAAAAGTAAAGTTTTTTTTTTTTTTTGGTGAAAAAAAGAGCCAACCAGTGACTCGGCCTGGTTGCACCGGATCAACCCTAGGTGTCATCGGGTTAGAACAGTGCCAAGCAGGTGACTGAACCGGATCGGCCAACTAGCCAGTTCGCTGGGTTCCGATCCAAACCGGCAGGTCCAGTCCGGGTTCATGAACCATGCTAATAATACTCCCTCTGCAAGTCTTCCCAAAAAAAATCCAGTTCTACTTCATGATACTATGATTACTCCACAAATTTACCCACACCATTATACAAATAAGATAATCATGTAACAAGAAAATGGCTGATTATGCCCTTAATCATAAGAATAATAATGAAAAAGATAACCACGGGCAGTGTTATACTAGTGGAAAAGACGAAAATCAGAGAATTATGCCATGCTGACTTTTAAATCACAGAAACGTTCAAAACCATTCAGGACGGGGACAGAGAATTCAGCATCCTTACCTGGGCCTCCTCCTCTGAGGCTTCATTCATGTTCAGCTTCCCACGTATCTCTTGAGGCATAGTTGTTGGTCTAGCTGTTGATTGGCCTGTTTCAGTTGTTGGTCCATTTTCAGTCTTTCGTACTGCCATCTTCTTCTGTTCTTCTAAAACAGCAATCTGCATCATTGCATTGACCAACACTTGAACATAATGTAAACAATGACCCATGGAAATCACGATACATGAAAAAAAGGTCAAATGTTAATGAAAAGTTGATTCAATGCTAGATTATTCTTTTCTTTTTGGCTTATTTCTGTTTTCACCGTTTGTTTGTTTTTGGGGTGCCTAGTTGTTAAGTATAGCAAACGATGACTAAGCAAAGCTAGAATTGCGTGAGATACTGGCTTTGCCAACTCCAGTTTAATATAACTAAAGTCATAGCAACAATCAAGCACGAACCTCATCAGATCCACTGCAAGGATAATAATACCCTGTTTCTACTAGAATGCAAACTTCATAAGTAGATATCTAGGACGCACGGACATGTCGAAAATAGAGCTGACATTTGTTGAACACTTATTTTAGACTTGATGCAAATCTTTAAATTTCACTTCAAATTCTATCTATAGATTTAAGACAGGGTATGATTCTTACGTTAACAGAAACCTAAGCTTTACTCAAAAGATCGAAACTACCATAGAGAAAGATTCTGATGCCATCAGTCCCTTGATGACCAAGGGACTCCGGGTAAGTAAGGTTCAATGGTTAAAGCTAATTAGTTATTAAGAAGATTATGAGCAGTTTTTAAAGTCTTACAATTAAAAACACATGAATACATTTTACAAAACAAGTGTCATAAAACTAGCAGTTCCAAAAGAAATTTACCTAACTTCAGTCCGTAAACGAGAATCCAAAAAAGCACAAATCAGTTCATCTTCAAGCGTCATACCATTATCCACAATCTTAGTTCAAAAGGACCTCAATCACAATAAAGATTACCGTCCATCCAGAAACCACAAATACAAAAGAGAAGCAAAAATCGAAGCTGCCTGAGAAATAATATTATAAAAATGAGTACAGAGTAAAGAGAGTATATACAGGAGTGTAGCGGAACTTCCTCCTGGGAGGCTCATCGGAGGCATTAGGGGAGCTCTCGTCGGCGGGAGAACCGGAGGAGGAAGTGATAGGGGTCCAGCGGCAGAGGAGGAGGCGAGAGGCGGAGCCGTTGGTAGAGTTAGAGTTGGAGTTGTGAGAGTTATTGGAGGAAACGGAGGAAGGAGAGACGTGAACCCACTTCTTCTTCCACTTGCGGACGGGGCCAGTGAAGACGGCGGGAGTGCCGTAGCGGGAAGAAGCTCGGCCTAACCGAGAACCGACCGCCTCCATGTGCGGCGGTGAAGGGAGGAGGAGGGATGGAGGGTTTTGGGGAGGTTGAGACGAAGGCAATCGGAGGGAGAAAGGTTGAAGTGACAGCTCTGCTCTCTGGCTGAACGCTACTTGCCTGTCTCGGCTTGAACTGACAATCAACTAAATGCTGTCCCCGTTGCAAGATAAAATCCTTCCTTTTTTTTTTTTTTTTTTTTTTACAAAAAGCTGTTTTTGACTTTTTCGATAGTGATATTTTTAATAAATTATACGTTATGCAATCATACGGCGGTTTTTTATTTTTAATATGAAACTTATTTAATTAATATAATATTTTTTTAAAAAAAATACGTTGAGTTATTTTTTTTAATTCCTTCCATCTCTCTTTTATTTAATTATTATTAAGATAGTATTAATATAGATAAATTTAAAAAATATTGATAAATGTGAAAAATATATCTTATACTTAAAATTAAGATTAACTCTTCAATTAAGTTTTATATTAAGTATTGGAGAGGGTAATATATATATTTTTATTTATTAATTATAATTAAAACATATAAAGTGAGCCTGCTTAACATCTCAAATCAATGTTGTTGGTGGATATCATAAATTAAAAAAAAAAAAAACGAATGTAAAACACGTTGTGAACGAATATTCATATAATCATGTGATCTTAAAAATTTATTGGTTAAACATGGAGGAAAGAATAAGAAATTACATTATAGGATTCTTTCCCCGTTTTTGAACGTTACGTTGAGTCACAAGTGTTCTAACCAATTTGACCATAACCTGTACATCTGAAACAAAAAAGCAAGCCCCTCCCAGCCAATTGAACTTGACCTCACATAACACACATTTCATCTGAAGTTGATTTCTGCTGACAACAAAGGTGTCAAAAATTACATGTTTCTGTTCTGAGACTTCTATGATTAATGCTTCACAATATATTCATCCAGAAAAAGAGGGAAAAAAAGATGAGCTCTTAAACATCAGAAGCAAATAGAGTTCCTTTTATCATTACTATCTCAAAAGCAGTTCTCCTACAACATTGATTGATGTTAAGCCATGCAATTAAATGAAGAGATGCAATATACAAACATATTATTGCTTCTTTCTGCTGAGTGCACTTCACCATATGGAGAAATCTGAACCATACAAATTTCTCCAGTCCCCACCGGACAGTTCTGAGAGTGAGAGGCTCAACATTAATGGATATATAATGTAACATCAAGGAGATCAAAGGTGGAATTTGTATGACTTAGATAAAAAGCCCTTCACGTAATATCTGCCCAAGCCTTCCATATAGGGCCTGCTGCTCCTCAAATGAAAGATTCCTAGTTATCTATACCATTTCACAAAAAACACCATTAATTATTTTCTGGTGCCTCCACAAGTCCATAGCGAACAGTGAAACAAACCACCGAATGGTCAATATTCCTTAACCTTAACAGTGTATAATGATGATCAAGTGGTCTGGGCAAATTCAGAGCATGTTTGGCTTCATGTTGGCATCAAAATCATGGTTTTGATCATTTATAAAGTGAATCCAAACACGAATTCAAATGAAAAGTTCACCTGATCAAGAAGCATGTCGACTGAATAATCTTCGGGAACGATAAATGATTGATGGTAGATGTACACAAAAACAGCCATTACCACCTGAAAACATACCATACACAATATAAAACACAAGAGTCTCAAAAATAGACTCTTCATATGTTAAATAAATCACTGAGTAATGATTTGTTTACTTCATCTTGTCCCCATTAGTATGATGGAATTGAGATTTTTTATTACTAATGGTTATAATCATCAAGTCACAGAATGAGAGGAACCTTTCTAGTAAGGTATGTTGAATAATGACTTCTTAGCTTGCCTACAAAGTTTAATGGGTACAAAAAGAAAAGAAAAAGTCCAATTTTCCCAACTCAATAAACAATGTGGAATAATGGAGCAAAACAACTAAAATATAGACAAACGAAAAAGGTCATCGCTGATGTGTAATAATTACGGTGCTGTAATACAATAGAGTGACTTAAAACAACAATAAAATGTTATAAAACAGAGTTTTGCCTATGGAGATTTCTACTGGGGATTAATCTTTTACCTGGCAGTCCATTCGGTCAGTGAATCCGCCATGTCCTGGTATACTATCACCGAAGTCCTGTATTAATTGGAGGAGATCAGGAGAAAGGGATAAGGTTACAAAGAATAACTTGCCTGAAGGGAGCATATACGAACCTTGATTTTAAAAGCTCTTTTAAAGCCACTGGCAAAAAATCCTCCAAATGGTGCTATGATGGAAGCAAATAATCCCAGCCACAGGGCATGCCATTGTACCGGCAAAACTGCTATCACCTTCCAAGGAAACTATAACATTTTGAAAAGTAAATAAATTATCTTTCATAAACCTAATGAGAAATCTCAAACATGATCAGTCTTTAACGTTTAAGGATAAGTCAATCTATAAATTCCTCTTTAGATTTTCCTTTTGGGTGCTTGACTATCCATAGATCAAGACTACAAAGTGCTTATAACATAAAAGTAGCCTTTTTGCCAGCCATAAAAAGTTAATAAATTACAACTAGCTTCACTTAATTTATTTCTAAGATCATACAGAGTACTCCCTATATTTTGACTAAAAGTTCAGCCATTAAAGTAACTACATAACTTTTTTTTATCTAAAATACTCTCTTACATCGTTGATAAAGGATACTCTAGGAATTTTGTTTTGTAGCATTTAACTCCCTCAATAAATTTTGTTTGGTAGTTCACATTGAAATGTTGGAAACATACGTGGATGTACAGATCAATCTTCAGATTGACCTTGTTAAATAATTATTAACTTTCACTTACCCAATAAGAAATTAATATTGGTAAGGGGTAATACTGAGGCATAAAAAGTGGGTCAGGGTCACACTGAAGCCAACCAGTAGATAAATCCTGCATTTGTTCCACCAAATAAGCATCCCTATGAACAAGAACAGTACAAATATGTCTTTTAGGATTTGGGTTACAACACGTGTGCAAGATTGTTACCTTCCTTGGACATGTTAACCACTGGAAGCTGCCCAAGATGCTCGCAAACTGCAAAAATAAAGAAGTATTCAAGCTGATGACCCATCGGTTTTCTTATATTATCAGTGATGAAAAGTAATGCCTTGGTGCCAATTCACAAACTGTAATTTATGTGCCAAAAAATGCTACTAAACCGACATCTTCAGATTTTCAGCTAGAAGAAATAAAAAGGGATATATTTAGAAAGCTTTTTATGCTTAAAGAATATCATGCTTGAATGAGCAAATCTCGAAATGTAAGTTTTTAAAGAAAGAAGATACCTTTATGGTAATTACTGGGGACAAAACACAAAGAAAAGAGTCATAAATTTATTAGGAATCAGAATCCGTAGCAATGACAAGATCACTCACCTCAATCTATGAAATGCAAAAGAAGAACCACAGCTATATTCAAAGGTCTAGAATAGGAACCAAATGATTCTAAGAATAAAGAAAGCAAAGATTCTACCATCTCTAAATTGAGATATAAATCAGGCACCAGTTAGCATGTATCCAAAGGAACAACTTATATGATAGTCCACAATTCCCAAGTAAAATGATGAAATGATCCATCTTTTCATTGGAACCAAAACAGTTGAATTACTGGTATATCATCGAATCATCAAGTGAACAATGCTTACTGTAAATGAAGCAATCATGGTGGCAATAGATGCTCCAATGAAACCCTCCCATGTTTTCTTTGGAGATAACTTGATCAGAGGTGTTCTCCCAAAAAAGAAACCAAAGAAATATGCAGCGACATCATTGACGGCAATAAGTAATGCAGGGAAGAGAAACCTTCACAATAAAATTAACATTTTAGATTGAAAAGCCTTTATGTACATGAACAATGAATAGTAATAGGTGTTAATGTAGTTACTAGGAATTCGTTATCGATTATAGGGAACACTATTTTTTGGGATTCAGCATCTTAAAACTTCAGAAATTACAGATTATTAAAAAAAAATTTTTAATCCTTGTTCCTTTCTACTTTCTTCCGTTGTCACATTAAGTCAATTACACTGCAAGCTTCATCAAGAAGATCTTTGAGCTGCTAGACGTTGATTTACAAACACCAAATAATATCATAAAAATATGATATACAACCCAATCTCTGTTATATTCCTTCTCTGCTTCATGGCAATACAAAATTCAACATTTAAAAAAAAATTATATATATTCTAAATATTTTTGCAGACAAAAATAAGTTCTTTCCACAAAGAGAGCTATAGTTCAGAGCTTAGACTTAAAAGAATGAAGAAAACGCTCAGAGAGAAAGATTGGAGATAAAAGATGCACAACACGCTGCAGTTATCTAAGAAGTTCTCGTCAAGTATTAAATTTAATAAAAATTCAAATAATATACAATCCCTTGCTAAGTATAAATAATCATTATGCTTTCAATATTTAAGAAAAATTGAAGGTAAATAAATCACTATATACAAATGAAAGAGTCAGGAGAAATCAAGAATTGTAGCAGTCATCATACCAAAATATCCCTTCAAATATATTGGCGACAATAAAAGCAGATTGGGTAAACACCACAATAAGTATCATGTGTGTCCATGCATACTGGCCAAATTGGTACTTGTATGTCTTTTTCTTCAATGAAAGTATAAACCATACAAAACCTGGAAATCAAAGCAGGTGAAATCACTTATTCATGAATGATCTTTCAAGATTACTGCAAGGAGGAAGACATTTGATGCAGAAACCCAGAATAAGATCCTATTTTTCCTTGGCAGACACAACAAAAAAAAACATCTGTAAAAGATAGAAAAAGACTTCCTTTTGCTTGAAAGAAGCAAGAAATTAGAATTTGGAACTTCACAGTAAGGCAGAAATAAATGTTTCTAACCTACAGGTATTTAAATTCAAATAAAAGATTACAAATATTATCCAAAATATGTTCAAAGATTTGACCAAGCACTATATTGCTTCTTTGTCACATTGCTTTTAACAACAGAAACTTCCACATGGCTAGGCTCTAAATGGATATCAGACACCATCAAAATGGACTCAGATATTCTGAGGCATGCAGCCATTAGAAGTAGGACCTATGGGAGCGATATAGTATCACATTAGATAAACATTTGGAAAGCACTAACCTGCAATATATAAGAAATAACATATAGCCATCTGATATTTGATCAGGCTGCTCACAACTGTATAGAAGAACTTATCTGAGGTCACTGTTTTTACAAGCTGTTGGCGGAGTATTCGGCCATATACATAGAGCATTGCTGTGAAGAAAAAATGCCTGGACACTGTATTCAGAATTCATCCTGTGCGTTGTTCTTTAGTAAGAGGACATTCTATATGAAGGCAGCAAGAAAGCTTACCAGTTCAAGAGCTTAAATCTGGGGAGGCGTCGATCTTGATGAACTATTCTCAGGAGATTGAAGAGCTCACTTGCCATAATTATTTGGACAATGACAACCATGGCACACATGTAAAGATGACCCAAGTATATTGTAGCTGAAACACCCGCAAGCATCCACAGAGATGAGTATGCACGTACCCACATTGACCTATATTTGAGTTGATCATCGACAAGTAACAAATCGCTTCCATCCAACTTGACTATCTCTGAAGGAATCTGCCACAAAAATGCAAGAATTAGTTTCTCAATTAACTATCTATTATCCCTATTCCCTACCCTTTCTGGTCCAGCCTTTCATTTAAGAACTTAAAAGTACAAGATGAATGATTTCATAAACTACATGTAGATGTAAGTTGCAAGACATGATTAGCAATATAGCTTCCTGAATGAATTACAAGTTGAAAACCATTCTGTTAGAGTATAAGGGAAAAAAATATCCATGAGCTTTCACTTACCAGCCGAACCTTTAAACATTCATTTGAAAAAAAAAGAAAAAATCCTTTTCATTCGATATATATGATCCTTGACACATTTCTTTTTTCTTAAGAAATGAATAACTTGTTAATAAAATGTTCACCTATGGACAGGAAATGAAGTGCAGATGAGAGAAGCATATTTCAGAACATTGAGCTATAACAGATTACAACATTTCTGGAATCTCAATAGTATCAGTTATTATAAATGAAGTAATGTCATAATTCGCTGTTAGTTACTGCAAATTAGAACTAGATTTGGAATCATGAGGTTCCCAGCAAAGGACAGAGACAACCACTTATATAAGTCAATTAAGAGATCGCACCAACCTCGTTTGAGCGTCTTCTTTGCCGAACTCTAGGTGTTCGTGGTGAGCTACAATTCTGATCCTTCATATCTATTATTGTTGAAGAAGTGAAGCTTGAAATATTATTTTTGGGTAATACATATACATATATATGGATTAACTTTCCTGAGACATCAGATTCAAGATTACAAAACTCAGAACCAGGATATGCACGGAAAACATACCAACGAAATAACGCTCGCAATATAAAAGGTTATATACATTAGGATCATAGATCATTGCCATTGAACTCATACATTTCATAGTTATCATCAATATTGTGTGCGCATCGAAGAAATTGAATCCAGAAATGGGATCGCTCAGAGAGGATGATGGGAAATTACGAAGAATGAAGCAAGCAGTTGTAATATTAATATCCATGAAAAAGAAAAAAAGAAAAAAAGAAAAAGAACAAGCCATACCTAAGATGATATAAATAAAAAGGGCAAAAGAAGCAATGTGGTTGTGGAAGAAAGCTGAATCGCTGAATGTGATTTGCTCTGTAACATTTCAGCGAGCGAACGAAGGGAAAAGAGAAACACAATGCGAAACCATATCAGTAAACATGACAAACGTCCTTTTGCTGCGGAGTAACGATATTATATGCACTTTATATAACTGCGTCAACATGGATTGTTTCTGTTTGACAATCGTCATCGTCAATTCTAAATTTTGCATAACTAAATCTTTTCTCCCAGAATTATTATTAAATGCTCCCTCCTTTTTTTTTTTTTTTTGCCCACATTAAATACTCCCTTCACTGTTTGATATAAGATATATGTGTGTGTGTGTGAAGAGTTGATCTCCGTCCTTGAATATAAGATTATATACTCGAATTTTTTATATTTGTTAATATTAACCTAATTTATTCATATTAATACTCCCTTGATAATAATTAATGAGAATAGGGAACGAGTGAATTAAGGAATATAATTAGGTGTTTTAGAAAATATATATATCATATTAATTAAATTAATTAATTTTTTAATTTAACCAAGTTAGATAAATTCATCTTCTATTAAGGACTAAAGGGAGTACCACCACCCCATATATAAGAATTTGATCCTAAGTATAAAACCTTAATTCTCTTTGTTTGCTTTCTAAATTTTTAATTTTCCCCAGTAACATAATACCCACAACGAGCAGATTTTATGAAGGAGTGATTAAAATATAATGCATATGATTAAAAATGATATGTATTTTAAAGAAACTAACACACATATGTCATAAATAATTAAGTTAATTATTTTTTTAATACCCACGGGTGGTTATATATAACTCTTATGATAAGGTAAATAGTCTATAGTACCACATTATTTGTATTCTTTTTTTTGATGCCCAACCACATTATTTGTATTCTAATTATCAAACATTACGAGAATTCAAGTAATTAATATTTTTTAATATTTTCAATGCACATTACAGTATTTCCTGTTTTCATTTTTATTATAAATTTAATTTAGAGAAGGCAGAATTATGCTTTTTTTATAACTTAACATAAATTGTTGGCATGGATGAATTATTACATGATATGATGACGCATTTAAATTTAGTTGTGTAAATTATCTAAAGTTTTTTATCATCAAATCAGACTTGCCACCTTAAATATTGCTTAGTTTTTTTTTTTGGGCCAAATACATTGCTTAGTTCAAAAACAATTATTTTATTCGTTTGTTGTTTTCTTCAACTCTATAAGCAGGCACAAACAAATCAAAGAAAACCTTGTAATTTTGAAGGGAATTGCTGTATTTTTATAATGCTATGTTGGTAGCCCGACGGAATCATCCAAGAAAGAGTCATTATAAAATAGCATAGAATATCATACTGACTTACGAGCATTTTACGATTTTATTTATAATGTTTATTATATCATCAATCATCAACTATAAAAATTACGGGTATCGGTCTAGCGAAAGCAAAAATTACGTGTATTATTGCTCGAGATACGTTTCCGTATACCCAAACAAATAATAGCTTAAAAGTTTATCAAATACTGTATTTATTTGCACTACTACATACTTATCTACATCTAACAATTTTTTTATGGATAAATATCCAAACATAAAATATTTTTATATAACAGTTTGCAACTGTTAAATATTAAGTACTATATTCCACGGCTGTTTAAAGACAACCATTATGTATGGGGCATTATATTTGATGATTGTAAGACAATTATTGTTAAATATAACAATCTATATTTAACGGTTATTTAATAAGAAACATGATATATTATGTACAATATTTAATGATTAAAATGATGAATGGTAAAATATTGATCCAGAGAAAGGGGTTTATTTGACGGTTATTTAAAAAAACTATTATATAATATTTGAGAATAACCATTAAGTATGTGTGACAATTTTTTTTAAAAAAATGGGGGGGCTCATCACTTTCGATAACATCTACATATTACATACAGAAACCAAATACAGATATAACCAATTACAAAAACCAAATTAAATGAATAATTAAGACGTGCATATACAAATTAAATTGTACATTACAGAAACCAAAACTAAAATCAATTAGAGCAAAACGATAAAACAGAAACAGAAACCAAAACAAAATCATTCATAGCTAACCTATGCTCCCATCCATTACCGATAAACTATCATAGCCAACACTTCCATGACTTCTTCAATTTGTTTGGACGAATATTACTCAAAATGACTATCCTTAAAGTATTGTGCGTAAAAACAAAGCATAGTTAGTAAATATATATATATATATATATATATATATATATATATATATATATATATATATATATATATATAACTTTACTTTAATTTAAATTAAACACACATACAAGCATATATACATACCTTAGTACCAATTGAGCTTGGATTGTGGGTGACTATATCTTTCATGAACTTCATCACACAGTACTCACAATAAGTGCTCTCATCTAGTTGTTACGGATACTATAACAAACTAATGAAATGTATCAGTCTAAAACAAAAAATCAACTTTGACAACTCTAACAAAGTGGTAAGTATTGGTGAATTACCGCTACTCTCTTCCATTTGTGAATGAGTGCAATGCCTTTGCCTTTTAACGAACAGCAGGCAAGGCCTTCATCCGTGGCTTAATAGCAAACATCTCTGACAAGATATATCACAATAAGAAATTAAACCACTAAATTCATAGTAAACTTTGAATAAAAGAACCAAACTTACTTATTGAGAACTTCGACCATCTGTGGTCGATTTTCTGGATCCCAAAGAACGAATCCTTTGCTTGAAGGGATTTAGTATGATAAGCATCCAATAACCCATAAGTAAAATAAACATAATGAGAATAAAACTAAGAAACATACATAATGAATATCCAATTTAATGAAATAGTATACTTAACTCTAGCAGCATGGCATAAAGAAAAAATTGTCCTTCTCCTTTAATGCCCCTTTAATGACCAAATCCACCAATTCCCTCTCTTTCCTCTCCACAAAATCATGCTTATTGCCTTTGTCCAACATTCTTGAATAAAGGTAGGGGCTGAGGAATAGGAATGTGTCTTGTAGGCCATTGTGGGCTACATGCTCCTTGTAAAGGTGCCTTATATAAAAAAAAGTAGGCAAATTAGTATATATAAATACTATGAGTAGCTAAATATTCATTCACAGTAAAGGACGTACCAGATATAAAAGTGACAAGCACCCGAGCTAGCCATATTGCTTGTGACGATCTCTTTGACTAAGATCTAAGTGATAGTGTCCAACACGCCTAGTTTCCCGTAGATATCTTACTCAAATGGGACTTGTATGTAATAGTCATCTCGCTTAGGGTCTGTCTCGACAACTATGATATCGTGTGCCTCAAGAGCCATCCAGAATTTGTTGAAAATCGGCACAACTGGCGACTGATGCACAAGCTCATCCATCTTCTTTGGTGTGCACAAGACACCGAACAATGGCCGGACTGAGCTCTCATATTTCTTTTCCTCCTATTTGGCTAAACAAGTTGAGAAATTAGGAACATAGTTAGAAAAAACTTCACTAGCAAACTCAAAAGACGACAGTATACCTTTTTTGTCTTCGATGGTGTGACAACAAGGGGGCTCGCCGCGCAACAAAGCTAGGTACAACTCCTTCCACTGTATCTACATCTGGGATGGGAATCGAAAGGGCACACTTAGGATTGATGGCTATTTTCAGATCTTCCCTAATATGATTCTGAGGGAAAAGTGAGTCGTGAATCGTGTTCTCCCCCCAAATGTTGTGCATGCGACCCTTAGCAACGGTATGCCACTTGGGGCTATCACTACACACTCAACCGTTCTCACCCTAAACAAAGAGAAAATATAATTAGCAAGGAACGAAAAATCGGACCGGTCAATGAACCGGTCGCGGCACAGGTTCAAGGGTCAATGGGTCAATCGGGGGTCGGACCGATGATTGAACTAGTTATATTAAAATATTACAATTTAATTGACAAAAACAAAATAATCAACATTCATAACTCATAAGTCATCACTAACATCAAAATAGTTAAAATACCTAGTTAGTTCTTCAAAGCAAACCCATAACTAACATCAAAATATAGTCAAAACATAACAATATCAATAATCATTCATCAAACATAGCCAATAACATCAAAATAGTCAAAAAGATAGCCAATAATATCATTCATCAGCCATAGCCAAATGAGTAAATCATCATTCAACAAACTCTACAACTTATCAAGCTGATCTATTGGAGATGAGTCAATAGGTGTTGGATTGAGGAAAGGGTAAGAAGTAGTAACATCATCATTCAAAGCCGGGGGATCAGGAATGTCCCGATCTTCGTCACCTATGCATATGCACAATAATAATTAATATCAATGGTTGTGTATAACAAATAATTATATGGATGGATAATAAATAGTAACAGGATATTGATAGGACATATAATTATATAAATCTTCATTAATCCTATCCAGAGCTGATGAAAATGCTACGTCTTCATTATTAAGAGCACTTTCAAGATTTTCAGCATCTTCATCATTGAAATCTGGAATGAGATCTTCTTCAGTCATCCAAAAATCCACCTCATCAATCGACTCATAGTCAATTGAATCATAACTTATCTTGTTTTTTTTTCAATGCACTCATTCAACTTCCCAATGACAAATTATTTCAGTTAAAATTTAAAACTTGATCCATATTAATTAAAAGCATTTTTCATAATATTTAAAGTTACCTATGCTTTAATCGCAAGTTATAGTTAGTGTAAACCAAATCATTCAGCCTTTGATGTTGCAATTTATTTCTCCTTTTTGTATGGATGCACTCAAATAAGCTCCAATTTCTCTTGCAACCAGAAGAAGTAGATGTTTGCTTAAGAATACATGTTGCAATATGTTGCAATTCTGAAACTGAATTGCCATAGCATATCCACCATTCATCTACAAAATAAAACATGTACATAATATTAGTTGCAATCAATTAATATGTTGTTAATTAAACATTTAAATAATAAAGATGAATACTTAGTTACTTACAAGGATCAAGTTTTTCAACTCCCTTTTTACATGTCTCTCTGTTGAAAGATTCGTTGCCATCAAGATATAATGCCACTTGCTTCATTATCTTGTAGCAATCATCATTTTCATATGAGTTAGTCTCCACAACGTCAATCAGAGCTTGCATTAACCCTCCCTTGTGAACAAATTTTGGACCATACACGAATGCCGGGCTCAATAAATAGGTAGCTGCATAGAAATTGGTCTTCAGATGTTTATCCCATATCGCTTGAATGATACTTGTGTAAGGCTTGTAGTGATCTTTATTCCTCTTGAACATCTCCTTAATTCCACTTTTTGCCCTTTGCATGCCTTCAAAAACATATGGAAGTGAAGGCTTCTCATATGAGTCAACAATTCTCAACAATTTTATCAGAGAAGTTACAATCTTCACAATTTGATAGCATTCATTCCAAAACCGACTATCTAATATGATCGCACTAAAAATTTTTCCTGGAGTAGTCCTAGATAGTTTATGGTCCACAAAGTATTTATCAACAACAAGGGCTTGCAAGTCATACTTGTGCATGTATATGCTGTGCAATGTAATAAAGGTAGTGGCAAACCTTGTAGCACCAGGACGCACAATTTCTTTCCAACCTGGCCTTTTCCTCAACCAAGACAAAGAATACCATGTGATTGTAAGCAAATAATGTTATCTTTGATGCCTTTGCTGCAATGTCTGACACATGAGGCATGTTTGAAATATCTTTCAATACAAGATTTAAACAATGAGCAGCACAAAGAGTCCAATAAATATTTTTATATTTCTCCTTGATCAACCTTCTACATGCCACATAGTTGCCAGCATTGTCAGTCACCACATGGACAATATTCTTTGAACCAACCCACTCAATCACTTCAAAAAAGAGTGAGAACAGAGTTTTAGTATCTTTGACCAAGTCTGATGCGCCAACAGACTTAACAAATACCATTCCATGGGTAGAATAAACTAAGAAGTTTATCAAAGTCCATTGTCTCACATCAGTCCATCCATCTGCCATAAGTGTGCAGCCGTTATTCTTCCATTTAACCCTATAACCGTCAAGGAGCAACTGGCATTCCTTTTTCCATTATCTTAACAAATTGGTTTTAAAATCATAGGCACTAGGGGCTTTAAACCCAGGTCCTATAGAGCACATTCCATCAACAACTCTTTGAAATAAAAGGCACTCCAATGCTCTAAATGGAATGCAGTTGACTATAGTCCATTCAGCAAGAAGCATTTTCATACTGTGTTGTGCTTTTTTTTTATGCTAAGGCACTCTTGATAGTTGGCTAAGCTCCAGGAGTTGTCCTATGAGCGAAATATTTATCCATTATCCCAACTTTTCTCTTTTTATCTCCACTATCAACCTCTTCTACTTCAAATTCCTCTTCTCTTATATCTTCAACTTCAATTGACTTTTTCTTGGAACCTTCTTTCAAAGACTCTGCAATCCTATAACACATATCAGAATTAACCTTTTTGCAAGAAGCAATTTGTCCAAACACACCAGCAAGATGTTGCTTCATCCTGTTTATGCCTCCTCCTCTATAGTTATTACCACAAAAGAGACATATGTATATATTCTATGTCCCCTTTTTTTTGAAGGCAACATGTGTCCATGCTGGATCAATTTTACCTCAAATTATGGTATTAGGAGTAGGAGTAGGATTCGTGTCGGAATTGGAAGTGTGAGGCTCGGTATTAGGAGTATGAGTGACATTCTCATTTTCTGAACTTGATATATCCATCCTTGCAACAATGTTATTATTCATGGAATTCATGACTAAATATTAACAACATTGGTTATAACTTATAAGCAAAGCAAAGAATTTCTTAGTTATAAACATTGGTTCTAAACAAAACTAGAGACTTCGTTGAAATTTGACAAACAAAACCAATGTTGCTTAACAAAATGGCGAGGTTGCATACACTGTTTTTCAAAAATACAGACTTCATTGAATCATGATTGCAATAATTAAGATGGAACATGTTCTCTAAGATGTTTACTGTTTCATGCATTTTAATCTGGACACTTAAAAATGTGTTTGGTTTTCCATCTACACACATGCCAATGCAAGAAAACAAAAGAGCATGTACATTTGAGCACCATCAAAAGGATTCACAAACATATTACTATTGCACATGGAAAGATTGAAAAACATATGCACTCACAGAGAGACAATATTTGAGGATAGAAGCACCAGTTATCACTAGATGTAGTGAGAAGCCATATAATAATGCAATGAAAAGGTAACTTTGCAAGAGGGGTATGGAGATAGCCTACAAATGGCAACAAAAAAACAGAACAGTTAGTAAAAGTATAAAACAAACACTGAAAATGCCAAGTCATAGTAATGTAGCATGAGAGCAAAAGCTGACCCCTAAAATGTGAGAAAGTATAATAGGTCCACTAGCCTTCTCCAACGAAGGATAAAGGAAAAGTTGGTAGATCAAGAGAGCAAAACCTAACCAATTGAGCAAGAGTCAATATTATAATCAGCATAATTGCTGAGTACATAGAAATATATCCATGCATAGAAAATGACAAAATGCAAACCTATGCCATGTACATATATTTCATCTTAAGCCAACTGAAAACAAACACTAAGGAGACTTCACCTAAGTTTTCCCAACACAAAATCAAGTTATAGCAACTCACAGAAAGTAAAACAACGGTAACTCATAGCAATGACAACATTCAAGAAGAAAGAAACAACAGAAACCTCATGTTGTTCCATGAAACATCTGAAAATCTGAAAACAAAAATAGTCAAAAATCAAAATACCTTCAGTCGCCGTTGCCGTAGCTCACCGTTGCCGCTTGCTCCTCGCCGCTCGCTGTCGTCACTCGTCGTTCAAGCAGCTACCGCCAATTGGACCTAGGGCACAGGGTCAGGACTTGGGAGGGAAGGGGATCTGATTCTGAAACTTTGGTTCTGTCTCACGCGGCTCTTTACTTCAGTCTGTTTGAGTTTCTAATCTCTGCTTTTTTTAAATGTCCCAAAACGTCACCGTTTTGGGACAAAATTCAATTTTTTTGGGTGACTCGGTCAAACCGCCTGACTCAGTGGTTTGGCCGAGTCACAGTAGAACCGGCTGAGTCGACCTAGTCTTGACCGGGTCGACCCTCCTCCCCTCACAAATAGCTAACTGGACCGGCCTTGGGACTAGTTCGCCGGTTTTTCGGTCCAACCACCCGGTCCGGTCCGATTTTTCTTTCAATGATAATTAGTGTAAATCAAAAATAAATGAAACATATGCTTTCAGCATGAGTCATACTACCTTAGGTAGAGTATGAGAGGGGAATGTGCAGCTATCTTTAGCACTTGGGGTGTGAGACATTCCTTGCTTCCCCACAGTGTCTTGACTCATTAACTGATCAATAACAACTTGTTGTGCTTCAACTATCTTCTTCAGTATTTGGATCATCTCTATATACTGTTGAAGATTCTGATCAAATATCTTTGCCGGCCTCTTCTGCTTCCTGAAGTATTCTTTTTTGCTGACTCCATGACTAACACCCCTCAAAAGACCACCATGGTTAGGACTCAGAGCCTTTTCCAAGACATCCTCGTCCCCAAGAAGCTCGCCTAGCTCTACTTCTTGGCTCAAGGTCATGTGAGGCAGCGAATCCTTACCCATCCTACTCTTTCTTTGTCCTTGTACAATTCATTGTGTTAGACTGTTAGTTAACAATAAATTGTGAATTTTATATTTTGGACATAATAAAAATATCCGTATGTATATATGCATCATTGCATAAAGAATTTAAGGAATTTAGTTTTTTTTATATACAATTGTTGACGCACTATTAAAAACATATTTAGATGAACTTTCCATGAATATGATGGATTGTCCTAGATGTTGATCGCAAAGTTCAATTTTAAAAGCGGAGGGGGAAAATGTAATCATACACTGTCATTAAAATTTGATCTAAATCAATAGAAACTGAATTTGATTGAACTTATTAAAAAAGCTATCAAATCAAAATTCTCGTTTTTTGACATTTACCAGTAATCGAATTTAGATCTTTTAGGCCATTTTTCTCTTTCAAGAAAAGTTATCATGCCTTTTTTCCCTTACAAATTAATTCATTTGGTTTGATTTAAGATTTGCTAAAAAAGAACTAAACCAAACATTTAAACACTTTGACTATATTATTTATAATTAAAACCAATATATAATGTTTAATAAAAATATGTATGATTTACTTTAAACTTTTTATGCAACATGCAACCACCACTGAACCACATTTATAATTAATATTAAAATATTAATGTTAATATCTTTAAGTCATTTTCCACTAAATATATATATATATATATATATATCTTTATGTCATACTAAGTTTTTTATAAATCATAAATGAAGAGATTTATTAAAATTATGTAAACGGTGAACAGTGAACAAATCAGCTCTCCATAACTCGGTCTTTGATATCCATTTATAACCAAGAAAAACTGGTGGCCGAATTAACAATTAATTAATACCTTTCAGCCATTTTCAACTGAAAATTTAATACGTCCCAATTCATGAGTGTTGCTAATTAAATAGGGTCACAAGCTTAATTATGAACTATCGTCATAACTTTAAGATTTCATGCGTGCATGGAAACACAATTCATTCCAGTAGACAAATGATTAAACACCTTAATAATTCATCATAAAAATTGTTGAAATAAAATAACATATACATAGCTATGATAATATAAAATAAGTCAGCGGTGAAAATGTGATTTTAAGTAAATATAAAATAATTTTTTAAGAAAATTGAATCAAACATCAAACCCAAGAACGTAGCATTCCATAATTCTCATGATCCAACCGGTTTGACCCGCAGTTAGATTGTGACACAATAATTAAATTTAATGAAAATTTATTATTAAAAATAAAATTATAGTAATTTTAACTGTCAATATCATAACACCAAAATATACAAAGTTTTTAATGAAAAAACAGCCTAGGGCTATGAATGGTCTGAAAATATATTGGATTTTTGGACAGAGTCCGTTATTTTTAATTATTTCAGCATTCTTTTTTTTGTTAAGTCTAAAAAGTTGTTGGGGCTTTTAAAAACTATTCTGGTTCCTGTTTAATTCTGAGTTTCCCATTCAATGAAGACTCGATTCCGGTCCCATTTAACTCAATCATAAAAGTACGTTTATTGTTCAAACTGAGATGATGAGTTTGGGCCACGATCTACCGGGTTAGATTGTTAATAACTAATGACGATCCGATTCTTTATTATTGAATTAAAAATCTAGCTCTAATCAAATTTAACTTTATATGATTTTGCCAATAACCCGATCATTTGTTTTAACTTTTTAAAAGTGTTTTTATGATTTATAAGATAAATATGAAAAGAAAAACTTTATTTCAACCTACGAAAAAAGATTTATAAAATTATGATTTAAGCATTTACTGAACAATTATAGGAGAACTAACAATCACATGGGTGTATGTGAATTTATATGTTATACTAACTTGTGTGTACTTTCATTTGATCCTTGTTCAAAAAATAATAATAATAATAATGTGATTTTCAAAATATTTATTTATTTTGAGTTGAATTAATTTATAAAGAGCATGCTAAACATTCCCCCTAATCAAATTATTATTATCATATTAGTGGGAGGGATGTTTCCATATCCTAATTGATCATTCTTATTTATGGGACCATATATAGTAATATTCATAGTAATAATTGCTTTTCATATATATAAAGCGGCCATTATAATAATTTGCCAATAATGCAAGCTTACGTAACCAAATTATTGATTTTGAGACGCTCTGTCATTGCTCGTTCGGACACATGTCTTTGATTCCTCATCACCATGCTTGCTTGTGCTTTGCTCCTTATTTGGGTTAACTTTGCTTTCCATTTTATATTATATGATTTTTTTATTAATTAATTATACCAAATTCAAATGCATCCTTTAGCCATCCCCCTTTTCGTTCTATTTAATTACACCATTGCCTCATCCTTCATGCAAAATGCTAATACAAATTCTAATCATAAAATATATTCATTTAATCTCTAAAATAATTAAATATAAAATTTGATAAATAAACTGAAACTTATATATAATATAATATAATTTTTTATTGAACATTAAAAAATAATATAATTTTTAAAAAATATTTAAAAATATTATTCTAATTATAAATTCAATAATTTATATTTGGTATTTTTTCCTAAAACAAGTAACTGCGAAATAATTAATTTCACATGACAAACCGCAGGAGGGATAAAAAGGTAATCTCAATAGCTAGATGGGCATTTCCTGTTTTTCTGCGTCCGAAAAATCGATTCACATGGGTACTGACACAGGCCACACACACAACACTCCATAGTGTCATTTCAGTAGTTACGAGCCAATACGAGGGTAATAGTGGAATTTAATAGCCGAACAATCACAGACATAATAGTCTTCGGTGGTCCCGCCTCCATCCATTTCCCCCTGCACACTGCTGTAATCTCCCCACTCTCTTTCTCTGTCCTTGGCGTCTTCTATTGAACACACTCTCTCTCCTCTCTCTCGCTAAACTCGGAGACACTGAAGGCGAGAGGCTGCTTAGATCTGTGAAACACAGAACCCTGAGCTCGAAGGACGATCTGCGTAAAGCATTTTAACAGGTTTTTTTGCTTCTTCCATCGAAATGCAGCTCTTCCTCTCTCTGCCTTTGATTTGCTCGGTTCTCGTTGTCTTGATTTCCCATGCTCAAGATCTAGTTGTTTCATAAGAGTTCTAATTGCTTCCTCTGTGAGTCCACACTATGAACTTAATTCCTGATTATGCATTATCGAGATTGTTCGAGATTTCGGTCGTCATTAGCTGTGAAGTTCACAGTTACGTGACAGTGAGCCTTTTTAGGATTTCCTACGAGGTCGCAATCTGATTATTGGTCATTGTGAGCTTTCACTCGGTCAATTCGTCATCGCTAAGTAAGAATTGATCTGTTTCTAGTTTTTTTTTTTTTTTTTTTTGACTCCTTGAGGGGAGTCATTCATCACTTCAACATCAAGCATTTTCTATTTCTACTTTGTTTGAGGTCTGGAAATTGGGGGAACTTTAGAGCTTTAGAATTAGTTTCTCTTGCAACCCATCACAGTTTATCTATTGTTCCGGTGACTTAACCGGCGGTTGTACTTTTTGGTCAAGTGAACTCATCTCCTTGTAATTCTCCCCGTAATGAGATTGATCAAGTAGTGTCACTGTTCTTTCATTTGTTATACTTATAACCTGACCGGAGTCTGGATCTGGTAAATCGATGGGACGTTTGCTTAGCGTATGCTTTTTTTTTTTTTTTTTTTTTTGGGTCTAAGCTCAGGGTGTGCAATTTTAGAAATTCATCAAATCAATGGGGAAGGTTAGGCGTAACTTCTCGGTGAAGTTTTCAACTCATCATTGCATCTATTTGGATGGGTAGTACATGTTGCATGAGTTCGATATTAGCCGCCAGGCATTTAGAGCTCACTTAACAATTGTCATTGTGTAATTATTTCTGTAATTACGTTCTGTTTTGGGCTTTCTGCTTCCCCCACAGGTATACTTTCATCTTTCAGTAATCTTAAGACTTTCCATTTGCTAATACTTTTCTACCTCTGGAGGGTTCAAATGCATTTATGCCTTTGCTTTCTTTTGTTTGGCTTATTGGATTATCTTGCGTGCCTATCATTTAGTTCTCTCATGTATGTATTATTTTACCTATTTCCTCATGATCTTCAAAAGAGAAATTTCCTCTTTTTGTCTTGAGTAGAAGGAAAGAATTTCATATGATCTCTTCATGTTGCAGGTTGGGTCTGCTGGAACTTCAATGGCAGTGACAGATGCACAAAATCCTCTTCTCGGAGAAACCACCTGCGGTTCCTTGTTAAAGAAACTGCAGGTAACTTTATTTAGCTTTTCATCTATGATGATGCAGATGTGCGCGGTGTACAGAACTGTTAGGTTATTTTTATTTACTGTAGGAAATATGGGATGAGGTTGGTGAAAGTGACGAGGAACGAGACAAGATGCTTCTTCAGTTAGAACAGGAGTGCTTGGATGTGTACAAGAGAAAGGTTGAGCTTGCTTCTAAGTCAAGGGCACAGCTACTTCAATCCTTGTCTGACGCTAAACTTGAGCTTTCTAGCCTTCAATCAGCCCTCGGGGAAAAAAGCTTTGCTGGAATTGTTAGTACTTGTTGGAACATATATAGTTGATATTTCACTACTAAAAACTATAGCTTCTAAATTCATTGTAAATGATACAATTTTTATCCATGTTGAGAAGGAGTAAATTGATTTCCTTTTAATTCTCTTGGTTTTATCACAGCCTGAAGACACTTCTGGAACCATCAAGGAACAGCTTGCAGCTATAGCACCTATACTTAAGCAGTTATGGGAGCAAAAGGAGGAGAGAATAAAGGAATTTTCTGATGTGCAGTCACAAATCCAAAAAATATGTGGAGAAATAGCTGGGAGCTTAAGCCTTGGCGATCAAACAGGAACACCTGCAGTTGATGAATCTGACCTGTCTCTGAAAAAGCTAGATGAATATCAATCTCAGCTTCAAGAACTTCAAAAGGAAAAGGTAATTCTTATACACTCCCAACTAATAAATTACTTAATCATAAATTTGAAAATCCAAGTTGATTCACTTAACATCATATCTGGCAGAGTGATAGGTTGCACAAGGTTCTTGAATTTGTGAGTACAGTGCACGATCTCTGTGCTGTCCTTGGGATGGACTTCTTCAGTACTGTGACTGAGGTTCATCCAAGCTTAAATGATTCTACTGGTGTTCAATCCAAAAGCATCAGCAATGACACCCTAGCTAGACTGGCTAAGACGGTCTTAACTCTCAAAGAAGATAAAAACCAGAGACTGCACAAGGTAAAGCATTGGATCCTGCATACTGTTTCTTTATATGTTACCACCTTAATTCATGTTTTTCCCCTCCCACCGTGGTTCTCAGTGTACATGCTTCAGAAGTTACTAATATTGGAAAACTACAAATTTATTTTTGTGCATATGAAGTTTTATGCGAAATTTCCACTTCTAATATCAGTACCTTGGAAGTGCTATTTCATCCTTCTTGACAATCTTGAGTTTGACTTTGACTTGTGTATACATTGCAGCTCCAAGAATTAGCTTCTCAGTTAATTGATCTGTGGAATTTAATGGATACTCCTCCAGAAGAAAGAAGACTGTTCGATCATGTTACTTGTAATATATCAGCTGCTGTGGATGAAGTCACTGTTCCTGGGGCCCTTGCTCTGGATCTGATTGAGCAGGTACATAAGAGCTACTGAATTTGCAGATTGGGACTATTAAAATGTACTAACATATAAGTTTTTTCCCGGGTCCATGTTGTGTAGGCTGAAGTGGAAGTTGAAAGACTGGATCAACTGAAAGCCAGCAGGATGAAGGAAATTGCTTTCAAGAAGCAAACAGAACTTGAGGAGATATTTGCCCATGCTCATATAGAAATAGATCCAGAGGCTGCTCGAGAGAAAATCATGGCACTGATTGATTCTGGAAATATCGAGCCTGCGGAATTACTGGCTGATATGGACAATCAAATAGCAAAAGCAAAAGAGGAAGCTTTGAGCCGAAAAGAGATATTGGATAAGGTTGAGAAATGGATGTCAGCGTGTGAAGAGGAGAGTTGGCTCGAAGACTATAATCGGGTACTTTAGATTTCCCTCGGTATTCTGTCCACGGAAAAGTAGTTCAATTTTACCTCTAGTTTTGATGGTAATTTATAATCATCGTCATAACATGTACAGATTATTCCTCTTTTGGAATCTCATTTTACCCTCTGATTCTTTTATGTAAAACAGGATGAAAACAGGTATAATGCAAGCAGAGGTGCACACTTGAACCTTAAACGTGCGGAGAAAGCTCGGGTACTGGTCAACAAAATCCCAGGTAGATTTGTTGGATGAGGCTGCAATAGCCTGCAAAAAAATGTTATTATTAAAATTGTTCTTACCATTTTTATTTAAAATTTGAATTTAGTATGATAAGTAATGCTCATTTAAATTTGTTTGATTTCTTCAAAGATTTATACTTCTTTCCAAGAGTTTAATAGACTGTCATTGATGTTAGTTAAATGAAACTCTCAAGAAGCAAGTTGAAGTTTTTGTATTGCCATTAGACAAGGGATGTGGCATTCATTCCATTTTATGGAAACTAATAGTTCAATTATGCTGTAGATGGAAATAAATGAATGTCATCTGTGCTTGGCTGACAAAATAGGAGTGTACATCGTGGTATGTTCTCTTAGGCGTGCACAAGAGCCTTGGTTTACTAAATTCTTTTTCTTGTGTTAAATTGCAGCTTTGGTTGACACATTGGTTGCTAAAACTCGTGCATGGGAAGAAGATCATGGCATGTCGTTCTCCTATGACGGTGTTCCACTTCTTGCCATGCTAGAAGAATATGCCATGCTCAGGCATGAAAGGGAGGAAGAAAAACGCAGGTTGAGGGTATGTCTCCATGACCAAAAATAGTTCTTTAGGTCAGGCTTGTTTGCAGTTTGATACGATATCTTGTTTTGAAACACTCTCTTGGCATATGGTGTAGGACCAGAAGAAGCATCAGGATCAGCAACACACAGAACAGGAAGCCATCTTTGGTTCAAGACCCAGCCCTGCTCGGTCAGTTTCTGTTGGTAACAAGAAGGTAATAGGACCTCGCGCAAATGGAGGAGCCAACGGGACGCCTAACCGACGGCTATCTCTCAACTCTCATCAGAACGGATCACGGTCCACTGTGAAAGACGGAAAGAGGGATAATACTAGACCAGTGGCTCCAGTGAATTATGTGGCCATATCCAAAGACGACGCCGCATCCCATGTTTCTGGCGGAGATCCCATCCCGGCCTCACCTTGACAGCTGAGATCTGTATTCCATTCAACCCCCATATAATTGCATCTTTGTAGCATGATCATATTACTAGTTGCTGTAGTAGGAAAGATATAATGCGCCAGCAGGAATTAACGGTAGAGACACAATTACTAAGCTGTGTATGTGGTATTTGCCATTTGGAGGTTTTTTTCAGTACATGTTGAGCCATCCATTTAGCCCCTTTACAAGTACATTGCCCTTGCGTTGCGTATTATGAAAATATTCTGTACGTCGTCTTTTTTGTGCATGGGCTCCATAAGATAAGATGTCGTAAAAATGTGCATGTTTAATTTGAAGTTTTAAATTTTGAAATAATCGATCAAAAATATAGAACACATAACAGAAAGATGGTGGATCACAATATATTGATCGTTAGTGTGGATATATTTAGAACCTACTCTATATCTTCGACAGACATTAGTCTCCACTAGTGGAAGATGCCTTGTTTTTCGGCTTTTTAAAATGCTGATATGTTCCAAAGAAAGAAATAGCTTGCCAATATATGTTGTCCGTGTACGGAAAGGCGCAAACACAATTAATTGGATTAAAAATCTACTTGTATTGATTTGTTCAAGAACCAAGTTGTTCTTGCGACATGCAAGAATACTTGTTCAATCCCATCCTCGTCTAATCTAATTTAAATCGCACCTTGAAAAAAGATACTCCCTCATGTCCTCAGGTACCATCTCTTGACTCTTATCCTAAATATAAGATAAAATTAATTTTTTTAAAAGAGATTAAGGAAGCTAAATAAGTTATTTAATCATATCATATGTTATGTATCCTTAGATTATATATTATTTTACTAGTCAAACTAATTAGCTTGGAGAAAATTATAAGACAAAGTTGATTTTTTTGGAGATATTAAGAAATCTAATTAAATTACTTTAACATATTTTTATTTATCGTTTTTTCTCTAAATTATTTTGCCTAATATATAAACTAATATATAATTTAATGATACACAACATATAATATAATTATGTAACTTATTTAGCTTCCTTAATTTTTCTAAAAAAAAAGTCAACTCTGTCTTATATTTAAGACATGAGGAAGTATTCACTTGCTACTTCAATAATCTTTTCATGATTTTGTTATACCAACTTTAGTGGCATAATTTTCTTCATTTTATATAATTATCTTTTTATTAAAGACGTTGTTAACAGTAAGTGGTTAGGCTAGGTTGAGATGCTCTCCAATAACGTTTCTTGTTAAATGTGAGGAAGTGGCGTGCCGAGTCAAGCACCACTTGGGAATGCAAATATTGTACCGTACGTTTAGCACTCAAACTCTATGTAAGAATGCAAATAACGACCAAGTTCTTGTTTTTTTTTTTTTTTTGATCGAGAAAATTCTTGTTCACTGTGAATGAGACTCTGCATAGAAACTTGCATTTTTAATTGTTTATTATCACTAAATGTCTTCAAGGGTTCCCTTTTTTTTTTTTTTGATGTTTCAAGAGTACCTTTTCGAACGTTAACTTGAAAAAATGGATAAATGTTTCCACACCTATATTAGTATTTGAATATATAATCGAATGGGCCGATGAGCTTTGTTTATCTTCTCACAAATATCACGACGAATACTATTAATCCATGATATCTTTGCCAAGCACCAGCGGGCTTGGGTCTAGTAAATAGGACTAATTCTTAATTGGGCATGTTTGTTTTAGAGTTAAGATTGTTTATAAGCTGATTTTTAAGTAAATCGAGATAAAATTCCTCAAATATACATACCTCGTATACCATAAATCAAGATTGAAAAACTACTTTTAAACATTTTAATCGCTGTTCCAAACGAACATTACAATATGATGAATTAAGGTCTGTATTTTTGTTAGGAGAAATACCTGTATTTAGTATCTTATAGTGACTTGAACAAAATTGCCTCCCATAGAAATATAGATACCTATGCTTATTAAAAAAAATAATAGTTTACCAACCTATTTGAAGAAAAGGCTAAGATACTCAACCTTATATATTTAATTAACAAGAATTTGTTATAAAATAAATAATATTAAAAAAATCCACATGTCTTAATTTGATTGGAACTAAGCATCTTATACATGAATTTTTTTCCAGCTTTTAGTTGCAATATCTAAGATGGATTGAATTATATATCTCTTTCAGTTTCTACCCACTTAGTGTAGACACACACGTAGATGCAACCAAAGCAAACAGTTCTAAACGAAGCGCAATTGTTAGCAGTTAATTAAGTAATAAATATAATATCATTGTCTTCAACGCCAAACTAAAATGCTTCCATCGTCATTGCCGGCAAACTCAAATGCTAGAATCTTGCCCACTTGTTTCTACCTAATCACTTATTTAGTTTTCATCATTCATATGTAAAGTATAAGACATGATTTTGTGGGCTCCAATAAAACTGTTTTACTCCATAGTACGAAAACTTAGTTGTAGGTTGATGCTAACTAAGGTATGTAAAACAGAATCAAATATTTGTTTACTTGTTGGAAACCTCGTCTCTATTTTGCTATATATATAGCTTTCATCTCAACATTCAAGTTTACGCCCACACTAATTTCTTCCTTCTTCATACAATAACGTATAATTATAATGACAATACTTAGTAAACTGTCATTCTGTTCTTCTGATCCTTGTTCTAGCCCAGAAGTAGGACTACCTCATCAAGAAGGAATTAAAAAACCCATTTTCTTGGCATGCTCATGGAGGATGAGAAAGAAGAAGATGAAGAAACAAGAGAAGCGACATCATCATCATCATAATCCAGAACCGATAATGGCGGATTCAATTTCAATGGACGTCGCATTACAGGACTGGTTTGCGAAATCACCATCTGTAGAAAACAAGAGAATAATAGGCACTAACAATGATGGTGGTGAAGATTGTGGTTGTAATAAGGTTAACAATAGTGTTTCATTTTCTGGGCAGTTTTCGTCATTGGAGGAGCTTCTGAACAGTAGCGAGCTTACTACAACAGCAATGGGAACAGAAGAAAGTGGTTACTCTGCAGATTCATCATCAAGGGACTTGAGTTTGTCGTTGGAAGAACTTCTGATGATGAGAGAGAAGAAGGTTGAAATTGAAGTTGGGTTATATTCATTGGCTAAAACCAAAAGTATGAGTAGGGAGAGGAAGGTGAGTTTCAGGCTTCCAGAAGCTTCTGATATCATCATTTTGAATTCCCCTAACCGTTGAATCAATTGATCGCTCCCTACTCGTTATTTCCTTGTATAATTTCTGCTGTTTCAATCTAAATAGTAGTGATGAATGAATCTGTATACCTTGTTTGGGTTCATTTGAGATCTCTGGTACGAGTTTATGCTCAATAAATAAAGTTGAAAATCATTTTGCTAATCTCATGTCACAGTCAAATTAACCATCTAGTTTGTAATGCAAATTAATTGCTGGTTCAAATGCTAAGAAGCAATTTTTTGAGGGGGTTTGGTCTTCAATTATAAGCTACATTTTAGTTCTCTTATCATTTAATGAGTTCCCATTCGTTCTCTCTTGTCTCCAATTTCACTCATTCACGCTCTCACTCGTCGTCTCTAAAAGTAAAGGTGTTTTAGGAAAGTAACTTAATTTTTTACATGTTTATTGTCTTTAACTAACTTTAACCAACTTTTTAAATTACATAATTTAATTCCTTGTATCTTATATTTTGAACCCGATGGAGTGTTAAAGTAGGAGGTAGTTGTCATTTGTCAATGTGAGTGTTGATCCACTGAATAATTATGTCGGTATCTCTCTGCTGAGCTGAATAATGTTCTAGCTTGATCATATCTATTAGTATTATTAATCCAACTAGGGTGCATGCAGGGACATGCGTTTATTTTGAGGTTCACAGGCATATATATATATATATATATGTAAAATGGTTATTGAAGATTAATAATTTTGTTTAGGTTTGAAATAATAAGAAGCATATATTAAAGGAGTATATAAATATATTGCATGTTGCCACACCTTTTTCACATGACAAACGGCTTTACTTTTTCTATAGGGAAACAGAAATTAAGGTATACACATATATTAAGTTTTACTATACGGTAACATATTTATAACTTGTGTGTTTAAATATGTGTTTAATGGGAAACTACCATACCTAAAAATTAATCCGGATTAGGCGAGGGAAAGGGAAGCTACAATATGATAGAACTGAATTTGGTCCAACAGTTGTTTGCCATGGCTGGCGGCTCGGCGCGCCACTCTGGAGAACAGCTTGTCGCTGAGGTGTTCGCCGATGTGAGCGTCGACGAGGACTCCAGACACCGTACGGCAGCTGGTGGCTAAGGCTCTGCCGACTTCGGCTTCATCGTCAGGGCAGCTCACCACGAGCGGGCTTCCTCCTTTAAACAGCTCAAGCCGGCTGATCACAAAGGAGCCGTCGGCTTCAACGACCTCCTTCAGGTCTTGTAGGCTTGATGCGTACAGAGGAATGTTAAAGTCGTCTCGTTTTTCACTGCTGATTAATCCCTGCCCTCCAAAATTATTCATTCACTTCATACATACACTCGATATTCAACCGGAAAAGAAAAACATTAAGAAGAAACGATACAAAATTGGACTGCCTATAACACGAAATTGTATATTTCAAGCCTACCATAAAGTATTATTGCATTATTGCATGCACATATGATATCATAAAGTTTACATTACACATCAATAAATAGAACAAAAGTTTCTGTTAAATTTTAATATTTTCTCTCTTCCATTGATAAATGGCAACGTTGTATGACTTAGGCAAATGATATTTTTCCTTTACCTATATTCATATGTATTGTTGCACCTATATATAAATTTTATGATGTACGTCGTATACGCATAGGTAATATTTTATGGGTAATCTGCACTTTTTTTTTATCTATGATTTTCCAGTATCCGGCGCTTTTTCTGACTCTTGACTTATTTGGCACAGGTCACCTAACAACCGACTAATGTAAACAGGGATTTGGTCGGACCCACTATGTGAGAACACCCCTCCCAAAAGAAACCTCTACACCCTCCCCCCTGGGATTGAACCCAGGAGCAGATGAGTGGGGCTCAGAGCCCTTCCCATTTAAGCCACATTAATTTGCATTTGACCCAAAAGAAAATTAAGTGAGTAATAATATTACCACGAGTGAGCATAGCTTTTCTTTATTATTATGAAATGAAATGCTACTTCTGATTCTAAATGTATGGATTAGATAATTAATTTGAAGAGATGAAAAAAAAAAAAAATTAGTTAAGTAGGTTATTTGTAAAAATTGTGTGTTGGTTTCCTAAAGTACCTATTTAATTATTTTCGTTGGAAATTATTTCCTTAATAAAAAGTTTAAAACTCTCTTAATGTGTGAGAAAATTCAGGAAAAAATTATAATATAAATTTGGTGGAGATAAAGTGAATCCAATCTTATAAACATTTATTAGGATTGGAGGGACGGGTATGAATATATACCTCTTGGACAAGATCATCCCAGGCGTCTTGAAAGTGGGTCCCAAAGAGGAGCCCGGGTCCACCCTGTTCAGTTGGGTCGGGTGAGGTCCGACCCAAGAAAACCAAGAATATGGAGCCGCCCTTCTTGATCTCAAGGGAGCGACATTTGAGAAAGGAAGCAAAGTCAGATTGAAACTGAGTCTTGTATGCATTTGCAGTGCTCTCACTTGCTCCATGTATGAACACTTTTCCTTTGTTATATTCTCTTCCACTCTTGTCCATCACACTATCTGGTATCTGTATTATCCCCAATTAATATTTCAAACAAGGAAACAAACCATACTTTGCGGCAGTTTAATTTTCTTAGTTTATGTCATTTTTTTGGTAATTAATTAAGTAAAGCTTCTTGAGGGTGAGCTTTGAAGAAATTGTAAGATTGCTACCATTTGAACTAAAGGTTACGAGTTTAAATCCTGGGAACAGTCTATATATCTACTAATTAATCAAGTCGATATATGTGTGTGTGTGTGTGTGTTAAAATATATGCAAGATAGTAAACAGTAGGTCATTATCTGAACTATGGTTCAACCCCTTGAGATGATTGACCATAGGCATGCTTTGAATTAATAAATGATATTCCCTCCAATCCTTAATATAAGACATATTTATCTAATTTGATTATATTAAGGGAATAAGTTAAGTTAAGTTAATTAATATGATATATATTTTCTAAAATACCCTAGTCATCTTCCTTAATTTACTTATCTCTCTCTTCCTTCGTTATTGTTGAAGAAGCATCAATAGGGGTAAATTAATAAAAAAAATTGATAAATATAAAAATTATATCTTATATTTAGGATAAAGATCAACTTTTTAAACATGTCTTATATTAACAACTGGAGAGAGTATGTAGTATCTATAAAATATTGCATTAACTTTGTTTCTCTTTCATCATCATATGGACTTATTGTCCATTTGAATTTTATTAAGACTTCACTATACCTTTTTGTTTTTGGAATTAGTGGCGTGTCTATTTCTTTTTGTTTTTTTATACTTCTATTTAATATTTGGTATTATGAGGTCAAATTTGATCATTGTAATTAGAGTATTGATCAGTGTGATTTTTTTTCGTTGTTTAATTTTTTGATCTTATTTAAGGAGAATCAGGCGCTCTTCTATTCAATATATATTATATTGATTTTTATATAATCAATATATATTCTTGGAGTGTTTGAAGGGTTCTAACATTTAACAAAAGTCATCAACTAAAGAAAGAAATGTTGCTTAAAATTAAAGGGCTTTCTAGGAAACCTGATAGTCAATCAGGGAAAAAGATTGAATGCAATGTATGGTTCCTTAAAGTGGGGATTCTACTAAATAAAAAAGATAAAAGAAATCTTAGAAAAAGAACCAAGAAAGTCAATCCTATGGAAAATGTATTATGTCTAGTACTTTTACTAAACTGAACCGACTGAATCATAATGAAGACTTGAAGATATTATTGGAGATTAATTAATTTTCTTCAATAAAATCACTATTAATAGCACAATGAAATAAATGAAGAAATTAACTAACTAACCTGAGATATCCAATGTAGTGAAAATGCTGAATAGAAGAAATTGATGGACCTCGCCGGGAAAAGCCTCTGGTAAAATGAGCCGGGGACTCCGGCGACAAAGTAAGAGCGGCAGTTGTCTGCGGCGGCAAGGCACTCTTCGCCGCTAACACCGCCGCCATAATTATTGATCAACAAGGGAGGAAACAACTGGAACAAGGTATTGAAGTCATTGCTTGGAAGATCAGAGAAGAAAGCAGAAAACTCAGGTGGCACAAACCCTAAATCCCGGTACCGTTTGATGAAGTGCTTGATGATAATGTCCATTGTATTAATGGTGTTGCTCCCACATGAACATCCCAAATCCACAACTGTAAATGGGATATTAGGGTTATCATCAAGCTGAACCATGTCTAGGGTTTCTTTGAGAAGATGAAGCACAGACCTAGCATGTATGGCCTGCCAGAAAAAATATCATAAATTTCATAACATAAAATCATGCATATATACAAAAGAACCCAGAACAATTTTTTTTTTTAAAAAAAAAACAAGAAATATAGGAGCTAATCCAGGAGCCGGATTTGGTCCTGAATATAATAGCTCAATTTGTTTTGTTTCCCAAATTTATATATTTTTCTTAAAACTACCCATATTCATTGCACATATTAAAGAGGTTTTCATCAGGGATGGTTTGAATGCAAAAGAAAATATTTTAGAAAAACAATATATGTTTTTTATAAATAACTAACATAACTAATTTCTTTAACATCCGTAAATAAGTTATCTAGATCCTATATTAAGTATGGGAGTGAGTAATAATAAATAAATAATGACCTGAGCTTGAGAATTGTTGGCATAGCTAGCTTCTCCTTTGCCACCCTTCATGCTAAGCAATCTCTCCAAGTTCATACTTGACACAGCAACATTATTATTGTCTCCTTTTGCAGGCGCCATTGGAGGTGACCTTAAGATAACAGAGAAAGAGTTAAATATATAATGACAAGCACAGAAGGCAGATGATCTGCTTCTATATATATAGCTTCTGCAGCTATCTAAAAGTTTGTGTGTATGCCGGCCAAAAAAAATTTTGTGTGTGTGTGTGTGTCTCTCTCTCTCTCTATGCGTGTGTCTCACATATATGTGTGCATCTATAGGTCAAGATAAAAGAAGCACAAGAAACTAGAATAAGCTGAAAGAAAAATAATATTCTTTTAACTTCTCATTCTAATTAATTCACATGTCACAATAAAAAAAATTAAAAGTATTAAATTTATCATAAAATTAAATTGATTTTCAATATTATCTTTATCAACTAAACTAAACTCCAATGTCATATTCCCTCTGGTTCACATTATAAGTCATTCCTAGCTAAAAGAATGTTTTGCTCCAAAACATAAGTCACCGTGAGAGTAATTAATACTTATTGATCACTTTTACTAATATAATTGATGCTTCACTCTGGCTCATTGTGTTTTTTTTTTTCTCTCTCTCTTTTAAAGCTTCATTTATTATGAGTAAAGCTGAGAAAAAATTTCAAGACAGATTTAATAAGCTAACTATCATGCATTGGTCCAAAAGAATTAATTGAAGTGACTTATATTAAGAACTGGATAAAATATTAATTATTATTCTCTCCCATTGCCCTTATTAAATATATAGGCATATATAAAAAAAATATTATTGCTTTAAAAGCTAATAAGTGACTTATAAAAAAAATAAAAAATATTTTCTACTTGGTATCTTATAAAGGAACAGAGGAAGTAACACGGTTTCTAAAAGTTGGGTTAACCGAAAGTGTTAATTTTTGTGGTAATCAATTGCAAGATGGGCCCTTCAACAAGTTATTCTGTCCGAGAAATCGGTGAACATGGATCTATGCTAACCAAAAGTTCTGTAACTTTAGAAATGTTAGTTGACCAATCTTTTTTAGATGCTTGAAGGAAAATCTAGAAGGGAGAGATGCCTACCAGGTCGGTCGGATCAGAGTTTATGTAAAGATTGGACTACAAGAGTTTAATAGGAGAAATTGTTAGAAAACTCAAAGACTGAGTGATGATTGAAAGTTGCACCTCCTATTAATAGGTTTAGATTGACTACTAAGTAGGGTGGTATGATAACTCAATACTTTCCTTTTAAATAACAATCATGGAATTAATGTTGATTAATTTCCTAATATGAGGTTATTTGCTTCTCAATTCTAAATCCACACTAAATGTTAATTTGTTTATTATTTGATTGGGTTTTTTATTCCTAATCAAATAGTCCAACTATGAACATGAACTCAGAGTCCAACATAAACTTTATCAGAAGGAACCCATAATGACCATTTGGAAAACTTTACCTTAATTTGAATCCCCACTAATGAGCAATTTTTTCACTTTCTAATATTTTAACATGGTATGGAATATTTGTTATATTTTCTTAATAGAGTCAGTGCGTTTGTTTATGATTATTAATGGAGTCATCCCTAAAAAATTAAGGTCCTTTATGTACCCAACTAACCAGACATGCATGTTCTGATGCAGCCTCATTTTCCCATTATCAATTTTTTTCCTACATTGAGCGATCCTAAATATAAAATCTAATTTGAGAGTGGATTTTATTATAATTGTAAAACCTTTATTCATTTTATCCATCACATTTATCATTTTTCTTTAAACTAATTTCTTATATATAAATTGATATATAGTCTAATGTCCCATGAAAATATTTTAGGGATATTTTGTCACATATATTATAGTTAAATAATTTATTTAGCTTACTTAATTTTTTAAAATTACTAAGTATGTCTAACATTAAAAACTAGAGGAGTATCATTTACATTCCCTTATTTTCTCCCCTTTTTCCCCTTTCAAATCAATAATAATAACTTGAAAACCTCCCAAGAGAGGTTTATATGTGTTTGAGTGTGTCTGTTCTCAATATAGAATATAACCATATCATTAATATCTATATACTCTATAATCCTATGTATAAGATACAGTTTCAAGTTATACAATATTATGTATAGTCTTATTTATAAGATAGACTTAAAGAATGTCTAAAATTTTAACTAATATTTTCTAGTTATACTCTCATTAACTACATGTTATAGAAATATATCATGCATAACCTCTTCTTACTATTCATCCTTTCTCTCATTGACTCTCCCTCCTTCCATAAAAAATTATGGTATTTTTAACTAATTTTAATTAACTTTTTCATCCACATAATTTAGTTATTGTATTTTATAATCTCTCTAGTTCACTACATAAGTCATTTAGAGAGCAATTAATCCCTATTTACTAATTTTTTTATATAATTAATTTTTCGATGCGTCTTTTTACTTTTTTTTTCCTCTTTCCTTTAAAACCTCATTTAATATAGGTAAAGTTAAAAACATTTTAGTTTAAGATAAATTTAATAAGTTAATTATTTTTTTTATTTTCTTTTTTCTAGGTGAAAGTATTATAGAGAGATTATATACTACTAAATAGAGTACTATATAATATGAAACCAAAGATTCAAGGAACATTACTTGTTGGGGGAATCTGCAAATTGTAGTGGGATGGTCAAAAAGATACGGGGTAGTTAACAGTTAGTTTCAACCGCTCTGCGCCTTTTATTTTTCCACCCTTGACCAAGTGACCAGAATAAAAGTGTATCTGATTGGGAATGTTATTCATTTTTGTTTGACTTTTGAGGTTTTGGTGCTTCATTACAGGACTTTTCCCCTTCATGTTGCTCCCTCTGATAGAGTTGTTAGTTAAATTATTTTAAAATATTTATATTTATCATTTTTTTAAAAATTATTTTACCTAACTTATAAATTAATATATAATTTAAGGATACACAACATATGATATGATTAAGTAATTTATTTAGTTTTTATAATCTTTCAAAAAAAAAAAATCAACTTTACCTTATATTTATATTTAGAAACAAGAGAGTATATATGCATGTAATAGATTCAAAAAGTAAGGTTTGTTTTCACAAATATGTGCGACATTTAGCACCTCTCTCTGTCTCTCACTTTCTCACATATACATGTAAAATATATATTCCTTTTGGTCTTAAATATAAGATAAAATTAAATTTTTTTTTGAGAGATTAAGAAAGCTAAATAAGTTACTTAATTATATCATATGTTGTGTATCCTTAGATTATATATTAGTTTATTAGTTAAACTAATTAGTTTAGAGAGAAAAATATAAATATAAATACTCTGAAGTAATTTAATTAATTTCCTTAATCTCTCCAAAAAAAATCAAATTTATTTTATATTTAGGACTGGATGGATGGAGTATTAAACTAATGTGTTGGTTGTCTCATGAATATGGAACATATTATCTCTGATAACGGAAAAATTCATGCAAAACAGGCGGAAAAAAGGGTTTTTGGGTCCTCCAATATTATAAAGATTCGAATTAACCGTGGATGGAGTTCTCCTCTTTTTTTTTTCCTTTTTTTTTTGTGCTTGTTCTCATCCATTTCTTTTTTTTTTTTTCTCCATATTAATTTTTTCTGAGCGGTTTTCATATATTTAACTTTGATAAGCAGAAATTTCTTTTCATTAAACCAAGGACTTTAAATGAAAATTGTGAGCAGACTTCTATTAAAATTATGTACTATCAATTAAGATATCTATCAACATAACTAACGAAATTTAGTCTAGCAGGCAAAGACATGATTTATTCATGTCATGTTGCTGAGATAAGAGCCCTGTTAGCCAGTAATTTAAAAATATATTTATAAGTATTCCTCATATTCCCTTTGATCCTTATTATAAGGCACCAATTAATAAGTATTTTTTATCCTTTTTATAAGGCACTTGTAAGTTTTCAAGGAGCATTTAATTTATTTTTTCATGTATGTCCATATTTAATAAGGATAGTGGGAGAGAGTAATAATTATTAAATATTTGAATTTAGTGTAGTTCATAAGGATAATATTGGAAATTACTTGAATTTTAGAACAACTATAATGTTTTTAACTATCTTTATTAGTTTGTGAGAATTGATAGTTGGTGTCTTATAATAAAGACCAAAGAGAATACTTGTAATACAAGTCAATCTTTTTTTCCTAAAACTTGGTATGATCCTAGTCTATTTTCACCCTTAGCCAATACGCATGTAGTTTGGTAGAAGATATTTAGTGAGTGTTTGGTATACCGATTTGGGGTATATAAGCCTGTTTTTAATGGGAAAAAGACGGAATGAATTGGATATGTATTTTTTTTATGTTTGGTTTAACTTTTTTAAGTTGCATCACAGGTAGAATAAATAAGTTATTAAAAAAGCCCCACACTGCATCCTTTTTTTTTTTTTTATGTGGATTTCAAATTATGTCATCTTCTAGATGATTGTTAGACAAAAAACGCATTTTGACGGAATCTTACATAAACTTTGATTTTAGATACTCCCTCCCTCCGATCCTAATTATAATATAAAGTTGACTTTCTTGAAGAATTTAAAGAAGCTAATTAGATTATTTTAGAGTATTTATATTTTTATTTTTTCTTCAAACTAATTAGTTTGACTAATAAATTAATATATAATCTAAGAATACATAACATATGATATGATTAAATAACTTATTTAACTTCCTTAATTTCTCCAAAAAAAAAAAGCCAACTTTAACTATGTAGCTCATGAAAATAATAATACTGTTGATGATATGGCTTCCTCGACCAATGATGCTGGGACATCTTCAACCCGTATGAATCGTATTCGTGACATGATTAGAGATCGACTTATATGGGACATGTAATCCAATTAGTTATGTAACATTTTTAAGTGAAATTATATATTTTGGTATCATATTTTCCAACTTCAATTTTTCCACTAATTTTTAATTTTAAATATCTTGTTTTGTTATAATTAACACAAAAGCACGAATGTAATCACCAATCCAAACAAGTTTTTACTTTTAAAAAAGCACTTATACAATCATCAATCCAAACAAGTTTTGTTTTATGGAAAATCACTTATTCAATCACTCATCCAAACATAAATCACATTACAAAAACTGACTTTTCTATTAAGTCATTTTTAATAAGTCAAAATCATAATAAGTCATTTTTCCTACAGCTATCCTAAACACAATCTCCTTGGCTTTTCAAGTGTCAACTGAAATAGAATATGAAGAGATGAGAAGAAAGATGACATCATAATATCTTGAGTGATTAAAGAGCCTTGAAGAGCTTTAGGAAACATTTTACATTTCCAGCATTCTAAGAGGACTACAATACAGTCTATATAATTTATTTGTTCAGTGATATCCTGATAATGTTATTAGTGGGCCTAATGCGCCTAAAGACCCAAAAAGAATCATAAAATACAAAATAGCTATCATAAAGAAAACTCAGCAAAAACTAAACCAAGTCACAGCTTCACCTACATACTTTACATCAAAACAGACTCCAACTTTCCTGGTGTCTGAAAGCTACAAACCTGCATGGACACAAAAGTTCTGTTACGACCAAGAAGTATACTTGGAAAAGCAAGAGTTGACGCCATTGTTAGTTATGACATTGCAAACAACCATAGATATCAGCCAGGGCATGAAAATTACAAGCCAGAATTATAGAAGGGAAATCCAGTGATGGATCGTACCAGACTTTATCACCAAACAGGGAAGGATGGAAACAAAAGAAGAAAAGATAAGATGGATAACTATAACCAAGGCTTTCAAGTGTAATGGAAATAAAAGGACAGCAAGCTAAACTTTCCCATTCATGAAGAAAGCATACCACGTTAGAAAATGAGTAAACTATTTGGTCTTGCTACATCTAACAAAAGCCCCACCCCCACAAAAGGGAGGGAAAAAAAGTTCTCTGCTGTGGGAGAAGCAGAAATTGTAATTTCTCTGAAAAATAAACAGAAGCAAAATTTACATATATGCAGACACGTATATAAGTAACCCCACTTACTATAATTACCTCTAACCTTTCATATACAAGCCCTTTTTGTAATTTGACATGGAGGTGCTTCCTTCGAAATATTTGCCAAACATAATATTCGTAATAATGTTTATCAATTCCTATAGTCCTACCACCCAACACCTCTAAACGAAAAGAGAAAGAAGTTCTCACAATTATTATATTCAAGGGCATTCTTACGAACATGGCAAAAGGAAGAGCTTATCTTATGAGCAGATAAATGGAAAAAAAGGACAAATTAACAAGTACAGGATCAGATAATCACCATGGAATAGCCAAGCGCAGGAAAATCCTGGTGCGTAGGATAGCATCAACTCGTAACAGGCTGAAATAATTTTTTGACTCCATCATAGAACCATCTAGAAAACAAAACAAACCTCAAGTCAAAGAATATCCAGGACAAATTATAATTTTCACTGTTAAAAATACAAGAAAGAAGCTATAAAACAATATCAACACATTAATTAGAGTAAAAAATGTCTTGATTATTAACAGGATGAGCGTAACACCACTGGGTTTTCAACATCAACAGTAACCCTTTATGTGTACAAAATGTGTGAAAAAAGTGAGAAATGCGATTCGCACACAAGCGCACACAAAAGTGAGAAACATAATTACAAAGGGGAAGAATTTTAGTAAGTTAAGCAATCAAGTGAAGAATATTTCCAGTTTATTACTACCTGAATGAATTAAAAAAATGATAAACTTTATAAATTGAATATAAAACAAAACAAAACTGTTTCGAATGATAGATGAATTTAGAATCAAACCTGCAAAGGAAAATTGGCCGAAGTCTAGCATTTTCCTCAGGTTCTAACCCTCTTCGTCTATTGTTTTCTTGTTGAAATTTATCAGACGGGAGGACTTCACAGGGACCTTGAATGGAGCCAGCCATTTCAGTTCTATCACTATTAGATTCATAAACCTTCAGGAGAGAAAATGGAAATGTATCTATAAGATAATTTCCATATGTCCAAGATGGAACAGAAACTGATCGCAAAGAATTTAGAGTCTTGAAGCAATACAAAATTTATGGAGTATAAGCCCATGAATGACCTAAAAGGCAAAACAATGATGGCTTAACTCCATGACTGACAGCTCAGATGCCAATGACAATCTTCCACAAACACATGCATCGGAATCATTCTAGAGAGAGAGAAATATATGGGATAAATACACAGATAATAAATTACCTCATTGTCTTCAGATATACATGGATGAGGGATATTCCCTGGTAAATCATCAGGAAAGTAGCACGTCATCACATTTACCCACTTCAATCCAGTTTTGCTATCTTCAAACATAGACTGCGATAAAATAGGGGAAAAGCTTTCAGATTGCTAATGTCCAAAAAATTAAGATTGTTTCACACAAATGTGGAAATACAAATCAAATCCCCAGAGAAACCAAAGTGTATTGCCAAGACATGAAACGCCCTCTAATTTATTTGCATATTATGATCTTGGGTAAAATCCTACAAGATTAATTGCAAAATTAAAGACATACCAACAATTTGCTTACCTGCAGTTTCGATGGAATTAACTTGCCATGACTGGATTTAAAAAGAGCATGATCCTGCAGCCTATATGTAACTCCATTAACTCGGCAAGATTGGTAAAACCTTTTCTCATCAACAAGTTGTACAAGATCACCAACCCATTCTACTGCATGTAAGCCGTCTGAATATAATGCAGTGCATTGTTTACCTTCATCATGTGTTCCAGAACTTTTATCAGAATTTGCTAGTGCAACATATTGGTCATCACGTTTGATATCATATATCAAACCGTCTCCCCCATGAGATTCCTTTCTGTTATTATCTGTCAAACTATTGTCACCATGTTTATATAATGAAACTTCAGCATTGTTTGATAGTGGTGTCAGTTCAACTTGTGCATTTTTTGACAATTGCAAGTTGTTAGGTTTAACTGACTCATGTAATTGAAGAAGTACTTCTGGTTCTGAAGCAAAGGTTCTCTCTTTAGAGGTAGATGGCTCAGAAATAATTTGTTCAGAAGAACTCTCACCTGGCAAGCCAACAGAAGGACTAGAAGCTGCACTAAGGGATTTTATTGAGATATTTGGGTCAGGCTTCTCATCCATGTGTTTGCTGCTGGACGAATGAGTGTTATCTTGCATTTCTTTTGTATCAGGGATCTTTGAGACAGATGGAAGCTCAGCATTCTTATTGTTACTAGCGGCACCAGTCAAAACAGAGCCTCCATTTGTTGTTGACTCCAGTGAGCTGACCTTTAGAGCTGCAACTCCAGTTTTCTTCTCTGAGGATGGTTGGACTCCACCTGTGTTAGAGGGCAGTTTTGGCGGAGTGTTCGCAGACCTCATGACACGACCATATTTTGGAGGCAAAGGCTTTCCACCACTTAATGTCAAGCACCTCATGCAGTGCCACTCGCCTCTAGGAATTCCTCTCAAAAGTGATGGCTGCAAACACTTCAAGTGAAACCCTTTTTCACAAGCATCACAAAGAAGCACGGTATCTACTTCATTGACTGTGAGATCACACATCTGGCAAGTAAATGCCTTGTTCATATAATCCCTTGATGGAGGAGTCCATGTGGGATGCTCCGGAAGCTTTGGCTGTAATAGTTTCTGGACAATCTTTGCAATTTCAGAGTGATTATTAGGAAGTGAAGGAGGCTGAATAATGTTCAGGCCCTGTAATGGTTGGTGAAAGCTAGACAAATTTCCAGGTGCTGTTTGAGTTACTAATGGTCTATAGCTCTGATCCCTTGCTGTTTGTGAAGCAGCTCTTGGCCCCGTTAGGTCACCCATTCCCTCAACCTTGACAGGGTTATGTCCGGTCACTTTGTTTTCTTGTGTACTTCTAGCAAATGAGGCAGACTGAGTTTGAGTTTGTATTGACCATGTTGGAGCATTCACCAAGGGTTGGTTTGATGAAGAGTTTGCTACATTTTAAAATTTATCAACATTCAGAACCAATTCTACAGTTGAAATGCACACAATTTTAAGATAAACAAACAGCAGGCTACCAATTTTTCAGGGAAAGAAACAAAAAGAATATTACAAGCAAAACAAAAAGGTCAATGGCCAGATAAAACATAAATTAAAGCTTCCAAAACATCCACCCATATTAAAAAATACAATTAGAAAAGAAAATAGTAGTACAATAGAAGAGCGACAATTATTCAATTCAATACCCTTGGGTCCTTATTTCACAGTTCTTAACGGCATTCTAGCATAAAAGACGCTTCTTTTAATATTTCAACACAACCAGGAAAACCATCTGACTGTAGATTATATCAAACCAACCAAGCAGATATTTTTTGAAGATGCTGCCAAGAATTGTGCAAGCACAACCAGCTCACAACATATAAAAGGAAAATCCAAGTCAATGTGTTCTCCCATCTATGCATACTATAATGAAAATAAAGAATCACGAATTAGGCATTCTTTAAAAGAAAATGTAGCCCCCTCATTTCAAGGAAAAAGTGAGGGAATTAAACGGAGTTTCAAGGGATGTTACCTTGAGCATGCAGCAAATAAGGCCCACTTGATCCGCCATCAACTCTGAACTGTGGTTGTTCAACTTTAGGCAATGCTACTGAAGATGAATTTCTACCCAAGTGACTGCTAGGCATTCCACCAGAAACTATAGGTGGTTTTACTTCACCAGTACTTGATTGATATTGCAAAGCAGCAGAAGATCCGGCAGAAACATGAGTCACGGGAGAAGCTATGGTACCAGAAGAAGAGAGTCCTGTGTGGCTTGATTTGTCCAAGGGATACATTCGAACGGTATGAGATTGCATACGGTTTTCAACCATTCCACCACCCATGCTTGTTTGCAATGGCTGGGAAGTTGATGGAGCAGAATGTTCAGGAAGTTTCTTTGACTCTTCCATCTAGGAACCAAGAAGATACAATTTATAAGAGAACAAAAGAAAAAAATCATTAAAAAAACACACACACCGTGAGAATGGAAGTGTTACTCTCACATGGGCACCTAGCACCGCAGCATATAAATCAATTGAGAGAAGCAAAATTTAAGATTTTTAAATTATACATCTTGCAGTAAGAACATTCAATTTTGTCGTATTGAAATAAGTTCCACGATTTAACTTCAAACTGACACGATAAAAGATTAACAAACATATCAGACTGCATTCAACCAGAGTAATCTTTCAGGCTGAGAATGACTACCTTCAACTTGGAGAGTGAGAACCTTTCGGTTATAGACATCTTTGGAGTTTGAAACCCTAATCTCTGATCTTTAATCTTCCCGTTCAATCCAAGATCCTCAATCACAGTCCCCACAGCTTCCCTCGCTACAATATCCTTGGGAGCCATCCCTTGACACAACTCCACCAACTTCATCCTCGCTTCCTTCATCAACTCAATCTCCACATTAGTGGGCTTCTTCCCACCTCGCATCGCCGCCATTGTTGACAAAACCAGCACAATCTCCGCCACTCTCTTCAACTCCCCGCTAGACGCAGCAGCATCAGCTGCTTCAACCTTAGGCTTCTTGGCCAATTCCTCACCCACACCATTCTCAATCGGCCTTTTCACCGGCAAGCACTCAGATCGGGTCTCCTCCGGCGGTTCCATTCCCTCAGCAACCGTCGCCAATTCCATGACCGACACTTAAACCCAAGAAGCGAAACTGAGAAGTACGGCCGAGAAGAGCGAGATGAAGGGGGGAAGAGAGAGATAGGTGGGGAAGAAACCCTAGAGAAGAGACAGAGAGTGATGGAGGAGCGAAGACGAAGGAGGAGGAAAAGATTTGAAAAGGAAAGGGTAAATTATATATAGGTTTTGGCGGGTAATATTGGGGGAGAAGGAATTCGTAATAGGGGTGAGTTTTGATTTGAGAGAGAAAACAGGTCGAGTGGCCGAGCAGAGCGAGGGCGATACCGAGATTTGGAGAGAAAAGGAGGACATATAATGTTCAACTCGGATGACTCGGACATTGACTCGCCGAGTTATATATTGCAATCGGCTTTTGTTGCCAGAAACAAATAAAAAGGAAATTTAATAGTTGGTCACCAAAAAAAAAAATCACGGTATTATATTTAATGAAAAATTAATATTTTTACCAATAATTACGATACTACACAATATTTAAATCAGGCAACTGCTTCTTCTTCTTCTTCTTCTTCTTTTGAATAAGTTGCCTTAACTATTGAATTTGACAATTTATTTTTTTATAAATTTTAAATCTTAATACTTGTATAATTATATAAGTGATTTTGTTGTAAAGTAATTAATAATTATTAATATTTTAATGACAATAGCACCAATGATTATAAAATTTGACAATTTCTTTTAGAAAATAATTCTCATAAAACCCGAAGCAAGCAAACAAATAATTGTTCTTTTTTATTATAATAGAGCCGTCACTAGAACATTTTACCATGATAAATTGATAATAAAAAAAGTGTTCTTTGAGTTTGCGTTTGGGCTTTGGATGGAAGTGAATCCTTTTTATGCATTCTTTTAATGCTTCTCTTTATCAATTTGATATGAGGATTGAGGAAGAAAGTGATACATATTCAAAAAGTTGTTGGGATTTATTAGTTCTTTAGTGTAATATGACTAATATTATTTAATTAAAGTTCACCTTAATAAATTCATTCTCTCAATAAAACAGCTAAAGAACCACTCAACTAAAAAAAAAAGTTGGGGGAATATTTTTCCTTCGTTTTTTAAACCAAACCGCAAGGGGGGGGGGGGGGGTTGTAAAATTCCTCTCTTCCACTCCAACGAAACATAAATAAATATGAAATCAAGTCTCTGAAAATAATTGGTTATAGAAGCACCAATTGCAAATTCATATTGGTTTTTTTGTTAACCAAGTAGGATTTCTTTCCATAACTTTTTTTTACACAATCTTTCTATAATTTTTTAACGTAGGAGATAATCTCTCTTTTGCTTAGATTAAATGGACACCCTACATCACATGGGAGAGAGCATTAAGATAATTATATATCTATCACAAAATGTTGGCAAAATAAAAATAATATTTAGTATGATGTAAAAAAGAGGATATTTCTATAAATAATACTCCCTCCGGTCCTAAATATAGGACATAATTTATAGTGCAAATTGTATTATAAACTATATTCTATATTTAAGACCGGAAGTAGTATATAATAGGAAGACAGGGTTGAAATAGGAGGAACATAAAATTAAATAAATAAAATAAAAAATTATCAAATAGCCCCCAATTAAGCAAATAAAAAATAAAATTAGTAATAAAAGAAAATAAAAACAAGTTGTACAAAATCACCAACCAATTCCACTGCATGGGAGCGATCTGAGCACAAGGCAGTGTTTGGTATCCACTCAGTATGTGTCCCAGAACTTTTCTGATCTGCCATTGAAGAACCGTCATGTTGCAGAACTTCCATCAGAAATTGCTAATGCAACTTGTCCAATTTTTTGACAATTGCAAATTGTTAGCTTTAAATTGTGTGTTTTTATACCCTCAAAATTATGGTTTCAGGAGCACTTTCTCGTAAATCGAGACAAAACTCCTCTCACATATTTTATTCGTAAACTGTAAAAATATTTTTCAAAAACTAATCAGAACACACACTAACTGACTTCAGTGAAATGAGGAAGCACTGCTTATTCTGAACCAAATAAATGCCTCAGAAATTGTTTGTTCAGCAGAGCCAACAGAAGGACAACAAGAAGCTGCACTAAAAAAGATTCCAATGGTTAAGAGGTAAAAACATATATAAATTTTTTTTAAAAATGTATATGATACTATAAATTTTTGGGAGAATTACACTGTAGTCCCATGGAAGCTAAAATACGAAGAAACGGTCCCGGGAAAATCTGAAATTACCCTCAAGTCCCAAGGGACCATTTTGTAATAAAAACCATGTGAGAAATGTCACAATTGCCCCTGTCAGACAAACAACAAAAAATGTGATTAAATGCTGTGAATGACGCATGTTACGTCCGGAGAAGGCGGGAAAAAACGCAGTGAAGAGCAGCATCCATGGATGAAGATTAAGGTAGGGATTTAATGGCATCCATTCTCTTGTCTTGATTAAGCTCCACATGACTCACATATTCTCTTTAGTTGGTAAACATAGGTTTAGGTTTTGTTGAGTCATTTTCGTTTTGATCATCAAAATGGAAAAAGTTATGTCCTTTTGATGGGTATTGTCCTGTATATGCTTGCAAATTAACAAGGAAGATCTATTAAATGCAATGGATATGTTTTGACCAAGTTTGCATTGTGTTTGGGTATGATTTTGTATGCTCTGTTTTTGGTGTTATTAGCTCTGTTTTCTGGTGTATGGTGATGTGTTTCTGCAATATAAGAAGTAAGGAATGAAGATGTGGATCAAAGGTTTGGGGCTACATGACATGATTTGCGTAGGAAAAAAAGAGTTGTTAATGCAAGCAGCGATAGTTGTCAATGTAGGCGCCTTAAGTTGTTAATGACAACTAGAGGTCATATTTAAATGATTTTTGTGACAAGTAAAGGTTTTTTTATTGATATCTGTTTTGGTCAAGATTTTTGTGGGAATTGTCCTCCATATGCTTGCAAGCTATAAAGGAAGGTCTTGTAAATACAATGGATATGTTATGGCTAAGTTTTCAATGCGTTTTGCTATGATTTTGTGTGCTCTGTTTTTTTAGTCATTATGCTCTGTTCTCTGGTGTATGGTGGTGTGGTTCTGCAATAGAAGAGGTAAGGGATGAAGATGAGGGTCAAAAGTTAGGGGCTACATAACCTGATTTGCGTAGGGAAAAAAGAGTTGTTAATGGCAGCAGCGATAGTTGTCAATGGAGGCTCCCTAACTTGTTAATAACAACTAAGATCATATTTAAATGTTCTTTCCTTGTGGTGTAATGGTGTTTGGAATGGGGCTGAAAAGTTTGGAATGTTTTTCATTATTTCGTGCCATTTTCAGTCATTATAAGTGGGATTTAATGAACAAGGTGTGAAATATGTGTGGTTGGCGGTGTTGATTATGTAGTAAGAAAGTGTTGTTAGTAAGAAAGTGTTGTTAATAGGGGCTGTGGCATTTGTTACTAAGGCTGCTGACATTGTTAATGACAACTTTTTTGTGCAGTAGACAGCGGAGATGGCTACGACGTCCGGCAAGATTCTACTATGTTTCCTTCATATAAGGGGAAGGTTTGAAGTCAGTAGAGATGGTGATTTAACATATGTTGGTGGAAGCGTCAGATCTAAAACCATTAAAGAAGGAACAAGTTTAGAAGAGTTTAAAATAATGATATCCTCCATTGTGGGAAAAGAGAGTGGAGGACTTGTTATGAAGTTCACATTGCCGTGTGATAGAACAACATTTGTGGACATAGTAGATGATGAAGCAATTGAACATTTAATCAATTATAGCGGAGAAAGTGGGCATGTCTATGTAGATGAAGGACAAAATGAAGATGATAATACAACGGCAATAAGGGATGATCGAAGTGATGAGCAATATGTGTAAGTGTAAAATCCTTATAAGAAAAACCTTGTGAACGAATGCAAATGAGCTTGTCGTTAGTAACATGTTTTACTTTGCAATGTGGTGCAGGTTTGATAACTTGTCAGAAGGTTGGGATGGAGGATCAGCCACTATGTCTATTGAAGATTCTCCTGCATTGCAATACGCTGTCCAAATGGTGCCAATAGGAACACCTGAAATGAACTCTACAAAGTGGAAGGATCTTATAATCGGGGAGGGACAAGTTTTTGTCAATGCGGATGGCCTTCGACAAACATTATACAAGTATACCATTGGCCACAAGTTTGCATATAAATATGTAAAAAACAACAAGGAAAAGATCATCGCCAAATGCATGGTTGATGGATGTCCATGGTACTTGGGAGCATATTCAATGGGTGAACGACAAGATACAGAATTCCTCACTATAAGGACTTTCAAAGGTGACCACAAACATGACGCACAGGATAATCTACTTGTACCTCACTTGAAGAGATCCAAATTAACCTCATCAATAATCGCAGACAGTTTGAGGTGTAACATAGATAAGAATGCAAATGAGGTTATGAGAGATGTATAGAGATTACGGGGTGCGTCTAAATTATAGTCAAGCGTACAGGGGAAAAGAAAGAGCATTGATGGAAATACATGGCCGCGTCGAAGATTCATACATGACTCTTCCTTGGATATGTGATAGGCTTATAGAGACCGATCCAGACACGGTTGCCCGGTGTGAATTCTCTGAGGGTGACAGATTTGAGAGGCTATTCATTGCTTATGGATGCTCGATTAAAGGCTTCTTACAAGGGTGTCGAGGCATACTGTGTATAGATGGATGTCACCTCAGTGGCCCTTACAAGGGAACACTAGTTTCAGCTAATGCGTATGATGCTGATGATCAATTGTTTCCCTTGGCATATGGCATAGTCAGTGGAGAAACACATGATGATTGGAGTTGGTTTCTTAAGATTGTGAAGGATATCATTGGCACAAGGGAGATCACAATAGTGTCAGATAGGAATCTTGCCATCATAAGTGCTGTTTGTTGTATATTTGGATCTGATAGACACGCATTTTGTTACCGGCACGTGAAGGAAAACTTTAGTTCACAGTTTGTCAAGCTTAGAAGAGTAAAGGATAGGACTTCTTCGAACAGCAAAGAAGATGCACTTAAAATGCTTGATGCTATTGCATATGCACGACATGAACATGAATATAATGTTGCATTAGGTAGGCTGAAATTGTTTTCTCTGGAGTTAGGTATGTGGGTTGAGACTGAAGGAGACGTTGAAAGATGGGCGCAGAGCAAGTTTCCTCACAAAAGATGGGATAAATTAACATCAAATGTTGCGGAGTCATTTAACGCATGGGTATTGAAAGAGAGGAAGCACAATGTTGATGTTCTCATTCATGAGCATAGAGAAAAATTAGCCAAGAAGATGGTTGCGTGCAAAGCAGCAATGAGAAATTGGAGGAATGGGATTGGGCCGAATATAGAGTCTAAGTTGATGGAACAAGTCAAGGGCGCTGAAAATCTGCAATGTGAATATTATGGTGATGATATGATTTCAGTTGCAACAGTGTGTGACAGCCGAGTCATCCATCTGAGTGTTGACCTCATAGGGCACACATGCACTTGCCTTGCATGGCAGATGAGCGGAATCCCTTGTCCGCATGCATGTGCAGCAATCAAGTTAGTTCATCGTAGTGTCTATTCATATGTCGATGAATGCTACAAACTGTGTACCCAAGAAAAAATATATGCAACAGCCATGAGGCCTGTAGCAACGCATGATTGCCCACGTGCTGAAGCCCTTACAGTGACACAGCTGATGACTGAGAATTTATTGCGACCACCACTTACTAGAAGGCCCCCGGGAAGGCCAAAACGAAAAAGGATTGAATCTCAGTTTCAAGACAAAAGGGTTTATCATTGTGGCAGGTGCAATGAAGCTGGCCACACTGTCAAGACCTGCAAGAATCCTAATCCCAGCTGATAAATCATGATCCTTTTGGTTCTTATAATTTTTGGAAAGTGCATGTCATAGTATTTGTGTAAATATTATTAGCTACAAGTCCATACTAGTTATATAGCAATGGTATGGTATGTCACTTTTGTGTTACTTGTGCATGCATTTTCAGCTGTAAATGAAGGTTGGATATGAAGGTTGGATATAATATGGCTTGGTATCCCACTTTCATTTATGGAAGGTTGTAATGAGTTGTAAATTATGTTGTCAATGTAGGCCCATGGAGTTGTCAGTGTATGCCCATGGAGTTGTTAATATATACTTATGCAGTAATGTTGACATTTGTGTAAGCCACTGTCATGTTCTGAATATTTCAAGCTGCTGTCAATTTTGTTGTCAACGAAGGGACGTCAAGTTGTCAATGTAGGCCCATGGAGTTGTCAGTGTATGCCCATGGAGTTGTTAATATATATTTATGCAGTAATGTTGACATTTGTGTAAGCCACTGTCATGTTCTGAATATTTCAAGCTGCTGTCAATTTTGTTGTCAACGAAGGCCCCTTGAGTTGTTAATGAAGGCCCCTTTAGTTGTCAGTGAACGCCCCTTGAGTTGTTAATGAACGCCCCTTTAATTGTTAATGAAAGCCCTTTTAGTTGTCAGTGAAGGCCCCTTTAGTTGTTAATGAAGGCCCCTTTAGTTGTCAGTGAAGGCCCCTTAAGTTGTTAATGAAAGCCCCTTTAGTTGTCAGTGAAGGCCCCTTTAGTTGTTAATGAAGGCCCCTTGAGTTGTCAGTGAAGGCCCCTTTAGTTGTTAATGAAGGCCCCTTTAGTTGTCAGTGAAGGCCCCTTAAGTTGTTAATGAAAGCCCCTTTAGTTGTCAGTGAAGGCCCCTTTAGTTGTTAATGAAGGCCCCTTGAGTTGTTAATGAAGGCCCCTTTAGTTGTCAGTGAAGGCCCCTTTAGTTGTTAATGAAGGCCCCTTTAGTTGTCAGTGAAGGCCCCTTTAGTTGTTAATGAAGGCCCCTTTAGTTGTCAGTGAAGGCCCCTTTAGTTGTCAGTGAAGGCCCCTTTAGTTGTTAATGAAGGCCCCTTGAGTTGTTAATGAAGGCCCCTTTAGTTGTCAGTGAAGGCCCCTTTAGTTGTTAATGAAGGCCCCTTTAGTTGTCACAGAAGGCCCCTTTAGTTGTTAATGAACGCCCATAGAGTTGTTAATTAATGCCCCTTTAGTTGTCAATGAAGGCCCCTTGAGTTGTTAATGAAAGCCCCTTTAGTTGTCAGTGAAGGCCCCTTGAGTTGTTAATGAAGGCCCCTTTAGTTGTCACATAAGGCCCCTTTAGTTGTTAATGAAGGCCCCTTTAGTTGTTAATGACGAAAGCAAGTTAACCAATGTAACCATATGTTTAATTAAGTTGAATGGAGTCATTTAAAATTAATCGAGTAAAACGCATGGTTGCATAGTCTGTCGTATGCTTCGGCACATACAAGTGTGCTGAAGCATTTGACACAGTAAGTTCTGGTCCTTGTTGGCTTCGGCACAGGTACGAGTGCTGAAGCATGTTACATAGTAAGTTCTGACCCCTATACATATAGCTCAAAATCTACACTTTATCACATATGTTCAACACATCACAAGTTAGTTCTTCCTGTGTATAAACTAGAACCATATGTTGTAATTGAACGAATCAAGTATCACCTTCTTCATTTCATAAACAAGGCTACAAAGTTTGAACAACATACTAGGACGCGACCATTACAAAGAAAAACATTACAAAGCTGTTTTTTCGTTTCACTAAAAAAACAAGTAGCTTCTTTGTGTACATAAATTGCCAATTCAAATAAGGCTACCACGTTTCTACAACGTACTAGGAGGCTACTATTACAGAGAAAAACAATATAGAGCTTCTTCTTCAGTGCATAAATGGCAGAATCAACATGACTACAAAGGTTAATGTTAATCATCGTTGCTCCACATAACAAGGCATGTTCTTGAGACAGGTGACTGCTAACTTCTGCACAACGGAAGGCCAGCAATGAAGTCACATATTCTAGCTTTATTTGCCTTCAAATTTACAGGTGATGTACAATGGACAGGCCAGACTTAGCACTTGAAATGGAGCTTTGTTTGCTATATCAGTTGTCACTAATTGTAATGGATCAGTTACATTTGCTTGATTCGCGAGCTGTGTTGCAAGTTGCTGTAAAATTAAACAATGAAGGTTCATTTTTCTATTATGCACAGTCTAGCTAAACAACAACTATACCTCACAAACAGAAACTTGGGAAAGGAAACCATGATACAACCAGAATAAAATGGAAATATGTGCACATTCATGTCTGTGCAAATACAAACAAAGTGGGTAACATAGAATCCTTCTGGTCTACACCAACCACATCAACAACAATTCCCCTGATAGACAAAACAGAATAAACTTTAAACCACGTGCCTATGAGTATTTAAATATGCTTTTCTGCCTAATTACATAAGGCCCATCCGTTTCAAACTGCACTTTAAGTAAAACTATCTCATTCATCTTTCTGCTACATGCTGAAATAAGGTCAATGGACAAGACTTAAATAACAATTCTGATAGTCAAGTAAATAGTCAGCAGCTTCAAATGAAGAATGCAGCTTTTTAGTTACTTTTTATTTTGTAGAAAGAAGAAAAACAAAAAGGAGGCGCAGGAGGGAATTATGGTAACAAGTCATGCCAAGGTGCGCTCACTTTCAGCTTGGCACGACCTTTGCATAATGAAAACAAAAACACACACACAGACAAGTCAAATGGGGCACAACAAAGAGGTTCAATGATTACCTAATTGGGTCTGGTCCTCTTATGCATGCCTTGAACCAAAGACATAACCTTGTCTACGTGTTTGTTCAGCGGATGGGTAACGAGCCACCACAAGAAGCCAACCTTCATTTCGTAGAGGTCCTCGGCGGTATAGTAGGGCATGGTGTAGCCGTCTTCCCCTTGCTCATTGCCATCCCACATCTGTAGCCATGATAGTACATGCACACCACATGAATCCCTGCACAAACACATTAACAAGTAACAAACCAGCCGAGTCATTTTTCATATAACGTAAAAGTATGAACCAAAATCACAGAGGCAACTCACGTGTCATGTTGAACATGTACTTTTGCCCAAGTGAATCCCGGCTGAACTTTGTTCTCATTCGCAAATAGTTCTGGCTTCACTCTTCACAGCATTTGGAATAAGCAATTCCACTGCAACAAAAAATACAACATCAGTACCACATATGAATGTAAATAGAGTGTGAGGTGTCATGTGACAAAATTCCATACAACTGCTTGTGCCATGTGATCCTTTGGATCAATCTCTCCTTTACGCTTCCCCCTCTTCTTCTTTGGCTCTATTGGTTTACACCCCTCTTCCAATTCCCGCTGCCTCCTACCATATGTCCGGATGTCAACCAACGAGTCAAGGGCATAGCAGCGCATGGCTTTGGTGTCAACAACATAACAGAACCAGTGATCTTGCCAGACACAGGGGGCAAATATGAAATCACAATCCCCAATGTTATATCCCACGTAGTTGGGGAGGATTTGTGTTTCATGCTCAGGCAAAGACCATTTAAATGGGTTAGCAACAAGTTTTCTCGTGAAATCAGCAGTAAATATATGTCTTGTTACTCTACCCTCCTTTTGTTGTTGATCAGCAATAAATGTCTTCGCAACCATCGTCATTAACTGCAGAAATGACATGAAAAAGTTACGCAACGGAAATATGACAGCAAAGCGGTAACAGAAAAATATGCAATTATTTTTCTGTTGCATACTCTATCATTTATCCATCCTCTTGGTCTAAGACACTGCAGTTCCCTCCTTGTCAAGAAGTCATCATGCATTGCCACAAACTCCCTGAAAAAAAAGGAAACAGAAAATATGTAATTATTACTAGAACAGCAATGTAATACAATTGCAACGTATTAGTACGTCCTTACTCGTCGCCCTCTTCTTCACTACACCGCGTTATGCATAACTGAAATAAGCTATCCTTCTCATCTACTTTTCTCTTCCCCTTTGACTTTCTAGTTGCATCTATCCATGGAGATTTCACAACCCAACTAGGAGTGATGATCCTTTTTGACCTTCTAACTTCCACATAACTCCCTTCTTGCTGGTTTTCTCCAAGCTCATGCTGCTGGAATTCTTCTTTTGATGGTTCACCTCCATCATGTGCGTCAATTTCAATGATGGCCTCAAGATGTTCATCGTCTTCGTCATCGTCCTTATCATCGGGACCTTTGTCTTCACATTCTGATTCATCCTCCTCTCCTTGTGTGTATGCCTCCTCCTCCTTATCATCTTCATTTTCTTCCTCTTCTGCTGGCTTGTCATCATCCTTCTCAAAAATAGTTGAAGTTGATGGCTTGTGGATTGTTGCATCTTCTTCTTCTTCTTCATCGTCGTTCTCGTCATCGACTTCGTTGTTGTTTCCATGCAACAACCTATTTTGAAGCGCAAGCAGCTCATTGCCAATAATGCTAACCAACCTACTGTATGTCCGCTTCAATTCCTGTAACATTAACATACTCATCACATTTTGTAATTAAGGCATTAGCAAGTTAACTGAAATGCAATCTACAACAGTGTACATATTTAAATTGGCATAATTACCGGGTGGGTTAGCATTGTTTCAGGATGAGATGATGTAGATGAAGGGCCATCCCCCAGCCCGACACCATAAAGAAGGCCTTTTTTACTAGATTTCTCTAGTTGAACTCTGCTCCTGACCCTTTCCTCATTCCAGTAAAGGATAGCATCTTCATCTTTACTTGCTTTCAGATTGGCGAGAGGAAAATGTTGGAGGCAAAACATCTGCAACACATATGCATCACAATTAGCAATTATACATTGACGTTTCCAACTGCAGAAAATAAAGACAACATAGACACGTACCATGAGGAAGTATATACAACCTCCAACAGTTTTTCTGCATTTAGTGTTCCCTTTTCTCAACTCCTTTTGGAAATCACCAATTGCAGCACAAAGTTCATTGAGAATGAAGGATGACCAATTGAAGTCACCAAGTGCATCTTTTGTTAGTGTCATCAACTTTAGGACACGGTCACTAACATAAATGCTCGCACTTGGAGACAATAAGGTTCCTAAGGCGAAAATGACGAAGAGGAACTCAAAATTCTCATCTAAAGGACCCGTCAACAAATCCCCTATTTGTTGGTATTTTAGATTTCTATATACGCTCCTAAGGTCCTTGAATATTCTATCTTCCTCCTTCACATGTACTTCAATATCTACCCCACCAATAGGCAGCCCAAGTAATTGGTGCACATCTTTAGCCTTTAACTCACGCGTCTGCCCTCGAAATGATATTTGGTTGGTCGGAGGATCAAAACAGCGCATGAACTCCGCACAGATGTGCCGGTTTATTTGTGGGCAACAAATATCAACCAGCTTGTCAAACCCAATATTCTTCAGCCTTTTCATGGCGTCGGGTCTGGACTTCAGGTTTTTGCACACCGCCATGAACTGTTTAGGTGCGCATCGGGTCAAAAATGGCACGACATACGTCTTGCCTTTGCTAGGGCCTCTTAACTTTTCAGCCCGTTTAGCATATTCTTTTCTCTGCTCTTCACTCAATCCATTCCAAGCCTCCCTCACCTCTAGGTTTGACTTTTGGAAATTGTCGACCTTATTCACCTTTGTCTTTGCTTTGGCATTCACCTTTCCCTTCTGCTTCTTCTCCTTGTGGCTGAAAAACTCTTCTGTGAATAGAGTATACCCAGAATAGCTAGCTGGCCTTGTTCCAGTGGGGCTATTTGTTGGTTGTTTGGTTTTGCCATGACCAAGTGTTTCCATCTTCCTTGCCTGGACATGGTTCATGAAAAATAGGTCATACTTTTATACAAACACCTACTGCACTTCACTATTAAATTATATGCTGCTATACATTTAAGATGGATCTACTAAGAAATTTAACATATGCAGCAAAGAGAGGCCCATCAGATTCAGAATTTTTCAGAAACCACACACATAGCCAAAGAAAATTTCCGGATTTTCCCCAAATCTTATCATATAAGCAAAACTTTATTTACATGGCAGACCAAAATATTTAAATGCAGAATTGAATCAATCCATGTCCGAAAATAACGACCACTCAAACTTTCAAATATAACACAAGGAACAGAGTAATTATTATAAAAAAACACAATTCAAAAACAGCAAGTACACCATAAAAAGAAACATGTTATGCAACAAAAAAACTAATAGCAAACGAAAATGCTAACAACTACTTTATACTGTTGCCACTGTGATGTACAAATAATAAACTTCACCATAAAGGCACTAAAGCTAGGCATCAACAACTCTTGCTACATGAGTCAAGGGGCCTTCATTGTAGTGCTAACAAGTAGTGCGTTTGGTATATCTCTAAAGAATGCATGGCACTTGCTTTACGTGTGTTTCATTAACAAAGGTTAATTGCACAGTTATGCATTTCTAACATTCCTCACAATACCTCGCAGCTGTCCTTTTAAGTAACAGGGAAAAATTATGAATCAGCATGATTGGGTAAAGTGGTATTTCACTTCATGAGATTATTATTTAGAAAGGTAGCAATTTAATACACGTCTAAACAAGACAAGTATTTTTGACTTACTGATTTCAGTAGTTTATTGTTTTACTTGATCATCATGCAAAGAGTTGATTAATATGCCAAATGTTACCGTCTTTAATATGTCAAAGTTGAAAATCCTAACAAATGATTGCAAAGCTAAAGAGTTCATAGCGTTCACTTATTTAGAAACACTATCACAATCACAAACAACCAAGAACTATTCCTAAATACCTAAATGAATTGTAAGCATAAAAATCTCAAAAGAAGCCATTGACAACAATATCATATCCACCTATTGTTCCATTTGGAGATTAAGAGCAAACTAAAAATTCAGAGAGTACAGACGAATGAGCTAATCATCAAAAGTAAATAAAAAACATATACATAACATCAGAGTCAAGTTTAATGCATTAAAGGTCAAAGCTAGAGTACAGAGTTCAAAGCTTTGGTAACTAATATTTAAAAATGACTTGACCAAAAACTAGTCTTTCTTTTATTCTTCTTATTTCACTTAAATCACCTATGACAGAGCAGACCTTTGCACTTAAGCCATTTACATTCTGACGAGAAGCATTTGAAGCTAGAAAAAAAACAACATCAACCCCATGAATTAATTCATGCAAATCTCTTAATTTTTCAGGTTTTTTGATCTTATTGCTCTACTATCTTTTAGTTCTCTTCATAATTTTTTTCCCTTTGTTTCACGTATATTTTCCTAATCAATCAATATCACTTTTTTCCATTCTTATTAATACCTCTCTTACTTCAGGTCTCTGCTCGTTCATCACTTTCAAACGCATATAATTGCTGGAGGAGAAACAAACATCCAAATTTCAATTCAAGCCTTGAGGTAAAGGGAAGTTCTTAAATACAGAAAATTCTTAGCATATTATAGGAGGAACAAAACCTGTATGGTGTATATTTAAATAGTAGGAAAACAATTTTCCTCAACAAGCTGTACAGAGTATAATTTTTAAATTGATAATAGTTTGCTTTCTTCAGTACTCTGATTTTGGCAAAAGCACTTTGCATCTACAATAATAACTATCATTGTCAAATGAACCTAGAAATTGTAGAACATTACCGATTTTGAGAATGCTGCTCGTCGGAGCCTAACCACGGAAGACGGCAAATCGGCAGTTGCTTTACTTAGCCGGCCGCGCCTGAACTACACCGAAGGGATCCCACCAAGACCGTCGAGGATGCTGGCTTCCGTCGCACACCGTCGAGTCTCGAGTTTCAGCGATTTGGACGAATGCCTTCTGATTTCGGATGAGGGAAAGAAGCTCAGTCTATCTCCGGATCCCACCAAGACCGTCGCACAGGATACTGGCTTCCGTTGCACACCGTCGAGTCTCGAGTTTCAGCGATTTCGACGAATGCCTTCTGATTTCGAATGAGGCAAAGAAGCTCAGTCTATCTCCGGATGCCACCAAGACCGTCGCCCACAATTCTGCCTTTCATCGCACACCTTCGAGTCTCCGGTTTCACAGATATCGCCGAATGCCTTCTGATAGGTTTAGATTTCGAATGGGGAAAACTAGCTCCTGTCGAATGAGGAAAAGAATGAGGAAAATAAGCTGACCTCAGTCTCCGTTTTTTGCCCTAAATTAAAGGGTGTTTCTGACATTTCTCATTAGGATTTTATTACAAAATGGTCCCTTGGGACTTGAGGGTAATTTCAGATTTTCCCGGGACCGTTTCTTCGTATTTTTTCTTCCATGGGACTACAGTGTAATTCTCCCTAAATTTTTCTGAGTGCAAAACTAGTTTATAAAAGGAGGCAAAAATATCATCTCTTTAATAGGTTAATCTGAATAAATAGCTGTTACTTTTTAAGTTGTGGGTCCCATCAAATGCCAGGTGTCAAAACACATTGGGTACTATCTCTATCCACCCCCCTTCTCTCTTCTCTCTTCTGTCTTTCTCTCTCTCTCCCACCGCTACGTCAAACTGAAGGCCCACTTCAATGCAGCATCAGAACTACCATCCAATGTGATACTATCGTCTCAGTTTCTTATTTATTACTGTGGTGAATTATGCCCTCCCCTTGAAGTCCTCAAGGGTCTGTTTGGTGTGAGGCATTTGAAGGGAAGGGGAGGGGAGGAAAAATTTTATGAGTTGAATTTTAAAAGATTGAAGAAATGGGGTAATAAAATTTTAATAAAGAGAATATATAAGATAAAAGAGTAAGAAAAATGAATTAAAAATTTTTAACCTCATTTCTCTAATTTTATTAAATTCAACTCAAAAAAATTTTCTCTCTACCTACTTTCCCTCCCCTTCCCGTCAGACCAAACAAGCCCTAAATGTTGTTTAAGTTTATAACTAGGTCAGCCAAGCGCTTGTTCATGTTTATCTATATCTTAATTTCACTAATTACTTCAACGGGCATACTCATCATTGGCAAAATAATATTTGAACATGCAAAAAAAAAAAATTCGTTTATTCATTTAGGTTTTATTTTGATTCCCCCGCCTGAAAAAATTAACAACTCACAATAACCTAATTCTAGTAAACCTCTAAGGTCAATCAGAGTTTTCAAGTAGATCATCCCCAAGTTAGCTCTTAAAAAACCTGGGGCTTTTAAAAATCACACAGTGCATCTTTAACATCCGAAATGAGGGAAGTTAGTTGTAAGGGGCGAAAAGACAAGGAAAAAAAGAAGAAGCAAAGCTTAGCTTAGCTTTATTTATGCAACAAGCCGAAAACTGGAAAGATGGGAAACCAGATGACACAGTGATGATGCCAAATTAGAGGTGGGTGAACAAGCCAACCTCTTTAGATTCAAAACCCATAAAAGGTCTCTATTTTGAAGCCCGACCAGTTTAATGAAGGGCTAGGGCTGGCCCCCAGGCTTTAAACCCATTTAACAAAATAAATTATTTTTTTTTCATTTTGTTAAAGAAATTGAATTCAAACACTAAAATTTTTAATTTAAGATAAATATTTTTAAAGTATTAAATATTTTATCTTTTTTGATAAATAGAATAAGTGACCATTTACCTCAAAATAAAATTCTTTATGAGATAGAAACTCTACTTTCTCATTTTTCAATGTGTTTTATTAGTTTCTCTTTTTGATATAATTTGCATAATTTTGGACCTCTTCAAATACAATTAATTGTTCTCTTTCTTTACCGTACATCAATAAAAAATGATTCTTTCAATATTTCATAAGGAAAAAATTCTCTGGGGAAATATTAAGAATCAGATGAAAGATTCTTAAAAATTGAGTGTTTTAAAAAAAAAATCAATTAGAAGACTTTTAACCAAATGTATTAAAAATCAGACAGGCCGGTTCAGACCGGAAATCGGTGAACCGGTTTGAGGTCAAAAAACCGGGGTCTAACTGACCCGGTCTGAACCGGTCCGACCCAGGGGTGAACCGGTTTGCCCCTTTTTTAATTTTTTTTATTTTTTAATTTTTTTATATCCCAAATGACATTATTTTGTCTTTTTTTAAAATTATTTCTTTGAAATTTTTTGATTTGCAAGGAGTTTTAAAAGTATTGTGGAATATTTTTGCTGCTTTGCATTGGTTGGAGTAAAATCCTTATATACTTAATGATACTTTTGTGGGTATCATGTTCACGAGGTTATATTTGACTATTGGTTGGAAAAAAAATTTTTATATAACTTTTTAAATGGTATACATGAACATTTAAATTATATATATTTTTTAATTAACCCCGGTTTGACTCCTGGGTTGACCCCGGTCTGAACCACTGACCCTTAACCCAGTGTCTCGACCTGTTCAATGTCCGATCCGATTTTCAGTACCTTGCTTTTAACTAGCTAGAATATCATCAACAAGCTTCTCTTAGCTTTTTAATAAGAATATAATCAATTTTTTTCTTTAAAATGTTCCAACAGCAACGATATATTATTTGAAAAACATTTCCAATTTAAAAAAAAAATTAAAGCAAAACTCAACTTGTATTCATTTTATAAAATTTAAAAAAAAAATTGGCGGCTAAAACAGGCCGTCAATTCAAGCTCACAGTTCTATAGGGTTGGTCATTTTTTGCCCGACTTCTTTTAGAAACTCTAAATCATAAACTTGACCCTTTACGGGCGCAGCCCGATTTCCCATATATATGCCAAATGATCATCTTATGATTGAAAAATAAAAGAAAATCTGAGAGTCATACCAATTAGAAGCTCATGGAGTTAACCTTACACGTCAACTGCGATCATTTACACCTTGATTGCTTACAAATAGACCCCTCTCCTTTTTGGGAGACCCGGAGTAGGATTCATGGTTGCGCCTCTGAATTTGACCTCTGATGCTGCTTGATAGTCTAGACCAACTGAAGCAGGCCTTGAGTTGAGAGAGAGAGAGAGAGAGAGAAGGGAGAAGGGAGAAGGGGTTTGATAGAGATAAAAGAAAATGTGACCTAATGTGTTGTTAACACTTAACACTTGGTGGGACTCACAACTTAAAAAATAACAGCTATTTATACAGGTTAACGAAGATGATATTTTTTTCCCTTTTTATAAAGTTCATAGATGCTCCTTAGCCTAAGATTCTATTAACATCTTTGGTCAGATATATCATCAATGTGCTTGCTCAAAATCCACTTTGTTCACAGTGAAACGACACATTTGGCAAATGAATAAGTTGTTCATATAATCCCTCAAAGGAGGAGTCAGCGAAGGAAGCTCAGGAAGTATATAGGTTGCAATAATTTCTGGACAATTTTAACAATTTCAGTGTTGCAATTATTAGAAAGTGAAGGAGGATGAACAATGTTCTTACTCTGCAATGGGTGGTTCCTTAGTCTCTGAACTTTAATCTTCCCCTTCAATCCAAGGTCCTTAATCACAGTCTCTATAGTTTCTTTCGCCGCAATATCCTATGAAGCCAGCCCTTCACACAACTCCTCTTGTAATATCCTGAATTGTAAGTAAGCTAATGACTTCATAAGGAATATAATTATTAATGAATGAATACTTTTAAAGAATATGATTTGCATTGTGATATAAATATGTTTGAAGATGGTTCAATAAAATTGTGATAATCAAGTGCAAAATGGTAAATTTACCGACCAGTTGGTCAGTTGCCGAAAAGGAAACTCATTGGTAACTTAAGGATCAATGGCTAGAATTAGCTCTTGAATGATCAAGGGGGCGGAATTAAGTGTGTATAAGAGTATGTGAAATCATGGAAGAAAGCATAAGATTATGACAAGTGGCAAATTGTGAGCCATGGGATGAGGGTCAAAGATTCAACTTATTTTCTCTTTCCTTCCACTCCTAGAGTCAGTTATGTGCATGGGAAAGAGAGGAAAATCTGCTTCTTCATCAATATCTCATTCTCTCTCATCATTCTCCATCTCCATTCAGCTTGAAGAGGAAAGAGAAAGAAGAAATTTTGTGGTAAGTGCTCTATTTGACATTAAATGATGAAATTCTCTTCATTAAAGTTGATCTTGGCATTGAGAGCTTCATTTTCATGGTTTTAGATTTCTGAAATGTGGTGTTTGAGCACTTGAAGAAACTTGAAAGTTGTGAAATCAAGAAGCTAACTTTGGGAGAAGGAAGAGGTGAGTATTTGATGCATTTTGGTATAATTGTTTTGGTCATTGGTTAAGTTTTGAGAACTTTGGATTATTGCCCTGATTTTGGCCTAATTTTGAAATAAATGAATTAGCTAGTGTCTTGTGGTGGAATAGGTGTCAAATGGTGTCTTGATGCCAATGGATTTAGTTTGGAGTTGAATTTGGAGATTTGATAATTAGAAGGATTGTGTGGTATTGTGATTAAAAATAGAGTAGGTGTTGATTGAATGGAAATTGAGTTGTTTTGAGGTTCCCAATAGGTTCCTTATGACATATTAGGTGGGAATGAGTTTTGATAGAAGTTTTGGAACCATTGGAAACAAATTGGGCAAGTCTGGAAAGTTATATCAGTTACTGCGATTTGGCTTATGATAAGCCTTACTCAAGTGAGGTAGGGTCTCACTCGAGTGCAACATGATATTTCCCTTTCTCTTCAGTGGTCCAGTGAGGTCTTCAGGCGAAAGGCAAGAGTGCACTTCCTCATTTGCGAGTGGCATGCGAACCCACTAAAGTGCATCGGGTATCACTCGAGTGCATGTGCATGTGCATTATAGACGCACGTCTCGGGTTGGCACTCACAGACAAATTGTCAAAAGTGCCCGTGGGCACTCGCAAGTGTTAGGAAGTCACTTAAGTGTTAGGGCTAGTACTCGAGTACACTTGTCATTTTGGGGTTTTAGTTGCTCTCGGGTTGTCACTTCCTACACCCCACTCGATGGGACTCGGGTGACTATGTGTCATCACTCGAGTGCCCAAAGGAGTGCTCGAGTGAACTGGTCACTCCAAAGTGTGTTGGTGCTCTTGGGTACACACTTTATGCGTCTCACTTACTAGGACTCGAGTGCGAATGAGAGAATCACTCGAGTAAGGCCTTCTTCACTCAAGTGACTTAGCCAAAAGTCAGTACTTTTACTTCCAAAAAGGGATCTTCAGGGTAGTTTTCCCCAACCCTTTAAGTATGTGTTTAGACTTCTAATAGCCACTCAAAAAGTTTAAGTGATAGCCAACTTTAAGTGTTATAAAAGAAAGAGCTTGGAATAAGAGGTTAATCCGCCATTCTTAACTTTGGTTTATAAGGTTTGACATTTGCCCTGGTCGTGAGCGAACTGTGCCGGAGCAAGTCAGGAAAGGACAAGATAGTGACTCTTTCTCTTATACTGTGTATAGAACATTGTATGTATGTTGTCATGCATTGAGATACTGCTGCCATTACAGCGTAAGCTGTTGCATTGAGCATAGTGATTACAGCGTAAGCTGTCGCATTGAGCATAGAGATTAAAGTGAAAGTTGTTGCATTGTGTATACAGCTGTGAGTGCTGTCGTATGTGGCGTGAGCCATATATCATTGTGATGCTGCTTAACATGGTCGTATATGCTATGTGTTTATATACTGTATGAGTGATTTGTTACTGCTGTGGTTCTCTTAAATCTCATTCTTTCCATTGACTAACCTTTAGACATGACAAATGGCTCTAGGGAGAAACAGACGACCAGGAGCAGCTAGGACTTTGTAGGGATATTACTTTTAGGTTGTTGGTTTTTCATTTGGATTTGAGATTACTGTACATTATTTCTGGGAATGTAAATAATATTTTGGAACGGTATTGTAATCCCCTATATGGGAAACTTTAAACCCTTAGTAAATGAATCCCAGGAGTTGTCGGGACTTTATTATACACTCTGATACATTTGAATACGACTAACTACACAGGTATTTATATTCAAAACTTGAAAATTAAGACCAGGGAAGGGATGAAGTTTTGAAAGAATTTGTGAAAACCCTACCGTCAAGAAGGGATTGAAACAAGTTTAATTATCCATTAGTCTCTAATTTATTTTAATTAAGCATTTTTGAGTTATAATTATTATTTTCCAGGCAGGGGGTTACACCTCCAACTGGATCCTCGTCTTCATCAGTTCAATCTCCATATTAGTCGGCTTCCTGATTGGGGCCATTGTCAACAAAACCAGCCCAATCTTCCCCAATCGCTTCAACTCCCTGCTAGATGCAGCAGAGGCAGCTTCAACCTTGGGTTTCTTGGCCAATTCCTCACCCTCACCACAGGCAAGCACTCGGATTGCATCTTCTCTGGCAGTTTTGTGTTTTCAGAGGCCATTGTCAATTCCATGGCCATGAGTTACATCCAAGGGCGAAATCAATAAAGGTGACAATGAAGAGCGACATGAAGGGGAGAGAAAGCGAGGTGGGGAAGAAGTGCTAGAGGGAAGAGAGGAATGGTGGAGGGAAGACGAAGGAGGATGAAATGATTTTTGGCGGGGAATTTGGGAGAGATTCATAATAATATCTGACGTGGGGCTGTTCAAGAACAAAAGGCCCATCTATTTTTCTTTTTTTAAATAAAAGTCAAATGGATTAATAAGTGAAAGATATCACGTGTTTGTTCAGTAGCATTAAGTGTGTGTTTGGATTAACTTTTTTTAATAGCTTTTGAAGAAAAAATGGAGAATAGTTTTTGGAGAATAGATTATAAGAAGAATAGATTATGAGAAAAAAGTGATTTTAATAAAATGAGAGTGTTTGGATGTTTTGATCAGAATAGGCTTTTTTATGATCAAATTACTAAAAAGGACATTAATTTTTATGATAATTACATATAAATGATAATATTATATTTTAAGTATTATTTAACATTAAATTGCATAATAAATACAAAAAATGAAATAAATTTGTCAAAAAATTTTAAAATCATAACATTTGTCAATTATGTAATATAAAAAAATAGATGAAAAAATTTTAACAAATCAGTAGGTATTTACATATTTTTTCAGAAACTGTTATCTAATCAGAATTAAAATGACGCAAACAACCAAAATTAAACTAGTGCAATTGAATTTAGAATAGAAGCCCAGCAAGTAATTTGGCTATTTTCTCAATCTCATCTAACTATAATAAAAAGTTTCATTTTTTCATAGTGAATGAATAAAGAAAAAAAAATTTGCGTGTTCTGTTCATGCAAATCAGGATAAAAAAACAGAAAAATGCAGACGGGACAATTCTCAAAAGGAATATCGAAGAAAAGAAGAAAAAGAAAATTACAGAACAAAAAGAAAAAGGAAAGAGAAAAGGAAGAGAGAGAGAAGGAATAATGACCCCATCAATCAAAAATTGCTGCAGAATTAAGGAAAAAATAGATTCTCAGTAAACCAAGGTTTGAGGCAAAACGGGATTATAGCAAAAAGAGTGGTGTTTGGATGTTTTTAAGGGAAACCATGGTTTGAGCTGAGAATCAATTAAAAAAATTGAAAACATATGAATGTAAAAACCTCTTTTTTAAGCTATTGAATGCTAAAATCTATTAAAAATAAAATGACTAAGAAAAATGCTGATGTCCTAGAGTGTGTTTGGATTAGCTTTTTTTAATAGCTTCTGGAAAAAAAGTGGAGAATAGCTTTTAGAGAATAGATTATGAGCAGAATAGATTCTAAGAAAAAAGTGATTTTGATAAAGTGAGAGTGTTTGGATGTTATGGTCAGAATAGCTTTTTTCATTGTCAAATTACTAAAAAGGACATTAGTTTTTGTGATAATTACATGTAAGGGATAAATTTATATTTTAAGCATTATTAAACATTAATTGTATAATAAATACAAAAATTTCGAAATAAATTTTTTTAAAAAAATTATAATTATAAAATTATTCAAATATATAATATCAAAAAATATATAAAATTTTTTTATAAATTATATAATTAGTCGATTATGTGGTTTAAAAATGGGTCTGTGAGGTTTAGAGGAGCAATGGGTTTGTGAGGTTCAGAGGACCAAAATTTCGGTCCAAAAAAGACAAGGGAAAGAGGAGGAATATTGAAGGAAAAAAGAGAAGGGAAAGAGAAAAGAAAGAAAGAGAAATGTCAGAGATTACCCAGAAAAGTGTGCTGAGAATGGATTATCACCAAATCAAGGTTTGGCCCCTCAAAACCAAGGCTTCAGCTTAAAATAGATTATGGGATTTTTTTGAGTGTTTGGATGGTTTTGGTTTGGGCTCAAAATCACTTTTTTTCAGTGCATCCAAACATACACCTAATAAACAATATTCGTAGACTCAAATTTCGCTCCTTCTAGAAGAAGAAATTGTCTTTTTAGACAAAACATTTATAGTTGCTCCTTTATTTAAGTGCTGAAGAAAGGAAATGCAGTGATCAAATTCAAGAGTGTTCTAAAACATAGCAAACCAAAGGAAGCCTTAGAAAAAATATTTCTCCATTTAAAAGATTGTAATGACACTCCTTAGTCGCATATTTATGCTTTACAGTAAGATATATGGTTTTCTTTCTTCTTTTGCAATATAATTATCCATTTTAATACTAGGAGTATTTGAAAGTGATTTATTCAAAGATGGTCTGCATGAAGAGCCCAAGGCGAAAGGCCCATCTAATTATTTATTTGGATTTAAGAATTTTTTTTAAACGACTAGGTGTGCGCGCACAATCTTAATCCAATAGTCAGATATAAAATAATTAATCAAATAATACTAACTTCAAGCCTATTTATAATAAACAAATTATAATTATCAGAAAATCATTTATTAGCATACCAAATGATAGATATGAAATAACTTATTATCGTGTGTACAAACTTTCCTTGCACTTTTCTTTTTGGAAAATGATCAAATCCATTAGATAAAAAAGATTATACATCATGATTCTACAACCATTATAGAGTATGATTGCAGAGAATTAAAAACATTGCGATGAATTTTTTCCACCCTAAAGAAATGCTTTGAAGAAAAAGAATTTAGAAGGGAGGATATATTAGCATACAGAATGTTTGATGAGGAAGGTTTGGAGCCACCATTTGGTATAATTTGTTTCTTAATAGAAATCACCTGAAGAATCTTGTTGATTGGAACAGGTATCAATTAAGTATCCATTGTAGGGTTGCTATCAAACAATTCAGTGCAAGGAATGATTGGCCATTTGACTTCTTCCATGAAACTGATTGTAAGTGTTTGTTTAGATTTGCTTTCAGAAAATATTTTCTCCGGTTTTATTTATAAATATTTTTTTTATTGCGCAAAACGAACTGATAGTTAAAAGTAATAAGTGTGTCAAAAATGTCATATTTTTTTTCATACATGCCCATATTTATGAAAAGAGGATAGGAGAGAAAATAGATAAAAAGTATGAGAGAGAATGAATATTTAATAAGGATAAATTAGGAAAAAGAAGCTTACATTTTCAGACAAAAAGTGAAAGTTACTTATAAAAGGGACCAGCCCTATGAAAGAAAAAGTTGCTTATAAATAGAACCAGATGGAGTAGTTTTTACGATTTACGAGGTAAATATATGAGAGGAATTTTATCTCAACTTAATGAAAATGATTTCTGAAACCATGATTTTAGAGTTTCTCAAACACTCACTAAAGATTGTCTTTGAATGCAAATCCAAGATTGACATGTGACAGAACTTTCCTTGCACTTGACTAATTGAATATTAGCTTTGGAAAAAAAAAAAAAAACTATATTAGCAAATCATTGACTAATTAGCATATCAACAACAAAATTTTGTCACGCGCGTTCGCAAGGCACTATTATACTATACTTTCTTCCTCCGGTTTTAATTATAGGATAAAGTTGACTTTTTTGGATAAATTAAGGAAGCTAATTAAATTATTTTAGAGTATTTATATTTTTTTCTTTCAAACTAATTAGTTTGACTAATACATTAATATATAATCTAGGGATATGTAACATATAATATGATTAAGTAATTTATTTAACTTCCTTAATTTCTCCCAAAAAAAATCAACTTTGTCTTATAATTAGGACCGAAGGTAATATCAAATATTGTTTCAATCTTCCTCTGCATATTTTAAAAGGACTTCATATTGCTTGATCAAGTCTAATTAATTTTATAATATTAATTAGCATATCAAACAAGAAATTTTATAATCGGCCAGTATAAAAGGAAACCATTTTGTAGCGTCAATAATTACAAATTCAGCAAGCTTCTATTGATTTGTTGGATTATTGGACCCGCTGGTTATGCACCAAAATGGCAATTTCTCCCAAAAAAAAAAAAAAACCAGTTTATGATGAAAAATAACCCTACATTGGTTCCATAACATGAACCTGTAAATTCTGCTGCAAGCTTTTAGCAACAACCACGAAAGTGAAATATTAGCAATAGTATATTCACATAAAAAAACTAGATAACTTGGAAATAATCTTATGAAATCAATATTCAACTCGTCTGTGGCTTTTCCGCAAATAATCTGGAGAGTACTCTCCATATTATCACTTGTGCAATACATTCCTCAATATCACAGTTCCCCTTCTATGCAAACAGAATTTTAACCCTATAACCTTCATCCACCACTACTTTTAGGTGAACAAAGATGACAACCCTATATTGCAAATCAACAGCTAATTCACAACACCAATAATAAGAAAAAATAACGATGGATGAAGCAGAGGCAGACAGGAAAAGCAACCCCTACGATTGCCGGGGACAAAGAACTGCCTGAGCATCTGACATTTTCCTTTTGATGATTGTGTGTTGGGCAGAATCTCCCCCTCCATGCGAGTCTCTAGTTATCAACTTGAGCATTTTGAATCATAAAAATAAAATCCTTTTCATAGGAAGTAATCAGGAGGTGGTTTTTTGGCAGGAGTACCTCTTGATTCCTGTGTTTCATTGAATACCAAATATTTTAAATATCAATTTGGCAATTCAAGATGCAGATAAATTTCCACAGGAAAAAATCATAATCAGAAGTACAGCATAAAGCAATAAGGAATATGTATTCTCCATTATGAGATAGAGTTCACCATCCAAGAGAATCAAAATTCTCAAGGAAATAAATCACACAATTCTTGAGTGCTATTTTCAAGTTCAATAGGACATGCGACTTGTGAAAGAACATTTTTTAAAACAAGAAACAGTCTTGTGCTGACTTGGGAAAAATGTCCATGTTATATTTTCCAAAGAGAATCTCATAGTTAACACCTAAAGAATCTTACCCAAGTCTAATTACCATTAACTTACCTTATGAACTACATTTAGGAAGATAACCAATATTAAAAGAGATTTTGTCTACAAACCTGTGGAGCAGCTTCAAAAACACGGAACTGCTTATTTAGATTTTCATCCAACTCCAGAATTGCAGCTACATTACCACATCTGAAACAACCAAAAAGATGTCATATAGCATAAATTTAAGTGCACAGGCAAACTACATTTAAGCCCTTGGATCCTCTCCGTTCACGTAATGAATGTTGAGAGGGCATTTAGAGAGGGAGTGACACAAGAAAATGTAGTTGTATATAGGACCTTTATCTCATAACTAGGGATGAGAGCCAGCACTCTATTTTGTTTTTCCTTTCTAACTCTCTCTGAATGCATCCTCTACATTCACTAAAAAATTGTTCGGTAAAAGTGGAGGATCTGGGCAGACACTTAAATTGTCAATATACCTATAGCAATAATTCGGAGCAGACCATACAGTAACTATCTGGTTATTGAACATCCATTTATACCCTTCCATAACCAACTGATGAGCACGGCAGATATAGTCTATATTATTGGAATGGTTAAAAGAAGAAACAACAGTGCCGCCAAATAAGAAACCAGCACCACGAGGACTTAGACCCCATCCATCTACAATATCTTCAGGATCTGACCATAGGAGGTCACACATGGCTCCATCATGAGGTACTTCTTGCTTCCGATCAATAGTCCGTATCTGTATATGGATGATATAAGTATTATTTTATACAAAGCTTTAAATATTTCGAAGGGCCAATTAGTTAGGGTAGAGATTCTAACCTGGTCCAATGTAGAGATGGCAGGAGATAGACCACCATGAACACTAAAAATCTTGTTTTCAATTAGAGCTGACAAGCTGCAGTTGGGCATTAACTCATTATTAACATTAATATGCCCTTTGTGGAAGATATCACAACTTAATGTTCTCTAACAAGCAACATAAGTAAAATGTATCCAGTCAAAGCTCTAGCTTTTCATGGTTGACTAGTTAAAATAGGCAAATGCATACCTGTCCATCTTCTTAATATTAGCATGAAATCACTAGTCAGCTATACTCTTTAACAATTAATGCACCTCATGTTGCAAATGCTCTATTTGTCTCTATAATCAGTAATCACCACTATATCTTGGCCCTTAAAATAATTACCTTAGTGAAATTGTTACAAATGTTACAAGTAAATAACTGTCATTTTTCATAAGAAGAAAAAATAATGCTGTTGTTGGTATTTGAAATCCATATACACTGTCATTGTCATGCTATTACTTTGAAACACAGTTATAAATCTTTTAAACATTAACAAATTTTGTAGCAGTGAGATGGCCTGCATTTTTCTCATGAGCATATATGTATCAGATATTAACAAACCTTAAATAGTCGAATATATCAGTGCAATATCTCCAAACATTGACTGATCCATATTTACGAAGGCACTCATCATAGAATCCATATACCTGTCATAACTCGCAAGGATGAATATCCAATAAGCAGTCTGAAGAAACAAAAAACCTAAGCCCTACTTTATCTTTGGAGTATTTATTCCTTCCACTTTTATTAATAAACAAACCTGTGTGATTTGACGGCTCTCATGGTTTCCCCTGATAAGTGTTATTCGATCTGGATACCGCACCTGATAGTATGACATTTATTAGTCGTAAGACAATAAGAGGATAATCATTGCTAACACTACACTCATAAAGAAGCTATTATTAGTTCAACTGACAACAGAACCTGACAGCACAAAGCAGCATAAAGAAATTATACTAGATACTGCATTCTGGCTCAAAATTAGCAATAACCCATAATGATAAGATTAAGACTCTATGGCAATGCAACATGCCCAACCCAGTTGGTCCCTGGCAGAGTTTAATGATCCTTCCTGGAAGTCCCAAGACACAACAAACAAATTCTATTGGTCCCGATGAATGAGCTCTTATAAGATAACCAATTCCACTAATTAGTTGAATAAAGGTTTGCTCTCTTTGACTTAAAAGACACCAATCCAATTTTTTATATAAAGAGCCTGAACGATTATGAATGAGATAAGCCTAATAATATACATGCTTATGACGATGGCCCACTGCATTTTATCTTTTGTCTCAGTCCAAGTATCATCAAATTCAAGAGTTGAGGCATAATAAGTGAACAGATGAGAGTCAAGTGTTTTAAAGAATCGGGAACCAGTTCCTTCTATGGCTACGACCATAAAACAAATCCTAGAAACATTCCTCTACCATCACCACCGAAAATCCTATGCCTCATTTGGTATCGTGGAAGAGATTTAAAAGGAAGTGGAAGTTGAATGGAAATGGGGTTTAAAAGCATGTTTAGTATGTCAATAGAAGTCTTATATAATTTTCGAACAAAACATATATTCAGAATATGAAATGACTAAAATATCCTTTAAACAAAGAAAAACCTATTTAAAGAACAGCAAGCACCACCATTAGCGACCAACTAAATCACCATCAGAGACCACCAGAACCAAGGAGCAACATTCCACAAATCAAGAAACCAAACAAATTAACAACAGTCTAGAAATTGAACACAAAGATAGATATGTTTTTTGGCCTAAATCAGAAGCAGATTTCAAACTGCAATTTCAAATCATTAAAGGAAATCAAAACAAGATCACAAGAATCAGAACCAGATTTCATCTCCCATTAAGATCTTGCCACTATTGATGTTTCAGTGTTTTCCGAAAGCTGTAATTGCAGAGACGAAAGCCCCCAGAATGGAACGACAATAGAAACACATTTGCTCTCATGGGCTTGAAGATGGAACCTTCTGCAAAGATTGAATCATGGAACCCAAGGATCACAAACACCAAGATTGTACCCTAGAGAAAATCTATGGCAAGCACAGATAACTTCGCTGGTGATGTTGAAATTTCATTTAGGGGAACTCACAAGTTGCTGCTGCCAAGAACGCCGACGCCGATGAGTCGATGACCATGATGGAGGTGGCACCTTGTCTCTTTGCTGCCCTCCTCACCAACGCACACTGTGGTTCTAACTTTTCAAGGCCTCGGTTACAGCACAAAGGGGAGGGGTATAATTGTCTTAAAAATATGATCAATGGAACCCAAGCCAGTTCCATCATGCCTAAGATGGAACAGAGTTCTAGGCATTTTGATGGAATGAGGCTTCCTTAAGCCTCATTCAAACCTACCAAACACCCAGAATACAGGAACCCAGTCCCTCTTCCACTTCCAGACACAGAATTCAACCATACCAAATGGGCATTAATTCCAATAATTGCAGCTGACCTTTTATCTAACCAACTTCAATTATTCCAAAACAAAATTCCCAACCCTATGTTGTCTTCATTCTGCAAATCACAGTTGCCCTAAAAACTTCTTTCAGATATTTAAATCTTTCATTACATTGTATCATCAAACACAAAGACTTGCAGATTCTAATTCATATAATGGAAAATAGGTGTTCCCAGACAAATCCACGCACCACATATAAAAATTTTGACCACACTATTCACTAATTATTATGTAGATGACTGATATATTTTGAACTTGCTAAAAAGCACAAGAGAAATTTAATGCAAACTCAAAAGCATAAATAGATAGACACATGACAGTTACAAGAGCCTCCAAATAACAACACAACATACATCTGAATGGAGGGTCTAACGAAAACAAAAGTTGGTAAGAGAATATAAGATTATCACCTTCAGAGCCAGCAGAAGTAGAAATGTTTCAACCGAGTAAAATCCTCTATCAACAAAATCCCCAAGAAATAAGTAGTTTGTTTTGGGGCAGTCACCTCCTACTTTGAATAGCTCCTTCATGTCATAAAATTGTCCATGGATATCACCACATATCTGTGTAAGATTAAGACCACAACCAATTAATTAGTCGCATTACAACAATCTCACCTGCAGAATCCTGGCAGAAAAAATAAACACTACTAAATACAAACTTAAAAAGGCACAAAAGCTACCTGATAAACAACATTACTGGAAAAATTTACCTTATCCAAAAATTAGCGCCTTATGTCATTATGTTACATCACATTTTAATCCCACGCAAATCACCCAACCTATGAATTTTTTGACCGTACATTTAATTTAGGGAGGCCAAAGTTTATAGTAGTAACGAGAGGCCAGATTTTATGGTAGTAACCGACGAGAATCATCAAGAAGTAACTAATTGCTTCAGTTCAGCACGAATTATACCAAACAAGAGGAAAGAGACCCAACCCACCGGCGAAAACCACTACCAAAAAAATCAGCCAAAACCACCAAGTTCATACCAACGATACAGCATTCGGTTTAAGCAAATCGAGCAAACATCACAACAAGGGCACAACCAAAAAAAAACGGAGTGGCCCCAGTGACGGAAACGCCTACTCACTGTGACGGGGGCGTCGACCCTCTGAACGTTGCTCTCCTCGACGAGGATTTCCATGGCCTTGAGACAAAGAGCCTTCACTTCGGATTCCTTGAGGGGCTCGCACTTCTTCAGCTGCTCTATTTGCCTGTCTAGGTCTGACATCTCTCTCCGACTCTCTCTACGGCTCTCTCTCTTTCTAGCCTACTTCGCCGGACCTGGAGGCGCAGCCAGCTTCCACCACTCTCCGGCTTTCTCAACTGAATCTATGTCACACGCAGATTTTCGATTCTCGTCGTCCGGGAAATATGTATATCATGAAGATTGTGGTCCAGTTCTGGGTTTTCCCTATTAGCGATGCCGGCACTTTATTTTTAATAATTTTAAGTAAAAATCCCTCGATATGGAGTTGAATGATCTAAATTTTAAATTGAATCATTAGATTTAATTAATTCTAAATTAGGTTTGATGTCTTAAAATAGAATTTCAGAATTCAATAATTTTACCGTATTATCCCTCGCTTGAATTCTCTTTTGATCTTATCCCTCTCGCTTGAATTCTCTTTTGATCGCTACATCTCTCTCCCTCATCCACCATTTTTTGTTCCACACACTATTTACATATCAAATTTGATTTAGTGTTGGTTTGGATTAATTTTTAAAAATAATTTTTACGATTTACGAGATAAGTGTATAAGATGATTTTTGTCTCGGGTTGCACAAATCTAAATTTAAAACCTAGATTTGAAAGAAGTTTGAGAGAATCGATTAAGACTTGTGAATAAATTTAAAGTGAAACATAAAAGAACTTCATTCAGAACATCAAGCATTAATACGAACATACAAGAGCTAGCCTAGCCTAACTAAACAAGAGCTAGCCTAGCCTAACTAAATGAGGATGAGAATATATAATAGCAAATGAGTGATGCTAATAAAGAGAATTAATCTCTGTAAGTTTTCTCATTGTAATATCAATTGAATTTTTAATTTTGTGATATTGAGATATAATGTTGATGTTGCAGGGAATAAGTGCTTTTTGTTATGTTGGTGTTGTAGCAATTTAATAGAGTTAAGGGAGAGGGAGGTAGAGTCCAGATTAGGAGAGAGAACCAAATGAGGGATAATAATGTAAAATTCTTAAATTTTGAAATTTTATTATAGGATATTTGACTTGATTTAAAATTTATTAAATTCAATGATCCAAATTAAAATTTGGGTAATTGAGCTACTTTTTAAAGAGATTCTTCCTACATTTAATTTAATTTGTAATTTTCTATGTAATATGGCCAGTATTTGATTTCTTGATCATTCCCAAGTCATATGAATATGATTATTATTATCACTAATTCACTATACCTAGAAAGATACGGATTTGGGTTGCCTCCCTTGCGCCTTAACGTCCACTGCGTCAAAACTACACCGTTTTATAGTGTAGTTTTGGGCGCAAAATGATCCACTGATCTTTTTTTTTTTTTTTAAGTATCCAATATTTTGAAGGATTTTTCTGAAAGCATCTAGCATCTTAAAAATGTTTCAAGTAGCATACAGTATATTAAAATAATTTTTGGCGCTTTTAACCCCCTTCACATATTTTTTTACTTGTACCCAATATCTCACCAGACTGAATGTAATCTTACCCTTAATGTATTTTTTCAACTCTAAAAATTACTTTAAAATATTGGGTACTACTAGAAAAATATATTTAGAGTAGGTGGAAATTAATAAACCAGTATCATATGTTTTGGGTGCTAGTTACTATTGAGAAAAATACATTAAAGGTAAAATTGTAGTCAGTCTCCAAAGGCACTAGATACAACTAAAAAAATATTTTAAGCAGTTAAAAGCACCAAAAATTATTTTAGAATACTTTATGCCACTTGAATATTTTAAAGTAATTTTTTGAGCTGAAAAAATACATTAAGGGTAAAATTATGTAAGACACTGGATATAACTGGAAAAATATTTGAAGGGGTTAAAAGCGTCAAAAATTATTTTAATATATTGTATGCTACTTGAAACATTTTTAAGATGTTGGATGCTTCCAGAAAAATCCTTTAAAATATAGGATACCATTTAAAAAAAAAAAAAAAAAAACCAGATGATCATTTTGCACCTAAAACTACACTGAAATGATGTAGTTTTGACGCAGCGGATGTTAAGGCGCAGCAGAGGCAAGCCAAATCCGAAAGATACACTACCCTAAGGTATTTTTTTTATAATTTAATTAGATTAAAAAAATTAATTAATATGACATGACAAATTTACTCTAAAACATCATAATCATCTCTTTTAATTCTCTATAGGGGAGTTTGGGATAGTTTATTTTTTGGTAATAAGTATTTATTACGTAAGTCGAGATAAAACTCCTTTCACATACTTACCTCATATAACGTAAATCATTATTTATAAACACTTATAAATAAAAAATAAATTATCCCAAATAAACAGAATATCTCTCTTACTTGACTATTGACTTAAAGCAAAGTCTTATTTGGACTGTACTGCATGTTAAACTATCACACAAAAAACAAAAAGGCATATTATACTGTTTTAAGACTAATATTTTTTTCCATGACGCATCACCCCATTGAAGAGTCTGCACTCACAATCTCACACTTCAAGAAAAGCTCTAAAAGAGACATTCAATGTCATTAGACCACAAAGCCCGGTTGACACGGACAACAATTTTATGATCTTGGATATTTCATTTCACAGGCGTGCGAATCTTTTGTCTAGGGATTTTATGTAATGCCTGGTTAATCTCTTTTTCATGTGGATTATTGTTAGCCATGATTTGTATTTTGTATAGCTTTTAGAGATGTATTAATTAATAGTATCCTTATGTATTAATGGCATCATGTTAAACATTAAAAAAGTTTTTTTGTGTGAAGTTTGTAATTCATAAGTTTTATGTCCCTTCCACTTTAATTGAGTGATTACTGATTTCACTTGTGTTGTATTTGGAAGAAGCGTTATACAAAGTTAAGCCACATTACCTTTGATCCTAGATATAAAACTCAATTGATTTTTTTTTTTTATATACTAAGAAAGCTAGTTAAATTATTTTAAAGTATTTATATTTATCATTTTTTCTTTAAACTATTTTGTCTAATTTATAAAATGATATATAATATAATAATATACAACAAATGATATAATTAAATAATGTTTTTAAATTTTCTAAAAAAATCAAGAGAAAATTCCAAAAAACTACACTCAAAATATAAAAAGGACAAATCAGTACATCGAAATTCAAAAAAGACGAATCAGGCGAGTGTCAGAAAAAGGAGGAATCTGACATTTTGAAATTTCGGCCAAATTACGAAAATGTCCTTCAACACTTCAGGCCCACTTCAGAATAAGAACATGATCCTTGGAATTAACACCTTCGGATTCGTTATTAACAACTTCAATTCTTCTTTTACAATTCACAAGTTTCAGGGCGAATAACACCACCGATCTCGCCATTAACAACTCCGGATTCGATATTAACAACTCCATTTTCTTCTTTCGCATTTAACAAATTTCAGGGCCAATAACACCATCGATCTCGCCATTAACAACTCCTATGTTGTTATTCCGACTGAGGGCTGAAGGGCATTTTCGTCATTTGGCCGAAATTTCAAAATGCCAGATTTCTCTACCCGTCTGACACAGCCTAATCTATCCTTTTGCAATTTCAATGTACTGAATTGTCCTTTTTCTATTTCCAATATAGTTTTTTGAAATTTTCCTAAAAATCAATTGTGTCTTGTATTTAAGACAAAATGGAATATTATTTAACTCATAACTCAAGACATTTACAATACAAAATTACTTTGCCACTAGATATATGTATCTAAAGTGCGCCCTTATCAAGTTTGGCCACCAAATGGAAGGTTAACGCTGTGTTGTGAGGATGACTGTTAAACACAAAGTGTCGTCTCTATTTTTTAATTAAAAGGTGGGCACTAGCAATTTGATGTTACAAACAATATTGAACTCATAACATCCGAGTTAAAGGAGCTTTTCATGCTATTAAGGTTAAAACGCCATTGACTTTTTTTTTAAGAGGAAAAGGAATGTAACTTTGCAAAATCTGTAGTTTGAGGGCTTGTTTGTTTTGGCGGTGGCTTAAAAAATAAGCCCGTATTACACAAGCCGAGAAAAAACTCCTCTCACATACTTACCTCGTATACCGTGAATCACGAATTATAAACACGTTTTGGATAAAAATAAGCCATTCCAAACGAGCACTGAATATAACTATGGTCTTCTAACCGCTATCAAAATTTGAAAACTGCAATGATTGGTGCGTTGACCATTCTTCCAAGGTTTGATGACGATAATTATTCTTCTCTAGCTCCCATGGACATCAAATCAATGTCACGAGTTAGGGGAAATCTAGAATCATCATGCTTGTTTATTGGCATTTCAAAAGTGTTTATTTATATAAATCAAGATAAATTTTTTCTCATTTGCTACCTAATATATGATAAATTATAATTAAAAAGCTGTGTTAGAAGACACCAATCACTATTCTAAAATTACGTTTAACAAAAACAAGCGAAATACTATTTTTTGTTAAAATTATGTTTTAACTCTTATCAACAACATGGTTCTAAACTATGCACTTGTTTTTTTTCCCTATAATCTATGAACAAAAGAATGAAGTTATATCTAAAGAAAAATTGTCAAATGCCCCAAATTCAGGGTAGGTCATTCTCGTTATCAATAATATTGTTGATTAAATGAAATTATCAAGTGGGTTAGTCAATTAGAGAATGTTTGGTATTCTCGTTATCAATAATATTGTTCTTTGAAAGAAATTATCAAGTGGGTTCGTCAATTGGAGAATGTCTGGTATGAGAGATTTGGAGCAAAGGAAAAGGAGAAAAAAAATTTGTGACTTAGATTTAAAAAATTGTAGGGGAAGGGAAGAAAATTTTTTGTGATTTGAATTTAAAAAATTGAAGAACTTTTTAATTGAAACTATATTAACATATTTTTTTATTAATAATGTTTTTTATTTAATAAAATATATTTTAAAATTTAAACTAATTTTATAATAATATATTTTTGAAGTATTATAGTATTTTTTTTATTTATAAAAGATATGTATTTTTTAAATTTTATTCTATAATAATATTTTTAATATTATTTAATAATAATATATTTTTTAGTTAAAATAATTTTTTATTTAAAATTATAGTAGAATATGTTATAATCATAATAATTTTTTATTCATAAAACTATATATTTTATATTAAACTATTTTTTAATAATATATTTTTATTATAATGATTTTTTATAATCTATATTTTTATTTTATAATAAAATACTTAAATAATAATATTATTTTTATTTAACATAATATTTTTTTTATGGGCATTATTGGAATATCACCTAAATCATGAGGTCAAATAGTTTAAAATTTTGACTTCCCTTCAAAATCCTAAATTTGAAGGGGAGCCAAAATAGGGATGTTGGCAGGGAGAAGTTGGAAACTTTGGTGTTCCATCTCTTCCAAAATTTTAAACCAAATGAAAGGAGGGGAGCATCTACCTTCCCCTTCTATCATGTTCTCTTAAACCAAACACACCCTTGATATTACTATTTGGTAGCAAATATTGGGTTAACCCTTTAACTTTTCAAATGTTACAATTGCCTTAACTCTTTAACTTTTATAATGTTGCTATCAAGGCCATTTCTAAGTTGTTATATTGTAATGTCATAGCCACCAATTTAGATTGTATATCTATTGGCAACTCTTATGGACCTTGTTTTTTTTTTTTTTTTTTTGCGTAGGTATACCATTTTTGCCTCTTTACAAAAATATAGGAAATAAAATTAGTTTATGTATGAATTTCAAATGTATTTAAAATCCGACTGACTCGCCGAAGTACCTATATAAAATGGGAACACCTATATCCGATTACGTCATACAACAAATACATAAAATAAATCACTAGAAGAGGAACTCTTACGAAAAAACTTTTTAGAGGGAGGGTTGCGTGTTTTACATTTAGACTTACTATTCTCTTGATCACACATTTTATATATAGGGTGTGTATGGTCACATGAAAATAGACATAACCTTTAAATGGAATAAGATTTAACCTCTAAATGTATAGTTATATGGCAAGTGATATAACTTTTAAAACATAAATGAATGTTTCTCTTTATAAACTCATATCTCTCCATATTTGCATACGCAATCCCTCTTAATTTGGATTTGGGTCCTAATCTATCAATGGTAGATCAATATATCCCAACGGTTTAAATATTAGGCTAAAGTGTAAAAATAATCATGAACTTTTACTAAAAATATATTCAGCACCATATGTTTTACCGAGGTATCCACAAACATTCAAAATGGGAGTAAAAATGCCTAAATCATTAAATTCAACATAACACCATTACATATATATATATATATATATATATATGAAAAACGAGTGTGAGCCCATTACATAAAAAAAAGGCGTTAGGTTAAATTTAAATATGTTGATATTTTTTCTCAATTTTTTAATGTTCATGCATATTTTTGCACCTAAAAAAAAGTTATGATATTGGACATTATTCATTTGAGGATTACTAGTAAGATACATACTATAAGATAATTATAGACTTCTTTCAGTCTTAAATATAAGGTAAAGTTGACTTTTTTTGAAAAAATTAAGGAAATTAATTATATTAACCTAGAGTATTTATATTTATATTTTTTTCTTCAAACTAATTAGTTTGACTAATAAACTGATATATAATTTAAGAACACATAACATATGATATGATTAAATAACTTATTTAACTTCCTTAATCTATATAAAATTAAAAAGTGTTCAGTTACGCAGAGAGGGCGAAGAACTGTTCATAAGCCAAAAACTTCGCAGCTTCTCGGCTGAAGCCTCAAACCTTGGGCTGTGTACGGCGCAAACTTATTTTCCTAAGACTAGACGATGAAAATGGGAAAATAGGTGGTGCCAAATTTAAGTTTGAATTTTGGTAATATTTCCTCGTCCTATATATTGATGAGTGTTCGCGGATGCACAACCATGAGTTAGCATACAGTGAGAGATGCTGCCATAGTGATCGCGCAAGCACAATGAGACTCACATGCAGGGTTAATGCCTTGACACAGCCTCGTAAGTGATTTTGATGTTAGTTTTTTGCAGTGCTTTTTTTTTCCTGGGTTGTTGCTACTCCAAACTCACTGAGTCTATGCATTTGCAAGGGTACTCCTCCAATGCTTCCTGCATATGACTTTGTTGCTGGATTTGTTTTAGACTAGGAAGAAACATGGATTGACATGCTGTTCTGAGAGGGGCCTGTGTTGGACACGAACCACAGGAGCTTGTGGTATCTCCATGTCGGAAGAGAACTGAATGATCCTCGGTTTCAATTGTCGACATACAGCCATGACAGCAAAACTAATTCCCACTGTGTTGACTTATAAATCTTTATACTTTTATTATGCCTTTTCTTTTATGTGTGGTTGTGTGAATATGTGCGCATGTATGTTTGGTTAGTGGGAATCCGAATATGTTCTTAGGCAGACAACTTTGATGCATCCCTCTTAACTGGCTTTGCTGCGATGTGTCTGTGTGATAGACTGGTTACGTCCTTCTTGAGATGTCAAGCAGTAGAGACAGAGGACTTGCCATTTCCAGAAGAATTTATAGACATGTACTGCTTCCGTTGAAGCATTGATAGCATAAATCAAGGAAGAGGACAATTATGTTGACAACGGCAGCAAATACCGGTCCAAGAATAATTTTTCATTTAATGCTCCAATGGAAAGGAGAAAGGTCACCAGTTACCACGTCAAATAGAGAGGTAGAGGAACAAAGAAAAACAATTGTATCTTGAACTCAAATGGAACCTACTGGTATAATCGACATAAATGAGTTAATGGAGAATTCACAAAAATTATGGCACACTTTTTTCAGTGATGTTTGCGCTATGTTTTACACGTTTTGAAAAATTTCCCTATGAAGTAAGTGTTGCCAGCTTTGTTAATATGTTATATTGTCACCTTTTTTCCTCACATTGCCCTGTTTTTCACTTGATATGATGGTCTACCAAATGTAAATACGGACATTGAACTCATTTATGGTCCAGTCTGACACCGTGACATCACTCCAAATGCAAGGCAAATCTTGAAATTATTGTGCCCTCATATTTCACTCAAGAAAGCAAGGTCATGTTACTGTATCAATCACCTCAATTTAATGAACTTACCTACTACTCTCATGTTAGTTGACCTGCTCTGCAATACAGCTTTTGCCAAACTTATTTAATTTGCATTTGGAGTTCATTTGTTACTTGCAAATAATATTCCCTGCTTGACACTTCATTTTAAAAGGATGTCCTCTTTCACTGGAATAGTTTATACGGGAGAAGAAATTATGTTTGGCCAGTGAACAATTAAATCGTAGCAGACAAATTCACTATTTTCTACGCTTAACATATCTGAAGAACTGCATTGGAAATAAGGCCCATTCATTAACTGTGTCTAATTTGCCCATAACAGGGGCCCCACACACACGGAAAGGAAATGCGAAACTCACACGCACACACCGAACACAACTAAACCAAGATACAACCCATCGATGAAAATGACGAAAACCTAAGATACCCACAACTAGGAAAACGATGATGTCAACACCCCCACCCCCGATCAACCTTTCTCCAATCTTTTTTCATTCAGCTACATATCCTAAATCTTCTCTTAATTCCAAAGCAGCTGGTAGGAATTCATTAGGACTGTTATCTGCAATTCCGTCACCTGCAACCTGAAGTTCGGTGTCGTCCTCCTGAACAATGAGTTCCGGCATTTGCCTCGGACGGTATATCCGAAGATTCAGAGGTGTTATCTTCATGTACGCACGCTTTATCACATCATGAATAACTATTGGCTCTAGAATTTGGTCTGGGTAGAACATTGATATGTCCGATTGTGCAGCATTAATCATTGAACGGTAATGTCCATGGAATCGCCGATCATGCATTTCTTCCCACATACTATTGGAGAATCCTTCTTCCTTCAGTATAGAGTAGAAGCACCTGAATAAGTAGTAACGGCTTTTACTCCACCTTGGCAACCGCATGCTTATTGGCCTCCCTTCCGAGCATAGAATGACCGGGTTCAGTCTGTAAGTGGTTTTCGTGACAACGTCTATCATGTTTTGCTTATTGTACACCCCCACTTCCTCTACTTCTGCTTCGTAACGCATTCGGTGTTGGAAGTAAACCAGACCGCACTTGATGCTTACTATATGGAATCCCAACGCTCTCCATTGCTGTAGAAAATCACGAAATTCACTATCTGAATAACCATATGCCTCACTTATTTGGGAGTTCGGATGCATTTCTTCCTCAATCAAACATGAACGGTTTCCATGTCCTGTGTTGCAAGCGGTATTTATGCTCTTCACTTTGTCAATTTCACATGTCAATATCACCCTTGGCATTTACAATAAGGACTCATTTTTTTCTGTTGGTTTGATTTTCACATTGTCATTCTTATATGTCAATATCACACATTTCATATTTTTTTCCCTGTTGTTCTGCTTTTCAATACACGACTGACAGCCCCATTTGTTCATAAGCGACAATTATCTATTAAACGTGCAAAACATTCCCATCTCACATTTTGCCTTATGATACTTTTTTTAATGAGCCTGAAGTGACTTTACTTTCCAATGCTAAGAGAAAAACAATGTTCAATTTGAGTTCAATTGAGTATTCAGTTTGACATGACAATATGAGCTTGCTGAAATTACTTCTTCAGAATAAATATACAACAATGTGTCCCTGTTTCCATAATCTTAGGCAGAAGACTGAATACTACCAAAATTTCTCGAGGACAGGTTATTATATTTACAGCCTTTCACTTGTATCTTTATGTGACATCAAGTGTTTTGCTGCACTTCCATATGTTCTGGTATGTAATACATGTCTTACTGTCATCTCACTTAATAACTTGGACAAGACAGTACTAACAAATTAAGTTTTATGCACTAATCACTTCCACATAGTCATTTGCTTTGACCTATACTTGGTCTTAGCCATTAAGTTATCGCTATACTTCCTATGTGTTAATTAGGTGGACTGCAATATGTTTTGGGCCACTCAAAAAGTTATATCAGCAATTTGTAGCAGCATTTCAAATATTTGAACACGTTTTAGAAAACATGCATTGTATTTTATTTCACTTATTCGGTCTGACATGATAATATGAGCTCCCTGAAATTACTTCTTCATAATAATTATACAACAATGTGTCCCTGTTTCCATAATCTTAGGCAGAAGACTGAATACTACCAAAATATCTCGAGGACAGGTTATTATATTTACAGCCTTCCACTTGTATCTTTATGTGACATCAAGTGTTTTACTGCACTTCCATATGTTCTGGTATGTAATGCATGTATTACTGTTATCTCACTTAATAACTTTGACAAGACAGTACTAACAAATTAAGTTTGATGCACTAATCACTTCCACATAGTCATTTGCTTTCACCTATACTTGGTCTTAGCCATTAATCACAACTATACTTCCTATGCGTTAATTAGGTGGACTGCAATATGTTTTGGGCCACTCACAAAGTTTTATCAGACATTTCTAGCAGCATTTCAAATATGGAATACGTTTTAAAAAACACGCATTGTATTTTATTTCATTTCTTATATTGATAAGAGGAAATAAATTACATATACATTATATTCTTTTGTTTACTTTTACAATTATCTTTCTTCGTTCTTCCTCCTCCTAAGTCTTTGTCTCTATCTGTTTAGGTGATAGTATGACTACATTTATTTGGCCACTTTAAGGTGTTGTGATAATGTAGTAATCCATAAGTGAAACTATCTTTTTTCCCCTATTACTTTACTGCCTGGGGTATTTTTTTTTGATGATATCAGCTTTTACCCCTACTTATTTAAATTTTTCTTCTGTCTCCTCACTCCCACTGCTACACTTTTTGTCGATTTCCTTTTTACTTGCTTCATGTTACACATCATTTTCCATCAGTTCATGTATCTGTGACCACTCTCTAGAGATCTCCCTTATTGATTATGGTTTTCAAAACTTTGTTGTACATGTACAATGCATATCAGAGAAATCAGCCCTACATGTTCTATACATTTTTTTCCTGTGTGTGTGTGTTTTTTTTTCAGCCTATCCATATACCTCTTATTTATAATTATGCTAACCTACACTGCTCATAGTCTGTGAAAGCCATAGTTTCAAGGTGGTTATATCTTTCACACTGCTCACCCGACATCTCACCTACTATATCATGTCCAGTAGGTTGTCATCTCTTCCCTCTAATTTCCTTTGCCTTCCTCCTCTTAAGTTTATGTGTTTATGTCTTAAATATAGTATCACTATCTTTGTTTACCCGCTTTAAGGTGTTGTAATAATATTTTCTTCTCTGCAATGACAGATGTCCATTAGTTCAACTACCCTCTAATGTATTATCATCAGTTTATTAAACTTGCAGTGTCCATTGTTCCTGCCAGTTCAATCTCCCACAATTGATAGTGATACTATCCACTCATCCTTCCCTTTAGATGTTATGCATCCCTGAGGTTACCTATCTGCTGTGAGTAGCAGCGATAGCTAATGCCCACTGTCACCGTGATTGACTTTTTATTTGGATCAGTATAAGCCTTCATTTCTAATCCTACCTAACCCACATGCTCATTTCCCACACCAGCAAAACTTCCCCTACGGTAAGACACACCTCCCTGTTTGTCTGGAAAATTTGTTTTATAGTCAGTTTAATTGAGTGGTATGTGTGATTAAAAAACACAGCTCCTCTAGTCTGCATAAAGTTTCTATTAATTTCATACCTCAATCTTTTAAGAGTCTGAATAAATTTTCTATTAACTATATTGGGACATCAAAGGTTTTTGTGCATGTATTCTAAACCATAAAGTTAATTTGCTTTAACATATACATTAATGCTTCAATATACAGTCAAATAGGCGAGTATTATGCATGTCATTTTTCTTCTTACTTTTCCATCACTTCAAGTGCCTGTAACCACTCTCTATAGCTTTCCCCAATTGATTATGCGTTCTCAAACCTTTGCTCTACATGTACAATTCATATCAGTGAAATCAGGCCTACATGTCCTATACATTTGGTTTTGTGTGTCTGTTTTTTTTTCGTTCAGTCTATCCATATACCTCTTCTGCTCACCCCACATATCACCTACTCTATCGTCTACAGTAGCTTGTCATCTCTTCCCTCCAATTTCTTTTATCTTCCTCCTCTTAAGTCTCTGTCTTTATGTCTTAAAGATAGTATCACTAATCCTTCCCTTTCAATTTTATACATCCCTGAGGTTACCTAGCTCCTGTGAGTAGAAGCCTGAATTTCCATTCCTACCTAACCCACATGCTCATTTCCCACACCAGCAAAACTTCCCCTACAGTAAGACACTCCTCCCTATTTGTCATAACAATTTGTTTGATAGTCATTTTGATTGAGTGGTGTGTGTGATTATAAAACACAGTTCCTCCTTGCGACAGACTATGTACCAAGCAGTTCTTGACAACCTCAGTACAAATGTGGTGATTGATGCCCGCATAGTGCACCTGGGATTATGGTACATCGCTGGTAAGTTAAATGGTTTTTGTCCGCGGCATCAAATCACGAAATTAATGGTTCATGGTTTTTGTCCGCGGCATCATTTTTTCTTCAGTCAAGGTGGAAAATCGTGGCATTTAGGATAGTTTAATGGTTCAGAGTTGCTTCATGCATTAAGGGCAGGAGGATTAGACCAGCCTAAGGCCTTTGAGTTACAGAGGAGCAGATGTGTTTTTGCTTTTCTTTTCTCTCATCAGCACAGCCAGGTATGACAACATCTGTACAAAGGTTTTCCTTCAGTTTAGAGCTGCAATTTTAGTGACCTCTATTAGTAATGCAACTATACATTGTGGTAATTACTGCAGCTTTTTGGGTAGTAAGGCAGTATTTGATAGATCACCCTGCTGATAAGCCTATCACAACTGCAGAGGCAAGTCCCTCTTAATTTTTTTAAGCTCCCTAACACAGTTTTCATTGTACGAATCTGAGTAAGGTTTTATTACTTTCATACGTCAATCTTGTAAGAGTCTGATTAAAGTGTCTATTAACTGTATTGGGACATGAAAAAATATTGTCCATGTATTCTAAATCATAAAGCTTCAATATACAGTCAAATAGTACAGTTAGCAAGTGGAAAAAATTAGTACATGTTAATTTAGTGTTAATTTCAGATATTATGCATGTGATTGATACATTCTCACATTTAATAAAATCTATAAAATCACAGGTGCTGTACTATTGTTTAGGTCTGCAACGATGGCAAGTCATAAGGTATTGTGCTAATTCATTAGTTCTGAAAGATTTTGGACCCTTAAACTTTAATGCTTGGGGTATAACTTTTGCTCAGTCCCACTGTTGAATAATTTATCTTTTCACTTTTCCTTCATTCATGTTACACAATTTTTTCCATCAGTTCATGTTTCTTTAACCTACCCATTACGTTTGACCCTACTGTTTATGTGTTTTCAAAAGTTGCCTCTACATGTGCTCCTATATCAGGGAAATCAGACTTAGCTGTGCAATCCACTTCCTTCTGTCTGTGTGTGTAATTTTCCACATCTAAGGCTACTATTCTTCCATCCCTTCTTCCTAAGCAAACCATTAATACTACTACTGTTCCTCAAGTTACCGTGCTTATACTACTACTTCTTATACCTGCTCCTGTCAGTCCATATTTCCAGTTCATTGCCTTTACTGTAGAAGATCACTCACCTTCCCCATCTCCTTCTCTATCGATAACCCCCTCCCGGTAGGATTCCTTTTACTTCAGCTTTCAATCTTGGAAGGACTGCCTTTATTTCATCTGCCACCCTTTCCCGCCCTTCACACCCGCCACCATCTACTTAAACAAAACCGGGGCCAGCCTTCAACATATCTCATAAAATTGCATTCTACGTTACTTCACTCTGTACCATGTCTGACCACACTTTCCTCTCTGCAATTCATGATGCTTCTGACCTATGGACAATTGCTGTTAGAGTGTTACGCAAATGGAATGTCTACCAGAAAACAAATCCACATGAACTCTTTTGTCTTGCAATGTTGTTGGTTGATGCTGAGGTAAGTATCCTTCATCTTTTCACTTCTTTTGTTTCAGTTGTTCCTATTTTTGCCCTCTGTTTGAGATTTTCCTTCCTCCTCCTGCGTCATCTCATGCAGGGAACAACCATTCAAGCAAGTGCCATTATAAAGTCCATGCCTTCCACATTCTATGCTTACATAAAAGAAGGAGAAACTTATGAAATTGCAAACTTTGTAGTCTCAGCAAACACTTCAAAGTATATACCAACAACACATCCTTTCAAGTTGACTTTCACCACTCACACATCTATCTCCCAAATACAAGCTGATCTCCCAACTTCATCTTACGCATTCAAATCAATTTCTGATCTCATCTGTCTGCCACATGAAGATGATATTGATTACCTATTTGGTAATATACAGACTATCAACATTTACTAAATTCACACATCTTTTTTAATATTTCTGCTGCACTCTCACCTATACCTTTTGCAGATGTTATTGCTTTTGTTAAATCAATTGGTTCTCTTGAGGAGCAATGTAAAGATAATCACACTAAGTACTGGCTCCGAATGATATTGACTGACATTCAGTAACTACTCCAACACTCGGTTCATTTTCCTAACTATTGCTTTATTAATCTTCATCATTTATTTTGAATATGCTTCATTTCAGTGAAAACGAGATTGAATGCGTCCTATTTGATCAATGTGCTTCTGATGCCTACATGGATCAGCTTCAAAACACTGATACACCAGTTGTCGTCCTCTTAAATCTTGCCAAGCTCAGTTGGACTGAAGATAGTTACTATCTCATTATTTAAATTCGTCTCTTTCCATGTGTTATTAATTCTTCTTTGTGTGCATCATTTTCATCTGTATATCTCGATTTCACAATATTACAACCTCTTTGCAGAAAAACGTCAGTTGTCAAGCTCCTTCACTGCTACCCGAGTGAACTTTAATCCTAAAATCAAGGAAGTTAATGATCTGATTCAAAGGTTGCTTTTTGCCTACATTTTCTCATCTCAGAATTGATTTTCATTCCTGTATATATTTCTGCATTTTTTCCCTTATTGGAGTTGTACATAATGTCTCGGTGCTAAAGAACAAAGTTCCCCATTACTAGAAGCCCTCAGTCAGTCTATGCCTACACAAATGAATCGTCATTCGACTAACTCTAGCCTGCTGAATCAACCTATGATCAGCATATCAAACATTAATGATTTGTCAGCGGTAATCAAATGTTTCTTTCATCATAGTTCTTTACTCTTTTATGTACACAATAAACTGATATCATACACAATACAGGGCAGTATTTTCATACTTGAATGTGAGATCGTCAAGTTCGAATCTAAGCATAGATGGACGTATGATGGCTGCACCAAGTGCTCTTCTAAGGCTAAACTAAAGGATGACAATGATCCACTGAGTCCACTGATTTGCCCCAGTTGTAAAC